>CM060924.1:246245196-248745196 GCA_030737875.1 Allium sativum
AATAAATAAAACTAGAATGTCTGTTCTTTTCCCAACATCGATTTTTATTTTTTTCCAGTTTAACGTTCAATGAGCAAATACATGGAGGGCACAACTTATCACAATGACTAAGAAGTAACTTGTCAGCTATAATTGATCATTGTTTATCATTTTGAAATAAACTATCTATCTAAAACCATTTTAATAAAACAAAAGTAGCCAAATATTTATGGACGGGGAATTACCAATGGACCAGAAGTTTAACGGATGATGGAAATCGTCGTAGACCGTCCCTTAAGGACCAGCTGCTGCGCTACTGTTCTGAGACAGAACTATGGCGAATGCTTCTGAAATACACAAACCGAATTCATCTGCTAATCAATCTGAATTACAATCAACAAGAGAAAATATTGGTCACACCTTATTTGTAAATCAAAATCACTACAAAAAACTCAAGTTTTGCAAAAATCGGACAAAAAGAAGTACCCGTTGATTTTGATTTCAGATAATTAGATATCATGTCTCCGCAGTTGAAGATAACTGAGTTGCGAAAGAATCGTGAAAATAGGGGGAAACAAAAATCGGACAAAAAGAAGTAACCGTTGATTTTGATTTCAGATAATTAGATATCATGTCTCCGCAGTTGAAGATAACTGAGTTGCGAAAGAATCGTGAAAATAGGGGGAAACAGGGTTTAAGCGACAGATCGAAAATTTCCATTTTCTACTTTTTTGCCGATTTGTGCGTTAGATCTGCGAAGTTGAGGACTGGGAGAGAAAAAGCGATTGTATCAGGAGTTGGATAGGTTTGAGGAAGAAAGAATTAGTTGAGTGGAGATGAACGGAAGAAAAACGCGGAGAGGATTTGGCGTTGAGAAATAGTCGGGCAGATAGAGTTGAGAAAGGAAGAAAATCGCGGAGCAAATATTGAAACGCGAAATTGACGCCGAAAATAATTGGCACAGACAAGTTTGATTTTGGCTGCTTATAGTAGACAAACGTCCCTATCGGTCGGTTTAATAGTAGGTTCATTAATTGATCTAAGCATTTGATTCAACATCAGCCAGCATATTATTTCCGCCGCCAATTCTGCGATTATTTCAAGTCTTATTTGCTTTGCTGGTTCAGTCCAGAAGAAAGAAATTCCATTGGTGCAAGCACCTCCCTTAAATTCAGTTTCTTAATAGCACAAATATTCCGTCTCCAGCCCAACAAAATAACAATGAATAAATCAGCATTCTTACATGGGCGTTGATTTAATCAACGTCCTATGATCAACGCCGTACTAAAGGATGTAGGGTATATAACTTGCGTTCTACTCCATTCTGCCCCCATCCCCATTTCCCACACAATCAGGTTTTTAAATATATAATAGGAATCACATCGAGATGCTGTCATATGTAATCAAAATCGCGAGAAGTATCGTTCGACTAGAGATAGATTAAAAGGCTTGTCCTATGCACATTGCTCCTGCGTCCGATACTACAATATCTAATTTACGAATTCTACATGAGTTATCCGAGGGTCAGTCACATCGTATGTTCATAGCTCTTGAGACCGTTGAGGTATGATTTCAAACAGTTAAATAATCATTAGTGTATGAAATAATTATCTATCACATTACATGATATAGTCATGTTGCGGTATTATTTTATAGTCTATTAACCATGAACAAATGTTTGTTTATTAGACTAGCTACCTTAGTTTTCATGGCAAGTTGGTTGAGGTGTATATCACATTATTTTGAGAGACTGGCTCACACTTTATTGAATGGAATGCACACTAGTCCATTCAAATAGTTCTTACATATTAGACTTACTCAGTTTTTTGTTCGACCACTATTAGTTGTCTTAGCCGAGAGATGGTGACCCACCACACATACATTTCATTTTTCAAATTTTAAGCTTGGTTTTTCCCCAATCGATTTTTATATGCTCACGAAGATTGAGATTGGGAGTGTCATATCCGTTTGACCCTAGCTATTAGACACATGATATGTACACCTTATATTTGTCAAAGTATAACCCCGATCATATCACATCTGGAGTCATTACCTTTACATATTTACAGGAATATATTTTAGTGCATATGCATACCGAGGCTATAAGCAATGATGTTGTATTTCGGGCTATTCTATTATTTCCTTTAGGTTCAACATTCTTTTCGAATACGATTCGATTGGGGTATCATGTAGCGTTAGCCGGTTTAGAGCATCTGCATATAATAGAATATGGTTCATCCATATTGGGTTGTCAGTACATCGCTCTTGATTCTTTTGCTCTCAAGAAGGTGAGATAGATGTTCGGATTTTGGTACATATTACCGTTTTGGTACTACAAGTACACCGCGGGCATGCATCCCCGCGTTGTTGAGGTAGCTAGTAATGCAACGGATGCATATTTTCTACGCATGCGATGATGAGAGAGTATCCAACTGGTTTTGCATATGCCCATCGATGTTAAACATGACTTGATGTAGGCCAAATCTCAGCTTAATCTGAGTTGCATGGCCAATATTTTACCAACACCATGGACTTCTTATTGGATTTCTCTGACATAGTAAGGTCTTGTGCATGATGGTAATCCCCTCTCGGTTGCATGCTATTTGCGTCTTCATCATGTCGTTCTGCACACACCGACCTATCTTTCTATTTAGTACTTGGAAGACCGGTATTACTACCAATCCATGAGTGATCTGCATGTACTATTCACTTTCTTATGATGGTATGCTTAGCATATGTCGGATTATTAGGTCACAGTATATACAGGGCCTTAGACAGGTAGGATAGACGGATATGCAGATATTTTTCAAAACCGGGGCTGATTTTGATGCATACTGGGATAGAGTTGCTCCTCGATGCTACTTGTTATCGGATTATAGTAAGGTGAAAATTCGTATCATGTGTGTTCACATTGGATTACTGGTAGAGTTCATTCTCCCCTATTCACTTTTGATCCCACCCATCACAGTACTCGTAACAGTACATGGACTTTGGTCTTGATGGCTGTTTCAATTCATACGATCTTAGCGATGCTTTGATCACAGAACCTACATTATATCCACCGATTAAGGCTATTGCTGGTATCCCCACTTATGGATTGTACCAACCTTTTGAGGTAATTAAAATAATTGTTAGAATAATTGTGTATAATTTTTTAAGAAACATAAAGTGATTTTTTTTTATTATAGTATTCACCTAGGTTGGACCAGCACGGACGACATATCGCCATTATTCTGCGTATGGCGCTACTTCATTCTCAAAGGCTAAGTCAGTAGCATCATACGGGGATGTAAGCGATGCAGGGTCTGATGTAGGCTCAAATCGATGAGCTATATACTCGACCTGATACTTTAGGATTTGGTGGTGGAAGTGCTGGGGTGGCAGGTGGTTCGGAGAGTGTCGAGGGTAGTGGTCGCTCTAGGGGTGGAGGTGACGAGGACAAGGACGATGACGAGGAAGACGATATGGACAACGAGGATGATGGTGTTGTAGTAGATTTATGATGACCTTAAAATTTGTACTTGTTTTCATGATGTACACATGTATTTGCCATTTTATTCCATTATATATTACACGTCGATTTAGTTTGAGTTTATTATATGTTTTTCAATGTTATTGATCATTGTATGTTACATGTTATCAAGGTTTTAAATCTCGGATATCGGTCGCGTTTCGTCTCGGGAATTTTAGAGATTTGAACTCGTATCGAGGGAGATTTTGGATGAGATGAGTCTAACTCGGGTGTTCCTCTCGGATTTCCATCTCAGGTCTGAAAGTTCATATCGGAACAATCTCGGGGTACATAATATGTTAAAAAATGATATTCTTACACAATGATTATATGAATGCTATTATAAATATAGCAATTTAAACTTGAATTGCAAAATCATTTCATTATTCTTAATTTGCTAAAGACCATTCATACCCTAAATCGTAATATGCTTAAAATAAAAATATAACACAATTCTAATAGATTAGTGCTTACAACATGTAATCCATGAACATGAATTATTGTTAGACATAAAACATAAAAAAATGTCCAACATTAAAATTTCAACATGAGTAGTACATAAAATACACAATTTCATAGATAATATGTATGTAAAAAAAGACGAATATGAAAATCATAAACATTGTAGAACAAATATGAACATACAATATGGTCATTTAACATGCGAAATGTTAAATATCAGGAGATTATTGTGGCTTGATTTGAGTTTTTTAAATATTGTTCTATTTTCGGCATGGATTTATATTTTAACCAAAAAACAAGATCTCGGACAATATTATAGGATCTCATCTCGATCGATATATCATTAGATATCGTAATATCTCGAGCGATATATTTGAAAGGAGATTTACAGTGAGATTTGCTGTTTCGTTTCGGTGGGATCCCAAAACGAGATATTGGAGGAGATCTCGGGCGATATTTTCGAGATCTGAAACGGTGCATGTTATATGTCGCTACTTCATACTACATTACTGTCACTACAACAAAATGGGCATTCAATAGGGTTTGAAAAACGCTATTATAGCCTATAATAGCGTTTCAGAGATCGCCACGGAACGACATGCTATGTTAGGTCTTCAACTTTAAATAGCAAAGTTAAAACGCTATATAAAATTAACGTTCTATAACGTTTTCTCTATGCTATTAACCAAAAACGTTATATGAAATATCAACCAATGGTTACTTATCATAGCGTTTTCTCTTTCTTTTTTTTAATAGCATTTATCATTTTCTATTGTAGCGTTTCTTGTAGAGTTTTCTCTATGTTTTTAACGTTCTCTTTTTTTGTGTATGAAATATCCATTTTGTTGTAGTGCGTGTTGTTGATCATTTCTGTTATCTAACTAAACTTCTTAAATCATCAGTTCATCATGTCAAATTATAAATCAATTACATTTTTGACATACATACATAATAAACTAGTAATACACAAAAAAAACAATGAATGTTAATGAAAAAGAACATAAACAAACTACACATTTTGGTCAAAGTACACATTTTCTAATGAATTTCTGAGAAGTTTTATAATTTATTCCAACTCATTTGAATATGCTATGCACTTTGTGTTGATAAATGTGGATCATAGATCTTAAGACAAACTTAACATTAGAGGGAGATGAATAATGTTTAATGGATTTTAGGAATTTTATGAAGTCTTTTTGTATATATCGGAAACAAATGCAAATCACAAATATGAAACAATCACAGAATTAGACACAAATACAAAAAAAAAAGTAAATGCAGTAATGGAAGAACATATCAGAATTTTTATACGGTTCGGGGTTATCCTACATCCAGTCAAACACAACTCTAGGTTGATGCAGAATTCTTTTCAAATAATCTCCAAATTACAATCTTCGATTTCACATGCCACAAGGTGCATTCCACCTATTTTTGGAGTACAATGAGACTTGATTGATTTTCCAAGCTATAATCACACATAATTAATTTACAGGCTACAGTCACACCCAACTGGTTTGAACGGGCTACAAGCATACCTTTTCAGTATTAGTTTGGAAGAAAGACTCGATCGAACTTTGATCTTACGATCTTTGATTATAAATACTCCTATAACTTTGAATAACACTTGATTCTTTGAGAGAATGGTAGAGAATCAAACTAAAAATGATTTTTTTTATTCTCATTGAATTTTGGCAGGGCTTGATTATAAAAACTTTTAAGAGTATTAATAGAGAGGAAAAAAGAGAAGAAAAAGATAATGAAAGTGATTAAAAAAATTCGAATTTATATGGATATTCATAGTTGTTTAATAGTCATGTCTCTTCAGGAAAAGTTTTAAATAAATAGACTCTTCTTTTGAAATTTGAAAATAACGGTCATCATATCAACATGGTGGGTAGGGGATGTCGACATGTCTTAGAAAATTTTGAAATTTAAAATCTTTGAAAACAATGTAAATGATGTTGAAATAAATGAAGGTAATTATGGAGTCTAAACAAACTATTTTTCTATATATTAAAGTAGTATGATAAAGTAAATATATATCTTGAAAGCATATATTTATAATATATAAAAGTGATATTAAAACTTAATAACTTATATATATATATATATATTAAAACTTAATATCAAACATATATTATAAATAACAAATCTAAAATATTTAAATCAGGGGTTAGATTCAAATTCAAGAAATAAATTTAAAGACTAGGAAATATATATTAAAAAGGAAGTAATTTTGAAATCAATTTAGAAATTATAAGATGTAAATGGTGATAGATTTGGAATAAAGATTTAGTGCTATTACGAGTTTAAAAAAAAAATCTAGACTCTATAACTTATCCTAATTTCTTGAACTCTTGTTACTCATGAGTCTTCAATCTTGAATTCTTCTTCTTTGCAATTTTGAATCTCTAAACTGTACAGTTTTCAATAATCAATACCTACATAAGATACCTGCATATACATCCTCTCTCTCTCTCTCTCTCTCTCTATATATATATATATATATATATATATATATATATATATATAATATATGGACAATAGTGCTCGTATGTATTTTATAATAACAACAATAATAATATAGTTAAAACAAGGCTGTTGTCACTAAAATAATTATCTCAGCCCCTAACAATCTCCTTCTTTTTTATGACACTACTACAAAACAGCTCTGTTGCTTCGGTTGTTTACCCTCTGTTGCTTCGGTTTAGCAACCGAAGCAAATGCAGAAGACGCAATAAACATGATCCTGTTGCTTCGGTTATCTCGCAGAAGCAAAAAAGATGTTTTTTTGCTTCCGTTGTTACTAACAACGGAAGCAAAAAAGTTGGTTCTAGCTTTTGCATATAACCCAACCAAAATGATCCCTCGTTTTAGAAATGATAGATCAAATTTACTATAACATCAACAATTAAATCAATTTTATAAACTGTAAATAACAATAAAGACAACAGCTACGATGAATCTAATACAACAAAAATTAAAGTATAACTTTATTCTTGTATTAATGTCATACAATAATCAATTTTATACAGCAATGGTAAAAGAAATACATAAACAATTGTCATACGAGAAGCAAATAATCTAATGACAGTCATAACAACAAATAACACATTCCCAGTAAGCCCGCTTGATAATATTTGATATGCTCTGAAATTATGCTTTGAAGCAGGTTGACTATTTGTTAGCATAACTTAGTGAAATGGTCCTCTTGGTAATCTCTCCATAGCAGGTGCTGCAACATACATTCCCATATCAATCTGTAAATATGAATATTGACCAATCAGTATACAAATACCAAAACACATCAATGTTCCCAGTGTATTTATTGCACAAATAATACATAGCCTATATGATCCAAAAATAATACTGCAAACAATATGTGATAATGCCCTTTGCTCGGCAAATAATAAATAGTCTATATGATCCAAAAAAACAAAAAAATATGTGAAATAAAAAATTGAGCATGATTCACATTACCACTAGCATATACCCAATCAACTGATGTATACATATACAAGTGCTCATCATCAAACTAGGCAGCGAAGTGACAGTAAAACATTCATCATGCAAACGAAATATGCCATTGCATACAAAAAATATATATATTTTTTCACTTTTCTTTGCTGTACGGTTAAAACATTTGATAATGCAAACAATATTTCTTCTATTTTTTTACTAAAGCTAAAAGTGCAATTTTGAAAGGCATAAACAAAAAATTTCCACACAAACCAGATTAAAACTAACAGTATAACATCAAAATTCAATACAATGCATGCTACTTAATGAGACCACATACTTAAAAGTTAAAATCATAACTGGAACCATTTTTTAGGCATTTTAACAAACAGATATCACGCAATAATAAAATAAAAACCAAACCTGACACTATGGGGAACGCACTGAATAGTTCATACTCACAGCGAAAGAAACTTTCGATATATTCTTTAGTTCTATCCCAAATCAAAACAAATGGAAGTATGAGATGAGAGTTTTGATGAGTTATCCGTTATCTGTATCCAATGATGCTGCAACTTTTATGAGTATTACAAAAATAGACTAAGATTAAACCATTATCACTAAAAAAATCTCAAAGACCGAGTATTACAAAAATCCATATATAAATTATTTTCGAAATACATCATTACAAAAATTCAGATAAAAATCCTGACAAAGATTAAACCATTATAACAGCGTCCAAAATCTAGTCTGTCGATGTGACTCCATACACAATACACCATGAATACGCATTATATTATGTTGCCAGAAATGAAAAGAAAAGTTAAACCAGAAAAGCAATACCTCAAAATGACTGAAATACCGTAGCAGTTGCCCACATCGAGTTCATTATGATCGATCTGGGAAAATCATTGGAAAAGCCAAGAGATTAGTGGAAGGACGACCATTGCTTGATTCCGATCTACGATTTTAAGCGTCACTCCACTCGAAGCACCTCAAATTGTACCTTAAATCGACACTTGAGACGACCCGATTTCCCGTTCTCACGGAAACAAGGTTATCTTTTTGGAATATAACACAGAAACATATAATAGCAGAACAGAATTAAATAAATGCACCAGAATGAACAACAAATTATACTGGATAAAAGTAATCATCAGAGTTACACAGTATACAGGATCTTACTTAGTACAAATACAGTTCAGCTATACATAAATGTCTACAGCGGAAATAAACAAAATATGTACAATAGGAGCTGAACAGCATAAAAAGAAATAAATGATAGAATCCATCTTCAGCTCCAGCTATCCAGAAAGAACCAGCTAAACCTGAATACAAGGCTGCCCGTGTAGAAAAAGGGGCACCCGAGTTTGAGAGTGAAACAAACTACGAGTCAGTCATGGGACTGGTATGAGAAATCTACTCAACACATATATAATTGGCTAATCACAGGACCACGCCACTTTCGTGGAACGGGTTTACTCCATTGGATTGCCAGTGCTTTAAAACAAATCTTTCTTTTAAACATCGCTATGCTTTTTATAAAAATGAGGCCGTTATAAGACTCAGTTCCCATCACACAATGCAACGCAAACCGGAGGATAGAGTTTTTACCTTATAACGGCCAAAATATGCTTGATACGAATAAAACAAAGGCATTTGATATTATTGCTAGTGTTTATATGTTTTGAAAACTATTTCAAATCATAACTATCAATCATAGACGGCATGGGTACCATATATCATGTCGCCATATATATATACAATCAAAACCGCACGATGTCGTATTTGGAAATTGGATTTCCGTCATGAACCAAGGCAAAGGATAGTCCTTACCGAATTCGAGACAATCTAGCCCATGTCTCAGGATCAGAACGCATCAACCCTTTAGATCGTCAGGGCCGGTCCACCGATGTGGATTATTATGCCTGAACACTACGTTTCTCCGCCCTTTGGGGCGTAAACGAGCCAACGAATGACTCCATCGGACCCGGATCGTCCGATCAAACCGAGGCGCCTCGCAACAGCAACAACCACATAGGTGAAAAGTATATATAAATGTCAGGGCTGGTAGGTCACTGACACCACCCTAGCTAGAAAGAAACGCAGGCCCTCCCTGATGTCCTCTCCCGTTTTAGGTTCATACCGAGGTGTGAGGCTCGCGAATTCACGTTATACACAAAGCTACGCCACACAGGCGGTGCTTTGATCATCACCACAAGACTTTGCTTTTCAACAAAAGTCCTGATCACTGCATCTTAGCATGCCACACAGGCAATTCACACCGTGCCACTGATGGCTATCAATCACACAGAACAAATTCCCATGTCGGACACACAGTCCATTTACAAGTCCGTTCTGGGTCTGAACGAAACCGGAGGCACTAAATACCTCGCAAACCCTTCGATCAACACGTACGTCTGAACGATCACCACTCATTATCCATATTTCGGGATGCCTCCCAATCAGGACCTCGGTTACCATCCAAACGAGGTGAAGATCTCCGGTCTTCGACCATCGTCTTCATCTTCGAATTTCAATCGTCGGTCGATTATTCGAAATGAGAATTAACTCGGCCTTTTCAAATAATTCACGTATATTTAGAATTTCAAATCGATTTATTTCAATGGTTAAATTATTCGACAACACCAATTGTGTTCTTTATATAGTTTTCACACCAAACACATTCAACCATCAAACATCACATAAATCAAGCAAATTCAATTTATTTCCATTCCATATCGCTTACGATATTTTATAACTATTTATCGCTATTTTTATTTATTTTAAAATAGCCATTTTATTCAAAACGACGCTTCGGGCCATAAGGCGGCCGTGGCGCTGTTTTTCTTCAGATTTGATTTACACATATCTGAAAATCTAACCGTTGGATCTTCACAAAATTTACATCATTAGAAAGGTCTTTTCAAAACGAATCCAACGGTTCCAGTTTCGGGAAAATCCGACGGTCGGATCTCCCGGTACAATCGTTTGAAATTTCGATTTCAAAATACGAACTGCAGCGTCGTTATTCGATTAAATATAATTTTATTTATATATATAAATAAATATAATCGTTTCTGGCGCTGTTTTTCTTCAGATTTGAATTAAACATTCCAGACAATCCAACCGTTGGATTTTTACAAGGTTGGTGCCGTTGGAAAGATTATTCCAAGGCGAACCCGACGGTTGAGGTTTCGGGAAAATCCAATGGTCGGATTTCCCGTACTAGTCGTTTGAAATTACGGTTTCGAAATACGAACTGCACGGCTTCGTTTCGTTTTAATTTTATTTTTATTTATATAGTTATATAAATATAGTCCATTCAACGATTTCAATATCGTTTTTACTTCAAAAATTTTTCTAACTCCTTAAATTTTGGAAAAATTTCGCCATAACCTCCCCTGTACCGGGAGCGTCGGGAAATCGCAAATAGCGTCCCGGTCCTTCTAATCTCAAAAAGAAAAAGAAGAAGCCAAGCGGCTAGCCAATAGGCTCAAAATCATCACCCAAACAAATCAGTAAATGTGTACCTATTTGTCGGGCACAAAATTTTATTCCTCTTCTCTAGCCCCTTCGCTATAACCTGTTCAAAGAATATGCATGTATATATATATACAGTTCATATCATTTTTCATTTTCTATTCAACTTCATATTTGATTTCTATTTGGTTCAAAAACTCCATTCATTCTAATGTTACATAAATAGGTGCAAATCATTTCATTAGCTAATTAATGAATATTTCAACTCATATATGTTTATTTTGAACAAGTGGCTATTTTTAACATTTCACATTTCAACGATTTATGCATACAATAAAAATGTGATTTTTATTGTATAACAATTCATTTCAAAACACTATTTTTCTATATAGTCCATATAGTCGATAAAAGGTGATTTTTATTATCAAACAATTTATTTCAAAATATGAATACCATTCAACACATGAATTTCTAAACAACGAATGAATATCAATTCAACACATGAATGTTTTCAATAGTTTTTTATATATGAATAAAAATGTGATTTTTATTATCGAACTATTTATTTCAAAATATGAATACCATTCAACACATGAATTTCTAAACAACGAATGAATATCAATTCAACCCATGAATGTTTTCTATAGTTTTTAGATATCGATAAAAATGTGATTTTTATTATCGAACTATTTATTTCAAAATATGAATACCATTCAACACATGAATTTCTAAACAACGAATGAATATCAATTCAACCCATGAATGTTTTCTATAGTTTTAAGCATATGAAAATAATTCAAACACACAAATATTATTCAAAATTTCGGCAGCATAACGGCAGGGTAGTTACACCGGCACCGTCCCTAGTACGGCTCCTCGCTCTACCTTAAAACCTCGCGGTTTTTGACAATGGGAAACATGCATCTAGTTCGCACGCAGGCGGCATGTATATATATTTATTCATTTCCACAAACTAATCCTAAGTGGTTTCAACCAAATATTTCACAACCACAAATGGGTATTTTTCAACCACAATCAACCAATATCAATCACAAACAATCCCAAACAATCATTCAATTCTCACCACAATTTCAACCAATAAATATCGTCCATGGTTTGTGGACGAGGGGCGTATATATATATATATATATATAGATATTTATATATAGCAATTCACTTTCATTGTCAACACATATATAATATATAAATTTTAAATCAGAAATCTCACCAATAGCTATCCAACTGCACGACTCTTCCTAATAGAAATCTTCGCCTTTTGTCGCTTTCGCCCGTATTCTCTACATATGTAAAAATAGAATTTTTACTATGCTATTCAATATATAAAAATCGAATTTTTTCTTCGACTTTCACATATAAAAATATGATTTTTCCTTTTGCTTTCGACCTATAAAGATATGATTTTTATTTTTGCTTTCAACCTATAAAGATATTATTTTTATTTTTGACTTCAACCTATAAAAATATGATTTTTATTTTTGACTTCAACATATAAAAATATGATTTTTATTTTTGACTTCAACATATAAAAATATGATTTTTACCTTGACTTCAACATATAAAAATATGATTTTTATTTTTGCTTTCAACCTATAAAGATATGATTTTTACCTTGACTTCAACATATAAAAATATGATTTTTATTTTTGCTTTCGACATATAAAAATATGATTTTTCCTTTTGCTTTCGACATATAAAAATATGATTTTTCCTTTTGCTTTCGACATATAAAAATATGATTTTTACTTCGACTCTCAACATATAAAAATATGATTTTTACTTCGACTCTCAACATATAAAAATATGATTTTTACTTTCAACTTATAAAAACATAAAACAGTTTTTATTTTAAAAACATAAAACAGTTTTTATTTTAAAAACATAAAACAGTTTTTATTTTAAAAACATAAAACAGTTTTTATTTTAAAAAAACATAAAACAGTTTTTATTTTAAAAAACATAAAACAGTTTTTATTTTAAAAACATAAAACAGTTTTTATTTTCTTTTATAACAAAACAGTTTTTAAAATACTTTTTAAAAAAAAAACATTTCAGTTTTAAAAATCGTTTTAAAAATTCAGTTCAGTTTAAAAATCGTGTAAAAATTCGGTTTATAAAACTTTATTATAAAAATCAGTTTATATATAAAATAAAAATAAAATAAATAAAAACGAAATAAAATTAAAAACTTACAGATAAAAAGGGGGGGTCTGCAGTTCGTCGGAGGGCGGTGGATCGATTGTGAGGGCGGCGGCTTCGATTGTCGTTCGGTGGGAGGAGGCTCGAGGTACGGGGGGGGGCGACTGCTTCGCTTCAGACGGGGACTTCGGAGGCTGCGGGGAGGCGGTGAGTGGCTTCGAGATGGGGGGTGGCGGCGTGAGTTCGTCGGCGGCTCGAGGTTGGGGGGGGGGGCGGCTCCGATTAGATTTAGGTTTTTGGTTTTTTTTTTTTTTTCTTTTTTTTTCTTCTGTTTCGAATTATAACTAACGGGGGGGGGGGCCAATCAGAAGGGAAAAAGGGGAAAAGGGAATTAAAGTTTTTTTTTTTTTTTTTTTTTTTTTTTTTATTTAATTATTTAAAGTTGACTTTTACCCACGACCACGAAACGAGGCCCACCGCCTGTCGCCCATAGCGTTTCACCCCCATTCCGAACACAATGGGATATGTATCGCAAGCTGATTTGATCGTTACAGCCAGTTTCCTTTTGAATTTACATTTAAATCACTATATTGAATTTTAAACGCACATTTCAAATTACCGGGGTCACATACTAACTAGAAAAATTCCAGAAAAATATTTTCTAGCTTCGTATTGACGATACGGTCCTAACAAAACTAGTTTCGTCGAATTCTGAGACCGTTTGAAAAATGGCCAATTTCCAGTCGATTAAAATCAACTGAAACTGGTCAAACGCGTTTTCCTTTGCCACGCTCACATATTGATTCGAAAAATTATGAAATTTGAAACCTAGCAATAACCTGACACTGCGGATCTAACAAAAGTGGTTTCGTCGAAATCCGAGGTCGTATGCAAAATGTTCATTTTTAAGGGCCTGAATTCCATAGCGACTATTCAGAATTTTCAACTGGACATATCTTTTGATTCCCGCTATCAAATTTCGATTGGTTAGATTCGTTAGAAGGATATTACCAATTAGATTCATTATTTTAGCCAATTTAAAATTTTTAAATTGGTTCAGATTTTCTGGGTCGTTACAATCTCCCCCACTTAAAACTTTTCGTCCCCGAAAAGGAATAAAGTCGAAAGTGGTTTGATATCTCTACAATCCCGCAATACAACAACCAATTTGTTTTTAATATTCTGAGTATAGAATAAACAATGCACATCCATGGGAAGAAAATAGCAACAGAATAGAGAACTAAAAGGTAATGCAAAGTAGGTTAAATGTACCTTGCACCAGAGTCAATCAGAGATATCGACTCGGCATCTGGGGTAAGCTTTCTGAATGCTCTCCTCAGTTTCCCAAGTACAATCGCGCGGATCTCCACTCCATTGCACTTTGACTAAGTGAACCTTCTTGTTCCTCAGCTCTTTGGTTTCTTTGCCGATAATCTTTAGCGGCTCACGCCTCACAGCTAATTCTGGAGTAATTTCAATGTCCTGCTGAGCTGCTTCTTCCACGATCAAGTCTGGATCATGAACGTGCCTTCGAAGTTGAGATATATGAAATACATCATGCACTCCAGGCAACCAGTCAGGCAGTTTGACCCTATAAGCGAGAGTTCCAATCCGTTCCAGAATAGGAAACGGACCAATGAATTTGGGTGCTAACTTTCCAGTTTTACCGAACCGGATAACTCCTCTCATCGGCGATACTTTCAAATATACATAGTCGCCAACCTCAAAGGATATATCTCTTCTTCTTTTATCGGCATAGCTCTTTTGTCGGCTTTGAGCGGCGAGCAATCGTTTCTTAATAAAATCGACTTTGTCGGCCGCTTCTCGAATCATATCAGGACCCAACACAAGTCTATTTCCAGGCTCGACCCAACAAGCAGGAGATCGGCACGGTCTACCATACAATGCTTCGAATGGCGACATTGTCAGACTCGCCTGGTAGCTGTTGTTATAAGAGAACTCAGCCAAATGTAGATTGTCTTCCCATGATCCACCGAAGTCTATAACACAAGCCCGCAATAGATCTTCTAGAATGCGATTCACCCTCTCAGTCTGACCGTCTGTCTGAGGATGATAAGCGGTGCTCAAGTTTAACTTCGTTCCTAGCTCGACTTGAAATGCTTCCCAGAATTTGCTAGTGAAAATCGTATCTCTATCACTTACTATACTGAGTGGCACTCCATGTAGTCTAACTATTTCCCTGAAGTAAATCTGCGCCAGACTCTGAGCAGTTCTATTTGATTTGACAGGTATGAAATGGGCGGTCTTCGTGAAACGATCTACGATCACCCAAATACTGTCATTTCCTTTTCTGGTTCTGGGCAAACCATCAATGAAATCCATAGAAATATGCTCCCACTTCCAACCAGGAACTTCTAGTGGTTGTAATAGTCCAGCCAATTTCTGTTGGTCGCTTTTAACTAGCTGGCAAGTAGGGCATCGGCTGACATATAAAGAAATGTCCCTTTTCATCGACTTCCACCAGAAAGTGCGTTTGATGTCATTATACATTTTGTTTACTCCCGGATGGATACTGAGTTTTGACTTGTGGCATTCATCCAATACTTCCTTTCGAAGTTCAGGAATGTTAGGGACACAGATTCGACCTTTGAGCCTTAAAATCCCATCATTGTCAATTTGAAAACTCGAGGGTTCGCCTCGTTGAATTATCCTTCTGATCTTCTGAATGAAGTGATCATCCTCCTGAAGAGCAGATATCTTATCTAGCAATGAAGTCGTGATAATAAAACTGGCGATCATTACATTCTTTCGGCTTAACGCATCAGCCACGACATTGGCTTTTCCTGGAGTATATATAATTTCGAAGTCATATGCTGCAAGAAACTCCAGCCAACGCTGTTGCCTCAGATTCAAGTCCTTCTGAGTGAACAGATACTTTAACGACTGGTGGTCTGTAAACAGTTCAAACCTCTCGCCCAGAAGATAGTGTCTCCAGATTTTCAAAGAGAATATGATAGCTAATAACTCAAGATCATGAGTTACGTAGTTCTTCTCGTGTGGCTTCAGTTGACGGCTGGCATAAGCAATTACTTGGCCTCTTTGCATTAACACTGCTCCAAGGCCTTCTCTAGACGCATCAGTCCAGACTTTCAAATCTTGGTTGCCATCGATGATGGTTAACACTGGAGCTGTAGTTAATCTCAATTTCAGCTCTTCGAAAGCTTCCTCATTCTCTTGAGTCCATTTGAATTTAGAATGCTTCTTTGTAAGCTTTGTTAAGTGACCAGATATCTTCGAAAAGTCTTTAACGAATTTCCGGTAATAACTAGCCAATCCGAGAAAACTGCGGACTTCAGTGGGAGTACTGGGCTGTTTCCAATTCTGAATAGCTGTGATTTTGCTTGGATCCACAGCGATTCCATCTTTCGATACGACATGGCCCAGAAATTTTACTTCATCTTGCCAGAATATACATTTGGAAAACTTGGCTTTTAATACATTTCTTCTGAGGATTTCTAACACTTGTTCCAGATGCTTTTCATGTTCGGCTTTTGATTTAGAGAAGATTAGAATATCATCAATAAAAACCAGAACAAATTTATTCAAAACCCCTCTGAATACTCTGTTCATCAGATCGACGAAATAAGCTGGAGCGTTACATAAACCGAACGGCATCACTAACCACTCGTAGAACAAGTCGGGGCCTCTGAACGCTGTCATTGGAACACACTCTTCGGCAATTCGAAGTTGATGGAAACCTGTAGCTAGGTCCATTCTTGAGAATACTTGTGCTCCATTTAATCGATCCAACAAATCATCAATCCGCGGCAATGGATACTTGTTCTTTATGGTCTGTTTGTTCAGATCTCGATAATCCACACAAAGACGTAGAGTACCGTCAGATTTTGGGACAAATACCACTGCTGCACCCCAATCAGAGAAACTAGGCCTGATCAGACCTTTCCATACTAGCTGTCGTGTTTGATTGTCTAATTCCTCCTTCTCTTTCAAGGACATTCTTCGAATAGCGTGAACTACCGGCCTTGCATTGGGAATTAAAGCAATCTTGAAATCTATTTCTCTCTGCGGAGGTAAGCGAACAACTTCCTCGAACACATCTGCATAATCCTTGACGACAGGAATATCTTTAATGAGGTCAGGAATATTCTCAGTAACTTCAGGGATATTTTCAATTTGGGCTGGAGAAACATTCAAAGCTGCCCAGAAGTCTTTTCTATTAGCATTCTGACCTTCACAGGGAATGGTTATATAACCCCCTGATTTTATCTTAGCTCTAACAACTCTCTCGGCGCATCTAACCTCTGCTTCATATTTGGTTAACCAATCCAATCCCAAAATAAGATCGAATTCATCAAAATTCATGACGACAGAGATAATAGGGAATTTATAGCAAGAAAAAGAGACGGGTACTGCACAAACCCAACTGAGATTGATGGATCCTCCAACTGGATTTCGGACAGTCATTGGCTCTTTGAGCTTCTTCAAATTCAAATCTAATTTCTTGACTGCACTCTTTGCAATAAAGCTTCGTGACGCGCCAGTGTCAAACAGTACTTTAACTGGAATGTTCTTGACATTGAGCGTGCCTTCTAAAACGTCAGCCCTTTCTTGACTTGCTGAGGGATCAGAAGTTTCTGCCAATTCATTCACCTGAACTACTTCAGGCTTCCTCAAGAGCCAGCAATCCTTTGCAAGATGACCAATCTGCTTGCATTTACTGCAACCTCTTTTCTCTTGAAATCTCTCTTTGGATTTAGATTCATTCTTTGTTCGCTTTTTCGAGGGTTTGCACTTCCCCTGAAAATGCCCTGGCTTATGGCAATTATTGCATATGGCAGTCGTTACTAGTTCTTTTTCGGATCCAGCCCTTTTTCTCTTAGCACTGGGCTTCTTACTGACCTCTAACGTTGTACTGGCTTCAGGAATATCAGCTTCCGACTTTGCTATGTCACTAGAACTGACTTCTTCTTCGTCGCATAACATTCCTTTCTTATGAAGATCTTCATATTGATAAGCCATATAAATCATTTCTGAAAAAGGGAGCTTCACATGCCCCAATACTTTATTCTGGTATTTCCTTTGAAGCCCGTGAATAAATCTCATATTTTTCCTCTTCGGATTTTGAATTAGATGAGGAGCAAAGTGAGCTAGTTCGTTGAATTTCTTATGATATTCGGGAATTGTCATATCACCTTGTATCAAATAAGAAAATTCATCACATAGGCGCTCAGTCGCTTCGGGAGGGGTAAATCTTTCCAGGAAAATCACTTTGAATCTATCCCAGGTGATATCACCTTCTGGATTATCTTTAATAACTGAATCCCACCAAAACAAAGCTTCGTCTTCGAGTGCCCAGGAGGCCAGTAACCTTTTCTGGTCATCCCTAAGCTTTAATGCTTCGAATATTTTCTCAACCGAACGAATCCAAGCTTGGGTTCTCATAATAGATTCTTCGCCCGAGAACGGCTTTCCACCCAGATTTCTATACTTCTTGAATAGAGCTTCTATATCTGGGTCAGTATTACTTCTTCTGTTTCTGGCACTCATTTTCTAGTTCTTCTGCAAATAGCAGATCAAGTGTCAGGTCACAGAAAAGGTATTTTAAAATATAGAGACAAATACTTGAAGTGTAAATGTGTCTATCGAAGTGTATTCATTCTGCTTTACTCATACTAGGATATTGCTGATCCTATCTGTATTGAGTTACCCGTCCTAGAACACTACTGGTTCTATTTCTGACGAGTTCGTTCAAATGTTATATTCCAGAACTAAGCTTAACCAAAGCTCTGATACCACGTTGAGACGACCCGATTTCCCGTTCTCACGGAAACAAGGTTATCTTTTTGGAATATAACACAGAAACATATAATAGCAGAACAGAATTAAATGAACAACAAATTATACTGGATAAAAGTAATCATCAGAGTTACACAGTATACAGGATCTTACTTAGTACAAATACAGTTCAGCTATACATAAATGTCTACAGCGGAAATAAACAAAATATGTACAATAGGAGCTGAACAGCATAAAAAGAAATAAATGATAGAATCCATCTTCAGCTCCAGCTATCCAGAAAGAACCAGCTAAACCTGAATACAAGGCTGCCCGTGTAGAAAAAGGGGCACCCGAGTTTGAGAGTGAAACAAACTACGAGTCAGTCATGGGACTGGTATGAGAAATCTACTCAACACATATATAATTGGCTAATCACAGGACCACGCCACTTTCGTGGAACGGGTTTACTCCATTGGATTGCCAGTGCTTTAAAACAAATCTTTCTTTTAAACATCGCTATGCTTTTTATAAAAATGAGGCCGTTATAAGACTCAGTTCCCATCACACAATGCAACGCAAACCGGAGGATAGAGTTTTTACCTTATAACGGCCAAAATATGCTTGATACGAATAAAACAAAGGCATTTGATATTATTGCTAGTGTTTATATGTTTTGAAAACTATTTCAAATCATAACTATCAATCATAGACGGCATGGGTACCATATATCATGTCGCCATATATATATACAATCAAAACCGCACGATGTCGTATTTGGAAATTGGATTTCCGTCATGAACCAAGGCAAAGGATAGTCCTTACCGAATTCGAGACAATCTAGCCCATGTCTCAGGATCAGAACGCATCAACCCTTTAGATCGTCAGGGCCGGTCCACCGATGTGGATTATTATGCCTGAACACTACGTTTCTCCGCCCTTTGGGGCGTAAACGAGCCAACGAATGACTCCATCGGACCCGGATCGTCCGATCAAACCGAGGCGCCTCGCAACAGCAACAACCACATAGGTGAAAAGTATATATAAATGTCAGGGCTGGTAGGTCACTGACACCACCCTAGCTAGAAAGAAACGCAGGCCCTCCCTGATGTCCTCTCCCGTTTTAGGTTCATACCGAGGTGTGAGGCTCGCGAATTCACGTTATACACAAAGCTACGCCACACAGGCGGTGCTTTGATCATCACCACAAGACTTTGCTTTTCAACAAAAGTCCTGATCACTGCATCTTAGCATGCCACACAGGCAATTCACACCGTGCCACTGATGGCTATCAATCACACAGAACAAATTCCCATGTCGGACACACAGTCCATTTACAAGTCCGTTCTGGGTCTGAACGAAACCGGAGGCACTAAATACCTCGCAAACCCTTCGATCAACACGTACGTCTGAACGATCACCACTCATTATCCATATTTCGGGATGCCTCCCAATCAGGACCTCGGTTACCATCCAAACGAGGTGAAGATCTCCGGTCTTCGACCATCGTCTTCATCTTCGAATTTCAATCGTCGGTCGATTATTCGAAATGAGAATTAACTCGGCCTTTTCAAATAATTCACGTATATTTAGAATTTCAAATCGATTTATTTCAATGGTTAAATTATTCGACAACACCAATTGTGTTCTTTATATAGTTTTCACACCAAACACATTCAACCATCAAACATCACATAAATCAAGCAAATTCAATTTATTTCCATTCCATATCGCTTACGATATTTTATAACTATTTATCGCTATTTTTATTTATTTTAAAATAGCCATTTTATTCAAAACGACGCTTCGGGCCATAAGGCGGCCGTGGCGCTGTTTTTCTTCAGATTTGATTTACACATATCTGAAAATCTAACCGTTGGATCTTCACAAAATTTACATCATTAGAAAGGTCTTTTCAAAACGAATCCAACGGTTCCAGTTTCGGGAAAATCCGACGGTCGGATCTCCCGGTACAATCGTTTGAAATTTCGATTTCAAAATACGAACTGCAGCGTCGTTATTCGATTAAATATAATTTTATTTATATATATAAATAAATATAATCGTTTCTGGCGCTGTTTTTCTTCAGATTTGAATTAAACATTCCAGACAATCCAACCGTTGGATTTTTACAAGGTTGGTGCCGTTGGAAAGATTATTCCAAGGCGAACCCGACGGTTGAGGTTTCGGGAAAATCCAATGGTCGGATTTCCCGTACTAGTCGTTTGAAATTACGGTTTCGAAATACGAACTGCACGGCTTCGTTTCGTTTTAATTTTATTTTTATTTATATAGTTATATAAATATAGTCCATTCAACGATTTCAATATCGTTTTTACTTCAAAAATTTTTCTAACTCCTTAAATTTTGGAAAAATTTCGCCATAACCTCCCCTGTACCGGGAGCGTCGGGAAATCGCAAATAGCGTCCCGGTCCTTCTAATCTCAAAAAGAAAAAGAAGAAGCCAAGCGGCTAGCCAATAGGCTCAAAATCATCACCCAAACAAATCAGTAAATGTGTACCTATTTGTCGGGCACAAAATTTTATTCCTCTTCTCTAGCCCCTTCGCTATAACCTGTTCAAAGAATATGCATGTATATATATATACAGTTCATATCATTTTTCATTTTCTATTCAACTTCATATTTGATTTCTATTTGGTTCAAAAACTCCATTCATTCTAATGTTACATAAATAGGTGCAAATCATTTCATTAGCTAATTAATGAATATTTCAACTCATATATGTTTATTTTGAACAAGTGGCTATTTTTAACATTTCACATTTCAACGATTTATGCATACAATAAAAATGTGATTTTTATTGTATAACAATTCATTTCAAAACACTATTTTTCTATATAGTCCATATAGTCGATAAAAGGTGATTTTTATTATCAAACAATTTATTTCAAAATATGAATACCATTCAACACATGAATTTCTAAACAACGAATGAATATCAATTCAACACATGAATGTTTTCAATAGTTTTTTATATATGAATAAAAATGTGATTTTTATTATCGAACTATTTATTTCAAAATATGAATACCATTCAACACATGAATTTCTAAACAACGAATGAATATCAATTCAACCCATGAATGTTTTCTATAGTTTTTAGATATCGATAAAAATGTGATTTTTATTATCGAACTATTTATTTCAAAATATGAATACCATTCAACACATGAATTTCTAAACAACGAATGAATATCAATTCAACCCATGAATGTTTTCTATAGTTTTAAGCATATGAAAATAATTCAAACACACAAATATTATTCAAAATTTCGGCAGCATAACGGCAGGGTAGTTACACCGGCACCGTCCCTAGTACGGCTCCTCGCTCTACCTTAAAACCTCGCGGTTTTTGACAATGGGAAACATGCATCTAGTTCGCACGCAGGCGGCATGTATATATATTTATTCATTTCCACAAACTAATCCTAAGTGGTTTCAACCAAATATTTCACAACCACAAATGGGTATTTTTCAACCACAATCAACCAATATCAATCACAAACAATCCCAAACAATCATTCAATTCTCACCACAATTTCAACCAATAAATATCGTCCATGGTTTGTGGACGAGGGGCGTATATATATATATATATATATATATATAGATATTTATATATAGCAATTCACTTTCATTGTCAACACATATATAATATATAAATTTTAAATCAGAAATCTCACCAATAGCTATCCAACTGCACGACTCTTCCTAATAGAAATCTTCGTCTTTTGTCGCTTTCGCCCGTATTCTCTACATATGTAAAAATAGAATTTTTACTATGCTATTCAATATATAAAAATCGAATTTTTTCTTCGACTTTCACATATAAAAATATGATTTTTCCTTTTGCTTTCGACCTATAAAGATATGATTTTTATTTTTGCTTTCAACCTATAAAGATATTATTTTTATTTTTGACTTCAACCTATAAAAATATGATTTTTATTTTTGACTTCAACATATAAAAATATGATTTTTATTTTTGACTTCAACATATAAAAATATGATTTTTACCTTGACTTCAACATATAAAAATATGATTTTTATTTTTGCTTTCAACCTATAAAGATATGATTTTTACCTTGACTTCAACATATAAAAATATGATTTTTATTTTTGCTTTCGACATATAAAAATATGATTTTTCCTTTTGCTTTCGACATATAAAAATATGATTTTTCCTTTTGCTTTCGACATATAAAAATATGATTTTTACTTCGACTCTCAACATATAAAAATATGATTTTTACTTCGACTCTCAACATATAAAAATATGATTTTTACTTTCAACTTATAAAAACATAAAACAGTTTTTATTTTAAAAACATAAAACAGTTTTTATTTTAAAAACATAAAACAGTTTTTATTTTAAAAACATAAAACAGTTTTTATTTTAAAAAAACATAAAACAGTTTTTATTTTAAAAAACATAAAACAGTTTTTATTTTAAAAACATAAAACAGTTTTTATTTTCTTTTATAACAAAACAGTTTTTAAAATACTTTTTAAAAAAAAAACATTTCAGTTTTAAAAATCGTTTTAAAAATTCAGTTCAGTTTAAAAATCGTGTAAAAATTCGGTTTATAAAACTTTATTATAAAAATCAGTTTATATATAAAATAAAAATAAAATAAATAAAAACGAAATAAAATTAAAAACTTACAGATAAAAAGGGGGGGTCTGCAGTTCGTCGGAGGGCGGTGGATCGATTGTGAGGGCGGCGGCTTCGATTGTCGTTCGGTGGGAGGAGGCTCGAGGTACGGGGGGGGGCGACTGCTTCGCTTCAGACGGGGACTTCGGAGGCTGCGGGGAGGCGGTGAGTGGCTTCGAGATGGGGGGTGGCGGCGTGAGTTCGTCGGCGGCTCGAGGTTGGGGGGGGGCGGCTCCGATTAGATTTAGGTTTTTGGTTTTTTTTTTTTTTCTTTTTTTTTCTTCTGTTTCGAATTATAACTAACGGGGGGGGGGGCAATCAGAAGGGAAAAAGGGGAAAAGGGAATTAAAGTTTTTTTTTTTTTTTTTTTTTTTTATTTAATTATTTAAAGTTGACTTTTACCCACGACCACGAAACGAGGCCCACCGCCTGTCGCCCATAGCGTTTCACCCCCATTCCGAACACAATGGGATATGTATCGCAAGCTGATTTGATCGTTACAGCCAGTTTCCTTTTGAATTTACATTTAAATCACTATATTGAATTTTAAACGCACATTTCAAATTACCGGGGTCACATACTAACTAGAAAAATTCCAGAAAAATATTTTCTAGCTTCGTATTGACGATACGGTCCTAACAAAACTAGTTTCGTCGAATTCTGAGACCGTTTGAAAAATGGCCAATTTCCAGTCGATTAAAATCAACTGAAACTGGTCAAACGCGTTTTCCTTTGCCACGCTCACATATTGATTCGAAAAATTATGAAATTTGAAACCTAGCAATAACCTGACACTGCGGATCTAACAAAAGTGGTTTCGTCGAAATCCGAGGTCGTATGCAAAATGTTCATTTTTAAGGGCCTGAATTCCATAGCGACTATTCAGAATTTTCAACTGGACATATCTTTTGATTCCCGCTATCAAATTTCGATTGGTTAGATTCGTTAGAAGGATATTACCAATTAGATTCATTATTTTAGCCAATTTAAAATTTTTAAATTGGTTCAGATTTTCTGGGTCGTTACAACACTCTTTGTATGGTTTTTGAGCGCCGCCGTGAGCAGAGAAGCTTCAATTTTTAGGGTTTGCAGTTCGATCTTATGTTGATCTTTTATTCTGTCCGGGTTGTTTTACATTTATCCGCTTTGCTTCTGTTGTGTGCACTTTAGGCCTTCTGCTGTGTGCCGTATTGGGCTCTTTGGGCCTTTTTATTTTGTACTTGTATTTTATTCTTTTTTAAATGACCATTGAGCCACCCATAAAAAATTAAATAAACATATTTTGTTGACAAAATAAAGGTAACCAGCTAAATAAAATTCTCTTCGTTGAAGTAAGTTGCAACCGCTGCAATTCATGGTGAAAGTAATTGACAAAATAAAAGTAATTTGGGATGCATACTTGCTCAAATTAATCTAATAAGCAGACGAATATTAACTATTGACATATTATTAATGGATAAAGTAGAAGTAATGTTAGTCTTTGTTACCAATTAATAATTACTACTATTTACTTATTCAATAGTAAATGTTAATCATTAGTTATCAAAAAAATAACATCGTTCATTGAATATTATTAATTAACACTAATATTTTCATTTATTATTGTTTATTAATCATTTGATACTAATTATTGAATATAAATTCATACTTACTAATTATAAATTTCAATTATCATTTTTTTCCTTATTAAATTATTTAGTAGCAATTACTAATTAACAACTAATAATTATTAAGTATTTTAATTATTATTTTTTGGTAAGGAAAATATATTAATTATTAAATAGTAATTAGTATGTATTTATTATCTTATATTCATTTTTCAATTATTTTATTGTAATAGTTTAATATATATTAAGTACAATTGCTAATAATTAATATTAAACTGTTACAGTTAAATAATTAATAATTAAGCAGTAATATTTAATTTTAATAATTTGTATCATATAGTGAATAATTAATAATAAATATGAATAATTAGTATCAATAAATAATATCTAACGAATAATATAGATTATATAATAATTATTAACATTTATTAATTATTTAATAATATTAATTTAATATTAATTGTCAATGGTTAGTTACACCTATTTACTACTAGATATAGTACATAAATATGAACTAAAACTTACTAGTTAATTAATAACAATTAATTATTTTATATAATAATAATAATTAATTATCAATAATAATTAATAACTACAAACTATTTATTAATACTCTTTAAATATCAAAAAAATGACCTACCTAAACTATCAATGATAATTGTTAATTAGGAATTACAGTTTATAGATTACAAATTAAACATTAACTATTTGTTGTTGATTACAAATTTCAAATATATATATATACACACACACACACAACATTGTTTACGTTAGTGCACTTGCTTCGGTTGTAAGGTATTCGAAGCAAGTAACATTATTTGCTATGATGCATTTGCTTCGGTTGTAAGAACAACTGAAGCAGATAATACTAATTGCTTCAGTTGTAAAAGTAACAGAAGCAAATAATACTATTTGCTTCGGTGCATTTGCTTCGGTTTTAAAGCCAACCGAAGCGAATAATGATATTTGCTTCGGATGTAAAGACAACAGAAGCAAATACGATATTTGCTTTGGTGCATTTGCTTCAGTTGTAAGGATAACAGAAGCAAATAGTGTTATTTGCTTCGGTTATGAGGACAACCGAAGCAAATGAGGCGAAGCAACAAACAGATTTTGTACTAGTGTGATGACAACCTTTGTTTATATTACATGAAATCTTGATATTTCAATTACTCCCCCTATCTCCAACAACTCCTTCTGGAACTACTAACGCCCCCTTAATCTAAGCTCTATTTTATAACTCTTCTCCTTTGTCATTAACAAAAACTATTTACTTTAATATGTAATACTCCCCCCATAACTTAATTTAGACAAATAAATGACTCTAATACTCCTCCTTAAACTTTGGTACCACTAATGTTAGTAATATCAATATTAAATCAATATAATATAATTGCACTAAACTTTATTATATTGTTACTTTACATATGATACCAAACAACGAGTACGTAATTATACAATTAAACATTTATTAACACAAATAAATTTTACAACAAACATTTTCGAATACACGAATCTATCTAATGAGTGTTTTTAATAATGTATGATTTATGAATTGGACAATTTCGTTAATGGAGACAATATTCTCCATTGTGTTCAATTACATTGCCAACCTTATCAAAACACACTTCGCCAACGCATATAACTTGATTGTCTTCTTCCATTTGAACCTCTGGTTCATCTTCTTCTTCTTCCTCCTCAATTGGATTATAAACTTGAATATCAGATGAATCATCTTCGATAACGATTAAATTAGAATGATTCCATTAGGAATTTCTGGAGATTTCTAATGATTTTTCCTTGTTTCTCTTGTTCCCTAGCCATTCGTATTTGCATTTCTTTGATTTCAACGAGCATTTGCAGAGAATGCTTCATAGATTCTTTTACTTTGATCACTTGTGCAAGCGTAGTACACTGGAATGGTCATTGAGGGGACGAAGAAATTGAGAAAGTGTTGTTTTGGTTAGCACTGGAGGAATAGGCAATTAAACTATAGTTTCAAAAGTTTATTATAGAAAAAAAAGAGTGAAGTGACAAGAAATTTCGGATTAAGGAGTTTGAATAAGTATGAAAACTGATTTTGGAGGAAAATTTAATTTTAAATTTTGACTGCTAAATGTCGACATAGAGGGTAGTTCATATTAACATGTCTATGTAAATTTTGAATTTTTTTTATTTTTCTTTTTACATTTTAATATATATACACACACTAATATATCTAGTTATTATATTTCGATTAATGAACAAATACCTAGTTCTGTTCTTAATCTAGTAAATGTTGCTTCATTCAAAGGTTTAGTTAAAATATTTGTAAGTTGATTTTCAGTTTTAATGAATTCTAGTGAAATAATTTCTTTACCTACAT
This sequence comes from Allium sativum, assembly GCA_030737875.1. Taxonomy (NCBI): domain Eukaryota; kingdom Viridiplantae; phylum Streptophyta; class Magnoliopsida; order Asparagales; family Amaryllidaceae; genus Allium; species Allium sativum. The sequence continues at coordinate 246,272,654 of CM060924.1, forward strand.
TATCTCTGAGAAAATGATGTTTAACATCAATATGTTTTATTCTAGCATGATTAGTAGGATTTTTGATAAATCTATTGCACTAGTATTATCATAATAAATTGGTGATTTTGTTAAGCTTAATCCAAAATATTTCAGGGTTTGTTGCATATAATTTACTTGAGAATTAGCCAAAGCAACAGAGATATATTCTACTTTGGTTGTTGATAAGGATACGGTATTTTGTTTTTTAATTACTAAATCAAGAAACCGGGGAATGTCCTAAAAAAGACAAGTTCAACTTGTACTTTTTCGATCTAATTTACAACTAGTATAGTCAGCATAACAATATGAAATGAAATGAAATTAATCATCTTTAAGGTAAAATAATCCAAAATCTAACATGTATTTAACATATCTTAGAATACGTTTTACAACTTTTAAGTGAGTTTTCTTAGGTTGAGATTGATATCTTGCGCAAAGACAAATGCTATGCATTATATCTAATCTACTCGTAGTTATATATACTAATGAATCTATCATACCCTTATATAATTTGTAATCTGCATCTTTTAATGAGTCATCTTTGCTTAAAGTTTCATTAGTTGCCAATGGAGTGGGTTTTCCTTTGGTATTAGTCATATTATATTTATTGATCAAATCTCTAGCATATATTTCATGATTAATAAAAATACCATTATCCAATTGTTTTATTCGTAATCCTAAAAAAAAAAGTGAGTTCACCTACATGACATATATCAATTCTTTTGTCATAATCTTACAAAATTCTTGATTCATTTCATTATTTGTTGATCCAAATATAATGTCGTCTACATAGATTTGTACTAATTGAATGTCATTTTTACTTCTTTTGATAAAAAGATTATTATCTACTCTACCAGTTTTAAAATTTGATTATAATAGATAGGTTCTTAATCTATCATACCAGGCTCTAGGAGCTTGTTTTAAACCAAATAAGGCTTTCTTTAATTTATAAACATAATTTGAAAAAAAAAATCATCTTCAAATAGTGTGGGTTGTTCAACATAAACATCCTCTTTAACAAATGCATTTAAATTGCACTTTTTACATCCATTTGAAATAATTTGAAATTATTGTAATTAACGAAAGCAAGTAGAGTTCTAATAGCTACGTATCCCTTCTTCTTGACAGTAACCCTGTGTGATTAATCGAACTTTATTTCTAACGACCTAATCGAGTTCATTTATTGTATTTTTATAAACTCATTTAGTTCGTATTAATTTTTTATCCTCAAGTCTAGGAACAAGTTCCAATACATCCTTTTTTGGTAAATTAATCCAGTTCTTTTTGCATAGCAAGCATCCATGAATCATCAGATGATGCTTCCTTTGGATTTCTAGGTTCAATTGTTGATATAAAAGCAACATTACTCATTTTATTTAATTGATTTCTAATTCTAACTACAGATTCAATATTTCCTCGTATATTTTTGATAGAGTGTTCTTTCAAAAGTCTAATTCTTTTATTAGGTTGGTTGATCTCATAATTTATTTCATTTAAATCATTATTTTTATTACCAAATTCAACTTCATTTTTTATTTGTCCAATTTTTTTAGAATTATTGTCAAAAGATCCATGCATTTTATCCTTAATAGTGTTAGTTTTTAAGTTGAAAACTCTATAAGATTTACTCCTATTTGAATATGCAATAAAAATTTCTTTATCTGATTTGGAATCAAATTTGTCCAAATTTTCTTTAGTATTTAAAATAAAACATTTTCTTTTAAAAACTCTAAAATAAGATACTTTTGGTTTCTTTTTATGAAGGATTTCATATGGTGTTTTGTTAGTAGACGGTCTAATTAATATTCTATTCAAGATATAACAATCTGTAGCTACTACTTTAGCATAAAAAATTCTTGGTAAATACTATCAGAAAGTATAGTTCTAGCACACTCTTGAATCGTTCTATTTTTACCTTTAATTACTCTATTTTGTTGTGGAGTTCTTGAAAAAGAGAAATTATGAGTAATTCCCTTATTATTACAGAAATTCTCACAATTTTTAATTTCGAATTCTCCAATAACTTGACATTCCGGATATGATGGAACTGGTTTCGTCGAATTACGAGATCTTTGAAAAACTCCCTTTTTTTGCAAGGCTGGCCGGTTTTCATAGTGATCTGTAACACTTTAAAAGAAACTCCCTTGTTATTTCACAACATAAATCGATACGCGTTTATATTGCGCAGGTTCACATTATAGCTCCAATTTACTTGAAACTGGACATCTTACAATAATTAACCATTACGGATTTTATAAAATTGATTTCGTTGAAATCCAAAGTCGTTTGAAAATTGACTTTTCATAAGTTCCATATTAAATCGATATAATATAAATCGATTCCAAAAGAAACAAATCTATTAGTAATAAATTATTATCATTATATATATATATATATATATTCAAACAGAATTCATATAGCTTCAAATTATAAATTTAACTTGATTTTAAATTTGACATTTTAAATTCCAAGTTAAAACGATATCCAGTTTATTTAAAATCTTTTTATTTTATTAAAAAAATCATTATGGTTCGTAAACGATTCTGCAACGACTTTCTGGAATTTTGATTTGGACATAACTCAAATTAATTTATGAAATGAAATCCTGATTTATCTCTTTCATTAAAAACTATAATCCAATAGCTCTAGAAGATTCTTGTTTCAAAGAATTCCGACTTATATTGGACCATGTACATCCATTTGAAGTTCAAAATGTAAAACTATGAACTAGGGCTGTACCGGTTCAATTATATACCACATAACCGCACAGAATTACCACCTCCTAACCGCTGGAATATGATTTAAACGGCCTCCGTTAAATAAAACACGGTGCGGTTCTCTCACTGTATAAATCAACATACGGTAATGGTTGCAATTCTCCAAACCGATGGTAAACCATACCGCCTCCTTTCAACCGTCCATGAAAAATTAGGGTTTTTCTTTCTTGGATTTGGGAATCTCGTCCACTCAAACACACCCTATAACTTCGAATTTGAGAGCAGATATTTTCATTATGTATTATTCTCCCCAATAGTTTTTCAATTCCTCGCCGATTATGTTTCAAAATCAATCTAAAGGTTCTCTCGTCCGAGTATCGCAATCAAAAAGTAATGGTATGTTACTTAGTTACTATGTTATTTTGTATCTCAATCTGATTTGTTGATTTCTCTTCAAAAACAACAAGTGATTCCTGTTAATCTGCCAAGCCTTTTTTATTGTTAATCCGAATATGTTTTTAGCAAGTGATTTTTCAATTACTGCATATAAGTAACTTGATTTGTTATGAGTTTATTTAGTAATTGCTTGACTTCTGCTTTCCATGATTAAGGAGGCATCATACGGATCATATATATGGCATGGATGCATTTTTACTTTTACTGTTTTACATAATGGGTTTTTGTATGTAGCTCATCTTTTTGTACCTACTCATTCTTTTATGCAGGTCATCTAAATAGTAAATGTAATATGTATGAACTATGAATGAATGCCAGGTATTTATTAATGTGTATTAATTTCTCTTGCTATTCTAAACGGTTGATGTATGCGTGGGTTTTGTTATATACTGTGCAAGAATATTTATGTAAGAATTTCAATGCGTGCTGTATATTTCATTGTTTCAACTTTCAATGTTATGCAAGAATATTTATGTAATGTTACAGCAATTACATGGTTAACCATACCGCAATGATCAAATGGCAACCGTATTATTTAACGGTTAACCATCACCAATGGTTGACGGTTGCGGTTGGCAAAATAAACTAACTGTTAAAGAACGGTATGGCGCCGGTTAGCGTTAGTAGCAACGGTTACCGCAATGATCAAATTCAATTACTCCTTGTTTTCTGTATACACCCCTATATGAACTACCGCAACCTTGCAAGCTCATTTCAATTAAATTTAAATATATATGTACAAACTTCGTTATAAATAAATAAGTTCCTTATTGTAATTCAAATCTGGACCTATTTGGGTAATCTAAACCTATTTGGGTCTTAATAATTTATCCAATTCCTACTATACCTCAAATTCAATTACTCCTTGTTTTCGTTTTATGATATTTTGATAAATTCGAAATTAAATCGTATTACGTTTATTGAATCGATAAATTATATATAAAAATCCATTTATAATTCCAATTCAACATTTTAAACCAATTTAAATGTTTAAACTTAACGGCTAAAATCCTGGTTGTTACAATTTCCTACAGACTCTAATCAACAACATCATACTTAGTTGTGTCGAGGCCATATGAACAGGAAGTCAAGACTTCAGCATCTAATGCAGCTACTTCAACCCAACTCCCTAAAAGAATGGAAGGGCTAGGAAAATAGTTAAATTAAGTTTATCTCAGGATATTTTCGGGGATCATAACTGTGACGGCCCGCCCCGCACCAGCTGGCATTTCCAATAAAATGCTTATGCCGATGTCCAACCAGCACGGGACGGTCGTCAAGAGAAAAGAAAGAAGGCAAATGAACCAACAAAGAACCTGTAGAATGTCTCACAGCGTATGGAATAAAACATAATAATAACATACTTGACATAAAACAGACGAGACAGTGCATAAGCTGAGAACTAAACCATAATCATCATAGCAGCAGAAATTCAAAATACAGCTTATTACAACTTCAACATATTGTCTCTAAAGCAAGGAAAAATGTGCACTACTAATGCCCAAAGTAGTGAATAGCAACAACACAGGGAGAATATCTATATATAACATACGTGGAAGCGTCCTGCTCGTCTCCGGTACAACTACCCGTGCATACCACCTAACATGTCTCTAGTCTGCTCGTTTATTGGAAATGTTGGCTGGTGCGGGACGGACCGTCACAATAACACAGATTTTACATTGAATCAGGTGTTATTTCTTTTAAAATCCTATGAACCAAGAGTTATTGGTTTATTGGAAAATAAGTTGACCATTGAAAAAATAAGCATAATATTAATGAAATTTGAACATAAATGGAGCCTAATCCATAATAATGATCATGGCTTTAAGGGTTGAATGGTCCTGTTATGGGATAAATTAATTTGGAACCTTGCATTGTTCAAATATTTACCCAACAAATAAGGTATTTATTAAAGAAAATTGGATAGTTATTCAACGTATCGAACTATTGTGTATGCAAGTTGTTTGGTCATAGACAGGAATTTTTTTATGGCAACAATTAGTAAACACGCAGACATTTTGGACAAGGTGTGTCTACTAATATGGATTTCAACAATGTTTTAAACCCAATGGACAGGAAATGGGATTTTTTTGATGACAAACGCACGCAATCACAAATAAAGTCAGAACCTTACCAAAAACGTATCTCTTTTGCATAGCCAAAGTCTTCTGCATACAAACAAAACCCAAATAATAAACATCTTTGATTTCAAAGATGGAAAAATACATTCCAGGCATCGAGAATTGTAATTCCAACCAAACAATTTTTGAAGGTTTAGTGTCGTACGCATCATCAATATCGGAAGCACGATCATCAGAACTAACACAAGCACTCTGCAATGAAAGCACTGTTGATTCCACCAAACAAATACTACATCTTCTAGAGCATTGTAGTGTCTCTGGAAATACTCTTCGCAAACAAGGAAACGTCTTCGCCAACAAATTTCAAACTCAACACCAGGTGTTTCTAAATCCAGAGGCGACAAAACTTACAATAACGTGAACACTGAGCATCACATAAGAATCAGCATCGCTTCTTATTGAGGCAAAGTAGCAACAACGACGTGGTAATATTCGAGCAAGCCAAAGTAGCGGCGGTGATGCGGTAATTCTCGAGCTAGGCAGAAAGGTGATTTCATTTGAAGTCGATATGGCGATAATCAGTGGAATCAAAAGACAGGTGGACGCGAATTAAATCGTGAATCAACTCGAATTTGTTGAGGTAGTAATTTTATTGAAGGGAGGAAAAATTTGAGATCAACTTTTGTTCAGTGATAAAGTATGAGAAGAAGACAGAGCAAAAATATAAATGTTAATTATTTGGAGCCAATTTTTCTTCGTTCCCGCCTAAATTTCATTCTGTCACATTTCGCGGCTTGCCGCCCATTTTTTGTAGGTCATAGCGAAAGATTGATTAAATAACATATTTTTTTGCCGGAGGTCGAAGGAGGCGGCGCTTGGATATGCCGAGTTATTTTTATCTTTGCTTTTGAAGCACGGGGTTTTAGGTTTTGATTTGGCAAAGATGAATTTTATTACGTAATAACATATTTCTTATTGAAAATCAAATGTTGAACATTAATTATTACATAATAATTATTAACTATTTAATAATAATTATATAATATTAGTTACCATTTTCAAAAAAAATTACTATTTATTATTCAGTTGCAAGCTTAAAGATAGACAACAAAATATTCAGAAGTAAAATATTTATTGCAACCTATAAGAAAATGCAATTCTTAACAATGCGTTTATTGCAACTAGTAGAAAGCTTAGTTGTTAAAATTATGTTTGTCGCAACTGACGAGAAAATACAATCCTTATTTACTAATAATTATTGATTACTTATTATTTCATGACTATAATTGAATGCTAATGAACATATATATTGTTTAATTATTATTATTAATAATCCATTATTACATATCCATTATTAATTATTAAAAGTTATATCAATTATTAATTAACTACTTCGAAATTATTAATTATAGAAGTATTAATTAATTATTATTAGTTAATAATACTTCTTATATTATAACAAAATATTACTTATTACTTCGTACTTTTGTATTTAATAGTTATTATGTTTACCAAAGGTTGACAATTTTTTTTAAAGTATATTTTTCACAACTGGTGTTAACAGTTGTAAAATAAATACAGTTATCACTAGTGGCGAAAACAGTTGCTAAAGATACTTTTTTGCAACAAGTTTGGAAGCGTAGTTGCAAATAATATGTTTTTTGCGACTGTTATGAAAGCGCAGTTGTTAAAAGTATGTTTTTGCATCTAGCAGGGAATGACAGTTGCTAAAGATATGTTTTTCGCTACATAACGAAAAAACTTGTTGTTAAATTTCATCTATTGCAATTGCTACAATTTAATACTACCGGGGATAAGGACCGAATATGATGTGTTGTTGGTTTTCCAATTTAGTTCAATATTAGACGTTTATAACGGATAGTTGTTGGTTTTCGATTTGAGTAACTTACTCTTATGCATGAGGAAAACCGAATATGTTGCATATTAATATCATTCTAAATACTACTGGTGATAAGGACCAAAAGAATGTAATATATAATAAAAAAGATTAATGGTGAAATCATCTTATCTTCCTAATTTTTCATCTTTCTATCCATGTTTTTTTTGGGTGTGTTCGATGTTCGCTCATGTCAGACTTTTGTAACACCATGAATGTTTGTTTGAGGTAATTTCTATTAGAAGAAGATAATTATTTGCAGGCATCTCCCCATTTTGTGGTCATCTTTTGTTCGTAAGAGCATCTCTAGTAGTTATATCAAAAACGAGAGTAGAAGAAATAAAAGTGTTGATTTCTCTTATCTCTTCAGCACACAATGTGAGAAATCGGCACTTTAGTTTTATTTTACTTAAAAGAAAATCTATAAACGGTAAAGCTGTCAATGGGTTGTGTCGAGTCGGGTTCGGACCGGGTTAACTCGGGTTTGGGTCAATTCTTAAACGGGTCGGATCAACCCATTTATTAAACGGGTCGTATTTTCTCAACCCGAACTCAACTCGTTTATAAACGAGTTGACCCGACCCGACCCGTGTAACCCATTTATTTTAAATGGGTCGGGTCGGGTTAACAGGTTGACCCATGAACCCATAAACTCATTTACTTGACTGTATTCTTAAAAACATTATGCATTTCCGAAATGCATTTAGGAATCTAAACATAAGAAAACAATACATGAGCATTCAAATCAACATTTCTGAAGTCTTAAGTTAATGGTGGTTTGGTGTAAAGTGTAAATTAGGGTAATCCGTAATAGTGTTTATATGCAGAATTCACAAAGATAGTAAATAAAAGTAACAATGCTAAGTCCAACAGATTCATCCCGGTTTGTGCATGCATAATTGCATATTCCATATGATGAATAAAAATATATTTTATATTAGACAGGTCATGGAGGGTCAAAAACGGGTTCACAGATCAACCCCACCCGTTTATTAAACGGGTAAAAGCGGGTTGACCCAAAATTGACCCGTTTATAAATAGGTCGGATCGGGTCGGGTTTTTTCCGTGTGGGTTACGAGTCATGTTAGAAATTGACGGTCCTAACGGGTTTCTGATTTCCGTTTATAGTATAAACCGGAAACAGAAACTCATTTATACTATTTTTTTAACAAAAATATACCTGAACATGATTTTAAAAAAAGGGCGCCGTCTCATTTCAATTCGATCTCCATGCTCAAATCGTGCTGAATTGCGGAGGGCAGTATTGAAATAGGGGCGATGCCCCCATTTTTGTATCTCTAACCACTGCGAGAGATGCTCTAACATCGTGGGAAGTCCACGAATTTCCATTTGAGTACACACTTCTTCGTTTCCTATTTACTTTCACGACTGTTAGATCCATTCATTGTCACATTCTATAAGACGGTAAGAGCTATAAATAATATAATAATTAAGTGTCAACAAACCATATAAAAATCTGACCTTGATCATGCATGTGCAACTAACAAAGCCTTTAAAAGCGGCTATTTTATCAACTATACTATCTCCCTCACTTGGATCTCCTAAGCCATGTCTAAATCAGCCCTGATCTTTTGCTTCATCATGCTACTATCCATGTCAATCGTTCCAGCTCAAGCTCGCATTACCCGATGCGACAGAACCGATAAACTCAGCCTCTTAAAATTCAAAAACAGCTTCAAGAACCCATCAGCACTCTCATCTTGGAACCGTTCCACCGACTATTGTACTTGGGAAGGCATCCTCTGCGAATCATACTCTGGCCAACTCGTGGGCCTTACCATTTCCAAATCCAACTTAACCGGCCAAATCCCGACCATCATCGGAGATTTCCCGCTTCTTTCCCACATCAACCTTGAGCAACTTCCCTACCTTACCGGTTCAATACCTGAATCCATTGCCAACCTTACACACTTAATGGAACTTGTAATCACCGACACTGCCATTTCTGGCTCCATCCCACTTTTCTTAAACAAGTTTAAGTGGGCATATCGTCTCGATCTCTCCGGCAATTGCTTAACCAGATAAATTCCGAGCAATATACGCATCTCCAATCTGCACTTGAGTAGAAATAAGCTTATAGGCACCATCCCCCCTTCACTTTTTGAAGGAGCTTCTCAAAACGCGCAGATAGATCTTTCGCATACCAGCTCAGTGGGAACGTACCCGTAGAGCTAGGGCAGGTGTATTTTTATAGTGTTGATATATCAAATAATAATTTAAGCGGCGATGCGTCGTTTTTGTTAGGTTTGAAGTACACATTGACTAGGATTGATCTGTCCAACAACAAGTTCAGGTTCGATATGGGATTGGTGAGGTTTTCGGAGATGCTGGTGACCGTGAATTTGAGCCATAACGCGTTGAGAGGTGGGATTTCCAGGCAGATTACGAGGAGCACATCTTTGATGAAGTTGGATTTGAGTTATAACAGGTTGTGCGGAAGAATTCCCACCGGAGGAAAGACGAGGAGATTTGGGAGGGAGAGTTACGCCCACAATAAAGCGTTGGGATCACCTGGACCCAATTTCCCCTGGTCCGGTTGTCCCAACCAATTAAATCACCCCATTTTGGGGTGATTTACACATAGCCCTCCTGAATTACACTCGAATTTCAGGGGGTTATGTGTAAATCACCCCTAATGGGGTGATTTAATTGGTGCAGATCAACGGACAGAGGAAATTAGGTCCAGGTGATCCGCACCCCACAATAAATGTCTCTGTGGAACCCCGCTTCCACCCTGTAAGTGATGTTTTTTTAATAAGAATAATGGAGATTTTGCAGAACAGCTTGTGCTTCTATAATGAACCACGTTGATGTATCAGTTAACTTCAAAGTTTATATGTATTGTTTTAATAATGAGAATAAGGACCTTTGTGCTCACAAGATTTAAACAAGTTCCCCTTCATTCAAATGTAATAAATAATTATTATATTATCTTTCAGCTCACAATGAACCCGACTAAAATAACAAGGATTTTTCAGCATAGTTTCTGCTATAGTGATTGTTTGAATCATGAGTTTACATGTATATCTTCCATTTTTCTGAATGCAACTAAAAAGAAGAGGAGGAATATCATCACGCTGTCCACTTTAATATTAGTTTGAAGCATTCATTGATGTTCCATTCACGAAAATTATATATTAATATTGAATATGGTAAAATACATTAATGCAAAAGAGTTGGCTGTTGTCATATTTTACATTATTATTATCACAAGTGCGCACCCATGCATCCGCAACCAAAATATAATTTTGAAATTGATGAATAAAAGTATGTTGAATAAATATTTTTGTAATTGATTGAACAATTCTTTACAATATTAAACATTGAGCACTAAATATTGGTAGCTTATTTATATATGGTTTGAGAGTCCGCAGAAAAGCTTGTTATGCACTTCTTGAACTACTTCGATGAAATAACTTTGATAAGTGTATATTTAGTGGTAATGATCGGTATCTTATAAGCAAAGTAGTATAAAAGTATGCTAATATATAGATATTATGTGTACGTGTAATTATCTTCATCTCAATGATTATTTGCAATAGAATCATATATCGACAACATAACAGGTAAGATTCTAATTTTTTTTGTTCACTTGATAAAAAATACATTGACATGTCAACTTAATACCTCGAAGATTTTAATTCATTTTCATTCTTGCAATAATCTTTATATTATTTAATCACTCAATTCCTTGTAATATTATAGTGGATAGCACGCCAAATAGAACTTCCGTGTACAACTTTTATATTTCTACAGTATCAGAAATAACATTTACTCATTGCTATAAGATGATCATGAAATATTAGAGATGCCTATATATTGCTAATGCACCAAAAATTAAAAACCTTAGCCGCTTTCATCACCTCGAAATGGTAGCAACACTCAAAAATTTTGACCTTCCTTTTATCAAAAGAAATAACTTGCAAAATAATTTTTTTCCTGACTATCCACTAATAATGTGCCATAACTCCTTATGATAGAATATTGTCGTGTTGATCAAAAACTTTATTTTATTACCCCGCTTATGACTCAGTCATAGTGCATTCACCTCCAAGCCTCACCTTGCACTTCGTTTACATGTTACAATGCCAATTTTGTCTATGCTATAAACCGAATTTCAAGTAGACAAATTTTGCGTGATAAGATCCGAATAGTTTAACCTTTAAATGCATTATACCTATGATGATTGGGAGATAACAATTACATGCATAAAAAACCAAAAATCTGGTGAATCTCTCCTATCATTAAATGGCATATCCACTCTAGTTTCCCTCTTCAACTCCTCTGATATGAAATCAAATTTCTAGTTGTCTATGCACCTAGAATAATAAAAGAAAACATGAAAAGGAAAATTTTATCACCTATACCACTTTGACCATATGGCCTATCCTCAACACTAATATCTGACTCCCACGCCTATCTGATCATCGTCCTTACTCCTCTTATTCTCATGTGGCATTGTAAAATTATGGAAATCGGTAAAAAAAAAGTAACACTTTGATTGGCAGGCGTAACAATCGTTCCAATGTATTTTAGGGCTGGAACACTATTGTGCATGATGATCTCGTGCAAACAATGCACCAAACTAAAAATATATTAGATTTTCTTTGAGAATTTGGGTAAAAGAAACTTTGGTGGAAGTTGCAGTCTTATATTATACTATAACATAGTTGGCTTCTATACAAACCCGGATCAAAGGTTGAATAAAATAGAAGATAGCCTCCAGTCTCCTTTAGAGCATGGACTGACCAATCAAATGTAATTTCTCTATGATCCAAGTTTAACATATAATGAAATGAAGAATGGGAAAAGGGAATTCTTTCATCCGAAAGACATGAATACCATTTTTTACCATAGTTCTCCCAAGCTAAAGGATGTTAGATCAAACGATGAATCTTCATTGGCATGGATGAACGAATCTGTGCTCTACACCCCAGATTTCGTTTGACAACTAACAAAGATTGTTTGATTTCATTTTGTAAAGGCCTATGTTAATGTGTTTTTCAGAAGATATTTTAGATTAATCTTTCAGTTGAGTGCTACAGTGGATAAGATTGCTACAACGAATTAATTTGTTGAAAATACAATATTATAGTGAGGGTAAAAGTACTCACTAATAGCATAACATCAAACATCAGTGGAAAAGAAAAAGGTTTTATATACTCATTTATAATTCATCTTTTGAGACTAAGGATAAATACATATTCCTATAAAAGAAAAAAATATGTAATATGACAAAACTGTATCACAAATAATTAATACAAAAGAAAATGATCTAATTTGAGTATTTACTGTTTTATAGCTTGGTAATATCTACACTTAACGCAACAATATAATGTTGTTATATAACCAAGACATACCAAATGAGTTATAAATAATTTTTGTACCAAGTGTCTAACTATTCACACCTAATATTGTAAAATAGAGATATTATTGGATCCTCATAACCTAAAATGAGGCAAGGTGCCAAGCATCAAGTAGGTTTTGGTCAAAAATTAAATTATAACATCCACACTCAATAAGATGCAGTCTGTTGAGTTTCGGCATTCCCTGCGTATCGTACGCGCTTCACCGTGTCTATCGGAGTCAACGGTTGAAGTCTTCTGTGCCGGCGCTCGATTGAACATCCTTCATCGCCACCCATCGAGCATATAATTTGGTATTGGAAGCATTTATTGTAACAAAAGAAATCCTCATTGTTACATGCCACCAACACCATATATATACCACAATATTTCTTAATATCTTGCGATGTGGGAGAATTCTCCTGTTCAATCCACGCACCCACTCCATTCCAATGCGAGCCACACCTAACAATCTCCACCTTGGCGAGCATTGCTCAAGTCACCTTAGAGTTACACTTTTAGTCCTCTTCACAGTTGGCTAGGCTACTACCCCCGAGTTCTCATAAGCAGTGGCGTCAGGCTGCTTTTACCATTGTATCTCCACCTTGATAAGCATCCCATGCTCAAGCCCCTTTGGATCCATGCTTCGGTCATGCTACGCATACTGCTCCCCTCGAACCATGGAGCTCTGATACCATGTTGAGTTTCGGCATTCCCTGCGTACCGTACGCGCTTCACCGTGTCTATCGGAGTCAACGGTCGAAGTCTTCTATGCCGGCGTCCCGATTGAACATCCTCCATCGCCACCCATCGAGCATATAATTTGGTATTGGCAAGCATTTATTGTAACAAAAGGAATCCTCATTGTTACATGCCACCAACACCATATATATACCACGATCTTTCTTAATATCTTGCGATGTGGGATAATTCTCCTGTTCAATCCACGCACCCATTTCATTTCAATGCGAGCCACACTTAACAAAGTCTTCCTACTATTGTCATGTTGGAGTAACCTCTAAATTAGGCATAGTGGATTTGTTACTAAAGCAATGATGAATATCAAAATCGATTCATGGTTATTTCTAAGCATACTTCATATGATGAATCAAACCTAAACTCTTGAGAAAATAATTATAGTAAATAGGGATAACTATTGTTGAAATGTGTAGGATTTTTTGTTGGTTAGAAAACTTAATCTTATTTCACCATTCATTTTTAGTTGCATTTTGGCATGCTTGAGAGTATGTGATTAAGGTTGTAAATACCCTTGTAAATATTCCAAGGTAAAAAGTCTAGTCTACAAGCAGATAAACGGTCTATTTCTCATCTTCAACACACCACTCCACACTTTTGTTACGTCAGAGATCAACTTAGGGATAAGAGATTACTCTATTGATAATGGAAAAATAAATAAATAAATATTTTAATAAATGGAACCTAAATTTTATACTGCACCTGAAGAAGAAATACTTAAACTCTCATCATATATTGAACTATTAATAAGTTGGCTATGTTCGTTCAGCTAAACAACCCAATTAACTTACATATGACTTAAACTTACATGGGTAGTCATTTAAGGGTTAGGGTTGCAATAAGCAAAATAGAGTGATAACAAGCTAAAACTCATTACAATTATATTTTTCCATGTTCGAAACCTCAAAATGCCATAAATAATTTGTCCATAACCATTTACATTTGTTAAAAATTATGTCATTGCACCATTTATATGTATATATATGTGTATATACAAACAAAGTACATAAAACATGATTTTTTTTTTCCTCTAAGACATCAAGTTCACCTTCCCACATTTATCGGCCAGGAAAAAAACATTATTAGCCAAGGGCATCCCTTCATTTGCACGTTGCAACTATTGTCTACCTAATTTCAAATGGCCAGAAATTGTTTCCAAAAAGCCAACACATGGTTTATTTCTGCCCATCATTGCTGATATTTATCTATATCACCCCATTTGTACACCACACTAGCTTCCACATGTGTTTTATTTTTACCATTTCAGCATAAATATCAGTTCAGTCCATTGTAGTTCGCTCTATTGGTAGCTTGCACTTTAACACATCACTGCTTGTAACAAAGTGACCTAAAGCACACAACTGAGACTATATTACGACATTTGGTTTCTCATAATAGCAGTTATCTTATTTTATGCAAGCTTGTGCATCAATTAATCACCTATGAATGGCTACACAATTGGTTATGTTGCCTTTCATGAATGTAGAGCTTCAAATTATTAAATCAGAAGACAACTTAAATTTAGTATGTTAATCAATTATTTGTTTTCTTATTTTGCAAGATATGATTCAAATATGTATTTCTTTTCTTTAGTCTTCTAGAATCTACATCATTCCAAAATCTAAAATCTGCATTTCAAGTTATAAATTGCATTAAAAAAGGATAACAACTATCTTAAATTGAATTGAAAAAAATTATGAACATGCATCAAAGAGTTCAAATATGGATTATGCATCTGCCATGTTTCTTCATTAAAAATTCTCAACCAAGTTTTAGCATAGAAAAAAAAAGAATGTTAGTCAAGCTAGATTACCACAGCTTTCTCATTAGTGATGGTCAATATCCCCTTCTACATCACTAGAAGTTACAAATTAAACCAATTATATATGCAAAAGAGCATCAATGGTGTATCTCATGGTAACGAGGAATATCCAGTAAATGATTATGATACCACTTAGCATAAATTAAACCTGTTATGAAGGTGAAAGAATATCGAAGATGGGTCTTAGAGGTGAGGTTGGATATCCGTCATAAATAATGCCACTTCCAAAAGAATTTTAATGTTGAGTCAAAGTGTAATGGTACGGGCAACGATGTAGCTTCAATATCCAAGAAAGTCCAAATATTGTCAAAAGCAAGCTAAAAGTCCAAATGAATGCCAAAAAGTTGTAGACAATTGTTTATGTTATGTCTAAAGTCCCAACAATGTCTAAAAACCATGAAGATGGTGATGGCAACCATTAATGGTGCTTGAAAGCTCCAATCCCGGATACCAAAGTGTAGACAAAGTCCAAAAATGTAAACCCCTTAGAACGCCAAACATGTGGGTACTTATAGGTGTGGTTTCGAGGCTTCGGCCCGAATTTCGTATCCGCGGGGATGCGAAATTTGCATCTCGAAAACTTAGCCAAAAAACCATACTGCTTCAGAAAATTTCCCATCTTGGGTTGGACACATGAAAACAGGTGATCAGCATGTGTCGATCAGGCAAAATGAAGTGATCAACACGTTGCCAATTTTTCCATGGCAAACACCACAAAATCGCATCCCCAATCCCAGGTAAGTAAATTTCGTATTCTTATAAAGGGATATGAAATTCGTATCGCCTGGTGTGATACGAATTTCATATCCCTCAGATATGAAATTCGTATCCCCTAGTAGGATAATAATTTCGTATTCTCTGGTGGGATACGAATTTCGTATCGTTCAGTGGGGATATGAAATTCGTATCCTCGGGTGGGATACGAATTTCGTATCCTTCAGACGAGATATGAAATTCATATTCCTTAATGGGATACGTTGTGAATGCACCGAGTCTAGAATGCTAGATCGCCAAGCTCGATTTATTGGTGGGATGTGAAGATGCCTAACGCCAAGCTCGAATCCCCGAGTCAAACCAAGGGAAGTTGATGATCCGACCGGGACACTAAGGCGATCTAGAGCTCGTGAAGGTTCTCAGAGGGAATCTGCATGCCTTAATGGTGTGAATGAGCATCTCGAGAGGGATGCAAATTTTAATCTCGAGAGAGATACAGACTTCCTTACGGGGCAGGCCCAGTGCATGCATGCTTGAAGCAATCTAGGTTTTGGGATGTGAATCCTAGGAGGCAATGCAAGGTTCAAGAGGATAGTGCGGATGCGAAATCTAAGGGGTGAGCCAGGGCTGATGGTGGTTGTGGTTTCACTTGATCGCGCGTCAACGAATGAATGCAACCCAGGATCATCAGAAAAATTATGCTGATAAGCAAATATAAGATTTGGAATTCTTTGTTGGTGATATAGTATTTATTATGATTTTTCCGCTTAGGCATGCAGTTCGGATTGGAAAGAAGGGTTAATTGGCTCTGAAAATTGTCGGACCATTTCTGACAGTTGAAAGGATTGGGAAATTGGCGTATAGAGTGGGTCTACCTTCGAAGATGGAGGATGTGCACAACGAGTTTCATGTATCTTGTGCACAACTCAGGTAATATAGTGGCGTCAGATCAGTTTGAAGACTTAGAGATTGAGCTTGAAGTTTCAAGACCTCATAAGTTGCTTCGGATCGTGGGGAACGATACGAAGAGCTTATGAGGAGGGTAGTTAGCAGGTAAAGGTACAGTACGACAGGGACAATGGAAATTGTACATGGGAGACGAAGGAGACTATGAGTGAGGCATATCTAGAATTCTTCAGATGGTTTGTCCCATTTTTGCATCTACTTGCATGATTGTATCTTATACAGTTAGATTCTGCATGCTAAGTTAGGACAATGTTTGCGTGGACTTTTGGATTCTAGATTGCATGACAGATTGAATTCCACATGATTGGCAGGCAAGCGGAATGTTTTGTTTGCTTGTGGTTGTTTTAGGATTTCAGGGGCGAAATTCCTAAAGGGGGGAGAATGTAATGATCCATATTTTATGTATCAGAGGATCGTATAATAATCCTATTTTATTTGCACGACGTCATATCATTTTCAAATTTTGATATGTTGTTAGTTAGGATGTCTTACACATCTACTATTTTCGCTGAATTGTTTTGTGATAAAAAATGCTTAAAAGGCCGAAAAAAATATTGTCAATTTATGAGGCTACAGACACTGAAATCGGAGACCCCACTCGTAAACTGACCCAACTGCCCACGATATCCTCATTTTTTTTGCTGTTTTCTACTGTTTCGCGCTGTTTACCCAGTTTTACAGTCGGGTAAACTAGCACAATTACCTCTGAGTATCTTTTTCTGGCCATATCTACTAATTGGTACGGAATTATACGCTCAGACCTGTGCCACTGGAAAGAATTGATTGTTGGCCATTCCGAAAAGTGGTTACATTAATTTGGTGAAAGGGTTTGGGAGATGTGATACCCCACATCCGTTAATGTCACTCGTTAGAGAATGCATTAAGTTTCGTGAAGTGCAATAGGTAAATAGTACATAAGTTCAATAGACAGGTATAAAATAAGCAACGGAAAATTCAACTTTATTATTAAAAAATAAAGCATAGTCTCAAAACAGGTTACATTAAAACCAAGTATATCAAATCTGTCTCATAAAACAAAATAACAGAGTGTAGTAATATAAAACCACTTCCCTCATAGCAAGCCATAACAAAGTAGAAAGTAATTCAAAGCGGTACATCTCAGAAAGTCCAAGTCCAAGATGAAAGAGAAATTCCCAATCACTGAGGAGTGCTACCACTCTAAGGACCTAGGGGGAAGGAAGAAAGAAGCGAAAACAAAAAGGTTAGACACAAAGTACGGCGAGTTCCAATGATTTTCAAATATGCATAAAAACAGAGTTTCCAAGGCAGGTAAATAAGACTAGATGAGAAAGCACAATATCATATAAGGTAATAGATAAACAAGATAAGCGAAACAACGATCAACTCCCGACCACGTAAACAGGACTACATGTACCCTATTACTATCCCTAACGATCGGCTCCCTACCACGTAAATACTCTGTGGCGGCCCCACGGTAGGGTGTATTACCTCCTAAAGTGGCAACCACCAGAAGGATACATACCTATTTACAGGTGTTATGGCGTCTTATTTTCCCAAATAGACCGGACACATGCACACACATGACCCCGTTGGAACATGCCATTAGAATACCCCATTCCAAATGAACCTCTTATAATTAGCTCAGTAAGCGTGCCCTGACCCCCACCTAGTGCGGGGTCCCTTTTTAATACCAGAATGAGTTACTGACCAATATGGGTCCCACACAATAGATGACACAAGTCAAATCCCTAAACTTGTGTCTACAATCAACTAGGATTTCCACAGGTAAAGTTTTATACGGGTTAATAGTGTCCCTACAACCCCAACAAGTTAACAAGTTTACTTAACCCCCAACCGATTAAACATATTACATAAGTGACATACATTTCCATTAACATATCCCCCTTAATCTTTGAATTAATCCTACATGTTCACACGTTCATACACCCTATATTTCAGTTATATTACACAATATAAGTTATGCCCCAATTTTTAGTCATATTCATAGTACAGGTTATTCCTAAAAATTATCATTCCCAACTAATCCCAATTTCATTCGTACGCATATTTCTGCGATATTGGCCTAGGCTCGAAGGTAGCCTAGGCTATAAAAATAAAAAGGGAACGAGAGAGGAATAAGAACAGAAATAAGCATATATAGCAGAAATAAGCACATAAATAGGCATATAGTAATTACTGAATAGCAAAATGGGCATATAGAAAATTTCCAGTCATTATAGCAGATTTGTTTAAATATTAATCAATTTCTTAACAAGCATAGGTTTAGATCTGGTTTAGTAACATGTCAAGATTACTATTAAATATTAATATCTAAAAATAATATGAACTCACAGAGATTGGATCTAAAGAACAGAGAATAATATGTTGATATTGCAGATGAGATTCTTGTATACGTATAGGCCGTTGTTGAAGAAAATAGGCTAATTCAATCCAAGCTGAGGCAGCATTTCCTTGTATCCATTGTTTTAGGTTTATAAAACAATAGATTTGACAGCCCTTATATAGACTTTTTCCAACGAATATCGCTCAGAAACAAGTCCAGGTTCAGGAAATGAACCTGGATGGATCAGGGGTGAGTCGACCCAGGGGTCGACCCTAGGGTCGATACACCCTTGAGTGGGTCGACACCTAACGGGTCAAAATCCCGCATTGGTATCCAGCCTTCGATTTTGAATTATTTCAAATTTCTGGACTGATTTGTTTACATATATTTCTCTTATATGTATACAAACTTCTAACCTCAATATCTTAGGCATACGATGTCCGTTTTACGCAAACTCGGAGTCTATCTTAACCAAAATTCCAAGACGAATGCAATGGTATAGTTCGTTTTACTTAATTCCCAATATTTAATTTAGTATTCTTTAGTTTATCACTTTAATGTCCCTTAGAATTATGGGGTGTTACAATCTCTTTGCTTATTAATAATCAGGTTTAACCTAACAGGTTTAGGTTTGCTAATAAGTGTGGTTGTAATATTACATGTTATTATGTGTGTATAACCCTTCCCCAAAACACCTGCCCACACAGATGTATAATTACAGAAGTATTTTAGTTTATTAGCTTACATCTGGTTCTTACAATTTTCTAACATGTCATTTACTTAATGTCTGTATTAAGACAAATCTAACATGTTTATACATTTGCATACTTTTCATTCTATTATGTCCCCAAATTACAACATGTACAAGTTTATGCATATTATCCCTTTTTTATTAATTTACAGCAAGTACAAGTATTTGCATATTATCCTTTTTCCCAAATTATAGTCAAAATGTCCTCAAATTAACAATATGCCCAAAATTCCACTTTTTCACGTCATTTCTTATTACCATAATTTTTACTATACACAAACTTTAATCGGACATAGCCTAGGCTTCCAAAGGTCTAGGCTTAGCATAAACAAAAGGAAAAAACAGAGGAAGGAGAATAGCATAAAATCAAATAGGCATATAGGCAAGACTGGAAATAAATTTAAACAGTAGAAATAGGGAAAAGGAAGATAAATACACATGACTAATTAATCATCTGACAGTAAAGCCATATATTTTACTTATAACAATAGCATAGGTGAATAACAGTGAAGAATTGGTGTCGAAATTATCTTATAAACACTGTTTATCCTAAATCCAATTTTATTTTAACTTTCATGATATAGTTCTAGGTATCAGATCTGAATTTAATAAGGAACTCATAATGGGTCTTGGCAAAGAAGAGATTAAATCTCTTCTATATATATATATATACACACACACACGTCGTTGTAGAAAAGTCCACTCTTATACAGTCCTTGGATTTGAATTATCTCTGTAGATCTAGGCTTCAACAGCATTCTCTCATTATATATTTTTATTTTAGAATAAATTTATGGAGGCGGAGAGTATGAAGAAATTTGTGTGAATTGGAATGGGAGAGACACCTATTTGTAGATTTATAGAACTAATCTTAACCTTTAGATTATGGGGTTTCAATCTAAGCCATACATGTAGCGTTGAGTCAGCGAATGAAACTAGCGACAAAACGGTCAAGATACAGACAAAAGAACCAACCCATATCGCCGCTGGGTCGACCCACCGACCTATTAGGTTGACCCAACTGTGATTGGGTCAACCCATAGGTCGACCCAGGCCGAGTGCGGGTCGTCCCACTACGGTCTAGGTTTCCGCCTTGTCTCTGCTTGAATTTATTTGAATTATATACCTATCTATTTATATATATTGCTCCTATATATATATATATTCAAACTTATTATGCTCATAACTTCTTCATACAGTATTCGTTTTACGCAAACTTAGGGTCTATCTAAACCATAATTCCAAGATGAACGCAACGGTAAAGCCGGTTTCACATAATTTTGAATATTTAATTGGGTAACTCCCATTTTATTATCTTTCCCATATGGTTATAGTGTATTAAATTTTGGGGTGTTACATTCACCCCTACTTAAAGGATTTCGTCCCCGAAATCTCTAAGTTAAGAAGAATGCTACCATCCTAACAACCGCCTTCAACCATCTACTCATCCATCATCCACTGGCATCCATTGTCCTTAAAAGTTTCTAACGCTTGTATGAACATATGAAAAGGTGTTGTGTATATATGTCCTTGCACTAATACGAAAATATGGCGGTCGACTGATTCAGTTGACCTCCTTAATGTAATATATATTTGTGCCATGAATCCAATATGTATGCAAATATCTCTAGTGTAACATATAAAACTCTATATGTGTGAACATTCATTCACCTATATGCAACATCCATATGATGATTCATCCATTTTCATAGAAAAAATTAAAATGCACACACATCCATATGCAATATGTAAGTGCTTGAGCCGATCTAGTACCTAGTGTGTGTGTGTGTGTATGCATCCACGAGCAACCACTAGTAAACACTTACATCCACTTGCAACCATCAATCATAACATGTCTCAAGACATGTTTCCCAACCATTAGATTCTACCTAAGGATCGAAGGTTCTAACAAAAGGATAAACATACGTGAATGAGAAGCAAATGCAAAGTAAAAGCTTCAAGAAGAAGTCACGAGAGTACTTTCAAAAAGAAAAGGATAATAAGCATGAATCCTATCTTCGGGTTACCATGTCGCATCTTCGCGATCGTCTCCCCATTATACCTTTACCAATCTAATTTCTTTGTTACATAACTTCTTGATTTCTGACCCAAGGATATGAGTAAGAACTCTTCTCACCAATGCTTCATTCTCAACTTCCACACCTTTAAGCGTGCTCAGCTCCACTATCTCAGCCATATAATGTAGACATTTCCTCAAATGGCAAACGTGAAACACGTCGTGTACGCCTGCCAGTCTGTCTGGTAGTTTGATTTTATAGGCCATCTGACCTATCCTATCCACTGTAGGGAATGGCCCTACGAACCTCGGTGCCAACTTCCCTACTGAGCCAAAGCGAACTACATTCCTTAGTGGTGATACTTTAATGAAGACCATATCTCCCACTTCGAATTCCAGATCGGTCATCCTTTTATCAGCATATGATTTCTCTCTGTCCTGAGCTAGTTTCAATCTTCGACGGATAAGATCAATCTTCTCGAAAGTTTCTCGAATCATCTCAGGTCCAAGTAGAAGTCTATCTGTATACTCCCACCAACAAGTCGGCGATCTGCAAGGTTGTCCATATAACGCTTTAAAGGATGCCATGCCTATGATCGATTGATAATTGTTGTTGTAGGCGAAATCAACTAATGGGAGATGCTCCTCGCAAGTCCCTCCAAAGTCTAGGATACACAGTCTTAGAAGATCCATAAGAACTCTATTCACCCTCTCAGTTTATCCATCGGTCTGAGGGTGGTATGCCATACTCAAAAGTAGACGTGTACCTAATGCCTCTCGTAAGCTCTTCCAAAACTCACTAGTAAAGATAGGGTCGCGGTCGCTTACTATACTGGAAGGTATCCCATGAAGTCAGACTATCTCTCGAAGATATATCAATGCTAGTCAAACTGCCGTCCTCTTACTCTTGACAGGTATAAATTGAGCGCTCTTCATAAGTCTATCCTCTATCACCCAAATGCTCATATTGCCCTTCATCGATCGCGTTAATCCATCAATGAAATCCAAAGAGACACTCTCTCACTTCCATTGTGGGGAATCCAAGGGCTGAAGCAATCCGCCATGTTTCCTTTGTTCAGCCTTTACACGCTGGCAAGTCAAACATCGACCTACAAATTCCACCGCATCCTTCTTCATGCAAGTCCAAA
This sequence comes from Allium sativum, assembly GCA_030737875.1. Lineage (NCBI taxonomy): Eukaryota > Viridiplantae > Streptophyta > Magnoliopsida > Asparagales > Amaryllidaceae > Allium > Allium sativum. The sequence goes on from CM060924.1 coordinate 246,295,692, forward strand.
AGAAAACTATCTTCATGTCTCAATACATCTTGTTGCCGCCTGGATGGATAGTCATCCGAGAATTACGAGCTTCTTAAAGCACTGCCTTTAGCAATTCCCCAATCCTAGGGACACATAGCCTTCCATCTCGTCTTAGCCACCCATTCTCGTCCATAGTGTATCTAGCTAGGTGACTAGAAGTCTCTCCTCTATCAAGTCTGTCCAAGATGTATGATATCTGTGGGTCCTTCCATTGCGTAAATCCCATATGCTCCAATAGATTAGGTCACACCTCCAATGATGCTAACAATCCCAATGTGAAATCTGTAGATGGCTTAAATCAAAGGTCGATATAAACTCCAACCTCCGCTTTTTTACGAATAGAGGACTCAAAGTCATCCTCTGCTTACTCAATGCATCTTCCACCGTATTACCCTTGCCTAGGGTATAAGCTATCTCAAAGTCGCAGGGCGCTAGGAACTCCATCCACCGATGCTGCCTTTGATTGAGATCCTTCTGTGAGAACAAGTCTTTGAGCGACATATGATATGTGTATAGCTCAAATCTCTCTCCAAGTAGATAATGTCACCAAGAATTCAATGTGAACACTATTGCAGCCAAATTTAGATCATGGGTAGGGTAGTACTTCCTATGAATTCCCAACTGTTTGCTACCATAGCATACTACCCTTCCACTACAAGAAAATGAGGTCTTTACCTACCAATTATAAGTGTAGGTAAAACTAATCTAATGGTGGGTAATTTGTTTTAGCTACCAATGTTGAATTGGTAGACATTGATAGGCAAAGGTTAGCAGAGAAAGAGTCTTTACCTACATTTATTAATATCGGTAGGTAAAAGAATCCGTGGACCCCACTAAATTGTGAATCAAATGATGAATCATCGGTTGATGTGTTTGATGACGTGTCATCCTATGTGGCTGTTGACATGGTTGCCACATTAACACATACGTTGCATACATAATTGCTTCCATTTGACATCTTGTGGTTGGTCCATGTGTCAAATAACGATTTACCCATGTGCCATCATTTGATTAGTATATATGACCCCAATTTCTTAGTCCAAATAGCATAATTTGATTAGACCACATGTCATTTACTATAACAGTTTTTTGCCAATTCTGGGCAATTAAAAATCGCTATATACAAATATTAACAACTATCTCCTTGCATTGTTAAAATACTTACTTGTTTTCTATTTTAATAATTAATATTCATAATAATGATTAATAATTATTAACAATACAATTTAAATATAAATCTCAATGTTGTAACACTATTTATTGCATCAAAAGTAGAAAGAATAACAACTAGCTATTAAATGAGCATAAATAGACTAATGAATGTTCAATAATTGCATATAACAGTATTTTTGTACATAAAGAAAATAATGTATGAGTTAGCTCAACAACTATAATTTTTATTCCGAAACAATAATATCTAGCTCATTTCTTAAAGAGTGTCTCTTTAGCTTTAGCCTCCTCCTCCTCCTCCTCCTTTTCTTTCTCCAAGAATAACATGCCAAGCTCAACTTTAGTCAACATATTTATTCTTGGATTTTATTTTTTCCTAGAAGAATTATCTCTAAACTCGTTTCTTCAAAGTGTTTCTCTTTAGCTTTAGTCTCCATTTCCTTTTTTTCATCCAAGACCAGTTATCGTCAATGTATTCACTTCATTGTGATCAGTTCAACTATCAAATCAAATGCATAAAAATAAAGTTATTGATGTTTATAAAAAAGAAATTAACGATGCAATGCTGGCAATAACAAAGAGATAACCAAATAAAAAATGGCCTAATAATAATGGCTGAATTGAAGACTTTGGTGGTATGAAACAAGCAACTTGCTCAGTAGTTGCTACAAGAGTGTCCACAACTACTGAAAGCTATATTTCAGGCAAAAATAATGCTTGGTATGGTTCCACCACACATGATGCAATCGACAAATAATTGGCCATCATCTAGTTCTATTCCTCTATCCAATATTCAAAATAACTTCCAAACTCAGTATCATTTACCTTTTTCCATAGAAATTCGTCATCTTATTAAAAATCAGCTAAAGGTCTCAGTAATAACATATCATACAAAGTTAAAATGGAAATTAAAATACATACGTATATATATACACACACACACAAATATATACATATACATTCACACACATGCACATGCATATATGCATATATTATATAGATGAGAACCTTACCCTGCTCAGGGATCTCTAACTAATCTTTGAAGACGTTTGACTGTTTCGATGTTGTGTGTAAACACATCAAGACCTAAATGCACCAATGATGAAACAACTTCAAGGTCACCACGGAAATCAGAAGTAAGGCATTCAACTAGTATCTCAGGCTTAAGTTCCTTCATCATTTTAACTATCTTAGGCAAGTGGCCACTTCCACTATCAGGTAAGTCATCACGATCAACACTTGTCAATACCATATAATCTACACCCTAACTAGAAATTGCCCTTGCAGTATTCTCGGGTTCCATTGAATCAAGTGGAGCGGGCATTCGACTTGTCTTTATAGCGTAAAATCTACAACCACGTGTGCATGTGTCACCCAAAAGCATGATTGTAGCAGTTGCAATACCATCACCTTCTCCACCTTCTCCTCCACCACCATTCCAACAAATTCTTTATAAAGTCCCAACACATCCATCTTTGCTTGTATGTCAACAGTCAAAGTTACATTTTTCATCAGCTGAATAAACTAGTGTCCTCCTAACTGCCATGCTTATCTTCTTATCCAAATATATCCAAGCCAAACTCTGCCTAGACTAATATTATTTTGCAAAGAAAACCAAATTAAACTCATATCATAAGAATGTACAACTGCATAATTTCATTTCATCCTCATTTGCAAAAGTAAGCTACATATTAAGTAACTTTTTTGGGAAGGTTTAGAGAATCTGTTTGATCTTGGACTATAAAGCACCTTTAATATTAAAACCATTTTGTTTCAATAAGCATCTGATATTCATGCTTTCAATGGGCTTGCAGCTACCATCTCTTAACAATCCATATTATCTCTTATTTGGAAATATATCTATTATTCAGCTTATCGCTAAACCCAAAACACTAATTCTCATACCTCAAATTAAAAACTAAAGTTAAACCACATGGAAAATATTTTATATCTCACCAGTATTGGAACACTGAGCTTCAACACAAACAGTGTTCAACTTCAACTCCGATATAGACTCCAGCATTTTATTGTACTTCTCTCCTTGTGGTGATCTCTGTGTTAGCCATTCTGGTTTCTTTAGATTTGAATCACGACCTGTATGCACACCCATTCCATTAGGGTACGATCCCGACTTACTCGTCTTTGATTCGAACAACTTCGTTGGATTCGAATCCGAACACGACTGTTGGGTTTGCTTGGACGAATCAATGATTTGGCATTGGATGCTGAAAATAGGTCTGGGGTTTGAGAGTAAAAAAGGAAGAGGTGAAAACAAAAGACTGGAGATGGATTTTTTGCATTGTATACTCTAGTGGAGGCCAACTAATTTATGATTCTGATTGATGCGGTTTAGGGAGAGCGGTTGGTCCGACAATTGGTTCTGCTATAGAGGTCCTAAATGGGATCTGCAAACTAGAGAAAACACGACCTAGAATCTTGGAAGTCGCGGGCGATGCTGCGATATGCTAGCTGAACCTTGAGGAACCGAGGTGTTTCGATTATGCGAGCAGAAGCTGCGTGAGGGGTAGGTATCGCGATGGATGCTTTATTTTGTAATTCGGACGAGGGGAGGCAGAAATCGGGTGGGTAGAAGATGGAGTTGGTTGAAGATTCTATTCTGTAATTCTGTCAGAATCAGTTACCTCCTCCTTACCCAATACCAAATCCCTCTATTCCTCCATAACCATCCATTCCAATTCAAAATACTTCAGTTCAATCTCCTTTTCAAACTCCAAATAGACCTAGAATTAGGATAATGCCACCGACATATGGCAGCCTTCCATCACAAATTCCACCTTTACAAGTGCCATCTCCTAATAATCAGGCACTCGGAGCTCCTGTGGCTACAAGTGGTGGTATTTATTCTTACCCACCAATTCAAAATAGTCACTTACCACCTATTCAAAATAGTCACCTACCATCTATACAAAATAGTCACCTCCAGTTTTATTTGCCATCGCTGTCCCCTATGACATCTCAGGCTTTTCAGACTAGACCATGAAGAAACGTTTTAAAGCAAAAAAAAGTTGGATTATGAAACCATGTTACCAACAGTTAGAGGGAAATATGGATGGGTAGCTTATTACTCGGATAAAATATGTACCATGAACATTATATTACAAATACAAATTTTATTTTTCTATTGCATCAGATAGCAGTTCGAAACCAAAAACAGTCAGTTTCAAATAGACCATAGGAAATAAATCAACCATTTCAGAATCAAAACAGAAACCAAATAAAAGGAAAAAAACCTAAATCAACTATTTTAATCAGTCAAGGAAAGTTACTCAATTCAATCATATGAAAGAATTGGTAGACTAATAAAAATTCATAGGATTACACTGAAAGAGAAAGTAACATAAAACCCAAATCTTAAATTGAAAATTAGATGAACAAATGTTTCAACCAAAAAAAAGGAAAGAGGGAAATATTTAACGAAATTAATAAAGAATATTGGGATCAAATCATCATCAGTAACTAAGTTGAGAAGATCCGAGCGGACTTTTTTTTCGCCTGTGGAGAAATGGGAAAAGAACGCAGTTGAGAAGATCTGAGCGGACTTTTCTTTTGTGTGTGGAGAAATGGGAAAAGAGGCCGGTAAGAAAGAACGTAAGGTCAAAATATGAACCATTTGTTTGATGACTTATCCAATAGTTGAGAAATAAGGGTATCAAAGGCAAGTATTGGTAATGGTTGCAATGGGCTATTTTTTTGCATTTAACAATTCAATATAAATATTAAATAAACAATCAACTGAAATTAATTGGAAACAAAATTGCGTTTACGTAGAATTTTGGGTAAATGTGGACATCATAATTTTAGGGAGAAACAAGAGGTCTTAATTTTGATTTTTTTTCGAATATGCTAGTTTGCATTCTCATTATATTTTATTTTGAAAACTTTGAATATGGTTACGTACAGATAACTAAAAAATAAAATTATGTTATTTGAATATACAACAGGCATTTAAAGGAATTAGTAAAAATAGCATTGTAATAGAGTATTTTTTGTAGCGATACTGGTTCCTATCAGCTTCTAATATGGCTAATCAAACGAGAATACGCGGATTGAGATTTACACCATTAGATTTGGTTTAAAATAAATGCTTATATTTGTAGTTGGAGAGAATGACATAGACTGTGTTTCTCTAATGGAAGTGGGGAGTATATGTTTTGGCCATTTTAAATAATGACATACTGGTATGAAATTATAAAACTTAAGAAAAAAATTGTATCACTTACATTCTAATAGTCAATTGTTTGAAAAAATGAAAATATATGAAATGTTATTAATAAAAAACCATTGGTTATTTAATCTTAATTATGTAAAATTTATTTATTGTTTATTAATTATTAATTACTATTTATCTCGTATTTTAAAATAAGTGATTTTACAAGAAACATTGATAGGATATGCAAACGAAATCTTCATTCGAAAAACGAAACTGTTAGAATAAGTTTATTTTGACATATCATCATACAACTCAGCATTATTTTAATGAAAACTTAAAATCATAGAAGGGAAGTATATGCGCCAATTGTAAAAAAAAAAACTTTCCATTCATTGTATGCATAGGTAACACTTTCCACTTACTCGTATTTATTGGTAGATAATCGTCCTTGCAAAATGTCAAAATACTGACAATATTCACCTACCATTAAATATTGGTAGATAAAGGTTATCTTTACCTACCCATATATATTTGTAGGCAAATGCCAGAATTCTTGTAATGCTCCCTCTAGCATCAAAACGACACCAAGTCCCATTCCACAAGCATCTGTGTAAACCGTAAACATCTTGCTTCCATCAGAGAGAGTCAGAACTGGGGCTGTTGTCAGAGCCCTCTTCAATCTCTTAAAGGCATCCTCATAATCAATGCTCCATGAAAAAGCCAAGTTTATCTTCATCAATCGGGTGAGCGAGGCAAATACCTTAGCAGAGTCCTTGATAAACTTTCTATAATAGCCGGCCAACCCTAAAAAACTTTTCATTTCTGTCGCATTCTTTGAAACTCTCCAATCTTGAAATGCGACTACTGTAGCGGGCTTCACAGTTATCCTTCCCTTGGAGACCACATGCCCTAGGAACCTTACTTCCTTTCCCCAAAAGTGGCATTTAGAAAATTTTGCCTTGAGCTGGTGTGATCTGAGAGTGCGTAGATACTCTCCTAAGTGTAGGGCATGCTCCTCTTCATTCTTTGAGAAGATCAGAATGTCATGCACAAAGACCTCCACAAATTTATTTAGAAACTCCTTAAACACCCTACTCATCAAGTCCACAAAATATGTGGGTGCATTGGTTAGCCCAAAAGTCATAACCAATCATTCGAAAAACCATCTGGAGTTCTGAAAGCTGTCTTATCGATGATGTCCTCTGCCACCCTCAGCTGATGAAACACAATGGCCAAATCCATCTGCAAAAAACCTGATACGACTACTAGCTTATCAAACCAGGCCTTCAATCCCCGGTAGCGGGTGCCTTTCATTTTGGTGAGCTTATTCAGTTCTCTATAATCCACACATAGACGAACCGAGCCGTCTACCTTAGTTGTAAAGACGATTGGAGCTCCCTACTCTGATATGCTTCGCCTAATAAAACCTTAATCGGATAGCTCCCCTACTTGCTTGCTAAGGTCCCTCCTCTCTCTAGGAGCCATGTGGCGCACTGGTAAAGCAACTAGCTTCGCGTTCTCTACCAAGTAAATCCGAATGTCTATCTCGTGCCTCGAAGGTAGTCTCTTAACCTCATCAAACACGTCCGGATAATCTCTGACTATGAGCAGAGACCGCAAATCGTCAACAGAAGTATCAAGTGATTCTAGAAAACTGAGCATCACTGACCTCTGTAGGTCACAAGAAATTTCGAGAGTTCTACCATTCCAAGTAAGATGTCAAACTACTCTCTTTTAACAATCAAGGATTGCACCATATATGGCTAGCCAATCCATTCCTAGAATCGAACCATAGCCCATAAAGCCCAGCACATATGCATCGCATTCAAACTCGACGCCTAAGATAAAAATCCTTAAACCCCTACATATCATGGGTAAATGAGTCGATCCTTCTATGGGGTTTGAGACTACTACAGGATCAAAGACTATACTAGTATTAAAGTGCAGAATATCTACTAAAGAACTGGATATAAACGATTGTGAAGCTCCAAAATAGAACGGTTTTCTAATAGGATAACCAAAAAGGGAAATCAAATCTTCAATAGTGACTTTCCTACCTCGATCAGGTCCACTAGCCTTTAAAGTATGTACTTGTCCAAAAGTTCATGCCCCTTGTCCTTGCTTGCTAGGGCATTGCTTAGTGCAGTGTCCCACTTGTCCACAAATAAAGTAGGCTTTCTTTGCCTTTTCGCAGTCCTTCATGGAATGACCCGTAGATCCACAACCTTGACACTTGATATCTTTCTTGATCTGATCCTTGTTTGGATTTCCTCCTTTCTTTTGTGCTCCTTGCTTGGGCTACCATTTCTTTTTCCCGCCTTTAGCCCGTGTCTCCTCAGTCTTATTGTCTTTTTTCTCATCCTTGCTATCTTCGTGCATGAGAGCCATGTAAACCAACCTCTCAAACTTCGCCTCCATCGGTATATGAGATAATGCAAGTCCTTGGAGAGGTTGAAACTCTCGCAAACCTAAGAGCCTTCTTATGGGGTGTATTCACCTAGTCCAAACCAAATCTCGCCAGCTGATTGAACTTATTCACATAATCCTTAACAAACATGTCTTCTTGTTTCAAAGCCAAAAATATCTCGATCTATGATACCCTTCCTCCTGAGATAAAAACTTCATCTCAAATCTCTATCTGAAATCATTCCAAGTAGCTACTGGTTGTCCTGCCTGCGTTACTTCCCACCAGTAAGAAGCTTCGTCCTTTAGTTGCCATGCGACCAACTATATCTTCCTTCTATCATCGATCTCAAAAAGACCAAACACGTTCTCCGTCTCTCTTAGCCAATTCCGTGCCTCAAGAAATCTCTCAGTACCACGGAATGATTTTCCTCCCATAGCGCAAAAGTCTTTACATAACTTAGAAAAGTTATCTACTCGTGGAGGTGGAGCTATCGCGGCTGCATCTAGGGGTGGGGCATCTCCTTTCCTTCGGCAGGTGCCGTAGCCTCAAGATACCTACGGAACCATGTCGGTAGTGGAATGCCCTCAGTAAGATTGGGTGCCCCAGAAATGCTAAAAAGAGAAGAAATAAAAGATTCAACAAGAGATCGAGAGAATATTGAATATGACTTGAGGAGATATGTTTTTCAAAACAAGTTTTTATTTGAAAATACTTTGTTTTTTAAAACAATTTTTCAAAACTTTTTCTCTGATCTTGCAACCTTCATCTTTGATACAAAATGTGATGCCCCACGTCCGTTATTGTCACTCATAAGAGAATGCATTAAGTTTCATGAAGCGCAATAGGTAAACAGTACAGAAATTCACTAGATAGATATAAAATAAACAATGGAAAATTTTAACTTTATTATTGAAAATAAAGCATAGTCTCAAAACAGCTTACATTAAAACCAAGTATCTCAAATCTGTCTCATAAAACAAAATAAAAGAGTGTAGTAATATAAAACCATATCCCTCATAGCAAGCCATAATAGATTAGAAAGTAAGTCAAAGCGATACATCTCATAAAGTCCAAGTTGAAAGAGAAAGTCCTATTCATTGAGGAGTGCTACCACTCTAAGGACCTGGGGGGAAGGAAGAAAGAAGCGAAAACAAAAGGGTCAGATATAAAGTCTGGCGAGTTCCAGTGATTTTCAAATATGCATATAAATAGAGATACTAGAACAGGTAAATAGACTGGATGAGAAAGCACAGTATCATATAAGGTACTAGATAAATAAGATAAGTGAACAATAGGATAAACAAAAATAACAGGAATAAACAGTGATCGAGTAATACTTCTCATTTATATCCTAAAACATGTTGTGTCTACACTAATACTAGTATAACAAGATTAGGTGTTAACCTAATTACTTATCAGAAACAGTAGTATTAGACTTACCCTAATTACATACCAGGATTAGGTGTTACCCTAATTACCTAACAACAGGATTAGGTGTACCTTAATTACTACCCATGCGATCGGATCCTTAATACGTAAATACCCTGTGTCAACCCCGGTTGTAGGGTGTATCACTCCCTAACCCAGCAAGTTATATTACACACACCTATTTACTGGTGTTACAACATCTTAGTTTCCCTAATTAGACTATGCACGTTCATGACACTTCTAGAACGTTCCCGTACCCACCTTCCCTATTTGAACCTCTTACTATCTAGTTTAGTAAAACATGCCCTGGACCCTACCTACTGCGAGGCCCTCTAACAAAATACCAATAGGATACCGACTGATATGGGTTCCACATAGCAGATTGACCTAAGCCAGCCCCCTGAAGTTTGTGCCCCCTAATAACTAGGATTTAAGAGTCCCCAAAACCCGATACAACAGAAGAACAAAGGACTTCTGTGACACCCCACATCTATTAATGTCACTCTTTAACAAAATGCATTAAGTCCACTGAAGGGTTATAGGTAAACATAAACTAAATATCACAAGACAGATATAAAATAGCAGCGGAAATTTAAAGCTTTATTTTCAGTAGAAAACATCATGGTCTCAAATCCAGTTACAACATCATACTAAAATACTGGAATAAAATACACCAAATAAAAAACATCTGTCTTGCGCTAAAAACCATAAGAGTACAGAATTAAAAAATCGTAATCCACATAAGTAGCCATAAACAAGTAGACAAGTAGTCAAAGCGATATATCGAAGCAGATCAAAATCCAAGCAGAAATAGAAGAGAGAGTCCTAATCAAGCCTGAGCGTTCCCACCGTGAGAACCTGGGGGGGTGGGGAGGAAGAGAGAGAAAAGGAAACAAAACGGGTCAGACATAAAGTGTGGAGAGTCCAGTGACTTTTAGCATATAAATTAGTAAAATTACCATGACAGTAAATAAACTGGATGAGAGATAACTATAGTAGATAATAGGTATAAACGGGATGGACATGGTATACAAAATAAACAGGATAAACTATGCTTATCGATTATTTTCTCTGCATCAATTCTAGTATACCGAATTAAGTGTTTTCCAATTACTTAAAAGAAACAAAATGATCCAACAAAACATAAATGGTAGACTTATGTGTACTTCTAGTAACGGGTATTACCCCAAACAGAAATAACAGGTACCTACACAGAAATAACGGGTGTTACCCCAAACAGAAATAATATGTACCTAAACCAGACTAGATGTACCCTAATAACTACCCCCAACGATCGTCTCCATACCACGTAAATACCCTGTGCCAGCCCCACAGTAGGGTGTATTACTTTCTAAAGTGGCAACCACCAGAAGGACACAGACTTATTTATAGGTGTTATGACATCTTATTTTCCCAGACAGACCGGACCCATGCACGCACATGACCCCGTTGGAACGCGTTATGAGAACACCCCATCCCAAATTAACCTCTTATAATTAGCTCAGTAAGCGTGCCCTGACCTCTACCTAGTGCGGGGTCCCCTTCTAATACCAGAATCATTACTACAAAAGTGGGCATATTCAACACTAATTTGTGTGCGTTGCCAGAAAAGTGTGGCGAAAGGTATGGTTTCTTTGATCTTTTGCAACAATATTCATATGTTGTTGCATTAGACGTGAATGCACTATTGCGGTTGGAATTCTAATGTTGTGACCACTACAAGAAAACCGAGATTAGCGACAGATTTTTAGCAGCGGAAAATTCCGTCGCTAATTAGCGACGGATTTTCGTGGGCTTTGCAAGAGAAAATATCTTGGATTTTATATGTCATCTTATTATAAATTATTACCGTCGAATACTAATTCTGTCGCTAAATCAATGGAAATTGCAGCTCTTTATCGTCATATAATATTTAACGCTAAATTCCATTGCTAATAGAGTCGGATTACCGTCGACATAATTTTGAAGCTATTTTCCTGTAGTTTTCCAAGAGATTTGAAACGAACTTTTATATTAATTATTTATAAAATGTTTTAAATTTGTGTTATTACTTAGTAATTAATTAGTAAATTTAAATTTTAAATAATTAATATTAATAATACATTAGTAATTAATAATAAATAATAACTATTAGAAGTAAATAAAACTCAACAGTTAATGCTGATTAATAATTAATACATTAGTAATTGATAAATTATTCGTACTGCATAATAATTAATGATTTACAAATAATTTACCACTGAATAATAAACATTTAATAATTGATTCCACTATAACGAAGAACCAACAAGTAATAATAAAAAAATTACTATAAAATAAACAAGAAGAATAAACATTATGACAATCTGAAAATTTCACCTACTTTGAATAATGAAATTTTGAGTGCAAGTTTTAGCTCCAACTCACAACATTCTGAAATTTTTGGCTCCATTTGACTGGCACCGCACCAAATTTCAATCTGAAATTTTGGCTCCAGCAAAACGGTTTTAAACCAAAACCGTACCCACTCTGCACCAGTAAAACACCGTGGATCCCACAACACAATTATCTTTCAACCATTTTATCGCTCAAAAAAAAAGTAGTTGTTCTTTCGAAAGGAAAAAACCGTAAATCCATAAATTTTTGAAGCCGCCGCCTCCCACCCCGTCGGATCACCGCCTCCCAAGTCAATCGTCGCCGCCACGCCATTGTTCCTCCTCGACTTCCACCTCATAGTAAGTCACATCATCTTTTAGATTTTGGATCCCTAATCAATCACCTGCTCCAGCTCCTTTTAGTCTTCGACAACAGCGTCCACTCCTTCGCTAATCGCCTTTAAAAAGGTAATTATTGTCACACTCTTTCAGTTTGTGTATTTTCATTTTTTTTTGTGCTGTTTTGATTAATTCTGTTTCAAAGATTATTGGCTTAGAAATTAGAAATTAGAAATTAGAATTTAGGATTAGATTGTTGGCATGTTCTCTGTTTGAGAATTTTCTTTTAGGGCTATTTTGATTAATTTAACTGTGGCGGTTGGCATGTACTTTGTTGCTTATTAGAAATTTAGAGATTAGACTTAGATTGTTACATTGAATTTTCATTTTAGATAGTCAAGTGCAGGATAAAATGTTAAACATTGAATTCTCATTTACTACAAGAAGGAAAAAGTACATTTTTGTAATATTTATTCTTTCTTTGGTGTATTTTTATAATATTTCATGTATGTAGCATGTAGCATAGCCTTATCTAGGAGTTGAACCAACGTTTATTCACCAGAATGGTTCTATTTTTTAGTTACTAGAGAACCACAATAGCCACCCTTCAAGCCTTGGAATTCATGGTCTAGTTACTATTAGTGTTGTGATTAATCTATAGATCAAAGCAATATTTTATGTCTTAGTTTTTTAAAGTGTTTGGAGTGGTATTTAATTTGAAGCCTTATGCTATTTTTATGTTGGAGATTGAATTCAAGTTTTTTAAAATACTATAGGTAGGTGTAATCCTACAATTTATGTTTTAATTATGGCATTTTTAATCCTTTTGGATTTTCCTTTTAGTTTCAATACCATCTCTTGCTACATATAGATACATGATCGTCTCATTTTAGAAACAAAATTGCATTTGTTTAGTTAATTATGCTATGTAATATTTATGTAGTATGATGCCAAACTATACATACTTACACTACAACGAAAATGATAATTAAAAAAGCATATGGTATTTGGTGAGGATTCATTACCTTTAGGTATAAGTAACATACCAATAACAATTAAACTGCACACTAGGAGATTTAGAGAAACTTGAAAACCATATACTGATTATATTTTAACATTGCAACTTTTACCGAATGAAAGTAAGGGGAATCTCACAAAAGAAAGGATAGGTGAAATTAATCTAAACTTGTTCGTATGCTACACATTTTACTTTTATCTGGTACCAGCTTTCAATGTCTAAGACTGAATTTATTATTGCTTTAAATTTTCCTCATTTCAGTGAGTGTGAACCAATTGTTGGTTCAGTATCGCATGCTAACACTCAGAATTTGTTAAAAATATGTAGTTTAAATGATCAAACTTATATTCAAACGAGTAACTGGATTTTAACTTTTAGGATAGCACTTTAACCCCAATGAACTCGATCAAAAAATAATAATTAGCCTTTGGTTTGTTATACGTGAGTTTTTGATTCAGTGCAATACATTGAGTTTTCAACTTGGTGCAATGCACCAAATCAAAAAACTTAGTGCAGTTGTACTGAGTCATCGCTACAATGGTGCTACTTGCCTGTTTTCTGGACCTGCTTCTAAGTTTTAGCGAGCAGGTTGTCTATAGCATAGTTTGGTCAAAATATAATGAAGGATATGAAAATATCAAGGAATCTAAGTATACCAAGTTCAGGATTTATTAAATCTTTGCTTTATTTTCTTTATTAATATATTTTAGGTATTTAGTTTTATAATTCTTACATAACCTGATACATTTCCTATGTAAGCAGTTTAATCACCTTCTAAATGGTATTTTATTTATCTACTTTTATAATTCTTACATTATCTTGTGTCCTTATTTATTGGGAGTTGCTACTTACCTACTATCTTTCAATTTCCGTTTTAGTTCTACTGCTATAATGTGTTCTATAATCACAACTGGTGCACATTGATCTTCAACTTTGGTTATTATTAGCATGTAGTGCATCACATTCTCTGCAATAAACTAATTGAATACGTATTTCATAGTATTTTACCGTGAAAACTAGGATTAAAACAAGTTTTTTTCTTATCACAAAACTTCTGCATGTCCAAACATATTTCATCACAAAACTAGGATTTATTAAAACTTCTGCATGCAAATAATAAAGGTGGAATGAATAGGAAATATTTTATGTATAAAGCACATCAATATGTTATATATGGAAAATTGAATACTGTAGACTATCAAATATTATTTTGATAATTTGTTGCTTCACATGCGTAATTTCTAGAATTAATAAATTAATGCTAATTATGAACATACTATTGAGGGCTATACTGAAACCTTTATTATTGATTTGATATCTTTTATTACATCATTCAAAATCTATTATTTCTATGTAAAACTGAATATTATTTACTTGAATTGTGTTTAGGATTTTATATTTTTCTAGCATTATATTTAGCCAGTAACGTCATAACAGGAAGCAATATCTTGAATATGTAAATGTATCATAATTTATATATAATGCAAATATCTGAGGAAGTAAAGTCTTTTTATCATCTACTGACGTTCCTCCCTTTTATCCTCTTCACAAAAGGATCTCACGTCTTTAATCCTAACATTTTTCCTCCAAAAGGGAAATAAAGGTAAACATTAATTTGAATAAAATAGATTTGTCTATCATTATTTCTACCCTATAATTTTCAGGTTTCTATTTCTATATCTATGACTCTTTCTTTTTTCGTTATCGAGGGAACATTTGGGTAGCAACAACCTCCAAATTTTGTCGTAGTGACTACGATGTTGTTGTGGATTGCGACTACTGTACAGTAGTATTTAACGGGTAATCTATTGCATGATTTCCTATATAGGTGAATAAAATGGTGTTCAATTATGTACTTTTATAAGCAGGACCTAAATTTAGATGAAGGGGAGGCTGCTGCCTCTTCGTGTCCAGATGAAATGAAAGCTGTAGTTGAGATGATAGCAGAACCAGCTGCTTCTTCCAGTTAGAGATTTAACTGCAGTGAAGCCTATCACTGTGAATGCATTAAGTGTTAGAATATAATCCCCTAAATGGTTTTATTGCATATTAGATTATGTAGTACCTTTGATGGATTGATGGCTAGGTGGTTTATTGCTTATGTTCATCTTCTTCCGAACAATGAGGTTGAAGTATAACAATCTGTTGTGAATGGAGAAGTGATAAAATTCTATCGTATTTTGAAGCAACAAACAGTACAGTACATATTTCCTTGTGTCAAGGTATATAAATTCATGTAGTTATCTATTTGCCCCTTTTTGCATTTGCTATTTTACAATACCAGCAATCTAAGTGAAATCATATTTTAGTTATAATATTCATACAGGTAATTATAAATAGTTTCCTTTTCAGTTTACTGCGTTATTCTATTTTGACAGGGACAACGGATGATGTGGCAAATTTTGGATTAACCACTGAAGATGAAGATATTGAGTGTGAGATTGAGTAAGTGTAAATGAGTGTATGTAGCAAGCCAATGCTTGTACAAATAAGCATTTTGTATAGTTATTCTGCAACAAAGAAACATAATTGTGTACTATTCAAATGTGTAATAAAATATTTGTTTGAATAAAATATTTATTCAAAATTAGAAATTCTGAGTTAAACATTTAATTTTCGCAAATATTTTATATTACAGCGATTATAGCTCTTTGCAAGTTTTGTTGTAGTGATTTGTGACGAATAACCGATAGATATTTAAGGTGAATCAGAAGTTGAAATTATCCGTCGCTAATCCCTTGGTATTTAGCAAGGGTTTACTAACTCCTTATGTAAGTAATATTTTATTATAATTTAAATTATCCGTCGGTAAATAGTCAGTAAATTAAATTAAAATTAATAAATAAAATTTATTTTTATTGAATAATCGGTAAAATGACGGAAAAATGTCGGAAACCTCTTGCAAAATTCCGTCGCAAAATCTGACACAGATACCGTCATGGTTTTTACCGACCATACATTTACGTAGGAAATCCGTCGCTAAGACCTGTTTAGCGACGGATTTGAAGCAGATTATGCCGCTACTATTTGCGATTTTTCTTGTAGTGGACGTGCAACACCAGTTCAAAGCGTTGCGTTATAGCAGTTAAAAGTACACCTCATCAATCCATGCCTTCATAAACGAAAAATCACAACCGTTGATCCACCTTAATCAATCCACGCAACCCTTATTCTATTTCCCACTAAGATTTTCGTTGCCGTGAAACTTCTTTTCTTTTTGTTTGATAAACTAGGGCACTATTTTGGTTGGAGAAAAAAAAATCAGGATCTGCAAATTGGGAATCACGAAACCGAATCGTGCAATCAACATCTATCTTCTAATTTGGATTTGGATAATTGGGTTTTCTGTTCTAAAAGCTTAAATCCAAGTACATTGAAACATAAATCGTCGTTCTTAGGTTTCAATCGTCTTGTGCATTACTTGATTTTTTTGCAACCAGCTTCGATGCGGCGCTTACTGAGGACAGATCAGAAATAAAGTGGCTTGGACAGCTTGGATTCTTCTAATTGGTTGGCGTCTCTGCAAGTTGTACGAATCAGGGAAAATGACACCTGGTCATGGAAGCATGGGAAAGGTAAATATATTTAGTATTTGAAATTTTCACTTAACCTAATCCATCGATCCTAGCAATTGATGTTCATTTCTTCAGGCATGGATATCCTTGAGAGCAAGAGAGACTGTCGCTTTTGGTGGGGAGTTGATGGGTGGTAATGGAATCTTGTCTGATTTTCTTGTAGCAAAGGTTAGAGTTTATTTTGATAACATTTATCCTTATGCATTCAACAATTAAATTTGGGACATGGTTAAGCCATTGTTTAAGATCAACGTCCCCGAATATTTTGCTTCATTATTCATTTATTTGAATCGTTGTTAAACGAATGCCATATACGGTTATGACTGTGAAATGATTAAAACAAGATAGTTATAGAAACACTTGATATGAAACGCTTTAGTTACTGATTAGTGGGAATTGTAGATACCAAGATGCGGGTTATGTTAAATAACATCTTAAGATTTCTATTATATATTCCAAGTTGATCTAAGGTTTAATATGGAGAACTTTTATTTTCCTTGTTGGAAAAACACAGAAAAACTATGTGCACACATGCTGTGTGCGTATTCGCTGATAGGATATCTTTTGGCCGAGGGAAACATGGAAGTTAACCATGCATATCCAACATTTAGAACTATTACCATGCTAATGCTTATCATATGCCATGAATGTTTTGATGTTCTCCTAGTCATTTCTTTTTTCCTGTGAACAAGGCTATAGGAAAACAAAAGAATGTAGTTATTTGTGCATGCCAGAGGGACAATATGACATGCCTAGCAGTGCGATATATTTCTTTGGTATTTCACGAACTCTTTATTACTAAAAGAATAGTTTGAGCGTAGTTTTTCTAATCAATTGTATTGGATCTCATTCTTGTACCGTAATCACAGATAATAACAGCCGCTTGCCAATTGGCTAAGCATCGCAAATCAACTACATTAGAAGCAGATTAAGGACATACTTCTACATACAGGTAAGACTGATAAAACTTTTGAGTATATAACTTCTCTCTTGTTTCATATGTATTAATGTTCTGTAACATTCTTTAACATATAAATCTGCTAACAATCTGCCTGATTTAGAGCGACATTGGAGGATCACTCCACCTGGATTTAGTGGCAAAGAGATTAAGCCTTATAAGAAGCCGGTAAGACTTTAATATGTTTGGTGATGAAAATCACTGACTGTTGCAACCATGGTGTTTTCTTTTTATATGTTTTTGGTGCAATCATGTTGTTTTTATATTGATGCACAGTTGACTTTTTTCAAACAAACAAATTAACCTTTTTTTTGTTTTATGTTTTTTGATATTTTTTTTTCAATTTCCCAAATAAAACAATAGAGTGCATGCCTACCTACTCAAAATCCATGCATGCTTATATACACTTCAGCAGTTTAATAAACAAAGGAAAAAATAACAAATTAACTCAAAATACTTACAATCACCAAAGGCGTTAAAAGAAATAGCAAGGCATTCACGAACCATGACCACTCTTCTTCTTGTGCCGCCAAAATCAACATAATATCTAAACATCGACTTGCAGTTAGCAACCTTACACTCATAAGGTCACTGCCCCATGTGGATCCTTTCATGCTCAGTGCGCACCCATGATGACTTAAATGGCAGTTTACATACTTTCCATCTACACCTATACTCTTTCTTTTGCAGATTTGCATCTTTTTATGTTTGTGAACATTTTCTTCGATCCTTATACCGACATTGATCTTCCACGTTAACTATTGAATAAATGAACCTTTCTTCGATCCTTATACCTGCATTCCAATAAAAGCCTCCAGTCTTGAAGGTGATTTTAGATTAGTGGGACTGTTAGCTTCACAGTTATTAAGAAATTTTACTGCTGAATCCTATTTTCTCCCCCGATAAATGAACCTTTCTACCACTATAATCATCAACGCCAACTCCCTGGTGCTTTTCAATACCTTTGACAGTGGTAGTTATCTGTATATTGTGTAAATCACTGATATGGTCGCTATCTGTAACAATGGTACTATCATTCATCCTACTTATGACTAAACTATCGCTAGAACTATCAGCATCTAGAATTTCAAGCAGTTCCACACCTGAAATGCTATTAGACTGCAAGGAAATCTTGTCTGACACACTAAGTGGGTTCTCTTTGTCCTCGCCAACTTTTTGCTGGATTGCAAGAGGTGATGCCGTTGAATTTGAAAGCAAGTTAGGATCCCATAATAGAACATATGAAGTAGAATTTTTTTGAAGGAGAGAACATAGCCTGTTGTTTTCATTCTGTATATCATTAAGAAATGCTTTCTTCACTAGCATGTGTCTTTCTGCCCTTTTGCAGTCTGAAAGGCGTGAACTTCTAACACCGGATAGTAGCTCTATAGGAACTTTGAGATTAAAATAATTCCACCAGATTCAAACTGGATGCAAAAGACACTGTAAGCGTGTATATCAGCTGCTGATGTGAGAGCATAGGAAGGTAATTCATTGCAGCTCTTCGTATCGCAGCATCTTCAGCCACTTTTATCCATTGTGCAGTCGAAAATTAGCAGCTTCCCCACAGTTGAACATATGGTTGAACCCTACATGGCAAGCTTTTAGAAATGTCAAGACAAATTCACCTAGATGTTGCACCAATCTACGAATTCATAGATGACAAATGATATTCACAGGGAAAGACTTGCAATGGTATGTTAAATTAGCGTTGAAATTTTAACTTTTAACCTTTTTTTCTTGAAATCTTGGTATCAAAATGGTTTCAAACGGCTTAATAAGTTATTATTTTCTTAATTTTTTCATTATTGCTTATAAGTAATGAGTATCCCTGCAAGTGTCAAACAGTCTTTATGATTCACATATATAAATGATTCATACATTTGGCAAATGTGGACACATGCATACATGTTCAAAATGCGCTAATGAATTGGTCAGGAATGGAGGAAAATGTCCATTATGTCATGCAATTATTCTTGAAGTAGTTCGAGCTTACTCTACACAATGAAGAAAATGGACGTGTAATGTAGCTGATTTTTGAGTTTTGATATTTGTATAATACATGAATCATTGCTTTTTCTCTTCGTATGCTGAGGTGGTTCTTTTTATGTTTACTTGGAAAATATGTTTTGGATGAGTTTCTTCTATGTGAAAAACTTCTATTGCAATATTTTTAATTAAAGCGTTGCATTTTCTTTCGTCTAATATAGCATTTGCCTTCTTCTACTGTTGCATTTTTTTTATGCTGCATTTTTGGATAATAGTGTTGCATTACATATACAGTGGTATTACATTAAATAAAATATTATTAATTCCATATGGCAAGAGGGTCCCAAAACTGACATGACATGTGACACATGGAGAGCTGATGTGGCATGTGACACGTGTGCAGCTGACGTAGTGAACTGACATGGCATGTGACACGTTGGCAACTGAGGTGGAAAGTTCATGTGGGCCCCACTACCATGACCTAGAAGTCAGGCTCTGGCTTCTGCTTAAGGCAACATTGTATGTTGTTGCATTACTTGCGTATACTGTTGCAATAAGGTTATAATGCAACACTTTCCTTCCATGGCAGTAGATGGGAAAAAGCTTTGCCTTAGAGGGCTAATGCAACGGCCGTGATGCCACGCCCCTCTTGTGTTGCCTATTTGAAAAAATGGACTATGACAACGCTTTTTTGATCTATGCCACATAAAACTAGTGTCGAATATACCCACTTTTTTAGTAGTGATGGGTAATTGACTAATATGGGTTACACACAACAGATGACACAAATCAAACCCCTAAACTTGTGTCCCCAATTAACTAGGATTTCCACAGGTTAAGTCTTACATGGGTTAATAGTGTCCCTACAACCCCAACAGATTAACAAGTTTACTTAATCCCCAACCAATTAAACAGATTACATAAGTGACATACAATTCCATTAACATGTTCCCCTTAATCTTTGAATTAATCCTACATGTTTACATGTTCATACACCCCATGTTTCAGTTATATTACACAGTATAAGTTACGCCCCAAGTTTTAGTCATATTCATAGTATAGGTTATGCCCCCAAATTACCATTCCCAATCATTCCCAATTAATTCAATTTCGTTCGTACGCATATTTCAAGGATATTGGCCTAGGCTCGAAGGTAGCCTAGGCTATAAAAATATAAAGGGAATGTGAGAGGAAGAAGAAAAGAAATAGGCATATATAGCAGAAATAAGCACAGAAATAGGCATATAGTAATAACTGAATAACAAAATGGGTGTATAGAAAATTTCATTTCATTATAGCAGATTTGTTTAAATATTAATCAATTTCTTTATAGGCATAGGTTTAAATCTGGTTTAGTAACATGTCAAGATTACTATTAAATATTTATATCTAAAAGTAACATGAACTCACAAAGATTGGATTTAAAGAACATAGAATAATATGTTGATATTGAAGACGAGATTCTTATATATGTATAGGCTGTTGTTGAAGAAAATTGGCTAATTCAATCCAAGGTAAGGCAACATCTCCTTGTCTCCGTTGTTTTAGGTGTATAAAACAATAGAAATGCCAACCCTTATACAGACTTTTTCCAATGAATCTCGCTTAGAAACAAGTCCAGGTTCAGGAAATGAACCTGGATGATTTGGGGTGGGTCGACCTAGGAGTCAACCCTAGAGTCGACACACCCTTGAGTGGGTCGACCCTCAATGGGCCAAAATCTCGTGTTGGTCTCCTGCCTTCGATTTCAAATTATTTCAACTTTCTGGACTGATTTGTTTATATATATTTCTCTTATAGGTATACAAACTTCTAACCTCCTTATCTTCTTCATACGATGTTCGTTTTACGCAAACTCGGAGTCTATCTTAACCAGAATTCCAAGACAAATGCAATAGTACAATCTGTTTTAATTAATTCCCAATATTCAATTAATTATTCTTTAGTTTTTCATTTTAATGTCCTTTAGAATTACAGGGTGTTACATTCTCTCCTACTTAAAGGAATTCTTCCCCGAAATCTCCAAGTTTAGGAAGGATGTTATTGTCCTAAAACCACAACCATCTACTCATCCATCATCTAGAAGCACCCATTGTCCTTAAGATTTTTCTAATGCTTGTATGAACATATGCAATAGTGTGTGTATATGTCCTTACACTAATGCGAAAAATCAGGCGATCGACTGATTCAGTCCTCAATGCAATTTATGTTCGTGCCATGTAACCAAAATGTATGCAAATAATCCTAGTATAACATGTAAGTTCTATATGTGTGCACAATCATTCATCCAAATGCAACATCTATATGATGATACATCCATTTTCATCCATATAAAATTCTAATGCACACACATCCATATGCAATATGTAAGTGATTGAGCCAATCTAGTGCTTAGTGTGTGTTTATGCATCCACGAGCAACAAATAGAAAACACTTGCATCCATCAAACATAACATGTCTCGAACACATGTTTACATCCATTGGTTTTCTACCTAAAGATCGAAGATTCGATCGATATGATACATACGAATGGTAGAAACAAGTACTAATAAAAGCTTGGAAAAAGAAGTTAAGAGCATACCCTTGAAAAGAAAAGGGTATGAAGCGCGAATCTAAGCTTGAAAAAAGAAGTTAAGAGCATACCATTGAAAAGAAAAGGATATGAAGCGTGAATCTTGTCCTCAGTCTCCCAAGCTGCATCTTCGCGGTCTTCTCCCCATTGAACTTTCAACAATTTGACTTCTTGGTTGCGAAGCTTCTTAACCTCTGATCCAAGGATACGGGTAGGAACTCGTCTAACCGTCGCCTCCCGTTCTACCTTTACTTCCTCAAGCATGCTCGGCTCAACTACCTCTTCTATATTGTGCAGACATTTCCGCAAATGGGAAACGTGAAAAACATCATGAACACCTTCCAACCTTTCTGGTAGTCTCACCCTATAGGCCATCTGACCTACCCTCTCTACTATGGGAAATGGCCCTAAAAACCTTGGTGCCAACTTCCCTACAGATCCAAAGCGCACCACATTCCTCAACGGTGATACTTTGATGAAAACCATGTCTCCCACCTCAAACTCAATATCAGTTCTTCTCTTATCTGCGTAGGATTTCTGCCTGTCCTGAATTGTCTTCATGCGTCTGCGGATAAGATCAATCTTTTTTGAAGTTTCTCTAATCATCTCAGGTCCTAGTAGAAGCCTATCCGTAGACTCCCACCAACAAGTCGGGGATCTACAAGGTCGTTTGTAGAGTGCCTCGAAGGGTGCCATGCCAATACTAGCCTGATAACTGTTATTGTAGGCAAGCTCCACCAATGGAAGGTGTTTCTCCCAAGTCCTTCCGAAGTCAAGGATACACAGCCTCAAAAGACCCTTAAGAACTCTATTTACTCTCTCAGTCTATCCATCGGTATGAGGCTGATATGCGGTGCTCAAACATAACTGTGTACCTAATGCCTCCTGCAGGCTCTTCTAGACCTCACTAGTGAAGATGGGATCACGATCACTCACTATGCTAGAAGGTACTCCATGTAGACGGACTATCTCACGAAGATAAACTGATGCCAACCATGTTGCCGTTCTCTTGCTCTTAACAGGAATAAAATGAGCGCTCTTAGTAAACATGTCTACTATAGCCCAAATACCAGTGTTGCCTTTCCTCAATCTAGGCAAACAATCAATGAAATCCATAGAGACGCTCTCCAACTTCCACTGTGGGACCTCCCGAGGATGAAGAAAACCGCCAGGCTTCCTTTGCTCAGCTTTAACTTGCTGGAAAACTAAACATCAAGAGACCAACTCCACTACATCTTTCTTCATTCCAGCCCAAAAGAAAACCCTCTTTATATCTCTTTACATCTTATCACTGCCCGGATGGATAGTCATCCTAGAATGATGGGTTTCCTCAAGGACTGTCTTCAACAGACTCCTAACTCGGGGAACACAAAGCCTCTCATCCCATCGCAACCACCCTCTGTCCTCCATGGAATATATACTGAGGTGACTAGAAGTCTCTCTTCTACTAAGCCTACCCAAGATGTCTGCTATCTGTAGGTCCTCTCGCTGCGAAGATCCTATCTGATCCATAAGAGTAGGTCGCACCTCTAAGGATGCCAACAAACCAGGTGTAAGATCCATAAATGGCCTAAAATCAAAGGTCGATATGTACTCCAAGCTCCACCCCTCTACGAATAGAGGACTCAAAGTCATCTTCTGCGTACTCAACGCGTCCGCCACCACATTATCTTTGCCAGGGGTATAAGCAATCTCAAAATCATAGGACACTAGGAACTCCATCCTTCTCTGCTATCTCAAGTTGAGATCCCTTTGGGAGAACAAATACTTGAGAGATTTATGATCCATGTACAACTCGAATCTCTCTCCAAGTAGATAATGTCACCAAGTCTTATGCGCAAATACTTTAGCAGCCAATTCCAAATCATGGATACGGTAGTTCTTCTCATGAACTCTCAACTGTCTACCACCGTAAAATACTACCCTTCCCTTATGCATCAAGACGACACCAAGTCCTGTACCACATGCATCAGTGTACACTGTGAACATTTTATTCCCATCAGGCAAAGTCAAGACTGGGGTTGTTGTCAGAGCCCTCTTTAACCACTGAAAAACATCCTCACGGTCAATGCTCTAAGAAAAGGTTAGATTTTTCCTCGTCGTTTTGGTGGGTGGGGCTGATATCTTTGTGAAGTCCTTGATAAACTTCCTATAATAGCCCGCCAAACCGAGAAAACTCTTCACCTCCGTTGCATTCTTTGGAACCTTCTAATCTTGAACTGCAGCTACTTTCGCTGGATCCACCGCTATCTCTTCTTTAGAGGCCACATGCCCTAGAAATCTTACTTCCTCTCTCCAAAAATGGTATTTGGAGAATTTCGCCTTAAGCTGGTGTGCTCCGAGAGTCCTCAAAACCTCCCCTAAATGTAGGGCATGCTCTTCCTCGCTCTTTGAGAAGATCAAAATGTCATCCACAAAGACCACAACGAATTTATTCAGAAACTCCCGGAACACCCTACTCATCAGATCCACAAAATACGCAGGTGCGTTCGTCAACCCAAAAGGCATGACTAGCCACTCAAAGAAACCATATGGAGTTCTGAAAGCAATCTTGTCTATACTGTCCTCGGCTAACCTCAACTAATGAAACCCCATGGCCAAGTCTAACTGAGAGAAAACATATGCAGCCCAAGAGCTGGTCAAACAGGTAATCAATCCTAGGAAGTGGGTGCCTATTCTTCTTGGTAAGCTTATTCAACTCCCTGTAATCCACACATAGACGAAGCGAGCCATCCACCTAAGTTGCAAAGACAATGGAGCACCCCATTCTGATATACTTTGCATAATAAACCCTTCTCAAGTAGCTCCCCTATTTGCTTGCTAAGCTCCCTCCTCTCCCTGGGAGCCATGTGGCGTACAAGTAATGCGACTGGCTTCACATTATCCACCAAATATATTCGAAAATCAATCTCGCGCCTTGGAGGTAAGCCCCTAAACTCATCAAAAACATCTGGATACTCACAGACTACTAGTACAAATCGCAAATCATTGATAGAAGCATCAAGTGACTCTAGGAAACTAAGCATGACAAACCTCCTTGGGTCACAGGAAATCTTGAAAGTCCACCCATGGAAGGTCAAAAGTCTAACGATCTTGCTCTCGCAGTCTAAAATGGCACCGTACATGGCTAGCAAATCCATCCCTAGAATCAAACAATATCCCATAAAACCAAGCACATACGCGTCGCACTCGAACTCGATGCCCAACACAGATATCCTCAAACCCCGACAAATCATAGACAAATGAGCCATGCCCCCAATGGGATTTGAGACAATAATGGGATCAGATACAATACTAGTACTAAGGTGTAGAGACACAACAACAGAATCTGATATAAAAGAGTGAGAAGCGCCAGAATAAAAAAGAGTCCTAATTGGATGATCGGAAAGAGAAATCAAACCTTCAACAGAAATTTTCCTACCTCTATCCGGTCTGCTAGCCTCGATAGCATGCAATTGCCCTCTAGAAGGTCCTTCCCTTTTCCCTTGTCCTTGCTTCTTCGGGCATTCCCTACTATAATGTCCAATTTCATCGCAGATGTAACAAGAATTCTTCCTTTTTCTGCAATCCTTGACCACATGACCCAAGCCTCCACAACCATGGCATTTCTTCTTATTCTGGGCTTTGTCGTTCTTTCCATCTTTCTTTTGTTGTTCTTTCGTGGGCCACAATTTCTTGTTTTGCTTCTCCTCATTCTTAGCCTCCTTTTTCCCATCTTTACCATCTTCGTGCATCAGCGTCATATCAACCAGTCTCGCAAAAATTTCTCCCATAGGTATGTGAGATAATGCCAATGCTTGTAGAGGTTGATTCAATCCCCTTGCAAACCTTAAAGCTTTCTTGTGCCGGATATTCACCAGCTCCAAACCAAACCTTGCCAACTGATTGAACTTATTGACATACTCTTTAACAGACAAGTTCCCTTTCTTAAGTGCCAGAAACTTTTCCATCTGCATACTCTCTTCTTCCTGAGAGAAAAACTTCATCTCGAACCTCTGTCGAAAATCAGTCCAAGTGTCTACTGGTCGCCCTGCTTGCGTCACTTCCCACCAGAATGAAGCCTCATCCTTCAGCTCCCATGCGGCCAACTGAATCTTCCAACGGTCGTCAACCTCGAAAATCCCAAAAAAATCCTCCGTCTCTTTAAGCCAATTTCGTGCTTCTACAAAGCTTTCAGTTCCACGGAATGGTTTTCCTCCTATAGCATAGAAGTCCTTGCATATCTTGGAGAAATTATCCGCTCGCAGAGGAGGAGGAACAACGACTGCAGCTGGGGGAGAGGCGTCTGCTTGGCCTCCGGCATGCGCCGTTGCCTCAAGATATCTACGGAACCAAGCCGGTATCTCTACGCCCTCAGGAAGATTAGGTTCCCCAGACATGCTGAAAAGAAAAGGAAAAATGGATTCAAGCAAAGAATCAGAAGATTTTTATATGGCTTGGGGAATATGTTTTTCAAAAGCAGACTTTTCTTTTGATAATAATTTTTTTTGAAACCTTTTGAAAACAATTTTCAAAACCTTTTATCCAATCTTGTAACCTTCAGCTCTGATACCAAATGTGACACCCAACATCCGTTAATGTCACTCTTTAACAGAATGCATTAAGTTCAGTGAAGCGCTATAGGTAAACAGAAACAGAATATCAGAAGACAAATATAAAATAGCAGCAAAAATTTAAAACTTTATTTTTCAACAAAAAACATCGTGGTCTCAAATCCAATTACAGCATCAAACTGCAATATTGGAATAAAATACATCAAATAATAACATCTGCCTTGCACTAAAAACCATCAGAGTACAGAACTGAAAAATCATAATCCCCATAAGTAGCCGTAAACAAGTAGACAAGTATTCAAAGCGATACATCGAAGAAGATCCAAATCCAAGCAGAAACAGAAGAGAGAGTCCTAATCAAGCCTGTGTGTTCCCTCCTTGAGAACCTGAGGGGAAAAGGAAGAGAGAGAAATTGAAACAAAATGGGTCAGACATAAAGTCTGGCGAGTCCAGTGACTTTTAGCATATAAATAAGTAAAAGTATCATGACAGTAAATAAACTAGACGATAGATAACTGTAGTAGATAACAGGTATAAACAAGATGAATAGGATATAAAAAATAAACAGGATAAACTATGCTTCTCGATTATTTTCTCCGCACTAACACTAGTATACCAAATTAAGCGTTTTCCCATTACTCAACAGAAACAGAATGATCCTAACAGAACATAAATGGTAGACTTAGGCGTACTTCTAGTAACGAGTGTTACCTTAAACAGAAATAATAGGTACCTAAATAGAAATAACGGGTGTTACCCCAAATAGAAATAACTTGTACCTAAACAGGACTAGATGTACCCTAATTACTATCCCCAACGATCGACTCCTTACCACGTAAATACGCTATGTCGGCCCCACGGTAGGGTGTATTACCTCCTAAAGTGGCAACCACCAGAAGGACACATACCTATTTATAGGTGTTATGGCGTCTTATTTTCCCAAATAAACCAGACCCATGCACGCACATGACCCCGTTGGAACGCGCCATCAGAACACCCCCATCCCAAATGAACCTCTTATAATTAGCTCAGTAAGCGTGCCCTGACCCCTACCTAGTGCGGGGTCATTTTTAATACCAGAATAGCTTACTGACCAATATGGGTCCCACACAATAGATGACACAAGTCAAACCCCTAAACTTGTATCCCCAATCAACTAGAATTTCCACAGGTTAAGTTTTACACGGGTTAATAGTGTCCCTACAACCCCAACAAATTAACAAGTTTACTTAACCCCCAACCGATTAAACAGATTACATAAGTGACATGCATTTCGACTAACATGTTCCCCTTAATCTTTGAATTAAGCCTACATGTTCACATGTTCATATACCCCATATTTCAGTTATATTACACAGTATAATGCCCCAAGTTTTAGTCATATTCATAGTACAGGTTATTCTCCCAAATTACCATTCCCAATTAGTCCCAATTTCGTTCGTACACATATTTCTGCAATATTGGCCTAGGCTCGAAGGTAGCCTAGGCTATAAAAATAAAAAGGGAATGAGAGAGGAATAAGAACAGAAATAAGCATATATAGCAGAAATAAGCACAGAAATAGGCGTATAGTAATAACTGAATAACAAAATGGGCATATAGAAAATTTCATGTCATTATAGCAGATTTGTTTGAATATTAATCAATTTCTTAACAGGCGTAGGTTTAGATCTGGTTTAGTAACATGTCAAGATTACTGTTAAATATTTATATCTAAAAGTAACATGAACTCATAGAGATTGAATCTAAAGAACAGAGAATAGTATGTTGATATTGTAGATGAGATTCCTGTATATGTATAGGCCGTTGTTGAAGAAATATGCTAATGCAATCCAAGTTGAGGCAGCATCTCCTTGTATCCACTGTTTTAGGTTTATAAAACAATAGAAATGACAACCCTTATATAGACTTTTTCCAATGAATCTCGCTCAGAAACAAGTCCAGGTTCAGGAAATGAACCCGGATGGATCTGGGGTGAGTCGACCAAAGGGTCGACCCTAGGGTCGACACACCCTTGAGTGGGTCGACCCTCAACCGGCCAAAATCCTGCGTTGGTCTCCCGCCTTCGATTTTGAATTATTTCCAATTTCTGGACTGATTTGTTTTTATATTTCTCTTATATGTATACAAACTTCTAACCTCAATATCTTCTTCATACGATGTCTGTTTTACGCAAACTCAGAGTCTATCTTAACCAAAGTTCTAAGACGAATGCAATGGTACAGTCCGTTTTACTTAATTCCCAATATTTAATTAAGTATTCTGTAGTTTATCACTTTAATGTCCCTTAGAATTATGGGGTGTTACAACCTCTTAGCTTATTAATAATCAGGTTTAACCTAACAGGTTTAGGTTTACTAATAAGTGTGATTGTAATATTACATGTTATTATGTGTATACAACCCTTCCCCAAAACACCGGCCCACATGTATGTATAATTACAAAAGCATTTTAGTTTGCTAGCTTACATCTGGTTCTTACAATATTATCCTATTATGTCCCCAAATTACAACATGTACAAGTTTATTCATATTATCCCTTTTTATCAATTTACAGCAAGCACAAGTATTTGCATATTTATCCTTTTTCCCAATTTATAGTCAAAAAGTCCTCAAGTTAACAATATGCCCAAAGTTCCCCTTTTTCACGTCATTTCTTATTACCACAATTTTTACTATATGCAAACTTTAATCGGACATAGCCTAGGCTTCCAAAGGTTTAGGCTTACCGTAAACAAAAGGGAAAAACTGAGGAAGGAGAATAACATAAAATCACATAGGCAAGACTGGAAATAAACTAAAACAGTAGAAATAGGGAAATGGAAGATAGATACACATAACTAATTAATTATCTGACAGTAAAGGCATATATTTTACTTATAACAATGGCATAGGTGAATAACATTGAAGAACGGTATAGAAATTATCTTATAAACACTGTGTATCCTAAATCCAATTTTATTTTAACTTTCATGATATAGTTCTAGGTATTAGATCTGAATTTAATAGGGAACTCATAATGGGTCTTGGTAAAGAAGAGATTAAGTTTCTCATATATATATATATATATCGTTGTAGAAAATTCCACTCTTATAAAGTCCTTGGATTTGAATTATCTCTGTAGATTTAGGTTTCAACAGCATTCCTCCATTATATATTTTTATTTTAGAATAAATTTATGGAGGCAGAGAGTATGAAGAAATTTGTGTGTATTGGAATGGGAGAAAGACACCTATTTGTAAATTTACAGAACTAATATCAACCTTTAGATTGTGGGGTTTTGATCTAAGCCATACATGTAGCGTTGAGTCAGCGAATGAACCTAGAGACAAAACAGTCTAGATATAGACAAAAGAACCAACCCAGATCGCCGCTGGGTCGACCTACGGAGGTCATTTGCAAAACTAGCTATTTTTAAAGCTCTAAATAACCCATTTAAATATATAAATATATTTAAAATAATTAAATTTAATATTTAAAAATAAATAATATCGTATATATTCACAATAGAATATCATACAGCTCCAATTGGATTCATAACTCGATATCCAAAGTTCCCAGTTATATCGACATTCAATTTATATTAAAATCCTTTTATAATATAAATTAATCATTATAAATTATAAAGGAATTCCACAACGACTTTTCGAAAATTTGATTTGGACATATCTCAAAATCTACATAACAAAATCTCGATTTTTCTCTTCCATTAGAAAAATATACTTCACCAGCCCTGAACGTTTCTTATTTCACGAAAATCCAATTTAAAACGGCTTCTGTATATTCATTTAAAGTTCGAATCGCCAAATTATGAACTGCCGCGCCATTTGGAGCTCGATTATAATTATAATATAATTATATGTTCAAACTTCGTTTAAATAATATATTCGTTATTATAATTCAACTGTAAACTGAATTATATATTATAAATGATCCAATTTACACAATATTGTGAATTCCACTATTTCTTACTATTTCAGATATCTAATATATTATTCTATTATTTATATTAATTCAATATTCAATATTATTTAATTAAACAACCATTTAATTCTCTGAATCACTATTTAAATAATTAAATAAATTAATTATTATACGGTAAAAATACGGGACATTACACTATTTGTCAAGCATACAATTTTATTCCTCTTCTTTGCGTCCATGCTATGACCTGTTCACACAAATATACGTACATGTATGCAATTTCAATCAAATTTCAATTAAGTTCAATATTTGATACAATTTGGCAAAATTTACCTTTCATTCTCTTATTGGTTTTATGAATAATCACACAACACAATCAGCAATTAATTAGTTGATTAACGTTTCAAATATATATCTTTTAATATACTTAAAATCATATTTTGTGTGTCAAATCACAAACAATAAATTCTAGTTAGTTTTGGTTCTCACACCAGTCAATTGGAAATATATAGATATTCCACTTTTGAAACTCGAGCATAGACTCTGATGATGAGGCCTCATCATCAAGATCATTCCCGGGTGACTAGAGTGTTATTCTATATTTATCCAGTATATTTGAGACTTCGAATATACATTCATGACGCGTATATGCAAAATCTTCATATACTCGATTGTCCAAATTCAATATAAAATAAAATACTCACATACATATTATATGATATAGTTTTCAAAATCAATTTGTTTTTAATAATTAATACTCTTTAAAACTCATTATAGGATACTACTGATCCTATCTCTAACGAGTCATTCTTATTGGATATTACTAATCCAATATCTGATGAATTCTTTCGTTCGGTTCTAATGTGTGTTGACGTCAAAAGTTGGTCACTAGTGACAGTCAACCCCCAGTCGTGTGATGAACACACGAACAATGATTATAAAATGTAGAAAAGGTAAAAAGAACGGGGAGCACACACAGAATTTTTTTAGTGGTTTGGCAAAGACTGTGCCTACGTCCACTTTAAATATTATTTCTCTTTTTTGGATTACAAATACAATTGCTTTTTCTATTTGAAGAAGAGAAAGAAGGCAACTAACTCCTCTTCCTTTTGGGAGAGATGAGAGAGGTGAACTCCAGAAATGAAGTGTAAAGGAATCAGAAGAAAAATACGAAGAAGGTCCCCTTTCCTCTTTAAGCTTAGAGGTATTTATAGGTGGAGATTGCAGCTTGGGCTGTTGTGTTGTGGTCCGGCCATTCACGGAAAGCCCGGACACGTGGAGTCCATTTCTTGGTTAGAATAGCGGCTGGAAGATTGATTCACTATTCATAAATAGTATCTTCGGAAGTTGTGGCTGATGTGGCATCCACTGTGAGGTATATCAAAAGTAGAGCTTTGTCTGAATATGGTTGACCACTTTTATTGCCTTGAAAGTCGGGATATACGGTGGAATAGCTCTATTGAAGATTTTCACATTGGCCTGAGATATTTGGTCGATACGCTTTATATGGAAGCATGATACTCAGTCGAGCGATTCTTCCGGAGTGAGCTGTCGACGGATGAGACTGGACTTGGGCCGATATGTGACTGTTTCGAACCGTGCATCTGCTGGGCTTCCTGAAGCATGACATAATTCCAGTTGTACGTTTGGGCTTCGATCTGGCTCATTGAAACTCTTGCCAAAAATAGGGTTAACAATGTGTCTTATTCTCGAGCTCTGTAAACCAAAGCTCTGATACCACGTCCGAAATGACCCAAACTTGCCCTTACGGGAAAATCCGGATTGAGTTGAGAACACGACAAATTAGAACGCAAACGACAGAACATTTCATTGCTATTGCAACAATTTACATCAGAGTACAAGAATATAACAGAGTATGAATAAATAATATACATCAAAAAAATATCAGAGATTAAAATACATTACATAGTAGCGGAAAAATAATACATAACACAACTGAAAAAGATACACGGATACAAAGCTTTTCGAATATAGCTTCAGCTGTAAACCAGGATCCTGTAAAAAGAAATCTGCAAAACCAAAACTACTAGCTTCCCGTGTGGAAAATAGGGGCACCCAGAGTTTAGGCTAAAACAATAAACTCCGAGTCAGTCAAGGGATTGGTCTGAGAACTAAAACAGTTGTTTAAAATTTTTATTTTAGAAATAAGGTAAATCAAGGGACCACACCTTATAACACGGAAAGGGTTTTCTCCCAAGAATACCAGTGCATAAAACAGTTTATAAATAGCGCAATGCTTTTTGAAAAATGAAGTTATTATAAAACTCAGGTCCCAACACACAATGCAACGCAAGCCGGAGGATAGAGCTTCCCTTATAATAGCCAAATATGCTTGGTACGTTTCAAACAAATCATTCTAATATTACTATAAGTGTATAGCGTCAAAATAAACGTCAAATATAAATGTATCAATCATAGACGACATGGGTACCATATGTCATGTCGCCATACTAGTTTTACAATTAAAACTGAAAAGTCACATATTGGAAATTGGATTCCATCTATGAGTCAAGGCCAAGGATGGCTCCTCACCGTTCGAGACACCCTAGCAAATGTCTCAGGATTACACACTCTGAGCAACCCTGGATCTTCAGGGCCGGTGTAACAACCCGTGTTCCGACAGACCGAATTTCTTTCAAAAAC
This sequence comes from Allium sativum, assembly GCA_030737875.1. Taxonomy (NCBI): domain Eukaryota; kingdom Viridiplantae; phylum Streptophyta; class Magnoliopsida; order Asparagales; family Amaryllidaceae; genus Allium; species Allium sativum. Next base: position 246,328,834 of record CM060924.1, read on the forward strand.
CCAATCTATTGAAACCCGAGTTGGGTGCTCTGATATCCTGCAGAAAAAGACAGAGATAAAGAAACATGTCAGAACTCTTAAAGCATCTCACAGCGGAAGGAATTAAAGTATAATATACTTAAATATAGCTTTACCTTATAAAACATATTGCCTAACCAGTATCCAAGGCTTATGCCATCTCTGTCATGAACCTAACCTGGAAGTATGTAATGAGGAAGGGGTCAGAACATAAGTTCTGTGTGACTGGACTTAGAATAAACTTCTGTATAATCCTACATATACCGTTCAATTATATTTTCTTGGTTATTAACATTGTCAGCTCTTTAAGCTATAGCTATACTTATCCATCCACTAGTAGATTAACCTAATACAACGTATATGTAGATACCCCGAACTCGTATAATCCTTTCCACGTATATATACAGTCCCTTACCGTATGTCGTACGGGCTTCATCATGTAAATCTATACTACTTTAGTGTAGTGCCACCATTCTCGAAATCATTTGGACTGCCACTCTTGATCTTGCTAGATTTCGTTTATTACCTAGATCTAATCTAGGGTTTTCTTCCTAGATTCAACTAGGGTTTACACTACCCAGGGCCACTGGGGTTTATGCTACCTGTTGAATGCTTCTCGGTTTCAGGGTTTACGCGACCTAGGTCCAACTAGGGATTATGCTACCTATCGAATGATGTCCTATAGTCTAGGACATACTACCCAGAGCGATATATGTTCCTAGACTTTCCCCACGTACGTGTCGTGAATCGTTATCGATGTCTAGTTGCACATGTCCTCTATATGTGCGGCCCCAGTCCCGTGGCAGGGCTAATCAAGAAACACAGAACTCGGTTAGGAGCTTTAAGTTATCTGCTGATGCAAATGCTAAGGTCTGTTTTTATCTGTGTGTGGTTATGGTCCCACTTGACCCCTCCCTCAACTAATGAAAGGCACCCAAGAAAATCAAGAATGAGAACTGTACGCAGGCCCCCTATGCCCCCACAAACATATTAGCTAACCTCACCCATAACTAGATAGCAAGTATATGGTCTTTTGGAGTTCTCCGCCTTTCCTCTTCACGTGCTCGATTGACTCAAGATGGTAGGTAGACGACGACGTGCTATCACAGGGCTAAACAAGATATCGCTGCCTCACGCTGACCCATCCTAGTCTTTAGGTTGCTTATATTGCAACCAAGGCATACCCTTGGCTCTTTTAACGCAGACCTTAACCTCTGTGAGCCCAAGAGGATCATCTGCAACCTCATAGAGGGATACCAAGAGTACCCTCACGTCCCCTCGAAGCCGCGTGCTTCGTAACCCAGTTCGTTGGAGCCTTCTTCATGTTCAGATGGACGTTCGCTCCTCCTCGTGCTCTACTTGGCTTTCTTGACTATTACTACTTAGTTCTCTTAACTAAGGTTTACTACTTAGTTTCCTGAATCATTAGGTTTCTTAACTAGGGTTTTCTACTTATTCCTCTTAACTAAGGTTTACTACTTAGTTCTCTTAATCGTTCGTTTTCTTAACTAAAGTTTACAACTTAGTCCTCTTAACTAAGGTTTAGTTCTCTTTCTCGTTATTTACTTAGTTCTCTTAACTAAGGTATATTCCTTGGTTCTCTTAACCAAGATTTGATACTTGGTTTCTGTTACTTAGTTCTCTTTAACTAAGGTTTGTTACTTAGTTCCTTTTAACTAAGGTTTACCAATGAATTCAAGCATGACTTAAGTTCTCTTTATCAAATGATAGCGTACGGGTGTTTTCCCACATTTCCAGCTTAGATTAACTTATTTCATGGTATAAGTCGTCCCACCCTTCGAGTCTTGTATTACATCTTAAGTCATATTCATTTCTTATCCCTAGGATGAGTTTATCTATTATTTAATCTTATCATTCCCCACTTTTCCTTGCTTTGATACTGTTATATTGGTTAAGTTTGCCCATGTGTCCAAGTTGACTTAACCCCCAATCACATATTCAATTCAACCCACATACCATGCCAAATTGGTTAAGTGTTCTCTATCAGTTCGTGTTGACTTAACCCACCCATATATCATGTCAAATTGGTTAAGTGTTATCTAGCGTTTCACATTGACTTAACCCACCCATATATCATGTCAAATTGGTTAAGTGTTATCTAGCGGTTCACGTTGACTTAACCCACCCATATATCATGTCAAATTGGTTAAGTGTTGTCTAGTATTTCATGTTGACTTAACCTTACCCTACTAGCATGTGTCATTAGCATTAATTAATTATTAATGCCCAACCTCTCACATTAGACCTATTGTTGCGGTCATTGGATGTGCCGGTTGGTTCCGGGTAGGATTACACCACAACTCAATCTAACCTCGGGTTTCAAGCACGTTATGACTAACTTCTCACATTAGAACCTATTGTTTGTGGTCACTAGATGTGCTGGGCAGTTCTGGGCAGGATTACACCGCAAACTCATTCCAACCTCAAGTTAGCCATGTTTCATGTTTAACCAATTAACAATTCATGTCTATTCTAGGTGTCATAGGCCAATTATAAATTTACAAGCATGTTCATGTTCATTCTAGATATCAAATGTCAATTACCAATTCACAAGCATGTTCATGTTCAAGTTATGTCACTATTGCCAATTTCATGTTATGTGTCGAGTCCCATAATTACATAAAAACATGGTTTGTCCAACATATTCCATTTTTAATTATGTTTCTAGGATCTTAACGGCATATCCAATTTTCAAGTCTCAAATTCAAGCTTTATCCAAAAACCCCAATTTGTGTTCATGCTTATAATCCAATTAATAGGCTATACCTATCATTCCAATTTTCCCATACATGTGTCCCTAACAGGTTACTATCATTCCTCAGATGTTGGGTAAGTTTATTCATAGTCAAGTGCTACTTAACCCATTTCTAATTTGCTTATACAACCATCCATGTAATAATCTTTTTACCTAAATTGCCTGATTCATCGATTAAATCTCAAGATCTTCCCAATTAACTATAATTTACACGCAGTCGACCTTGGCTCGAAGGTAGCCAAAGTTTCAAAAATAAAAAGGAAGAATAGGGAAGAGGAATAGATTAAGCATATAAAGATTATTTTAAATTACAACATGAATTTTAACTGAGGAATGACAAACGATAACAATAGTTTTATGCATGAAGTGTATTGTAATCCCACTCAAAGTGTTTTTGCGCTCCAATTCGCAGATCTTTGATTTTCTTCTTCTATTCATGGATTTGATTAATCTTTGATTGATTTTCCCCTTTTTATTGCGTAGTTTGAATAACAGATCTGAATCTCTTTTCTGTTCTTTCGTAGTACTTTAGATCTGAATCTCTCCTTTATTTCATTTGCGGTAGCTGAATTCCTAAATCTAATTATTTTTAATTTAGGAATAGATTTGAGAAGAGAGGAGAGAAGATAAATTTTAGATCTAGGGGAGAAGAAGAAGGAGAGAAGCAACATAGAAGCATCAGAGAGTTGTGAGGAGAAAATATGAGGCCTAAGTGTGTTTATATAGCTGCTCAGGACCTTATCGTACACGCAACGCTGAGTCAGCATTGAACCCAGTTAAGAAAATAGTCAAGTTTCGCAGATGAATATAGCCAAATCTTGTCGTACACGCAGTGCTGAGTCAGCATTGGGTCCCACAAGCTGTTTTGGCGTAGAACTTTGAATTTCGAATGTTTGAATTGTTTTGGCGTAGAATTTTTTTTTTCGAACTTTTGAATTTCTGGAATTTATTTAACTGTTTTATTCACATGAAATATTCTTATATGTATACAATTCTTCTAACGACCATTTTACGCGTATATATATACGCACAACTTTCATTTTATTTTCAAAATTCAAACGATGTTGCACCGTTATTTGATTCTTGCCATATTTCATTGACTGTAGACTTATCTTGAATTTTATCTTTCATATACATATATTTCTGCATATATATATATATACATATATTTTCTTTGTTTCCTTATATGTACGGTCTTATCCTTTCAAATTTTGAATTTGTATACGTTTTATATATTTGCATGTTCAGTTGTCCTTCTCTAAAACAAAGATAAAAATTATGCCGCCGTCGGGGTTCGAACCCCCGACCTCTATGTTACAAATTCAATGCCTTAACCAACTGAGCTACAAAGTCTTTTGTTAATAAGTCTTAGAACAATGATAATTATTGTTCTCTCCTTACTTCTCTTTTTCATGTTAGTTGCAATACTTAAATTAAACCATTGCATGAATCTTTTTCTTTTATTTTCCTTTTAATGTTAATGCATTATGTTTGCAAATCAGTGCATGCAACCAATCCTTTCTTTCTTTCAATGCATGCATTACATTTTTTTTCAGTGCATGTGTTTATTACATGCAATCCTTATTTTATTCTTTATTTTATATTTTAATTTTTTTGTATATATATATTTCTTTTGTGCGTATACAAACTTCTAGGCTTAATAACTTCTTCATATGATGTACGTTTTACGCAAACCAGGTGTCTATCTTGACCAGAATTCCGAGAAGGACGCAATGGCGCAGTCCATTTTACTTAATTCTCATTATTTAATTAAGTTATTCTTATTTTATTATCTTAAAAATATGGGGTGTTACAGCCGGTCCAGACTTGCGTTAGTGGAATAATTATTCCTGAACACACGTCCTCGTATCCTATCGGACCTATCCATCGACCCCGTAGTGACCGATATATCTGAGGCGCCTCGCTATCCATTATCCATATAGGTAAAAATATATAAATGTCCGGACTCCATACCATGACACAACCCATAGCTAGAAAGAAACGTCGTGCACTCTCTGCAGTCACGATCTCGTTTTTGACTCATACCGAGGTGTGAGGCTCGCGAATTAACACTATACAAAAAGCTATGCTATCTAAAGCTGTTCTTTGACCATCAACCACAAGACTCTGCTTTTCAACAGAAGCCTTGATCATTTGCATCTTAGCATGCCACACTGACAAATCATGTCATGCGACTGATATCTACCGATATATAACCTCTAAGCTTGTACATCTCATAGAAGGGTGTTAAGGAGGAGAATAAATTCTCTGCCACCAAACAAATATATATTTAATAGAAATCAATCAACACATAATAAAATCCAATGTCAGACACACATCCATTTACTAGTTCGTTCTGGATTTGAACGAAACCGAAGGCACCTTATTCCTCGTCCCATATGTCCAATACCTGAGAGAGGTCCTCGCATATCACGTCGATCTCCAAGTACGTCTGGACGATCACCACTTATTACCTTGTCCTAGTTATACAGCCCAATCAATACATCAGTAATCATCCAAACGATGTGAAGATCTCCGGTCTTCAACCACCGTCTCCATCGTCGACTTATCGCCGAATCAATTATTCAAAATGGGTATAAACCTAGCCTTTATAAATAATTCACGTATCTTATAATCAAGTGCTATAAAAACACAACATACGCCTCATTCAAATCCAGAATATTATTTTATTCAAATATTCTTTTCAATTTTTAAACCAAATTAAGGTTTTCCAAACTAGTTGGGATTAGCGCACCTTATCGAAGTAATCATTTGTTTTATTTCCCAATCCCAACCTATTCATCCCATAGAGCAAAACTGGTAATACTCCATAACTAACACCATGGTGTTATCGGTAAAATTAATTACCATTTCACGTTCAAATCTAATTAAAGATTTAACTATCGCCTGGAGTAAAACTGGTGGTACTCCATTCTCGATCATTTCACAAATTTGATAATTTAAATTATCACATTCACATTTCAATCTAATTAAAGATTCATTAAAATTGCACTTAGTTTTAATCTTCCAACAATCATTGTTTTACTTTGGAAACATAAACATGCCACATCGACAGTCTACACCGTACCACTGATTTCTGCCAATATGTAACCTCTAAGCTCATATGTCTCAGAGAAGGGTGTTAAGCAAACATGCCATTTAACTTTGGAAACACAAACATGCCATATCGAAATACAATGTTAGACATGTAATTCTGTCTTTAACCGGATTAAAGAACCAATGTCATTTAAAACACAGTTCATGATAAATCCAAAATCATATTCCATTAACTATGGAATCTTCACGGAAAACAAATCAATATATAATCGATATCAATTTCCGTATCCAACTAATAATATAAATGGAATAACGACAAAGCCTTTTAAATTCAATATATATTAACAGTCTTCCTCCACCGAAGCTCACTTCGATTATCACCAAATCGAATTCCATTCAATTCCAATTTGTTTTATAAAATTGGAAAACTTTACTTTGGAATATTTCCATTAAATCTTAATAAAATATTTACATATATTCCAAATCACATTACACTATAAATCGGGTTAAAGAACGAATGTCTTTAAAAACATAGTTCACAATAAACCCAATTCACATTCCATTTTATTCCAATTACTAAATATAACTGGAAATTCTAATAATCTTAATTAAAAGATTTATTCTTTTCACACGGGGTTTAAGAATAATGTTATTTAAGACACCATTCATGACAAACCCAAAATCCAATTTGATATTAAATATAAGGCTCTAAACATGAATTATATCGGCTTATATTCAATATCAAGTTATGAAACCAACACATATCTTATGGGGAATAACGATATATATATCTTTCTTCCAAATTCCTCCACAATATCCGTATAGTCACGGAACTCAATATCGAAATATCCCGAAGATTATTTCTATTCAAATCCATTCCAATTCATACATTGGAAATTCAGGTTAAATTAAAACAATTCTCAAATCCAATTTATTTATTTAAAAATGTTGGATTATCATTCTAGTTATTAACTAATTCATTTTGATAAAAATATATTTTTATTTTTTAAAATATGGAATTTTTCATCCAAGTTCTTTCCAAATCATTAATTATGATTTTACACAAATTATTAATATTTTTAATAATTTTATCAAGGCCCGTACAGTCGGTTTCCAATAATGGCCACCGAACTGCATCCATAACGACCTTTTCCAAATTTGATTTGGACATAATTCCGAATCCAACTGTTGGATTTCAAATCTCTTACATTCGTTGAAAAGCTATTTTCGATACAAACCCAACGGTTCCGGTTTTAGGAGAATACAACGGTCGGAGCTTCCGAAATGTCAATTTGAAGTCAATGATCGAAATCCGCGAATGGTCGCAGCGCGTTCTATTCAAGCCATTAACACACACACACACACACATATATATATATATATATATATGTTATATAATATATTTTTCGTTCAAACGTATTTTATAAATTCGTTTTAAAAACGATTCCCACTTTCATTTCAATTTTAAATTAAAATTGAATACTCCTTATCATTATAATATTTAAATGGTAATATTTTCAAAATATCAGATTTTGAAATCATTTCCTTTTCGATATTCATTATAAAAATGAATAAAATCGATATAAATATCATTCGCGTTAAAATGACGCATATCTAACCAATACAGCTTCACATATTTCAATATTTTCATGTCCATCCAAAATCGGATATCAAATTCACATTTTAATCCTTTACTGAATATTATTGTAAAATGTTCGTTATTTTAAAATATTCGTTATTACTGAATTTGAATCAGACTCAGTCAATTACCATATGTTTTATTTATGTGGATTTCATACAACACATGTACACAACAACAATGATAAACAATCAACCATCATCCAGAGTGCATTACACAACTGCATAAGCATTAAATATAAATATTTAATGCTTACAACAGTCCGTCAAACAATCGATTGACATACAACTAAACCATTGGGATTAGTGTATGTCCAATATCATTCCAATACCCGTGTGGGGTTTCAATCAACAAACATATATTTTATTTGTGCATTTGGGCGATGTGTAAAATTTATCGTCCTAATTAATGTTAGTTAAATGGGTGTACATAAACAAATTGTCCGATTTGTAAATAAATATTTGTTTTCATTTCAGAAGAATTTTATGTCATTCATATATACGTTTTAAATTATATTTTTAATGATAAAATATTTTATTCAACACATGAATATTTTATATAGTTCATTTATACAATAAAAATGATATTTTTAATGAATAAATATTTATTTCAGAAAATTTCGGCATTATAACGGCACGATAATAGAACCGGAGTAATGTCAAGCATTGCCCCTCCCCTGATACTGGCTCACGCCATACACAATAGTCAATCACATTCAATACACCATAATACAATCAATTTTCAACACAACCAAATTTCCATAATACAATCCAAACAAACAACCATGGTTTGTACAATAAATGGTGTCGGGGACCATTAAGTCTCGTCTGCATCCTAGTATATATTTAACTGTAAAATAATTTGAGTGAGAAATAGTTCTCGCATTGGGATCCACTCCGCCATTGTTTTCTGACGCTTTGATTTGCTTTTCTGGTTCTAGAAGTTGCAAACGAGATCTAATCTTCATGATGTCTATTTTCTAGCCTAAACGCACTATTCCGGATAACTTTCGCCTAGTGATCTTTCTTTCAAAAATGCTCCATTTCGTCGTAATTCGCGAAAATACATTATTTGGACAGTAGAATTTACGCGCATTTTCCGGGCGGCTACAAAATCCAAAATATGACATCCATATAGCCAAATCGAAGAGAAAATCGTGCTCTTCGATTTTGGCATTGTGGAGTTTGGGCCAGAAGCTCACGGTTTGGGAGTTATTGTCTCGGGAAGATCTGGGCTGTGGTGTACGCTCGGAAGTGGTAAAAATTAGATTTTTGGTCGGAGGGGGGGTCCACGGTCGAAGGTGGGGGCTGCGCTGGAGGTCTGGGGCAGTGGGGAGGCAGCGGCTGGGCAGAGGCGGGGTCTAGGGTGCTGGCGGCGTGGATTGGGGGTGGGTTTCTCGAATTGGATGAGAGGAGAGAGAAGGAGGGGGTGGCGCTGGTGGGGGACGGTGGCGGGCTGGGGTGGCGACACAGCTGGAGGTGGGCGGCGGCGCGTTGTAGGGGTGGGTGGCTGAACGGGATCGGGGGTAATGGGTTTCTTTGGTTTTTTCTTTTCTTTTTTATTGAATTTTTTTTGGTTAAATTTATATTTATAATATTTCCAAAAATAGCAACTTTTCCATTCAAACTCCAAATCAAACCCACCGACTGTCGCCCCTAGCTAATTACCCCCGTTTTGGACACAATGGGATATGTCCAGTAAGCCAATTCGACCGTTTCGGATTGTTTTCATCAAAATTTAAATATAAATTAAAATAACGTTCTAAATTGATTTCAACGTACATTTCAATTTACCGAGACCAGATACTGACTCCAAAAATCACCGAAAAATAAATCTAGCTATGTTTTGACGATACGGTCCTAACAAAACTAATTTTATCGAATTTGGAGGCCGTTTGAAAAAAGGCCAGTTTCCAGTCGATTAAATTCAAAATAAAAGTACCAAATACGTTTAAATTCATCACGCTCACATATTAATTTCAAAAATTATGAAATTTTGGAATCTAGCAATAATTTGACATTCCGGATCCAACAAAAGTGGTTTCATCAAAAATGGAGGTCGTTTGCAAAATGGCTATTTTTACGGGCTATATATTATATTAAAATATATATAAATTCCATAGCAACTATTCTAAATTTTAAACTGGATATAACTTCAATTCTTATTATGAAATCTCAGTTTTTCACATTCGTTAGAAAATTACAATTCAAAATATTCCAACGTTTCTGGTTTGACTGAAATCCGATTTATTTTGAATCCTGTACATTCATTTGAAATTTAAAATTGAATTTTCAAATTACCACGCCATTTCAAACTTTATTATTTATAAGTTCTACTTCGATTAAAATAAATTTTTAGTCATTATTATTTAAAATAAACCATGTTAAATATTCAAAATCCATTAAAATTGCTAAAATAAAAAATTTTATTTGATTCAGGTTTTCCTGGTTGTTACAATCTCCCCCACTTAAAATCTTTTCGTCCTCGAAAAGGAACGGAGCTGAAAGTTGTTTAACCAACCCACTCATCTTTCACTCTGGCTCTCATTCTTCAACTTTTCAGTTTTTAAGAATTTTCTAATTCTTCAAAAATTTGGCTAACACCCTAAATTTTCAAAAAATTTTGTCATAACCCCCTTTGTACGGGGAGACCTTTAAAACCGCAATTAGCCTCACAGGCCCCTCATCAATTCAAAAGAAAAAGAAAAAGCCAAGCGGCTTGCCAATCGGCTCATAAAATCATCAAAACCCAAGAAAATAGTAAACATGTACCTATTTATCGGGCATACAATTTTATTCCTCTTCTTAGCGTCCATGCTATGACCTGTTCACACACATATATATGTACGTGTATGCAATTTCAATCAAATTTCAATTCAGTTCAATATTTGATACAATTTGGCTAAATTTACCTTTCATTCTCTTATTGGTTTTATGAATAATCACACAACACGATCAGCAATCAATTAGTTGATTAACGTTTCAAATATATATCTTTTAATATACTCAGAAATCATATTTTGTGCGTCAAATCACAAACAATAAATTCTAGCTAGTTTTGGTTCTCACACCAGTCAATTGGAAATATATAGATATCCCACTTTCGAAACTCGAGCATAGACTCTAATGATGAGGCCTCATCATCAGGATCGTTCCCGGGCGAGTAGAGTGTGATTCTATATCTATCTAGTATATTTGAGGCTTCAAATATATGTTCACGACGCGTATATGCAAAATCTTCAAATACTCGATTGTCCAAATTCAATATAAAATAAAATACTCAAATACGTATTATAAGATATATTTTCAGAATCAATTTATTTTTAATAATTAGTACTCTTTAAAACTCATTCTAGGATACTACTGATCCTATCTCTATCGAGTCATTCTTATTGCATATTACTAATCCAATCTCTGATGAATTCTTTCGTTCGGTTCTAATGTGTCTTGTTCTCGAGCTATGTAAACCAAAGCTCTGTTACCACGTCTGAAACGACCTAAACTTGCCCTTACGGGAAAGCCCGGATTGAGTTGAGAACACGACAAATTAGAACGCAAACGACAGAACATTTCATTGCTATCACAACGATTTACATTAGAGTACAAGAATATAACAGAGTATGAATAAATAATGTACATCAGAAAAATATCAAAGATTAAAATACATTACATAGCAGTGGAAAAATAATACATAAGACAACCGAAAGAGATACATGAATACAACGCTTCCCGAAATAGCTCCAGTTATAAACCAGGATCCTATAAAAAGAAATCTGGAAAATCAAAACTACTTGCTGCCCGTGTGGAAAATAGGGGCACCCAGAGTTTAGGTTAAAACAATACACTCTGAACCAGTTATGGGACTGGAGTGAGAACTAAAATAGTTATTTAAAACTTTTACTTTAGAAAAAGGTAAATCAAGGGACCACGCCGTATAGCACGGAACGGGTTTTCTCCCAAGAATACCAGTGCATAAAACAGTTTATAAATAGCGCAATGCTTTTCGAAAAATGAAGGTATTATAAGACCCAGGTCCCATCACACAATGCAACGCAAGCCGAAGAATAGAGTTATCCCTTATAATAGCCAAATATGCTTTGTACGTTTAAAACAAACCATTTTGATATTACTATGAGTGTATAGTGTTAAAATCAACTTCAAATATAAATGTATCAATCATAGACGGCATTGGGGCCATATATCATGTCGCCATACTAGTTTTACAACTAAAACCGAAAAGTCACGTATTAGAATTTGGATTCCATCTATGAGTCGAGGCCAGGGATGACTCCTCACCGTTCGAGACACTCCAGCAAATGTCTCAGGATTCCACACTCTGGGCAACCTTGGATCTTCAGAGCCGGTCCACACTTACGTTACTGGATTAATTATTCATGAACACATGTTTCTCGGTCCTATCAGATCTATCCATCGGCCCCGTAGTGACCGATATATCCAATGCGCCTCACTATCCATCATCCACATAGGTAAAAATATATAAATGTCTGGGCTCCATACCATGACACCACCCATAGCTAGAAATAAACGTCATGCACTCCCTGCAGTCACGATCCCGTTTTTGACTTATACTGAGGTGTGAGGCTCGAGAATTAACGCTATACAAAAAGCTATGTTATTTAAAGCCGTGCTTTGATCATCAACCACAAGACTCTTCTTTTCAACAGAAGCCTTTATTATTTGCATCTCAGTATGCCACACTAACAATTCACGCCATGCGACTGATATCTATCGATATATAACCTCTAAGCTCGTACGTCTCAGAGAAGGGTGTTAAGAAAGCGAATAAATTCTCCGCCACCAAACAGATATATATTTAATAGAAATCAATAATATAAAATAAAATCTAATGTCAGACACACATCCATTTACTAGTTCGTTCTAGGTCTTAACGAAACTGGAGGCACCTTATTTCTCGTCCTATATGTCCAATACAGGAGAAAGGTCCTCGCATATCACATCGATCTCCAAGTACGTCTGGACGATCACCACTTATTACCTTGTCCTGGGTGTACATCCCAATCAGGACATTAGTAATCATCCAAATGATGTGAAGATCTGTGGTCTTCAATCACTATCTTTATCGTCGACTTATCGCCGAATCAATTATTCAGAATGGGTATAAATCCAGTCTTTTCGAATAATTCACGTATCTTATAATCAAGTAATATAAAAACACAACATAAGCCTCATTCCAACCCAGAATATTCTTTTATTCAAATATTCGTTTCACAATTTAAACCAAATTAAGGTTTTCCAAACTAGTCGGGATTAGTGAATCTTATCGAAGTAATCATTTATTTTATTTTCCAATCCCAACCTATTCATCCCATGGAGCAAAACTGGTAATACTCCATATCTAACACCATATTATTATCGGTAAAATTAATTAACATCTCACGTTCAAATCTTATTAAAGATTTAACTACCGCCTGGAGTAAAACTGGTGGTACTCCATTCTCGATCATTTCACAAATTTGATAATTTAAATTATCACATTTCAATCTAATTAAAGATTCATTAAAACTTCACTTAGTTTTAATCTTCCAACAATCATTGTTTAATGATTATTTAACTTTGGAAACACAAACATGCCACATCGACAGTCTACATCGTATTTCTACCAATATATAACCTCTAAGCTCATGTGTCCCAGAGAAGGGTGTTAAGCAAGAGAATAAATTCTCTGCCACCAAACATATATATATTTAGCAGAGATCAACAATACAGTTCGAAATACAATGTTAGACATGTAATCCTGTCTTTAACTCGGTTAAAGAACCAATGTCATTCAAAACACAGTTCACGATAAACCCAAAATCATATTCCATTAACTATGGAATCTTCATGGAAAACCAATCAATATATAATCGATATCAATTTCCTTATCCGACTAATAATATAAATGAATAACAACAAAGCCTTTTAAATTCCATATATATTAACAGTCTTCCTCCACCGAAGCTCACTTCGATTATCACCAAATCGAATTCCGCTCAATTCCAATTTATATTATTAAATTGAAAAACTTTACTTTGGAAAATTTCTATTAAATCTTAATAAAATATTTACATATATTCCAAATCACATTACACTGTAAATCAGGTTAAAGAACGAATGTCTTCAAAAATACAGTTCACAATAAACCCAATTCATGTTCCATTTAATTCCAGTTACTAAATATAACATGATATTCTAATAATATTAATTAAAAGATTTATTCTTTTCACACGGGGTTTAAGAACAGTGTTATTTAAAACACCATTCACGACAAACCCAAAATCCAATTTGATATTAAATATAAGGCTCTAAAGAGGAATTATGTCGGCTTATATTCAATATCAAGTTCTGAAACCAACACATATCGTATAGGGAATAACGATATATATCTATCTTCCAAATTCCTCCACAATATCCATTAAATCACGGAATTCAATATCAAAATATTCTGAAGATTATTTCTATTCAAATCCATTCTAATTCATACATTAGAAATTCTGGCTAAATTAAAACCATTCTCAAATCCCATTTATTTATTTAAAAACGTTGGATTATCATACTAGTTATTAACTAGTTCATTTTTATGAAAATATATTTTTATCTTTTCAAATGTGGAACTTTTCATCCAATTCTTTCTAAATAATTAATTATGATTTTACACAAATTATTAATAATTTTATCAAGGCCCGTACAGTCGGTTTCCAATAACGGCCACCGAACTGCATCCATAGCGACCTTTTCCAAATTTGATTTGGATATAATTCCAAATCTAGGGCTGTCAACGGATACTTTCGGATACAGATAGTGCCATATCCGTATCTGCATCCGAAACCATTTTCGAATATCGAATATCCGCATCCGCGGATACGGACGGATATCGGATAATTATCTGCTCCGCCAATGATCGATAAATCAATGAACATAAATGATTTTTTTAGCTTAATATTAAGCTTTTTCAACCAAATTGATTACTAAAGTGCTAAAAATAAATAAATATGATGATAATATATAATTTTGAGCAATTAACAAGCATTTAGTTAGATTTTTAATTTTGTAAATTAATAAATTAGTATATTAAATTGTGTTAAAATACACATAATTTAAGCTATAATCGAGAGAACAAGCAGACGGATAATTTTCGGATGCGGATATGTCTATATCCGCATCCGCGTCCGCTTTCTCGGATATCTGATATTTATCCGCTTTTCGGGTACGGATGCGGACGGATTTCGGATTTTTCGGGTATCCATTGACATCCCTATCCAAATCCAACCATTGGATTTCAAATCTCTTATATTCGTTGGAAAGCACTTTTCGATACGAACCCAACGGTTCCGGTTTTAGAAGAATCCGATGGTCGGATCTCCCGAAATGTCAATTTGAAGTCAATGGTCGAAATTCGCGAACGTTCGCAGCGCGGCGTTTTCTATTCAAGCCATTAATATATATATATATAATATTCCGTTCAAAACATATTTCATAAATTAGTTTTAAAAACGATTCCCACTTTCATTTCAATTTTAAATCAAAATTGAATATTCCTTATCATTATAATATTTAAATGATAATATTTTCAAAATATCAGATTTTGAAATCATTTCCTTTTCGATATTCATTATAAATTTGAATTAAATCGATATAAATATCGTTCGTGTTAAAATGGCGCATATCTAACTAATACGGCTTCACATATTTCAATATTTTCGTGTCCATCCATAATCGAATATCAAATTCACATTTTAATCCTTTACTGAATATTATTTTAAAATATTCCTTACTTTAAAATATTTGTTATTTCAAAATGTTCGTTATTCTTGAGTTGCAATCAAATTCAGTCAATTACCATATGTTTTATTTATATGGATTTCATACAACACATGTATACAATAGCAATGATAAACAATCAACCATCTTCCAGAGTGCATTACACAACTGCATAAGCATTAAATATAAATAATTAACACTTACAGCAGTCCATCAACTAAATGATTAACATATAACTAAACAGTTGAGATTAGTGTATGTCCAATATCATCCCAATTCCCACGTGGGGTTTCAATCAACAAACACATATTTTATTTGTGCAGTTGGGCGATGTGTAAAATTTATTGTCCCAATCAATGTCAGTTAAATGGGTGTACATAAACAAATCGTCCGATTTGTAAATGAATATTTATTTTCATTTTAGGAGAATTATATGTCATTCATATATACGTTAAAAATTAATTTTTTAACGATAAAATATTTTATTCAACACATGAATATTTTATGTAGTTCATTTATACAATAAAAATGATATTTTTAACGAATAGATATTTTTTTCGGAAAATTTCGGCATTATAACTGCGCGATATTAGAACCAGAGTAATGTCTAGCACTACCCCTCACCTGATATTGGCTCGTGCCAAACACAATAGTCAATCACATTCAATACACCACAATACAATCAATTTTCAACACAACCAAATTTCTACAATACAATCCAAATAAACAATCATGGTTTGTACAATAAATGGTATTAGGGGCTACTAAGCCCCGTCTGCATCCTAGTATATATTTAACTGTAAAATAATTTGAGTGAGAAAGAGATCTCACATTGGGATCCACTCCGCCATTGTTTTCTAACGCTTTGATTTGTTGTTCTGGTTCTAAAATTTGAAAACGAGTTCCAATTTCATGCCGTCTTTTTTTCTAGCCTAAACGCGCTATTCCGGACAATTTCGCCTAGTGGTCTTCTTTCGAAAATGCTCCATTTCACCGGAATTCGCGAAAATACATTATTTGGACAGTAGACTTTTCGCGCGTTTTCCGGACGGCTACGCAATCCAAGATATGACTTCTATATAGCCAAATCGAAGAGAAAATCGTGCTCTTCGATTTTGGCATTATGGAGTTTTAGCCAGAAGCTCACGGCTTGGGAGATATCGGCTCAGGAAGATCTGGGTTGTGGTGTACATGCCAGAAGTGGTAAAAATTAGATTTTTGGTCCGGGGGGGGGGGGGGGGGGGTTCCACGGTCGGAGGTAGGGTAGTGGACGGCGGCGGGCTGGGGTGGTGCAACGGCTGGAGGTGGGCGGAGGCCTTCAGGAGCGGCGGTGGCACGTTGTAGGGGAGGGAAGCTGAACGAGATCGGGGGTAACGGGTTCCTTTGGGGTTTTTTTTAATGAAAATTTTAGGGTTAGATTTACATTTATAATATTTCCAAAAATAGCAACTTTTCCATTCAAACTCCAAATCGAACCCATCGACTATCGCCCCTAGGTAATTACCCCCATTCCGAACACAATGCGATATGTCCCGCAAACCAATTCGACTGTTTCGGTTCATTTTCATCAAAATTAAAATATAAATTAATATAACGTTCGAAATTGATTTCAACGTACATTTTAATTTACCGGGGCCATATACTGACTCCAAAAATCACCAAAAAATAAACCTAGCTATGTTTTGATGATATGGTCCTAACAAAACTAATTTCGTCGAATTTGGAAGCCGTTTGAAAAATGGCCAATTTCCAGTCGATTAGATTCAAACTGAAAGTACCAAACACGTTTAAATTCACCACGCTCACATATTAATTCCAAAAATTATGAAATTTGGAATCTAGCAATAATTTGACATTTCAGATAAAAAAAAAGTGGTTTCGTTGAAAATGGAGGTCGTTTGCAAAATGGCTAATTTTAAGGGCAATATATTATATTAAGATATATATAAATTCCATAGCGACTATTCTAAATTTTAAACTGAACATAACTTTCAATTCTTATTATGGAATCTCGGTTTTTCACAATATTAGAAAATTACAATTCAAAATATTCTAACGTTTCTAATTTTACTGAAATCCAATTTATTTTGAATCCTGTACATTTATTTGAAATTTAAAATCGAATTTTCAAACTACCGCGCCATTTCAAACTTTATTTATAATTAAAATAAATTTATATGTTCTACTTCTAGTAAAATAAATTTTTAGTCGTTATTATTTAAAATAAATCATTTTGAATATTCAAAATCCATTAAAATTGCTAAAATAAAATTTTAAATTGGTTTGATTTTCTGGGTTGTTACAGCCCTTCTTTATCACCAACTCGGTATATTTGTAAAATCAACGTACATGGTTTTTAGGAAATACTCTATCATACATTCATTCATACAAGTCATCCATGAATAGGATGAACCAAAGGTACCCTCCTACTACATCCTAGGTATCACCCTATAGATTAGTAGCGAGAAGTCCTTGCAAATCCGTCGATTTCAACCACGATAGAATCACAGTATATCTCTGGCCGATATACCAGAAATCCTAAGTAATTCTATTGTTTTATGAAGATCCACGGTCTTCAATTGCTCCATCTTAATCAGCATCTGATATCTTTAACTGTTTACGTATTTGCTGGTCAAAATGGTTTTCGAATATAAATTCGATTCCGGTCTTTTCGTACAAACAGTCGTATAGGTTAGATTTGATAGTCGGTTATTTAACTATCAAATAAACAACCATTCAATCATAAAAATAAAAATGAATACACTGCTTTAGTACCCAGCTTCACTTGGCCCCTTTAATTAAAATAAATAACAAATGGTTAATTTAAACTTCTAAAACATTCCATATTTTTAAACATGGTATTCAATTCTCGTTTCAATATATTAATCTTCTTAAAACCATTTCAATCTAATATTTAGAAAAATATTTAATAACCATATCCAATTTCTATTTTACTATTATTTCAAAATATTAATTACAACATTATTCAAGCATTTCTATACCTCAACATTCATTAGTCCCTGACCGTAAATTGGTAAGCGAATAATTTCCAAAGTATCAACCCCGAAGACCGAAATCAACATGAGATCAATACTCAGAAAATTACTCAACTCAACTAATCTCCAATTATGTTCTAACTCTTATCTTAACTTGTTATCAACCCATTATATTTTACTTATAATTCATTTAACCATTTTCCACTTTGAAAATCTCGTTTCAAATTCCATTATTTAAGTAACGTTAATTTAAACTTAACGCTTTCTCCTCGCACCCCTTTTTCAAAATTCATTTTTACCTCTCTGGTTTAATATAAACCCTTTTTATCTCGATCCCTTCTTACTTGATTAAAATATTAAGTAAACACTTATTTTAAGCTGTCATATTGGCTTAAAATCACTTTTATTAACTTAGTTTATAAAACTCGATTTTATAATCAACTCTGTTCATACACTCCTTCATCAATTCAATCAGGTTTCAAAACCCAAATTCGATTACAATAGCAATGATAAACAATCAACCATCTTCCAGAGTGCATTACACAACTGCATAAGCATTAAATATAAATAATTAACACTTACAGCCGTCCATCAACTAAACGATTAACATATAACTAAACAGTTGGGATTAGTGTACGTCCAATATCATCCCAATTCCCACGTGGGGTTTCAATCAACAAACACATATTTTTTTTGTGCAGTTGGGCGATGTGTAAAATTTATCGTCCCAATCATTTTCAGTTAAATGGGTGTACATAAACAAATCGTCCGATTTGTAAATGAATATTTATTTTCATTTTAGGAGAATTATATGCCATTCATATATACGTTAAAAATTATATTTTTAACGATAAAATATTTTATTCAACACATGAATATTTTATGTAGTTCATTTATACAATAAAAATGATATTTTTAACGAATAGATATTTATTTCAGAAAATTTCGGCATTATAACTGCGCGATATTAGAACCAGAGTAATGTTTAGCACTACCCCTCACCTGATATTGGCTCGTGCCAAACACAATAGTCAATCACATTCAATACACCACAATACAATCAATTTTCAACACAACCAAATTTCTACAATACAATCCAAATAAACAATCATGGTTTGTACATAAATGATATTAAGGGCTACTAAGCCCCGTCTGCATCCTAGTATATATTTAACTGTAAATTAATTTGAGTGAGAAAGAGTTCTCACATTGGGATCCACTCCGCCATTTTTTTCTAACGCTTTGATTTGTTGTTCTGGTTCTAGAATTTGCAAACGAGCTCCAATCTTCACGCCGTCTTTTTTTCTAGCTTAAACGCGCTATTCCGGACAATTTCACCTAGTGATCTTTCTTTCGAAAATGCTCCATTTCACCGGAATTCGCGAAAATACATTATTTGGACAGGAGACTTTTCGTGCATTTTCCGGACGGCTACGCAATCCAAGATATGACTTCTATATAGCCAAATCGAAGAGAAAATCGTGCTCTTCGATTTTGGCATTGTGGAGTTTTAGCCAGAAGCTCACGACTTGGGAGATATCGGCTCGGGAAGATCTGGGTTGTGGTGTACATGCTGGAAGTGGTAAAAATTAGATTTTTGGTCGGTAGGGGGGGGGGGTCCACGGTCGGAGGTAGGGGTAGTGGACGGCGGCGGGCAGGGGTGGTGCAACGCCTGGAGGTGGGCGGAGGCACTCAGGAGCGGCGGTGGCACGTTGTAGGGGAGGGAAGTTGAACGAGACCGGGGGTAACGGGTTCCTTTGGGTTTTTTTTAATGAAAATTTTAGGGTTAGATTTATATTTATAATATTTCCAAAAATAGCAACTTTTCCATTCGAACTCCAAATCGAACCCTTCGACTATCGCCCCTAGGTAATTACCCCCATTCCAAACACAATGCGATATGTCCCGCAAACCAATTCGACTGTTTCGGTTCGTTTTCATCAAAATTAAAATATAAATTAATATAACGTTCGAAATTGATTTCAACGTACATTTTAATTTACCGGGTCCATATACTGACTCCAAAAATCACCAAAAAATAAACCTAGCTATGTTTTGATGATATGGTCCTAACAAAACTAATTTCGTCAAATTTGGAGGCCTTTTGAAAAATGGCCAATTTCTAGTCGATTAGATTCAAACTGAAAGTACCAAACACGTTTAAATTCACCACGCTCACATAATAATTCCAAAAATTATGAAATTTGGAATCTAGCAATAATTTGACATTTCGGATCCAAAAAAAAGTGGTTTCGTTGAAAATGGGGGTTGTTTGCAAAATGGATAATTTTAAGGGTTATATATTATATTAAGATATATACAAATTCCATAGCGACTATTCTAAATTTTAAACTGAACATAACTTTCAATTCTTATTATGGAATCTCGGTTTTTCACAATAATTAGAAAATTACAATTCAAAATATTCTAACGTTTCTGATTTTACTGAAATCCAATTTATTTTGAATCCTGTACATTTATTTGAAATTTAAAATCGAATTTTCAAACTACCGCGCCATTTCAAACTTTATTTATAATTAAAATAAATTTATACGTTCTACTTCTAGTAAAATAAAATTTTAGTCATTATTATTTAAAATAAATCATTTTAAATATTCAAAATCCATTAAAATTGCTAAAATAATTTTTTTTAAATTGGTTTGATTTTCCGGGTTTTTACAGCCCTTCTTTATCACCAACTCGGTATATTTGTAAAATCAACGTACATGGTTTTTAGGAGATACTCTATCATACATTCATTCATACCAGTCATCCAGGAATATGATGAACCAAAGGTACCCTCCTACTACATCCTAGGTATCACCCTATATATTAGTAGCGAGAAGTCCTTGCAAATCCGTAGATTTCAACCACGATAGAATCACAGTATATCTCTGCCCGATAAACCAGAAATCCTAAGTAATTCTATTGTTTTATGAAGATCCACGGTCTTCAATTGCTCCATCTTAATCAGCATCTGATATCTTTAACTGTTTATGTATTTGCTGGTCAAAATGGTTCTCGAATATAAATTCAATTTCGGTCTTTTCGTACAAACAGTCGTATAGGTCAGATTTGATAGTCGGTTATTTAACTATCAAATAAACAACCATTCAATCATAAAAATAAAAATGAATACACTGCTTTAGTACCCAGCTTCACTTGGCCCTTTAATTAAAATAAATAACAAATGGTTAATTTAAACTTCTAAAACATTCCATATTTTTAAACATGGTATTCAATTCTCGTTTCAATATATTAATCTTCTTAAAACCATTTCAATCTAATATTTAGAAAAATATTTAATAACCATATCCAATTTCTATTTTACTATTATTTCAAAATATTTACTACAACATTATTCAAGCATTTCTATACCTCAACATTCATTAGTCCCTGACTGTAAATTGGTAAGCGAATAATTTCCAAAGTATCAACCCCGAAGATCGAAATCAACATGAGATCAATACTCAGAAAATTACTCAACTCAACTAATCTCCAATTATGTTCTAACTCTTATCTTAACTTGTTATCAACCCATTGTATTTTACTTATAATTCATTTAACCATTTTCCACTTTGAAAATCTCATTTCAAATTCCATTATTTAAGTAACGTTAATTTAAACTTAACGCTTTCTCCTCGCACCCCTTTTTCAAAATTCATTTTTACCTCTCTGGTTTAATATAAACCCTTTTTATCTCGATCCCTTCTTACTTGATTAAAATATTAAGTAAACACTTATTTTAAGCTGTCATATTGGCTTAAAATCACTTTTATTAACTTAGTTTATAAAACTCGATTTTATAATCAACTCTGTTCATACACTCCTTCATCAATTCAATCAGGTTTCAAAACCCAACTTCGATTACTTAATTAAATGAATTCCATTTAAACATTAACCTCTTAAATTATTATAAATTAGAATAATAATTTACTTCCTCGTTAATGATCATAGGAGTAGTTAAATTCTTTATTAAGTACATAAATAGTAAATATTTTTTTAAATTCTTATTAAATTAAAACAAATATTCATTTGTCTATTTCATTAGATAAATTCAAAACAAATCAATCAAATAACCAGTTTCAATTAATTTAGTTGAATTAGTCAACTTAAACCATGATTATTTCATTAGTCAACTCGAATTAGTCCTTTTAAAATAATTAATAATATGATTATTTTTAATAATTCCATTTAATTATCTCTTGAAAACAATTGATCCAACTCTTAATCATTTTGTTGATTCTACTCGTCCTTTCACAAATCTTATTACATAGGAATTTACTTTACAAAATCATTTAATAATTACTTACAAACTTAAATGATACATATTAATTTCCTTTTATTAAACATTTATTCAAATATATTGATTTCAAAATCCATCTTCAATTATAAAATAAATTTTATAACTTCATTACTGTCGATATGCCTGGCGGTAATCCATATTGATAAAACATTTTATTTTTAGGCCAACTGCTGCTAATTACTCAACCAATACTGCCCATTGGTTAAAAAAAACGATGAATTTAGATTCAAAAATCAATAATCAAGTCAATTATCCAATCATATCGGTTAAACAGTTCATATAATTGTAATATGAAAATAAACAATAAATTTAAGGAATCTGGTTGGATCCCTTCAACCTGTTTTTCTTGCATCCAAATATGTTATCTCAAACAATATCATTTATTTCATTAAACATATATAATACTCAACAATCAAACAATAGTAGCAATCTAAGCATACATCTTTATATTTAACATGTTTATATTATTGTAAACGTGACCAATGAGGTAAGCAACCTCATTTAGGAATAATCGTTAAAATAACGATTGATTTAAATTAAATTAAATTAAATTAAATTAAATGAACGTTTAATTTAATTAGTTTAGTCAACACATATAAATTTATATTCAACATCCATCAAACAATTAACAATCATAACACACAAATATTTAACCCGACTTACATAAAATATAAGTGGGATAAAACTGAGTGAGTTGAACTCACCTTGATTCGTTGTTGCTGAACCAGTTCACTTGAACTAAATTAAACTAACGTTTAATTAAAAACTCCAATAACTGCCAACTCTGACCAAACCAACTTGGTCGTGTTATGCTTGTCGATACGGTTTGAATATATGCGACTGACTTGTCGAATTCTGATAACATAAGAAAGCGTTATGGAATTTACATGTACTGGTTCAAATAATATAATTAACCTTTAGTTCGTAATTAGTTTAAATCTAGTTATTATGTTTGAAAATAACCGCCAGGTTACACATTTATTTCGCACATTTACATTTTAACGTTAATGATCAGGCATATTACAAATGGTGCTGCTGTATGCATGTATTACGTTTGCGATGAGATGAAAGTTCACTGAATTTTTGAATCAATAAATTTAGCACGTAAAAGACTCTTCATCATCTTATCTGCTATTTGTTTCTTCACAGCTGTTACATATTGAACACATAATAAGTTGGCAACAAGATTAGGCGGGTTTAAGAAATAATTAGGCACAACTAAATTCCCTGGTCACGTTAAAAGTCTGGGCACACAACTACCACTCCTCACTGTAACTAGGTATACTTTTGCTAAATACTAACCATTACTTAGCTTTAAAGTAACTGGACCATCTAAAAGGGGTTAGGCACAGTTAAAAGGTGATTAGGCATATGTACAAGCTTCAAGTTCAGGCCACGTTATAACTTATTGTATGTAATTATAATTAAGCATATCCTTAAACATGATTAACCAAAGGATTAGGCATACCCACTTACACTATTCACCTTCTTTTCCTTATTCATTTGGAAACCCTCCCGCACTTCCAGACTTCACGCAACTCAATCTTCAACACCGCGCACGCCAACTGCCACCCACACACACAGCTCCTCCGATCTTAGCTCCACTTCCCCACTGCTTCTTCACCAACAACTCATCGTTTCTCTCCAATTCACTTTCTTTTCCACCAAAACACGTCGTGCTTCGTTCTAGAAAGGAACCCTTCAACTACTTCATGAAATTTCTCCTTCATGCATTCGTCTTAGCTTCTGGACACGTTTGCCAACAAATAGCCCACGCCATGCACTCCTGCTATATGTATTTTTCTAACCATCCTCCCCCTTCACAATTCTAGTGCGACGTACACCTTCCCCACTACAATACAACCGCACCACACTCACGACCAAACTTCCTCCCTGCTATTAACCAACCGCCGAGTCAGACTGGCCTATTTCGATTTTCTGGAAAATTTCATGTTGCAAGTTTACAGATTAGGCATTTATGAACGTGAAGTATAACTGTCATATCTAGTATCGGGTGATTGAAATCTAAATTAATTCACGTTCATTTGATTGGGAAGGCTCTTGGGTTTCCGTTTATTCATTGAAGATGACTGGTTTGTTTCTATAGCTTCAACTAAAATGAAGCTGGAAGTTTAGCGTATTTATAGGAGATAGAAATGTGATAAGAACCAAGTTGTTTCCAATAAGGCTGTGTATATCTAGAGTAGGACTTGTACTTGGGTTTGTGGCTTAAGAATGAAGCAATAGAATAGGTAGGTTGCAGAGCTTGATCTTTTCATTTCTCAAAATTAGTTGATTTGATTTGAAAACATAGCATTGTGAGTTTTCAATTCATGAAATCAGAGTAGCTAGGCATATCGTTGTACATCATTAGTTATAGGGTGAGTGCATTTTAGGGTAGACTGATTTTGGATGTAACATATGTGCACTGGCAGGCTATATTCCAATCTTATAAATTAAGTAACATACATATTTTATTTTACTTGATGAGACTATGCATGTTAGTAGGTTAGTTGGTATGCACATGTTATTAGGGTAGATGTTTGCGCTCTGTGCTTTACTTAGGAGTTTAATATATGTTTATCTAATTTTACTATGGTATTATATATCACCGCTAACCGTTAGTTGTCGGTAACTGTTAAATATACATACCGCGCACACACTCTCCAAATGCAATGAAAATGGAGACACTGCTACGTCTTAACGTTCCGGTCTCAATGAAATTAATTTCGTTGGAAACCGACTCCGTTTGCACAATGGAATTATTTTAAATTTCAATTTATTTATCGGTTCACCTATAAATTGAGCACAGAAATAAAACAACTCTGATTGGCTCCAAACTGGGAATTTAACAATAATTAATTATATGTATTCCGTAAAATTCGTTTCGTCGCAAGCAGAGACTGTTTGAAATGAAAACTATTTTTAAGGCTTATATAATATCAAAAAATATAAATTAAATCCAAAATAATTCTATTTAAATAATAATGAATTATTATCATCGTATATCCCCAAATGAAATGCTATACAACTTAAGGTTTAACCAATGTAGATTTTAAACTTGATATTTGAAATTCTGGGTTAAACGATATTCAAATATAAAAACATTCTTATTTAATTTATTAAATAAACGTTATCATTTATTAGTGAATTCCATAACGACTATTCGAAATTTTGAATTGGACATAACTAACAATCTATAAGCTGTAATCTTCATTTTTCTCTTTCATTAGAAAATTATAATCAAATTAATTTAAATGTTTCTTGTTTCACAGAATTCCGATTTATATCGAATCCAATATATTTAATTGAAGTTTAAATCGTAAATTACGATCTACCGCGACGTTTCGAGTTCATTTATAATTAAATATAAATTTAACGTTTCAACTTCGTTATATAAACGAATTATATATTATAAATCCACATAAAATTCCAAATTAATATTTAAAATAATAAATAAATTAAATATTTGACCACTAAAAATACGGGACGTTACAGTATTAAATTTTTATCCTCATGTCTAGGAACAAGTCCTCATACATCATTTTTGGTAAATTAATTCTGTTCTTTTTGCATAGTAAGTATTCATGAATCATCAGATGATGCTTTCTTTGGATTTTTAGGTTCAAAATTTAATATAAAAGCATCATTACTCATTTCATTTAATTTATTTCTAGCTCTAAATGCAGAATATTCAATATTTCCTAATATATTTTCGATAAGATGATCTTTCAAAAGTCTAATTCTTTTATTAGGTTGGTTGATTTCATAATTTACTCATTTAAATCATTATTTTTATTATCAAATTCATCTTCATTTTTTATTTGTCCAATATTTTTAGAATTTTCGTCAAAAGATACATACATTTTATATTTAATAGTGTTATTTTCTAAGTTGAAAACTCTATAAGATTTACTTCTATTTGAATATGCAATAAAAATTCCTTTATCTGATTTGGAATTAAATTTATCCAAATTTTCTTTAGTATTTAAAATCAAACATTTGCTTCGAAATACTCTAAAATAACATACTTTTGGTTTCTTATAATGAAGGAGTTCATATGGTGTTTTATTAGTAGACGATCTGATTAATATTCTATTTAAGATATAACGAGCTGCAGCTACTGCTTTAGCCCAAAAATTTCTTAGTAAATTACTATCAGAAAGCATAGTTCTAGCACACTCTTGAATCATTTTATTTTTACCTTCAATTACTCCGTTTTGTTGTAGACTTCTTGGAAAAGAGAAATTATGAGTAATTCTCTTATTATTATAGAAATTCTCAAAATTTTCAATTTTGAATTCTCCAATAACGTAATATTATAGACACGATAAGACTGGTTTTATCAAATTCCAAGATCTTTGAAAAACTCCTTTTTACAAGGCTGGTCGGTTTTTATAGTGATCCATAACACTTCAAAAACTCCTTTTTTATTTCACAATGTAAATCGATGCGTTTATATTGCGCACGATCACATAATAGCTCCAATTTACTTGAAACTGGAAATCTTCGAATAATTAACCATTACGGATTTTACAAAATTGGTTCCATTGAAATCCGAGGTCGTTTGAAAATTGACTATTCTTAAGTTTCATATTAAATCAATATAATATAAATCGATTCCAAAATAAACTAATATATTGATAATAAATTATTATCGTCATATATATTCAAACAGAATTTATACAACTTCAAATTATAAATTTAAGTTGATTTTAAATTCGACATTTTAAATTCCAAGTTAAAACGATATCCAATTTATTTAAAATCTTTTTATTTTATTAAATAAATCGTTATGGTTCATAAACGATTCTATAATGACTTTTTGGAATTTTGATTTGGACATAACTCAAAATCTATAACATGAAATCTCGAGTTTTTCTTTCACTAAAAACTATAATCCAATAGATTCGGAAGATTCTTGTTGCAAAGAATTGCGACTTATATTGGAACATGTACATCCACTTGAAGTTCAAAACGTAAAACTATGAACTATCGCGATGCTACGAGCTCGTTTTTAATTAAAATTAAATATATATGTTCAAATTTCATTTTAAATAAATAAATTCCTTATTATAATTCAAATATGAACATATTTGGGTCTTAATAATTTATCCAATTCTTACTATACCTCAAATTCAATTACCCTTTGTTTTCGTTTTACGTTATTTTGATAAATTCAAAATTAAATCATATTACTTTTATTAAAATTGATAAATTTTATATAAAAATTCATTTATAATTCGAATTCAACATTTTAAACCAATTTGAATGTTTAAACTTAACGGCTAAAAATTTGGATCGTTACAATTTCTTACAAACTCTAAGCAACAACATCATACTCATTTGTCTTGAGGAAATCTCTATATGAACAGGAAGTCAAGACTTCAGCTTCTAATCCAACTACTTCAATCCATCCCCCAAAAAGAATGAGAAGGGCTAGGAAAATAGTTAAATTAAGTTTACCTTCGGATATTGTAACACCCCACGTCTATTAATGTCACTCTCAAAGGGAATGCATTAACTTTCATGGAGCATTATTAGTGTATAGAACAGAATATAACAAGACAGATACATATATTGGTACTTGAAAATTTTAAAACAACTTTTATTGCAGCGGAGAAATAGTTTGATTATAACAACTTCATAAACCAACAGTAAAACCAGGTACACTTAATATCCATCTTGACAAATTGTTTTCTGAGTACATAAAGTAAAAAGAATAACCCCAATACAAGTAGCCATAAAAGAGATGAGCTGAACTTTACTTTCAGCAATCCAAGCCCTTCGAAAAGAGAGAGAAAGAGATCCAAGATCAAGCTCCACTAGTACTAGTCCCACCCTGAGAACCTGGGGGGGGGGGGGGGGGAGGAAGAAAAGAGGCGAAAACAAGGGGGTCAGACATAAAGTCTGGTGAGTATAATAACTTTAACAATATAATTATTAAAGTTATTAGGATAAGGCATAAACTGGTAAAACAAGAAATGACTGTGAAACAAGTGGGCATAACAAAGCAAACAAGAGGAATATTATGGCATTAATCTCATTCCTAATCACTATAGATAATTACTATACTGCACCATTACTAGTCACCTTAAAATTTGATCCTGCCTACTGAACATAATAATAATAATGGTAGTTTCGTGTACCCCTAGTTGCCTTTATAGGTGCCGCCTGCCCCTATCTCCACTAGTTGTACCCATTACCCCCATGCGATCGACTCCCTAACTCGTAGATACCCGTGCTGGCCCCATAGTGGGGTGTATCACTCCCCAAAGTGGAAACTCAATACCACTAAAGATGCACGACTTATATCTACACGATGCAACAACGTCTTACCTACCAGCCCGGGCCCACGCACACACATGACCCCGTTGGACTTGCGTTGCCACCGCTAACCCGTTTTGACCTCTTACAATCAAACCCATTAAGCGTGTCCCGTCCTCGATCTAACTCGAGCTCACAAAGATACTTAATGGGTTACTGGTTTGAAAAGGGTCCCTATACTTGACACAAGCTTTCCACCTATGCTTGGTCCCCACTAGAATTTCCCAATTAACCCCTTCTTATTCATGTCTTCTTACATGTTTTCAACTTGGTTAGGTGATTCTAATCGTATTTCACATTCCACCCAGGCCACCCACTTAACCTCCATGTCCCACCACATGTTTATCTGGTTAAGTGTTACTTAATTCATTAGAACCGTAACCTTATAAAGACCTCCCACATTAGACTACCGTTTGCGGTTGCTGGATTTGCCGGGCAGGTCCGGGCAGTCTTATACCGCAAACGAGCCTAACCTCGTGTCTTTACAATTGTTACGCATTTAATTTGTGCCTTTGACCTCTTACATTAGACTACCGTTTGTGGTTGCTGGATTTACCGGGCGGGTCCAGGCAGTCTTGTACCACAAACGAGTCTAACCTCATGTCTTAGGCGGTTAATTATTACACATAATTATTTAACCCCAAATTGGATTAATATCCCTATTCAAATTTGTCAATAAATTCCAAATTTATTTATATCCATAATTGTCACCTAAATTATGTCCATAAATTCTAGGTATAAAAATTATACCAATTAATGTCTCAAATTATTTATATGCCTTTAAGGCCATTTTATGCCAATTCACAATATTAATATTTAATATTATTCCATTGTCCCCACGCTATTTGTACGTTTTAATATGACATATGTTAGAATCGCAAATAGTCTAACTTATAAAAGAAAAGCAACATCACAACTTGCATAACACATAAAGTAGATCTAAGAATCATGACATAAGTTTGCATAGGCAATACATAAATTTGCATAAACTATCATGGATCTAAATATAGATCTAAACATGTAATCGTGAACTTGCATATATGGATATGGTTTTCCTATAACTTGCATATGGATTTTATTCAAACTAGCATATGATTCACATACAAAACTAGCATAGGCAATGGGCATATAGAACATAAATTTGCATAACTATGTACTGCCATGGATCTAAATATAGATCTAAACATAAAGATGTGAACTTGAATATGGATCTAAACATGTAAATTAATGTCACATATTTTTCAAATAAACTAGCATATGTATATACATGATTCACATATGAACTTGTGTATAATCCACCTACAGACTTGCATAAGATTCGCATATGTTTTTACATCCCAAACTTGCATAAAATTCATAAACTAGCATATGATTTAACATTCCAAACTTGCATAAGATTCATATACATATGATTTAACATCCCAAACTCGCATAAGATGAATCAAGTTAAACATGTACAATTGAACATATGAAATAGATCCACAGTAACAAAACTGTCAACAATAACATCACATGATTCAAAGTCGTATTCTCATAATCCCAATTATAATTTATCACAATTAAATTAATTAATTATTTTGTGAAAGAAATTATACTCACAAACAAAAGAATAGTCTTGTTTTTCTGGGATTTGTATTCTGAAACTGAATTTCTTTCCTTTGATGTAGACTAATAGTTACTCTAATTTAGATTAAATTTGATTTTGATTCTTGCTTCTATCTTGTTTTTGAGTTGAAAGAGAACGGTTGCTATTCTAGGTTCCCCATTGACGGCATGGCGGCTCTTGGTATGAATTAGTGTGATTTTAGGTTGAGAATTAGGTTGCTTATATAGAATTTTAATTAATTAAGAGCCGTCAGATTAACCTAGAAGCAATCAAGACCATCCAGTCAAGATAGAATAACACCTCAGCCTTAATGACTTAGCAATGAGTCAAAACAGCGTCATCTTTCATATCTACCCAGGGGGGGGGGGGGCAGGTCGACCCCTTGGTCGACCTGGCCTTAGGCGAGAATTTTCCCGCCTAGCCCGCTTCCCTGTTTGAAATTTGAATTTCAAATTTTCTGAACCTGAGCTGTTTTTAATTTATTTAAATTCTGAGACTTCGGAAGGCCATAACTTCTTCATACGGAGTCCGATTTACGCAAATTCGGACTCTATCTCAAGCAGAATTCTGAGACGAACGCAATGGCATAATCCGTTTTCCCTAATTCTTCTTTTAAAAATTAAGTATACTTTGTTTTGTTACTTTTATATTCACAGAAAATACGGGGTGTTACAGATATTTTCGGGGATCATAACACCGATTTTACATTGAATCAGGTGTTATTTCTTCTAAAATCCTATAAACCAAGCGTTGTTGTTTTATTGGAAAATAAGTTGACCATTGAAAAAATAAGCATAATATTAATGAAATTTGACCATAAATGGAGCTTTATCCATAATAATGATAATGGCTTTAGGGGTAGAATAGTCGTGTTATGGGATAAATTAATTTGGAACCTAACATTGTTCAAATATTTACCCAGCAAATAAGCTATTTATTCTAATATTTGGATGGTTGTTCAATGTATCGAACTATTGTGTATGCAAGCTATTTGGTCACAGACAGAGAACTTTTATGACAATAATTAGTAAACATGCTGGCGTTTTGGAAAAGATGTGTCTACTAATATGGATTTCAACAATGTTTTAAACCCAATGGACAAGAAATGGGGTTTTTTGATGACAAACAGACGCAATCACAAATAAAGTCGGAACCTTATAAAAAACTTTTCTCTTTTGCATAGCCAAAGTCTTCCACATACAAACAAAACCTAAATAATAAACATCTTTGATTTCAAAGATCGAATAATACATTCCGGGCTTCGAGAACTGTAATTCCAACCAAACAATTTTTGAAAGTTTCCTGTAGTGTCGTACGCATCATCAGTATCAGAAGCACGATCATCAGAATAACACAAGCACTCTGCAATGAAAGCACTATTGATTCCACCAAACAAATACTACATCTTCTAGAGCATTGTAGTGTCTCTGGAAATACTCTTCGCAAACAATCAGCGGAATCTAAAGACAGGTGGATGCAAATTAAATTGTGAATCAACTCGAAATTCTTGAGTTAGTAATTTTGTCAAGGGGAGGAAAAATTTGAGATCAACTTTTATTTAGGGAGAAAGTATGAGAAGAAAACAGAGAAGAAATAAAAATGTTAATTATTTGGAGCTGATTTTTCTTCGTGCCCACCTAAATTTCATTCTGTCACATTTCGTGGCTTGCTGCCTATTCTACGTGGATCATAGTAAAAGATTGATTAAATAACATATTTTTCGCTAGAGGTCAAAGGAGGAGATGATTGTATATGCCGAGTTATTTTTATCTTTGCTTTTTGAAGTACGGGGTTTTAGGTTTTGATTTGGCAAAGATGAATTTTATTATGTATTAACATATTTCTTATTGAAAATCAAATGTTGAACATTAATTATTACGTAATAATTATTAACTATTTAATAATAATTATATAATATTAGTTACCGTTTTCAAAAAAAATTACTATTTATTATTCAGTTGTAAGCATAAAGATAAACAACAAAATATTCAAAAGTAAAATATTTATTGCAACCTATAAGAAAATGCAATTCTTAACAATGTGTTTATTGCAACTAGTAGAAAGCTTAGTTGTTAAAATTATGTTTGTCGCAGCTGACGAGAAAAAGCAATCCTTATTTACTAATAATTATTGATTACTTATTATTTCATGACTATAATTGAATGCTAATGAGACAATTATTATTATTAATAATCCGTTATTACATATCCATTATTAATTATTAAAAGTTATATCAATTATTAAATAACTACTTCAAAATTATTAATTATAGAAGTATTAATTAATTATTATTATTTAATACTTCTTATATTATAACTAAATATTACTTATTACTTCGTACTTTTGTATTTAATAGTTATTAAGTTTAACAAAGGTTGGCAATTTTTTTTAAAGTATAATTTTCACAACTGGTGTTAATAGTTGTAAACTAAATACAGTATCGCTAGTGGCGAAAACAGTTGCTAAAGATACTTTTTTTTGCAACAAGTTTGGAAGCGTAGTTGTAAATAATATGTTTTTTTGCGACTGTTATGGAAGCGCAGTTGTTAAAAGTTTGTTTTTGCATCTAGTAGGGAATGACAATTGCTAAAGATATGCTTTTCTCTACAGAACGAAAAAACTTGTTGTTAAGTCTCATCTATTGCAATTGCTACAATTTAATACTACCGGGGATAAGGACCGAATATGATGTGTTGTTGGTTTTCCAATTTAGTTTAATATTAGACGTTCATAACGGATAGTTGTTGGTTTTCGATTCGAGTAACTTACTCTTATGCATGAGGAAAACCGAATATATTGCATGTTAATATCATTCTAAATACTACTGGTGATAAGGACCAAAGGAATGTAATATAGAATAAAAAAGATTAATGGTGAAATCATCTTATCTTCCTAATTTTTCATCTTTCTATCCATGTTTTTTTTGGGTACTGTGTTCGATGTTCGGTCATGTCAGACTTTTGTAACACCATGAATGTTTGTCCGAGGTAATTTCTATTAGAAGAAGATAATTATTTGCAGGCATCTCCCCATTTTGTGGTCATCTTTTGTTCGTAAGAGCATCTCTAGTAGTTATATCAAAAACGAGAGGAGTAGAAGAAATAAAAGTGTTGATTTCTCTTATCTCTTCAGCACACAATGTTAGAAATCGGCACTTTAATTTTATTTTACTTAAAAGAAAATCTATAAACGGTAGAGCTGTCAATGGGTCGTGTCGGGTCGGGTTCGGACCAGGTTAACTCGGGGTCGGGTCAATTCTTAAACGGGTCGGGTCAACCCATTTATTAAACGGGTCGTACTTTCTCAACCCGAACCCAACTCATTTATAAACGGGTTGACTCGACCCGACCCGTGTAACCCGTTTATTTTAAACGGGTCGGGTCGGGTCGGGTTAACAGGTTGACCCATGAACCCATAAACCCATAAACCCATTTACTTGACTGTATTCTTAAAAACATTTTGCATTTCCGGAATGCATTTGGGAAAATCTAAACATAAGAAAACAATACATGAGCATTCAAATCCACATTTCTGAAGTCTTAAGGTAATGGCAGTTTGGTGTAAAGTGTAAACTAGGGTAATCCGTAATAGTGTTTGAATGGAGAATTCACAAAGATAGTAAGTAAAAGTAACAATACAAAGTCCAACAAACTCGTCCCGGTTTGTGCATGCATAATTGCATATTCCATATGATGAATAAAAATATATTTTATATTAGACGAGTCATGGAGGGTCAAAAACGGGTTCACGGATCAACCCCATTCGTTTATTAAACGGGTCAAAGCGGGTTGACCCAAAATTGACCCGATTATAAATGGGCCGGATCGGGTCGGGTTTTTTCCGTGCGGGTTACGAGCCATGTTGGAAATTGACGGCTCTAACGGGTTTCTGATTTTCGTTTATAATATAAACCGGAAACAGAAACTCATTTATACTATTTTTTTAACAAAAATACACCTGAACATGATTTTAAAAAAAGGCAACGTCTCATTTCAATTCGATCCCATGCTCAAATCGTGCTGAATTGTGGAGGACAGTATTGAAATAGGGGCGATGCCCCATTTTTGTATCTCTAACCACTGCGAGAGATGCTCCAACATCTGGGGAAGTCCATGAATTTCCATTTGAGTACACACTTCTTCGTTTCCCATTTACTTTCACGAATGTTAGATCCATTCATTATCACGTTCTATAAGTCGGTCAGAGCTATAAATAATATAATAATTAAGTGTCAACGAACCATATATAAATCTGACCTTTATCATGCATGTGCGGCTTACAAAGCCTTTAAAAGCAGCTATTTTATCAACTATACTATCTCCCTCACTTGGATCTCCTAAGCCATGTCTAAATCAGCCCTGATCTTTTGCTTCATCATGCTACTATCCATGTCAATCGTTCCGGCTCAAGCTCGCATCACCCGATGCGACAGAACCGATAAACTCAGCCTCTTAAAATTCAAAAACAGCTTCAAGAACCCATCAGCACTCTCATCTTGGAACCGTTCCACCGACTGCTGTACTTGGGAAGGCATCCTCTGCGAATCATACTCTGGCCAACTCGTCGGCCTTACCATTTCCAAATCCAACTTAACCGGCCAAATCCCGACCATCATCGGAGATTACCCACTTCTTTCCCACATCAACCTTGAGCAACTACCCTACCTTACCAGTTCAATACCTGAATCCATTGCTAACCTTACACACTTAATGGAACTTGTCATCGCCGACACTGCCATTTCCGGCTCCATCCCACTTTTCTTAAACAAGTTTAAGTTTGCATATCGTCTCGATCTCTCCGGCAATCGCTTAACCGGACAAATTCCAAGCAATATACGCATCTCCAATCTGCACCTAAGTAGAAATAATCTTACAGGCACCATCCCTGCTTCACTTTTAGAAGGAGCTTCTCAAAACGCGCAAATAGATCTTTCGCATAACCAGCTCAGTGGGAACGTACCCGCAGAGCTAGGGCAGGTGTATTTTTATAGTGTTGATATATCAAATAATAATTTAAGCGGCAATGCGTTGTTTTTGTTAGGTTTGAAGTACACATTGACTAGGATTGATCTATCCAACAAAGAGTTCGGGTTCGATATGGGATTGGTGAGGTTTTCGGAGATGCTGGTGACAATGAATTTGAGCCATAACGCGTTGAGAGGTGGGATTTCCAGGCAGATTACGAGGAGCGCAACTTTGATGAAGTTGGATTTGAGTTATAACAGGTTGTGCGGATGAATTCCCACAGGAGGAAAGATGAGGAGATTTTGGAGGGAGAGTTACGCCCACAATAAAGGGTTGGGATCACCTGGACCCAATTTCCCCTGGTCCAGTTGTCCCAACCAATTAAATCACCCCATTTTGGGGTGATTTACACATAGCCCCCCTGAATTACACCCGAATTTCAGGGGGCTATGTGTAAATCACCCCAAATGGGGTGATCTAATTGGTGCGGATCACCAGACAGAGGAAATTGGGTCCAGGTGATCCGCACCCCACAATAAATGTCTCTGTGGAACCCCGCTTCCACCCTGCAAGTGATGTTTTTTTAATAAGAATAATTGAGTTTTTGCAGAACTGCTTGTGCTTCTGTAATGAACCACGTTGATGTATCAGTTAACTTCAAAGTTTATATGTATTATTTTAATAATGAGAATAAGGACCTTTTTGCTCACAAGATTTAAACAAGTTCCCCTTCATTCAAATGTAATAAATAATTATTATATTATCTTTCAGCTCACAGTGAACCCGACTAAAATAACAAGGATTTTTCAGCATAGTTTCTGCTATAGTGATTGTTCGAATCATGAGTTTACATGTAAATCTTCCATTTTTCTGAATGCAACTAAAAAGAAGAGGAGGAATATCATCACGCTCTCCACTTTAATATTAGTTTGAAGCATTCATTGATGTTCCGTTCACGAAAATTATATATTAATATTGAATATGGTAAAATACATTAATGCAAAAGAGTTGGCTGTTGTCATATTTTACATTATTATTATCACAAGTGCGCACCCATGCATCTGCAACCAAAATATAATTTTGAAATTGATGAATAAAAGAATGTTGAATAAATATTTTTGTAATTGATTGAACAATTCTTTACAATATTAAACATTGAGCACTAAATATTGGTAGCTTATTTATATATGGTTTGAGAGTCCGTAGAAAAGCTTGTTATGCACTTCTTGAACTACTTCGATGAAATAACTTTGATAAGTGTATATTTAGTGGTAATGATCTGTATCTTATAAACAGAGTAGTATAAAAGTATGCTAATATATAGATATTATGTGTACATGTAATTATCTTCATCTCAATGATTATTTGCAATAGAATCATATATATATCGACAACATAACATGTAAGATTCTAATTTTTTTTGTTCACTTGATAAAAAATACATTGACATGTCAACTTAAGACCTCGAAGATTTTAATTCATTTTCATTCTGGCAATAATCTTTATACTATTTAATCACTCAATTCCTTGTAATATTCTAGTGGATAGCACGCCAAATAGAACTTCCGTGTACAA
The DNA here is from genome assembly GCA_030737875.1 of Allium sativum. Classification (NCBI taxonomy): domain Eukaryota; kingdom Viridiplantae; phylum Streptophyta; class Magnoliopsida; order Asparagales; family Amaryllidaceae; genus Allium; species Allium sativum. The sequence continues at coordinate 246,365,879 of CM060924.1, forward strand.
ATTTTATATTTCTACAGTACCAGAAATAACATTTACTCATTGTTATAAGATGACCATGAAATATTAGAGATGCCTATATAATGCTAATGTACCAAAAATTAAAAACCTTAGCCGCTTTCATCACCTCGAAATGGTAGCAACACTCAAAATTTTTGACCTTCCTTTTATCAAAAGAAATAACTTACAAAATAATTTTTTTCCTGACTATCCACTAATAATGTGCCATAACTCCTTATGATATAACATTGCCGTGTTGATCAAAAAAAATTATTTTTTTACCCCGCTTATGACTCAATCACAACGCATTCACCTCCAAGCCTCACCTTGCACTTCGTTTACATGTTACAATGCCAATTTTGTCTATGCTATAAACAAAATTTCAAGTAGACAAATTTTGCGTGATAAGATCCGAATAGTTTAACCTTTAAATGCATTATACCTATGATGATTGGGAGATAACAATTACATGCATAAAAAACCAAAAATCTGGGGAATCTCTCCTATCATTAAATGACATATCCACTCTAGTTTCCCTCTTCAACTCCTCTTATATGAGATCAAAATTCTAGTTGTCTATACACCTAGAATAATAAAAGAAAGCATGAAAAGGAAAATTTTATCACCTATACCACTTTGACCATATGGCCTATCCTCAACACTAATATCTGACTCCCACGCCTATCTGATCATCGTCCTTACTCCTCTTATTATAATGTGGCATTGTAAAATTATGGAAATCGGTAAAAAAAAGAGTAACACTTTTATTGGCAGGCATAACAATCGTTCCAATGTATTTTAGGGCTGGAATACTATTGTGCATGATGATCTCGTGCATACAATGCACCAAACAAAAAATATATTAGATTTTCTTTGAGAATTTGGGCAAAAGAAACTTTGGTAGAAGTTGCAGTCTTATCTATTATACTATAACATAGTTGGCTTCTACACAAACCCGGATCAAAGGTTGAATAAAACAGAAGATAGCCTCCAGTCTCCTTTAGAACATGGACTGACCAATCAAATGTAATTTCTCTATGATCCAAGTTTAACATATAATGAAATGAAGAATGGGAAAAGGGAATTCTTTCATCCGAAAGACATGTATACCATTTTTTTACCATAGTTCTCCCAAGCTAAAGGATTTTAGATCAAACGATGAATCTTCATTGACATGGATGAACGAATCTGTGCTCTACACCCCAGATTTCGTTTGACAATAACAAAGATTGTTTGATTTCATTTTGTAAAGGCCTATGTTAATGTGTTTTTCAGAAGATAAATTAGATTAATCTTTCAGTTGAGTGCTATAGTGGATAAGATTGCTACAAAGGATTAATTTGTTGAAAACATAATATTATAGTGAGGGTAAAAGTACTCACTAATAGCCCAACATCAAACATCAGTGGAAAAGAAAAAGGTTTTATATATTCATTTGTAATTCATCTTTTGAGACTAAGGATAAATAAATATTCCTATAAAAGAAAAAATATGTAATATGACAAAACTGTATCACAAATAATTAATACAAAAGAAAATGATCTAATTTGAGTATTTACTGTTTTATATCTTGGTAATATCTACACTTAACGCAACAATATAATGTTGTTATATAACCAAGACATACGATATGAGTTATAAATAATTTTTGTACCAAGTGTCTAATTATTCGCACCTAATATTGTAAAATAGAGATATTATTGGATCCTCATAACCTAAAATGAGGCAAGTTGCCAAGCATCAAGTAGGTTTTGGTCAAAAATTAAATTATACCATCCACACCCAATAAGATGCAGTCTGTTGAGTTTCGGCATTCCCTGCATATTGTACGCGCTTCACCGTGTCTATCAGAGTCAACGGTCGAAGTCTTCTATGCCGGCGTCCCGATTGAACATCCTTCATCGCCACCCATTGAGCATATAATTTGATATTGGCAAGCATTTATTGTAACAAAAGAAATCCTCATTGTTACATGCCACTAACACCATATATATACCACAATCTTTCTTAATATCTTGCGATGTGGGACAATTCTCCTGTTCAATCCACGCACCCACTCAATTCCAATGAGAGCCACACCTAACAATCTCCACCTTGGCGAGCATTGCTCAAGTCACCTTAGAGTTACACCTTTAGTCCTCTTCATAGTTGGCTAGGCTACTACCCCGAGTTCTCATAAGCAGTGGCGTCAGGCTGCTTTTACCATTGTATCTCCACCTTGAAGAGCATCCCATGCTCAAGCCCCTTTGGATCCATGCTTCGGTCATGCTACGCATACTGCTCCCCTCGAACCATGGAGCTCTGATACCATGTTGAGTTTCGGCATTCTCTGCGTACCGTACGCGCTTCACCGTGTCTATCAGAGTCAACGGTCGAAGTCTTCTATGACGGCGTCTCGATTGAACATCCCCCATCGCCACCCATCAAGCATATAATTTGGTATTGGCAAGCATTTATTGTAACAAAAGGAATCCCCATTGTTACATGCCACCAACACCATATATATACCACGATCTTTCTTAATATCTTGCGATGTGGGATAATTCTCCTGTTCAATCCACGCATCCATTTCATTTCAAAGCGAGCCACACCTAACAAAGTCTTCCTACTATTGTCATTTTGGAGTAACCTCTAAATTAGGCATAGTGGATTTGTTACTAAAGCAATGATGAATATCAAAATAGATTCATGGTTATTTCTAAGCATACTTCATATGATGAATCAAACCTAAACTCTTGAGAAAATAATTATAGTAAATAGGGATAACTATTGTTGAAATGTGTAGGATTTTTTGTTGGTTAGAAAACTTAATCTTATTTCACCATTCATTTTTAGTTGCATTTTGGCATGCTTGAGAGTATGTGATTAAGGTTGTAAATACCCTTGTAAATATTCCAGGATAAAAAGTCTAGTCTGCAAGCAGATAAACGGTCTATTTCTCATCTTCAACACACCACTCCATACTTTTGTTACATCAGAGATCAACTTAGGGATAAGAGATTACTCTATTGATAATGGAAAAACAAATAAATATTTTAATAAATGGAACCTAAATTCTATACTGCACCTGAAGAAGAAATACTTAAACTCTCATTATATATTGAACTATTAATAAGTTGGCTATCTTCGTTCAGCTAAACAACCCAATTAACTTACGTATGACTTAAACTTACATGGGTAGTCATTTAAGGGTTAGGGTTGCAATAAGCAAAATAGAGTGATAACAAGCTAAAACTCATTACAATTATATTTTTCCATGTTCGAAACCTCAAAATGCCATAAATAATTTGTCCATAACCATTTACATTTGTTAAAAATTATGTCATTGCACCATTTATATGTATATATGTGTATATACAAACAAAGTACATAAAACATGATTTTTTTCCCTCTAAGACATCAAGTTCACCTACCCACATTTATCGGCCAGGAAAACAACATTATTAGCCAAGGGTATCCCTTCATTTGCACGTTGCAGCTATTGTCTACCTAATTTCAAATGGCCAGAAATTGTTTCCAGAAAGCCAACACATGGTTCATTTCTTCCCATCATTGCTGATATTTATCTCTATCACCTCATTTGTACACCACACTAGCTTCCACGTGTGTTTTATTTTTACCATTTCAGCATAAATATCAGTTCAGTCCATTGTAGTTCGCTCTATTGGTAGCATGCACTTTAACACATCACTGCTTGTAACAAAGTGACCTAAAGCACACAACTGAGACTATATTACGACATTTGGTTTCTCATAATAGCAGTTGTCTTATTTTATGCAAGCTTGTGCATCAATTAATCACCTATGAATGGCTACATAATTTGTTATGTTGCCTTTCATGCATGTAGAGCTTCAAATTATTAAATCAGAAGACAACTTAAATTTAGTATATTAATCAATTATTTGTTTTCTTATTTTGCAAGATATGATGCAAATATGTATTTCTTTTCTTTAGTCTTCTAGAACCTACATCATTCCAAAATCTAAAATCTGTATTTCAAGTTATAGATTGCATTAAAAAAGGATAACAACTATCTTAAATTGAATTGAAAAAAATTATGAACATGCATCAGAGAGTTCGAATATGGATTATGCATCTGCCATGTTTCTTCATTAAAAATTCTCAACCAAATTTTAGCATAGAAAAAAAAAGAATGTTAGTCAAGCTAGATTACCACAACTTTCTCATTAGTGATGATCAATATCCCCTTCTACATAACTGGAAGTTACAAATTAAACCAATTATATATGCAAAAGAGCATCAATGGTGTATCTCATGGTAAGGCGGAATATCCAATAAATGATTATGATACCACTTAGCATAAATTAAACCTGTTATGAAGGCGAAAGAATATCGAAGATGCGTCTTAGAGGTGAGGTGGGATATCCGTCTTAAATAATGCCACTTCCAAAAGAATTTTAGTAGTTGAGTCAAAGTGTAATGGTACGGGCAACAATGTAGCTTCAATATCAAAGAAAGTCCAAATATGGTCAAAAGCAAGCTAAAAGTCCAAATAAATGCCAAAAAGTTGTAGACAAATGTTTACGTTATGTCTAAAGTCCAAGCAATGTCTAAAACCCATGAAGATGGTGATGGCGTCCATTAATGGTGCTTGAAAGCTCCAATCCCGGATACCAAAGTGTAGACAAAGTCCAAAAATGTCAACCCCTTAGAACGCCAAACAGGTGGGTACTTATAGGTGTGGTTTCGAGGCTTCGGCCCGAATTTCATATCTGCGGGGATGCGAAATTTGCATCCCGAAAACTTAGCCAAAAAACCATATTGCTTCAGAAAATTTCCCATTTTGGGTTGGACACATGAAAACAGGTGATCAGCATGTGTCGATCAGGCAAAATGAAGTGATCAACACGTTGCAAATTTTTCCATGGAAAACACCACAAAATCGCATCCCCAAGTAAATTTCGTATTCTTATGAAGGGATATGAAATTCGTATCCCCTGGTGTGATACGAATTTCATATCCCTCAGATATGAAATTCGTATCCCCTAGTAGGATAATAATTTTGTATTCTCTGGTGGGATACGAATTTCGTATCGTTCAGTGGGGATACAAAATTCGTATCCCCGGGTAGGATACGAATTTCGTATCCTTCAGACGGGATATGAAATTCATATTCCTTAATGGGATACGTTGTGAATGCACCGAGTCTAGAATGCTAGATCGCCCAGCTCGATTTATTGGTGGGATGTGAAGATGCCTAACGCCAAGCTCGAATCCCCGAGTAAAACCAAGGGAAGTTGATGATCCGACCGGGACGCTAAGGCGATCTAGAGCTCGTGAAGGTTCTCAGAGGGAATCTGCATGCCTCAATGGTGCAAATGAGCATCTCGAGAGGGATGCAAATTTTCATCTCGAGAGAGATACAGACTTCCTTACTGGGCATGCCCAGTGCATGCATGCTTGAAGCAATCTAGGTTTTGGGATGCGATTCCCGGGAGGCAATGCAAGGTTCAAGAGGATGGTGTGGATGCGAAATTTAAGGGGTGAGCCAGGGCTGATGGTGGTTGTGGTTTCACTTGATCGTGCGTCAGCGAATGAATGCAACCCAGGATCGTCAGAAAAGTTATGCTGATAAGCAAAGATAAGATTTGGAATTCTTTGTTGGTGATATAGTATTTGTTATGATTTTTCCGCTTAGGCATGCAGTTCGGTTTGGAAAGAAGGGTAAATTGGCTCTGAAAATTGTCGGACCATTTCTGACAGTTGAAAGGATTGGGAAATTGGCATATAGAGTGGGTCTACCTTCGAAGATGGAGGATGTGCACAACGAGTTTCATGTATCTTGTGCACAACTCAGGTAATATAGTGGCATCAGATCAGTTTGAAGACTTAGATATTGAGCCTGAAGTTTCAAGACCTCATCAGTTTGAAGGCAAGCGGAATGTTTTGTTTGCTTGTGGTTGTTTTAGGATTTCAGGGGCGAAATTCCCAAAGGGGGGAGAATGTAATGATCCGTATTTTATGTATCAGAGGATCGTATAATAATCCTATTTTATTTGCACGATATCATATCATTTTCATATTTTGATATGTTGTTAGTTAGGATGTCTTACACATCTATTATTTTCGATGCATTGTTTTGTGATAAAAAATGCTTAAAAGGCCGAAAGAAATATTGTCAATTTATGCGGCTACAGACACTGAAATCGGAGACCCCACTCGTAAACTGACCCAACTGCCTACGATATCCTCATTTTTTTTTGCTGTTTTCTACTGTTTCGCGCTGTTTACCCGGTTTTACAACCGGGTAGACTAGCACAATTACCTCTGAGTATCTTTTTCTGTCCATATCTACTGATTGGTACAGAATTATACGCTCAGACCTGTGCCACTGGAAAGAATTGATTGGTGGCCATTCCGAAGAGTGGTTACATTAATTTGGTGAAAGGGTTTGGGAGATGTGATACCCCACATCCGTTAATGTCACTCATAAGAGAATGCATTAAGTTTCGTGAAGTGCAATAGGTAAACATTACAAAAGTTCATAAGACAGATATCATGTAAGCAACGGAAAATTCAACTTTATTATTAAAAAATAAAACGTAGTCTCAAAACAGCTTACATTAAAACCAAGTATCTCAAATCTGTCTCATAAAACAAAAAAACAGAGTGTAGTAATATAAAACCACTTCCCTCATAGCAAGCCATTACAGAGTAGAAAGTAATTCAAAGCGGTACATCTCAGAAAGTCCAAGTCCAAGATGAAAGAGAAAGTCCCAATCACTGAGGAGTGTTACCTCTCTAAGGACCTAGGGGGAAGGAAGAAAGAAGCGAAAACAAAAAGGTCAGACACAAAGTACTGCGAGTTCCAATGATTTTCAAATATGCATAAAAATAGAGTTACCAAGGCAGGTAAATAAGACTAGATAAGAAAGCACAATATCATATAAGGTAATAGATAAACAAGATAAGCGAAACAACGATCGACTCCCGACCACGTAAACAGGACTACATGTACCCAATTACTATCCCTAACGATCGGCTCCCTACCACGTAAATACCCTGTGGCGGCCCCACGGTAGGGTGTATTACCTCCTAAAGTGGAAACCACCAGAAGGATACATACCTATTTACAGGTGTTATGGCGTCTTATTTTCCCAAATAGACCGGACCCATGCACACACATGACCCCGTTGGAACGTGCCATCAGAATACCCCATTCCAAATGAACCTCTTATAATTAGCTCAGTAAGCGTGCCCTGACCCCCACCTAGTGCGGGGTCCCCTTTTAATACCAGAATGGGTTACCGACCAATATGGGTCCCACACAATAGATGACACAAGTCAAACCCCTAAACTTGTGTCCACAATCAACTAGGATTTCCACAGGTAAAGTTTTACATGGGTTAATAGTGTCCCTACAACCCCAACAAATTAACAAGTTTACTTAACCCCCAACCGATTAAACATATTACATAAGTGACATACATTTCCATTAACATATTCCCCTTAATCTTTGAATTAATCCTACATGTTCACACGTCCATACACCCTATATTTCAGTTATATTACACAATATAAGTTATGCCCCAATTTTTAGTCATATTCATAGTACAGGTTATTCCCCAAAATTATCATTCCCAATTTCGTTCGTACACATATTTATGCGATATTGGCCTAGGCTCGAAGGTAGCCTAGGCTATAAAAATAAAAAGGGAATGAGAGAGGAATAAGAACAGAAATAAGCATTTATAGCAGAAATAAGCGCATAAATAGGCATATAGTAATTACAGAATAACAAAATGGGCATATAGAAAATTTCATGTCATTATAGCAGATTTGTTTAAATATTAATCAATTTCTTAACAAGCATAGGTTTAGATCTGGTTTAGTAACATGTCAAGATTACAATTAAATATTAATATCTAAAAGTAACATGAACTCATAGAGATTGGATCTAAAGAACAGAGAATAATATGTTGATATTGCAGATGAGATTCTTGTATACGTATAGGCCGTTGTTGAAGAAAATAGGCTAATTCAATCCAAGCTGAGGCAACATCTCCTTATATCCATTGTTTTAGGTTTATAAAATAATAGATTTAACAGCCCTTATATAGACTTTTTCTAATGAATCTCGCTCAGAAACAAGTCCAGGTTCAGGAAATAAACTTGGATGGATCAGGGGTGAGTCGTCCCGGGGGTCGACCCTAGGATCGACACACCCTTGAGTGGGTCGACACCTAACGGGCCAAAATCCCGCATTGGTCTCCCGCCTTCAATTTTGAATTATTTCGAATTTATGGACTGATTTGTTTATATATATTTCTCTTATATGTATACAAACTTCTAACCTCAATATCTTAGGCGTACGATGTCCGTTTTACGCAAACTCAGAGTCTATCTTAACCAAAATTCCAAGACGAATGCAATGGTATAGTTCGTTTTACTTAATTCCCAATATTTAATTTAGTATTCTTTAGTTTATCACTTTAATGTCCTTTAGAATTACGGGGTGTTACAATCTCTTAGCTTATTAATAATCAGGTTTAACCTAACAGGTTTAGGTTTACTAATAAGTGCGGTTGTAATATTACATGTTATTATGTGTGTACAACCCTTCCCCAAAACACCTGCCCACACAGATGTATAATGACAGATGTATTTTAGTTTATTAGCTTACATCTGGTTCTTACAATTTTCTAACATGTCATTTACTTAATGCTTGGGTTAAGACAAATCTAACATGTTTATACATTTGCATACTTTTCATTCTATTATGTCCCCAAATTACAACATGTACAAGTTTATGCATACTATCCCTTTTTTATCAATTTACAGCAAGCACAAGTATTTGCATATTATCCTTTTTCCCAATTTATAGTCAAAAAGTCCTCAAATTAACAATATGCCCAAAATTCCCCTTTTTCACGTCTTTTGTTATTACCATAATTTTTACTATACACAAACTTTAATCGGACATAGCCTAGGCTTCCAAAGGTCTAGGCTTAGCATAAACAAAATGAAAAGACAGAGGAAGGAGAATAGCATAAAATCACATAGGCATATAGGCAAGACTGGAAATAAATTAAAACAGTAGAAATAGGGAAAAGGAAGATAGATACACATAACTAATTAATCATCTGACAGTAAAGGCATATATTTTACTTATAACAATAGCATAGGTGAATAACAGTGAAGAATTGGTGTAGAAATTATCTTATAAACACTGTATATCCTAAATCCAATTTTATTTTAACTTTCATGATATAGTTCTAGGTATCAGATCTGAATTTAATAAGGAACTCATAATGGGTCTTGGTAAAAAAGAGATTAAATCTCTTATATATATATATATATACACACACACACACACACGTCGTTGTAGAAAATTCCACTCTTATACAGTCCTTGGATTTGAATTATCTCTGTAGATCTAGGCTTCAACATCATTCTCCCATTATATATTTTTATTTTAGAATAAATTTATGGAGGCAGAGAGTATGAAGAAATTTGTGTGAATTGGAATGGGAGAGACACCTATTTGTAGATTTATCGAACTAATCTTAACCTTTAGATTATGGGCTTTCAATCTAAGCCATACATGTAGCGTTGAGTCAGCGAATGAAACTAGCGACAAAACGGTCAAGATACAAACAAACGAACCAACCCAGATCGCCGCTGGATCGACCCACCGACCTATTAGGTTGACCCAACTGTGATTGGGTCAACCCATAGGTCGACCCAGGCTGAGTGCGAGTCGTCCCACTACGGTCTAGGTTTCCGCGTTGTCTCTGCTTGACTTTATTTGAATTATATACCTATTTCTTTATATATATTGCTCCTATATATATTTATATATTCAAACTTCTTATGCTCATAACTTCTTCATACATTATTCATTTTACGCAAACTTGGGGTCTATCTAAACCATAATTCCAAGATGAACGCAACAGTAAAGCCGGTTTCACTTAATTTTGAATATTTAATTAAGTAATTCCCATTTTATTATCTTTCCCATATGGTTATAGTGTATTAAATTTTGGGGTGTTACATTCACCCCCTACTTAAAGGATTTCGTCCCCGAAATCTCTAAGTTAAGAAGAATGCTACCATCCTAACAACCGCCTACAACCATCTACTCATCAATCATCCACTGGCATCCATTGTCCTTAAAAGTTTCTAACGCTTGTATGAACATATGAAAAGGTGTTGTGTGTATATGTCCTTACACTAATGCGAAAATATGGCGGTCGACTGATTCATTTGACCTCCTTAATGTAATATATGTTTGTGCCATGAATCCAATATGTATGCAAATATCTCTAGTGTAACATATAAAACTCTATATGTGTGAACATTCATTTACCTATATGCAACATCCATATGATGATTCATCCATTTTCATAGAAAAAATTAAAATGCACACACATCCATATGCAATATGTAAGTGCTTAAGCCGATCTAGTACCTAGTGTGTGTGTATATGCATCCACGAGAAACCACTAGCAAACACTTACATCCACTTGCAACCATCAATCATAACATGTCTCAACACATGTTTCCCAACCATTAGATTCTACCTAAGGATCGAAGGTTCTAACAAAAGGATAAACATACGTGAATGAGAAGCAAATGCAAAGTAAAAGCTTCGAGAAGAAGTCACGAGAGTACTTTCAAAAAGAAAAGGATAACAAGCGTGAATCCTATCTACGGGTTACCATGTCGCATCTTTGCGATCGTCTCCCCATTATACCTTTACCAATCTAATTTCTTTGTTACATAGCTTCTTGATTTCTGATCCGAGGATATGAGTAAGAACTCTTCTCACCAATGCTTCATTCTCAACTTCCACGCCTTCAAGCGTGCTCAGCTCCACTATCTCTGCCATATAATGTAGACATTTCCTCAAATGGCAAACGTGAAACACGTTGTGTACACCTGCCAGTCTGTCTGGTAGTTTGATTTTATAGGCCATCTGACCTATCCTCTCCACTATAGGGAATGGCCCTACGAACCTCGGTGCCAACTTCCCTACTGAGCCAAAGCGAACTACATTCCTTAGTGGTGATACTTTAATGAAGACCATATCTCCCACTTCGAATTCCAGATCGGTCGTCCTTTTATCGGCATATGATTTCTGTCTGTCCTGAGCTAGTTTCAATCTTCGACAGATAAGATCAATCTTCTCAGAAGTTTCTCGAATCATCTCAGGTTCAAGTAGAAGTCTGTCCGTACACTCCCACCAACAAGTCGGCGATTTGCAAGGTCGTCCATATAACACTTCGAAGTGTGCCACGCCTATGATCGATTGATAGTTGTTGTTGTAGGCGAAATCAACTAATGGGAGATGCTCCTCGCAAGTCCCTCCAAAGTCTAGGATACACAGTCTTAGAAGATCCTCGCTCTACTCAACCTCTTAGTCTATCCATCAGTCTGAGGGTGGTATGCCGTACTCAAACGTAGCCATGTACCTAATTCCTCTCGTAATCTCTTCCAAAACTCACCAGTAAAGATGGGGTCGCGGTCGATTACTATGTTGGAAGGTATCCCATGAAGTCAGACTATCTCTCGAAGATATATCAATGCTAGCCAAGCTGACGTCCTCTTACTCTTGACAGGTATAAAGTGAGCGCTCTTCATAAGTCTATCCACTATCACCCAAATGCTCGTATTTCCCTTCCTCGATCACGACAATCCATCAGTGAAATCCACAGAGACACTCTCCCACTTCCACCGTAGGACATCCAAGGGCTGAAGCAATCCGCCAGGTTTCCTTTTTTAAGCATTTACTCGCTGGCAAGTCAAACATCGAGCTATAAATTCCACTGCATCCTTCTTTATGCAAGTCCAAAAGAAAACTCACTTCATGTCTCAATACATATTGTCGCCGCCTGGATGGAAATCATCCGAGAATGACGAGCTTCTTCATCACTGCCTTTAGCAATTCCCCAATCCTAGGGCCACATAGCCTTCCATCTCGTCTTAGCCACCCTTTCTCGTCCACAGTGTATCTAGCTTGGTGATTAGAAGTCTCTCCTCTACCAAGCCTGTCCAAGATGTCTGATATCTACGTGTCCTCCCATTGCGTAGATCCCATACTCTCTAATAGAGTAGGTCATACCTCCAATTATGCTACCAATCCCAATGTGAAATCCGTAGATGGCTTAAATCGAAGGTCGATATAAACTCCAAGCTCCGCTTTTCTACAAATAGAGGACTCAAAGTCATCCTCTGCATACTCAACGCATCTGCCACTACCTTACCCTTGCATGGGGTATAAGCTATCTCGAAGTCGTAGGGCGCTAGGACCTCCATCCACCGATGCTGCCTTGGGTTGAGATCCTTCTGTGAGAACAAGTATTTGAGCGACATATGATCTGTATATAGCTCAAATCTCTCTCTAAGTAGATAATGTCGCCAAGATTTCAATGCGAACACTATTGTAGCCAACTCTAGATCATGGGTAGGGTAGTACTTCCTATGAACTCTGAACTGTTTGCTACCATAGCATACTACCACAGCACCATATTACCAATTTTGCCACACCCAAATGTGGAAGATTAGCCACGGTCTGCAGTCGTGGCAATTTTGGAATGACTTTGGACCGTGGTAAAGTGGATTAGATCGGCTTTCAGCCATGGTTGTTTTGGAATGGTTTTGCCCCTTTCCAAAATCAAAATTAAAAATTTCACTCCTCCTGTACCTCTATGTCCTAATTCCTTCACGTTGTAAAACGAAAAGAAGCCATCCACAAAATTAAAACAGTGCTCAGATCTATCTTCTTCTGTGCCAATCGATCCAATTTTTTTTTCTGTTATTTATATTTTAAATAGAAACCATTTTGCCAATCAAACTATTATGCATCTTCCAATCATTTCAAGATTCTGATTTAGGTGATTTTTCAGGTATGAAATCGAAACCCTACTTATATTTTTAATTGTTTATGTCTTTAAATTTTAATTCGACCTATTCAAATCCTTTGCAAGGTTTTAGTTTTATGTCTTTGAATCCGTAAACGAGTTTGCATCTCCTTTTCTAATTAGACCTATTTAGATCTGTGGTAGGGTTTTAGTTTTATGTCTTTGAATCCGTAAATGAGTCTACATCTCCTTTTCTAAATTTCGGCATCCCAATTCTCGATAGAAGAACCATAATCTAGCAAACTCGACCTTAGATTCACGAGTTACTTAATAATTAGTAAGTGGCCAATGACATATGAGCAAATTACATATTTGTTAAATGCGATTGTAGTGAGGTTTGATTAGGACAAAGTTATGGAAGGAGATTACGCTATTAGACATATGCAGGCAAGTATTTCAATGCCTATTGATTCTGTAATTGTGGTTGAGAATTGGTAGACATATTATTGAAGTTGCTCTTAGCTAAGCCTTTCGGTGAACTTTTGTACAAACACATCAATTTTGCGTTATGTTGGTGATTGAGAATTCTTACTAACTACTAATTCCAAATTATACATGGAGCAGAATTTTGATTCATAATTACTTTCCGTAGATTATTCAGTTTCTTTACTTTTCTATTTCATAGAATTATGTTGTTTTAATGTTTGCGTAGGGGGAATGAAGCATCTCTCTAGAACCTGGTGGCCAGTTTGAGCTTAGTAGTGTGCCCCTCAAGACACTGCATCAAACACGTGCAGAAGTAAATTCACAACTATACCAGGTACATACTATGGCTTTAATTTAAGACATGGCAGAGAAAATAATAACATCAGGACTGCGTTCCAAAATTTATGATTTTAGTATTACCGATAAGAGCAGTAAGATGTGATTTTTTTAAAAAAAAATTGATAAGAACAGGATAGATAAGATATATGCCTCACTGGTAGGACATCTTTGATAAGTTTCGTGTATGCCTTCTTTTGCTGCGATTTTTGAAAAAGTGAAAACTTCTAAAGCTTTATGGATCTCTTGTTATGTTTTTTGAACCAATGGTTGTTATATTTGAGTTTGTTATTTTAATTTCTTAGATCTTTGCTCGTTATTTTATCATGTTGTCTTTGTGCACTTTTGAGGCTTGAAATTCTGAATTTTATTACCTATGGGGTCACACCATGCTGCTTTGGTGAACTTCATTGCAAATATGACAGTACTACCTGATTGAAGTTATTTTCCCTCCAACAGAACATATTTGAAAACCGCTTACAACTTATTCCTTTATTTTGAGACGTTTCCGGTTTATTCATATCTTTCAACTTTTCTTTAAAATAAAGTAAAAACATGGATTTGATTTTTAATCTGTTTTGTCATCGTTTTTATTTTTATTTTGTTGTTTGATTATGCCAAATATAAATAATATCGTTTTAAACAAGGAAGCGTTATTATATAAGTATGTCCTCATTGAATGTGTACAAAGTTTTGTTATAATGATTATTGTAACAACCTGAATTTTAATTACATGTTGAAACTAGAAATCAGGGTATAATTAATTTTTAAAATAAGAATCAAGAGAAATGGGTTATGCCATTGCGTTCGTCTCGGAATTCTGCTTGAAATAGAGTCCGAGTTTGCGTAAAACGAATACCGTATGAAGAAGATATGGACGAACGAAGTTGGGTAGAAAAACCAGAAACGGGTCAGAATGCACTGACGCACTTGAGAAGTGCACCTGAACAAAATTGTACTGGCGCACTTGGGAAGTGCACCAGTACAATTTTAGCACTGGCGCACCTGCCAAGTGCGCCCAAGCCAGAAAACTGGCTTGGTCAGGCCCTGGCTGGCCTGGTCGGGTTCTGGTCGATTTCTGAGGCTTGGCTGAGTCACTAGGGCTTACATGTCACTTTCTGATTGGCTTCTCTTGAGATGGATGGTATGGATTCACTCTGGCTTCATCGACGGCTCAAATCAGATTAAAACTCTATAAATACAACTCAAGTCTAACCCTAAATTCACACAAATAATATAATACTAAAGCCGTCATGCTGCTGAACTCCCTCTTGAACAATGGTCGCCGCTCAAATTAAAGCTTAAGCATTCAAACTCCAATCAATTCTAAGGACAAAGCTTTCATACTCAATTTAATTCGAAGAACAAGGCTTCTACAATGATTCAAGACAATAAATCAACAACGCCACGACATTTTTACAACAAATTCAGTTCGTAATTCATTTGCCATGCTCAGTAAGTTCTAGTTATTTTAAGATTAAAATATTTAAATATAATATGGGCATGTGATGAAGTGAAATTGGATTTAAGTATGTTTATCGATCTATTTCTGTTGCTTCTTGAATCTTGAGTTTTGAGACTTGTCTATCTTTATTCTCATGCCAAGTTTATGATCTATTCAGCAGTTTTCTTGATTCGTAATGATGTTATCATCAAGTTGTAATCTTTATGCCTATCATGATGATTTATGCTGTTTTCTTTCTGATCTTGTTCTTATTGCAACTTCTACCTCCCCCTATTTATTTTCTTTTGATGAACCTTGGTCAATTTCGGACCTAGGCCTAAAACGCGATTTGCGTACGATTGAATACGGGGGAATGTTAGGATAATACCTATTTGGATATATGTGTTTGGTGGAATTGATGGCATAACATAAAAATTGGATATTTGGGTATTACTACCATTAACATGAAATTGAATATTTGGGTATTGTCATGGTAATTGCAAGAATGGGGATTGGCATATATAGTTTGACATGGATCTTGATATATGTAATATGACATGGATCTTGATATATGTAATTTGGCTAGAACTCGTTATGGGTAAATTGGTGTAAACATGTAATTTTGGGTATAAAACTGGATCTATGTAAATTAAGCATAGCTTTGTAAACATGTAGATCATGAATCTTGACATATGTAAAACGGCATGAAACTTGGTATATGTGTAAATTGGCATAAAATTTGCATACATGTAAAACGGCATGAATTGAACATATGTAAATTTGGTATGAATTGGGCATATGTAAAACTGACATGTAACCTAGAACTTGGGCATATGTTAATTATGTAAAATTTGGAGTAGAAACATATATGATAATTTATGATTTGGAGAAAGTTTAATATGAACGCGCCTAAGTTGGGTTTTGGGTAGTTGGTATGTATTGGAAATAGGAGGCTATAACTTGGCATAACCTTATAGTGAATTATGATAATAATTTGGGAATACGTTTTGGGGCAAAAACGTGAATCATGAACATTTCTATATGTTAAACACATGAACTGATATTGGGGTTTTGGGTGGAATGCGACCATTAATGAACCTTTGACACGAGGTTAGACTCAGTTTGTGGTGTAAATCTGCCCGGAACCGCCCGGCAAATCCAGTAGCCACAAAATGTCAGTCTAATGTGAGAGGTCGAAGGCCAAATTGTAGGCGTAACGGTTTATGACAGGAGGTTAGACCCAGTTTGTGGTGTAAATCTGCCCGGAACCGCCCGGCAAATCCAGTGGCCACAAAATGCACGGTCTAATGTGAGAGGTCATGATTCGTTCGTCATAATGAATGAATTAAGGAATACTAACCATAATAAGACGTGGGTATGGTTAAAGGGTTGGGTGGGATGACATGGAAATTTGTCATGTAAATGTGGACCTAACCGGTATTAGTTAAGAACATGTAAAACTTATAAGTGCAGGCTCAACCAACATAACTGTTAATCAGACCAATGGGTGGGTTAAGTAATATGACTGGACTAATGACACTTAACCAATATGATATGATTGGGTGGGTTAAGTAACGTGGCTAGGGTTATAACGTGACTAGCGGATGGGTTGGGCTAACTTGAATAGGTTGATAACACCCAATCGATATAACCTGATCCGTGGTTGGGTTAAGTAAACACACGAGGGTAACACTTAACCATTATAATATGACTGGTGGATGGGGTTAAGTTAACATGCACTTAACCAATATAACGTGATGCGTGGTAAGGTTAAGTAACAACAGAAGGTAACACTTAACCGTCACAACATGATAAGTAGGTGGGCTAAGTCAATATACACTTCACCAATATGACATGACATGCGGTGGGGTTAAGTTAACACAAGGGAGAACACTTAGCCAGTATAACAAGGCTTGCAGTAGGGTTAAGTAACATAAGGAACAACACTTAACCAATTTAACATGATGTGTGGTAGGGTTAAGTAAAACAAGTGAAACACTTAACCAATTTAACGTAATGGACAGAGAGAGTTAAGTACATCACGGGAAGGTGGGTAATATCTGTATATATAGGCCCACACACTTAACCAGTAGGAAACCATAGTAACGGGGACCCATTTTAGCAGTAACCCAAATCATGTATCAATGGTACCCTGAAACTAGGTAGGGTAAGGCACGATTACTGGGTTGATTGTAAGCGGTCAAAAGCGATGGCGGTGGGTGCACAGTGTGGTTATAATGGAGTGCGGGCGTGCACGCAACTCCGGAGCAGAAAAACAGGGCACTGGAGGGCACCAGTAGTATACCCTATGCATTCTAAAATTGTGTCGGGCCGCCACCATGGGACTGGATACACCCCATGGTGGGACCAACATAGGTATCTACAATCATTGGGGGCCGTATGATACACGTAGGTAGCATAATTGTGACGGCCCGCCCCGCACCAACCGACATTTACTCCAAAAGTGCGCTGTACACATGTCCAGTTAGCACGGGACGGATCGTCAGAAGAAAAATTGAAGAAGGAAATGAACTAACAAGGAACCTGTAGAATGTCTCACAGCGCATAGGATAAAATATAATAGTAACATACTTGACATAAAACAGGTGAGACAGTGCATAAGCTGAAACAACTAACATAGCAGTGGAAAATCCAAGTACAACTTATGATCCAAAGTTAAACATTATTACAACTTTTCGAACTGTCTCAAAAGCAAAAGCAAGATAAAGGGGATACACTACTAATGCCCAAGTAGCGACCACCAACGACACAGGGAGAATATCTATATATCATACGTGGAAGCCCCCTGCTCGCCTCCGAATCAGCTACTCGCGCATCACCAGCTAACCTGTCTCTAGTCTGCTCGTGTGAGCACCCAGAGTAATAAGAGGAGACATAAAACGCTGGGTCAGACATAAAGCCTGATATGAGCGATAAACATCTAAACAGAACAATAACAGGTAGACTAAAACATACTTGAACCTGGACCTGCAACCAAAGAGTTAGCACTACATACTGTACAACACTCTAAGGTGACATTTCAAATGGTGTAAAGATAAAGGGGGTGGGGGTATGCAAGTCATAGTGATGGCAAACAATCAAACATAGCAACCATCCTCACATCTCTCACTCAGTGCGTAAAGCATACGATATTCACCACTTCGATCACCCAACATACCTTGCTATGATCACTTTTCCCCATGAAGTCGTAAATGGCTTCACTGCACTGATACATAGCCACAAATCCTTCGCTATGTCCACTTTGCCCCATGGAGTCGCAATGACCCCACTGCACTGGCTCATAGCCTTACTAATCCTTTACTATGTCCACTCTGCCCCATGGAGTCACAATGACCCCACTGCACTGGCTCATAGTCTTACTACACATCACTTTGCCCCTCAAGTCATAATGACTCTACTGCACTGATAACGTAGTCTTGCTACCATCACCTTGCCCCTCGAGTCATAATGACTCTACTGCACTGATAAGTAGCCCAACATCCATTTTCAGTGGTGAATCGAAGTTATGAACTTCGACAACTCCTTAGCACACGTCCCGCAGCAAAGTCCAACCATGAAGTGAACTCATCGGCTCCCAACTGGATCCTGAGCTCTAACTTCCCATATTGGACTACCTTTGCATCTCGGGTTACTGGTTAATACTGGGTCGGGTCGGATTCCCTTCAAGCCATCGGTTCGGGTCGGGTTCACCATGTTGCGTCGGTTCATGGTCCTCCTCTGGTACGGTTCGGTTCGGGTTCACTACATTGCGTCGGTTCGGGTCGGGTGTCCCACTTCGGGTCGGGTCGGGTTGCCATGTCCCATCCAGTTCGTGCTCCTGCTCCGATCAGCTCCCTCGTTCTTCATTTACTCTGATCCGATCCTCCTCCTTTAGCCGATCCGATCCCAGTTCAATTAGAATGGCCTTCCTTTTTGCCAGGTTTCTCAAGTGTCAAGTTCGGATCCGATCGAATTCCTTGCCCAGTTCAACTTATCCGATCCTAGCCCCCCCATATCCGATCTGATCCTGCACTGTTTCCTGAAACTTTTCCAGGAATTGTTTTACGCCATTCGACGACGTTTTCGACCATTCTAACTATTGAAATCAATCACAAAGCATATCATACAGTCATAGCAAAATGCATAATTAACCACAAACATCAAAACATCAATATGATAGGTTAAAATGGATCAAACATACCCAAAACCCCATATTTCCCCTTAAGCATGTTTAAGTGAAACTAATGATGTGATTAGCAAAACTTAACCAAATTAACCCAAATTCATATCAGAGGTCTAAAACATCATTTAAGAATTTATGAACATTTTTCCAGAATTTTATCATGTTTAAATTCGCTAATTAACACTAATTACCCTTAATTAGCCATATTTAGTGAGGAACTATGCAAATCACTCACCTTAGCCACAAATAAACTAAGATCTGAAATAAATCTCTGATTTGATGCAAATCCCAATGCTAAACAGCAGCTCCAATGTTGATTTGATGTAGATCTTCCTCGATTTGATGTTGCTAAGCTTAATCCTTGATTAGGAGATGATTTGGAGGTGATTTAGAGGTTGGAGGCCATTTTTAGGGTTTCTTGGAGATAAGTGGAGGCTAGAAAACTGAAATGGAATGATTCTCTACCCCTTTTCAGCCTCCCCATAACCCTAATCCCGGAATGGGTTATGGGCCCATTCACTAATCACCCTATTTGGCCCGGTTAAGCAGTTTTTCACCTTCCAAACCTTATTTCAGCCATATCTCCCAAACAGTAGGTCAGTTTGGCTATTATGACCACTCTACGGAAAGGTAAACCATCAAACGAATCTAATGGAAGTGGTTTCAGGTCAAAATTCCTTTCCAATCAAAAGTTATGGCCAAAACAAGATCAGCTAGGGGCAAAATGGTCATTTAAAAATCGACAAAAATCATGAACATGGGAAATGACTCAAATGGTTGTTTCCCAAAGTTACATGACCATACAACTTCATATGGGAAAG
Source organism: Allium sativum (assembly GCA_030737875.1). Lineage (NCBI taxonomy): Eukaryota > Viridiplantae > Streptophyta > Magnoliopsida > Asparagales > Amaryllidaceae > Allium > Allium sativum. The sequence continues at coordinate 246,385,970 of CM060924.1, forward strand.
AAATAAATATTCTACAACCCTCCGATGTGTAAAATGTGGGTTGTTACATTCTCTCCCCCCCCCTTAAGAAATTTCGCCCCCAAAATTCCCTAACCAAAACACACAAAGGGTCCTGCATGCCTATCAACCATAAAACAACGATCAAACATGCAAAACAATCAAAACAAGTCTATCCTAGCAGTGAGAATAACTAAATCACAAAGTAAATCTTACCAGGAAAAGAGTTCTGAATACGTTTTCCTAATGCTCTCCTCTATCTCCCAAGTACAATCATTCTCGTCCTCGCCCCACTGAACCTTGACTAGCCTCACCGCCTTCCTTCGAAGTTGCTTCGTATCATGCTCGACAATACGGATCGGCTTCGTTCCCAACCGCCTCAGGTTCTACTTCGAAGTCCTCTAACTGATCAGGTGAAATAGTCAAATCTGGGTCGTGTACGAACTTCCTTAACTGGGAAACATGAAATACGTTGTGAACTCCCGTCATCTTCTCTGGTAAGTCAACTCTATATGCCAAATTCCCGACTAGTTCAAGAACAGGGAATGGGCCAATAAATCTTGGTGCCAATTTGCCTCTCCTGCCAAATCGTATCACGCTCTTCAACGGAGAAATCTTGACAAACACCAAGTCACCAACGGAGAATTTTAAGTCTCTTCTCCTCTTATCAGCATAACTCTTCTGCCTATCTTGGGCAGCTTTCATTCGTTGTTGAATGATCTTAATCTTATCTGAAGTTTCCCTCACCACATCTGGTCCAAGCATAAACTTCTCGCCGGTCTCTATCCAACATGATGGTGAGTTGCACGGTCTTCCGTACAAAGCTTCATATGGAGCCATACCGATACTGGATTGGTAGCTATTATTATATGCAAACTCTACTAGATGCAAATGGTCATCCCATGATCCACCAAAATCCAATATACAAGCTCTCAAGAGATCTTCCAATATACGATTCACCCTCTCCGTCTGACCGTCGGTCTGAGGATGATATGCGGTACTGAGATGTAATCCTGACCCTAGAGCCTCTTGTAAGCTTTTCCAAAACCCACTCGTAAACAACGGGTCTCGGTCACTCATAATGCTTTTAGGTACTCCATGAAATCTCACTACCCACTTCATATACAATTCTGCCAACTTAGCTGTCGTTCTGGTCGATTTGACTGGTACAAATCTTGCACTCTTAGTCAATCGATCCACAATTACCCAAATGCTATCATGTCCCGATCTAGTCCTTGGTAAACCATCGATGAAATCCATCGAGACTTGCTCCCATTTCCATTCGGGAATTTCTAATGGTTGCAACAACCCACTAGGTTTCTTTTGCTCGGCTTTAACTAGCCGGCAATTCATGCATTTGGATATAAACTTCCCAACGTCTCTTTTCATCCCTTCCCAGTAATAAGTCTGTCTCATATCTCGATACATCTTATTACCACTGGGATGTATAGTCAGTTTTGAGTGATGACATTCTCTAAGCACTTCATCTCTCAAACCATTCACGTCGGGTACAACTAGTCTTCCATTCTTTCGAAGCCATCCATCTCGATCAAGCCCATACAAATTCATCTCCTCGCCGTCAATGTCCATCTCTAACTTGGAGAAAATTTCTAATAGATTAGGATCGTCCCTCTGGCTGGAACCAATCCGCTTTATCAAAGTGGGTCCGATCGCCAAACTAGCTAGCATGACTGGATCCAATTCGCACTTTGGTCTTAAATCAAACCCCGCGATATACTCCAGTTGCTTCCATTCGAGAAACATTGCCCCTAAACTGGCATGTCTCCAACTCAAGGCATCGGCTACCGCATTACCTTTCATAGGTGTGTATGCGATATCAAAATCATACGAAGCCAAGAACTCTAACCACCTCTGCTGACGGAGATTCAAATCTTTCTGAGAGAAGAGATACTTTAACGATTTATGATCGGTAAACAACTCAAATCTTTCTCCCAAGAGATAGTGTCTCCACATCTTCAGTGCAAACACGATCGCTGCTAGTTCCAAATCATGGGTAGGATACTTCTTCTCATGCGGCTTTAGCTGCCGACTAGCATAAGCTACAACCCTACCTCCTTGCATCAATACAACACCTAGTCCGGTACCACAAGCATCCGTGTATACCGTCATTTCTTCATTCCCTTTAGGAATGACTAATATTGGCACACGCGTCAACTTTTCTTTTAGACTCTTGAATGCATTCTCACACACTCCGTCCTAGACGAAGGACTGATTCTTCTTAGTCAACTGAGTCAACGGTGCTGCTATCTTGGAGAAGTCCTGGATAAACTTACGATAATATCCAGCTAACCCCAAGAAACTTCTTACATCTGTTGCATTCTTGGGCGTAGGCCAATCCTGTACCGTAGCCACCTTCGCAAGGTCCACGGCAATACCATTCTCTGAAACAACATGGCCCAAGAATCTCACTTCCCTTCTCCAAAAGTGACACTTAGAGAATTTCGCTTTCAATTGGTGTTTCCTCAACACCTCCATCACTATCCTCAAGTGTCCCTTGTGTTCCTCCTCTGTCCTTGAGTAAACAAGGATATTGTCTACGAACACAAGAACAAACTTATTCAACTGATCTCTGAATACTCGATTCATAAGATCCACAAAGTATGCTGGTGCATTGGTCAACCCAAATGGCAAGACCAACCACTCATAGAATCCAGACGGCGTCCTAAATGCCGTTTTCGGAACACTCTCATCAGCTACTCGAAGCTGATGAAATCCTGTCGCGAGGTCCAACTGGGAGAATACTCTTGCTCCTTCCAGTTGATCAAACAAATCATCTATCCGTGGTAGAGGACACTTATTCTTCCTCGTTACATTATTCAACTCGCGATAGTCCACACACAAACGAAGGGAACCATCTGCCTTAGTGGCAAACACAACTGGTGCTCCCCAGTCGGAGACACTTCTTCTATAATCCCTTTTTCAAAAGATTGCTGACTTGCACCCCGAGCTCTCGCTGCTCCCTTGGTGCCATACGACGAAGTGGCATCACTATAGGTCTGACATCTTTCACTAAATCAATACGGAACTCAATATCTCGGTGCGGTGGAAGCCCGGTCACCTCCTCGAAGACGTCCGGATACTGGCCAACCACGGGCACATCTGACAGCTCATCCTGCGGGATGTCGAGGGAATTTACAAAACTTGCCATAACCCCATCACTAGGTAGACTACCAAACACTACCCTCCGCCCATCATCCGCCCTAACTGTCACCAAAAAGCCCTCACAGTCTACCACCACCCCGTATCTTTGGAGCCAAACGACTCCCAAAATAATGCCATACCCAGTAAAGCCCAAAACAAAGCAATCACAAACAAACATACATCCATGACTCGATAAGACCAAATTCCTGCAAATCATACTAAGGCTAGTCGAACCACCAATCGAGTTCGTCACAACCAATGGTCTATCGACTATCTCAGCTTCCAGTCCCAACCTATCTACCAGGTCACTAGATATGAAGGAACGGGAAGCCCCAGTATCAAACAAAACTCGAACTGGTACATCATAAATAGAAAGCATACCTTGAATAACAACATTCTTTCCTTTCTCCGCCGCAGTTGGGGCATTCGACGAAGAAGGAACAACATCAATAGTATATGCTTTCACAATCTGCTTCTCCTTAAGAGGTTGCAGACACTTATCCTTATGATGTCCCACTTGACCACAGTTGTAACACTTCCTTTCCGCTGGCTTGGCCCGACATTCTTTAGCATAATGTCCCTTCTTACCACAGCTAAAGCACTCAACATCCTTCTTGTTCTTTTTCTGGCCACCCATAGATTGGTCCTGCTTCCTCTTATTCTGAGATTTATTCTTGCCTCCACCGCCTGCTTGCAGCTTTGGCCCTTCTACATATGCAGCCTCAGTCTTTGACTTAGGGTAAAGACTCTCTAATCTCAAGGCTTTCCCCACAATCGATTCAAAAGTCTCATCGATGTGATTGATAAGCCTTTCCCCCAAGTATCCATCCAAACCAGTAATGAACTTCTCATTCTTCTTCTCAGGAGTATCGATAAGAGATAGTCCATACTTCGACAAAGTGTCGAACTTAGCAATATAGTCAGAAACTGCCCTACCACTCTGCTTGAGTTCCAAGAATCTCTTAAACAACACTGACTTATGGGCAGTTGGAATGAACTTCTCGCTAAAGCGAGCCTTGAACTGATCCCAAGTAACCTGATCTTCTGGAATAGCTGTTCTAATGGCATTCCACCAATTCATCGCTCGCCCTTGCAGCTGACGAGACGCTAGCCTTCTCTTCATCGCGTCCTCAAGACCCAAGTCATCGAAGATACGATCACAGCTATCCATCCAGTCCTGAACATCTGTGGCCGACTCCGTCCCGTGGAACGGCTTCCCACCAAGGTTAGTGTAATCCTTGCAATCGACCATAGGCGCCTGCACTACTAGACCACCACCAATTCCGGGATTGGGAACTGCCCCTTGCACTTCTCTAAGCATGTCCCTCATGAGGTCAGTAAACATCGCCCTCATGTCAGAAGCATTCCCATTATTGGCTCCTCTACCAGCACCTCTAGCATATCAGCTCATCGTCAATCTGTAAAAGGGGAAACGATTAACGACACCATAGTGGTGCTAGTGCAGTACGACTTCATTCTTATACTACTAATAGTATATATATAGCTTTTGAAAACCAAAGTAATCACTAATACGCGCTCTCTTATATGTACTATCTCTCCTTAGTGTCTTTCCCTAGGTTAACTACGCAACATAGAGCTCTGATACCAAATGTGACGGCCTGTCCCGCACCAACCGACATTTACTTCAAAGGTGCGCTGTACACATGTCCAGTTAGCACGGAACGGGTCGTCGGAAGGAAAAAGGGGAGAAGGAAATGAACTAACAAGGAACCCGTAGAATGTCTCACAACGCATAGGATAAAATATAATAGTAACATACTTGACATAAAAAAGGTGAGACAGTGCATAAGCTGAAACAACTAACATAGCAGCGGAAAATCCAAGTACAACTTATGATCCAAGGTTAAACATTATTACAACTTTTCAAACTGTCTCAAAAGCAAAACAAGATAAAGGGGGTACACTACTAATGCCCAAGTAGTAACCACCAACGACACAGGGAGAATATCTATATATCATACGTGGAAGCCTCCTGCTCGCCTCCGAATCAGCTACTCGCGCATCACCAGCTAACCTGTCTCTAGTCTGCTCGTATGAGCACCCAGAGTAATAAGAGGAGACATAAAACTCTGGGTCAGACATAAAGCCTTGTATGAGCGATAAGCATCTAAACAGAACAATAACAGGTAGACTAAAACATACCTGAACCTGCAACCAAAGAGTTAGCACTACATATTGTACAACACTCTAAGGTGACATTTCAAATGGTGTAAAGTTAAAGGGGGTGGGGGTGTGCATGTCATAGTGATGGCAAATAATCAAACATAGCAACCATCCTCACATCTCTCACTCAGTGCGTAAAGCATACGATATTCACCACTTCGATCACCCAACATACCTTGCTTTGATCACTTTGCCCCATGAAGTCGTAAATGGCTTCGCTGCACTGATACATAGCCACAAATCCTTCGCTATGTCCACTTTGCCCCCATGGAGTCGCAATGACCTCACTGCACCGGCTCATAGCCTTACTAATCTTTTACTATGTCCACTCTGCCCCATGGAGTCACAATGACCCCACTGCACTGGCTCATAGTCTTACTACGCATCACTTTGCCTCTCAAGACATAATGACTCTTCTGCACTGATAACGTAGTCTTGCTACCATCACCTTGCCCCTCGAGTCATAATGACTCTACTGCACTGATAAGTAGCCCAACATCCATTTTCAGTGGTGAATCGAAGTTATGAACGTCGACAACTCCTTAGCACACGTCCCGCAGCAAAGCCCAACCATGAAGTGAACTCATCGGTTCCCAACTGGATCCTGAGCTCTAACTTCCCATATTGGACTACCTTTGCATCTCGGGTTACTGGTCAATACTGGGTCGGGTCGGATTCCCTTCAAGCCATCGGTTCGGGTCGGGTTCACTATGTTGCGTCGGTTCATGGTCCTCCTCTGGTACGGTTCGGTTCGGGTTCACTACGTTGCGTCGGTTCAGGTCGGGTGTCCCACTTCGGGTCGGGTCGGGTTGCCATGTCCCATCCAGTTCGTGCTCCCGCTCCGATCAGCTCCCTCGTTCTTCATTTAGTCCGATCCGATCCTCCTCCTTTAGCCGATCCGATCCCAGTTCAATTAGCATGGCCTTCCTTTTTGCCAGGTTTCTCAAATGTCAAGTTCCGATCCGATCGAATTCCTTGCCCAGTTCAACTTATCCGATCCGAGCCCCCCATATCCGATCCGATCCTGCACTGTTTCTAGAAACTTTTCCAGCAATTGTTTTGCGTCATTCGACGACGTTTTCGACCATTCTAACTATTGAAATCAATCACAAAGCATATCATACAATCATAGCAACATGCATAATAAACCACAAACATCAAAACATCAATATGATAGGTTAAAATGGATCAAACATACCCAAAACCCCATATTTCCCCTTAAGCATGTTTAAGTGAAACTAATGACGTGATTAGCAAAACTTAACCAAATTAACCCAAATTCATATCAAAGGTCTAAAACATCATTTAAGAATTTATGAACATTTTTCCAGAATTTTATCATGTTTAAATTCGCTAATTAACACTAATTACTCTTAATTAGCCATAATTAGTGAGGAACTATGCAAATCACTCACCTTAGCCACAAATAAACTAAGATCTGAAATAAATCTCTGATTTGATGCAAATCCCAATGCTAAACAGCAGCTCCAATGTTGATTTGGTGCAGATCTTCCTCAATTTGATGCTGCTAAGCTTAATCCTTGATTAGGAGATGATTTGGAGGTGATTTAGAGGTTGTAAGCCATTTTTAGGGTTTCTTGGAGATAAGTGGAGGCTAGAAAACTGAAATGGAATGATTCTCTACCCCTTTTCAGCCTCCCCATAACTCTAATCCCGAAATGGGTTATGGGCCCATTCACTAATCACCCTATTTGGCCCGGTTAAGCAGTTTTTCACCTTCCAAACCTTATTTCAGCCATATCTCCCAAACGGTAAGTCCGTTTGGCTATTATGACCACTCTACGGAAAGGTAAACCATCAAACGAATCTAATGGAAGTGGTTTTAAGAAAAAATTCCTTTCCAATCAAAAGTTATGGCCAAAACAAGATCAGCAAGGGGCAAAATGGTCAATTAAAAATCGACAAAAATCATGAACATGGGAAATGAGTCAAATGGTTGTTTCCCAAAGTTACATGACCATACAACTTCATATGATAAAGAAATAAATATTCTACAACCCTCCGATGTGTAAAATGCGGGTTGTTACAATAATCCCTAGGTTGGACCTAGGTGGCATTAACCCTAAATCCAAGAAGCATTCAATAAGTAGCATAATCCCTAGGTTGGACCTAGGTGGCATAAATCCTGGTTGAATCTAGGAAGCACTCGATAGAAAACCCTAGATTAGATCTAGGTAATAAATAATAGATGTACACGTGAAAGTAACCTTAATTTCGGGGATTGGGATCACGTTATAATATTATCATTTTATATAGATTACTAGTTGGGACACTAGTTAGGTGGTGCAGAGCAAATAGATATCATTTTAATGGTGAAGCAGAGAAATCTTGCGGTGCTTGATAGAAATCTTGCGAAACAATACTTAGTTCATCTTGAATGGGAACCTTGCAATGTTATACATGACTAAAGTCATATGAGGTTATTCTTAGTTATCTTTCCTGTAGCTTATCTTGTCATCATGCTTATGTTTACTTTCAGTTTATTCATGCCATGTTATCTTTACTGGTTTTTATGTTGAAAGGCACTAGGACTTCCTCAGTCTTTAGGACTGACCCGTTTTGTTTCGCCTCTTTTTCTTCCGTCCCCCCCCCCCAGGTTCACAGGGTGGGAATACAGCTTTGTTCGGATCTTACCAAGCTCCAAGGCTCTTTCTTGTACGGCTTGGATTTCTCTTGGCTATGGCTTGCTCTGCTTTATTAGGGAATACTACAACTTATTTTATGCTTCTTTGTTTTTGAGCAAGACAGATATTTTAACTATGTAATTGGGTATTGGAAGTTGATGGGCTTTTATTGTAAACAATTATATTTAGCAAGTGATTTGAAGTACTTCCACTTTACTTTCTGCTGTTTTATATATGTTTGTCTTGTAATATTTCTGTTCCAGTACCCATAACGCTCCATTGAAGTTAAGGCATTCCCTTTGTGAGTGACCTTAACGGATGTGGGGTGTTACATTTGGTATTAGAGCAGAATGGTTACCAGACTAGGCAAAAAGCTTTTAAAAACCTTTTGAAATTATTTTCAAAACCGTTTACAAAGAGGCATCTTTCTAAGAAAAGTTTTCTTTTACGAAAGGCATATTCCCCAAAGCCATATGCACTATCTTTTGATTCTCTCGTTGAGTCTCTTCTCTCTTTCTTTTTCACCATAGTTTGTAGGCATACAACGCATGTAGGAGGGCAAAGGAGTGCCCAACTTCCATCTGTAGCCGCAGTAATTCCATCTGCGTCTAATCTTATTTCAAGCTTTGTAGAGTCACCGTGCGTTGAAGGTAACTTTCGAGAAACTTGTCAACAAGCTATACAAGGATAGCAAGAACGAAAAAAAAACACAAGCCTAAGGATGAGAAACTTGTTGATGTGGCTTAATCCACGAAGGAGGAAAAGGTGAAAGGAAAGAGGCCAAAGTGAGAGAATAATAAAACCCACGACAAGAGAGAGAGTATCTTTTGTATGGTAAAAAGGGACATGTAGTTAAGTATTAGAGGACAAGGACAAGATCGTCGAGAGGGCAATTGTATGCTCTCACTATTAGCGTTCCTAAGAAGAGGTGGTAACGTTTCTGTTAAAAGTTTAGCTTTCCTTTTCTATCATCCCGTTAGAACTTTGTTTTTGTACATCACATCCTTTTTAATTCTGCTTCGATAGTTGAGTCTCTGCACCTTAGTACTAGCGTAGTAGAGGGTCCCATTTTTGTCTCAAATCCTATTGGGGAATCGGCTTATTTATTCATGACTTGTTTGGATTTGAGAAAGTTTATGCTAAGTGTTGAGTTTAGAAGTAAAGCTTATGTTTTTGGGCAATGGGTTGATTCTAGGGATGGAGTGGTTGTCCAGAAATGATACCATTCTCGAGTATGAAAAGAGGGTAGTTAGACTCTTGACTTGCCCCAGTAATGCCCTCGAAGTCTAGTGTAACCCTTAGGGTTCTGCCATGCTTAGTTACCTAGAATCTCTTAATATATTTATTGATCCGCTCGAGTAGTGTTCGCCACTAAGGCGGATGGTTCGTCTCATTTATGCATGAATTATAGAAAATCACCTTAGTAAATACACTTAGCAACATGGTTGACATCTGTTTATTTGCAAGAGATAATTCTTCTGCGTGGAATACCCTATAAACGAGATCCAGGATTCACTAATGAATTTTGCAGAGCTTGCATGAAACCATGGGTACGCAGTTATGTTTAAGCTGGGTATACGAGAAAAAGAATAACTGAAAGTGGAACGAGAGGCGACAGTGAAATGAGTTCCAACTCATATTTTGGAAATAGGAATTAAGAAGCTACGAAATTGTGAAGCTAAAAACGGTCAAAGCATAATGGGGTTAAGCTCAAGGAAATGCGACTTAGAAGATTGAAGACTAGACACGCACATCATATCTCTTTTTAGGAGTATATCCTTGATCCCACTTTTCCTGTAGAGCTTACTTGTATATTATCTTTTAAGTATAACCTCTTGGTCCTATTCTCAATCCTATTTCTGTTGCAAAACCCTATAGGGATCATCTGTTAGTAATACATGTTGGGGCTTGAGGGTGTCCGTTGGGTTGAGTAATTCTTTGGGCATCAGCCTGATGTTGATTTTGGTCTTCGGGCTGGTGCTTAGGGAGTTCTTCTCCTAACCAGTATATATGTGACGTAGATTTCCGGTTCTGACATTGCCTAATGGGAACAAAATTTTTACTTGCTTCTATCATTCGACTATACCTTTAGGTAGGAACAATTGGGTGTAAACATGTGTTTGAGACATGTTATGATTGATGGTTGCAAGTGGCTGCAAGTGGTTGCTAGTGGTTGCTCGTGGATGCATTTACACATTAGGCACTGGGTCGGCTCCGTCACCTTTCATATTGCATATGCATGAGTGGTTATACTTGTTTATGGATGAATTTGAAAATGTTATCATGTGGATGTTGCATATGGATGGATGTTGCACACATATAGTGTTAGTGTGACTAGGACTATTTGCATACATGTTGGACTCATGGCACTAAACATATTTTGCACTAAGAAGATCAATCAAGCCTGATCATTTGCATTAGATAAGGAACATATACACTCACTTTCTGCATATGTTCATACAGCATTAGAAATCTCTTAAGGACAATAGATGACTGTGATTGATGATTGAGTAGATGGATGATTAGATGGTAGGACACATTCTTCTTAACTTGGAGATTTCGGGGACGAAATCCTTTAAGGAGGGGAGAATGTAACAATCTGAATTTTAATTACATGTTGAAACTAGAAATCAGGGTATAATTAATTTTTATAATAAGAATCAAGGGAAACGGGTTACGCCATTGCGTTCATCTCGGAATTCTGCTTGAAATAGAGTCCGAGTTTGCGTAAAACGGATACCGTATGAAGAAGATATGGACGAATGAAGTTGGGCAGAAAAACCAGAAACGGGTCAGAATGCACTGGCGCACTTGAGAAGTGCGCCAGAACAAAATTGCACTGGCGCACTTGGGAAGTGCGCCAGTACAATTTTAGCACTGGCGCACCTACCAAGTGCGCCCAAGCCAGAAAACTGGCTTGGTCAGGCCCTGGCTGGCCTGGTCGGGTTCTGGTCGATTTCTGAGGCTTGGCTGAGTCACTAGGGCTTACATGTCACTTTCTGATTGGCTTCTCTTGAGATGGATGGTCTGGATTCACTCTGGTTTCATCGACGGGTCAAATTAGATTAAAATTCTATAAATACAACACAAGTCTAACCCTAAATTCACACAAATAATATAATACTAAAGCTGTCATGCTGCTGAACTCCCTCTTGAACCATGGCCGCTGCCCCAAATTAAAGCTTAAGCATTCAAACTCCAATCAATTCTAAGGACAAAGCTTTCATACACAATTTAATTCGAAGAACAAGGCTTCTACAATGATTCAAGACAACAAATCAACAACGCCACGACATTTTTACAACAAATTCAGTTCGTAATTCATTTGCCATGCTCAGTAAGTTCTAGTTATTTTCAGATTAAAATATTTAAATATAATATGGGCATGTGATGAAGTGAAATTGGATTTAAGTATGTTTATCGATCTATTTCTGTTGCTTCTTGAATCTTGAGTTTTGAGACTTGTCTATCTTTATTCTCGTGCCAAGTTTATGATCTATTCAGCAGTTTTCTTGATTCGTAATGATGTTATTATCAAGTTGTAATCTTTATGCCTATCATAATGATTTATGATGTTTTCTTTCTGATCTTGTTCTTATTGCAACTTCTACCTCCCCCTATTTATTTTCTTTTGATGAACCTTGGTCAATTTCGGACCTAGGCCTAAAACGCGATTTGCATACGATTGAATATGGGGGAATGTTGCGATAATACCTATTTAGATATATGTGTTTGGTGGAATTGATGGCATAACATAAAAATTGGATATTTGTGTATTACTACCATTAACATGAAATTGAATATTTGGGTATTGTCATGGTAATTGCAAGAATGGGGATTGGCATATATAGTTTGACATGGATCTTGATATATGTAATATGACATGGATCTTGATATATGTAATTTGGCTAGAACTCGTTATGGGTAAATTGGTGTAAACATGTAATTTTGGGTATAAAACCGGATCTATGTAAATTAAGCATAGCTTTGTAAACATGTAGATCATGAATCTTGACATATGTAAAACAGCATGAAACTTAATATATGTGTAAATTGGCATAAAATTTGCATACATGTAAAACGACATGAATTGAACATATGTAAATTTGGTATGAATTGGGCATATGTAAAACTGACATGTAACCTAGAACTTGGGCATATGTTAATTATGTAAAATTTGGAGTAGAAACATATATGATAATTTATGATTTGGAGAAAGTTTAATATGAACGCGCCTAAGTTGGGTTTTGGGTAGTTGGTATGTATTGGAAATAGGAGGCTATAACTTGACATAACCTTATAGTGAATTATGATAATAATTTGGGAATACGTTTTGGGGGCAAAAACGTGAATCATGAACATTTCTATATGTTAAACACATGAACTGATATTGGGGTTTTGGGTGGAATGCGACCATTAATGAACCTTTGACACGAGGTTAGACTCAGTTTGTGGTGTAAATCTGCCCGGATCTGCCCGTCAAATCCAGTAGACACAAAATGTCAGTCTAATGTGAGAGGTCGAAGGCCAAATTGTAGGCGTAACGGTTTATGACACGAGGTTAGACCCAGTTTGTGGTGTAAATCTGTCCGGAACCGCCGACAAATCCAGTGGCCACAAAATGCACGGTCTAATGTGAGAGGTCATGATTCGTTCGTCATAATGAATGAATTAAGGAATACTAACCATAATAAGACATGGGTATGGTTAGAGGGTTAGGTGGGATGACATGGAAATTTGTCATGTAAATGTAGACCTAACCGGTATGAGTTAAGAACATGTAAAACTTATAAGTACAGACTCAACCAACATAACTGTTAATCAGACCAATGGGTGGGTTAAGTAATATGACTAGACTAATGACACTTAACCAATATGATATGAGTGGGTGGGTTAAGTAACGTGGCTAAGCTAATAACACTTAACCGTTATAATGTGACTAGCGGATGGGTTGGGCTAACTTGAATAGGTTGATAACACCCAATCGATATAACCTGATGCGTGGTAGGGTTAAGTAAACACACGAGGGTAACACTTAACCATTATAATTTGACTGGTGGATGGGGTTAAGTTAACATGCACTTAACCAATATATCGTGATGCGTGGTAAGGTTAAGTAACAATGGAGGGTAACACTTAACCGTCACAACATGATAAGTAGGTGGGCTAAGTCAATATACACTTAACCAATATGACATGACATGCGGTGGGGTTAAGTTAACACAAGGGAGAACACTTAGCCAGTATAACAAGGCTTGCGGTAGGGTTAAGTAACACAAGGAACAACACTTAACCAATATAACATGATGTGTGGTAGGGTTAAGTAAAACAAGTGAAACACTTAACCAATTTAACGTAATGGACGGAGAGGGTTAAGTACATCACGAGAAGGTGGGTAATATCTGTATATATAGGCCCACACACTTAACTAGTAGGAAACCCTAGTAACGGGGACCAATTTCAGCAGTAACCCAAATCAGGTATCAACGGTACCCTGAAACTAGGCAGGGTGGGGCACGATTACTGGGCTGATTGTAAGTGGTCAAAAGCGACGGCGGTGGGTGCACAGTGTGGTTCTAACGGAGTGCGGGCGTGCACGCAACTCCGGAGCAGAAAAACAGGGCACTGGAGGGCACCAGTAGTATACCCTATGCATTCTAAAATTGTGTCGGGCCGCCACCATGAGACTGGATACACCCCATGGTGGGACCAACATAGGTATCTACAATCATTGGGGGCTGTATGATACACGTATGTAACATAATCCCTAGGTTGGACCTAGGTGGCATAAACCCTAAATCCAAGAAGCGTTCAATAAGTAGCATAACCCCTAGGTTGGACCTAGGTGGCATAAATCCTGGTTAAATCTAGGAAGCACTCGATAGAAAACCCTAGATTAGATCTAGGTAATAAATAATAGATGTACACGTGAAAGCAACCTTAATTTCGGGGATTGGGATCACTTTACGATTTTATCATTTTATATAGATTACTAGTTGGGACACTAGTTAGGTGGTGCAGAGCAAATAGATATCATTTTAATGGTGAAGCAGAGAAATCTTGCGGTGCTTGATAGAAATCTAGCGAAACTATACTTAGTTCATCTTGAATGGGAACCTTGCAATGTTATACATGACTAAAGTCATATGAGGTTATTCTTAGTTATCTTTCCTGTAGTTTATCTTGTCATCCTGCTTATGTTTACTTTCAGTTTATTCATGCCATGTTATCTTTACTGTTTTTTATGCTGAAAGTCACTAGGACTTACTCAGTCTTTATGACTGATAGGGGTGAGCATTATTCGGTTAAACCAAATAAACCAACCAAACCAATTTATTTTGGTCGGTTTGGTTCGGTTTTGAAATCAAATCGGTTTGTATTCGGACCGAAAAAATATTAAGTTTGGTTATCGGTTTAACCAAACTAACCAAATTTTTACTATATTTCAAAATTATTGGTATTATAGTAAATATTTTAAGTTAGTTTAGTTATTTAAGTATATATTATTCATCACCTATGTGTCAAAATTAATATTAAAAAGCATAAAAATCAAAAGTAATAATACTATAATCATATATTTATATTTTGTTTCAAATTACAGTGAATATTTCAAACATAAAGTGTAAAACATTTTTAGTTCAGTTTAATCGGATAACCAACCGAACCAACCAAACTTAATTTGGTTGGTTTGGTTTGGTTTTCATTATTATTGGTTTTAGTTTGGTTTGACAAATTTGTCATCGGATAAACCAAACCAACCAAATGCTCACCCCTAATGACTGACCCGTTTTGTTTCGCCTCATTTTCTTCCGTTGCCCTCCCCCCCCCCCCAGGTTCACAGGGTGGGAATTCAGCTTAGTTCGGATCTTACCAAGCTCCAAGGCTCTTTCTTGTACGGCTTGGATTTCTCTTGGCTATGGCTTGCTTTGCTTTATTGGGGAATACTACAACTTATTTTATGCTTCTTTGTTTTTGAGCAAGACAGATATTTTAACTATGTAATTAGGTATTGGAAGTTGATGGGCTTTTATTGTAAACAATTATATTTAGCAAGTGATTTGAAGTACTTCCACTTTACTTTCCGCTGTTTTATATATGTCCGTCTTGTAATATTTCTGTTCCAGTACCCATAATGCTCCATTGAAGTTAAGGCATTCCCTTTGTGAGTGACCTTAACGGATGTGGGGTGTTACAATTATAAACCGAAAATCTTTATTAATTAAATATATCGTAGTGAACAAACGAAATGTCATTAGCAGTTGAAGCCAGGAAAGAAATATGGATACAATAACTTCATAAAATTGTTGTCATGCAATTGGCAAAGAGTAATACTGATTGGCCAGAAAACTTGCTTGTCCTTCCAGTATATGCATTTCTTGTTAATTTTTTTTTGAACCAGTGGATGTTATGTTTGAGATTGTTATCATCATAAAGTAATGAAACTAGTTTGAAATCCTAATTCTACTCCTATCAAAAGTGATAATCCAAATTAAGTTTTTGGGGTTAGAATGATCTACAGAAATTTAAGGAAAATTATAGGTGTCTAAATTATCCTTAAGAGTCATATTTTAAAATCATAAAATCGTATGACCATATATGAATAAAGTAAAAGTATTTTACGATCTTTTGACATGCAAAATACATGTTATTACATAGTTTATGATGGAATCATAATGAATTCTACAGTTCAAAATTAGCTCAAAAGTTACAGAGAATGACAAAAATATCGCTGAATATAGGGATTGAAACAAATTGAAACTTAATCTAATTGGAAAATTGCTCTGAAAAATAATGAGTGATTTTTGATCTGATATTGATTTAAATTATTTGTTTGTAAGATGTAAGAAGTATTTGTTGAAGATAAAGATTTTATAATAATTAATGATATTAGTTATGGTAATATGATGACACGGAAGTTTGAATTTTGGATGATCAGTAAGGGAAGTTCTTATCTTTATCACAGAATACCAGTCTTTCAGAAACTGTGTTGGGTAAAGCATTTTAATTTGAAATTTTATTTATGTATTGTGTCCTGAGTTTAGCAATTGTATTCTGTAGAAATTAAGAAACTCTAATACCAGTTTGTAAAAACTAATATGAAGAGGAATTATTATCGAGGAGGAGGAGGAAATACTTATTTTAAGAGGAGGATACTTTCAATTACTTAGAGGAGGAATTCTTTCTTTGATTTCCTTACAACATTTCCTTATAGAATTTTTTTCTTTTCCCTCGTCTCACTTTTTCCTCTCACTCCCTCTCTTACAATACTCACCTTCTCTCTTACAACACAAAAAATGACCACCCATATTTATATAGTGGTCTAGATGACCTTAAAACTCAATAGACACCTTTTCGTCAATAGACACAACCCTTAACGAACTGACACATCATTAATTAACTTGACCCTTTACCAATAAACATTAGTTAGACACAAACTTTAACATGACTCTTAACACATAAAAGACACATCACTAATTAACATGACACTTAACTCATAAAAGACACATCCCTTGATGAATGATCATAAAGACCATTAACTTCTCTTGCCTTTTTACCTAAAAGACGCTTGTCTCTTCATTTTATTATTCTCGTTAAACTTGCATTTAATGTTCACCCAACAAAACTCCCCTGTAAACTTAAACGTTTTATTCCTCCAAGGGGGTTTGAATATGCCATCGACCAAATCAGCATACGGAGGTGTTTCCTCCTTAGCAGCATCGCTCACCTTCAAAGCAACTTTGTGGTTAAATGGGACTGATGAATACAGCCTTAATGCCTCACATACAGATGCATGCAAGTAAATCACTGCTTCAGTCTCTTCTGGCTCAAAAACTCTCATTTTACTACCATCAGTATGATTACATGACTTAAGACCATTCAACTCTTGGAGTATTTTCTGTTCAGCTCTTTCGTTACTGCAAACTGACCAAGAGAACCATATAAGTGCAACTCCTATTGTATCTTCCTCATCCACATCCTTGATTTCTTCTAAATCCCCACTGTTTGTATTATCATTTTCTTCTGTTTTCTTTCCATTTTCTGCATCGTCTGAACCCTCAAGGACATTAATCTCGCATGTTTCATTTATATCCGCCTTATCTATCTTTGATTCCCCAAGAGTTCATTTTCCGCCACTATCACCAGACTTCTTTTTGTCAGCCTTCTTAATTTCTTCATTGTCTTTCAGTTTATCCTCGTCTTTCTTCTCCTTGTTTTCCACTTCAGCATTAGTACTATTTTTACTTGCCTTAACTTCAGCTTTGGCTTTAGGCTTATGATCTTTCTCCTTCTCCTCTTCAGATGATTCTTCTTCATTTTCATCTTCCTCGTTTTCATCTCCTTCCTTTTACCCTTATTTTCTTTCTCATCCTTTACTTTTTCATGTTCATCCTCACCATCTTTCACTTCACTTTCCTCTTTGGCTTTGTCCTCTTCTTTACCTTCTTTCACTACTGATGCAACATTCTTTCCCATCAGCACCTCTTTGAATCTTTCGACCTCCTCTTCATCATATTCTTCAACTTCCTCTTCATCTTCTCCTTTGTCATCCTTTTCATACACCTCTTTTAATAATTCCCACGAATCTTTTGCTGTTTTTTCTCCAATAATATAACTACATGCTACTCCATCGACGTTTTCACACATCACAACACGAGCGCTATGGTCTTTCCATCTCAAGCTTGTAAATGCCTTCCTCTCTTTCTCCGTTATGTTTTTAATGTCTTTTGGCCACTCATAGCCATACCCAACGATCTCCCATAACCCTTTGGAGATTAACTCTTCTTTCTTTCTACTACTCCATATTTCATAACTTTCTTTTATGAGAACGAACGACATAACAGTAGAAATCCCATGATTTCGACCAGGATCCGATACCAATTTGTAGAAATTAAGAAGCTCTGATACCAATTTGTAAAAACTAATATGAAGAGGAAATATTATCGAGGAGGAGGAAATACTTATTTTAAGAGGAGGATACTTTCAATTACTTAGAGTAGGAATTCTTTCTTTGATTTCCTTACAACACTTCCTTACATAATTTTTTTCTTTTCCCTCGTCTCGCTTTTTCCTCTCACTCCCTCTCTTACAATACTCACTTTCTCTCTTACAACACACAAAATGACCACCCATATTTATATAGTGGTCTACATGACCTTACAACTCAATAGACACCTTTTCGTCAATAGACATAACCCTTAACGAACTGACACATCATTAATTGACTTGACCCTTTACCAATAAACATTACTTAGACACAAACTTTAACATGACTCTTAACACATAAAAGACACATCACTAGTTAACATGACACTTGACTCATAAAAGATACATTCCTTGATGAATGATCATAAAGACCATTAACTTGTCTCTTCATTTTATTATTCTCATTAAACTTGCATTTAATGTTTACCCAACATATTCAAGGCTATCAAGTTTATAATATTGTTTTTCCTATACCTAGCATATTAATACTGCATGAAGTCAATCAATGAACTATTAATTCTATTTAAAACACGTGAGTTAGAAGTGACATTAAATTTATGGATTTTTTTCTAGTAATTTTGTTCATATGTTATAGGCCCATCACAAATACTTTCAAGTGTGCGTATTTAAAGTATACAGATGAAGGAAATGGACAAATTATTTGTAGATAATTGTACGAACTTTTTAAATGTATGTATCAGCAGCAAAACAATGAGAGGGGTTTGGTAAAATACATCTAATTTGATGATATTTAAAAATAGAATATCAAGAGAGAGTTAGGGAGATGAGAAGAAACTCTTAAAATCAATAAGAGGTGGAAATTCTTCTGTTTAACTATTATTTAATTGATTGCTGAACTATCACCTTTTTAGCCAGATAATTAACACACGTTATGCTTGAAAATGGTGTAAACAATTATGATTTCCCTCAATATAATTTGGATAACCCTCTATTAACAAAAACATCAGTATTAGTTAATGTTCTTTAGTTCAAAGTTATAATAAAGTAATTCAAAATAACATATCAATGCTCACTTGATGTGATTTTATGGAGCTGTATAACATGAATTTGAATTATAAACTGCTTCATCTTCAGATCAGTAGTTAAATTCCGTGTTATCACTTTCTACTCCTATAATTGAATTCTACCAAAAAAGATGATGCCATTCCTCCCATAAGTAAATAAATTACAGAAGTATTGATGCTATTAAAGAAAACATTTTTTTAATAATAACAATTAAAGATTTGATATAAGCACAATCAGATTATGAATGACTCTCTCTCTATGTATGTTCGTGTGGTTGGACAACAATTTAATAGATTCAAGTCTTTAAAATCATTTTTTTTATTTTTGTATGATCTCAGTTTGTTTTATTCCTTTTTTAAGACACACCTTTGACTAATCGATTATTAAAACTGGTGTGTATTCCACTAGTCAATAATTACAGTTAATAGAATTTTTGCTTGCTTCTTAATTGTTTATGATCACATAATATATTTCAGTCAAATGTTTCTAACCGTTCATTTTCTATATAAAAAGTACATATTGGGATACTTACTATTCTCATTCAGTTTTATACTCCATTAATAAAGATTGTGTTTTATTCAAATCCGATACAATGTATAGTAAAATTCCATATCAACCGATCATACTGAGAGTTATTTATTGAAAAGACAAGATGGCAAATAATTTGAAATAAATGTTGTGTCATATTACAGGAACTGTAATGACATAGTGAGGATAGACACAACGCATCTAAAATCACAAGAAATAGGAGCGGTAGATGCGAAATTTTAAGTGGTTTTAAGAGCTAATGTCACTGTCAAAACAAAAGGCTTTGATACGTGTTTGTAATTTTATAGAATGAAAAAATGCATTTTGTCCTTTTATTAGTGGCATATTTTCCTTAGTTAGTAGGATGGTCAACCTTTTTTGGTAGCAATCTTGGTTTAATTTGACTTTTTTTTTGTTATCACCTTTTTTCTTAGAGAATTTTATATTCATAGGTTCAAAATGAGAGATTTTCCTAGGATTCATATTGAACGATGGTCCATCATCCTACTTCAATATTTTCTTTAACAAAACTTTCAAATAATGAAATACACAAGGATGCATTGCTATTTGACATTGAACTTGATGCATTAGCCTTTTGGGTTATGATAAATGCATGTTATGATTATTTGCAGGGCTGGCTAATTCTTTTCAAACGCAGGACCAAATTATTTTTCCTATGGGAAGATATTATGTAAATCCAAACTGTTCTTGCAACACTAGAATCAATGTGTAACCTCAATTCTCTGTTAAAGGCATAGATGCTCACCATAGTGCATTACCAGTAGATATTGATGCATGATCATCATTTCTATCTCAATTCTTTGTTTCATCCAGTGAAGTTAAGATAACAGGTGCCATTTCTTTGTTCATTGAATTTGAATAGTTTGTGAATACTGCAGTTCTTACACCTTGCTGAGAGAAAAATGCAAGACCAAGTTATTGATGGAAACTATGTGCATATTTTAGGATTTATGCTGAAGTACAATATGGTGTATCTTGTGCCTTCCACTTCCATGTTGTTTGGGTGCGATCTTGCATGCCGCTTCAGTGTTTCAGACGCAGCGTATGTTTCCTTTTTTTTCTTCCATGAATATTAAATTTAAAAGTTTTATGTGCGTACAATACCAATGTGCAAGCAGTGCCGGCCCTGGGCTTATGGTGGCCCTAGACCAAAACAAAATTTACGGCCCAAATTCAGTTGAAGAATAGGAAAATTGGAGGAAAGGGTATAAAAGAATGTGAAGCAAAACTGTTCAAACAAAGCGCCCTCCAAGGATTGAACCTAGATCACAAGTTACACAACCAACTTCTCCTACCACTCAGCCAAAGCATCTTTGATGTTACAACTTGAGTATACATTTTAATCAAAACGGTCTAATTTTGAGGCCCCCACCTCTTCCTTCCTCCTCCTCCCCGGTCCGGGGCCCTAGGCCGCCGCCTAGGCGGCCTATGCCCAGGGCCGGTACTGTGTGCAAGATGTATATGCTAGCAGTATGCTATGTTAACTTCTGTGCTATTTCTTGTAATTCTGTCTTTTATCCTTATGTAACTAAGAGCCCAAGCATTACCGTCAAAGCATACTTGACCTCATATGTTCAGTGCTCTTTCCTTGTGATTTGGTTGAAAGTTAAAACGAATATAATTTGAAGCAATGGGATGCACTAGGATCGAATAAGAACATATAGATGTTTCAAATTATGCTGGCAAGAAAAGCATGTAATAAGACCCACTACATGATAATACCTAGTCGCAATGTAGGTTGCCTCATTAACAATCTTTCGGCAAACCCCATATTCCATTGATTCCGTCTGAGATTGACCTAGTAGTCCTTGGAATTAGATGAGACATTAAAAGATTTGAAGCCATGTGCTTTGTCATTGTCCTTATCATCTGTTAATCGGCCTTTTGGTTCGGTCACCAAAAGTACTCAAGACACGCTCGACTCAACCCATCGCGTGACGCCAGGGCCAAGGGCAAAACTCAGGAAGTGCAGGAGAAAAAGGCCAAAGAGAGATATCGCAAACAAGGACCTCGCACCTTCACCTTTACGACGCCGCGCCAATGGACCAACCAGCCTCGACAACACCTCTCGCCAAAATCCGCTTCGCACCCAGCCAGGTGCGAAATTTCGCACCTCACCCCAGGTGCGAATTTCCAAGGCCCGATAGCTGGAGGTGCGAATTTCTGGAAGGTGGTCCCCATTCCTACCTATTCCTACCTAACCCCTACCTAACCACTTCCTATAAATACCCCATGGCCTCACACTTCAAAAGGGTTGAATTCTTGAGCTTGGAGACCTCCATAAAGCTTCATTAATGGCATCTCCTCTTTGAGGAAGAAGAAGGACAAAATTGTATTTTTCCTTATTATTCAATATATGATAATTATGACATCATATATCATGGAACATGAATGTAAGGAGATGTCATGAGATAGTCTCAACCTTGTAATTTCTTCCAAGTGATTAATAATATTTCAACGACTCTTCAAAGTGGACGTAGGCCCTCACTGAGGCCGAACCACTATAAATCTCTTGTGTGATTTACTGCTTATGTTTTATTTATGTTCTTGTCTATGTGACCATATTTATAATTCCTAGTAATTGGGAATCTTTGGTGTTTGTGACATTTTTTGCCATCAACATTTGGTGCTTTCACTGAGAAAACTCGGACGTTGCGTCTTTCTCGCATATTACCATCTCAACTTCGTCAAGCTTAAGGTTCCTAGCTTAACCTGCTACCGAGTCCGCTTATGATGGTAAAGAAGCCAAAGAACGCAATTATCGGCTCTTCAGCCGCAGCCGGGGCCGGTACATCTCGACAACCTCAACCGGCGGATATCCCGGCCACTAATGAAATTGAACCTCCAATTGTGGACCCTGAAGCGCCCGCAACCCAAGCGCAAATCCGCACGCTTAATGAAAGATATGAAAGTACAACCGTCGAGCTTAATCAAGCGCTAAGAAATAACATCGACCTTATGCGCCAACTTCAAGAAAGTCAGCGCGTCGTCGCTCGACTACAACTAGCTCGGAACAATGCTCGACCTAGACCACCAACATCAGAAACTTCCCCTTCCGAATCCAAGGGCCCATACCAAAGAAGAAGGTTTAGTTTCATCAACAACGTCGCCGTCCGAACAAATGCTCTCGATAACGGCAATGGCAATGGGTATGCCAACGGCAACGGCGATCGGACCACGGTTACCTATAGCGAGGGCGCCCAACCTCGGGATCGCTCTCGCCTAGTCATCAATGAAGGACCCGCTCCTACTAACCAACCTCCCCCTCGACAAGACTCAACGGCCGCCCGTTGAGACAATGAACCTACTATTCAGGCGGCCCATGCTTTTCCAGAACCGGATCCGCGTGACCCTGCCCCACATCATCACGCACACCAGGCTCCCATTATAGATGTCAAGGACATGAAAGAAGACGACCTAGATGTCCACCCTAGAAGACGCCCTCGTGCCAGAACTCCGAAACCTCGCCAAAGCCCATGGGTCCTGATGGTGGACCCTCATCCGACCTACCTTCCCGACATGGTCCGAAGGATCATGAGGGAGATGCGAGGAAATGTGCATGATTCATCGGAAGCGCACATTAGGCGCAACCCTTTCACTCGAAGAGTTAATGAAGCTGAATGGCCGCGATGCTTTAGCATGCCTCAGATGCCGCTCTACGACGACACCGCTGACCCTTGTGCTTTCCTAAACCGTTATGAGTGACAAATGGACTCAAGCAGAGGTGACGATCTAGTTAAATGCAAGTGCTTTCCAGTCTTCCTTTCAGGGATCGCTCTATGATGGTTCTCTCGCCTTCCGCTTAATTCCATCTACAACTGCGGCCAATTAGCAACACAGTTGGTCAAGCAATTCAGAATGCACATCCCGACTTCGAAGAACGCCCTTACTCTTTCCAACTTATACCAAGGACCTATAGAATCACTTAAAAGCTACCTTTCCAGGTTCAATATCTCCCTTGCCGAAGTTTAGGATCCGGATCCGCGCACCATACTCTTCCAGCTAGCTAAAGGTGCCCTTCCTACTTCCGAATTCGGGGCATGGATTGACTGAAAGCAACCCAAGAGCCTTGATGCTTTCTACGAGAAAGCAGGGCAGTTCTTATGCCAAGAAGAAGCAAGACGGAACCGCCTCTCCGACGCCAGCTGCTCCACTAACCCTCGAGCTGACACCGCAAATAACCACCCTAGGGGGCGAGAAGCAGGAGGACCCTCCAATCCGAATACGGGGGCTAGACCCCCCAGATAAAGACCGAGCAACGAAGGACAAGGAGGCCGGGACAACAATCAGGTCCAGACAGAGCCAAGGAGGCTCGGCCTGTACCAAGCCTACGAGACATATACTCTGCTAAATAAAGATCCAGAGACCATCTACTTGGAAACATGCAACACTTTGCCGTATCCGAAACCCCACGCAAGGGAGTCGACCGATTCCGAGAAGAACTCAGGGAGATACTGCCGATATCATGACATGTATGGACATAACACAAATGAATGTCGACAGCTTCGAGATGCAATTGAAAACTCATCCGCGAGAAGCGGCTTGAACGATATGTTCAAGAGCCCTTTCCACCCGGAGCCAATCCAAAACCCCAAGCGCAAACTCCTCAGACGGCCGCCAAGACTACCCCTGGACTGCCTAACGTGAGGCGAGGGATCGTGATTAATACTATATGCGGCGGGCCCGACCCCGCACATGACAGCTTTCGAAAGATGGAGGAATACGTGGGTTCCATTAAACATGCAACCTACGAGCCTTGCTCTGCTCCCGATGAATTCATCTCGTCCAAGCTCCGGAAAACAATGCGAGACGACATCATTTTCCACGGGAGGGAGTCCAGTGAAATTTAAATCCCGACCACTGATCCTTTGGTCATAACGGCCCAAATTGGCGCTGCAACCGTTCGAAAGATATTGATTGATTCGGGAAGCTCGGTCAACATCATCTTCAAAGCCACCTATGATCAGATGAAGTTAGAAGCCAAAGATCTCAAACCATGCCACTCCACAATCCACGGCTTTAATGTGGGCATCCAACTGTCCAGTAGGAGTCATTGACCTACCCATCGAACTCGGTGCAGGGGATCGAAGCCGAGTTCGAATCCTCACCTTCATGGTTATTGACATTGTCTCATCATATAGCGTCTTCCCCAGACGCCCCTTCCTCATAGAATTCCGCGTCTGCCTATCGCCATGGTCCATCCTAATGAAATTTCCAATAGAAAATGGGATCGCGACAGTCAATGGCTACCAAGTCAGTGCTAGGGAATGTTACCCGGTAGAATGGAAGAATGCGCGCAATAGGAATAAGGGTAAAGCAGTGCCCACTCCTATCTTTCCGACGACCTCGATCCAAGGAAAGACGAAGAGCTCGAGTGCGAGAGACCTCCTCCGGTCGAGCCCACAATAGATGTACCCGTTAGCCCTAACGACCCGTCACGAGTATTGAAGATAGGGTCCCACCTTCACCTAGCCATTAAAGATGATCTCGCGAATTTCTTAAAATCAAATCTGGATGTATTCGCATGGACTCACTCCGATATGAAAGGCATCGACCCTGGAGTCGTCTGTCATTCTTTATGCATATATCTTACAATGCCTCCAGTCAAGCAGAAGCGCCGTTTCCTAGGGCCCAAGAGATCCAAGGCACTCGAAGAAGAGGTTGACCGCCTACTAAACAACAACTTCATCATGAAGCCTACTACCCCAAGTGGGTCCCCAATCCGGTTTTGGTCAAAAAGGCCAATGGTAAATGGCGGACATATATCGATTTCTCTGATTTGAACAAAGCTTGCCCGAAGGACAACTTTCCGCTCCCAAAGATCGACTGGCTAGTCGACTCAACCGCCGAATTCCAACTGCTATCTTTCATGGATGCCTACTCCGGTTACAACCAGAGCCTGATGGATCTCCGCGACTAGGATCATACCTCCTTCATAACCGACTTCGGACTTTACTGCTATCGCGTCATGCCCTTCGGCCTCAAGAATGTCGGTGCTACATGTCAGCGGATGGTTAACCGGCTCTTTGAAAACTAAATCGGGAAATCTATAGAGGTGTACATGGACGACATGCTAGTTAAATCGAAAGTATCTAGCGATCACGTCCGCAACCTCTCCGAAATATTCGATGTCCTACGCAAATACGACATGAAACTCAATCCTCTAAAATGTTCCTTTAACATCGCTTCAGGAAAGTTTTTGGATTTCAACGTCAATGCCCGGGGCATCGAAGCTAACCCCGAGAAAATCCAGGCCATTCGGGACATCCGAATCCCCGGGAACATCAAGGATGTTCAGAGTTTAAACGGGAAGGTCGCCGCTTTAAGTCGATTCTTCTCTAAGGCCACCGACAAGTGCATTCCTTTCTTTGATTTACTTCGAAAAGGGAAACGCAATTTCAAGTGGACACCTAAGTGTGTTTCCGCATTCAAGGAACTCTTGAATCACTTAGAGCGACCACCCATCTTATCTAAGCCTATAGACCACGAGGACTTATATGTTTACCTGGCTGTTTCTCCATAGGCAATCAGCTCGGCGTTAATACGACTCGAGGATCGCATCCAACGACCTGTCTACTACATAAGCAAACGACCGACAGGTGTAGAAAAGAACTACCCGAAGCTCAAAAAACTAGCATTCTGCTTACTGATCTCCTCCCGGAAGCTCCGGCCATATTTCCAGGCTCATCCCATATAAGTCTACACCGACCAACCGCTGCATCCAGTCCTACAACGACCTGGGGCATCCGGTCGACTGCTGAAGTGGAGTATGGAACGAAGTTAGTTCGAGATAATATTCATTCCCCGTCGAGCCATCCTCGAGCAAGCCCTCGCCGACTTTATAGTAGAATTCACGGCCCCCAAGGAGACCTTTGCAGAAGACACTGAAGCCCCCGACAACGAGTGGAAGTTGTTTGTGGATGGATCCTCCAACATCAAATGCGCGGGAGCCGGTATCGTGCTCATCACTCCTGAGGGATGCTCAATACACTATGCACTAAAACTGAATTTCCCCGCTACCAGCAACGATGCAGAATATGAGGTGCTGGTAGCCGGACTAAGAATCGCAACCGAACTCAAGCTGAAGATCATTCAGATTTTCTCCGATTCACAGCTCATCGTGCGTCAAGTAAAAGAAGTGTACCAAACAAAGGGGGAACAACATGCCCTGTACCTAGCCCAAGTTCAGGAACTGCTTGCCCACTTTGATCACTTCACTATCACTCACATTCCGCGAGAGCAAAATGAAAAAGCCGATTCATTGGCCAGACTGGCGAGTTCTGAAAATCCGCAGCTTTTGGGGTTCGCCCCCGTCGAAGTACCCAACTCTCCCAATATCAAGCCAATTCAAACCGGCGCGGTCATGAATGTCGAACCAGAGCCGGAATCATGAATGACGCCAATTAAGGGCTACCTGCGACATGGGATCCTCCCAGAGAGCCGCAAAGAAAGGCGAGTGCTAACCCTCCTGTCAGCCCGTTACCTTCTTGTAGATGGGGTACTATATCGAAGAGGCTTCTCTGTCCCCTTACTTAGATGTGTGGCCCATAACGACACCCTAATTTTTTTTACTAGCGTTCATGAAGGAGAATGCGGCGACCACACATGGGGGCAAACTCTGGCCAGGAAGATACTCCGACACGATTACTACTGTCCCATGCTCGACCAAGACACCACTGACTATGCTCGCAAGTGCGACAAATGCCAATGCTTCTCTAAGATCCCGATAGCCCCGCCAACAGAACTGACATAGATGACCAGCCCATAGCCATTCGCCATGTGGGGAATCGACATCATTGGAACTCTTCCCATGTCCAGAGGTACCCTCGCCACCATCACCACCAAGAAAATGATCAACTTCGTTGTGCGCAACATCATCACTCGATGCGGGGTCCCTCAAGCCATCATTTCAGACAACGGCACTCAATTCGAGAGCACCGAATTCAAATCCTTCTGTCGGCGGCACGACATCGAAAAAAGGTTCTCGGCCGTAGCTCACTCCCAGGCCAACGGACAGGTCGAAGCAGTCAACAAATTCATCAAGTCTATCATCAAGAAGTGCCTCGAGAAGGCCTGGGGCATGTGGGCAGACGAGCTTCCTTTAGCCCTATGGGCCTACCGAACAACTCACAAGGCAGCAACCGGGCACACGCCCTTCGCCCTTTCTTACGGGTTTGAAGCCGTCATCCCCATCGAGCTCGAGCTTCAGTCTCATCGTGTCACCTACTTTGACCCAAAGACAAATCAAGACTTGCTTTTGGGGTCACTCGATTTGCTAGAAGAAAAAGAAACAAAGCCGACCTACGAGCCGTTGCCCAACGACAACGAGTCGCTCGGTACTTCAACTCTCGAGTCCGCCACAAGGACCTCAACATCGGCGACCTCATCCTAAAACGGGTCTTCCCTCCGCCAATAGGTCTCGCTCCTCGTTGGGAAGGGCAGTACTCCATACTGCGAAGACTCAGCGATGGAACTTTCAAGCTTGCCACCGTGGACGGAGCTGAACGACCAAGGGCTTGGAACAGTGAACATCTCCGCCACTACTTCACATAACTTAGCACATGGTTGTTTACGCTTTCCTGCGATGTTTTGTTTTGTAATGATTCGAGGCATTGTAAAGGCTACTCATGCCAAAAGTTATTAGTGGAAATGATGTTCATCTTTCTATCCCCTTACTCTTTGTTTACTCCTCACGCGACATAATTAGCTAACCCTGACAGCTAGTTTCTGTGCACCGCCATACCAACTCCCAACATTGGGGTCTGCACCGCCATCTCAACCGCAAACCAATCTCGCGGCCTAATCACATTGGCAACGACTGGCATCCCAAACACGGGACCCGGCCATGCTACTCAAGTCGCCAGCCTGCGGCGCGACCGAGTATAAATAACCTCTGACTCGAACCTTGACCCTAGATCAAGGCCGAGGATAAATCATTCAACCACCCAACAGCTTGACGGGGCGATACAAACTCCCCCTGAACTACGAGTGTCGGTCGGACTTTGGCGAACACCAAAATCGACCCTTAAATCGTCACATCCCCGAAGCTCTCAAGGCTGAGGGGTAGCCCACAGCCACGATCGGACCTTACGAGCTGATGATCCGGGCTTCTCTTTCTAGGCGAATGATGACGCCCTCAGGCTCGCCCCAACCCGATGAACGATGGGAGAGCCTACACTGGACGGACCGCACAACGCGACGTCATACGCCTCCACTACTCTTGAGGTTAATCCCGGACAATCCAAGAAAAAAACAACAGGCGCTCTAGCCGGGCTTCGTAGACTACGAGTCTCCTGAGCTGAGGGAGACTTACTAGAAGCCCGCGCACTATCTTACACACCTCTGGAACAACAACCCAGAGTGCGGCACCCAATCTCGCTTCTCTAGAACTACAACCCAGAGCGCAACACTCAATCACACCCCCTGGAATCACCAGCCTGGGGCACAACACTCACAATCGCTTTTTTGCTAAATGTGACGATAAGTATGCTTATGCAAGTACGGGATGCCCGAAAACATAGGAGGAACATCCGAACAATTAACACAAAAGGCGATCTTTACTAATTCACTTTTCATTTCAACACACACATGCATTACAACCAGCTACACTACTAATATCTTTCCTTCTAATGGCAGGGTGTACATGAGAACCACACCGTGCCTTGAAAAACCAAAAGCGAGGGCCGAACTCGCGTAAACTATCGGCCTACACTACCAAAATGATCGCTAAGAATATGCCTAAGTGAGTAATGCTAATCATGCTTCCCCATCTTTTCTTTATGCTTCTTCTTTGCCGAATCAGCACTTGATGGTTCATCCGTGGAGCCGGACCTTCTCTTGCTACACCCTCCTTTCCCACTTCGGCTCCCTTTGGCAGTGGTCGACCCATGAGAAGTTGAGAGACGCCTCTCGCCCGCCTTGTCGCCACTAGGGATCTCAGTAACATCAGCGTGGGCAACTGGCGGCACAAGAAGGGGGAACCTCTAGCAGGAAGACTGATCACGACTGCGCTTGCCTCCGGAGTCTTTTTCTTATCCCGCTTGGCTTTCTCCTGGGCCTCTTTAGCGGCTTGACGATCGACGAGCTTCTGGGACTTATGCGCAGAATCGCCAGCCCTGGTTTTCACACGGGTTTTAATAGCCCTTCGTTGGGCCTCTTCATCCTCCCGTTCCTTTTGAGCCTCATAGGCTACCCTTTTTCTCTCAGCTTCCTCATCAGTCTGCTCCTGAGCAACGGCCGCAGTAGCCCCCTCCGCAGTATCCTCCATGACCTTTGCTACGATCTCCTGCCCAGAAGCATCATCCTGCCTCATCCTTTCCTCCATCGGACCTCGGGAAATCCCAGTTTGCCCATCTACCTCCTCTGCATCATCATCAAGAAGGCCCTCGTAAACGCTGAGAGTTATTCTAATCCCCGAGAAGTTATCAAGCTGATCTCCACTCTCTCCAAGCTGAGTCCCCCCAAGTCCTGGCCCAGATTCAGTTGTCTAGGGAACCGCAGGGCCAGGGCCCGATGCCAAAGTTACTTCAAAAGGGGCTGCATAACAAAAACTCGATCTTTTAATCCTCAAATTCGGTGATCACATCATCCTCTGGGATGCATTGCAAAGAAAATTTACCTCCGGCCAAGGATGGCGGGGGAAGAGCCAAAGGGACACCCGGCACAAAGCGTAGCGTGAGTTCAGCACCTCCCGGTTCAAAATGCTCAACATCACGCTCGGTTGAAACTCGGGTCAAAGCGGCCGGGTAAATCGCGATGACCGATCTAGGAGAAGATGGGCGAGAAGAACTTTCCTCCGCTGGATCCATCGCTACCACAACACTTCCCGACACAACAAACTTTCCCTTTTCGGCGGCAAGCCTCTCCAGCCTTTCTTTCTCTGCATCCTCGAGCAGCAACCTTCTACCCTCTTCCAGCTTCTCACGCTCTTCTATGGTCAAAAGGTCAATCATAAGTTGTCGCTCGTCCAAGGTCCCAACTTCCACTTCACGCAAGAAGGCCTCGTACGGGACCATCCTTTCCCAGGTTCGAGCCAGCTCGCGGGAATAGTCATCCATCCAAGAGATTCCAAGGAACCTTAGGGCTTTTACCAGCATGTTCTTGATATCCCCCTCCACAGTCGAATACGCCCGGAACTCTGCATCCGCTGGCTCGCTTTTTAGTTGCTCCACCTCTCTCAGGCGCTCAGCTTCCGACCCCTCAACGGTGCCCAATACATCTCGATTGCTGGCTTCCGCATCCTCTTTCGCTTTCCTCGCCGCCTCAAGCTCCCTCCTTGGGCGATCGTTCTCAGCTTGCAAAGCCTTATTATCTTCCTGAAGTTGGAAGATTTTGGCGTTCTCTCTCTCCAACTCGATACAGAATTGATCCACATCAGCCTTCTTCTTCTTCAGAGTCATGTTCTGGGTGGTCAAATCAGCTATGGTCTCTATAAACATGGAGCGAGAATTATCCGCCTCCTGTTTGAGTGTCTCATACCCCTGCTTAAGCTCGGCTGAAAATCCACGAACTCCATGAGTCAGTATTTAAAGGTACGAGAGCAAACGACCCCCAACAAACATAAAAAAGGAAAGAGGAAAACCCACCAATTTCGGTGTTCAGATTGGCGACGGAAGTCTTCTCAGCATCAATGACTATTTGCTGATCCAAAAGATGTATGTTCTTCACCCTGACCAGATTTGATAAATGATGGGAGTATCGGGTGAGCTCGTTGACCTGGTGATACACGACTTTCACATGATTCCATATCTTTCCAGAGGCCCTATTGGGAGGCGGACGAATATCAGGGAGAGATGGCAGCTCGTCAAAATAGAGTCGAGGGAAATGATGCATCAAAAATGCTTTCTTCTCCTCTGGGGAAAGCTAACTTGGGATTCAGTCAAATCTTCCGTCTCTACCCTACTCGGCCTCGGCGGGTCGAACGGTGCCCCTTTCCCCTTGGTTGTCTGAATAGGAGCCGATGGGACGGTGATGGACAAAGTCGCTAATGACATACGACTCGACCCTCCTAGATGAAGCCTCGAACCCCCACTGGACACTCGAATCGGAGGAGGAGGAGGAAGAGTCATAGAAGATGAGGACCTATCTTGGTGACAACTCCCGCTACCATGACCTCGCGGTGGTGGGGCATCGCCGTACAGGCTAGCTCCCCTCCTGAAAGAGCCAATAAAAGCAGTCTCGGGATGGTTGCGGTCTCCACGACCTCGTCCCCCGCTTCCTCTAGCCATATCACCTGTCAAAGGAATAACGCAAAGTCAGTCAAGCAGCACGTGCAAGCACTCTTCTATGCAGTTTAGTATGTGTAAGTGTGTGTCCTAATGCTCTCTCAACAGACCAGATTGTCCCTCAGTCGAAGGAGTTAGTCCCTCCGCGTCATGAGCTAGATCCTCCATACTAGCTGCGTTCGGCCACATAGACAAATCCACAGGAACTGTACTCAGACCAGCAAACTGATCTACTCTTTCAAGGGAGGAGGTAGCTTCTAGAGAGGCTGCAGGAGAGTGAGGACTAGCCAATGCTTCTTCCCCCACCCCTCCGATCGGGGGCAGGGTAGAAACATCGAAAAGTCCCTCGTCTTGAGCAGCCGCTTCCACACTACCGCCCTTGTCACCACTAACGCCTTCCTGGAACTTAACGACCTTTCTGGGCCCGAGCCCGCCAGGAGCCGTCTTTCTCTTCAAAGCGGGGGCAGCAGGGCCTTCCGCTGCTTTCTCCCCCAATTCACTGCTCCCCACTACAGGCCTGATTACGGCCCGGTTGGCCGGAAGCAACACAACACGCCGAAGGCGGTCCTGATCCACTACAGAATCCGTCCTGCGGGAGCCCTCAGGAATAGCTCGCAAAGCGTCGAGACATTGCCGATACTCATCGCCAGTAGGTGCCTCGGTATTCCCTGCCACAATCAAAAATAATGAATCACGAAGCTCGACAACTTGTAGAGAAAGGAGACGAAGATTAAAGATACTCACTTCCTTCTGTCCATCTCCTCGCAAATCCGGGAGGGCAGCGAACAAAGAACCAATCATGCTTAATCACCAACGGTCTGGGCCACTTTCCAACAAAAAATCTAGTAGTGGGATACTCTTCCAAGAACCATTACGAAGACGATGCGCTAGTTGACCGCCTAAAATGGAAGAGGTACGGAATGTCCTCTCCGGTGGGATCCCGATGCAGGAACTCTCGAAAGAGAACGCTAGTACCCAAGAGCGAAGAATAAGAATTCGGGTGCAGCTGTGAGGGTGCAAGGCGGAAGTTGAATAGCATTTCCTGTATAAAGTAAATGGCCGGGGGCACGCACCCCGCAATGCAAGTATGCCAATTCCAAGCAGTAAAGCCTTCAGGCGGCACGTGGGCCCTTCCGCCCGATCCAGGTGCATGAGCCTCCCCCTCCGAGATATTAAACCACGATGATAGCTTTCTAACTGCCGTGGCATCAAGGCGCGACGGCACCGAAACCGGAGGATTGTCCAAGATGACTGCATCAGGAAGCATGTCAGGAGCCACTGGGGCAGGCGGCTCACCACCACCCATAATATCCACAATTTCCATCTCGGCATGTACGACTGGAGAATGTAACCTCTCAGTATGACCCCCGTGCTCCGACACTTCAGGCGAACTCCCTGTCTGAGAAGGAGTCTACCCTTCGTTAGTCTCAAGCTCGTTGCTTCTAGAGTTGGTGTTGTCCGTAGAATCAGAAGTGTAAGACGGTGGCGGGGAAGCCTCGGCTTCCAGAAGTTTCCCAGTCTGTGATCTTATTTGCATAGCTCGCTATACTTCAATATACCAGTGTTAGACATCATCGTGAAATTACCTATACCCGTCGTGTTGATGAAGATTAACAAGTGTGTGCAGTGTCATGCAAAGAATGAGAGCGCACATAGAAATGTTAAAGATCTTAACAGTTCAGTCACAGTCTAGATATATGCTCTATCATATGTGAAAATTCTAAGTTTCTATCCATGCAGTTAGCAATGACAACAACAGTACATTTGAACAACCAAACAAATAGTGTATAAGTCCAAGGGCAGACAGTCAGGAAATCAAAGTTCGAAGTGGCAAGAGTCAACACTCGGCCAAGGCAATGCACTCGACTATGCCCCGGGGCACAAAGTTTCCAGAGACACCCAAGACCGAGCCCGGACACCTCGAAAATTCGAAGCCCTTGGGGGTTGAAATCTCGAACCACAGTGGCTCGAAATTTCGAACCCCTCTGGTTCGAAAATTCGAGCCCTGGTGGTTCGAAAATTCGAGCCCCAGGGGTGTCGAAAGCTCAAGCCCCCGAGGTCCTAGGATTCGAACCCCAGGGGGCCTAAGCCTCGAAACCATCGGGGTTTGAAAATTCGAGCCCGAGGGCTCGAAATTTCGAACCCTACAGGGCTCGAAATTTCGAACCCTACAGGGCTCTAAGGTTCGAGCCCCATTAGGTTCGAATTTCCGAACCTCCCCTTCGGGCTCGAAATCTCCAGCCTCCTCCGTCGCACCTCGACCTCCCTTCTCCCTTCCCTCGACTCGACCAAGTCCATTACCTCAGGAATTTTTAAGTCAAAGTGATCGAGAAACAAAGCTTTTAGAACAATGGCGGTCAACCCGAAATAGAAGAAGGAAGAAAAATGAGGGGGGAGGGGCTTGTATATAGTGAAAAGAAAAAAAACCTCGCATTCCAAGCCTAGGCTCGAAATTCAAACCTGAGGGGTCGAAATTTCGAACCTCTGAGGTTCGAAATTACGAACCTCGCGGCTCGAATTCTCGAGCCACCACGGTTCGATAATTCGAACCTTTAGGGTTCGAAATTTCGCACCTCCCAACAAAAAAAAATCTTCTCGACTGCGTA
The DNA here is from genome assembly GCA_030737875.1 of Allium sativum. Lineage (NCBI taxonomy): Eukaryota > Viridiplantae > Streptophyta > Magnoliopsida > Asparagales > Amaryllidaceae > Allium > Allium sativum. The sequence continues at coordinate 246,420,347 of CM060924.1, forward strand.
CGCTCACTTCCCGCCAAGGTCCCATCGCCTAAAACGTGCGATGATGGCACCATGTGAATAGTTAGCTGCGCGAGTGCGATACCAATCCAACAGCGGCTCGCTCACAATTCCATAATGAACGGGCCCGTCGGCCAATACATTTTCTCCAATAACTTGCAGGATAAATCCTCAACCCAACTACCATCTCAACTTTCATTCCAAATCACATCATGTCAAGACAAGGCGTCAAGACAAGACGTACTTTGGGGGGCATATGTTAATCGGCCTTTTGGTCCGGTCACCAAAAGTACTCAAGACACGCGTGACTCAACTCATCGCGTGAAGCCAGGGCCAAGGGCGAAACACAGGAAGTGCGGGAGAAAAAGGCCAAAGAGAGATCCCGCCAATAAGGACCTCGCACCTTCACCTTCACGACACCGCGCCAACGGAGCCAACCAGCCTCGACAACGCCACTCGCCAAAATCCGCTTCGCACCCAGCCGGGTGCGAAATTTCGTACCTGGCAGGTGCGAAATTTTACACCTCACCCCAGGTGCGAATTTCCGAGGCCCGACAGCTAGAGGTGCGAATTTCTGGAAGGTGGTCCCCTTTCCTTCCTACTCCTACCTAACCCCTACCTAACCACTTCCTATAAGTACCCCATGGCCTCACACTTCAAAAGGGTTGAATTATTGAGCTTGGAGACCTCCATAAAGCTTCATTAATGACATCTCCTCTTTGAGGAAGAAGAAGGACAAAATTGTTTTTTTTCTTCTTATTATTAAATATATGATAATTATGACATCATATATCATGTAACGTGAATGTAATGAGATGTCATGAGATTTTCTCAACCTTGTAATTTCTTCCAAGTGATTAATAATATTCCAACGACTCTTCAAAGTGGACGTAGGCCCTCATTGAGGCCGAACAACTATAAATCTCTTGTGTGATTTACTGCTTATGCTTTATTTATGTTCTTGTCTATGCGATCATATTTATAATTCCTAGTAATTGGGAATCTTTGGTGTTTGCGATATTTTTTACCATCAACATCATCCAACATGCCATCATCCTTCTCTGCATCCATAACTAATGCAATCTGGTCATTATTAAATTTTCGACCACTTCACATATGCTTTGCAATTGGAGAAGCAAATGTTTTATTTCTCTGCACCATTTGTTCCACCTCTAAATGTCTTGGTGAGTTACTGCTTGATGCATGACCACTTTCTCTCTCAACTTGGAAAGAATCTCTTGGTACCTCTTTATCAGGAAAAATTTCATTATTTTCAGTCTTACCTAATAGTTCTTTCACTCTGTCTCTTTCTGTTAGCAACAGGGCTTCTTTTCTTTGAACTGCTAACGTTAGATCTTTTAATTCACTCATTAATAATGCAACTTTGTCTATAATATTGGTATACAAATGAGTCTGGCTACAATTTTCACCATTGATTTGTATATGTGATTCATTAAGTTTTGAAATGATTGTTTACATCCATCTTAATACATTACTTAACTCAGATAGGTAAGTTTTTTTAGCCTCTTGTGAAGCAAGGTCATTGTTTGTGCATCTAGTTACTTCTTGGCGCAAGAATGAGATCTCTGAATCTCCTTCTTTTAATTATGACTCAAGACTTTTTATTTTCTTGGAGAAGATGTTCTGAAAGGCTATGCAATTCATCAAACTTTTCCACTGTTGTTGAAAGTTTTGCTAAATCTTTTGCCTTTGAAACTTCCAGAACGCTTATTTGCTGCATTTTTTCTTCCAAAATGTCCTCCAATTCAGCGATTCTGTTTACTAGGGCCTCGGCCTTTGATTCTTCTTCATTGAGGGCTTGAATCAGATCACACTTGAGGCCTTCTATTTCTTGGTCTTTGGCTGCTAATGAGTCAGACGTTAAATTTATAGATGATCAAAGCTGGTGATATATTGATTCCTATATCGAAAAACAAAGTTTGAAGTGTTTGATAAAAAAAACTGTAATTAGTATCTATATTACTAAAAGAGAGTTTAAATTCCTAAAGAAGTGACATTGATTTACATATTAGAAGAGAAAGTTTTGTAATTGGTAACTAACACCATTTGTCTTTACTTGTAGAGAAAAATAGGAAACTTTATTATAACTAACGCTCAATTCTCATTTCAGAAACAAGAATAGTAGGCAATGTGGCTAACAAAGGCATGTACTAACATAGACTTTTGTTAATTTGAGCGCGTGAATTAATTATTTTGCATCCATGAGTTTGAAGTAGAATAAAATTTGCATTTATTACATTGTATAACAATATTTTTCAATAGCCCTCACCCAAGCAGTATGAATGAATTTCATCTGTTACTATGTTGTTTGTACTGACCTGAGCACCAGGTTGACTTTTAGGAGCCAACTTTTCTGAGCATCAGGTTTGAGTAGTTTTAATATAATATGGAAACTCATATTATATTAAGTCAAGTCAAAATACCTTCTTTGCTGTAATTTTAGAATTTAACTAGTTTTCAAAATATTAACAAAGTTTACAGTATTTTATGCTGCTATTAATATGGTATACATTAGTTTATGAATTGATAAAAGGACAGAATCCTTGGAGCCTTCATCTGGATGTTTATGCTTCTGTTAACTGTGTTTTATTATTATTTAAAAAATGACATATTTATTCTATAAAAACATCCTTTTGGGTCCAAAAGTTACAAGTTGGTCCTCGTGAGATGAGATATAAGCTAATACATTCTATCCTTTCCACAAAATAACATATTCAAAAAGTACGTACACCATAAAATATAAAATAATCCATGAATCACATGAAATTCAAATCATAGTTATGACAGGTTTCAAGTTATCAAATTATCAAACATAAGTTGTTTCCAATTTGATACTACGTCTTCTATGGATGAGTTTATCATGAAAAGGTTTTTTACAGAATGGGACTCTTATTTCATATCAAATTATCAAATATTTTCTATATTCCCTTTTTTAAGTTGAAGTCGTTTAATTACATTTTCATATTAGTTGTTTTTTCCTAATGCACTTAGGCACATTTTTTACTTATGGTTTCCTTTTACCAAAGTTTTATATCCACATAATATCTGACAAAACCTGTGCTAAATATATATATATATATATATAATGCTTTTGGAAGCATTGAATTCAACTCACCAATTGTTCATTTTACCTTACTATTCACAGTGAAAATTCGATAGTTTAATTATCATCCTCCTCTACTCAGTGCATTTATGATGAACAAGTTGTGCATATGGTGTACAATTCATTTCAACTGCATTACGAATGTACAATAATACGTTGGTACCACATGACATATAACAACCAGTGCTAATAATATATGTTGTATCATTGCCAACCAAATTACCATACATTATCTACACCATTCAGCTGCATTATGAATGTATAGTACAGTGTGTGCATGCATTGGTATAAAATCTACTATATTATCATTAGTGACCAAATTATCATACTTTGTGAAATATGTAATATAGGCTTAACTTATACGAAACAATAATTTAACCACTGTAACTTTTATACAGTGATCTTGTAATATCATGCACTATTCTACTTCGTTGTATATGATCATCATGCTTCCAGTATAACTCACATTTATACAGGTTATATGCACATTGCCGTATTTTGCTTACGACAACCTAATAATGTTGCTATTTAAATTGTTTTCAGTGAAAATATTAACTTCTTTGCAGATAATATGATCAAATATCCAGTAGCCTAACACAAACTTTGTTTTGCAGGTTCGTCACCTAAAGTAAGGGTCTGCTGTTGATGGGTTCTGGTCTATTTTCTGAATACTGAAGTTATATGTAATACGTATGAACTTTGAATTTATACGTAATATTCAGTTAATTGTTATTATGTAATATATACTTAGGTTTGAAGTATGCCTATATATTAAATTAATTTGTCTTGTAAACAATACTTGTGCAGCTTATTACTGTTTAAGGTAAGTACGTGTGTTTGTGGAATAGGCTTGAGAAAACGAATTCACAATGTAGCAATGTGATATTTAGCCACAGTCCAAAGTCGTGGCTAAATTAAATAAAAAAAATACGATTTCAAATTGCCACGGCCCAAAGCCATGGAAAACTGGGATTTCGCCACGGTCAAAAGTCAAGGCAAAAAAGAAATTTATCGCGGCTTTGGACCGTGGCAAAATCCCAGTTTGCCACAACTATGGGCCTTGGCAAAACCAATAAGCCACGACCCAAAACCGTGGCAAAATTGCTTTTCTGGTGTAATGTACCCTTCCACTACAAGAAAATGAGGCCTTTACCTACCAATTGTAAGTGTAGGTAAAACTAATCTAATGGTGGATAATTTGTTTTAGCTACCAACGTTGAATTAGTAGACATTGTTAGGTAAAGGTTAATAGAGAAAGAGTCTTTACCTACATTTACTAATATTGGTAGGTAAAAGAATTCGTGGACCCCACTTAATTGTTAACCAAATGATGAATCATCGGTTGATGTGTTTGATGATGTGTCATCCTATGTTGCTGCTGACATGGTTGCCACACTAACACATATGTGGCATACATAATTGCTACCATTTGGCATTTTGTGGTTGGTCCATGTGTCAAAATAACGATTTGTCAATGTGTCATCATTTGATTAGTATATATGACACCAATTTCTTAAACCAAATAGCATAATTTGATTAGACCACATGTCATTCACTATAACAGTTTTTTGCCAATTCTGGGAAATTAAAAATCACTATATACAAATATTAACAACTATCTCCTTGCATCGTTAAAATGATTACTTGTTTTCTATTTTAATAATTAATATTCATAATAATGATTAATTATTATTAACAATACAATTTAAATATAAATCTCAATGTTGTAACACTATTTATTGCATCAAAAGTAGAAAGAATTACAAACTAGCAATTAAATAAGCATAAATAGATTAATGAATGTTCAACAATTGCATATAATGGTATTTTTGTACATAAAGAAAATAATGTATGGGTCGGCTCAACAACTAGAATTTTTATTCTGAAACAATAATCTCTAGCTCATTTCTTAAAGAGTGTCTCTTTAGCTTTAGCCTCCTCCTCCTCATTTCTTTCTCCAAGAAAACTAACATGCCAAGCTCAACTTTAGTCAACATATTCATTCTTGGATTCTATTTTTTCCTAGAAGAATTATCCCCAAACTCATTTCTTCAAAGTGTTTCTCTTTAGCTTTAGTCTCCATTTCCTTCTTTTCATCCAAGACCAGTTATCGTCACTATATTCATTTGATTATGATCAGTTCAGCTATCAAATCAAATGCATAAAAATAATGTTATTGATGTTTATAAAAAAGAAATTAATGACGTGACGCTGGCAGTAACAAAGAGATAACCAAATAAAAAATGGCCTAATAATAATGGCTGAATTGAAGACTTTGGTGGTATGAAACAAGCCACTTGCTCAGTAGTTGCTACAAGAGTATCCACAGCTACTGAAAGCTATATTTCAGGCAAAAATAATTATTGGTATGGTTCCACCACACATGATGGAATCGGCAAATAGTAGGCCATCGTCTAATTCTATTCCTTAATCCAATATTCAAAATAACTTGCAAACTCAGTATCATTTACCTTTTTTTCCATAGAAATTCGACATCTTTTAAAAATCAGCTAAATGTCTTAGTAACAACATATCATACAGAATTAAAATGGAAATTAAAACAAACACGTATATATATACACACACACACACAAATATATACATATACATGCACACACACGCACACGCACACACATATATGCATATATTATATAGAGATGAACCTTACCCTGCTCAGGGATCTCTAACTAATCTTTGAAGACGTTTGACTGTTTTGATGTTATGTGCAAACACATTAAGACCTGAATGCACCAATGATGAAATAACTTCAAGATCACCACGGAAATCAGAAGTAAGGCATTCAACTAGTATCTCAGGCTTAAGTTCCTTCATCATTTTGACTGTCTTAAGCATGTGGACACTTCCACCATCAGGTAAATCATCACGATCAATACTTGTCAATACCATATAATCAACACCCCAACTAGAAATTGCCCTTGCAGTATTCTTGGGTTCCATTGAATCAGGTGGAGCAGGCACTCGACTTGTCTTTATAGCACAAAATCTACAACCACGTGTGCATGTGTCACCCGAAAGCATGATTGTAGCGGTTGCAATACCATCACCTTCTCCTCCACCACCATTCCAACAAATGCTTAATAAAGTCCCAACACATCCATCTTTGCTTGTATGTCAACAATCAAAGTTACATTTTTCATCAGCTGAATAAACTAGTGTCCTCCTAACTGCCATGCTTACCTTCTTATCCAAATATATCCAAGCCAAACTATGCCTATACTAATTTTATTCTGCAAATAAAACCAAATTAAACTCATATTATAAGAATGTAAAACTACATAATTTCATTTCATCCTCTTTTGCAAAAGTAAGCTACATATTAAGTAAATTTTTTGGGAAGGTTTAGAGATTCTGTTTAATCTTGGACTATAAAGTACCTTTAATGTTAAAACCAGTTAGTTTCAATACGCATCTGATGTTCATGCTTTCAATGGGTTTGCAACTGTCATCTCTTAACAATCCATATTAGCTCTTATTTGGAAATATATCTATTGTTCAGCTTATCGCTAAACCCAAAGCACTAATTCTCATACCTTTAATATAAAACTAAAGTTAAACCACATGGAAAATTTTTATACCTCACCAGTATTGGAACACTGTGCTTCAACACAAACAGTATTCAACTTCAACTCTGATATGGACTCCAGCATTTTATTGTACTTCTCTCCTTATGGTGCTCTCTGTCTTATCCATTCAGGTTTCTTCAGATTTGAATCACGACCTATATGGATGCCCATTCCACCAGGGTATGATCCCGACTTACTCGTCTTTGATTCGAACAACTTCGTTAGATTCGAATCCGAACACGACTGTTGGGTTTGCTTGGACGAATCAATGATTTGGCACCAGATGTTGAAAATAGGTCTGGTGTTTGAGAGTAAAAAAGGAAGATGTGAAAACAAAAGACTACAGTTGGATTTTTGCATTGTCTACTCTAGTGGAGACCAACTAATTTATGATTCTGATTGATGCATTTTAGGGAGAGCGGTTGGTCCGACGAGTGGTTCTGCTATAGAGGTCCTAAACGGGATCTGCAAACTGGAGAAAATGCGACCTGGAATCTTGGAAGTCGCGGGCGATGCTGTGATATGCTAGTTGAACCTTGAGGAACCGAGGTGTTTCGATGATGCAAGCAGAAGCTGCGTGAGGGGAAGGTATCGCGATGGATGCTTTGTTTTGTAATTCGGGCGAGGGAAGGCAGAAATCGAGTGGGTAGAAGATGGAGTCGTTGGAGATTCTATTCTGTAATTCTGTCAGAATCAGTTACCACCTCCTTACCCTATACCAAATCCCTCTATTCCTCCTACCCATCCATTCCAATTCAAAATACTTCAGTTCAATCTCCTTTTCAACCTCTAAATAGACATAGAATTAGGATAAGGCCACCGGCACATGACAGCCTTCCATCACAGATTCCACCTTTACAAGTGCCACCTCCTAATAATCAGGCATTCGGACCTCCTGTGCTACAAGTGATGGTATTTATTCTTACCCACCAATTCAAAATAGTCACTCACCACCTATTAGAAATAGTCACCTGCCATCTATACAAAATAGTCACCTGCAGTTTTATTTGCCACCGCCGCCCCCTATGACATCTCAGGCTTTTCAGACTGGACCATGAAGAAACGTTTTAAAGCAAAAAATTTGGATTATGAAACCATGTTCGCAACAGGTAGAGGGAAATATGGATGGGTAGCTTGTTACTCGGATAAAATATGTACCATGAACATTATATTAAAAATACATAGCAGTTCGAAACCCAAAACAGTCAGTTTCAAATAAACCATAGGAAATAAATCAACCATTTCAGAATCAAAACAGAAACCAAATAAAAGGAAAAAAACCTAAATCAATTATTTCAATCAGTCAAGGAAAATTACTTAATTCAATCATATGAAATAATTGGTAGACTAATGAAAATTCATAGGATTACATTGAAAGAGAAAACTAACCCAAAACCCTAATCTTGAATTGACATTTAAATGAACAAATGTTTCAACCAAAAAAAAGGAAAGCGGGAAATATTTAACCGAAATTAATAAAGAATATTGGGATCAAATCATCATCAGTAACCAGGTTGAGAAGATCTGAGCGGACTTTTTTTTCACCTGTGGAGAAATGGGAAAAGAACGCCGTTAAGATGATCTGAGTGGACTTTTCTTTTGCGTGTGGAGAAATGGTAAAAGTGGCCGGTAAGAAAGAACGTAAGGTCGAAATCAGAACCATTGGTTTGATGACTTATCCAATAGTTGAGAAACAAGGGTATCAAAGGCGCGGATTGGTAATGGTTGTAATGGGCTATTTTTTTGCATTTAACAATTCAATATAAATATTAAATAAACAATCAACTGAAATTAATTGGAAACAAAATTGCGTTTATGTAGAATTTTGGGTAAAGGCGGACACCAAAATTTTAGGGAGAAACAAGAGGTCTCAATTTTGATTTTTTTTTCCGAACAGGTTAGTTTGCATTCTCATTATATTTTATTTTGAAAACTTTGAATATGGTTACGTACAGATAACTGAAAAATAAAATTATGCTATTTGAATACACAACGGGCATTTAAAGGAAGTAGTAAAAATAGCATTGTAATAGAGTATTTTTTGTAGCGATACTGGCTCCTATCGGCTTCTAATATGGCTAATCAAAAGAGAATACGCGTATTGAGATTTATACCGTTAGATTTGCTTTAAAATAAATGCTTATATTATTAGTTGGAGAGAATGACATAGATTGTATTTCTCTAACGGAAATGGGGAGTATATGTTTTAGCCATTTTGAATAATGACATACTGGTATAAAATTATAAAACTTTTAAAAAAAATTGTATCACTTACATTCTAATAGTCAATTGTTTGAAAAAGTGTATGAAATGTTATTAATAAATGTCCATTGGTGATTTAATCTAATTATGTAAAATTTGTTTATTGTTTATTAATTATTAATTACTAATTATCTCGTATTTTAAAATAAGTGATTTTACAAGAAACATTGCTAGGATATGCAAAAGAAATCTTCATTCGAAAAACGAAAATATTAGAATAAGTCTATTTTGACATATCATCACACAACTCAACATTATTTTAATGAAAACTTAAAATCATAGAAGGGAAGTATATAAACCAACTGTAAAAAAAACTTTCCATTCATTGTATGCATAGGTAACACTTTTTACTTACTCGTATTTATTTGTAGATAATTGTTCTTGAATAATGTCAAAATACTGACAATATTCACCTACCATTAAATATCGGTAGATAAAGGTTATCTTTACCTACCCATATATATATGTAGGCAATGCCAGATTTCTTGTAATGTTCCCTCTTGCATCGAAAGGACACCAAGTCCCGTGCCACAAGCACCTGTGTAAACCATAAACATCTTGCTTCCGTCAGAGAGAGTCAGAACTGGGGTTGTTGTCAGAGCCCTCTTCAATCGCTGAAAGGCATCCTCATAATCAATGCTCCATGAAAAAGCCAAGATATCTTCATTAATCGGGTGAGCAGGGCAGATACCCTAGCAAAGTCCTTGATAAACTTTCTATAATTGCCCGCCAACCCAAGAAAACGTCTCATCTTCGTCGCATTCTTTGAAACCCTCCAATCTTGAAATGCGACTACTGTAGCGGGGTGCACTGTTATCCTGCCCTTGGAGACTACATGCCCTAGGAACCTTACTTCCTTTCCCCAAAAGTGGCACTTAGAAAATTTTGCCTTGAGCTGATGTGATCTAAGAGTGCGTAGATGCTCTCCTAAGTGTAGGGCATGCTCCTCTTCAATCTTTGAGAAGATCAGAATGTCATGCACAAAGACCTCCACAAATTTATTTAGAAACTCTCTAAACACCCTACTCATCAAGTCCACAAAATATGTAGGTGCATTGTTTAGCCCAAAAGTCATAATCAATCATTCAAAGAAACCATTTGGAGTTCTGAGAGCAGACTTATTGATGATGTCCTTTGTCACCCTCAGCTGATGAAACACCGTGGCCAAATCCATCTGCAAGAAAACTGATGCGCCTACTAGCTGATCAAACAGGTCGTCAATCCTCGGTAGCAGGTTCCTATTCATCTTGGTGAGCTTATTCAGTTCTATATAATCCACACATAGATGAAGTGAGCCGCCAACGTTAGTTGCAAAGACGATTGGAGCTCCCCACTCTGATATGCTTCGCCTAATAAAACCTTTCTTGAATAGCTCCCCTACTTGCTTGCTAAGATCCCTCCTCTCTCTAAGAGCCATGTGCCGCATTGGTAGAGCAACTGGCTTCGCGTTCCCTACCAAGTAAATCCGGATGTCTATCTTATGCCTCGAAGGTAGTCTCTTAACCTCATCAAACACGTCTGGATAATCTCTGACTATGGGCAGAGATCGCAAATCGTCAACAGAAGTATCAAGTGATTCTAGAAAACTGTGCATCACTGACTCCTATGGGTCATAGGAAATTTCGAGAGTTCTACAATGGCAAGTAAGAAGTTAAACTACTCTTTTTCACAATCAAGGATTACACCATATATGGCTAGCCAATCCATTCCTAGATTCGAACCATAGCCCATAAAGCCCAACATGTATGCATCGCATTCAAACTAGTTGCCAAAGATAAAAATCATTAAACCCCTACATATCATGGGTAAATGAGCTGATCCTTCTATGGGGTTTGAGACTACTACAGGATCAAAGACTATACTTGTATTAAAGTACAGAATATCTACTAAAGAACTGGATAAAAACGATTGTGATGCGCCAGAATAGAACGGTGTTCTAATAGGATAATCAAAAAGGGAAATCAAACCTTCAACAGTGACTTTCCTACCTCGATCAGGTCCACTAGCCTTTAAAGTATGTACTTGTCCAAAAGTTCCTGCCCCTTGTCCTTGCTTGCTAGGGTATTGCTTAGTGCAGTGTCCCAATTGTCCACAATTAAAGTAGGCTTTCTTTGCCTTTCTACAGTCCTTCATGAAATGGCCCATAGCTCTACAACCATAGCACTTGATATCTTTCTTGATCTGATCCTTGTTTGGATTTCCTCCTTTCTTGGGCTACCATTTTTTTTCCCGCCTTTAGCATGTGTCTCCTCAGTCTTATTGTCTTTTTCTCATCCTTGCTATCTTCATGCATGATAGCCATGTCAGACAACCTCTCAAACGTCGCCTCCATCGGTATATGAGATAGTGCACGTCCTTGGAGAGGTTGATTCAACCCTCTCGCAAACCTAAGAGCCTCCTTATGGAGTGTATTCACCAAGTCCAAACCAAATCTCGCCAGTTGATTGAACTTATTCACATAATCCTTAACAGACATGTCCTCTTGTTTCAAAGCCAAGAATCTCTCCATCTGTAATCCCTCTTCCGCCTGAGATAAAAACTTCATCTCAAATCTCTGTCTGAAATCATCCCAAGTAGCCATTGGTTGTCCTACCTGCATTACTTCCCACCAGTAAGAAGCTTCATCCTTTAATTCCCATGCAACCAACTGTATCTTCCTTTCTATCATCGATCTCAAAAAGACCAAATACGTTCTCCGGCTCTCTTAGCCAATTCTGTGCCTCAACAAAGCTCTCGATACCACGGAATGGTTTTCCCTCCATAGCGCAAAAGTCTTTACATAACTTAGAAAAGTTATCTACTCGTGGAAGTGAAGCTACCGCGGCTGCATCTAGGGGTGGGGCATCTCCTTGTCCTCCGGCAGGTGTCGTAGCCTCAGAAATGCTGAAAAGAGAAGAAGCAAAAGATTCAACAAGAGATCGAGAGAATATTGAACATGACTTGAGGAGATATGTTTTTCAAAACAAGTTTTTATTTGAAAATACTTTGTTTTTTAAAACAATTTTTCAAAACTTTTTCTCTGATCTCGCAACCTTCATCTTTGATACCAAATGTGACGCCCCACTTCCATTAATGTCACTCATAAGAGAATGCATTAAGTTTTATGAAGCGCAATAGGTAAACAGTACAGAAATTCACCATACAGATATAAAATAAACAGCGGAAAATTTCAACTTTATTATTGAAAATAAAGCATAGTCTCAAAACAGCTTACATCAAAACCAAGTATCTCAAATCTATCTCGTAAAACAAAATAAAAGCATGCAGTAATATAAAACCATATCCCTCATAGCAAGCCATAACAGAGTAGAAATTAAGTCAAAGTGATACATCTCATAAAGTCCAAGTCCAAGTCCAAGTTGAAAGAGAACGTCCTAATCACTGAGGAGGGCTACCACTCTAAGGACCTGAGGGGAAGGAAGAAAGAAGCGCAAAACAAAAGGGTCAGATATAAAGTCTGGCGAGTTCCAGTGATTTTTAAATATGCATAAAAATAGAGATACCGGAACAGGTAAATAAGACTGGATGAGAAAGAACAGTATCATATAAGATACTAGATAAACAAGATAAGTGGAACAATATGATAAACAGAAATAACAGGAATAAATAGTGATCGAGTAATGCTTCTCATTTATATCCTAAAACAGGTTATGTCTGCACCAATACTAGTATAACATGATTAGGTGTTAACTAATTACTAAACAGAAAAAAGAGGATTAAACATCAGGATTAGGCATACCCTAATTACATAACATGATTAGGTATTATCCTAATTACATAACAGCAGGATTAGGTGTACCCTAATTACTAACCATGTGATTGGCTCCCTAATACATAAATACCCTATGTCATCCCCGGCTGTAAGGTGTATCACTGCCTAACCCAACAACTTATATAACACAGACCTATTTACTGGCGTTACAGCGAATTAGTTTCCCTAATCGGATTCATGCATGCTCAAGACTCCATCGGAGCACGCCTGTACCCACCTTCCCCATTTGAATCTCTTATTATTCAGTTCAGTAAAGTGTGCCCTGGCCTCGACCTAGTGCGAGGCCCTCTAACAAAATACCAACAAGGATACCGCCTAATAGGGGTTCCACACAACAGATTGACACAAGCCAAATCCCCTAAGCTTATGCCCCCAAGTATGTATGATTTAAGAGTCCCCAAAATCTGATACAACAGCAGAACGAGGGATCTCTTAGTTTATTAATGATCAGGTTTAACCTAGTAGGTTTAGGTTTACTAATAAGCGTGGTTGTAATATTACATATTATTATGGTGTACAACCCTTCCCCAAAACACCTGCCCAGATGTATGCATAATTACTAAAGTAACTCAATTTATTAGCCTACATCTAGTTCTTACAATATATTCTAACATGTCATTTACTTAATGTCTGTATTAAGTCAAATCTAACATGTTTATACACATGCATATTATTCATTCAATTATGTCCCCAAATTACAGCATATACTAGTTTTTGCATATTATTCCTTTTTATCAATTTACAACAAGCATAATTGTTTGCATATTATCCTTTTTCCCAAATTATAGTCAAACAGTCCTCAAACTAACAATATGCCCGAAATTCCTCTTTTTCATGTCATTTCTTATCACCCCAATTTTTACTATATGCAAACTTTAATCGGACATAGCCCGCTTCCAAAGGTCCAGGCTTTGCGTAAATAAAAGGAAAAAACAGAGGAAGGAGAATAGAATCAAATCACATAGGCATATAGGCAAGACTGGAAATAAACTAAAACAGTAGAAATAGGGAAAAGGAAGATAAATACACATAACTAATTAATTATCTAACAGTAAAGGAAAATATTTTACTTATAACAATGGAATATGTGAATAACAGTGAAGAACATGTATAGCAATTATCTTATAAACACTGTATATCCTAAATCCAATTGTATTTTAACTGTCATGATATAGTTCTAGGTATCAGATCTGAATTTAATAAGGAACTCACAATGGGTCTTTGTAAAGAAGAGATTAAATCTCTTCTGAATATATATATATATATATATATATATATATATGTCGTTGTAGAAAAGTCCACTCTTATACAGTCCTTGGATTTTAATTATCTCTATAGGTCTAGGCTTCAGCAGCATTCCCCCATTATATATTTTTATTTTAGAATAGATTCATGGAGGTAGAGAGTGAAGAAATTTGTGCGTATTGGAATAGGAGAGAGCCACCTATTTATAGATTTATAGAGCTAATCTTAACCTTTAGATTCTAGGGTTTCAATCTAAGTCATACAGGTAGCGCTGAGTCAGGGAATGAACCTAGCCTCAAAACAGTTCAGATACAGAAAAAAGAACCAACCCAGATGTAACTGGGTCGACCCAGCTGTGCTTGGGTCGACCCAGGCCAAGAACGGATTGTCCCACAATGGTCGATGTTTCCGCGTTGTCTCTGTTTGAATTTATTTGAATTATATACCTATATATTTATAAATATTGCTCTTATATATATACACGTACATACAAACTTCTTATGCTCATAACTTCTTCATACGTTATCCGTTTTACGCAAACTTGGGGTCTATCTAAACCAGAATTCTGAGACGAACACAAGGGTAAAGCCGGTTTCACTTAATTCTGAATATTTAATTAAGTAATTCCAATTTTATTATATTTATAGTATGATTATAGTGTATTAAATTTTGGGGTGTTACAGGAGATACATCAGTTTTCATTTTTCTGGACTACTGAACAAACTGTTAGGCAGACTAATGGGTTAATTAGGATGGCCCATTAGGGTTTAAGGTTGTTGGTATAAATAGGGGTTGGGGAGGTTAGTTAGGGTTCTCCATTTTCATTTGTACAACAATCAAAGAATTATGATCCTCTAGTTCTTCCTCCAAAACTCCAAAATACACATTCAAATCACTTCTAATCTCCTCCATACTTTTAGAAGAGATTAGATCTTCATTGATCTACATTGTTACATCACTTAAAGGTTATTTGCATTCATTTCTTCGCTACCCAAATCAGTTTTGCATTGATTCTCATCAAAATTATTGATTTTTTAGTGATTTAGATCTCTCACTATGTTATGCTTCAACATATTTTTAGATTTGACACTTGTATCATGTTTACATGATATATCACACTGGATCATCAATATTTATGTCAAAATCCCATTTTTAAACCTAAGAAATAACTAAATGAATGAAAATGGATTAAAATGGTAAGTTAGATTCATTTACATGTAGATATGAACCTAATCTATGCATATGAATGATTATGCATGATTTTAAATGAACTTGAGATTTGGAATATGCTCGTACATTTATGCGTTTGTTGTTTGAATGATAGTAATCGCTGTTTGGATGCTATGATGGATTTTGTATGTAAGTATCAACAAAATTAGGTGTTGGAATGAAGAATTGAGCACATTTGAATCAAAGACCATCGGAATCGCACGAAATTTAGGTATTGAGATCTCGAAGGCGCTCAGAAAATTTTGGACCAAAACGAGCTAAGTATAATTATCGGTACTGGTCCATGGACAGGCACTGGTCTTTGAGGGTGCTTCGCTTTGACTCCAAAATTTATGTGTAGGCTTGTAGAGTGGTTTCTAGGTCTTAGAAGAAATTTAGTGTCAAATAAAGTTGGCATGCAACGTGAAGAATTCTTTGAAATCATGGACTGACGAGAAATCATTCGGGAAGCATCATGGACCGATAGGAGATGGACAGGTAGTACGATGGAGCCTAAGGGAAGAGGGCTCCGAGGATCCGAAGCACTTAGACTAAAATCGGCTAAGTGCATAGGCCGGTACCGGTCCATTATGGTTCGCTACCAATCCATCAGGGAAGGCAGGATAGGGTCTAGTTTTTTATGATAGGAAGGGTGGGCTTTATGGAACATGCTGATTTTCTTGGTTTGAAAAATAATACTCTGGACGGAGGGTTATAGCATGAATGAAAAATAAGTGCTTCAATAGAGGCTCAAATGGGATGTAGGTCAGAGGAAAAGCATGATGGGTACGTGGAGAACGTAGCTATTGACACAGAGGCCGGTTGTGGCGAACGACACTACAAGATTGACTCGTGGCAAACGAGATTATGGATACAGCTCGTGGCAAATGATGCCGTAAGGATTGAAGTGACTCACACGATAATGGATTGGCTAGGGGGCTCAGGCTTCGGAGTTACAGAGAGAAGAAACTCTGCTAATGTTTTGCTAAAGGATGGTTGATAACTCAGAGTGTTCTAGTGGAGCTCAAAGTAGTGGTATCGTGGGGACGCCTTTAGGATCAGTAGGATCATGCGCCCTGGGTGGAAAACTTAGGCCAGTCGGGAATGTGCTGGCGAAGTATGGAGTTTCTACTTGAACCAGGATTTTCATTTGTCCTTGGTTGGGGTTGCCATATGAGTATCAACACATTCAGGGATTTAGAAGGTGATAGTTAGGATTTGGATGATGGTTGTTATGTTTGTTATCACTTACACTTTCACCACTTGGGTAGACTATCACCGATAGGGCTTAGAGGAGATAGTGAATGGGAGCCAGAAGGACTAGATTGATACTCTCATCTTGTGATTTCGCCCACTTCACATGTTATTGTTTCTTTAGCACTATTTCTTCGAGTGGCATATATTATGATATTATTATGTGCTGACACTTTGGTTGTAGGGACATATTAGGTATGAGACTTAACCTGTTTATTACATATGTTGTAGTATAGCTTTTGATAGATTTTATTGCTTACACCAGAATGTTGTTTGACTCACGGTTTTATGTTTTCTTATTATCATTTTGGGTACTCATCGACGATGTTGATAAGTAGACTAGATAGCAGGTCAGGTTATACGAGGTTCCAGGCCTGGGCGAGCTTGGAGGAGCTACATTGTATCATCTATATGTTGTTATAGAAAAGTCCACTCATGATGGTCGGCCTATACTAGCTTGGCATGCCACAACACACTATTTTACTCATTTACATGCAAGTGGTATGAGGCGGTCGTCACATTATGTGTCACGAATTAAACCGCATACACAATTCAATTTTCTAGCAGTCGAAGACTATCATTTTTTTTAATGAAAAATTGGCTGGAACTGGCTACCATAAAGAGAAAACAAAGTCCCTCCAAATCACACTATTTGAATGGAAAAAAAAAACAAGTTTTTAAACTATCTTACGTGGTAAAGATTCCATATTCCATGCCAAGAGACTCGTGACTTCCATATACTGAGTCATCAAATGAGTTTTTTTCTCAGACTTACATGAACCATCAAAGGAAGCATACGGTTTCTGAAGTACAATGATGCATATAATTTAGAAACTGCATGTTTCTATGCAGTTTTTTAACTGCATCAAAGTATGAAGCTGACGTTAAAAACAGCATATAAAATTGTGTGTTTTAGAATTTGATTTTTAGACAACAATGATGAATGTCATTGGAAAATTTATTAAATTTATGATCTGGTCAAAATGCCTTTTTTAGTCCAATCAGTACATTGAAAGTTATCAATTTTTAAAAAATGAAATTAATGAATTAGCAGTGCTAATAAATGTCCGATGATGTTTGTCGAGTGTGACATTAAATCTATGCAGTTAAAGCCCCTCTTAAACCCCACAATATCTTTGCTATAACCTATTGTGCTCTTCAACCGCTACGCTATTTCAATTTAGTGCTGATGAACAGTAGGTCTGCTTTTAGCCCTGCTATTTTCTGCTGCATCCACTAAATCGAGGCTTTTAAGCATCCACTTTAGTAATATTAATATATAGAGCTTGATTTTACTGGTTCTCTTTTTAAAAAATTCTGGAAATTAGCATAAGAGGCTAAATTTAAGGTATAAGGGCCTAATGTATGGTACAATCAATTACACTCATCAAATTTAGCATGTATAATCATGATATTCCATGATTTTGTTATATAAGATTATTTAATATTAGTTTCTTGTACAAATATAATGTGGGAAAGATGATTAATTAATTTTCAAAAATTTGGTTTCACATCTAATGAAACTTTTTGCACCTCCGCTATATCCTCGCTATTTCCCAGCTTAATCCCCGCTGCTTCTTTTTGCACCTCGGCCGCTATAGGACCGCTAAACGCTTTAACTATATAGCATTAAATAGATAAAGACCTAATTTACAAAATTATTGAGACAATACTTGCTTTACAATTCAGTTTGAATTGAAATTGGGACCCAAGGCTAGTACTCAGTTACTAAAATAATATTCTGACAGTACGAAGTTGAAAGTTTTAAACCAATTTATCCCAAGATTTAATGTAACATTACAAGTTTATTATTTAAAATCTTTTAGATGATTTTATTCTTAAACATTGAGACTGATCACTTTTATTTTAAATATTAGGTCTTGCGTTTTTAATTTTAATTCCAAACTATAAAATAAGTAAATGAAGATTAGAAGAAAGATGTAAATAAAATGACAAATTAAATGAAGGGACAGCGGAAGGATTTTGTTATTGTGCATGTACTATTTTCAATACCAAAAAAAGTTTATTTTTTTTATTTTTAACTTGTATATAAATTTTGTTTATCAAATTGATCGTTTATTTGAATATATATGTGTTGCACTCATTTTTATATGAATGAAAACCCAAAACAAAACAAGGGAAATCGATCACAGTCAAAAGTGATGTTTGGTTAATTTTTTTATTTTATGTTATGCGTTTTCAATATTATTTACAAAAAATAAGGAAAGTTGAGAGCGGAATGAATATAAAGAATATGAAGACGATACAGTGAGAAGGGAACGATGTCAGACAAATAGATTATATGCAACGATCCAGAATTTTTAACCAATTTAAAATTGGAATTTTTATTACTTAGTTTGAATTTAAATTTGAATTTGACATAAATATATATGGTTTAGAATATTTAATAATTTTGATAAGTTATATGATAGATTTTACTTGAATTATGAATGAGAATGATTATTAATAAGTTTGGATTTATTGATACTATTTGTCGTTTGATCGGATTTGTCAAACCATAACATGAATTAGTAGTGTTAGAACTAAGTTTTGTCCTTAGTTTTCAGCATTTTAATGGAAATGCTACCAAAAGATCACTTTCCCTCCTTAATACAAGTGTAAGGACACTTGTATTTTTGCATGCCTCCTTTAATGCATGTTTTACACTTGCCCCCTTATATGTCGTTACCTCCTTAACCCTCCATTCCTATATAAGGAGGCCTTTCCTCCATTTTTTAACCATTCCACTCCATTTTTCTTCTTTTCATCTTCTTCTTAAAGCTTATGGCCATGGTTTCCATGGCATAAGTCTTCTTCTTTTCCACCACCACCTTGCCGAAGTTCGTCATCCTCCTCCTCCTCTTATAATATATAGAGAAAGAAAGATTAGTATATATATTATATAATATATATTTTGGTGAAGTAGACGATGCACTGAAAAACTATCCAATGGTTCGCTCAACTAGGCTCACCTATCGTCAAGATTTGGAAAGCTATTAGGTGAAAACTCTTTAACCACAATTTATATATTTAATTAGTGGTTAGACTAAGTTAAATATAGTGATGAATTATCAGTGGTTAATGATGATTGATGTTTGTTGTGATGGATGATGTATGCATAGTTTAGACCACACACACTATTAAGCGTTAGTGTTATAACGCTTGTGCACGTTTATGATTTATTTGATTATGTTGATGATGGTTGTTATGGATGTTTAAATGGTTGTTGATGTTGTTTTGCACACACTATGACACAACAATTATGGTATCACATTGGTGATTGACAAATCCCCTTCGTAATTAGAAGCAATATCATTATTGAATTTGAAGGTTAATAATTTGGAAAGACCATATATATGAATTCATATATATTGATAAAGTCCTTTAAATGAATAAATAAAACCGGAACATTCTAGGATGACAGAGATGATAATGTCTAGGCTTGAGTTTGAAAATAAAGTTTCCTGCTCTTCTTGGGTATCCCTAACTGATCCGACAAATGGGATGGTTAATTTGAAGTTATTTGAATTTAGAAATGAATTGGAATTTGATTTATTAAGTAAAAAAATAAAAATTGAATTTTAGATCCCATATAATTTGGAAAGTAAATTTAAATGATTTTAAAAGGGTTACATAAGGATATAATGATTTTCTAAGATATTTTGAAGTATCGTAGAATAATGGTTATTATGATTAAAATAGAGCTTGTCGCATAACGGCAATTTACGTATTTTAGATGCAAACTTTAAACGCTTATAACTTTTGCAATCTAAATCGGATTTCCATAAAATGAAAAACGTTTGATTTCCATTAACAAGAACTTTCAAACGAGTGAAAGCAGATTTTAAATTCGAGTTATAATTTTCAAGTTATGTTTGAAACCGTTTTGGAAAAGGTCGATGTAAGAACAATTATTGACCATAACTATAAACAGCTATTTTTAAATGTTTTAAAAATATGGAAAAAATTTGTAAAATCATTACAAATTATGAAAAGGTGTTTCGAATTGTAAAGTTTAAGTTTTGGCTAAGATAAACGATATTTTGATCAAAATAATTAAGATAACTGTTTTGTAATGCTTTTGTAACACTTTTGAAATGCTATTGTAATGCTTCCTTCGAAAACAATCTATTTGGAAGTTTTAAACCGTAAACTATTTTTTGAACTATAAGTAACGATTTGTGGAACGTTTTCGAAGGTTTAAAAGTATTAGAAATATTTTATATGGAATTTAAATCGATATTAATACAGGTTTTCAATTTTAAATAATTGGATATGGTTGGAGATAAATCTTCGGATGTTTGATATTAATTCGATAGATGATGACTCTTGCTATTTGAGGAATTTAAAAGGTAGTTCACTATTATTCCGCTTATAGTGTGGGTTGTATACGGAGATTAATATTAAGTATAAGTTGATGGGATTTCTATCCAGATCTAATGTCAAAGAGTTGGATAAATCTTTTAAGTAAGATATGGGTTTCCCAGTTTGATTGGGAGAAGTTGGGCAGAAATAATCTTCAGATATTTGATATGAAATTCTTTGGTGTAAACGTATACTATTTGAGGAATTTGGAAGATATTATTATTATATCGTTATTCCAGTTATGTTATTCATTGATTATGAGAATTGCTATCGAATATAAGTAGATATAATTTCTGTGTAACTTATGTTCAATATCGATTGATTTGGGTTTTGTCGTGAATCATATCTTCAACAATATCATTCTTAAAGCCCAATGAGAATGAGTTGTGGAAATTCATATCGTAAATTGGAATTTAATCAAACCTTTGATTTGAGAAAATTAAAAATAAGAAATTGGGAGCCAAGTATAATCTTTTAATTAGGATTAAAGAATTGAATGTTGAAAAATCGATTTAATTGGAAACTATGGTTGAAATATGGATTAAAGGATTTTCAAAGGAAACTGGGTTTTGATAACGAGTTATCAATTGGAAATTTAATTAAGGCTTTGGGCTAGATTATCTTTGATTTAAGGGATGTGTTTTAAATAAGAAGGGTTAATTATGGATTTTGTTAAAGATAATTTGAGAATGGGTTTAAAGAAATTTAATTTAACAAAATCTAAGATGGAAGGAGATTTGGTTGAAAGCCTGTGTGTTCTGTAATTATGTTTTAAAAATTAAGCTTATTATTTGGGAAGACCGTGATCGGATGTTATGTCCGAAAACCATTCCAAGTAATAATACGACGTTGTGGAGCAATTGAAGACAGTACTGAAGATCGGGACCCTTCATATCATAAGGACGACTTATTGAAAATGGGTAGCTCTCATTTGCAGATGGATTTTATATCAGCTAAGTGGCAAGAAACCCAAACGTATGTGAAGGAATTTCAGATTGTTGTTTCGTTCAGACCCAGAACAAACATTTACGGATTGTATGTTTGACATTGTAATTAACTGCGTAGCACTGATCTCTGTTAAATATATATCTGTTTAGTGGCGGAGAATTTATTTTCTTGCTTAACACCCTTCTCTAAGACGTATGAGCTTAGAGGTTATATATCGATAGAAATCAGTGATGCGTTGTGAATGGACAATGTGGCATACTTAAGTTATGAGGTGAGCTTTGGATGATCAAAGCATGACTTATTTAAGCGTAGCTTTGTATATCAGGACCTCGGCAAGCCTCACACCCTTGTAAATGGCCAAAATAGGAAGAAATGCAACATGGTTATGGGGTGTTGTCTCCTTCTAGATAAAAGGTGTACTATGGTATGGAGCCCAAGTATTAACCTATGCGGTAAAAGCATCTACTTTTGTGGTTGTTGTTGGCGCGTGCTCGGAAAGGTCAGTAATGACCGGGAGTTGACATACTCAGGCGTACTCTAAATTACACAGTTAAGGGGTAACCTGACCTTGTGTTGGCATGAGGAGCATCACTGTTGATCCACGGACATCCCTCTAGAGGTGTTCAAAATTCGGTTCGGTAGGAAGTTCCTTTGCCTGGTCATTGTTGGAAACCCAATCTCCGCTGCGAGCCCGTGCGATTTTAGTTGTATACCATACGTCAGTGTAGTATATGGGACCTATGCTGGCTAAGATAGATACATTTACTTTCGAAATTGTTTTCGCACTATATTATAGTATTGAAAGAGGATTTTCACGTATCAAGCATTTTTGACTGCATAAGGAGAAACCTCGCCCATGTGTGTGTTTGCATTGTGTGTGTGCCACGAGACCTTATGTTTGTTTCATTTTTCAAATAGTCACTGCGAATTTCTATGCATTGGTATTCACATGGAGTAAACCTGTTCTGCATTAGCGGCGTGGTCCGGTGAATTACCTAACTTTAAAATAAACCCTAAAAACAAATGTTTTGAGCTCTCACACCAATCCCATGACTGACCTGAAGTTTATTATTCCCACACCTAAACTCTGGGTGCCCATAATTTTTGCATGGGCAGCCTTGTAGTTTGGTTCACAGATTTAGTCTTCGAGTTGGCTAGAGCAGGATGCTGGTTTAGTTGGAGTTATTATATCATGGAGCATGCATATTCTTCCGCTGAGTTTAGTATCTTTTCCGCTGTGTAATCGATGTACTCTGATGTTTCTCCGGTAACTCTGATGTGACATTATTGTAATGATAATGGAAAATTTCTTTTTATTTTGTGCAAATGTGTAAGTACCCCTAACAATCCATCTTTATGAATGGTTTAGGTTGGTTTAATTATCAACGAAAACCGAGCAAAAAGCCAGGTCGTTACATTGTGGTATCAGAGCTTTGGTTTATACAAAGCTATGGGATACGACTCATTTGAACAAAAGGAAAAGACTCATTAGGGTTATAATATCTCATTTGAGATATGGTTAGTAATGCCCTAGTATGAGATTTTGGAGTACTACATTTGAAAGAGAGCCTTCCAAGTAAAATTAATTAAGTTTGGGATTATAATATATTAGAATTCATGTTAATAGAAAAATTTGGGTAAAAATTGTTAAGGTAATTCTCCTCTAAAGAATCTAATCAATATGGTTAGAAACCAAAATGAATAATAAGAGTTTGAGTATTTTATTTGATGTTGAGCTTGGACTATCAAGTATAGGAAGATTTTGCATATACGTCTGATCAACGTATATACGAAGTCTTAAGTATACTAGATAGATATATAATCACACTCTAGTTGCTTGAAGATGATTCTGTTGATGACTGCAGCATCATCAGTATGTATTTTCGAGTTTCGAAAGTGGGATGACTATATGATTCCAATTAAAACATCGATATATACTTAAACCAATTTAGATAAGTGTTTGAAAATATTTGGTAAATTGATGTGAATTAGAATAAGTAAACGAGATCTTGAAAATTTGATAAGTTTTAAGAATTATATCAGGTGAACCTGTAATAAAGATAAGCCAGTAAAGAATATATGAGAAAGTGCATTTGTGATATATATATAAAAAAGGTTTTGAAAGGATGTATAATTCAAATCAAAATTTTGAGTAAGAATTGGCAGTTACTTGGGAATTGATTTTGAAAAGATATATTTTGAATATAAAGGAAAAACATCTTTGAAAATATTTGGAAATTTAAAACTTGAGCACGACATCTTGTGATTGGAATTTCTTAGTTGATTAAAAGACGTTTATGTAATGTTGTAATTTACGTAAGCAATCCAAACATAGAAAAAGTAGTTTGGGAAACGATTTAAAGGATAAGTTGCAATTAATCAATCAGGATATCTGATAATTAGTCCTCCCCAACTGATTAAATTTAAAATGCAAATATCTTTAGAATTCAGTTTCACAATATGACTATAAGATATTTGACGATATTTTGGTTAAGGACTACATTGGTTAAAGCTGTTTCTCTAAAATTTGAAGGAAATAAGTTTCATAACCTTGAATTTGGAATAATTAATGAGGATAGCCAAAATTAAACAACATAAGGAACTAAAATCTGGAATTATCGGCAATTTTGGACAGTCAATAAGTTCTAAAAATATTGCGGTTATAAAGAAAATGTTTAAGTAAGCATGAGTACCTTGTGAATTAAGTTTCACAATTTAATAAAAGGATATTTGGCAAGCGGGAATAGTAAGAAGAAATTACCTAAACTGAAACATTTAGACAAGCTGAGTTCGGAGATGATCAAGTTTTTCGTATAACGAATAATAGTAAATTTTGGAAACTGAAAAGGAATAAGTTTCATAACCATTGTATTTGCAAGATAAGATCTAAGAGAATAAATTTATAACTCTGAATTTTCTTGGAGGAGGTAAATGGTTGAGTATAAGTAATTGGCCCAGTAAACGATGAATCGAATATAATGGGTGATTGGAAGATATCGTTGGAGGACATGTAAATATGGTTATCCATAAATATGTGTGTTAGAATGTTTACCCGGTATATACATTATGAGAACGGGGAGCTTTGGTATAAAGAATTTTAATCTTGTGTCCGAAAATCTACAAGATGTCAAATGAGTAGATGCGATTCCCTTTCCTTTTTGAGGACGGAAATTTTTAAGGGGGGGGGGGGGGGTGAATGTAACGATCCAAATTTTTTAACCAATTTAAAATTGGAATTTTTATTACTTAATTTGAATTTGACATAAATATATATGGTTTAGAATATTTAATAATTTTGATTAGTTATATGATAGATTTTACTTGAATTATAAATGAGAATGATTATTAATAAGTTTGGATTTATTGATACTATTTGTCGTTTGATCGGATTTGTCAAACCATAACATGAATTAGTAGCGTTAGAACTAAGTTTTGTCCTTAGCTTTCATAGCATTTTAAAGGAAATGCTACCAAAAGATCACTTTCCCTCCTTAAGACAAATGTAAGGACACTTGTATTTTTGCGTGCCTCCTTTCATGCATGTTTTACACTTGCCCCCTTATGTGTCATTACCTCTTTAACCCTCCATTCCTATATAAGGAGGCCTTTCCTCCATTTTTTAACCATTCCACACCATTTTCTTCTTTTCATCTTCTTCTTAAAGCTTATGGCCATGGTTTCCATGGCATAAGTCTTCTTCTTTTTCACCACCTCCTTGCCAAAGTTCGTCATCCTCCTCCTCCTCCTCTTATAATATATATAAAGAGAAAGATTAGTATATATTATACAATATATATTTTGGTGAAGTAGACGGTGCGCTGAAATATTGTCCGATGGTTCTCTCAACTAGGCTCGCCTACCGTGAAGATTTGGAAAGATGTTAGGTGAGAACTCTTTGACCACAAATTATATATTTAATTATTGGTTAGACTAATTTAAATATAGTGATGAATTATTAGTGGTTAATGATGATTGATGTTTGTTGTAATGGATGATGGATGCATAATTTAGACCACACACACTATTAAGCGTTAGTGTTATAACGCTTGTGCACAGTTATGATTTATTTAATTATGTTGATAATGGTTGCTATGGATGTTTAAATGGTTGTCGATGTTGTTTTGCACACACTATGCCACAACAATTATGGTGTCACATTGGTGATCGACAAATCTCCTTCGTAATTCGAAGCAATATCATTATTGAATTTGAAGGTTAATAATTCGGAAAGACCATATGTATGAATTCATATATATTGATAAAGTCCTTTAAATGAATAAATAAATACCGGAACATTCTAGTATGACAAAGAGGATAGTGTCTAGGCTTGAGTTTGGAAATAAATTTTCCTGCTCTCCCTGGCTATCCCTAACTGATCCGAAGAATGGTATGGTTAATTTGAAGTTATTTGAATTTAGAAATGAATTGGAATTTGATTTATTAAGTAAAAAAATAAAAGTTGAATTTTAGATCCAAAATAATTTGAAAAGTAAATTTAAATGATTTTTTTGATGCAAGTAAATTTAAATGATTTTAAAAGGTTTATATAAGGATATAATCGTTTTCTAAGATATTTTGAAGTATCGTAGAATAATGGTTATTATGATCAAAGTAGAGCTTGTCGCATAACGACAATTTACGTATTTTAGATGCAAACTTTAAACGCTTATAACTTTTTCAATCTAAATCGGATTTCCATAAAATGAAAAACGTTTGATTTCCATTAACAAGAACTTTCAAATGAGTGAAAGCAGATTTTAAATTCGAGTTATAAATTTCAAGTTATGTTTGAAACCGTTTTGGAAAAGGTCGATGTAAGAACAATTGCTGACCATAACTATAAACAACTATTTTTAAATGTTTTAAAAATATGGAAAAATTTGTAAAATCCTTACAAATTATGAAAAGGTGTTTTGAATTGTAAAGTTTAAGTTTTGGCTAAGATAAACGATATTTTGATCAAAATAGTTAAGATAACTGTTTTGTAACGCTTTTGTAACACTTTTGAAATGCTATTGTAATGCTTCCTTCGAAAACAATCTATTTGGAAGTTTTAAACCGTAAACTATTTTCCGAACTATAAGTAACGATTTGTGGAAAGTTTTCGAAGGTTTAAAAGTATTAGAAATATTTTATATGGAATTTAAATCGATATTAATACGGGTTTTCAATTTTAAATAACTGGATATGGTTGGAGATAAATCTTCGGATGTTTGATATTAATTCGGTAGATGATGACTCTTGCTATTTGAGGAATTTAAAAGGTAGTTCACTATTATTCCGCTTATAGTATGAGTTGTATACGGAGATTAATATTAAGTATAAGTTGATGGGATTTCTATATGGATTAAAGGATTTTCAAAGAAAACCGGGTTTCGATAACGAGTTATCAAAAGGAAATTTAATTAAGGCTTTGGGCTAGATTATCTTTGATTTGGGGGATGTGTTTTAAAGAAGAAGGGTTAATTATGGATTTTGTTAAAGATAATTTGAGAATGGGTTTAAAGAAAATTAATTTAACAAAATCTAAGATGGAAGGAGATTTGGTTGAAAGCATGTGTGTTCCGTAATTGTGTTTTAAAAATTATGCTTATTATTTGGGAAGATCGGGATCAGAAGTATGTCCGAAAACCATTCCAAGTAATAATACGATGCTGTGGAGCAATTGAAGACAGTACTGAAGACCGGGACCCTTCATTTCGTAAGGACGACTTGCTGAATGTCTCAAATGGGTAGCTCCCATTTGCAGATGGATTTTATATCAACTAAGTGGCAAGAAGCCCAAACGTATGTGAAGGAATTTTGGATTGTTGTTTCGTTCAGACCCAGAACGAACATTTATGAATTGTGTGTCTGACATTGTAATTGACTGCGTAGCACTGATCTCTGTTAAATATATATCTGTTTGGTGTTGGAGAATTTATTCTCTTGCTTAACTTCCTTCTCTAAGACGTATGAGCTTAGAGGTTATATATTGATAGAAATCAATGATGCGTTGTGAATGGACAATGTGGCATACTTAAGTTATGTGGTGAGCTTTGGATGATCAAAGCATGGCTTATTTAGCGTAGCTTTGTGTATATCCGGACCTCGGCAAGCCTCACACCTGGTAAATGGCCAAAACAGGAAGAAATGCAGCAGGGTTATGGGGTGTTGTCTCCTTCTAGATAAAAGGTGTACTATGGTATGGAGCCCAGGTATTAACCTATGTGGTTAAAGCATCTACTTTTGTGGTTGTTGTTGGCGCACGCTTCGAAGGGTCGGTAACGACCGGGAGATGACATACTCAGGCGTACTCTAAGTTACCCAGTTAAGGGGTAACCTGGCCTTGTGTTGGCATGAGGAGCATCACTATTGATCCTCGGACATCCCTCTATAGGTGTTCAAAATTCGGTTCAGAAGGAAGTTGCTTTGCCTGGTCATTGTTGGAAACCCAATCTCCGCTACAAGCCCGTACGATTTTAGTTGTATACCATACGTCAGTATAATATATTGTACCTATGTTGGCTAAGATTGATACATTTACTTTCGAAATTGTTTTCGCACTATATTATAGTATTGAAAGAGGATTTTCACATATCAAGCATTTTTGACTGCATAAGGAGAAACCTCACCCATGTGTGCGTTTGCATTGTGTGTGTGTCACGATACCTTATGTTAGTTTCATTTTTCAAATAGTCATTGCGAATTTTTATGCACTGGTATTCACACGGAGCAAAACTCGTTCCGCATTAGCGGTGTGGTCCGGTGAATTACCTAACTTTAAAATAAACCCTAAAAACAAATGTTTTGAGTTCTCACACCAGTCCCTGGGTGCCCATAATTTTTGCGTGGGCAGCCTAGTAGTTTGGCTCGCAAATTTAGTCTTCGAGTTGGTTAGAGCAGGATGCTGGTTTAACTGGAGCTATTATATCATGGAGCTTGCATATTCTTCCATTGAGTTTAGTATCTTTTCCGCTGTGTAATCGATGTACTCTGATGTTTCTCCGGTAACTCTGATGTAACATTATGTTAATGATAATGGAAAAGTTCTTTTTATTTTGTGCAAATGTGTAAGTATCCCTAACAATCCGTCTTTATGAACGGTTTAAGTTGGTTTAATTACCGACGAAAACCGAGCAAAAAGCCGGGTCGTTACATTATCTCTCATTCTTCCATTACTTTTCAAAACACTAAAATAAATAAAAGTTGTTTTCTTTTTTGTGTTACAACTTCATTTTTTTTATTATTGTATTTCACGATCTATATGCACTATTCACGTTTTTATATGAGCGATAACCTAAAAACTAAACAGGTAAACCAAACAATACCCAAATTTTATGTTTTGCGTTACTAATGTGTACTTTGAAATACATGAAAAAAACAAAAGCAAGTGTAAAACAGTCAGATTTGAGAAATGGTTGCAACATATAAAGTTAAAATAAATATTTTATGCTTTTCAACTTTTGTAAAATATCAAAATCTATCTTTTTGCCTCTTTTCTTACCATTGTCGGATAACCATGATCTTCTACCACCTTCTCTCTCACAGACATACTCTTTCTTATTTAGGAAAAAGCTGTCTTCTTGTAAGGAGAGCACTCTATAGGTGTAATTCAGGCCGGATGAACTGAACGAAGATGTGTTCAATTTCTGTTCTAAATAAATCGAACCGGATACGGACAAATTTTTTCTCGTACAAATTTTGTCATCCTATCTCATATTTTAAATGAAATTGACCGAGCGTGGACATACGTTTTTCGGACACGTGCACAGACGAACATGGCATTTGTATCACATATTATAATTTTTTAATAGATTTTCTTTTAACTATATACCGAGTTAAAACAATTCAGATGAATTCGAATGAAAATGGATCGAGACAATCAAGCGGAATCAAATAAATATATTTTGATCACGGATGCGAAGGGGCATTGAATATTTGTATAAATTTAGTGGACTTAGCACTCATTAATCATCCCACATGTAAATTTGAAAACTCAAGACACGAAACTTGTTTTCAAACCAAATACCACCTTAGCATCCATGTGTTGTCTATTTAGTATATTTTTATAAAATGTGGATAATAACATTGTAATTAGAAAGCACAATTATTTGGATTTCATCGGAATAAAATACTAAAACGCGAGTTCGACTCGTTACATATGATCGAAATTATTTTGATCTATCCAATATATATATATATATATATATATATATATATATATATAGAGAGAGAGAGAGAGAGAGAGAGAGAGAGAGGCAGGTTCAATGGCACCTCAAACAGTGGAGCACCCCTTTGGCATCCCTCTTTTCCACCATACATTCTCCATCTCTCTCCTTCCACTCACTCTCTCACCTCCCACTAAGTTAAACTATAATAAATGAAAGGTGGAATTTAGGGGGGCTATTGGGATGCTAAATTTTTGGGGTGCCATTGAACGCTCGCCATATATATATATATATATATATATATATATATATATATATATATATATATATATATATATATCGAAAGGTGTGCTTTTTCTTCTTCGGCTTATCTAAAATATATGTGATGTGATATCGACTGTTTGATTTGTCATCATTTAGCTTATATATATATAAGTCTAAATGGACACAAAATGTTGAAATAAAATTAAACACACCAAATCTGAGCAAATAGATCTCCCCCTGAATTTCACCTCACGCATAAAAACAAATAAATCTTGTGATCCAGATTTTGTGTACATAAATTTGTGTACAATTTTGTGTCCCTATGGCCGCTCCCTGTATATATATATATATATATATATATATATATATATATATATATATATATATATATATATGGGGCCGACTATTTGAACACAAAATTAAATACAAAGAGACTCACAAAGCCTCCACCGTTGGATTTATTTGCCTTTAAGTGGTGAGTGTAATTCATTAGAGGATCCAATGGTTGAGATTTATTGTGTGCAATTTTGTGTCCATATTTTGTGTCTGTATATATATATGTATATATATATATATGTATATATATATATGTATATATATATATATATGGAGAGAGAGACACACACACATATACTTCAAATAGTTTCGGTTCATATTTGATGTTTCAAATTGTAAATAAGGTTTCTATCACTACTTTTTTTAAAGTATCTACTTCGTTAACGTCATACTCGATAAATGTCATGATGTGCCCGTTCATTTAACTTCATACTCGATAAATGTCACGATGTGCCCGTTCATTTAACTTCAATATTTAAAATGTGGTAATACATTTATTAGATTTAAGAATTGTTTTCAGTGTTATACCATGATTTTGACATATTTGATGATAACCCAAAATTAAATTTTAGTGAATATTAGGCTCACGTCCCTATTTTGAAACTTAATTAGGCTCAAATCCGGTCATAAACTTAATATAAATTAGGTCCCTGTTTTCAAAACTTATAAAATAATAATTAAAAAAAATAAAAAAAATTCGTAAATTAGTAATAAAATAAATTATGCATTGTACAAAAAATTCAGTTCAAAAAACAACAAAAATAATGTCAGAAAGAAGAAAACAGCAAAAAAACAGAAAAAACTGCAGTTAAATGCATAATATTATGCACCTTTTTGATTTTATTGCATGCATATATGCAATTAACTGCAGTTCTTCCAGCGGATAGATTTAACTTAATATTTCAGTTCATTTTTATTTGCATCCAAATGTGCAAATTTCTCAAAAAAATGCACACATGTGTGCAACATTTTTATAGGATAAAAGTAGTGACCTAATTTATATATAAAAAGATTTGAAAAATTTAAACCCGCCCCTTATTTTATTACTTCCGCCTTTTTTTCTTTTTTTTTTTAAAAGTACGTTCCTTCATTAAAAAAAAATTCTAAAATGTGGAAATAATTTCAGGATTCTACGGAAATAAAAAAAATAGTTGCATACATTTATGCAATTATTACTGATAATTGCATATATGTATGCAACTTTTCCGTAAGCTGTGTTCGGTTTGAAAATTTGAAACTAAAACTGCACAAATGTGTGCAAATATTGGGTATATTTGCACATATGTAAGCATGTTTTTGTATGAATAAAAATCAACGAAGATGTATGTAGTGAAAAATATGCACGGATGTATGCAGGAAAATGATATATGTGCATACTATTATGCATTTAACTGGAAATTTCGTTTTTTTTCTATTTTTTTGATTTTTGACACCTTCTTTGATGGTTTTTTGTTCTGAATTTTTTAGTGTTTACATGTTTTATTTAAATACGAATTTACGTGATTTTTTTATATTTTTTTTATGACTTTTCAAAAAATAGGGACCTAATTTACAATAAGTTTATGACCGGGGTTTTTTTATATTTTGAAACTTAATAGGGACTTCTAAAAAACGCACCCTAAATTTTAAATATTATAGCACTCTATTTATGGGGTCGGGGATATCCAACATCAAATTATTCTCAATTCGATTGAAGAGGGCTAATATGTATCTTTGAACACACATTCACATTGCACCTATCCGACTAATCGAGTTGAGTTGTGTTAGGTCTACGTTTAAATGGCACTTCTTGATGGTTTCATAACGGAGTTTCATTTAACCATGAAATCAATATTCGATTATTCGTTTGTTCTTGTGTTCGAGCAGTGGCGGAGCCAGGAATTAATCTTGGTGAGGTCACAAAAGAAAAGAGCGAAGGGGGGTTCGAGGGCGACAACCCCTGAATTTTTTTTTTAACAGCAATATCTTGTCATTGGCGTTTTCACAGCCAGTTGATGCACGTGAAGTATTAGAAACCAAATTACTATTAGACAAGGCAGTAGCAGTATGACCACAACATTCAGAACCACATGGTTGACACCAGATTTTCAACTTTTCATTTTCGCCAACGTTATTTACCGCAAATACAGGTAATTGCCTAGCTGCGACGGAGCCAATAGCCACATCATTATCAGCCAAAACACAAAAGGATCGGAGACTTACATCATTATTAGGCGCACGGTTTGCAGTTTGAAGCGTTGGAAACTCATCAACAATGGGAACTGACGGCGAGCGAGATCCGTGAACATCGGAAGCTTTGCCAGCTTTGGAGGTAGCGTCAGGTGCAACACGTTCAATCAGGAGGGGTGCGAGAACTTCGTCATTCTACGTTCCTCTTTGGTTTTTCTTCTTTGTTGGCTTTACGTTCTTCTTTCTGTTTTTCTCCGCTTTTTTTTTTTTTTTTTTTTTTTTTTTTTTTTTTTTTTTTTTTTACGAGTTGCATTTTCTGGTGAGGTTATGTGACCTCACCAGGCATTACTTGCCTCCGTCCCTGTGTTCGAGTGATTAAATTATTGTTTAAAAGAATCTTTGCAAAGATCCTTGTATATATACAGTTAGCACCATTATCACCCTTAATCAATATCTATAACTCGTATGTTAAAATGATATTTCTATCTTGTATTTTACAATGAATTAATTTTATCCGTGGATTTCAAGGTATCAACTTGTTTTTTTTTCTTTATGTAGCTCTCAAATTTCAACAAAATTACGTATGCTCCAATAATTTCCAATCATTCGTTCAGATGATATTATCCACTTACTATCACGCGCTGCTCGGGTGACAAGACACGTATAAATTCTGTTTTCCAGTGGATCATAATTTTCAGCAAGGAACCATTTCCCCAATTTCCTTTTATTGCATCTAATTCAATCCGAGATCGCCAATCGAAGCTCCATTATTGAAACAATAGGAGGTGCGTAATCTCATAATCTATAGACCTCTGTAACGCGAAGGTCCTTTTACCATAGCATCTATTCAACCTGCATTTTTATGGGGAAATCTTGATGTATTATTTTTTTATTTTAATTTTGTTGCGTATTCAGTTATTTTTGTTAATAATTTTTATAACAGATTCGTAATCTAAATTTGAAGCTTAAGTATTTTTTTTTTCCAATTTGATTATTGTGGTTATATGACAGAATTTTAAGATATCAGTCGTTGGGCATGTATTAACACAAACATGTTATTTAAACGATATGATTCATGCATTCTAATGCTCTTCAGATTGCACTAATCGTTTTTATTTGTTAAGTGTGCTGCTATTCGTACTCTGGTTTCCACTTTGGGCCAACATCCTAGTTCGGTCCTTCACCGTCAAACGGCATTTTCGCATAATTTTACACTGTGCGGCGCTGGAAGTGTTTTGTGGGGTACAGTAGCACCACACTTTCTTAATTTAAATGTTGATTAGTTGTTATTTCAATATTTGGATCCCGTCCTTGTTCAGGAATATACAACTGACTGATTGAAATTATAACAATTCATGTAGGGGATAGATCAGTATGACATATGGCCCTTAAAAATGTTCTGGATTCATAAAAAAATGCTTAGGACACTTTTGGAAGATTTCTTGCTAGCAAAATTAGTAGTTTCAGCAGTGTTGCTGCTAACCTATTAAAGTAAAATCGGAATTGCTATTTCACCCGAAATGATCAATCAGAAAAACTTTTATCCCCCCTCCCCGCAATCCATCCGCTCAAGCCAATCCCACACTGTTTCGCAATGCCCTATTTCGAGTACAGTAGCAAAGCTCAAGGAATATTGATGCTTCAAACTTCAAATTGTGTAACCTCCTCTAGTTATGGAAACTGGAAAGGAGGAACAGTTAAAACAACTGATTTTCGGGACATAATGATGATAGACAATGCCGTAAAAGCAAAAATTCTTCAAGATGTCATATGTCATAAGAGCGATCCGAGTGAAGATGTTTATACATATATTTTGATCCTTGTGGCTCTTATCAAACTTTTGAAGTTATAAAATATCAGCATTATATCTGTGCGTGTCTATATGCATGTATATAAATTAGGTTTTTTTTTTTTTTAATTTGTGCCGGTTTTGAAGACTTATAACAAAAATGTACGTTTTTCAAACTAATTACAAAAATAAACCACTTTCCCCAAGTAGAACACTGGGGACATCTCGGATGTCGTCAGATTTTTTTTTTTTTTTTTTTTTTTTTTTTTTTTTTTTTTTTTTTTTTTGCTTGCTTGCTTTCTCTGATGGCTCCAATGTGGCCAACAAGCTGCATTTTCGTTACATGGACATCATCTGAGATGCCGCCAACTGAAATAAACAAAAAAATATACTGGCGGCATTTTAGATGCTGTCAGTATCCTACATGGGGAAAAGTGATCTATTTTTGTACTTAGTTTTGAAACTGGTCTGTTTTTGTAACAAGTCTTCAAAAACGGCTCAAACTAAAAAAAAAAAAAATCCTATTAATTAATATATTACTGTGCGTATATGTGTTGACGCATCGAGGTGTGTTTGGACAGAAATAAAAACACAACTAATGAGACTAGTTAATCTCAACTGTTAGATCTTCCTTCTGAATTCAACTTCATATAGAAACATAAAGAGATCTAAAATTTATTGTCATAAATTATGTTATTGTCATATAAGCACTACTACTCCCATTGCACCATAACGCATCGAGGTGTGTCCCAGCCCAAAGAAACCAACAGCTGGCTAAAAATGTAAAACAATGTGCTAGGAATTGATCCTAGGTAGCCAAATCATATAAGCACTACT
Source organism: Allium sativum (assembly GCA_030737875.1). Classification (NCBI taxonomy): domain Eukaryota; kingdom Viridiplantae; phylum Streptophyta; class Magnoliopsida; order Asparagales; family Amaryllidaceae; genus Allium; species Allium sativum. Next base: position 246,455,652 of record CM060924.1, read on the forward strand.
ACTCCCATTGCACCATAACGCTTTCAATTAATCCAATTATATAGGATCTCTTATTAATAAAACCTAAACCCATCACCACCTCCACCCGTTGCCCCTGCCGGATCGGTTGTCCTAGGCTACCGTCTTGGTCGTCTTGCCCTGGGGCCGGGTCTGTGCGTGTATGTAGTACATGCTTAAATATCAAAATGATTAGTGCTTTTATTTTGGTTTCAGCCATGTGGAAATTCATTCCTTTCGCATCTAAAGAACCAACCAGCTTAGAAGGTCGATACATAGATGTTGGTAATGCAAAAGTATATGTTCAGAATATAATAGCAGAAGGTGGCTTTTCACGTGTGTACCTTGCACGTGATGCTATTAATAATTCAAGGAAGTATGCTTTAAAGCATATAATCTGTAATGATGCCGAGTCATTAGAGCTTGTAGTGAAAGAAATTTCAGTAATGAAAATGCTTAAAGGTCACCCAAATATTGTGACTATTGTTGCACATGCTATAATGGACATGGGCCGAACAAAAGAAGCACTGCTTGTGATGGAGTTTGCTGAAACTTCTTTGGCTGATGTATTAGAGAAAAGAGGGGAAGCTGCATACTTTGAAGGGAAACATGTTCTGTTGATTTTTAGGGATGTATGTAATGCCGTATTCGCTATGCATTGTCTGTCTCCACCAATTGCTCATCGGTATGTCATCATTATTAATCAAGCATATTCACTTTCATATTCTTAAACCGTAATGCCTGTTTTCGAAGCAAATATTAGATGAAAGTATGAATCATCAATCGTCCTGATAATCAACATTAACGATCTCCTGATACAGTTCCAAATTTAATTCAATTTACGTTCTCTTATATTAGTAATCTTATTTTGTATCATATAGCTACCTTATAATATGAATATTCAGGTTATGTTAAGGTTTTGGGTACTTCTTGGCTTTCTCTGTTAAGTTATTACTGTTAAAGCTGATTTTTTGTTTGGGAGAAGAGCATGGTACATACCTAATTTTCATTTTCATCTGAATTCCCTCATTTGCCAGAGATATAAAAGCTGAAAATATTTTGCTTGGGGCCGATGGTGCTTGGAAATTGTGTGATTTTGGTAGTACCTCAACGAACCATAAATGCTTTGATAAAGCTGAAGAAAGAGGCATAGAAGAAGACAATATCAGAAAATATACTACACCTGCATATAGAGCTCCTGAGGTTTTCTTTAAAAAATAATTATGTATATACACACACAGACATACAGAGAAACGCACACAAACACACACACATTGGTGAATTTTATATTTTCAAGCCAAAGAACAATATACATTCTTGTTATTACAGATGTGGGACCTCTACAGAAAAGAAGTTATTAGCGAGAAGGTTGATATCTGGGTGAGCAAAACTTAGATTAAATTATTTATGCAAGCATGGTGCCATTTATGGCCATTTTCTTAAATGTTTATATCAAGATGTTTATGTTAAGATGGATTTGACTACTTTGGCTGAAAATTAAAACACTTATTAATCTAGGTCTTTAAACCGCTGATGACAGATAACGTGAACCACAACTTTTAAACAGTGTTTGGCTTCAAAGCAAATTCTGTATTTTGTGTTTTAAATATGTGGTGAAATGGTGTGGAAGAGAGAATAAAGAGGAAAATAGTTTTTGATGTTTCTCAAAAAGCGAAAACTAGAAAAAAGAAAAGAAAAAAAGAAGTCATTTTCAGTTTTATATGTTTAAAACGGTTTCCAAGTCTACAGTTTCCTAATTTTTTTTCTCGGCTTCCATGCATTGTAAACTAGATATTCGAAAAGGCCCAAAATATTCATTTTCAAACCAAATACCAACTTAAGCTTTTTTTAATTTCATGACCTATTTACATGTTAAGATACCTAGTTTTGGATTGTAAACAAGTACCTTTTTATGATCAGTACTATTTTGATTATGATAGATAGTATATAAAATCCTATTACTCTCTCTTCCATTTTTGCAGGCTCTCGGGTGCCTTCTGTACAGACTATGCTACCTTAAACCTGCATTTGATGGTGAGTCAAAGCTTCAGATTTTGAATGGAAATTACCGCATTCCTGAAGCACCAAAATATAATACATGCATACCACTCCTTATTAAGGACATGCTTGAAGCCTCTCCAAGCACCAGGCCAGATATCACGCAGGCAAGGGCTTAGCTTGATTGGACATTCATCTCCATAAATCTAGGTATTAGTCATAGATTATAGCATGTGCGGAGGAGGTTAACTAAGCATGTTTTTAAACATTGGTTTTCTCTTATATGGTTGTAGGTTTGGTTTCGTGTGAATGAACAGCTGCCTGTCCAGCTGCAGAAACGCTTGCCTGATGGTACTGCCACAGGTACATCATATACTTTGACTAATCTTCAGCTTATATGTTCTATTTGTATTAATCATAGCATACTATTTAGCTGCAAACATAATTATTTGTCAAAGTGCTATATAGCACTATATCTCAGGGACATTGTATTGTGGTATCAATTAAGGCATTAGGTTCAAATCCTACCATTTTAATAATAAGTCAGTTAAATGTGTCAATATGGTTTTTGTGTTTAAGTTAATGCTCATATTACTTTTCTCTTTTCATAAAGTGAAAATTCAACACCAAACAATATCATTAAGGTGTTTACGATTCTCGTTCATGAGTGTGGTAACCGAGGACGGTAATAGGAATTGCATTCATGGAAATCGTTTTTCTTTTATCATGGATTAGACATGAGAAACATTTTAGCTATTATACTGATGATTTACCTGTATCCATCCTACTACAGCTATCCAATTTTGCGTCTTTGAAGAATCCTTAGTTATGCAGTAGTTGATTTGGTACTAGAACTAACAATGCTGTGTAGGTATAACTAGTTGATCACTTCTGCAATGTAGTTTCAGCCATGCTCGAACTTTTCTTTTTGTCATTGACTAATCTGAACATAGCAAAATCTTCATGTTTCCGACCACGTCTTAGATACAGCGTGAACTACTTGGTTCTTGCTAAGTTTTGGTATGTCAATTTCACTATTATTTCCTGTATAGGAGCTGCTAAGAATACTACTGCGACACCTCAGAAGAATGCTGTTCAAACTTCAGCTAAACAAATTCCAGAAGCATCACCTCCACCCAAAAGCGCACAGACGTCTACAAATTGTGCTGCACCAGTTGGTACATTCTGGACTAGTCATCATGCAGAAAACAGCAAACACAAAGCGAATGATGTTACTGTTATTCCTAATTTTGACACAAACCAAAAGGTTGTAGTAAAACCCAAGCACGACGAAGAAGCAATAAACAAGTTGAAGGAAGACTTGAAGCAAGCCAATTTAGAGAAAGCCGAAATAGCGTTGAAGTATGAAAAATTATCTGCTATTTGTCATTCACAATCAGAAAAGATTAAAGATTTGAAGCAAGCGCTTGAAGCAGCATCTAAAGCAAAACAAGACAAGCATGAAACCACAAAAACTCAATTTTGTGCTCCTTCCATTCATCCACAAGTCGTTACTCAGGTAATAACGTACTACTTTGGTTAGAATCAACAATATTTTGAATTTAAGGGTTACCATACCTAAATGAACAGCAATTTTGTGTGTGCGCGTGCGTGTGTGTGTTTTCAGGAGAAGGAGAAACTGGACCCAGGCATTTGGGAGCTGGAGCAGGCTATATTTTCCGGCAGCTGCCCCTCGTCTCAGTCATGGGAATCATTCCCTGATGAGCTAGATTCTAAACCAGCATTAAGCAATAATCAAAGTGATAACCCATCATCTTCCGCAAACAATACCACTTCCTGGGCTACATTTCCTGCTACGGGTGTTCAAGGTTCAACAAGCAACTGCGGGTCCAATCTGCCAGTAGGATGGGCTGGATTTTAACCAAGTCTTCAACACCACTTTTAAACATTTGATTGGTTTGTCTTTTGTGTTATTATCCATTATGCATGTATGATAGTTTGTTTTTGAATCTTTCAGCACATCATTGGTTATTCAATTTGTTTGATTCCCGACTAATGATGTAAATGTTGTTCACACAACAATAATCTTGTTTTGTTTACAATTGTTAGAAGGCTTCAAAATTAACAAAGTAGATATATGTTGAATTTATGTGATTCAAGTATTTGTTTAAGAGTGAAAGAAATTAATTAATTGATTCTATCAATCAATTATACTATATGTGGAAATATTTGAGAGAATATTTTGGAAGAAAACAAATTGATTACATAATCAATTTATTGATCAATGGATTTATAAATGAGGAAAGAAGTATATCTATAAATTCATTGATTTTATAATATGAAAAAATAAATGATTAAAATTAGAGAATCAAGCAAGGTAGGAAACGTATAGAAACCAAGATTTCATTTTCTATTTACACTGCAATCAAATCATGAACATTTGGAGAAGTTTCAAGACAATCTGAAAATTAACTCTCTTCATCTCCAAACAACCTTACATCATGAAGCCTATTTAAATCTTCATATTAGTGGAATGTGAATGTGAGAGAGCATCCACCATTATTTTCTTCTTCGGCAAGTCCTAATTTTTGTGGTCAATCAAATAGGGGTTTTGAGTGCATACTAGTCTTTGTTGAATTTGATTATTCAATTTGTAATTATATGTTTGTCTCTCCATCCACTACCTATAATTTTGTATTTTCTCTCTTGTGTTCTCTTTTGTACTCTCTTCAGTGAAATAAAGAATAGTTGTTGGATCTGTGGACGTAGGCATAGCCGAACCACGTTAAATCTTTGTGTCTTCTTCTCTCATTCTATTTTGTTTTGTTTGGTGATCACATTTTATTGAGTTGGCGGTTGATAATTAATCGACAAGCTATATTCTTTTTTGTATTGCTCCTACGCCTTTTGTATTCCGCTATGTAGTTTTGGAGTTTGTGCAAATCAAATCAATATTTTGCACAATAGATTGATATCAGAGCAATTTTTGCAATTATTCGCACAACATATTGGTATCAGAGCTAGCTGTCTTGTTCTAAATTAGTTACTAATGACTAATTCTTTTAGCCATGGTATGAAAAATCATGTCGTCACCAAATTTATTAGAAGAAAAGTTTTTGGGACATGGAAGGTCAAAGTGAGGACTAATAATGGTATTCTTCAACAACAACTTCATTCACTTAAAGTAAGAGATAAGATGCAGAAGCGCCTTGAAGGAGATATGCATAGGTCACTTCATGAGTTCTAGTAGAAGTGTTTGCTATTATGGTAAGAAGAATGGACATTTCATACGAAATTGTTCAGCTCTTAGAAAGAAGAGATAGAAGGAGAAAGTTTCAATTTTGGCAGCAGTTAGATCAGATGCAGATAGAAGTGATAGTGATACATCATTATTTTCAGCCAGTATTTCACCTTTAGAGATTACATGTTGGGTAATTGATTTTGGAGCCTCTTGTTATATGACATCAGATAGGAGCTGTTTTGTTAGTTATGAGAAGATTGATGGCGGAGTGGTTCATTTGGAGAATGACACATCTTGTCATGTTGTGGGCGTTGGAAGTGTGAGGTTTAAGATGCATAATGGTGTTATACGAACTATCACGGATGTTAGCCATGTTTTGATGCTGCATAAGAGTTTGTTGTCAGTTGGAGGTTTGAGTAGACTTGGTACGAGGATAATAATAGATGAAGAAAATTTAAGAGTGGTAAAGGGTTCCTTGGTAGTGATGAATGGCGTGTGAGTCGATTATGGCTGTTATGGTAATGGTTACCGTTGTCGTACCGTTTTTATTGGTAAATCAGAATTGCTTACCGTTACTGATCGACTGATATACCGAAGACTGGTATACTGATAATCTGATAATTGTTACACTGGTAATGATAAATTATAGTTTGTCCATCAAAGTTTGTATCTTGACATGTTTTCTGTACATAGTGCATCTTTATTATGCTATATGTAGTGTTAGTTAATAAAAACTTAAATGAGAAAGAAAATAACTGTATCTGAAATTATTTCACCTTATTATTAAACTAAATTTAATCATTTATTTGGTTTTAAATGCATGTAATAAACCATATCAGATGAATATATATAAGTTTTAAATTGACTGGTAAAATTATCGTTACTGGTGGTATTTAAGAAATGTTACTGATAATTTACTGTTAAAAATAGTAAATTTACCGTTACCATACTGTTTTTACTGGTATATCGATTTCAATCAAAAATGATTACCAATCGACTGGTAATATTATGGTAATGGTAAATTTACTATTACCATAACAACCCTAGAGTTGATGATATTTATATGATTCGCAGAGAGATAGTCTTGGGAGATTCAGTAGTTTTTATTGGTTTTAGCGTTCCAGATTCTACTTAGTTATGGTACCTTCGTTTAGGTCATGTTGATGAGGAGAGTCTTGGAGTATTAAAAAAGCATAGCTTAGTTGCCGGTGATTCTCAATAAAAACTTAGCTCTTGTGGAGATTATTCTTTAGAAAGAAGAAGCATGTCATATTTGATGTTGGAAGATCTAGAGCTACAGAGTTTCTAGAGTATGTTCATTCTTATGTGTAGGAATCCACCCCAATTGCATCTTTTTGTGGAGGTAGTTTCTTCGTTTTTTTTGTTGATGATTGCTCATGTAAGGTCTGGGTCTATTTAATGAAAATTAGATCAGAAATATATATCTGATTTCGAAAGTGGAAGACTTTAGTTGAAAAGAAGTCGGGAAAGCAGTTGAGAGTTCTTAGAGTTGGCAATAGTAGTGAATTTGCATCACTAGAATTCACTAACTATTGTGCGTTCGAGCATGTATTTAGAGATTTTTCAACTAAGTCATATCCTTTTGGAGTGGCGGAGAACATATGTCATATATTATAGGAAAGAGCTATGAGCTTGAGACTAACTGTTGGTCTAGAAGTGGAATTTTAGGCATAAGCGATATCTACGACAGTATTTCTTATCAACCGTACACCTTCTATTGTCATAGATATAAATATCCCAGAAGAAATATGGAAACGAGAGCCTGTTGACTATTCATTCCTTAAAGTGTTTGTTTGTTCGGATTATTTAGAAGATGAAGGACATGATAAGCCGAAGCCTAGATAAAACAAGGACATTTTGTTAGATTATGGAGAAGAAATGAAGAATCGGTTTGTTTCCATATTCGAAAAGAAAGTGGTACTTCCTATAGTACCATGGTTGATGAGAATATTTCATATATTCAGACTCTAGGTGGAGCTTAGTCGCAATCAAGGCCTTTTGCTTCTGTTGAACTTGTTTGTGAGCATAGTAGATGTGATAATTTAAGTTCTTACGTTATTTGTTGTGTGGAGCTTCGTGTTGAGTTTGATATGGTAGACTTGGTGAAGCCGAATAAAATTCTTAAGAAGGAGGTTAAAGTAGATAATATTGAGTATGTCCTTACTCAATATAGGATGGAGAAGGTGAAGTGCGCTATGAAGTCTCCATTAGTCTCTCGAATTTCTGTATCTACAAGTTTGCCTCTTTCATCAGATTTTTTGAAGATTTTTTCATATTTCTAGTATGTAGGTTGTTTGTTGATGTGCATACTATCTTTCTTATACTAGGAAAAGATTTGTTTGGGCAATATTGCTCAAATAGTTCACATTCATCTTGATTGTGTAGACCCAACAATTTGTTGGCATTTGGTTATATTTCAATCAATATGGAGTATTGAATTTATGTGACTCAAATATTTGTTTAAGAGTGAAAGAAATTAATTAATTGATTCAATCAATCAATTATGGTATATGTGAAAATATTTGAGAGGATATTTTGGAAGGAAACAAATTGATTATATAATCAATTAATTAATCAATGGATTTATAAATGAGAAAAGAAGTATATTTATAAATTCATTGATTTTATAATATGCAGAAATAAATGATTAAGATTGGAGAATCAAGCAAGGGAGGAAACATATAGAAACCAAGATTTCACTTTCTATTTATACTGCAATCAAATCATGGACATTTGGAAAGGTTTCAAGATAATCAGGAAATTAATTTTCTTCATCTCCAAGCAACCTTTCATCCTGAAGACTATTTAAATCTTCGTATTAGTGGAATGCGAATGTGAAAGAGCATCCACCATTATCCTCTTATTTAGTAAACCTAAGTTCTACGGTCGATTAATTAGGGGTTTCGAGTGCATACAAGTAATTGTTGACATTGATTATTCAATTTGTAATTATAGGTTAGTGTCTACATCTACTACCTATAATTTTGTATTTTCTCTCTTGTGTTCTCTTTTGTACTCTCTTCCGTGAAATAAAGAATAGTTGTTGGGTCCATGGACGTAGGCATAGCCAAACTATGTTAAATATTTGTGTCTTCTTCTTTATTCTATTTTGTTTTGTTTGGTGATTATTTTTCATTGAGTTGGTGGTTGATAATTAATCGACAAGCTAGATCCTCTTTTTTGTATTGCTCTTACGCCTTTTGTATTTCGCTTTGTGGTTTTGGAGTTTGTGCAAATTAAATCAATATTCTGCACAACAGATTGGTATCGGAGCAATTTGTGTAATTAATCGCACAACATTGTAATATAACTACTTAAAAGAGAAATGATAAAGCAATTTAAGAGACTGCATGTACATGTTTTCGCTGTCTATGATCAGCCATTGCTGAAAAACCTACTGCGATAATCATAAGAAAGGAAGCGCAAATCGCAAAGTAATGCTCCTTCATGAAGTGCTAGTAACTATAATTAGTGTTATACAGCCATTCATCTTAATAACATAAACCAAATCCCTAAAGACTAGTTTTTTTTAATTAGTCAGATGTGTTTGATTGTTTTATTTTAAAATACCATTTTTGTGTCTATTAACATCCATGAATTTGCTTTTCTCACTTCATTTATAATATTAGAATATTGATTCAATTTTTATATTCAAGTTAATTAATTAGATTTTTTTTATCTAACATCTCTTGCCAATTGAGACATCGAATGAAAGATTGAATTTTTCATGAAGGAGATTAGTGATCATTCAATTACGTAACAAAATTTGTTCAATGCTGCCTCATCTTCTCTTTTCAACTTTGCTCCACATTAGGATTTTGTTCAAACAACATTAAAAATGGAAATAAAATACTAAGTACTAATTTAAAAAAAGCCAAAGATTTAACATTAGGATTCCCCCTCTCTCTTCCTCTCTCTTCCTCTCTCTTTCTTTCCTTTCCTAAACACGAATATTCCCGTATCGAATTAAGAAACAAAAAAGGATAAAGTAAAAATAAAGAGGAAGGATAATTTTGAAATAAACCAGATAGCTAAATGAATAAGTGGTATTTTAAGCAAAGTAGTGGAAAAAGAAAACTTGGGTTTGTTAATAGAATCACCTAACTACATTTTTTATTTATCTTGAAAAGTGCAAACTATGTCAACATTGTAAATTATTATTATAGTACTTGTCGTTGTCCATGAATACCAATCCAAAATCCATCTGTATCCATATTCGAAAACAAATAAATATCTGATATTCGAAAAAAGTATGTGGATACGAAGACTTTGCATCCATAAATTATTCGTTCGGTTGGTTTTCTGTCATTAGTTTATCAAGTGTAAAGTTCATATTATATGCATAAATGCATATCTGCCGCTCAAAATTATTTATTATCATATTTTTCTATCTTGAACAGCTTAATAATCAATGGAATTTAAAATTCTTTGAATTAAATCAACATTTTCCATTTATATTTCTTAATTTATTGATCTTTAGCGGATATGACAATTATCTAATATCCATCTGTATCCGCTGGTACAGATACAGATATGACTATATTCGCGTCTGAAAGCATCCATTGACGGCCCTACTTGTACTTTTACAGTTTCGGAATGATCTAAATATGCCCATTATTGTTGAAAGTGTAACTATCCTCGCCTTGATTCATGGCAAACAATGAGCAACCATAACAAATTAGAAACTACACAATTTAGTTTATGCATAATTATTCTAATGTTGGATGTATTTCAGTCCACTGTGGTCTGCATATGATAACCGCACAATTTCATGCAAAATGGTTAAGGATACGCAAAGTAAGCTACTTTAGGTTGGTACACTCCATTCTTGCGTAAATCAACAATCTCGGATGCAGTTAGAATGACCTAATTAGGTATAAGATGTACTAGAAAAACGTAGTTTGCAAGAGAAATGTCTTACTTATAATTATACATGACACTTTACTAATAGTGTAGTAAACCAATCTTCATGCGAAGGCCATCCACCGAATTAGAAATGATGGAAAATAAAGTTTTGATATTATTGCGTTGAATTGTATTGATACAAAATGATAACAGAAATGATTGTGTACAACTCTATTTATATCTATTTGTGCATAAATGATTTTAATTGTAACTGGACTAAAGGACGTCCCATAGGAATCAACTCGAACTGTTGAAGGGAAATGTAATGTTGAGTTCTTATGTAATACTCCATATTCCTTAATGTCATCCATATGAGGATTTCATTAAGAAAATATGGAGCATTGTAGGTATAAAGACATAAAACATCATAAGGAATAAGATTTCATAATACATAAAATAATAAATTTACAGCGGAAGAGGACAATTTCATTTTAACTAGAAAACCATCTTTATTTCAATTAACCAAATAGTTACAAAATGTCATGTCTCAAAATCTTAGTCAAAACAACATCAGAGTACAAAATAATATTATCCCCCCAAATAGTCAAAAAGATACAACCTAACTTTGGAAAGAAAACAAGAAGTAATCCATCTTTTGTAGACATCCTTCACGATAGTATCGACAAAGAAATCTGAACTATACACTTCCTCCCTGTAAGCCCGAGGGGAAGAAAAAAGAGAAAGGAAGAAAGGAAACGGGTCAGACATAAAGTCTGGTGACTGCTATGATTACTAGCACGACTGCTAAGTTAAGGAAAAATAGATAAATAATAGTTCTGGTGTCATAAAAGGATAAGTGTCTATGCACACCTAAAGGTGACAAAATCCTAATATGGATTTACATAAAAGATTGGCAATTCTTATCTAAAAGACAATGATGATAATAGTGATCATATTAACGCCGATTGACAGTTTGCACTTCTACAACTTCGAACCAAAATAAATAATTAGGAAGGAATTTCGTAATACTACCCATTGATCGGATTTTCAAATGTGAATAACTTGTGCCAGCTATGGAATTCAAGGTTAACAATCCCGAACCCATTAACTAACAGTACACAACATTAATCACAGGCGTTATGGCGTCTTATCTTCCCCATTCGTAATGATGCATGCTCGTCGTTCCGTCGAAACACGCCCGCACCCACCTCGTTTTGACCACTTACTATCCAATTCAGTATAAGCGTGCCTTATCCTCTTCCTAGTGTGAGACTCTGTGATAATCAAGGAATACTGACTAATATGAGTTCCCAAATAAAAATGCAATTGACACAATTCATCCCTAGACTTGGTCCCTAAATTATAACTAGGATTTCTAGAGCCCCTTATATCCCATTGGAACAGACCCCTTCTATTTTTGCTTATTAATCTATCAATTTTAACTTAATCCATTAAGTTCATTAATATGCCCAATATAACCACGTGTTATATTCTTAGGTTGTAATTAACATTTCTAAATAAATGTAATCTTTTTATACAACCCTTATCCATGTCACTTAATGTCCAATTAAGTCCAGTTTATTACTGCTAACGTCTTTTCCATATACATGTTACTTAATGTCCAATTAAGTGCAATTCCTTCTAATTTACATGTTTTCCAAATACATGTTACTTAATGTCCAATTAAGTGCAATCCATTCCAATTCACTTGTTTTCCAAATATATGTTACTTAATGTCTAATTAAGTATAACTTATTCCAATTCATAAGCTCGAATATTCTTTAATTAAGGTTTATCATAATTTACAGTCCATTATTTGAATATAATATTCATTATTCTCCGACATGCCCAAAGTCCTCTTTTTATCATGTTTTTAATACTATCCCAATATTATAGTTCATTTGTTGATTACATCTTTTAACCAAATTTCAGCATGCCTCTTTTATACCTATTATTGTATAAAATTTCACTAAGCCCGGTTATTCCTTTTTTATGCATCTTTCCTATTATTATCCAATGCGCTATTATCGTCCCATTATGGGTTTAACCCAATTTGCACAAAAATAAGAACGAATGAATGGCTTAGGCTCAAAAAGGCCTTAACTCAAAGTTATAAATAAAAAGGAAATGCCGTAAGTTCTCGTATGGCATAGGCATAGATGGAAAGAAATAGATCTGAAATAAAAATAGGACTAGTTACAAAATTGAAATAAAATTTCACGCAAAGAACAAACCTGTAGATATATGAAATAAACTACAGTAATGAATTTACTAAATAGACAAAAAAGGGAAGAACGAGAACAAAAATCGTATTTAAAAGAATTATTCACAGGGAAAAGAATTAGGGATAATTGGGTCTGTAAATAAACAGCAAATGAACTTGATATGTGTATAACTAAAGAAAGATTTAGATCTGAAACACTATAACAACTATTACATCGATTTTATTTTTTGGCAAAGCCAGTTGATTTTATAGTGGCCTTTCCACTTTTATTTTAATAGGGATAAGAAAAGGAATACTGTACAGGCACAGTATCCCAAATTGGTTTGAAGTGCCAGTACACTTTACAGAACATGAGATAAACCGAGTGTTTCTGCTACTAACATAGATTTTTATTCCTATGATTCAGAGGAGGATGAAGATGAGGTGGTGCTGCAGGTAGTCAACGATTCATGCAGCACCTTGGCGAGTAGATTAGCGAGGTTAGGAACATAAGGTGTATATTCCATGCCACATTAGTACTTCCTATCCCAAACATTAGCTTCTAATATAGATTTATTCCAAATTCCATATTGTTCATCAGTTATGAGAGTTATGTCATCATCTTCCACAGTATAATGCAAGCATCTATTCTCTCTGACATCTGCACCAATAATCAAGTAATATACCTTCTTGGTGGGATCATATCTCATATTAGAACGTATATCATGCCAAGCTTTCTCCTATTCATTCCAAACTATTGTATTATCTTCAACATCCATGACAGAGCTCTGGTTTTTTTTCCAGCTTCCTTTGGTTTGGGAGCCCAAATATGAGGAAATTGGTTTCTAAAGAGGGATTTTAACTTGTTTGGATACATATGATGTAGGAAATTTGCATGTATCAATCATATGTCCAAACGATTGACATTTAGTACAGATGCCCGGCTGCCAAGTGTACTTGACATCCCCTTAGGAGTTAAATCCATTTATCGACACCGTAAGCTTTTTAGGAAGCGGTTTGCTCGGGGTAATCTCAATCATGGCTTTCGCAAATACCAATTTTTTTTCTAACTTCTGTATTGGCATCAAAGCACTTAAATTTACCTATGTGACTAGCTTACCAGTTCAGGCCTGGAAGCATCTGCGGAACCAAAGGAATCCATGTGAATATTGCCCGAGCCGGCATGGAAGGAACCCTCTCTCTAACACTTTCGATAGATGTACTCCAGGTAGTAATTATGAGTGGTTTGCCTCCAATAATGGTCAGATCCGAATCTAGCACTCTTCTTCTCTTTTCCATATTTGTAAATTTGAAATAAAACAAACCATTTACATAGTTTGCACGAAGACCTCCCCTCAATTTCCATGCATTTCGAACATGTTCACGACTTCATTGTATGGTACTATTGATTCTAGAAAAAACCTACCAAGTAGCCTTGTTGATAGCTTATTCCTTCTTGTACAATCTCCAAAGGAGGGACCAGATTATCTTGAGTGGATGTGAAGTCATGTAGGATGTATGCTCCTGCGCATCTAGACAACAAGGTGAAGAAAGAAGATTATGTAGGTTTGGTTGGGTTCGTAGTGGACATATTTGGCACTGGATTGGGTTCGGCATTTAGGCAAGCAGTTATTGGCTAGTGGAGTTTGGCTTAGGAACAGGGGAACCAACACCATTAGTTACATCAACACCATTTGTTATGTATTACATTTGCACCATTTGTTACGTCAACTCTGGCCATGTTCATTTTGTTTGAAGCTATTCCAGGGTTCACATTCTTAGACCCATATAACTTTTCACCAATTAGTTGAGTTTCAGATTTTATATCTGGTTGAGACTACGTGTAGACCACATTTGCCATGGTGTTTTCCGTCCATCGAACATCGTCATTCAATCCCGTTAGCATAGGAGTTACTGGCGAAGGTACGACAGTGTTGACCCCTAATAACAGAGCCGCAAGATCAATCACGGCAGCAAGGTCTGACAATATTGAGTTGCTTCGAAATTTCGCCAGATCCAATATACTACTTCGAGATTTGGACACAATCTGGGAAAAACTAGGTTTCATTTTTTTTGTTCATTGGCATCTGGAAGGAGTAAGGGGAGTTATATTAGAACGCATGAGGAAGAAGGAGGATAGGAGAGGGCATGAAGCGATAGACAATTGGATTAGCAAGAGAAGAAGATGGAGATGGGAAATTTAGTCACTGGTAGAGATGCCATTTTTGTTTATTGTTTTGTTTGAAAAATAATGACTATTAAATCGATTTTAACCTCAACTTGGAAGAAATTTTGTAATCATAGTAAAACTCAAAATTTTTTGAGCAAATCCAACAAGCTTCTATAAATTCTCTCTATCTATGAACATATCCCAGAAATATGTGTAGAACCAAGCCTCAATACTCCATTAAATATTTATTTGAGAAGAGACTTATTTGATAGGTGTAGATAAATGGAGCAGTGAAGATTAGGATAGGTTTTTAAGGCTATTTATAATAGAGTTAGGGTGTCTAGGTTCATTGGAATTTAGGTTTAGATTTTAGGTTGTTAGATGAAAAGAACAGTCCAGAAGCAAGACAAAAAAACGATCGTTCGCCAGAAAAAACAACGTTTTTTTCTAAACGGTTGTATCGACGCATTCCTTGGGTGTGTTGACACGGGTGCTGACACACTTGAGGACTTGGGTCGACACACACCCAGCCACCCACCCACCCCCTCCCTCCTCCACACACACACATATATATTTTTAAGTAAAAATCAGGCGCACATCCCTAAAACCAAACTTAATTAGGCTCACAACCCTCCTTGCTTTTCCATTGAAACCCACCCCCTGTTTTCAAAACTTCCGCCTTCTACGTGTTTTCTTCAAAAAAAAAAAAAGGACGCTATCATATTGAAAAAAATTCTAAATTCTGGAAATATTCTCGGAAGTCCATGGAAATCAAAAAAAAGTTGCATACATGTATGCAACTATTACCAATAGTGGCATACATGTGTGCAACTTTTGCATAAGCTGTATTCTTTGAAAATCTGGAAGGAAACTTGCATATATATGTGTGCTACTATTTGAAATACCTGCACACTTGTATGCATGTATTGCATTTGGGAAAACTATACTGAATTTTGCCTGAAAATTGTTGCACACATGCGTGCAACTTTTATGTTTTTATTGCACACCCAAATGCAAATAAATGTGAACTGATTTGCACAATTGTGAAATTTTGCACACTTTTATGAAAGAATTTTGCAATACTAGCAAAGATGTATGCAAGAAAACCAACATAGATGCATGGCTGAAATACTTGTACAGATGTATGCAAGCTAATACAAGTACGTGCATATTATTATGCAGTTAATTGCAGTTTCGTTTTTTTTTTTGGGTTTTGACATGGTTTTTGATGGTTTTTTGATTTGATTTTTTTAATGTTTACGTGTTTTAATTAAATACGAATTTACGTATTTTTTTGATGAATTTACGAAAAATAGGGACTTAATTTACAATAAGTTTTGGACCGGATGTGAGCCTAGTTTTAAAACTTAATAGGGACCTGTACCAAACGGACCCTAATTTTAATTCCAATTCTTCTTCTACTCATAACTTCTTCGTTTTAATCCGATTTCAGCAAATCAAGTGTCCATCTTAGCCAAAATTTCATAACGAACCCAATGGTGCAAACCCCATTGCCCCATTCTCAATTTTTTTTTCTGATTAATATTAGTTTTCTCAATTCATTCCTTTCGTTAATTAATTATTGTTTGTTAAAAAATCGCATTGTTACATTCTCCCCTTTGTAAAGGATTTTGTCCCCGAAATCTCCAAGGCTAAAAGAATGTCATCAACCATTATCTACACCTATTACTCAACCATCAACCACTGACATCCATTGTCCTTATAATTTCCAATGCTTTGTATAAACATATGCAAAGGTGTTGTGTATCTGTCCCTATGCTAATGCGAAAATTAAGCGGTCTTGTAACGAACCGGGATTTTCGACTCCGAAAATCAACATTTAAATTACCGTGTTGATCATTCAGACATCGAACATTCCAGATCATTAATAGAAAGAAGTTAGAGGGTGAGATAAGAAAGAAAGAAATAATAGAATAGAAGAAGAAGAAGAAACAACACAGAGTCTCACATCGCAGCGGAACAAAATATAATACAGAAATAAATCTTTATTCAAAGCTTTAAAATACTTACAGTATCAGAGTACATCATACCATGGGACAGTTATAATAGCCTGTTCCCATATACAACACACAGCGGAATAGTAGTAATATCATACGTCTGGACTCTTCCAGCTCGTCTCTTAATAGCAGTCGATAACCTGAACCTGTACAACCCGGTCTAACCCGAGCATTTACAAAACACCGGGTCAGTCTGGTGAACCAGAGTGAGATAAACTCGCACAGTAATAAGGGTGAACCATCCAATCATGATTTTAAAGTTCAAAATCTTTTCAAAAGAAAAGGATAATCGTAAGACCAAATCCACACATAAACACGGACGGTTTTTACCTTACGATAACCCAAAACAATTTGAAACCAATATCTTGTCTGATATTATAATAATGTCTAAATACAAGTAAATAGAATCTAGTAGAACGCTTGCATCTCACGCTCCACATATATAGTATACAATCAAAACCCGCAGGTGCTTATTGGATATTGGATTCCGAACCTGACAAGGTATGGGACCACCTGCCGATCGTGTATCTCTAGAGACGAATACACTGGGTTCAACAAGAACTTCTTGCAACCCGGCCCTCACATGACCGACCCCTCATTTCGCTTGAGAGTATCGAATGTATATCACCGACGGTTGGGATCAGCAACCGTCTCCCGACAAGGGACAGCATCGAAACATAGATTTAAGAAGCAAATAGGATTTCCTCTAGATAGGTGATCATACACCCTAATGGGAGCGACCCACATAGCCATGCTGCCTGCCCGATTTTTGTCATTTCCCGGTTGATGAGGCTTGAGGTCAGAGTTTATTCTTGAACATCTGATCACCATTCACTTTGAATGCCACATCGTCAAATCCGTCAGATATCACTAATTGACGCCCACAAAAATACTCTAGCTGAAAGCTAGAGAACGGCAACTCCCCGCCAACAACTATCATACGTTTGAAGAAGTCAACGTACGTGATCCTTTGGAAATACTCTGTCAGACATCCGTCCATATACGTCATCCAGGAACAGGATGAACCGAAGGCACTCTCCTACCGCATCCATATAGGAATCACCCCATGGATCAGTAGCGAGAAGTCCTTGCAACCCGTTGATTCCAACCACGACAGAATCACAGCTTATCTCTACTTGCCAGGCAGAGAATATTAGTGGTTCTTCCGTTTATGAAAATCCACGGTCTTCAATGCTCCATCTCGATCATCTCCTGATATCTTCACGTATTTGTTGGACGGAATGGTTTCGAATATAAATTCGATCCAGGGCTTTCCATACCAACAATCGTACTGGTCAGATTTGATAGTCGGTGTTTTAACTATCAAAATAAACAGTGTTCAAACTTGACACTCCAATGAGTTCACTGGTTCAGTACTCAGCATCATTTGGCCTTTAACAAACTGATTTGCTTTTGTTAAATTAAAACTTCTAACTCTTTTAAATATTCAAAAATACGATATTTGAATAACTCTAATTGATTAATTAACATTCGTCTTAATTCCATTCGCTTGACTCTAGATCACAGCGATCACAATGGTTACGCCTGATTCCCTCAGGAAACATCCGACCGCCGTAGGCTATCTGCAGCCCTGCGAATTACGCTAGCAGTCGTACGAAATGGCAACTTACCTTGAATACTATGTTTGACTAACTCTAGCTCGAATAACTATATTCAATTACACACTTAAATCTTCTTTCAAATCGTCTTTTAATTTTAGAAATCCATTAGTTTTAACAAAGAAATTTATAACACATATGTTATAACAATAGCGTTATAATTACTATTTAGATTTACAAAACAACAGCGCTATAATCGCTGTTTAGGTTTACAATCCATTTACTATAGCAAAACGCTACAATCGCTATATTAGATTTACAAAACATATATTATAACAACAGCGCTAAAATCGCTGTTTAGATTTTCAAAACATATCCACTAACGTCTCTTACGATTACCAACTAATACTATCTTCAGATAATCCCGATGTTGTTCAAGTTGGGGTATTTTAATTACCTCTCAGACCTTGATCAACAACGTTCTTATCCCCCGATAAACATAAGTTGTAATCAAAATCAATATTTCATTATAGTCTCAAACAAATTCCATTTAACTATTGGATTTGGTTATACAACCCTATAACTCAGTTCTTTACCCAGATTCGCTTATTTCCAATCTCCTTTCAAAATTATTCGACCATTTTCCCATTTTGAAATCTCATTTAAAATTCTCCTTTTTACTTGATCTTGTTTTCAAGTAACGTTAAATAAAATTAACGCCTTAACACGTTAAACCTCATTTACACGACCCTGGTTTATATAAACCCTTTACCTTAATTCACATAATTAAACACCACTTAAATTTAAGTTATCATCTTCGCTTGAAATCCTCTTTTTACATCGTTATAAACATTTTAGCTTTAAATATAAAACCCGCTCATAGATTCCTTTCACAATCCAATTTGGATTACACTTCTCTTCGATTTCTTTTCAAAAGTAGTCTTCTAAATTCTTATTAAAACAATAATTTTCTTTACTCATTAACTACTTCAGTAGTTAATTTCTTTATTTACTAAGATAAATAGAAAATCCTTTTAAAAGATCTTATTTAAAGTTAAAACAATATTCTTCAACTATTTCATTTCGCAATTTCGAAACAAACTAATTTGATATTCGATTCCAGTTTAAATGGTCAATTTTGTCAAGTCAAAATTCGATTATCTTGTAAACTAATTCCAATTAACCTTCACTTTAAATTAATTAAAAATATAATTAATTTAAATTATTTCCATTAATTGTTTTCTTTTCAAAACAATTATCAAAGTTTAACCATTCGATTCATTCTCTATTCTCATTCTTCGTAAATCTGATTAACATCAGAATTTACTTTATAAAATAAATTACTAACAAATCAAATCTTAAATAAATAAAACATTTATTTAATTCTCTTTAATAACTTTTGTTCAAAATAATACATTTTTCCAAAATCTAACTCCAGTTATAAGGTAAATTTTATAACTTCAACTCTATCGATTCTCCTGACGGTGAATCACTGTCTATAACCCGATTGATTTTAAAGGCCACACTCTGCCAAACACTTAACCAATATCACCTATTGGTTCAAACCAAACAGATGTTGAATATTCAATTAATAATCAACCATCAAATCAATCACACAAATAGATCAGTTCATATATGAGAATATGAAAATAAAAATACATTTGAGGGATCCGGTTGGGTCCCTCCAACCTGTTCTTCCCTGTATTCACAATGGTTTTTCTCAAATCAGACCATTCAGTTTTGTTTAACTGATAACACTAAATAGCGACCATTCAACATCAACCACAAGCAATTCAAACGATTCAACCATTTAAACACGTTTATAAATAAACGTGACCAACCAAGGTGAGTTACCTTTATTGGAACCAATCATTAAAATATAATGATTTGGAAATTTTACCGAAATTAAACACGGTTTAGTTTCATCAGTTAAACCAGCAAACAAAGGTGTAACTAGCAAACATGCAACCATCAGCAAGCAGAGCATACAAAATAAAAATACCCAATTTATATAAAATATAAAAAGGGTAACTGAGTGAGATTTACTCACCTTGTTTTGGTTTGTTGAACGATTCGTTTTCAATAAAATTAAACGGTCGTTTAATTTTTCTGAGAAATGCCGCTGTTTCCGAAAATGTCCAGTCTGTTCCCAAAATGTACTGTTCCTTGATGCGGTCCCCATGTCTTTTATTTCGTCCAATTCTGATAATGTACGAACGAATTATAAATATTTTAATTTAAGGGATTCTATTTAAAACTAATTAACTTATAAATTAGTTCAGTAAAACTAGCTTACTTTATCTACAATTGCACCGTAAGGCCGATATTATTTATGCTGCTTCCATCACTCAAAATCTTACTGCCGCTCCGTTAATACTTTGCATCAGATTTTAAACTGGTCGGTTACATTCTAGTTTCAAATGTTCGGGTCCAACTCCTCTTCCATTTGCTGCGTTACCAGTTAATCCTAACCAAAAAGTTTATTTAAATAAATAACTTAAGTAAATTATAAATCAATAATTTACGTTAGGGTCAGTAGTTTACTGGACCGAAATTTTCCTTGCGTTGTGATGTTCAGAACCGAAACCATACTGCTATCTTTATTCTACCACGTTTCCTTTAATTCCTCTTTGATCACGTCCCTTTGCTTACATCTGAAACCCATCTACACTGCCTGGAACTTCACCTCCCCACGCCCAACGTCGATCGCCGGAGTGCCATCAGACTTTGCTGGAAGAAGCGCCTCCACCCACCTGTCCTTCGGCTTGAACAGTTCGCCGCCTAGCTGAGCCATTCGCCAGCCTCGCCACTTCCTGATGATCGCAGTCCCACCCGAAAGAACAACCCCCAAAAGCTGCTCGTCCCCCCTGCCGTCGTACTGTTTCTTTGAACACACCCTTCTGCTAAACCCGTTCCCTCCATGCACCGCAACGCAAAAGCCTTCCTTCCTTCAAATGAATAACCAATACATGCAGCACTCTCCCCCCCCAACGCTAACGCGTCCTTTGTTTTTTTTTCTTCTTTGTTTTCTTTGGAGGAATTTGCTCGGTTTACCATTGTTGAGAGGTTATTGTAACGAGTTAGAATGGAGCAGCATTTTATAGGGATAACAACGTGGAAGGCAAGTTGTTTTTAGGGTAGGTTCTACCAAACGCGGGTAGGTTAGGTAACTGTATGGGTGGGATTCTCAAAATTTCTTTGTCGGCACGGTAAGAGGTAATTTGGCAGTCACGAAATCAAAAGTGTGAGGCACAAGCAAGCTACAGTGCATTTGTGGGGAGAATTGATTCATAATATAATATAACGAAACTTCGTTGCCAAATAACGAGTGAAACTACCCACAATCAACTTTTGATTACTGATAAAAAAGCTATTCTTGATGTAAAAAGGTATTCCGGATCCAATGAGACAAGTTTCGTCGAATTCCGACATCATATGAAAAAAATTCTTTTATAAAACCAGAAATGAACACACGTTTAATTTTTTCACGGTCGCCAGATAAACCAAATCAACTTGAAACCTTGATATCTTGCAATAATTTGTTGATACGAACCCAACGGCACTAGTTTCGTCGCATTCTGAGACTGTTGCCCCGGTAGGCTATTTTTACCCCGAACCGCCCTACCCTTTTTAACGCCAAATTTCTCGATCTCTAAAAATAACAAACTATACACCTATCCTGACTATAATCGACGCTACGAACTCAACGGAACTGGTTTCGTCGAAAACAGAGTCCGTTTGCAAAACGGCTACTTTAAAGGCCTATAATTTAATAACGATTTTCCATAGCGACTATTTCAAAATTTGATTTGGCCATAACTATCAAACTATAACACGAAATCTGGATTTTTTCCCTTTCATATGAAAATTATTATCAATACGGCTCCAACGTGTCTTGTTTTACAGAAATCCGACTTATATCGAATTCTGTATATCCACTTGAAGTTCAAAACTCGAATTTACGAACTGCACGCCATTTCCAAGCTCGAATTATATTATATATAAATTATAACGTTCAACTTCGTTTTTAATAACGAATTAAATATTAAATTCCATTAATATTCCCAACATAATATTTAAAACTAATTTAAATATTCATATTCAAATGGTCGAAAAACACGGGACGTTACATTCTTCCCCCCTTAAAATAATTTCGTCCTCGAAATTGCTAAGGTAAGAAAGAACGTTATAAACCCATTAATTTCCAAATCCAATTTAATTTAAATCAATTCAATAATATAAATCAATATTTTCAAACATATTGAAAATTTTCTAACACCTTAAATTTCCGAAAAATTTCGCGAGCTGAGACGACCCGATTTCCCGTTCTCACGGAAACAAGGTTATCTTTTGGAATATAACACAGAAACAGATAATAGCAGAACAGAATTAAATAAATACACCAGAATGAACAACAAAATATACTGGATAAAAGTAATCATCAGAGTTACACAGTATACAGGATCTTACTTAGTACAAATACAGTTCAGCTATACATAAATGTCTACAGCGGAAATAAACAAAATATGTACAATAGGAGCTGAACAGCATAAAAAGAAATAAATGATAGAATCCATCTTCAGCTCCAGCTATCCAGAAAGAACCAGCTAAACCTGAATACAAGGCTGCCCGTGTAGAAAAAGGGGCACCCGAGTTTGAGAGTGAAACAAACTACGAGTCAGTCATGGGACTGGTATGAGAAATCTACTCAACACATATATAATTTGGCTAATCACAGGACCACGCCACTTTCGTGGAACGGGTTTACTCCATTGGATTGCCAGTGCTTTAAAACAAATCTTTCTTTTAAACATCGCTATGCTTTTTATAAAAATGAAGCCGTTATAAGACTCAGTTCCCATCACACAATGCAACGCAAACCGGAGGATAGAGTTTTTACCTTATAACGGCCAAAATATGCTTGATACGAATAAAACAAAGGCATTTGATATTATTGCTAGTGTATATATGTTTTGAAAACAATTTCAAATCATAACTATCAATCATAGACGGCATTAATGCCCCATACCACTATGTCGCCATATATAGGTATACAATCAAAACCGCACGATCACGTACTTGGAAATTGGATTTCCGTCATGAACCAAGGCAAAAGATAGTCCTTACCGAATTCGAGACGCTCTAGCCCGCCCCTCAGGATCAGAGCTCGAGTGACCCTTGGATCGTCAGGGCCGGTCCACCGATGTGGATTAAAATTCCTGAACAATACGTTTCCCCGCCCTTTGGGGCGTAAACGAGCCAACGAATGACTCCATCGGACCCGGATCGTCCGATCAAACCGAGGCGCCTCGCAACAGCAACAACCACATAGGTGAAAAGTATATAAATGTCAGGGCTGGTAGGTCACTGACACCACCCTAGCTAGAAAGAAACGCATGTCCTCCCTGAGGTCCTTCCTCCCGTTTTAGGTTCATACCGGGGTGTGAGGCTCGCGAATTTACGTTATACACAAAGCCACGCCACACAGGCGGTGCTTTGATCATCACCACAAGACTTTGCTTTTCAACAGAAGCCCTGATCACTGCATCTTAGCATGCCACACAGAATAAATCCTATGTCAGACACACAGTCCATTTACAAGTCCGTTCTGGGTCTGAACGAAACCGGAGGCACTAAATACCTCGCAAACCCATCGATCAACACGTACGTCTGAACGATCACCACTCATTATCCATATTTCGGGATGCCTCCCAATCAGGACCTCGGTTACCATCCAAACGAGGTGAAGATCTCCGGTCTTCGACCATCGTCTTCATCTTCGAATTTCAATCGTCGGTCGATTATTCGAAATGAGAATTAACTCGGCCTTTTCAAATAGTTCACGTATATTTAGAATTTCAAATCGATTTATTTCAATGGTTAAATTATTCGACAACACTGGTTTTGTCCTTTAATGTAATTTTCACACCAAACACATTCAACCATCAAACATCACATAAATCAAGCAAATTCAGTTTATTTCCATTCCATATCGCTTATGATATTTTATAACTATTTATCGCTATTTTTATTTATTTTAAAATAGCCATTTTATTCAAAACGACGCTTCGGGCCATAAGGCGGCCGTGGCGCTGTTTTTCTTCAGATTTGATTTACACATATCTGAAAATCTAACCGTTGGATCTTCACAAAATTTACATCATTAGAAAGGTCTTTTCAAAACGAACCCAACGGTTCCAGTTTCGGGAAAATCCGACGGTCGGATCTCCCGGTACAATCGTTTGAATTTTCGATTTCAAAATACGAACTGCAGCGTCGTTATTCGATTAAATATAATTCTATTTATATATATAAATAAATATAATCGTTTCTGGCGCTGTTTTTCTTCAGATTTGAATTAAACATTCCAGACAATCCAACCGTTGGATTTTTACAAGGTTGATGCCGTTGGAAAGATTATTCCAAGGCGAACCCGACGGTTGAGGTTTCGGGAAAATCCAATGGTCGGATTTCCCGTACTGGTCGTTTGAAATCACGGTTTCGAAATACGAACTGCACGGCCTCGTTTCGTTTTAATTTTATTTATATTTATATAGTTATATAAATATAGTTCATTCAAGGATTTCTATATCGTTTTCACTTCAAAAAAAATTTCTAACACCTTAAATTTTGGAAAAATTTCGCCATAACCTCCCCTGCACCGGGAGCGTCGGGAAATCGCAAATAGCGTCCCGGTCCTTCTAATCTCAAAAAGAAAAAGAAAAAGCCAAGCGGCTAGCCAATCAGGCTCAAAATCATCACCCAAACAAATCAGTAAATGTGTACCTATTTGTCGGGCACAAAATTTTATTCCTCTTCTCTAGCCCCTTTGCTATAACCTGTTCAATGAATATGCATGTACATATATATACAGTTCATATCATTTTTTCATTTTCTATTCAACTTCATATTTGATTTCTATTTGGTTTAAAAACTCCATTCATTCTAATGTTACATAAATAGGTGCAAATCATTTCATTAGCTAATTAATGAATATTTCAACTCATCTATGTTTATTTTGAACAAGTGGCTATTTTTTTAACACTTCACATTTCAACGTTTTATGCATACAATAAAAATGTGATTTTTATTGTAAAACAATTCATTTCAAAACACTATTCTTCTATATAGTTCAAGTTGGTGATAAAAATAGAATTTTTATCATAAAACAATTTATTTCAAAATATGAATACCATTCAACACATGAATTTCTAAACAACGAATGAATATCAATTCAACACATGAATGTTTTCAATAGTTTTTTATATATAGATAAAAATGTGATTTTTATTATCGAGCAATTTATTTCAAAATATGAATACCATTCAACACATGAATTTCTAAACAACGAATGAATATCAATTCAACACATGAATGTTTTCAATAGTTTTTAGATATAGATAAAAATGTGATTTTTATTATCGAGCAATTTATTTCAAAATATGAATACCATTCAACACATGAATTTCTAAACAACGAATGAATATCAATTCAACACATGAATGTTTTCAATAGTTTTTAGATATAGATAAAAATGTGATTTTTATTATCGAGCAATTTATTTCAAAATATGAATACCATTCAACACATGAATTTCTAAACAACGAATGAATATCAATTCAACACATGAATGTTTTCAATAGTTTTTAGATATAGATAAAAATGTGATTTTTATTATCGAGCAATTTATTTCAAAATATGAATACCATTCAACACATGAATTTCTAAACAACGAATGAATATCAATTCAACACATGAATGTTTTCTATATAAGGAATAAATATAGTTTAAGCATATGAAAATAATTCAAACACACAAATATTATTCAAAATTTCGGCAGCATAACGGCAGGGTAGTTACACCGGCACCGTCCCTAGTACGGCTCCTCGCTCTACCTTAAAACCTCGCGGTTTTTGACAATGGGAAACATGCATCTAGTTCGCACGCAGGCGGCATGTATATATATTTATTTCATTTCCACAAACTAATCCTATGTGGTTTCAACCAAATATTTCTCAACCACAAATGGGTATTTTTCAACCACAATCAACCAATATCAATCACAAACAATCCCAAACAATCATTCAATTTTCACCACAATTTCAACCAATAAATATCGTCCATGGTTTGTGGACGAGGGGGCGTATATATATATATATATAGAGATATTTATATATAGCTATTCACTTTTACTTCCACACACATATATTTATATTTTTAAATCAGAAATCTCACCAATAGCTACCCAACTGCACGACTCTTCCTAATAGAAATCTTCGCCTTTTGTTGCTTTCGCCCGTATTCTCTACACATGTAAAAATAGAATTTTTACGATGCTATTCAATATATAAAAATATGATTTTTATTTTTGCTTCCACATATAAAAATATGATTTTTATTTCGACTTTCAACATATAAAAATATGATTTTTATTTCGACTTTATATATATAAAAATCTGATTTTTATTTTGCTTTATATATATAAAAATATGATTTTTTCCTTTTGCTTTCGACATATAAAAATATGATTTTTCCTTTTGCTTTCGACATATAAAAATATGATTTTTCCTTTTGCTTTCGACATATAAAAATATGATTTTTCCTTTTGCTTTCGACATATAAAAATATGATTTTTCCTTTTGCTTTCGACATATAAAAATATGATTTTTCCTTTTGCTTTCAACTTATAAAAATATGATTTTTACTTTTGCTAAAAGAAATCAGTTTTTTTTCTCTTTTATAAAAATGCAGTTTTTTTTAGTTTCTAAAAAAAACAGTTTTTAAAATCTTTTATAACAAAACAGGTTTTTTAAAAAATCTTTTATAACAAAACAGTTTTAAAAATCTTTTAAAATCAGTTTTATATTTTATAAAATAAATCAGTTTTAACTTATAAATAAATCAGTTTTTATTTATAAAATAAATCAGTTTTTATTTATAAAATAAATCAGTTTTTATTTTTAAAATAAATCAGTTTTTATTTTTATAAAAATTCAGTTTAAAATACTTTTTAAAATCAGTTTAAAATACTTTGTAAAATCAGTTTTATAAAATCTTCAAATCAGTTTTTACTTTTTATATAAAAAAAAACAGTATTTTACAGAATTAAAAGTAAAAATAAAATAAACCGCTTACCTTTGTTGTCGCCTGAAGAGAGGGGGGGGGGGGGTGCGCTTCGGGTTCACGGATCGAGGAGGGGAGGGGTTTCACTGGTGGTGGCGGGGCTTGTGGAGGAGGGCGGTTTCTTCGTCTGTGCGATCTCGGGGGGGGGCTGCTTCGTCGCGCTCGTGCGGTCGGGGAAGGGGCTTCGTCGGAGTTCGGCGACGGGGGGGGGCTGGCGATTTGATTTAGGTTTTCATTTTTTTTTTTTTCTTATTTTCTGATTAAATGAAATCGGGGGGGGGGGGGGGGGGGGCAATGATGATAAAGGGAGGGAGGGAAAAGAAAATATTTTTTTTTTTTTTTTTTAAATTATTTGCATAAAGTTGACTTTTACCCACGACCTCGAAACGAGGCCCACCGCCTGTCGTCCATAGCGTTTAACCCCCATTCCGAACACAATGGGATATGTATCGCAAGCTGATTCGATTGTTACAATCAGTTTCCTTTTGAATTTTCATTTAAATCACTATATTGAATTTTAAACGCACGTTTCAAATTACCGGGGCCCCATACTAACTAGAAAAATTTCAGAAAAATATTTTCTAGCTTCGTATTGACGATACGGTCCTAACAAAACTAGTTTCGTCGAATTCTGAGACCGTTTGCAAAATGGCCAATTTCCATTCGATTTAAAATCAACAGAAACTGGTCAAACGCGTTTTCCTTTGCCACGCTCACGTATTGATTCGAAAAATTATGAAATTTGAAATCTAGCAATAACTTGACACTGCGGATCCAACAAAAGTGGTTTCGTCGAAATCCGAGGTCATCTGCAAAATGTCCATTTTTAAGGGCCTGAATTCCATAGCGACTATTCAGAATTTTCAACTGGACATATCTTTTGATTCCCGCTATCAAATTTCGATTGGTCGAATTCGTTAGAAAGATCTTCACTAACAGATTTAAATATTTTTGGTTTCACTAAAATCCGGATTGTTTTGCACCCGGTATATTCAATTGAAGTTTGAAATCGAATTATCGAACTACCGCTCCATTTTCAATTCTATATATAATTATAATTAATTATATTGGTTTTCAAATGTCGATTCAAACTCATTTTCATCGCCATTATTTAAAATATTTATTTTAAATATTTAAAATCCATTATTTTAGCCAATTTAAAATTTTTAAATTGGTTCAGATTTTCTGGGTCGTTACAATCTCCCCCACTTAAAACTTTTCGTCCCCGAAAAGGAACAAAGTCGAAAGTGGTTTGATAAATCTACAAACCCACAATACAGCAACCAATTTGTTTCTAATATTCAGAGTATAGAATAAACAATGCACATCCATGGGAAGAAAATAGCAACAGGATAGAGAATTAAAAGGTAATGCAAAGTAGGTTAAATGTACCTTGCACCAGAGTCAATCAGAGATATCTACTCGGCATCTAGGATAAGCTTTCTGAATGCTCTCCTCTGTTTCCCAAGTACAATCTCGCGGATCTCCACTCCATTGCACTTTGACTAAGCGAACCTTCTTGTTCCTCAGCTCTTTGGTTTCTTTGCCGATGATCTTTAGCGGCTCACGCCTCACAGCTAATTCTGGAGTAATTTCAATATCCTGCTGAGCTGCTTCTTCCACGATCAAGTCTGGATCATGAACGTGCTTTCGAAGTTGAGATATATGAAATACATCATGCACACCAGGCAACCAGTCAGGCAGTTTGACCCTATATGCGAGAGTTCCAATCCGTTCCAGAATAGGAA
The DNA here is from genome assembly GCA_030737875.1 of Allium sativum. NCBI lineage: Eukaryota > Viridiplantae > Streptophyta > Magnoliopsida > Asparagales > Amaryllidaceae > Allium > Allium sativum. Next base: position 246,484,536 of record CM060924.1, read on the forward strand.
ACGGACCAATAAATTTGGGCGCTAACTTTCCAGTTTTACCGAACCGGATAACTCCTCTCATCGGCGATACTTTCAGATATACGTAGTCGCCAACTTCAAAGGATAAATCTCTTCTTCTTTTATCGGCATAGCTCTTTTGTCGGCTTTGAGCGGCGAGTAATCGCTTTTTAATAAAATCGACTTTGTCGGCAGCTTCTCGAATCATATCAGGACCCAACACAAGTCTATTTCCAGGCTCGACCCAACAAGCAGGAGATCGGCACGGTCTACCATACAATGCTTCGAATGGCGACATTGTCAGACTCGCCTGGTAGCTGTTGTTATAAGAGAATTCAGCCAAATGCAGATGGTCTTCCCATGATCCACCGAAATCTATAACACAAGCCCGCAATAGATCTTCTAAAATGCGATTCACCCTCTCAGTCTGACCGTCTGTCTGAGGATGATAAGCGGTGCTCAAGTTTAACTTCGTTCCTAGCTCGACTTGAAATGCTTCCCAGAATTTGCTAGTGAATATTGTATCTCTATCACTTACTATACTGAGTGGCACTCCATGTAGTCTAACTATTTCCCTGAAGTAAATCTGCGCCAGACTCTGAGCAGTTCTGTTTGATCTGACAGGTATGAAATGGGCGGTCTTCGTGAAACGATCTACGATCACCCAAATACTGTCATTTCCTTTTCTGGTTCTGGGCAAACCATCAATGAAATCCATGGAGATATGCTCCCACTTCCAACCAGGAACTTCTAGTGGTTGTAACAATCCAGCCAATTTCTGTTGGTCGCTCTTGACTAGCTGACAAGTAGGGCATCGGCTGACATATATCGAAACGTCTCTTTTCATAGCCTTCCACCAGAAAGTTCTTTTGAGATCGTTATACATTTTGGCCACACCAGGATGGATACTCAGCTTGGACTTGTGACACTCGTCTAACACTTCCCTTTTTAGCTCAGGAACGTCAGGAACACAAATCCTTCCTTTTAACCTCAAGGTCTCGTCGTTATCTATTTGAAAACACGAGGGTTCGCTTTTCTGAATTCTTTTAATCATATCCTTAATAAAATTATCCTCCTTCTGAAGAATAGATATTTTGTCAATCAAGGATGTCGTGATAATAAAGCTGGCGATCATCACATTCTTTCGACTCAGCGCATCGGCTACGACATTGGCTTTTCCTGGAGTATATATAATTTCAAAGTCATATGCTGCAAGAAACTCCAGCCAACGCTGCTGCCTCAGATTTAAGTCCTTCTGAGTGAACAGATACTTTAACGACTGGTGATCTGTAAACAGTTCAAATCTCTCGCCCAGAAGATAGTGTCTCCAGATTTTCAAAGAGAATATGATAGCCAATAACTCAAGATCATGAGTTACGTAGTTTTTCTCGTGCGGTTTCAGTTGACGGCTAGCATAAGCTATCACTTGGCCTCTTTGCATCAGCACTGCCCCAAGGCCTTCTCTAGAAGCATCAGTCCAGACTTTTAAATCTTGGTTGCCATCGATGATGGTTAACACTGGAGCTGTCGTTAATCTTAACTTTAGCTCTTCGAAAGCCTCATCATTTTCTTGAGTCCATTTGAATTTAGAATGCTTCTTCGTAAGCTTTGTTAAATGGCCAGATATCTTAGAAAAGTCCTTAACGAACTTCCGATAATAGCTAGCCAATCCGAGAAAGCTGCGGACTTCAGTGGGAGTACTGGGCTGTTTCCAATTTTGAATAGCTGTGATTTTGCTTGGATCAACAGCGATTCCTTCTTTCGATACGACGTGGCCCAGAAATTTCACTTCATCTTGCCAGAATATACATTTGGAAAACTTGGCTTTCAATACATTCCGTCTCAGAATTTCTAGAACCTGTTCCAGATGCTTTTCATGTTCGGCCTTTGATTTAGAGAAGATTAGAATATCGTCAATGAAAACCAGAACAAATTTATTTAATACTCCTCTGAATACCCTGTTCATTAGATCGACGAAATAAGCAGGAGCGTTACATAAGCCGAACGGCATTACTAACCACTCGTAGAATAAGTCGGGGCCTCTGAACGCTGTCATTGGAACACACTCTTCGGCAATTCGAAGTTGATGGAAGCCTGTAGCTAGGTCCATTCGTGAAAATACTTGTGCTCCATTTAATCGATCCAATAAATCATCAATTCGCGGCAATGGATATTTATTCTTTATGGTTTGCTTGTTCAAATCACGATAGTCCACGCATAGACGTAGAGTACCGTCAGATTTTGGGACAAATACCACGGCTGCACCCCAGTCAGAGAAACTAGGCCTGATCAGACCTTTCCATACTAGCTGTCGTGTTTGATCGTCTAATTCCTCTTTCTCTTTCAAGGACATTCTTCGAATAGCGTGAACTACCGGCCTTGCATTGGGAACTAAAGCAATCTTGAAATCTATTTCTCTCTGCGGAGGTAAGCGAACAACTTCCTCAAACACATCCGCATAATTCTTGACGACAGGAATATCTTTAATGAGGTCAGGAATATTCTCTGCGTCTTCAGGAACATTTTCTATTTGGGCTGGAGAAACATCCAAAGCTGCCCAGAAGTCTTTTCTATTAGCATTCTGACCTTCACAGGGAATGGTTATATAATCACCTGATTTAATCCTCGCCTTTACGACTCTGTCGGCGCATTTAACTTCAGCTTCATATTTGGTCAACCAGTCTAACCCCAAGATAAGATCAAACTCTTTAAAATTCATAACGACGGCGATGGTAGGAAACCGATAACGAGAGAAAGAAACTGGCACTCCACAAACCCAACTGAGATCAATGGAACCCCCAACCGGATTCTGGACGGTCATGGGTTCCTTCAGCTTTTTCAAATTCAAATCCAGTTTCTTAGCTGCATCTTTGGAAATGAAGCTTCGTGACGCGCCTGTGTCAAACAGTACTTTGACTGGAATGTTTTTGACAGTAAGCGTGCCTTCTAAAACATCAGGCCTTTCTTGACTAGCTGAGGGCTCGGAAGTTTCTGCTATTTCATTTACTTGAACTATTTCAGTCTTTCTGAGTAGCGGGCAGGCCTTTAAAAGATGACCCGCCTGATGACATCCACTACATTTTCTATTCTCTTGAAATCCCTTCTTGGGTGGGAACTTATTCTTTCTTTGTTGGTTCCAAGATTTACAACTTATCGCCAAATGTCCTTTTCTATTGCAGCTTGAGCACGTGGCGGTCGTTATTCGTTCGTTACCAGATTCAGCCCTTTTTCTCTTGGCACTGGGTTTCTTATTGACCTCCGACGTTGTACTTGCCTCAGGAATATCAGATTCCGACTCTGCTTTGTCACTAGAACTGACTTCTTCTTCGTCGCGTAACATTCCTTTCTTATGGAGGTCTTCATATTGATAAGCCATATAAATCATTTCTGAAAAAGGAAGCTTCACATGCCCCAATACCTTATTCTGGTATTTCCTTTGAAGCCCGTGAATAAATCTCATATTTTTCCTCTTCGGATTTTGAATTAGATGAGGAGCAAAGTGAGCAAGTTCATTGAATTTCTTATGATATTCGGGAATGGTCATATCACCTTGTATTAGATAAGAAAATTCATCACATAATCTCTCGGTTACTTCGGGAGGAGTAAATCTCTCTAGGAAAATCACTTTGAATCTATCCCAGGTGATATCACCTTCTGGATTATATTTGATGATGGTTTCCCACCACATTAAAGCTTCTTCTTTAAGCGCCCAAGATGCTACTAACCGTTTCTGGTCATCTCTTAGCTGGATATGCTCAAAGATTCTCTCGACAGAACTCATCCAAGCTTGAGTTTGAATAATAGATTCATTGCCCGAGAATTGTGCTCCACCCAGATTTCGATATCTCTTGAATAGAGCCTCTAGGTCGGGTTCTGTATTCCTTCTGTTTCTGGCACTCATTTTTCTAGTACTTCTGCAATTAGCAGATCAAGTGTCAGGTCACAGAAAATGTAGTTTAAAATATAGAAACACATACTTCAAATGTAAATGTGTCTATCGAGGTGAAATTCCATTCTGCTTTACTCATACTAGGATATTACTAATCCTATCTGTATGGAGTCACCCGTCCTAGAACACTACTGGTTCTATTTCTGACGAGTTCGTTCAAATGTTATATTCCAGAACTAAGCTTAACCAAAGCTCTGATACCACGTTGAGACGGCCCGATTTCCCGTTCTCACGGAAACAAGGTTATCTTTTGGAATATAACACAGAAACAGATAATAGCAGAACAGAATTAAATAAATACACCAGAATGAACAACAAAATATACTGGATAAAAGTAATCATCAGAGTTACACAGTATACAGGATCTTACTTAGTACAAATACAGTTCAGCTATACATAAATGTCTACAGCGGAAATAAACAAAATATGTACAATAGGAGCTGAACAGCATAAAAAGAAATAAATGATAGAATCCATCTTCAGCTCCAGCTATCCAGAAAGAACCAGCTAAACCTGAATACAAGGCTGCCCGTGTAGAAAAAGGGGCACCCGAGTTTGAGAGTGAAACAAACTACGAGTCAGTCATGGGACTGGTATGAGAAATCTACTCAACACATATATAATTTGGCTAATCACAGGACCACGCCACTTTCGTGGAACGGGTTTACTCCATTGGATTGCCAGTGCTTTAAAACAAATCTTTCTTTTAAACATCGCTATGCTTTTTATAAAAATGAAGCCGTTATAAGACTCAGTTCCCATCACACAATGCAACGCAAACCGGAGGATAGAGTTTTTACCTTATAACGGCCAAAATATGCTTGATACGAATAAAACAAAGGCATTTGATATTATTGCTAGTGTATATATGTTTTGAAAACAATTTCAAATCATAACTATCAATCATAGACGGCATTAATGCCCCATACCACTATGTCGCCATATATAGGTATACAATCAAAACCGCACGATCACGTACTTGGAAATTGGATTTCCGTCATGAACCAAGGCAAAAGATAGTCCTTACCGAATTCGAGACGCTCTAGCCCGCCCCTCAGGATCAGAGCTCGAGTGACCCTTGGATCGTCAGGGCCGGTCCACCGATGTGGATTAAAATTCCTGAACAATACGTTTCCCCGCCCTTTGGGGCGTAAACGAGCCAACGAATGACTCCATCGGACCCGGATCGTCCGATCAAACCGAGGCGCCTCGCAACAGCAACAACCACATAGGTGAAAAGTATATAAATGTCAGGGCTGGTAGGTCACTGACACCACCCTAGCTAGAAAGAAACGCATGTCCTCCCTGAGGTCCTTCCTCCCGTTTTAGGTTCATACCGGGGTGTGAGGCTCGCGAATTTACGTTATACACAAAGCCACGCCACACAGGCGGTGCTTTGATCATCACCACAAGACTTTGCTTTTCAACAGAAGCCCTGATCACTGCATCTTAGCATGCCACACAGAATAAATCCTATGTCAGACACACAGTCCATTTACAAGTCCGTTCTGGGTCTGAACGAAACCGGAGGCACTAAATACCTCGCAAACCCATCGATCAACACGTACGTCTGAACGATCACCACTCATTATCCATATTTCGGGATGCCTCCCAATCAGGACCTCGGTTACCATCCAAACGAGGTGAAGATCTCCGGTCTTCGACCATCGTCTTCATCTTCGAATTTCAATCGTCGGTCGATTATTCGAAATGAGAATTAACTCGGCCTTTTCAAATAGTTCACGTATATTTAGAATTTCAAATCGATTTATTTCAATGGTTAAATTATTCGACAACACTGGTTTTGTCCTTTAATGTAATTTTCACACCAAACACATTCAACCATCAAACATCACATAAATCAAGCAAATTCAGTTTATTTCCATTCCATATCGCTTATGATATTTTATAACTATTTATCGCTATTTTTATTTATTTTAAAATAGCCATTTTATTCAAAACGACGCTTCGGGCCATAAGGCGGCCGTGGCGCTGTTTTTCTTCAGATTTGATTTACACATATCTGAAAATCTAACCGTTGGATCTTCACAAAATTTACATCATTAGAAAGGTCTTTTCAAAACGAACCCAACGGTTCCAGTTTCGGGAAAATCCGACGGTCGGATCTCCCGGTACAATCGTTTGAATTTTCGATTTCAAAATACGAACTGCAGCGTCGTTATTCGATTAAATATAATTCTATTTATATATATAAATAAATATAATCGTTTCTGGCGCTGTTTTTCTTCAGATTTGAATTAAACATTCCAGACAATCCAACCGTTGGATTTTTACAAGGTTGATGCCGTTGGAAAGATTATTCCAAGGCGAACCCGACGGTTGAGGTTTCGGGAAAATCCAATGGTCGGATTTCCCGTACTGGTCGTTTGAAATCACGGTTTCGAAATACGAACTGCACGGCCTCGTTTCGTTTTAATTTTATTTATATTTATATAGTTATATAAATATAGTTCATTCAAGGATTTCTATATCGTTTTCACTTCAAAAAAAATTTCTAACACCTTAAATTTTGGAAAAATTTCGCCATAACCTCCCCTGCACCGGGAGCGTCGGGAAATCGCAAATAGCGTCCCGGTCCTTCTAATCTCAAAAAGAAAAAGAAAAAGCCAAGCGGCTAGCCAATCAGGCTCAAAATCATCACCCAAACAAATCAGTAAATGTGTACCTATTTGTCGGGCACAAAATTTTATTCCTCTTCTCTAGCCCCTTTGCTATAACCTGTTCAATGAATATGCATGTACATATATATACAGTTCATATCATTTTTTCATTTTCTATTCAACTTCATATTTGATTTCTATTTGGTTTAAAAACTCCATTCATTCTAATGTTACATAAATAGGTGCAAATCATTTCATTAGCTAATTAATGAATATTTCAACTCATCTATGTTTATTTTGAACAAGTGGCTATTTTTTTAACACTTCACATTTCAACGTTTTATGCATACAATAAAAATGTGATTTTTATTGTAAAACAATTCATTTCAAAACACTATTCTTCTATATAGTTCAAGTTGGTGATAAAAATAGAATTTTTATCATAAAACAATTTATTTCAAAATATGAATACCATTCAACACATGAATTTCTAAACAACGAATGAATATCAATTCAACACATGAATGTTTTCAATAGTTTTTTATATATAGATAAAAATGTGATTTTTATTATCGAGCAATTTATTTCAAAATATGAATACCATTCAACACATGAATTTCTAAACAACGAATGAATATCAATTCAACACATGAATGTTTTCAATAGTTTTTAGATATAGATAAAAATGTGATTTTTATTATCGAGCAATTTATTTCAAAATATGAATACCATTCAACACATGAATTTCTAAACAACGAATGAATATCAATTCAACACATGAATGTTTTCAATAGTTTTTAGATATAGATAAAAATGTGATTTTTATTATCGAGCAATTTATTTCAAAATATGAATACCATTCAACACATGAATTTCTAAACAACGAATGAATATCAATTCAACACATGAATGTTTTCAATAGTTTTTAGATATAGATAAAAATGTGATTTTTATTATCGAGCAATTTATTTCAAAATATGAATACCATTCAACACATGAATTTCTAAACAACGAATGAATATCAATTCAACACATGAATGTTTTCTATATAAGGAATAAATATAGTTTAAGCATATGAAAATAATTCAAACACACAAATATTATTCAAAATTTCGGCAGCATAACGGCAGGGTAGTTACACCGGCACCGTCCCTAGTACGGCTCCTCGCTCTACCTTAAAACCTCGCGGTTTTTGACAATGGGAAACATGCATCTAGTTCGCACGCAGGCGGCATGTATATATATTTATTTCATTTCCACAAACTAATCCTATGTGGTTTCAACCAAATATTTCTCAACCACAAATGGGTATTTTTCAACCACAATCAACCAATATCAATCACAAACAATCCCAAACAATCATTCAATTTTCACCACAATTTCAACCAATAAATATCGTCCATGGTTTGTGGACGAGGGGGCGTATATATATATATATATATAGATATTTATATATAGCTATTCACTTTTACTTCCACACACATATATTTATATTTTTAAATCAGAAATCTCACCAATAGCTACCCAACTGCACGACTCTTCCTAATAGAAATCTTCGCCTTTTGTTGCTTTCGCCCGTATTCTCTACACATGTAAAAATAGAATTTTTACGATGCTATTCAATATATAAAAATATGATTTTTATTTTTGCTTCCACATATAAAAATATGATTTTTATTTCGACTTTCAACATATAAAAATATGATTTTTATTTCGACTTTATATATATAAAAATCTGATTTTTATTTTGCTTTATATATATAAAAATATGATTTTTTTCCTTTTGCTTTCGACATATAAAAATATGATTTTTCCTTTTGCTTTCGACATATAAAAATATGATTTTTCCTTTTGCTTTCGACATATAAAAATATGATTTTTTCCTTTTGCTTTCGACATATAAAAATATGATTTTTCCTTTTGCTTTCGACATATAAAAATATGATTTTTCCTTTTGCTTTCAACTTATAAAAATATGATTTTTACTTTTGCTAAAAGAAATCAGTTTTTTTTCTCTTTTATAAAAATGCAGTTTTTTTTAGTTTCTAAAAAAAACAGTTTTTAAAATCTTTTATAACAAAACAGGTTTTTTAAAAAATCTTTTATAACAAAACAGTTTTAAAAATCTTTTAAAATCAGTTTTATATTTTATAAAATAAATCAGTTTTAACTTATAAATAAATCAGTTTTTATTTATAAAATAAATCAGTTTTTATTTATAAAATAAATCAGTTTTTATTTTTAAAATAAATCAGTTTTTATTTTTATAAAAATTCAGTTTAAAATACTTTTTAAAATCAGTTTAAAATACTTTATAAAATCAGTTTTATAAAATCTTCAAATCAGTTTTTACTTTTTATATAAAAAAAAAACAGTATTTTACAGAATTAAAAGTAAAAATAAAATAAACCGCTTACCTTTGTTGTCGCCTGAAGAGAGGGGGGGGGGGGTGCGCTTCGGGTTCACGGATCGAGGAGGGGAGGGGTTTCACTGGTGGTGGCGGGGCTTGTGGAGGAGGGCGGTTTCTTCGTCTGTGCGATCTCGGGGGGGGGGCTGCTTCGTCGCGCTCGTGCGGTCGGGGAAGGGGCTTCGTCGGAGTTCGGCGACGGGGGGGGGGCTGGCGATTTGATTTAGGTTTTCATTTTTTTTTTCTTATTTTCTGATTAAATGAAATCGGGGGGGGGGCCAATGATGATAAAGGGAGGGAGGGAAAAGAAAATTTTTTTTTTTTTTTTTTTTTTTAAATTATTTGCATAAAGTTGACTTTTACCCACGACCTCGAAACGAGGCCCACCGCCTGTCGTCCATAGCGTTTAACCCCCATTCCGAACACAATGGGATATGTATCGCAAGCTGATTCGATTGTTACAATCAGTTTCCTTTTGAATTTTCATTTAAATCACTATATTGAATTTTAAACGCATGTTTCAAATTACCGGGGCCCCATACTAACTAGAAAAATTTCAGAAAAATATTTTCTAGCTTCGTATTGACGATACGGTCCTAACAAAACTAGTTTCGTCGAATTCTGAGACCGTTTGCAAAATGGCCAATTTCCATTCGATTTAAAATCAACAGAAACTGGTCAAACGCGTTTTCCTTTGCCACGCTCACGTATTGATTCGAAAAATTATGAAATTTGAAATCTAGCAATAACTTGACACTGCGGATCCAACAAAAGTGGTTTCGTCGAAATCCGAGGTCATCTGCAAAATGTCCATTTTTAAGGGCCTGAATTCCATAGCGACTATTCAGAATTTTCAACTGGACATATCTTTTGATTCCCGCTATCAAATTTCGATTGGTCGAATTCGTTAGAAAGATCTTCACTAACAGATTTAAATATTTTTGGTTTCACTAAAATCCGGATTGTTTTGCACCCGGTATATTCAATTGAAGTTTGAAATCGAATTATCGAACTACCGCTCCATTTTCAATTCTATATATAATTATAATTAATTATATTGGTTTTCAAATGTCGATTCAAACTCATTTTCATCGCCATTATTTAAAATATTTATTTTAAATATTTAAAATCCATTATTTTAGCCAATTTAAAATTTTTAAATTGGTTCAGATTTTCTGGGTCGTTACACGAGCACCTCCTTTGTACGGCTCAATCAGTACAACTCCAACTTGCCTTTCTAGGCCTTCTCTAATCCAAAAGAAAATAAAACAGCCAAGCGGCCTGCCCATTAGGCTCATAAATCACCAAACCCATATAATAATAAATGTGTACCTTTTTGTCGGGCATATCATTATATCCTTTCCATCTGCTGCTCTGTCAGCATATACAAATGCATTTTCAAAATTCCATCTTTATCCTCAGAACCAAATCCTTCACGTGTCCAAGCCAAATTCCATTCTTGACTCAATCATCATCCATCATCAATTCCAACCAACACTATTTCAGATTCTTGTCTCACAAATTTCAAAATCTGATTCTACTCGATATATTATCTCCCGATTCAATTTCCAGTTAATCGGTTTTAATTCAATCCATATTTGCTTTCACAAACTTTTATTTAATCTTACTTTTGTTCAAATAATCTCCCTGGGAGTTTTTAAATAGTTCAGCTCTTTCCAAAAATCAAATTATTCATTTGGAATATCAAAACAACCTGTTTCTCAAAACAATTCAAAAACAAAAATTTTGGTAGTAATCCGTCACTTGCAAACTCGAAAATGAACACCGATGATGTCCAGATCATCATCGGAATCTATTTCCAGCTATCGAAGTGAGTTCAATACTATATCACTTTCAAAACCATTTCTAAACACTTCCATTTTGAAATCAGTTCAAAACATCCTTTGCAAGGCTTGTACAACAATTTAAAAACCTCCCAGGATTTTAAAATTCTCATATATTCAATTCAAGTTCATTTGCAATCATTTATCCCACTTTAAGGAATTTTAATTCCAATTCTGATTTAGATTTCAGATTTAATTCATCTGATTCCATATTATACGAATTTTAATTTATTATTTATATAATCATTTCAATTATAATCAACCAACACATCCAATATACTATAATACTTCAAATATTAATCATTCTTTTATATCAAAATATAATTTGGGTAAAATTATTTCATTTACCCTCTTTCAAAAACATACTATGTCGAATTATTCTGTTCAAGAGTTTAGAAACACTTATCGACACAGTTTGCATTACTGCATCGACCAGAATTCATAAACTACTCGACAAACCAATCAACCCAATATAAACGGTTTTTATATCAATTTACAAATACGCGCTCATATATATACACTCAAACTCAATCTAGGGTATTACTAACCCCATCTCTACTGAGTTACACCACAGAGCCAAGGTAATTACTTAACCTTCAGCTCTGATACCACTGTAACGACCCGGGAATTTTCGGTAGGCTTTTCAACCATCCCTTCAACCCCCAAGTTAGAGGGCTAACCTCCCCCCGTGGCTTACAATGGTACCCCACCAACTCATTTTACGGCCAGCCTTTCGACTTCACAACCAACCCACATTTTCGGGACATGTAGGGGTAAGAGTCTCCCGTCCCCACCTAACGCGAAGCGAGAACCCCCTATCATGCGACCAAGCACACAGCAAGCAACGAGTTGGGGTATTTTAATTACCTCTCAGACCTTGATCAACAACGTTCTTATCCCCCGATAAACATAAGTTGTAATCAAAATCAATATTTCATTATAGTCTCAAACAAATTCCATTTAACTATTGGATTTGGTTATACAACCCTATAACTCAGTTCTTTACCCAGATTCGCTTATTTCCAATCTCCTTTCAAAATTATTCGACCATTTTCCCATTTTGAAATCTCATTTAAAATTCTCCTTTTTACTTGATCTTGTTTTCAAGTAACGTTAAATAAAATTAACGCCTTAACACGTTAAACCTCATTTACACGACCCTGGTTTATATAAACCCTTTACCTTAATCCACATAATTAAACACCACTTAAATTTAAGTTATCATCTTCGCTTGAAATCCTCTTTTTACATCGTTATAAACATTTTAGCTTTAAATATAAAACCCGCTCATAGATTCCTTTCACAATCCAATTTGGATTACACTTCTCTTCGATTTCTTTTCAAAAGTAGTCTTCTAAATTCTTATTAAAACAATAATTTTCTTTACTCATTAACTACTTCAGTAGTTAATTTCTTTATTTACTAAGATAAATAGAAAATCCTTTTAAAAGATCTTATTTAAAGTTAAAACAATATTCTTCAACTATTTCATTTCGCAATTTCGAAACAAACTAATTTGATATTCGATTCCAGTTTAAATGGTCAATTTTGTCAAGTCAAAATTCGATTATCTTGTAAACTAATTCCAATTAACCTTCACTTTAAATTAATTAAAAATATAATTAATTTAAATTATTTCCATTAATTGTTTTCTTTTCAAAACAATTATCAAAGTTTAACCATTCGATTCATTCTCTATTCTCATTCTTCGTAAATCTGATTAACATCAGAATTTACTTTATAAAATAAATTACTAACAAATCAAATCTTAAATAAATAAAACATTTATTTAATTCTCTTTAATAACTTTTGTTCAAAATAATACATTTTTCCAAAATCTAACTCCAGTTATAAGGTAAATTTTATAACTTCAACTCTATCGATTCTCCTGACGGTGAATCACTGTCTATAACCCGATTGATTTTAAAGGCCACACTCTGCCAAACACTTAACCAATATCACCTATTGGTTCAAATCAAACAGATGTTGAATATTCAATTAATAATCAACCATCAAATCAATCACACAAATAGATCAGTTCATATATGAGAATATGAAAATAAAAATACATTTGAGGGATCCGGTTGGGTCCCTCCAACCTGTTCTTCCCTGTATTCACAATGGTTTTTCTCAAATCAGACCATTCAGTTTTGTTTAACTGATAACACTAAATAGCGACCATTCAACATCAACCACAAGCAATTCAAACGATTCAACCATTTAAACACGTTTATAAATAAACGTGACCAACCAAGGTGAGTTACCTTTATTGGAACCAATCATTAAAATATAATGATTTGGAAATTTTACCGAAATTAAACACGGTTTAGTTTCATCAGTTAAACCAGCAAACAAAGGTGTAACTAGCAAACATGCAACCATCAGCAAGCAGAGCATACAAAATAAAAATACCCAATTTTTATAAAATATAAAAAGGGTAACTGAGTGAGATTTACTCACCTTGTTTTGGTTTGTTGAACGATTCGTTTTCAATAAAATTAAACGGTCGTTTAATTTTTCTGAGAAATGCCGCTGTTTCCAAAAATGTCCAGTCTGTTCCCAAAATGTACTGTTCCTTGATGCGGTCCCCATGTCTTTTATTTCGTCCAATTCTGATAATGTACGAACGAATTATAAATATTTTAATTTAAGGGATTCTATTTAAAACTAATTAACTTATAAATTAGTTCAGTAAAACTAGCTTACTTTATCTACAATTGCACCGTAAGGCCGATATTATTTATGCTGCTTCCATCACTCAAAATCTTACTGCCGCTCCGTTAATACTTTGCATCAGATTTTAAACTGGTCGGTTACATTCTAGTTTCAAATGTTCGGGTCCAACTCCTCTTCCATTTGCTGCGTTACCAGTTAATCCTAACCAAAAAGTTTATTTAAATAAATAACTTAAGTAAATTATAAATCAATAATTTACGTTAGGGTCAGTAGTTTACTGGACCGAAATTTTCCTTGCGTTGTGATGTTCAGAACCGAAACCATACTGCTATCTTTATTCTACCACGTTTCCTTTAATTCCTCTTTGATCACGTCCCTTTGCTTACATCTGAAACCCATCTACACTGCCTGGAACTTCACCTCCCCACGCCCAACGTCGATCGCCGGAGTGCCATCAGACTTTGCTGGAAGAAGCGCCTCCACCCACCTGTCCTTCGGCTTGAATAGTTCGCCGCCTAGTTGAGCCATTCGCCAGCCTCGCCACTTCCTGATGATCGCAGTCCCACCCGAAAGAACAACCCCCAAAAGCTGCTCGTCCCCCCTGCCGTCGTACTGTTTCTTTGAACACACCCTTCTGCTAAACCCGTTCCCTCCATGCACCGCAACGCAAAAGCCTTCCTTCCTTCAAATGAATAACCAATACATGCAGCACTCTCCCCCCCCAACGCTAACGCGTCCTTTGTTTTTTTTTTTCTTCTTTGTTTTCTTTGGAGGAATTTGCTCGGTTTACCATTGTTGAGAGGTTATTGTAACGAGTTAGAATGGAGCAGCATTTTATAGGGATAACAACGTGGAAGGCAAGTTGTTTTTAGGGTAGGTTCTGCCAAACGCGGGTAGGTTAGGTAACTGTATGGGTGGGATTCTCAAAATTTCTTTGTCGGCACGGTAAGAGGTAATTTGGCAGTCACGAAATCAAAAGTGTGAGGCACAAGCAAGCTACAGTGCATTTGTGGGGAGAATTGATTCATAATATAATATAACGAAACTTCGTTGCCAAATAACGAGTGAAACTACCCACAATCAACTTTTGATTACTGATAAAAAAGCTATTCTTGATGTAAAAAGGTATTCCGGATCCAATGAGACAAGTTTCGTCGAATTCCGACATCATATGAAAAAAATTCTTTTATAAAACCAGAAATGAACACACGTTTAATTTTTCCACGGTCGCCAGATAAACCAAATCAACTTGAAACCTTGATATCTTGCAATAATTTGTTGATACGAACCCAACGGCACTAGTTTCGTCGCATTCTGAGACTGTTGCCCCGGTAGGCTATTTTTACCCCGAACCGCCCTACCCTTTTTAACGCCAAATTTCTCGATCTCTAAAAATAACAAACTATATACCTATCCTGACTATAATCGACGCTACGAACTCAACGGAACTGGTTTCGTCGAAAACAGAGTCCGTTTGCAAAACGGCTACTTTAAAGGCCTATAATTTAATAACGATTTTCCATAGCGACTATTTCAAAATTTGATTTGGCCATAACTATCAAACTATAACACGAAATCTGGATTTTTTCCCTTTCATATGAAAATTATTATCAATACGGCTCCAACGTGTCTTGTTTTACAGAAATCCGACTTATATCGAATTCTGTATATCCACTTGAAGTTCAAAACTCGAATTTACGAACTGCACGCCATTTCCAAGCTCGAATTATATTATATATAAATTATAACGTTCAACTTCGTTTTTAATAACGAATTAAATATTAAATTCCATTAATATTCCCAACATAATATTTAAAACTAATTTAAATATTCATATTCAAATGGTCGAAAAACACGGGTCGTTACATTCTTCCCCCCTTAAAATAATTTCGTCCTCGAAATTGCTAAGGTAAGAAAGAACGTTATAAACCCATTAATTTCCAAATCCAATTTAATTTAAATCAATTCAATAATATAAATCAATATTTTCAAACATATTGAAAATTTTCTAACACCTTAAATTTCCGAAAAATTTCGCGAGCACCTCCTTTGTACGGCTCAATCAGTACAACTCCAACTTGCCTTTCTAGGCCTTCTCTAATCCAAAAGAAAATAAAACAGCCAAGCGGCCTGCCCATTAGGCTCATAAATCACCAAACCCATATAATAATAAATGTGTACCTTTTTGTCGGGCATATCATTATATCCTTTCCATCTGCTGCTCTGTCAGCATATACAAATGCATTTTCAAAATTCCATCTTTATCCTCAGAACCAAATCCTTCACGTGTCCAAGCCAAATTCCATTCTTGACTCAATCATCATCCATCATCAATTCCAACCAACACTATTTCAGATTCTTGTCTCACAAATTTCAAAATCTGATTCTACTCGATATATTATCTCCCGATTCAATTTCCAGTTAATCGGTTTTAATTCAATCCATATTTGCTTTCACAAACTTTTATTTAATCTTACTTTTGTTCAAATAATCTCCCTGGGAGTTTTTAAATAGTTCAGCTCTTTCCAAAAATCAAATTATTCATTTGGAATATCAAAACAACCTGTTTCTCAAAACAATTCAAAAACAAAAATTTTGGTAGTAATCCGTCACTTGCAAACTCGAAAATGAACACCGATGATGTCCAGATCATCATCGGAATCTATTTCCAGCTATCGAAGTGAGTTCAATACTATATCACTTTCAAAACCATTTCTAAACACTTCCATTTTGAAATCAGTTCAAAACATCCTTTGCAAGGCTTGTACAACAATTTAAAAACCTCCCAGGATTTTAAAATTCTCATATATTCAATTCAAGTTCATTTGCAATCATTTATCCCACTTTAAGGAATTTTAATTCCAATTCTGATTTAGATTTCAGATTTAATTCATCTGATTCCATATTATACGAATTTTAATTTATTATTTATATAATCATTTCAATTATAATCAACCAACACATCCAATATACTATAATACTTCAAATATTAATCATTCTTTTATATCAAAATATAATTTGGGTAAAATTATTTCATTTACCCTCTTTCAAAAACATACTATGTCGAATTATTCTGTTCAAGAGTTTAGAAACACTTATCGACACAGTTTGCATTACTGCATCGACCAGAATTCATAAACTACTCGACAAACCAATCAACCCAATATAAACGGTTTTTATATCAATTTACAAATACGCGCTCATATATATACACTCAAACTCAATCTAGGGTATTACTAACCCCATCTCTACTGAGTTACACCACAGAGCCAAGGTAATTACTTAACCTTCAGCTCTGATACCACTGTAACGACCCGGGAATTTTCGGTAGGCTTTTCAACCATCCCTCCAACCCCCAAGTTAGAGGGCTAACCTCCCCCCGTGGCTTACAATGGTACCCCACCAACTCATTTTACGGCCAGCCTTTCGACTTCACAACCAACCCACATTTTCGGGACATGTAGGGGTAAGAGTCTCCCGTCCGCCACCTAACGCGAAGCGAGAACCCCCTATCATGCGACCAAGCACACAGCAAGCAACGAGTTGGGGTATTTTAATTACCTCTCAGACCTTGATCAACAACGTTCTTATCCCCCGATAAACATAAGTTGTAATCAAAATCAATATTTCATTATAGTCTCAAACAAATTCCATTTAACTATTGGATTTGGTTATACAACCCTATAACTCAGTTCTTTACCCAGATTCGCTTATTTCCAATCTCCTTTCAAAATTATTCGACCATTTTCCCATTTTGAAATCTCATTTAAAATTCTCCTTTTTACTTGATCTTGTTTTCAAGTAACGTTAAATAAAATTAACGCCTTAACACGTTAAACCTCATTTACACGACCCTGGTTTATATAAACCCTTTACCTTAATTCACATAATTAAACACCACTTAAATTTAAGTTATCATCTTCGCTTGAAATCCTCTTTTTACATCGTTATAAACATTTTAGCTTTAAATATAAAACCCGCTCATAGATTCCTTTCACAATCCAATTTGGATTACACTTCTCTTCGATTTCTTTTCAAAAGTAGTCTTCTAAATTCTTATTAAAACAATAATTTTCTTTACTCATTAACTACTTCAGTAGTTAATTTCTTTATTTACTAAGATAAATAGAAAATCCTTTTAAAAGATCTTATTTAAAGTTAAAACAATATTCTTCAACTATTTCATTTCGCAATTTCGAAACAAACTAATTTGATATTCGATTCCAGTTTAAATGGTCAATTTTGTCAAGTCAAAATTCGATTATCTTGTAAACTAATTCCAATTAACCTTCACTTTAAATTAATTAAAAATATAATTAATTTAAATTATTTCCATTAATTGTTTTCTTTTCAAAACAATTATCAAAGTTTAACCATTCGATTCATTCTCTATTCTCATTCTTCGTAAATCTGATTAACATCAGAATTTACTTTATAAAATAAATTACTAACAAATCAAATCTTAAATAAATAAAACATTTATTTAATTCTCTTTAATAACTTTTGTTCAAAATAATACATTTTTCCAAAATCTAACTCCAGTTATAAGGTAAATTTTATAACTTCAACTCTATCGATTCTCCTGACGGTGAATCACTGTCTATAACCCGATTGATTTTAAAGGCCACACTCTGCCAAACACTTAACCAATATCACCTATTGGTTCAAACCAAACAGATGTTGAATATTCAATTAATAATCAACCATCAAATCAATCACACAAATAGATCAGTTCATATATGAGAATATGAAAATAAAAATACATTTGAGGGATCCGGTTGGGTCCCTCCAACCTGTTCTTCCCTGTATTCACAATGGTTTTTCTCAAATCAGACCATTCAGTTTTGTTTAACTGATAACACTAAATAGCGACCATTCAACATCAACCACAAGCAATTCAAACGATTCAACCATTTAAACACGTTTATAAATAAACGTGACCAACCAAGGTGAGTTACCTTTATTGGAACCAATCATTAAAATATAATGATCTGGAAATTTTACCGAAATTAAACACGGTTTAATTTCATCAGTTAAACCAGCAAACAAAGGTGTAACTAGCAAACATGCAACCATCAGCAAGCAGAGCATACAAAATAAAAATACCCAATTTATATAAAATATAAAAAGGGTAACTGAGTGAGATTTACTCACCTTGTTTTGGTTTGTTGAACGATTCGTTTTCAATAAAATTAAACGGTCGTTTAATTTTTCTGAGAAATGCCGCTGTTTCCAAAAATGTCCAGTCTGTTCCCAAAATGTACTGTTCCTTGATGCGGTCCCCATGTCTTTTATTTCGTCCAATTCTGATAATGTACGAACGAATTATAAATATTTTAATTTAAGGGATTCTATTTAAAACTAGTTAACTTATAAATTAGTTCAGTAAAACTAGCTTACTTTATCTACAATTGCACCGTAAGGCCGATATTATTTATGCTGCTTCCATCACTCAAAATCTTACTGCCGCTCCGTTAATACTTTGCATCAGATTTTAAACTGGCCGGTTACATTCTAGTTTCAAATGTTCGGGTCCAACTCCTCTTCCATTTGCTGCGTTACCAGTTAATCCTAACCAAAAAGTTTATTTAAATAAATAACTTAAGTAAATTATAAATCAATAATTTACGTTAGGGTCAGTAGTTTACTGGACCGAAATTTTCCTTGCGTTGTGATGTTCAGAACCGAAACCATACTGCTATCTTTATTCTACCACGTTTCCTTTAATTCCTCTTTGATCACGTCCCTTTGCTTACATCTGAAACCCATCTACACTGCCTGGAACTTCACCTCCCCACGCCCAACGTCGATCGCCGGAGTGCCATCAGACTTTGCTGGAAGGAGCGCCTCCACCCACCTGTCCTTCGGCTTGAACAGTTCGCCGCCTAGCTGAGCCATTCGCCAACCTCGCCACTTCCTGATGATCGCAGTCCCACCCGAAAGAACAACCCCCAAAAGCTGCTCGTCCCCCCTGCCGTCGTACTGTTTCTTTGAACACACCCTTCTGCTAAACCCGTTCCCTCCATGCACCGCAACGCAAAAGCCTTCCTTCCTTCAAATGAATAACCAATACATGCAGCACTCTCCCCCCCCCAACGCTAACGCGTCCTTTGTTTTTTTTTTCTTTGTTTTCTTTGGAGGAATTTGCTCGGTTTACCATTGTTGAGAGGTTGCTGTAACGAGTTAGAATGGAGCAGCATTTTATAGGGATAACAACGTGGAAGGCAAGTTGTTTTTAGGGTAGGTTCTGCCAAACGCGGGTAGGTTAGGTAACTGTATGGGTGGGATTCTCAAAATTTCTTTGTCGGCACGGTAAGAGGTAATTTGGCAGTCACGAAATCAAAAGTGTGAGGCACAAGCAAGCTACAGTGCATTTGTGGGGAGAATTGATTCATAATATAATATAACGAAACTTCGTTGCCAAATAACGAGTGAAACTACCCACAATCAACTTTTGATTACTGATAAAAAAGCTATTCTTGATGTAAAAAGGTATTCCGGATCCAATGAGACAAGTTTCGTCGAATTCCGACATCGTATGAAAAAAATTCTTTTATAAAACCAGAAATGAACACACGTTTAATTTTTCCACGGTCGCCAGATAAACCAAATCAACTTGAAACCTTGATATCTTGCAATAATTTGTTGATACGAACCCAACGGCACTAGTTTCGTCGCATTCTGAGACTGTTGCCCCGGTAGGCTATTTTTACCCCGAACCGCCCTACCCTTTTTAACGCCAAATTTCTCGATCTCTAAAAATAACAAACTATACACCTATCCTGACTATAATCGACGCTACGAACTCAACGGAACTGGTTTCGTCGAAAACAGAGTCCGTTTGCAAAACGGCTACTTTAAAGGCCTATAATTTAATAACGATTTTCCATAGCGACTATTTCAAAATTTGATTTGGCCATAACTATCAAACTATAACACGAAATCTGGATTTTTTCCCTTTCATATGAAAATTATTATCAATACGGCTCCAACGTGTCTTGTTTTACAGAAATCCGACTTATATCGAATTCTGTATATCCACTTGAAGTTCAAAACTCGAATTTACGAACTGCACGCCATTTCCAAGCTCGAATTATATTATATATAAATTATAACGTTCAACTTCGTTTTTAATAACGAATTAAATATTAAATTCCATTAATATTCCCAACATAATATTTAAAACTAATTTAAATATTCATATTCAAATGGTCGAAAAACACGGGTCGTTACAGGTCTACTGACTCAGTTGACCTCCTTAATGCAATTTACGTTTGTTCCATGCATCCAATATGTATGTAAAAGAATCCTAATGATATATATAAAATTCTATATGTGTGCAATAACCATTCATCAAAATGCAACATCCAAGTGATGGTTCATCCATTTTTAAAGTAAATTAAAATGCGCATACATCCATATGCAATATGTAAGTGTCATGATTCAACCGATCCCTAATCTAGTGCCTATTGTGTGTATATGCATCCACTGGCAATCAGTTACATCCACTTGCGACCATCAAACATAACATGTCTCAAATAGATGTTTGAACCATATCCTATCATTTATAAGTTTGAATCCAAAGATCTACCCTTCCCAAGGATACCATAGAAGGAAGTTCCTAAACAAAGGAAAATGCTACTGACTGAATATAAAAGCGGAAATACTTGCCAAAAGAATACAGTTAAGAAACTTGGATTCTCTCTATGAGATAATTTTTTTTTGCAGTTGAATCTGATAATATCCTATCGCGTCAGGCCTTACTAGTAACTCATACCCTTTTCCAAATCTTTCAAACTAAATAGTTCCTCTTAAAAATGTCGAGTTGTTTTAACCAATCCCTAGGTATAGTCTTTCCATCTCATCCATCCTAGTTACTTCGGGGAGAATTATCTCAAGTGAACTAATCTAAAGCTTACCTTAGTCTTACAAGTAAAGTCACACTTTTCCTCCTTTCCAACCTCAAACTTATAGTCTTTATTTTCCTCATCTTGTATTCCTCAGTTTGTTCCAGTTACATTGTCCGACCCCATAAGAACTTACCTACTGCCCCACTTTATATATATATATAATTTTTCAAAACCTTATTTGAAAAAAAATCTTAGTGAGGCAAATTTTCAGTTACAAAAATTTCTTTTTGGAATATATATATATAGTTATTTTTATGAAATACAAATTTCATATCCAAAATACATTAGTCCTTAAAAATTACCATTTCTAAAATTTTATACATATGGGGTTCGGACTCAAAGTGGCTCTACAAATTTCCATAAAACACTTCCTTGTTACACTCTTGTCTTGGAACATAATTATCCGTTTGAAATCACCGCATTCTTTTTATTCACTTATTCATTAAACAAACTTGCTACTTACCTCAATTTTGTGGTTATATAAAGATTTAGTCGGAACTCCTTAAATCCACCGCTTTTTCCCAAATGACAAAAATCATGATAAGCATCAAATCTCAATAATATATCTTAACAAATGGTGAATTCCTATCCAATCAATATCAGGTTGAATTTCTTGGTCTTACCAAATATTCCACTGATATTACATGAACCCTTAAACTTCCGAAAAGCAAAAATGTTGACTATCTCAAAAATCATTAGACAATCAAATTTGATATATTTTCCTTATCTTAACGCCTCAATCCATAGTAAGGAAACATGTGACGGCCGGGAATTTCGCTCGGTCCGAACCAGTCGTTAAACCGATCTAGACCGTTCGAAACCCCTGAACGTTTGAGAATAGGACAAATTAGAACACAAATAGAAGAACATTTCATTGCTATTACAACAATTCCATCAGATACAAGAATATGCAGAGTGTAAATGAATAAATTACATTCAATACTTATCAGAGATTACAATAAATTACATAGCAGCGGAAAATAATACAAAGCACAACTGAAGGTGATATACGGATACAGAGCTTTCCGGATATCATTCCAGCTGTAAACCAGGATCCTGTGAATATAAATCTGCAAAACCAAAACTACTAGCTGCCCGTGCGGAAAATAGGGGCACCCAAAGTTTAGGTTAAAACAATAAACTCCAGGTCAGTCATGTGACTGGTGTGAGAACTAAAACAGTTATTTAAAACTTTACTTTAAAAGAGATTAATTCAAGGGACCACGCCGTAAAACACGGAACGGGTTTCCTCCCAAGAATACCAGTGCATAGAATAAACAACGCAATGCTTTTTCGAAAAATGAAGCTATTATAAGACCCAGGTCCCATCACATAATGCAACGCAAGCCGGAGGATAGGGTTTTCCCTTATAATAGCCAAACATGCTTGATACGTTTAAAACAAATCATTTGATACTATAATAAGTGTATAGTGTCAAAACATTTCAATCATAAATATAAATCATAGACGGCATAACATCCCATGCTACTATGTCGCCATACTAGGCTCTACAATTAACACCGCGATACACGTATTGGAAATTGGATTCCGTCATGAGTCGAGGCAAGGGGCAAGCTCCTCTCCGCGTTCGAGACACTCTAGCAAATGCCTCGGGGTTACGCACTCTGGGCAATCCCTGGATGCTTCAGGGCCGGTCCTCACTTACGTTAGAGGATTATTTATTCCTGAACACACGTTTCCCGGTCCTTACAGACCTATAATCGAGGCGCCTCGCATTCCAACAACCACATAGGTGAAAAGTATATAAATGTCAGGGCTGGTAAGTCACTAACACCACCAAAGCTAGAAAGAAACGTCGTGCTCTCCCTGCAGTCCGTATCCCGTTTTTAACTCATACCGAGGTGTGAGGCTCGCGAATTCACGTTATACACAAAGCTGCCACATAGGCCGTGCTTTGATCATCAACCACAAGACTCTGCTTTTCAACAAAAGCCTTGATCATTGCATCTTAGCGTGCCACACAGGCAATTCATGCTATGCGACTGATGTCCATCGATATACAACCTCTGAGCTCGTACGTCTCAGAGAAGGGCGTTAAGCAAAAGAATAAATTCTTCGCCGCCAAACAGATGTATATTTAATAGAAATCAATCAACACAGAATAAAATCCAATGTCAGACACACAATCCATTTACAAGTTCGTTCTGGGTCTGAACGAAACCGGAGGCACTTTCCTCGCATATCCATCCATCTCCAAGTACGTCTGGACGACTACCAACTATTTCCATCCTCTTGGGTGTACAGCCCAATTAGGATCGTTAGTAATAATCCAATCGATGTGAAGACTTCCGGTCTTCGACCACCGTCTTCATCTTCGACATATCGTCGAATCGGTTATTCAGAATGG
Organism: Allium sativum; assembly: GCA_030737875.1. Classification (NCBI taxonomy): domain Eukaryota; kingdom Viridiplantae; phylum Streptophyta; class Magnoliopsida; order Asparagales; family Amaryllidaceae; genus Allium; species Allium sativum. The sequence goes on from CM060924.1 coordinate 246,508,308, forward strand.
GTGTAAACCCGGACTCTCCGAACAACCCGCGTATATGAAAAACAAGTGTTACACAAACACAACATACGCCTCATTCCAATTCATTAGTCACTTACCGCAAATTTGCAAGAGAACAATTTCCCAAACATTAACCCCGAAGGCCGAAACTAACATCAGATCAATACCCAGGAAACCATTCTTCTTAGCCAACCCACAGCTAGTTTCTAGATTCCACATTCTTAGGGAAAGGTTCCCATTAATTTTATCCAAGATAAATTCTTTAAAATTTATCCTGTAATCTTCCTTTGGATGCCATTTAAAACCAAATTATGATTTTTTTCCAACTAGTCGAGATTAGCGAACCATAACGAAGTAATTATTTATTTTATTTCCCAATCCCAACCTATTCATCCCATGAAGCAAAACTGGTAATACTCCATATCTAACACCGTGGTGTTATCGGTAAAATTAATTACCATTTCACGTTCAAATCTAATTAAAGATTTAACTATCGCTTTGGAGCAAAACTGGTAATACTCCATTCCCGCTCATTTCTAAATTTGATAATTTAGATTATAGATTCACATTTCAATCTAATTGCAGATTCGTTAGAACTCCTTTTACTGGGTTAAAGAACTAGGTGTTATTTAAAACACAGTTCACGACAAACCCAAATCACATTCTATTTGTTATCGGGTTAAAGAACTAGTGCTATTTAAAACACTGTTCACGATAAACCCATTTCAAATTCAATCAAATATATTAGAAATTCCGATTATTTAAAACCCCTTTTTAAATCTAATTTATTTATTTAAAAATAATTGGGTTTTAAATTTAGTTCAAAACTAGTTCATTTCGATAAAAATCTATTTTTATCTTTTCAAGTATGGAGTTTTTCACCCCAATTTTTCCCAAATCATTTCTTATGATTTTACACAAATTATTACTATTTTTAATAATTTTATCAAGGCCCGTACAGTCGATTTCCAACAATGGCCATCGAACTGCACTTACAGCGACCTTTTTCGAATTTGATTTGGACGTATCTCCAAATCCAACCGTTAGATTTCAAATTTCTAATATTCGTTAGAAAGCTCTTTTCGATACGAACCCAACGGTTCCGGTCTTAGGAGAATCCGACGGTCGGATCTCCCGTAATGTCCGTTTGAAATAAATGGTCGAAATTCACGAACTACCGCGGCGCGGCGCGTTCTATTTCAGGCCATTATATTATATATATAATATATATTTCGTCGATTTCTATTTAAAACGAATTATATAAATAGTTTTAAATTCGTTTCAAAAGCAATTTCAACTTCCATTTCAATTCAAATCAAAATTGAATTCTTCTTTATAAATTCGTTTTAAAATTCATTTCTATTCAATTTAAATTTCAATTAAATTTGAATTCATTTCAATTCGCTTTCAATTCAATTTGAATTCGTCTTCAATTGAATTCAATTCAAATTGGTTTTATATTCGATTCAAATTCATTTTCTATTCAAATCAAATTCGTTTCGTTTTCTATTTGAATCAAATTCATTATATATTCAATTGAAATCAAATTGGTTTTCTATTCCATTCAATTCGAAATCGTTTGATATTCAATTCAAATCGAAATCGTTATATATTCAATTCATTTCGAAATCGTTAAATATTCAATTCATTTCGAAATCGTTATATATTCAATTCGAAATCGTTATATATTCAATTCGAAATCGTTATATATTCAATTCATTTCGAAATCGTTATATATTCAATTCAATTCGAAATCGTTATATATTCAATTCAATTCGAAATCGTTATATATTCAATTCATTTCGAAATCGTTTTCAATTCAATTCATTTCGAAATCGTTTTCAATTCAATTCATTTCGAAATCGTTTTCAATTCAATTCATTTCGAAATCGTTTCCAATTCAATTCATTTCGAAATCGTTTTCAATTAAATTCATTTCGAAATCGTTTTCAATTCAATTCATTTCGAAATCGTTTTCAATTCAATTCATTTCGAAATCGTTTTCAATTCAATTCATTTCGAAATCGTTTTCAATTCAATTCATTTCGAAATCGTTTTCAATTCAATTCATTTCGAAATCGTTTTCACAATATTCATTTCGAAATCGTTTTTACAATATTCATTTCAAAATGAATAAAATCGATATAAATATCGTTCACGTCAAAATGGCGTCAGTCTAATTAACACGGCTTCATATATTTCTATTTTCAAATATTCCATTCAACAGATGAATATTTATTTTTGTCAACACACGACTAATCTCAACGAATGAGTACTGTCCACGTGTGACTATTTTTGCTATTTAATATATTTTATAAAAATTAAGGTATCTATCGTTTGATATTAAATCAGACTCCAACTGTAAATTAGTAAGAGAACGATTCTGTAACAACCCGTAAAATGCGAGCCAGTTTGAAATTTTTATTTTGGTAATTTTAGCGAATTTTGATTATTTAAAATGAATTATTTAAAATAATATCGACTTGAAATTTATTTTGAATATAATTCGACGTATATATTATATACGTCGTCGTTAGAATATAAATATTTATAAATAATTATAAATAGAATTGAAAATGGCGCGGTAGTTCGATAATTCGATTTCAAACTTCAATTGGATGTACCGGGTGCAAAACAATCCGGATTTTAATGAAACCAAAAACATTGGGATCTAATTGTGAATATCTTTCCAACGAATCCGAATAATCAAGATTTCATATCGGGAATCAAAAGATATGTCCAGTTGAAAATTCTGAATAGTCGCTATGGAATTCAGGCCCTTAAAAATGGACATTTTGCAAACGACCTCGGATTTCGACGAAACCAGTTTTGTTGGGTCCGTGATGTCAAGTTATTGCTAGATTCCAAATTTCATAATTTTTCGAATCAATATGTGAGCGTGGCAAAAGAAAACGCGTTTGACTAGTTTCAGTTGATTTTAATCAACTGGAAAATGGCCATTTTTCTAACGGTCTCAGAATTCGACGAAACTAGTTTTGTTAGGACCGTATCATCAATACGAAACTAGAAAATATTTTTCTAGAATTTTTCGAGTTAGTATGTGACCCCGGTAATTTGAAATGTACGTTTAAAATTCAATATAGTGATTTAAAAGTAAATTTAACGGAAGCTGAGCAGAACGATCAGATCAGCTTGCGATACATATCCCATTGTGTTCGGAATGGGGGTAAAACGCTATGGACGACAGGCGGTGGGCCTCGTTTCGAGTTCGGTGGTAAAAGTCAACTTTTAACAAATTAAACTAATTAAAAAAAAAAAAAACTTTCCCTTCCTATATTCCCTTTGGCCCCCCCCCGATAATTTCAATTCAGAGAAAAAAAAAAAAACCTAGCTCTACAATCGCGCCTCCACCCTCTGCCTTCTCCATCGTCAATGCGCCTCCACCCTTCGCCTCCTCCACTCGCTCCCCTCCCTCGAGCGATCCTCCCACTTCCCCCTCCTCGCGAGCGACGATCCTAGCCCAACCCACTACCCGCGAGATCCCCGACCACCAAAACCCTAGGCCGCGCTCAACTCTGGCGTCTGATGGGGCTCCGATCATCAATTTAGGGGGGGGGGGGCGACGGCCAATTTGGTTTCGTGAGCAAGTAGATTCCTGATGTCGGCTTATACAGTAAAGGGGAAGAAAGGTTTTGTTCTTTTTTTATTTTTTTATTTTATATCTTAGTTTAATTAATTTATTTAGATAACATAAAAAAAAATCCAGTCTTTATTATATATATCATTGAAGTTAAAATCTAATTTTTTTTATATATGGAAAAATAAAAATATAAAGTTTAGATTTCTTATAAAATATAAAGTTTAGATTTCTTATGAAATAAAAAGAAATGATTTTTGTTTATGAACTTAGATATAAAAATATATATTGAACTTCGAAAGAAAAATATAGTTTTTATGTTTTGAACTTCGAAAGAAAATATAGTTTTTATGTTTTGAACTTCGAAAGAAAATATAGTTTTTATGTTTTGAACTTCGAAAGAAAATATAGTTTTTATGTTTTGAACTTCGAAAGAAAATATAGTTTTTATGTTTTGAACTTCGAAAGAAAATAGAATTTTTATATATTGAACTTCGAAAGAAAATAGAATTTTTATATATTGAACTTCGATAGAAAAATAGAATTTTTGTATATTGAACTTCGAAATAAAATGTGATTTTTATATATTGAATAACATAGTAAAAATTCGATTTTTATATATATTGAATAGCGAAGTAAAAATGTGATTTTTACGTATGTAGTGAAAGCAGCAACGAAAGCGACAAAAAGGCGAAACGACGAAGACTTCTGCAAATGAAGAGCCGTGGAGCTAGGATAGCTATATGTGAGAATTTCTCACCTTTCAATTTAATTTTTCTAGTTATATATATACTAGGATGCAGACGGTGCTTAGTAGCACCCGACACAATCGTCCACAGACCATGGACTTGTTTGTTTGGTTGCATAGATTAGTTGAATTATTTGTTTGAATTGAATTGTTTGGTGAGATGAAATTGATTTGATTGATGTGTGAATGGCGTGGGCCTTCACTAGACCGGGGATAAGGCTAGGCCTTGTCCCGTTTCTAGTATCGTGCCGTTATGCCGCCGAAATTTTCTAAAATATGTTAGAAAAATAAAAATGTCATTTATTGAATAAATGAACTGAAAAGAAAATTCATGTATTGGAATAAATATTTTATCGTTAAAAATATAGTTTTTAACGTGAATGTGAATAAAATAAATTATTCATTTACAAACCAGACGGTTTGTTTATGTACACTGATTTGACTGATATGGATTGGGACGATAAATTTTACACATCGCCCAACTGCACGAATAAAAATCTGTGTTTGATTGTTTGAAACCCCACACGGGTGTTGGGATGAAATTTGAAGTTCACTCATCCTGATTGATTAAATATGTCGATCGATTGATTGACAGGCTGTTATAAGCGTTGAATATCTATATTTGATGCTTATACAGTGTAGTGCACTTTGGTTGATGGTTGATTATTTTCAATGCTATTATATACATGTGTTGTATGAAAATCCATATAATTAATTTTATATGGTGATTGATTGGGCCTCATTCCAATTTTGAAAAATAAAGAATATTATAAAATAAAGTTCATGTGTTGACAGTACTCATTCATTGAGATTGGTCATGTGTTGAACGAAATATTTCAATAATAAAGTTTACATCTTTATCAATATAAAATAAAGTTCATGAGTTGACAGTACTCATTCATTGAGATTGGTCATGTGTTGAACGAAATATTTTGATAATAACGACTATTTTGAAAAAGAAATATTTGAAATAGAAGATTTGAAAATAAAGGAATATATGAAGCCGTGTTGATTAGATTGACGCCATTTTGACGTGAACGATATTTGAATCGATTTTGAAACAATTTCGAAATGAATGGAACTGAAAACGATTTCGAAATGAATTGAATTGAAAACGATTTCGAAATGAAAGTGAATTGAAAACGAATTCAAAGTGAATTGAAAACGAATTCAAAGTGAATTGAAAACGAATTCAAAGTGAATTGAAAACGATTTCGAAATGAATTGAATTGAAAACGATTTCGAAATGAATTGAATTGAAAACGATTTCGAAATGAATTGAATTGAAAACGATTTCGAAATGAAATTGAATTGAAAGCAAATTGAAATGAATTCAAATTGAATTGAAATTTGAATTGAATAGAAATGAATTTTGAAACGAATTTATAAAGGAGAATTCAATTTTGATTTGAATTGAAAAGGAAGTTGAAATTGCTTTTGAAAACGATTTCAAAACTATTTATATAATTCGTTTTAAATAGAAATCGACGAAGTATATTATATATATTATATATATAATATAATGGCCTGAATAGAACGCGCCGCGCCGCGGCAGTTCGCGAATTTCGACCATTGATTTCAAACGGACATTACGGGAGATCCGACCGTCAGATTCTCCTAAAACCGGAACCGTTGGGTTCGTATCGAAAAGAGCTTTCTAACGAATGTGATAAATTAGAAATCTAACGGTTGGATTTGGAGTTACGTCCAAATCAAATTTGAAAAAGGTCGCTGTAAGTGCAGTTCGATGGCCATTGGTGGAAATCGACTGTACGGGCCTTGATAAAATTATTAAAAATAGTAATAATTTGTGTAAAATCATAAGAAATGATTTGTGAAGAATTGGGATGAAAAACTCCATATTTGAAAAGATAAAAATAGATTTTTATCGAAATGAACTAGTTTTGAACTAGAAATATAATTCTATTTATTTTTAAATAAATAAATTGAATTTGAAAAGGGTTTTGAAAATAACCAGAATTTCCAATGATTGCATTGGAGTGTATTTGAATCGAAATTGTCTTCGGAATATTTCGATGTTGGAATTCGTGATTATACAGATGTTGTTATGGGAATTTGAAAGATATACATTTATATCGTTATTTCAATACGACATTTGTTAATCGTAGAATTTGATATTGAATATAAGCCGATATATTTTCTATTCGGAGCCTTGTATTGAATATCAAATGTGATTTGGGTTTGTCGTGAATGGTGTCTTCACTAACACTGTTCTTGAACCCAGTTGTGAAAAGATTAAATCTTTTTATTTAGATTTAATGAAGTGTACCAATTGAATGATATTTAATTGGAATTGAAGTGATATTGATTTTTGGGTTTATCGTGAACAGTGTTTTAAATAACACTCGTTCTTTAACCCGATAATTAATGAATGTGATTTTGGGTTTATCGTGAACCGTGTTTTAAATGACACTGATTCTTTAACCCAGTTAAAGATTAAAACTAAGTGGAGTTTTAATGAATCTTTAAATAGATTGAAAAGATCGAGAATGTAGTATCACCAGTTTTACTCCAAGCGATAGTTAAATCTTTAATTAGATTTGAACGTGAAATGGTAATTGAATTACCGATAACACTGTGGTGTTAGATATGAAGTACTACCAGTTTTACTTCATGGGATGAATAGGTTGGGATTGGGAAATAAAATAAATGATTACTTCGGTGTGGTTCGCTAATCCCGACTAGTTTGAATTGATATTCAAAGGAGATTAAAGAATAAATTTAAAGAATTTATCTTGGATAAAATTAATGGGAACTTTTCCCAAAGTACAGGAATATTTGGATAAAAGAATATTCTGAATTAGAATGAGGCGTATGTTGTGTTTGTGTAACACTTTTATAATATATACGCGAGTTATTCAGAAAGACCGGGTTTATCCCATTCTGAATAACTGACTCGACGTGGTGTCGAAGATGAAGACGGTGGTCGAAGACCAGAAGTCTTCACGTCGTTTGGATAATTACTGATGATCTTGATTGGGCTGTACACCCAAGAAGATGGAAACAGTTGGTGATCGTCCAGACGTACTTGGAGATCGATGGATATGCGGGGTACTAGGTGCCTCCGGTTTCGTTCAGACCCAGAACGGACTTGTAAATGGACTGTGTGTCTGACATTGGATTTTAGTCCGTGTGATTGATCTCTATTAAATATATATCTGTTTGGCGGCGGAGAATTTATTCTCTTGCTTAACGCCCTTCTCTGAGACGTACGAGCTCAGGGGTTATATATTGATGGATATCAAACGCATGGAGTGAATTGCCTGTGTGGCATGCCTAAGTGGCAATTGATCGAGGCTTCTGTTGAAAAGCAAAGTCTTGTGGTGATGATCAAAGCAAGGCCTTTGTGGCGTAGCTTTGTGTAACGTTGATTCGCGAGCTTCACACCCGGTATGAACCAAAAACGGGAGAGGACGTCAGGGAGGGCATGCGTTTCTTTCTAGCTAGAAGTGGCGTCAGTGGTTTTACACGCCCTGACGAGTTTGACTTATGTGGTTGTTGCTGTTGCGAGGCGCCTCGGTTATATCGGTTTCGGCCGATGCATTCTGGTCGGCTGACGGACCAGACTTACACCCCATAGGGTGGGGAAACGCATGTTCAGGGTTTAAGTTTAATCCACATCGGTGGACCGGCCCTGAGGATCCAAGGGTCGATGCGCTCTGACCCTGAGGCTCGGGCTAGACAGTCTCGAAGTCGGTGAGGACTATCTTTTGCCTCGGTTCATAGACGGAAATCCAATTTCCAAATACGTGACATTTGCGGTTTTAATTGTAAAACTAGTATGGCGACATGATATATGGTACCCATGCCGCCTATGATTGATACTTATGATTTGAAGTTGTTTTATACACTATGCACTTATAGTAGTATCAAATGATTTGTTTTAAACGTACTAAGCATGTTTGGCTGTTATAAGGGAAAACCCTATCCTCGGCTGCGATGCATTGTGTGATGGGACCTGGGTCTTATAACAGCTTCATTTTTCTTTATTTAGCATTGCGCTGTTGTTTTATGCACTGGTATTCTTGGGAGGAAACCCGTTCCGTGTTATACGGCGTGGTCCCTTGATTTACCTAACTTTAAAGATAAAGATTATTAACTGTTTTAGTTCTCACACCAGTCACATGACTGACTTGGAGTTTATTGTTTTAACCTAAACTCTGGGTGCCCTTATTTTGACACGGGCAGCTAGTAGTTTTGGTTTTGCAGATTTATATTCACAGGATCCTGGTTTACAGCTGGAACGATATCCGGAAAGCTTTGTATCCGTATATCTCTTCTAGTTGTGTATTGTATTATTTTCCGCTGCGATGTATTTAAATGTAATTTAAATCTCTGATATTTCTGTGTAATATTCTTTTATACCCTGTATATTCTTGTAATCTGATGCATTGTTGTAAAATACAATGAAATGTTCTTCTGTATGCGTTTTTCTGTGGTTTGTTCTCGAACTATCCGACGCTTTCCTTTACGGGGAAGTTGCGGGTCTTCATACGTGGTATCAGAGCTTTGGTTTACAAAGCTTAGAGAACAAGACACATTAGAACCATACGAAAGAATTCATCAGATATTGGATTAGTAAAATCCAATGGGAATGACTCGTTAGAGATAGGATCAGTAGTATCCTAGAACGAGTGTGAAGAGTATATTTTTAAAATGAAAACAAATCTTGTTTTGAAATATAAATCAATTATTCGTAGTTGGTCATTTATTTATATTGATGTGGACAATCCAGTATATATAGATTTTGCGTATACGTCTGATCCGCGTGTATTCGAAATTTTAATATACTGGATAGATATAGAATTACACTCTAGTCGCCCGGGGGTGATTCTGATGATTGATATATCATCATCAGAATTTATATTCGAGTGACGAACGTGTAATATCTATATATTTCCATTAGACTGGTGTGAGAACCAAAATTAGATAGGGCTAATTGTTGTGATTTGGCATCAAAAACATGATTTTTGTATATGTATCAAAATTATGAATTTGAAACATTAATCCACTAATTGATTGATGTTTGTGTTGTTTGTTTAATTGTTTGATAATTTTGAACCATTATGCCTAATGTGATCGAATATTGACTTGTATTGAAATTTGGTCGCATTTGCTTGCATATGCATATATATCTTTGAACAGGCCATAGCAAGGAGGCTAGAGCAGAGAATAAAATTTGTTTGCCCGACAAATAGGTACATGTTTACTACATAATTTCCTGTTTTGTTTGGGTGATGATGATTTTGTGAGCCTATTGGCTAGCCGCTTGGCTTTTTCTTTTTCTTTTTGAGATCTGAAGGACCGGGGAAGCTATTTGAAATTCCCCGATGCTCCCGGTGCAGGGGAGGTTATGGCGAAATTTTTCGAAAATTTAGGGTGTTAGCCAAATTTTTGAAATTTTGAAAATTCTCAGAAACTAAAGAGTTGGAGAATGGAAGCCAGATCGAGCGTAGAGTTGATTAATCAAACCACTTTCGACTTTGTTCCTTTTCGGGGACGAAAAGTTTTAAGTGGGGGAGATTGTAACAACCCGTAAAATGCGAGCCAGTTTGAAATTTTTATTTTGGTAATTTTAGCGAATTTTGATTATTTAAAATGAATTATTTTAAATAATATCGACGTGAAATTTATTTTGAATATAATTCGACGTATATATTATATACGTCGTCGTTAGAATATAAATATTTATAAATAATTATAAATAGAATTGAAAATGGCGCGGTAGTTCGATAATTCGATTTCAAACTTCAATTGGATGTACCGGGTGCAAAACAATCCGGATTTTAATGAAACCAAAAACATTGGGATCTAACTGTGAATATCTTTCCAACGAATCCGAATAATCAAGATTTCATATCGGGAATCAAAAGATATGTCCAGTTGAAAATTCTGAATAGTCGCTATGGAATTCAGGCCCTTAAAAATGGACATTTTGCAAACGACCTCGGATTTCGACGAAACCAGTTTTGTTGGGTCCGTGATGTCAAGTTATTGCTAGATTCCAAATTTCATAATTTTTCGAATCAATATGTGAGCGTGGCAAAAGAAAACGCGTTTGACTAGTTTCAGTTGATTTTAATCAACTGGAAAATGGCCATTTTTCTAACGGTCTCAGAATTCGACGAAACTAGTTTTGTTAGGACCGTATCATCAATACGAAACTAGAAAATATTTTTCTAGAATTTTTCGAGTTAGTATGTGACCCCGGTAATTTGAAATGTACGTTTAAAATTCAATATAGTGATTTAAAAGTAAATTTAACGGAAGCTGAGCAGAACGATCAGATCAGCTTGCGATACATATCCCATTGTGTTCGGAATGGGGGTAAAACGCTATGGACGACAGGCGGTGGGCCTCGTATCGAGTTCGGTGGTAAAAGTCAACTTTTAACAAATTAAACTAATTAAAAAAAAAAACTTTCCCTTCCTATATTCCCTTTGGCCCCCCCCCCCGATATTTTCAATTCAGAGAAAAAAAAAAAACCTAGCTCTAAAATCGCGCCTCCACCCTCTGCCTTCTCCATCGTCAATGCGCCTCCACCCTTCGCCTCCTCCACTCGCTCCCCTCCCTCGAGCGATCCTCCCACTTCCCCCTCCTCGCGAGCGACGATCCTAGCCCAACCCACTACCCGCGAGATCCCCGACCACCAAAACCCTAGGCCGCGCTCAACTCTGGCGTCTGATGGGGCTCCGATCATCAATTTAGGGGGGGGGGGGCGACGGCCAATTTGGTTTCGTGAGCAAGTAGATTCCTGATGTCGGCTTATACAGTAAAGGGGAAGAAAGGTTTTGTTCTTTTTTTTATTTATTTATTTTATATCTTAGTTTAATTAATTTATTTAGATAACATAAAAAAAAAATCCAGTCTTTATTATATATATCATTGAAGTTAAAATCTAATTTTTTTTATATATGGAAAAATAAAAATATAAAGTTTAGATTTCTTATAAAATATAAAGTTTAGATTTCTTATGAAATAAAAAGAAATGATTTTTGTTTATGAACTTAGATATAAAAATATATATTGAACTTCGAAAGAAAAATATAGTTTTTATGTTTTGAACTTCGAAAGAAAATATAGTTTTTATGTTTTGAACTTCGAAAGAAAATATAGTTTTTATGTTTTGAACTTCGAAAGAAAATATAGTTTTTATGTTTTGAACTTCGAAAGAAAATATAGTTTTTATGTTTTGAACTTCGAAAGAAAATAGAATTTTTATATATTGAACTTCGAAAGAAAATAGAATTTTTATATATTGAACTTCGATAGAAAAATAGAATTTTTGTATATTGAACTTCGAAATAAAATGTGATTTTTATATATTGAATAACATAGTAAAAATTCGATTTTTATATATATTGAATAGCGAAGTAAAAATGTGATTTTTACGTATGTAGTGAAAGCAACAACGAAAGCGACAAAAAGGCGAAACGACGAAGACTTCTGCAAATGAAGAGCCGTGGAGCTAGGATAGCTATATGTGAGAATTTCTCACCTTTCAATTTAATTTTTCTAGTTATATATATATACTAGGATGCAGACGGTGCTTAGTAGCACCCGACACAATCGTCCACAGACCATGGACTTGTTTGTTTGGTTGCATAGATTAGTTGAATTATTTGTTTGAATTGAATTGTTTGGTGAGATGAAATTGATTTGATTGATGTGTGAATGGCGTGGGCCTTCACTAGACCGGGGATAAGGCTAGGCCTTGTCCCGTTTCTAGTATCGTGCCGTTATGCCGCCGAAATTTTCTAAAATATGTTAGAAAAATAAAAATGTCATTTATTGAATAAATGAACTGAAAAGAAAATTCATGTATTGGAATAAATATTTTATCGTTAAAAATATAGTTTTTAACGTGAATGTGAATAAAATAAAATATTCATTTACAAACCAGACAGTTTGTTTATGTACACTGATTTGACTGATATGGATTGGGACGATAAATTTTACACATCGCCCAACTGCACGAATAAAAATCTGTGTTTGATTGTTTGAAACCCCACACGGGTGTTGGGATGAAATTTGAAGTTCACTCATCCTGATTGATTAAATATGTCGATCGATTGATTGGCAGGCTGTTATAAGCGTTGAATATCTATATTTGATGCTTATACAGTGTAGTGCACTTTGGTTGATGGTTGATTATTTTCAATGCTATTATATACATGTGTTGTATGAAAATCCATATAATTAATTTTATATGGTGATTGATTGGGCCTCATTCCAATTTTGAAAAATAAAGAATATTATAAAATAAAGTTCATGTGTTGACAGTACTCATTCATTGAGATTGGTCATGTGTTGAACGAAATATTTCAATAATAAAGTTTACATCTTTATCAATATAAAATAAAGTTCATGAGTTGACAGTACTCATTCATTGAGATTGGTCATGTGTTGAACGAAATATTTTGATAATAACGACTATTTTGAAAAAGAAATATTTGAAATAGAAGATTTGAAAATAAAGGAATATATGAAGCCGTGTTGATTAGATTGACGCCATTTTGACGAGAACGATATTTGAATCGATTTTGAAACAATTTCGAAATGAATGGAACTGAAAACGATTTCGAAATGAATTGAATTGAAAACGATTTCGAAATGAAAGTGAATTGAAAACGAATTCAAAGTGAATTGAAAACGAATTCAAAGTGAATTGAAAACGAATTCAAAGTGAATTGAAAACGATTTCGAAATGAATTGAATTGAAAACGATTTCGAAATGAATTGAATTGAAAACGATTTCGAAATGAATTGAATTGAAAACGATTTCGAAATGAAATTGAATTGAAAGCAAATTGAAATGAATTCAAATTGAATTGAAATTTGAATTGAATAGAAATGAATTTTGAAACGAATTTATAAAGGAGAATTCAATTTTGATTTGAATTGAAAAGGAAGTTGAAATTGCTTTTGAAAACGATTTCAAAACTATTTATATAATTCGTTTTAAATAGAAATCGACGAAGTATATTATATATATTATATATATAATATAATGGCCTGAATAGAACGCGCCGCGCCGCGGCAGTTCGCGAATTTCGACCATTGATTTCAAACGGACATTACGGGAGATCCGACCGTCAGATTCTCCTAAAACCGGAACCGTTGGGTTCGTATCGAAAAGAGCTTTCTAACGAATGTGATAAATTAGAAATCTAACGGTTGGATTTGGAGTTACGTCCAAATCAAATTTGAAAAAGGTCGCTGTAAGTGCAGTTCGATGGCCATTGGTGGAAATCGACTGTACGGGCCTTGATAAAATTATTAAAAATAGTAATAATTTGTGTAAAATCATAAGAAATGATTTGTGAAGAATTGGGATGAAAAACTCCATATTTGAAAAGATAAAAATAGATTTTTATCGAAATGAACTAGTTTTGAACTAGAAATATAATTCTATTTATTTTTAAATAAATAAATTGAATTTGAAAAGGGTTTTGAAAATAACCAGAATTTCCAATGATTGCATTGGAGTGTATTTGAATCGAAATTGTCTTCGGAATATTTCGATGTTGGAATTCGTGATTATACAGATGTTGTTATGGGAATTTGAAAGATATACATTTATATCGTTATTTCAATACGACATTTGTTAATCGTAGAATTTGATATTGAATATAAGCCGATATATTTTCTATTCGGAGCCTTGTATTGAATATCAAATGTGTTTTGGGTTTGTCGTGAATGGTGTCTTCACTAACACTGTTCTTGAACCCAGTTGTGAAAAGATTAAATCTTTTTATTTAGATTTAATGAAGTGTACCAATTGAATGATATTTAATTGGAATTGAAGTGATATTGATTTTTGGGTTTATCGTGAACAGTGTTTTAAATAACACTCGTTCTTTAACCCGATAATTAATGAATGTGATTTTAGGTTTATCGTGAACCGTGTTTTAAATGACACTGATTCTTTAACCCAGTTAAAGATTAAAACTAAGTGGAGTTTTAATGAATCTTTAAATAGATTGAAAAGATCGAGAATGTAGTATCACCAGTTTTACTCCAAGCGATAGTTAAATCTTTAATTAGATTTGAACGTGAAATGGTAATTGAATTACCGATAACACTGTGGTGTTAGATATGAAGTACTACCAGTTTTACTTCATGGGATGAATAGGTTGGGATTGGGAAATAAAATAAATGATTACTTCGGTGTGGTTCGCTAATCCCGACTAGTTTGAATTGATATTCAAAGGAGATTAAAGAATAAATTTAAAGAATTTATCTTGGATAAAATTAATGGGAACTTTTCCCAAAGTACAGGAATATTTGGATAAAAGAATATTCTGAATTAGAATGAGGCGTATGTTGTGTTTGTGTAACACTTTTATAATATATACGCGAGTTATTCAGAAAGACCGGGTTTATCCCATTCTGAATAACTGATTCGACGTGGTGTCGAAGATGAAGACGGTGGTCGAAGACCAGAAGTCTTCACGTCGTTTGGATAATTACTGATGATCTTGATTGGGCTGTACACCCAAGAAGATGGAAACAGTTGGTGATCGTCCAGACGTACTTGGAGATTGATGGATATGCGGGGTACTAGGTGCCTCCGGTTTCGTTCAGACCCAGAACGGACTTGTAAATGGACTGTGTGTCTGACATTGGATTTTAGTCCGTGTGATTGATCTCTATTAAATATATATCTGTTTGGCGGCGGAGAATTTATTCTCTTGCTTAACGCCCTTCTCTGAGACGTACGAGCTCAGGGGTTATATATTGATGGATATCAAACGCATGGAGTGAATTGCCTGTGTGGCATGCCTAAGTGGCAATTGATCGAGGCTTCTGTTGAAAAGCAAAGTCTTGTGGTGATGATCAAAGCAAGGCCTTTGTGGCGTAGCTTTGTGTAACGTTGATTCGCGAGCTTCACACCCGGTATGAACCAAAAACGGGAGAGGACGTCAGGGAGGGCATGCGTTTCTTTCTAGCTAGAAGTGGCGTCAGTGGTTTTACACGCCCTGACGAGTTTGACTTATGTGGTTGTTGCTGTTGCGAGGCGCCTCGGTTATATCGGTTTCGGCCGATGCATTCTGGTCGGCTGACGGACCAGACTTACACCCCATAGGGTGGGGAAACGCATGTTCAGGGTTTAAGTTTAATCCACATCGGTGGACCGGCCCTGAGGATCCAAGGGTCGATGCGCTCTGACCCTGAGGCTCGGGCTAGACAGTCTCGAAGTCGGTGAGGACTATCTTTTGCCTCGGTTCATAGACGGAAATCCAATTTCCAAATACGTGACATTTGCGGTTTTAATTGTAAAACTAGTATGGCGACATGATATATGGTACCCATGCCGCCTATGATTGATACTTATGATTTGAAGTTGTTTTATACACTATGCACTTATAGTAGTATCAAATGATTTGTTTTAAACGTACTAAGCATGTTTGGCTGTTATAAGGGAAAACCCTATCCTCGGCTGCGATGCATTGTGTGATGGGACCTGGGTCTTATAACAGCTTCATTTTTCTTTATTTAGCATTGCGCTGTTGTTTTATGCACTGGTATTCTTGGGAGGAAACCCGTTCCGTGTTATACGGCGTGGTCCCTTGATTTACCTAACTTTAAAGATAAAGATTATTAACTGTTTTAGTTCTCACACCAGTCACATGACTGACCTAGAGTTTATTGTTTTAACCTAAACTCTGGGTGCCCTTATTTTGACACGGGCAGCTAGTAGTTTTGGTTTTGCAGATTTATATTCACAGGATCCTGGTTTACAGCTGGAACGATATCCGGAAAGCTTTGTATCCGTATATCTCTTCTAGTTGTGTATTGTATTATTTTCCGCTGCGATGTATTTAAATGTAATTTAAATCTCTGATATTTCTGTGTAATATTCTTTTATACCCTGTATATTCTTGTAATCTGATGCATTGTTGTAAAATACAATGAAATGTTCTTCTGTATGCGTTTTTCTGTGGTTTGTTCTCGAACTATCCGACGCTTTCCTTTACGGGGAAGTTGCGGGTCTTCACAGATTCCCTGAATATTAACCCCGAAGGCCGAAACCAACATCAGATCAATATTCAGGGGACCACTCATCTCATCTATTTTCCAGTTAGTTTCTAATTCTATATATGATAAAGATGTAAATTTTATTGTTAAAATATTTCGTTCAACACATGACTAATCTCAACGGATGAGTACAGTCAACACATGAACCTTTATTTTATAAAGATAAAGATATAAATTTTATTATTAAAAAATTTCGTTCAACACATGACTAATCTCAACGGATGAGTATAGTCAACACATGAACCTTTATTTTATAAAGATAAAGATATAAATTTTATTATTAAAATATTTCGTTCAACACATGACTAATCTCAACGGATGAGTACAGTCAACACATGAACCTTTATTTTATAAAGATAAAGATATAAATTTTATTATTAAAATATTTCGTTCAACACATGACTAATCTCAACGGATGAGTACAGTCAACACATGAACCTTTATTTTATAAAGATAAAGATATAAATTTTATTATTAAAATATTTCGTTCAACACATGACTAATCTCAACGGATGAGTACAGTCAACACATGAACCTTTATTTTATAAAGATAAAGATATAAATTTTATTATTAAAATATTTCGTTCAACACATGACTAATCTCAACGGATGAGTACAGTCAACACATGAACCTTTATTTTATAAAGATAAAGATATAAATTTTATTATTAAAATATTTCGTTCAACACATGACTAATCTCAACGGATGAGTACAGTCAACACATGAACCTTTATTTTATAATATTCTTTATTTTTCAAATTGGAATGAGGCCCAATCAATTACCATATAATGTTAATTATATGGATTTTCATACATCACATGTATATAATAGCATTGAAAAATAATCAACCATCAACCAAAGTGCACTACACTGTATAAGCATCAAATATAAATATCTAACGCTTATAACAGCCTGTCAATCAATCGATCGACATATTTAATCAATCAGGATGAGTGAACTTCAAATTTCATCCCAACACCCGTGTGGGGTTTCAAACAATCAAACACAGATTTTATTTGTGCAGTTGGGCGATGTGTAAAATTTATCGACCCAATCAATGTCCTTCAAATAGGTGTACATAAACAAACCGTCCGGTTTGTAAATGAATATTTATTTATTCGCATTCACTATATTCATATTCACGTTAAAAATTATATTTTTAACGATAAAACATTTTATTTTAACTTATGAATTTCTATTCAGTTCATTCTTTAAATAAAATGATATTTTTATCTTTCTAGTATATTTTAGAAAATCTCGGCGGCATAACGGCACGATACTAGAAACGGGACGAGGCCTAGCCTTATCCTCGGTCTAGTGAAGGCCCACACCATTCACACATCAATCACATCAATTCCATTTCAATCAAATAATCTAACTAATTTTTGGCAATCAAACAAACAAGTCCATGGTCTGTGGACGATTGTGTCGGGTGCTACTAAGCACCGTCTGCATCCTAGTATATATATATAATTAGAAAAGAAATTGAAGAGTGAGAAATTCTCACCGAAAGCTATCCAAACATCTTGACTCTTCTTTGACAGAAATCTTCGTCGTTTTCGCCTTTTGTCGCTTTCGTTGCCCGTAGCCACTACATATGTAAAAATCACCCATTTTTATATTTTGATGTCTTTAAAATAAAAAAATCACATTTTTATTCATTCACTTTCAATTTAAAAATCATATTTTTACTTTGATATTCAATATATAAAAATCGAATTTCGATGTTTTTACCACGCTTCTTTCTATATAAAAATTATATTTTTATTTTTCTACTTCATATATAAAGATCATATGTTTATTTCATCGCTATAAAAATCACGTTTTTACTACTTACTAACATATATAAATTTCAATTCTTTTCACACACAAAGATCAAATCTTTTAACATAAAAACCATCTTCTACCATATTAAAAATTCAATTTTCATTTTATGCTATTTATCCTTTTTTTCTTTTATTCAAAACAACATTTCAAACAAACTTATTTATTTATTTATTTATTTATTTTAAATCATGCTACTTATAAATAAATAAATAAAAAATATACTTTTAATTTGCAAAGCTTTATATTTTCAAAAACAATACTATTTTTATTTCCAAAAACCATGCTATTTTCTATTTTAAACTTATATATTTAAATCACTGTAATTTATATTGTTCAAAATAAATGCTATTTTATTTTTCAAAATAAACAATGTTTTACATAAGTTTTTATTTTTAAAACTGATTTTAAACTGTTTTTATATATTTAAAACTATACTGATTTATATATATAGAAAAAAAACAGAAAATTTAACAATGAAAATTCACTCACTTAAACGTTCTTCTTCCTCCTTGAAAATCGCTCCAGGCTTCACCGAACAATCGTACCCGACCTCCCATGTTAGGGTTCCACCCCGCCTCTGCTGCGCTTGACCGGAGCACCATCAGAGGGGCCCCCACGATGCGCCTTGGCGAGAGCCTCCACCATCGCGACTGGCATCTGCTTCGGAGGTCCCTGGAGCTCGAAAAGCGAGCTCGAACTCGGCGGCTTTAAGCCCCGATTTCATCCCAATCAATCAACGAGAATTCGTATTCTTAGCATGGATTTGTAGATCTCCCATATCTCTTCGATTTCGTATATTGAGCTCTTGAAATTATTTACTGGATTGGACGAAAAATTTAAAGGAAATCTCGAACGATTTCCGTCGTTCATTATAACTGGCGGTTCCATTTTGGGAATTCGGGTTCTGATTGGGGGAGGGGGGGGGGGGTATTTAAAGAAAATATATATTAAAATTTATTATTTTAAATTTCATAAAGGCAACCTTTTATTTTTAACTCGAAATCAAACCCACCGACTATCGTCCCTAGCGTTTTACCCCCATTCTGAACACAATGGGATATGTATCGTAAGCTGATTCGATCGTTACAATCAGTTTCCGTTGAGTTTACATTTAAATCACTATATTGAATTTTAAACGTACATTTCAAATTACCGGGGCCACATACTAGCTCGAAAAATTCCTGAAAAATATTTTCTAGCTTCGTATTGACGATACGGTCCTAATAAAACTAGTTTCGTCGAATTCTGAGACCGTTAGAAAAATGGCCATTTTCCAGTCGATTAAAATCAACTGAAACTGGTCAAACGCGTTTTCCTTCGCCACGCTCACATATTGAATCGGAAAATTATGAAATTTGAAACCTAGCAATAATTTTACATCCCGGACCCAACAAAACTGGTTTCGTCGAAATCCGAGGTCGATTGCAAAATGTCCATTTTTAAGGGCCTGAATTCCATAGCGACTATTCAGAATTTTCAACTGGACATATCTTTTGATTCCCGCTATGAAATTTTGATTTTTCGGATTCGTTGGAAAGATACTATCAATTGGATCCTAATGTTTTCGGTTTCACCAAAATCCGGATTGTTTTGCACCCGGTATGTTCAGTTGAAGTTTGAAATCGAATTATCGAACTACCGCGCCATTTTCAATTCTATTTATAATTATATATAAATATTTATATTCTAACGATGACGCGTACAATATATACGATCGAATTCTATTCAAAATAAATTTCTCGTCGATACTATTTAAAATAATCTATTTTAAATATTCAAAATTCGCCAAAATTGCCAAAATAAAAATTTTAAACTGGCTCAGAATTTGCGGGTTATTACAATCTCCCCCACTTAAAACTTTTCGTCCCCGAAAAGGAACAAAGTCGAAAGTGGTTTGATTATTCAACTCTACGTTCGATCTGGCTTTCATTCTCCAACTTTTCGGTTTCTGAGAATTTTCAAAATTTCAAAAATTTGGCTAACACCCTAAATTTTCAAAAAATTTCGCCATAACCTCCCCTGCACCGGGAGCATCGGGGAATTTCAAATAGCTTCCCCGGTCCTTCAGATCTCAAAAAGAAAAAGAAAAAGCCAAGCGGCTAGCCAATAGGCTCATAAAATCATCATCACCTAAACAAAACAGTAAATTATGTAGTAAACATGTACCTATTTGTCGGGCAAACAAATTTTATTCTCTGCTCTAGCCTCCTTGCTATGACCTGTTCAATGATATACATGTATGCAAGCAAATGCGACCAATTTTCAATATAATTCAATATTTGATGCAATTAGGCATAATGGTTCAAAATTCAATTAGGCAACAATAATCAAACAACATAATCATCAATCAATTAGTGAATTAGAGTTTCAAATTCATAATTTTGATACATATACAAAAATCATGTTTTTGATGCCAATTCACAACAATGTGTTCTAACTATATAAGTTTTGGTTCTCACACCAGTCTAATGGAAATATATAGAAAATCACACCTTCGAAACACGAACATAAACCACTGATGCCGTACGTCATCAGTGGAATTATCCCCGGGCTACTAGAGTGCGATTTTATATCTATCCAGTATATTAAAACTTCGAATATACGTTCATGACGCGTATATACAAAACCTTTATATATTGGATTGTCCATATTCTAAATAAATAAATATTCAAATACGTATAAAACGGTTTAAATTTTCAAAACAAAATTGTTTTCTTTTGAAAAATATACTCTTCACACTTGTTCTAGGATACTACTGATCCTATCTCTAACGAGTCATTCTAATTGGATATTACTAACCCAATATCTGATGAATTCTTTCGTATGGTTCTAATGTGTCTTGTTCTCGAGCTCCGTAAACCAAAGCTCTGATACCAAATGTGACGGCCGGGAATTTCGATCGGTCCGAACCAGTCGTTAAACCGATTTAGACCGTTCGAAACCCCTGAACGTTTGAGAATAGGACAAATCAGAACACAAACAGAAGAACATTTCATTGCTATTACAACAATTCCATCAGATACAAGAATATGCAGAGTATAAATGAATAAATTACATTCAATACTTATCAGAGATTACAATAAATTACATAGCAGCGGAAAATAATACAAAGCACAACTGAAGGTGATATACGGATACAGAGCTTTCCGGATATCATTCCAGCCGTAAACCAGGATCCTGTGAATATAAATCTGCAAAACCAAAACTACTAGCTGCCCATGCGGAAAATAGGGGCACCCAGAGTTTAGGTTAAAACAATAAACTCCAGGTCAGTCATGTGACTGGTGTGAGAACTAAAACAGTTATTTAAAACTTTACTTTAAAAGAGATTAATTCAAGGGACCACGCCGTAAAACACGGAATGGGTTTCCTCCCAAGAATACCAGTGCATAGAATAAACAACGCAATGCTTTTTCAAAAAATGAAGCTATTATAAGACCCAGGTCCCATCACACAATGCAACGCAAGCCGGAGGATAGGGTTTTCCCTTATAATAGCCAAACATGCTTGATACGTTTAAAACAAATCATTTGATACTATAATAAGTGTATAGTGTCAAAACATTTCAATCATGAATATAAATCATAGACGGCATAACATCCCATGCTACTATGTCGCCATACTAGGCTCTACAATTAACACCGCGATACACGTATTGGAAATTGGATTCCGTCATGAGTCGAGGCAAGGGGCAAGCTCCTCTCCGCGTTCGAGACACTCTAGCAAATGCCTCGGGGTTACGCACTCTGGGCAACCCCTGGATGCTTCAGGGCCGGTCCTCACTTACGTTAGAGGATTATTTATTCCTGAACACACGTTTCCCGGTCCTTACAGACCTATAATCGAGGCGCCTCGCATTCCAACAACCACATAGGTGAAAAGTATATAAATGTCAGGGATGGTAAGTCACTAACACCACCAAAGTAGAAAGAAACGTCGTGCTCTCCCTGCAGTCTGTATCCCATTTTTAACTCATACCGAGGTGTGAGGCTCGCGAATTCACGTTATACACAAAGCTGCCACGTAGGCCGTGCTTTGATCATCAACCACAAGACTCTGCTTTTCAACAAAAGCCTTGATCATTGCATCTTAGCGTGCCACATAGGCAATTCATGCTATGCGACTGATGTCCATCGATATACAACCTCTGAGCTCGTACGTCTCAGAGAAGGGCGTTAAGCAAAAGATTAAATTCTTCGCCGCCAAACAGATGTATATTTAATGGAAATCAATCAACACAAAATAAAATCCAATGTCAGACACACAATCCATTTACAAGTTCGTTCTGGATCTGAACGAAACCGGAGGCACTTTCCTCGCATATCCATCCATCTCCAAGTACGTCTGGACGACTACCAACTATTTCCATCCTCTTGGGTGTACAGCCCAATCAGGATCGTTAGTAATAATCCGAACGATGTGAAGACTTCCGGTCTTCGACCACCGTCTTCATCTTCGACATATCGTCGAATCGGTTATTCAGAATGGGTGTAAACCCGGACTCTCCGAACAACCCGCGTATATGAAAAAAAATGTTACACAAACACAACATACGCTTCATTCCAATTCATTAGTCACTTACCACAAATTTGCAAGTGAACAATTTCCCAAACATTAACCCCGAAGGCCGAAACTAACATCAGATCAATACCCAGGAAACCATTCTTCTTAGCCAACCCACAGCTAGTTTCTAGATTCCACATTCTTAGGGAAAGGTTCCCATTAATTTTATCCAAGATAAATTCTTTAAAATTTATCCTGTAATCTTCCTTTGGATGCCATTTAAAACCAAATTATGATTTTTTTCCAACTAGTCGAGATTAGCGAACCGTAACGAAGTAATTATTTATTTTATTTCCCAATCCCAACCTATTCATCCCATGAAGCAAAACTGGTAATACTCCATATCTAACACCGTGGTGTTATCGGTAAAATTAATTACCATTTCACGTTCAAATCTAATTAAAGTTTTAACTATCGCTTTGGAGCAAAACTGGTAATACTCCATTCCCTCTCATTTCTAAATTTGATAATTTAGATTATAGATTCACATTTCAATCTAATTGCAGATTCGTTAGAACTCCTTTTACTGGGTTAAAGAACTAGGTGTTATTTAAAACACAGTTCACGACAAACCCAAATCACATTCTATTTGTTATCGGGTTAAAGAACTAGTGCTATTTAAAACACTGTTCACGATAAACCCATTTCAAATTCAATCAAATATATTAGAAATTCCGATTATTTAAAACCCCTTTTTAAATCTAATTTATTTATTTAAAAATAATTGGGTTTTAAATTTAGTTCAAAACTAGTTCATTTCGATAAAAATCTATTTTTATCTTTTCAAGTATGGAGTTTTTCACCCCAATTTTTCCCAAATCATTTCTTATGATTTTACACAAATTATTACTATTTTTAATAATTTTATCAAGGCCCGTACAGTCGATTTCCAACAATGGCCATCGAACTGCACTTACAGCGACCTTTTTCGAATTTGATTTGGACGTATCTCCAAATCCAACCGTTAGATTTCAAATTTCTAATATTCGTTAGAAAGCTCTTTTCGATACGAACCCAACGGTTCCAGTCTTAGGAGAATCCGACGGTCGGATCTCCCGTAATGTCCGTTTGAAATAAATGGTCGAAATTCACGAACTACCGCGGCGCGGCGCGTTCTATTTCAGGCCATTATATTATATATATATAATATATATAATATATATTTCGTCGATTTCTATTTAAAACGAATTATATAAATAGTTTTAAATTCGTTTCAAAAGCAATTTCAACTTCCATTTCAATTCAAATCAAAATTGAATTCTTCTTTATAAATTCGTTTTAAAATTCATTTCTATTCAATTCAAATTTCAATTAAATTTGAATTCATTTCAATTCGCTTTCAATTCAATTTGAATTCGTCTTCAATTCAATTCAATTCAAATTGGTTTTATATTCGATTCAAATTCATTTTCTATTCAAATCAAATTCGTTTCGTTTTCTATTTGAATCAAATTCATTATATATTCAATTGAAATCAAATTGGCTTTCTATTCCATTCAATTCAAAATCGTTTTATATTCAATTCAAATCGAAATCGTTATATATTCAATTCATTTCGAAATCGTTATATATTCAATTTATTTCGAAATCGTTATATATTCAATTCAATTCGAAATCGTTATATATTCAATTCATTTCGAAATCGTTATATATTCAATTCAATTCGAAATCGTTATATATTCAATTCAATTCGAAATCGTTATATATTCAATTCATTTCGAAATCGTTTTCAATTCAATTCATTTCGAAATCGTTTTCAATTCAATTCATTTCGAAATCGTTTTCAATTCAATTCATTTCGAAATCGTTTTCAATTCAATTCATTTCGAAATCGTTTTCAATTAAATTCATTTCGAAATCGTTTTCAATTCAATTCATTTCGAAATCGTTTTCAATTCAATTCATTTCGAAATCGTTTTCAATTCAATTCATTTCGAAATCGTTTTCAATTCAATTCATTTCGAAATCGTTTTCACAATATTCATTTCGAAATCGTTTTTACAATATTCATTTCAAAATGAATAAAATCGATATAAATATCGTTCACGTCAAAATGGCGTCAGTCTAATTAACACGGCTTCATATATTTCTATTTTCAAATATTCCATTCAACAGATGAATATTTATTTTTGTCAACACACGACTAATCTCAACGAATGAGTACTGTCCACGTGTGACTATTTTTGCTATTTAATATATTTTATAAAAATTAAGGTATCTATCGTTTGATATTAAATCAGACTCCAACTGTAAATTAGTAAGAAAACGATTCCCTGAATATTAACCCCGAAGGCCGAAACCAACATCAGATCAATATTCAGGGGACCACTCATCTCATCTATTTTCCAGTTAGTTTCTAATTCTATATATGATAAAGATGTAAATTTTATTGTTAAAATATTTCGTTCAACACATGACTAATCTCAACGGATGAGTACAGTCAACACATGAACCTTTATTTTATAAAGATAAAGATATAAATTTTATTATTAAAATATTTCGTTCAACACATGACTAATCTCAACGGATGAGTATAGTCAACACATGAACCTTTATTTTATAAAGATAAAGATATAAATTTTATTATTAAAATATTTCGTTCAACACATGACTAATCTCAACGGATGAGTACAGTCAACACATGAACCTTTATTTTATAAAGATAAAGATATAAATTTTATTATTAAAATATTTCGTTCAACACATGACTAATCTCAACGGATGAGTACAGTCAACACATGAACCTTTATTTTATAAAGATAAAGATATAAATTTTATTATTAAAATATTTCGTTCAACACATGACTAATCTCAACGGATGAGTACAGTCAACACATGAACCTTTATTTTATAAAGATAAAGATATAAATTTTATTATTAAAATATTTCGTTCAACACATGACTAATCTCAACGGATGAGTACAGTCAACACATGAACCTTTATTTTATAAAGATAAAGATATAAATTTTATTATTAAAATATTTCGTTCAACACATGACTAATCTCAACGGATGAGTACAGTCAACACATGAACCTTTATTTTATAAAGATAAAGATATAAATTTTATTATTAAAATATTTCGTTCAACACATGACTAATCTCAACGGATGAGTACAGTCAACACATGAACCTTTATTTTATAATATTCTTTATTTTTCAAATTGGAATGAGGCCCAATCAATTACCATATAATGTTAATTATATGGATTTTCATACATCACATGTATATAATAGCATTGAAAAATAATCAACCATCAACCAAAGTGCACTACACTGTATAAGCATCAAATATAAATATCTAACGCTTATAACAGCCTGTCAATTAATCGATCGACATATTTAATCAATTAGGATGAGTGAACTTCAAATTTCATTCCAACACCCGTGTGGGGTTTCAAACAATCAAACACAGATTTTATTTGTGCAGTTGGGCGATGTGTAAAATTTATCGACCCAATCAATGTCCTTCAAATAGGTGTACATAAACAAACCGTCCGGTTTGTAAATGAATATTTATTTATTCGCATTCACTATATTCATATTCACGTTAAAAATTATATTTTTAACGATAAAACATTTTATTTTAACTTATGAATTTCTATTCAGTTCATTCTTTAAATAAAATGATATTTTTATCTTTCTAGTATATTTTAGAAAATCTCGGCGGCATAACGGCACGATACTAGAAACGGGACGAGGCCTAGCCTTATACCCGGTCTAGTGAAGGCCCACGCCATTCACACATCAATCACATCAATTCCATTTCAATCAAATAATCTATCTAATTTTTGGCAATCAAACAAACAAGTCCATGGTCTGTGGACGATTGTGTCGGGTGCTACTAAGCACCGTCTGCATCCTAGTATATATATATAATTAGAAAAGAAATTGAAGAGTGAGAAATTCTCACCGAAAGCTATCCAAACATCTTGACTCTTCTTTGACAGAAATCTTCTTCGTTTTCGCCTTTTGTCGCTTTCGTTGCCCGTAGCCACTACATATGTAAAAATCACCCATTTTTATATTTTGATGTCTTTAAAATAAAAAAATCACATTTTTATTCATTCACTTTCAATTTAAAAATCATATTTTTACTTTGATATTCAATATATAAAAATCGAATTTCGATGTTTTTACCACGCTTCTTTCTATATAAAAATTATATTTTTATTTTTCTACTTCATATATAAAGATCATATGTTTATTTCATCGCTATAAAAATCACGTTTTTACTACTTACTAACATATATAAATTTCAATTCTTTTCACACATAAAGATCAAATCTTTTAACATAAAAACTATCTTCTACCATATTAAAAATTCAATTTTCATTTTATGCTATTTATCCTTTTTTTCTTTTATTCAAAACAACATTTCAAACAAACTTATTTATTTATTTTAAATCATGCTACTTATAAATAAATAAATAAATAAATATACTTTTAATTTGCAAAGCTTTATATTTTCAAAAACAATACTATTTTTATTTCCAAAAACCATGTTATTTTCTATTTTAAACTTATATATTTAAATCACTGTAATTTATATTGTTCAAAATAAATGCTATTTTATTTTTCAAAATAAACAATGTTTTACATAAGTTTTTATTTTTAAAACTGATTTTAAACTGTTTTTATATATTTAAAACTATACTGATTTATATATAAAAAAAAAACTGAAAATTTAACAATGAAAATTCACTCACTTAAACGTTCTTCTTCCTCCTTGAAAATCGCTCCAGGCTTCACCGAACATTCGTACCCGACCTCCCATGTTAGGGTTCCACCCCGCCTCTGCTGCGCTTGACCGGAGCACCATCAGAGGGGCCCCCACGACGCGCCTTGGCGAGAGCCTCCACCATCGCGACTGGCATCTGCTTCGGAGGTCCTTGGAGCTCGAAAAGCGAGCTCGAACTCGGCGGCTTTAAGCCCCGATTTCATCCCAATCAATCAACGAGAATTCGTATTCTTAGCATGGATTTGTAGATCTTCCATATCTCTTCGATTTCGTATATT
Source organism: Allium sativum (assembly GCA_030737875.1). Lineage (NCBI taxonomy): Eukaryota > Viridiplantae > Streptophyta > Magnoliopsida > Asparagales > Amaryllidaceae > Allium > Allium sativum. The sequence continues at coordinate 246,536,124 of CM060924.1, forward strand.
GAGCTCTTGAAATTATTTACTGGATTGGACGAAAAATTTAAAGGAAATCTCGAACGATTTCCGTCGTTCATTATAACTGGCGGCTCCATTTTGGGAATTCGGGTTCTGATTGGGGGAGGGGGGGGGGGTATTTAAAGAAAATATATATTAAAATTTATTATTTTAAATTTCCTAAAGGCAACTTTTTATTTTTAACTCGAAATCAAACCCACCGACTATCGTCCCTAGCGTTTTACCCCCATTCTGAACACAATGGGATATGTATCGTAAGCTGATTCGATCGTTACAATCAGTTTCCGTTGAGTTTACATTTAAATCACTATATTGAATTTTAAACGTACATTTCAAATTACCGGGGCCACATACTAGCTCGAAAAATTCCCGAAAAATATTTTCTAGCTTCGTATTGACGATACGGTCCTAATAAAACTAGTTTCGTCGAATTCTGAGACCGTTAGAAAAATGGCCATTTTCCAGTCGATTAAAATCAACTGAAACTGGTCAAACGCGTTTTCCTTCGCCACGCTCACATATTGAATCGGAAAATTATGAAATTTGAAACCTAGCAATAATTTTACTTCCCGGACCCAACAAAACTGGTTTCGTCGAAATCCGAGGTCGATTGCAAAATGTCCATTTTTAAGGGCCTGAATTCCATAGCGACTATTCAGAATTTTCAACTGGACATATCTTTTGATTCCCGCTATGAAATTTTGATTTTTCGGATTCGTTGGAAAGATACTATCAATTGGATCCTAATGTTTTCGGTTTCACCAAAATCCGGATTGTTTTGCACCCGGTATGTTCAGTTGAAGTTTGAAATCGAATTATCGAACTACCGCGCCATTTTCAATTCTATTTATAATTATATATAAATATTTATATTCTAACGACGACGCGTACAATATATACGATCGAATTCTATTCAAAATAAATTTCTCGTCGATACTATTTAAAATAATCTATTTTAAATATTCAAAATTCGCCAAAATTGCCAAAATAAAAATTTTAAACTGGCTCAGAATTTGCGGGTTATTACAAAACAACAAACCAACAACCTGTGGTCACTAAATATTCAGACTTCTCTTATAGTAGGTAATGGTCCCTCTCTCATAACAAACTAATGGTAGTTAATCCAAGATAACTACTCTTACAGGTTTTCTTACCAATGTTACTTTAATAAAAGCGGTACTAGAGCATTAATCCAAAAAAGGTTTTCCCATTCGTTTTAGACCAACACATCACTAACACAGACTTTACAAATCGCCCTACTACACAAGTCATTATATAGGCTTAGGTACAATCTAGCCAAAAAGGTATGGTAACTAGTTCAAAAATTCTTTGGACGTTCTGCAAACAACCTTTGCTCCCATATTTCTTTTTCCACTACTCAGAACTTGTCGGAAATCACAAGAAGAGAAATCTAATCATAGGGAAAATCGGGCTTTTAGTTCTTTCCAAAAGACCATCAACATGAGTCGAAGAGAAATGTTCCTTTCCACACAATTCACTTTTGACTATAACTAAGCCATGGCAACTATCCATCTTTTTTTTCAATACAACTGAAGTCCAACTGCTTCCTTTCCAATATCAGACATAGCTCATTATACAGATAGCTTGTCTAATCTCCAAACAAATCCATCGACAGAACGATTCCCTTGCTAGAAAAGATTCTAGTCAAAGGCATAAAACTCAACCCTTACTTAGAACCCCAAAACCATGTGCTTTATCTAAAATGCTATAAGTTTAATGTCCTCACAAATATAGATCCGAAAATCAATTTCTCTCCTAAAGATATTCCTTCAACAACGTTCTATATTCGAAATATGTAGCATAAAGAGAACTGAATCGATTCTGCCTAGAGATGCACTAAGGAAAAACAGGAATATCAACATGACTGACCCTTCAGGTCATAGGAAGTCTCAAAAATTAGTCCATTGCATAACCTACCTCGACCGTTTTCTTATTGCAGTCAAAATTTCCCCCAATTGGCCAACTAATCCATCCACCAAATTTTCCTATCTCAAAACCTTGGAATATAAGCACATCAATCAAACACTACTACTAGTGCAAAAATCTAGGATAACCTATTATATGTTTGATCTATCTAGACCCAAAACCAACCCATAACCGAAAATGCCCCAAGCATCTCCTAAACCAAGATTTCTAGTTTCAACCCTGACTCGTCATAGCTAACCAAGCCGACCTCACTATGAGGTTCAGAAACTACCACTGGGCCTAAGTGCAAAACAGTTAACTGATGCTATCATCTCACCCTTGGGGATTTACTATATCTGTAAAGGACAACTTCAATAGGCCTACAATACAAATGATCCACATAACTCAACTCATCTCAGCTTGGCAATGGCCCTACGTAGCCACCCCAACCATTACATCAAAGGAAAAGGGATAAAATATTCCTAAACCAAATAGGAAAACTAGAAAGAACTAAAGATAGATAACATTTTTTCTTTCACCAACCCTGGCCTTCTACAATTTCTCGATCACTTTTGATTAAAACCTTTCCTCGTAATCCTTTCGACACTAATATACTCATGTTGATCTTTCACTTGCCATCCTTACCTTTTAGGAAGTTCTACTTATTCCTAATTGATTAGTTATGGAAAATGTACAAAAATTATATTTCCATAGTATAAGAAAATCTAATTTATAGAATTCCGTAATTGCAAGATATTTCTTTTTGATTACCTTTAAGTTGACGGGTAGTGTACAATGCGGTTAAACCCCTATTCCGAATCAATCCATTCATTCTTGCAATGATGTTTTCTGTGTTAATTTCAAACCAAACTATGGAAATACATCCCTTTTTCTTAACCAATTATTCTAGTTTATTCTTAACTTCCAAACTATCATTTTATCACTAAACTAATAAGGTTGTTCCATCCATGATTAACCCTTTTTAACATTTGTCAAGCAACAAGCTTCTTTCTAACATCGACCTTTCCCAACTATTGAGCTAAACAGGTTTGTCCACTAATCAAATTTTCAACATATAAAGAAAAACTTAAATAAGTCTCTTTATAACTCAACTAAAAATATAAAGATTTTGAATTTGAAAGAGGCAAAGGGAGGTTGTAACTGACTATAGGGGATATATTATTTTTAAAAGTAACTTTTGGTTTTTGAAAAATGTGTTTTCTTTTGAAAATACTTTCTTTAAAAAAAAAACTTTTGTGATCCTGGTAACCTTAGGCTCTAATACCAAATGTAACACCCCACATTCCTTAATATCACCCATGCGAGGATTTCATTAAGAAAATATGGAGCATTATCCCGGTATAAGGACATAAAACATCATAGAGATTGAGATTTCACGAGACATAAAATAATAAATTTACAGTAGAGGAAGGCAATTTCATTTTAAATACAAAACCATCTTTATTTCAATTAACCAAATAGTTACATAATGTCATGTCTCAAAATCCCAGTCAAAACAACATCAGAGTACAAAATAATATTATCCCTCAAATAGTCAAAAAGTAAAACCTAACCTTGGATAGAAAACAAGAAGTAATCCATCTTTTGCAGACATCCTACATGATAGAATCGACAAAGAAATATGAACTATACACTTCCTCCTTGTAAGCCTGGGGAAGAAAAAAGAGAAAGGAAGAAAGTAAATGTTTCAAACGTATAGTCTGGTGAGCTGCTATGATCACTAGCACAGCTGCTAAGTTAAGGAAAAATAGATAAATAGTAGTTCTAGTGTCATAAAAGGGTTAAGTGTTTGTGCACACCTAAAGGTGACAAATTCCTAATATAGATTTACATAAAAAATTGGCTATTCTTATCCAAAAATCAATGATGATGATAATGATCATATTAACGTCGATTGACTGCTTGCACTTCTACAGCTTCGAACCGAAATAAATAATTAGGAAGGAATTTCCTAGTACTACACATCGATCAGCTTTCCAAATGTGAATAATTTGTGCCAACTATGGAATTTGGGGTTATCAACCCTGAACCCATTAACTAAAAGGACACTGCATTAATCACAGGCATTATGGCGTCTTATCTTCCCCCTTCATAACGATCCATGCTCATCGTTTCACTGGAATGCGCCCATACCCACCTCGTTTGAACCACTTACTATCTAGTTCAGTATAAGCGTGCCTTAGCCTCTACCTAGTGCGAGACTGCGTGATAACTAAGGAATACTGACTGATATAGGTTCCTAAACAAAAATGAAATTAACACAATTCATCCCTAGACTTGATCCCCAAATTATAACTAGGATTTCTACGAGCCCTTTGTATCCCAGTGGAACGGATCCCCTCTATTTTAGCTTATAAATCTATCAATTTTAACTTAATCCATTAAGTTCATTAATAAGCCCAATATAACCACATGTTATATTCCTAGGTTGTAATTAACATTTCTAAATAAATGTAATCTTGACGTACAACCCTTCCCCATGTCACTTAATGTTCAATTAAGTCCAATTTATTATCGCTTGCATGTTTTCCAAATACATGTTACTTGATGTTCAGTTGAGTGCAATTTATTCCATTTTACATGTTTTTTTCAAATACATGTTACTTAATGTACAATTAAGTGCAATTCATTCCATTTTACATGTTTTCCAAATGCATGTTACTTAATCTCCTATTAAGTATACTTATTCCAATTCATTAGTTTGAATATTCTTTAATTAAGGTTTATTATAATTACAGTCCATTATTTGAATATAATATTCAATATTCTTCGACAGGCCCAAAGTCCACTTTTTAACATGCTTTCAATACTATCCCAATATTACAGTTCGTTTATCGATTACATCTTTTAACCAAATATCAACATGCCTCTTTTATACCCATTATTGTATAAAATTTCACTAAGCCCGATTATTATTTTTTATGTATTTTTCCTATTGTTATCCAATTGCGCTATTATCGTCCCATTACGTGGTTTAGCCAATTTGCGCAAAAATAAGAACGGACGAAAGGTTTAGGCCAAAAAAGGCCTAAACTCAACGTCAGAAATAAAAAAGAATTGGCCTAGGCTCAGATGGACAGAAATAGATATGAAATAAAAATAGGGCTAATTATAGGACTGAAATAAAATTTCATGCAAAGAACAAAGCTGTAGATGACTGAAATAAACTACAGTAATAGATTTACTGAAATAGTAAAAAAGGGAATAAAAGGAATAGAAATTAGATATGAAAGAATTATTTATAGAGAAAAGAATTTGGGAAAACTGGGTCAGTAAATGAACAACAAATGAACTAGATCTATGTATAATTACAAAAAGATTTAGATCTGAAACACTGTAACAACTATTACATCAATTTTAACCTCAACTTGGAAGAAATCTTGTAATCATAGTAATACTCACAAATTTTTTAGCAAATCTAATAAGCCTTTGTAGATTCCTCTATCTATGAACATCCCCCAGAAATATTTGTAGAACCAAGCCTCAATACTCCATTAAAATTTATTTGAGAAGAGAGTCATTTGAGCAAGGTAGAGAAATGAAGTAGTAAAGACTAGATTTGGTTTTGGAAGCTGTTTATAATAGAGTTAGGATGTCCAGGTTCATTGGTTTTTAGTTTTAGATTTTAGATCGTTAGATGAAATGAACAGTCTAGAAGAAGGGCCAGAAAAATGATAGTTTGCTAGAAAAAACAACGTTATTTTCAAAAGGGATGTGTCGACATATTCGTTGGGTGTGTCGACACATTCGTTGGGCGTGTTGACACATTCCTTCGGTATGTCAACACATGGGTCGACATACCCCTAAGTTGGGTCGACATCTGTGTTGACACGGGCGTTGACAAACCCAATGACTTGGGTAGACACACACATGCACACACACACACATATATACATATACATACACACACATATATATAATTTTAATTTTAATTCTTCTTCTGCTCATAACTTCTTCATTTTAAATTTGATTTCAGGAAACCAAATGTCATCTTATCTAAAATTTCGTAACTGACCCAATGGTGCAACCCCCGTTGCCCCATTCTCAATATTTTCTCAATTAATTCATTAATTAATTATTTTTTATTAAAAAATTTGGGTTGTATACAACTTATATTATATCGAATGACTATCGTTGTTTATATGCGTATTCTCTAATACCCATGCTTCAAACCCAAACTTGGCTTAATGTTTGAGAAAATCCAAATTTCAGTTGATATCTTCAGATCGAGAAAATTCCTCTTCATATGAAAAAGTATCTTGTTTAATTGATGATTCCATAGTCTTTGCTATACATAGAAAATTTTTGAGATGCTATTTGAGTCTTAAGATCTTAGATTGATGCCAGATCTTAGTACTCCTTTCTTTGACGTGATAAGATTTTCGAACTAGCTATAGTTTCTTAGCACCTACAAGTTTGTTAAGCATTTTGGAGCTTGAGACCTGAGGTTGCAGTCTGTTTCATCTACTTTAACTCAAGCCTAAATCTAGTGAAATTCCACTTTGATAGTGGTTTCATAGGAACATATTCTCTTTAGTGAGTTGATCATCCAATGTTTCCATGGTGAATGGACTGGGTTTGCACTGAGTGAAATAAAACAAATACTGCCACACCAAATGATTGGCTTACTATTAGTTTTGATCTAGCTCATCTAACTTTTATTCTATCCACATAACTTCAGCGATGGTGCTAGTTGCGCTTCGATATTCTGCTATGGTGCTTGATCTTTATACCGTGAATTGTTTTTTACAACGTAATAGTAGGTTTTTCTATAGAAAAATATAGAAACATGTAGATCTTCTATCATTACAATTAGTGGTTAGAGTTTCATCTTCAAAAGCATTAATATTTGATGATTTTCCTAAGTGCAGAATTAGTCCTTGTTTGATTGACTCTTTTGAGATATCTAAGAATTCTTTTCCCTATCTTTCTAATTTTCATTAAGTGGTCTTTACATAAACTGACTTGCTTTGTTTACACTAAATGAAATCTCCAGCCTGGTAATTGTAACATACTAGAACTCTTATAATGTTCTTGTATTTCATATCGTTTATTAATGGTTCACCCTTGTTTTTTAATAAGTGTGAATTGCTTATCATTAGAGTACGAAGATGGTTAGCTTGATCCATTTTCTCTATAATAAGAATTTTTGAAATATATCTTTCCTAATTTAAGTACATTTAGTATTGGATACTCATTAAACTTCAATTCCAAGAAAGTTGCTAAGATCTCCCAAGTTCTTGATTGAGAATTCTTTGCTAAAGCATTATGTGATATTTTTTATTGTCGATTCATTATTAGCTATAATTATGAAATCACCAACATAAAATAGTATGAATGCAACTATATTAGAAGCAAATTTAATAGATGGTGAGTTGTGATTTTCTTAGCCAAGCATTGTCACTGTTCATTCGAGTTTATCAAACTAAATCCTCAATGTCTTCTTAAGACTATATATGGATTTTTTTAATATTGAATAATAGTTCTTCATTTCCCTTTTTCTTGAATTTATATGGTTGTTCCATATACATTTTTCCTTATGTATTTATATTGTAAGACTTTCTTATTAATATGAATATATGGCAGGAGCCATTCAACCCCGTTGGCTTTGCCAAAAAGGAAATTGTTTGATAGTCCAATTTTATGCAAGACCGTTGTTAATATTATTCAAATTGTTTTTGGGTTCACTGGAGGTGAGAAAGTTTTAATACAATCAAAAGCATTATGTCGTGAATACCTTTTGCTACAAATATTGCATTATACATAGAAATTGAACTAACCGCAATTTTGTAAATCCATATGTCCATTTACTCCTATATCATTCTTATGATCTGAAAATGGAACAAGATTTTAAGTTTTGTTCCTTATTAGTGCATTATACTCTTCTTTAATGGTTTGTTTCCACTTATCATTTTGTATGGCTTGATGATATGCCATTGGTTTACGTTCAACTCTGAACAGTATATCTATGGCTTACATATACCACTTTTTCTCTAATTTTGTATGATGTCTCCTTACTTCAGGTGTGGGTTGTTGTGTTCATTATTGAGTATTAGGTGATTGTAGTTCATATAATGCTTGCCCACGGTCTGATGGTGTAATAACACCTCGCTATGATGAGTGATTTGAATTTTCACGTATATCAATTTGCCCTTGATCTAATTAGAAGATGGGCATTGTGAGAGTTGATGGTTGGAATCATTTGACATTGATTGTTGTTGAGTTCTTTGAGTGACTATTCTTTGAACTTGTAGCAACACTTCAGACGGATGTGGTATTGGCGATAAAGAGTATTTTGTTTATATATCTTTTGAATTGTCTTGATATCGATTTTGCTGAATGTAAATTTCTACACATTAAATAAATTATGCCTAGATATACACACTCTTCCATTACTTTCAAGACACTTATGACCCTTTTGATTAGCTGCGTAAACATGTAAAGTGAATGGAGATGATTTAAATTATAATTTATGTGAATTGTATGGTTTTAAGTTAGGAAAACATAAGCATCCACATAAATTTGGCCTTTGATAATCTGGTTAAATCTTGGTTAACACTTTAATTGGATTTTTGAAACTTAATACCTTAGTAGTAAGTTTGTTGATCGCCATTGATATGGCAAAGGCTTCTAGCTAGAATTTTAGTGGTAGAGATACTTACGCGGAAAAGATTAACCCAATTTCTAATATATGCCCATGTTTTCTTTCAACGAAACCATTTTGCACAAACGTATATAGACATGTTGCTTTCATAATTATCCCTTCTTTCGAAAGTAAATCTTGAGTGGCAAAAATTATTTATCGCATGTATAATTTTAACTTAACTATTTGTCCATTTTCTACATTTACTATTCCCATTTGTCTATATTGTTTACCACCGTTTGAAAGCTTTAAATTTTGATTTCAAGAAACAATTCCATCCATGTCTAGAAAATGCATCTTTGAATGAGATATAAAACTTACGACCACAATCAATACTTTTTGGGCTGGCCCCCATAAATCTATGGCAACAAGTTATAAGGGTTTACAATATTTTGTTTCTGAATCTGGAAAAGTAAGGTTGTGGCTTTTGTCTATTAGCAATATTTGAATGTAAAAATGTATGAATACAATCAAAGGAAATATTAATTTTATCTAAAATTTTCTTTACAACCTTAATATTAAGATGTCAAACACAATATTTCTTATAGCTTTCATCTTGTTTATTCCATCACCAATTTTCTTTTCATCCATTATTTCTTGAGTTTCCAACATCAAATTTGTATGATCTCTTTCTTTCTCTACCCTGTAGAAGAAATTCTTTTGTTAGAATATCATTTACTAAGTAGTATTTTGAGTAAATCTTGAAGTATACCTTATTATCACTTGTAAATTATGAAAAACTCATTTGTTTTTTTGTTAATGTTAGACACATTACACATCCCTAAACCCAACCTTAATGAAAAGCGAATCTATGTGTAAATTCCAAATGTAAAGCAGGTCCCTATAATTAATTTATTGCAGCAAATTTGCTTTATGTTTTGCCCTACTACTTGAAAACTTCATGAAATTTTAAATATTAAAGCTAGGCAACCTGATAAAAACAAAGATTAAGTATAAAGAAGTATGCACTTATTGAGTAATATTGCAGACATATAGATAAATATTTAGTTAATAATTGTAGACATATCTGCAAATATTCACGAAATAAATGAATATTTGTAGACATAAAAAATTACAGAAATATCTGTAGTTATTTTACAAAGTCACAAATTTATCTGCAATTTACTACTAGACGTGGTTTTTTTTTTCATTTTCCATTAACCTTTTCTTGCTTTTTGGGCAATAAATATGATGTTGAATATAATTTGAAATAAATTCTGAAGTATTCATCAGATGATTATGTAAAATTATGCAATTATTAGTTATAATTACATGCATATCAACAATCTTTTAGAAATTTATATAAGTTTTTTTAAAGTTTTCTTGGAGCTTACTAGTTTTTTCACTTTTCACCCTTTTTTTTAATTTAACATAAATACAAAGATAAACATAAGCTAAAACATGTTCTAAAATTTGGAAGTTTTCCATTTTATTTATTAATGAGTTTCAAAAAATAGAGGCCTAATTTACATTTTTCTTTGAGAATGATGTTTTATGTATTGAGAAACTAAATATGGATCTCAACCAAACTAGCCCTTAATTTTATCTGATTAATGATAATTGCTGTAAATTATTCAAATAGACGCTAGTAGAAAATACGCTATTGCATCGCCTCATAGCTGCGGTTGTGCTCATAACCAAATCAAATAATATCATTCGCTTATGTTGTATTAACAACCAAAGCAAATTGTGTTATTTTTTTGTTGTGCTCATAATCTAAGCTAATTGTATAATTTGGTTCGGTTGTGTTAACAATCAAAGCGAATCATGTTACCTGCATTGGTTCCTAAATGCAGATACACTGAAGCAAATAATGTTACTTGCATCGATTCCTTGTAAATCGAAGCAAATGCAAGCAAACAGTGTACATAACAATAATCCTAAACAACAACTTACATATTTCATTATTTATAATTTATCATGAAGAATGATTAACAATATATAGTTTATGATTACTAATATTATAAATACTCAATAATTATTTTATTTAAATAATTTGTTATAGCCATTATGAATAATTAGTAAATTATAGTTATTACTTATTAATTAATTTCAATAATTAATAAGAAATAATATATAATTAATGATTAATTTATAATAATTAATTTTTAAAATATAAAAATTTATTAATAAGTAATATTTAATATTTAGCTAATAAGTAATATTTAATACTTAATAATTATTAACTAATAATTACAACTAACCGATTAATTATTAATACTATATAGTAATTTAGACTAGTATTTAAGTATTAATTATAAAATTTAACACTTTTAAAGTGATATTTATTGTTTAATTATAAAAAATTTAATCATTAATTAATAGTTACTATTATAATTAGTAAACAATTAAAAATATAATTATTTGATAGTTCATAAATAATACATAAATATTGAGATGTTACTTTAACATTTTATAACTATAATTAATTTTTACAATAAATATTTGGAAAAAAATTAATATTTTGAATTCGTTCAAATTGAGGAAACATTGTTGAATATAACAGTATGATTTTTTTTGATGATAACAAACCTATATTATTCTATAAATGTGTTTGTATCTATATTTCATTTTCAAAAAAAATATTATTCTATATTTCATCACATACAGGATTAAATATTTATTTTGAATAAAATATTATTACACACAATTCAAAATTTAAACAAAATTTTTATTCAAATAAATAATTTATTTCAACATTTGAAATGGTACATATTTTCTGACTCCACTATTGTATATCTCACTGTGATATAATACATTCAATTTCATTACATTCATTCCTCACTACACTCAGTTCCATAGTCACTCAGTTTCATGTACACTCTTATACACACACTGACACACTTTGTCTTCAAACTGCTTCAGATCTAGTCCTGTCACCTGTACACCTATCACAAAAACACACATAGTAAACTGTAATAAAATTAGAATTAACTGCAGACAAATATAAATTTATTTGCCTCAGAATTTTGGTGTGCTTCTCATCCTATTTTTAGACTTGATACGATATAAATACATTTTTTTAGTTTAGACTTCTTGTGATATTCACAGTGATCACTGTAAATACCACAAGGTAGACTGAATACTAGTGCCTTCAAATCAGCCTCAAGACAACTATAGTGGTACGTTGATCAAGATCAGCCTAGAATCACATTTGTGGTCTGCTGATCTTGACCAACCACGACACGTCATGTAGTGGTATGCTGATTTATATAGAAATATTTTTGCATTTGTATACAATTATTTTTCAGGTGAACAGGTACAAAACTCATGCATGGGTTACAACTAATCAAGTCGCGCAATGGACAAACATCTTAGTGCAATAGTGTACATTTACATGAAGCATAATTAAGTGGCAATGGGATGCCAAGTACATGCAAATAGTCCAGACACAACATAACATACATAGACACACACACAAATGTGTGTGTGTGTGTGTGTGTATATATATATATGTGTGTGTGATTATTGTGCATATGCAAGAAATGGAATAGGATCAGATGACATGGCTCATTTCAGAAGCATGTATAGCCAAGTGCCAATAGCTCAAGTGTATTTCAAGTCAGTGCAAGTGCAAGTCAACCAAGCAAGACACAATGCTCTAAATACATACAAGTGAACTCACATGTACATGGCGACACATAAAAGTGGCAACTGAACATACATATATATGGTCAAGCAAAAGCAAAATTGGCAACAACAATTGCACACGTGAAAGGTGCACCAGTTATCAAATACATGCAGCAAATTCAACCTTCAAGCAGGTGCCAAAATCCATCAGGTCAAACAAGACCCAAGGAAGCAACAAGCTCAAAGAAGAAGCAGATTCAATGGACACAATGGAAAATGTACAAAGATGTCAACTACTCAAGTCTTGTCAACAAGGAAGCAACATACACATGCACACACTTACACACATATACACATATGTATATATATATATATGTGTGTGTGTGTGTGTGCATGCATGTGTAATGTGCGTGTATGTATAAGGGTACACGCCAAAAATTTAGAAGCAACAAGCATGGAGAATTCAAACAAACCTGAGCACATTCAAAAGCGTGCACATGAACAAGTCAGATTAGCAAACTTAGGCGTTCCAGCAAAAATACTGCATGATCACGTGAACATGGACTGACAACTTGGATAATGATCTGACTGCATTAAGTACTCAATCATGAATAAGCCAATGGAGCATGGCAAAGTGCAACAAATACAACATAAATAATTTAGGTTCAGGAGACAACATGCAAATGAACTAGCAAGTGCAATAATGTATATGTAGAAATGTACATGTGTACATGTTCAAAATGGCAGGGCAGGTTCAAACACTTGGTTACAACAAATACATCAAGCAGTGGAACAACATGTGCATAAGTTCAACACAAGGTGCATATATATAAAAGTGTAAAACAGGTGCAAATGCACATGCAATAAATCACAAGGCTGCACGAGCAAAACGATACATGGCACAACAAGCATGCACCAAAGACAAGGCAACTCAAAGATTATGGGTCACTGTCATCACACATCATATACGAGACAAAAAGGCGAGCTAGGATCATCTAACACAAACAAGAGAGGCACAAGCTCATAAATAACAAGTATGCATAGGAAAAAGGATGCCTAGTGACAAAAGCAAAGTGCACATGTACAAGAGCATTTCAATTCGATTAGCTATAGGGCAGTGTGATGAAACAAGGAAATAAATCTGAGAATATATCTCTCCAAATATTTTTTGAAAAGGTCATATATCACACAACAACTAACAATGAGGAATCAAATCTTTCACTTTTGGCAAGAGAATCAATTTCCAGAAATCACTGATACAATTTTTCAATATACCGCAAGTTTTTAAATCAATATTTTGGAAAGAAAATTTAATAGCCAAACCATTCATGCATGAATTTTTCAACGTGATTGAATGTGTTGTTTTGGGCAAGGACGGATTCACAGTTTCGAATATTTTCCCGAAACTTGCTAGTGTATTTTTGAGCAAGAATTTCAATCAAATCTTCCCAGAAATAAATCGGACAATACAACCAAGTCATCTTGGAATCAAAGGATTTTAAACCCTATAAATACAACACCCATTTGTCACTGGCAAAGCATCAAAAAACCTTAAGCAATTCAATCAAATAAAATAAATTTAGAGAACTCGTAGAGATTTGGTGTTTTTCGATCAATTGCAAAACCAAGTCAATCGACCGAGAGCAAAAAATATTAGATGTCATCAGAGAATATTATCCAGATTTTGGAGTCTCGATTTAGGATAGAGCAAAACCTAATTTTATTCAGAGCTATTGAAGAATAAGGAGGACCCCATTCAAGTGTCAAAAGTAATAAAAGGGGCCGACATTTTATACGTTAAAATAGGGTTTTGTGTATCTTATATTTATTTTAAGTTATTCTTTTCTTTTGTAATCGAACCATAATGTTTTCTAGTTTATCTTTAAAGTATGGTTTTAGCAGCAGGGATTTGTAGTTAAGAAATCGGATCTCGGGGTTTGAGATCATTATAGGGTTTTGTGCTTAGGATCGGAAAATAGCGAGGAATCACGAGTGTATAAGTGTTGTATGTGGGATATTGTTTTTAGTACTTTGTTGAAACCTTGGAGAATGCAACAATAGGCAGGGGTTTGTCGAAGCTGGGTAAATTCTACGTCGTTTATTTTCTGCATTTATTTATTCTGCTATGATCTATGTTGTGATAATTTATATATTCCGCAAAACTGCTATAAACACTATTCACCCCCTTCTAGGGTTCATTCATATCCCACAAGTGGTATCCGAGCATGTATTTTCTGTTAACTCTAGAGTCATGGATTTTCCCAAATAGCGATTTTCCTAGTTGTCAATTCAATGAGAATTTTTCTAGTTTTACCCCAACTATTTTTAGTGGAACAATTTTTTTTATACTGGAAATCAAAAATTGAATTTATTTAAAATATTTTAATATTAAATGTTGGGATATTGTTATTAATGGATGTGATATTGTAGATAAGAACGATATTGTAAAAAATTCTCGTGCTATGCATATTTTATATTCTTATGTTAATGATGATCAATATAACCATATCTCGCATTGTTTAACTTCATAGAAAATCTGGAAAACTCTCGATGTGATGTATGGAAGAAAACACAACAGTGGCTCAGAACCCTCGAAGGTCAACTAAAGTTCAGAAATATGCTTGAAAGGAGTTATAGATGAAGAAACGAATGACGATAGTGATGGAGACTCACCATACGATGAGTTAGGAGATTTTTCATATTAAGATTTGGTTCATCTTTGTAATGGTTTAACTAAAACTGTTGACAGTCTCAAATTGAAAATAAAAACTTGAAATCTGACAACGTTGAGTTGCGATGTAAAATCGATGTTTTAGAATTAAAACTTAAAAACATCAAGAAATTAGAAAACTCTGATTGCAAATATTATTCAAAATTAGAAAAGGATTTTGCTCATCTTAATGAAAATTTTAGACAGCATGAAAATGAAATTTCGATTTTGAAAAATCATGAGGATGAGCTAATTCATAAAAATAATGTTTCGCAAAAGGAGTTTGAAAATTTTAAGACTATTAAAATTTGCAAACATGAATTTACCGAGAAACAAAAGCTGCTGAAAACTGAATAAATTTTGAATAAGCTTGAAAATGAAATTGATAAATTCAAGGAATTTGAAAAACTTGAGATTGAAAAGCAAAAACAATTTGAATATGAGATTTCTTAGTCCAAGGCCAAAATTAAATTGATTAAAAATGAAAATTTGGTTTTGTTTCAAACTGATGCTGAAAAGAGGAAGACCGCTATAAATCGTTGTTCAAATTTAATGAAAGAAAATAGTGATCTTAAAATTAAAATTCAACGACTTAAATCAACACTAGGTAAATTTTCTAACAGAGAAAAATTGTTGAATATGTTATTGAAAAAACAATTATCTTTTGGAAATAAGACTGGACTTGGCTTTGGGAAAATTGATGATTTTGAAATGCTGAATTCAAATGATTTAAAAAATCCTTATAATAGATTTGAAAAAGATCGAACTGAAAATTTGGACTCTAATAATTTCAAATGTTTTTAAATCATAAACGAGATGGGAACGCGTTTAGAAACAACCCAATTAAACAAATTTGGATCCCAAAAGATAACAAAATAAATTTGGGTTCTTAAGGGCACTTTAGTGAATGCTAATGGATTGTTATATAAAAGGGTTTATGTACCAAAATATTCAAATGAAGTTAAGAGTGGTTTCACCACTACAAGAATACACAGTTATTCCAATGACTCATAGCCGTTGGCGGTCGTTTGAAGCCGTTGGAATAGCGTTAATTCTTTCCAACAGCTTCCAACGGATCCGATGGGTACTTTTCAACGTTTGTTCCAACGGCTTCAAATGGTTATTTGCCGTTGGAAACCGTTTGAAATCAAGGACCAATATGCTGTTGGACGTCGTTGGTAGCTGTTGGAAAACCTGGGTTATTTTTTTAATAACAGCAAGAAAATAACCTTCCAGCCACCCCATTTCCAATCCATTCCATTTTCAATCCAATTCCAATCAATTCCACATATATACAACACATATACACCAATAACAACATAAAAAACCAAAATAAATCAAAGAAACATCAATATATACAAAACAAACCATCCAAACATCCAGAAAACAACCACATACATGTCCATAAACCAAATGCATAATAGTTACATGTCCACAAACCATCAAAACATGTCAAAAGTATCATCCTCACCCACTCCGCGCCAATATATACAATATTCAAAAAAAATGTCACCACCTCTAAGTCATTGAAAAACACATACCTCAAGCATCATCTTCGTCGACGACGAAGGAAAAGTGTAACAACCTGAATTCCGACAGACCAATTTTTTTTCCAAATTCTAATCTGTTGAAACTCATGTTGGTTTGCGCTAGTATCCTGCAGAAAAGACAGAGACATAAAATATGTTAGAGCTCATAAAATATCTCACAGCGGAATGGATAAAATATAATATACTCAAAGTATAGCCTTACCGTATTAATAATATTGCCTAACCAATATCCAAACTATTATGTCTCTGCCACAAATCTAACATGCGAGTATGTAATGAGGAGGGGGTCAGAACACAAGTTCTGGTGACTAGATTTAAATTATACACTTTGGATAACACTACATATACCGTTTAGTCATATTTTCTTATTTATTAGGTTACTCAGGTTGACAGCACTCAAGGCTTACACACACATTATACCCATTACTTCCCAGTGGATTAACCTAATACAGTATATACGTAGCTACCCCAATATTAAGGTGCACCCCATGGTACCCAGTTCGCATGGTCTCCGCCATAATACTACCAAAATGTACGTAGTCCCTCATCCTACGCCAGAGTGACGTACTAACCTCTACATAACAATATTACGTTCTGCATATATTTATCATTACTATGCTATGCAAAACTTACAGACTGCCACCTTTGTTCGAATTAGATTCAATACCAGAGTAATGCCATTCAGTCTACGATACACCATCCAAAGCAGACATGCATGTATCAAGATTGTTCCACGTACGTACCGTTAATTGTAGCTCGATGCCTCAACTGCACGTCCTCTAATGTGCACTGAGTTTCGTGGCAGGCTGATACAAGAAACACAGAACTCGATCGGGAGCTTTTCCATATTTGTACAGGCCCGCCTTTAAGAGCCTCAAAATATAGATATCCCTCGGGTCTGTTTTTCATGGTGGTTATGGCCCCACCTCGGCTCCTCCCTCAACTAGTAAAGACTACAAGAGCTAAACGACTTGCCCCTAACAAACAATCTAAATATCCAGTTGGCATCTTCCCTCAACCACCGTACCTCGATAGTGAAAGGTGAATGGTCTATTGGTTTTAGCTCTAGTCTTTTCGCATCCCACTGGCTGTCGATGACGGGTATCCAACGATCTACTATCCTTGTTGTTCGTGATCCTGTGCCTCTCCATTGAGGCGATCGCCAAATCACCCTGGTGTCACCACGTCACATCATTCTGATTGCAAAGCTACTTTTGCAATCAAGGCCCACCCACCTAGTAGCTACGCGCAGACTCAACCTCTGTGAGCACAGCCTAAACATCTTCCATCGCATAGAGGACTATCAAGAGCACCTTACGTATCTCCGGAAGCCGCGTGCTTCCCCTTTCAGTCCTTCAGATCCGACAGAATAATCAGATGTACGTGCGCTCCTCTCGTGCCTTATAATACCATGATGATCTACCCTTGTTGGGTTATTTATCCTCAAACGTACGGACTGGTCCAAGCACCTCACTTTAATACGCTATTAGACCTTATGTCTAAACATTCTTTTACTCGCTTGCTTTACCTTCTCAGGTTTCCGTTTAACTTGGTTATCTTAACTTTTTATTTAGGTTACCAAGTTCTTCCTAGCTCTTTATATCTCTAAGGAATGGGCTCCTCTTGCTTATTAATTCCAGTTATACAATTAATCCATTTAAGTTTATTAATAAGCCCACAACATGTTATTCTCTAGATTGTGATCCAAGGTCTGTAATCCACAATCCCTTTATATTCTTGTTTGATTCAAGGTTACAATAACATGTTGTACTTAATATGTAATTAAGTATATCTTAATTCACATGTTTTCTATTTTACATGTCACTTAACATTTATGTTTAAATATAACTTACCTCATTTCCTGAGTTGCCTCATTCTTTCTTATTTAATCATAATTCCCTCTTATGTTGTTATTACAACTTAACGTTGTTTACTTATTAACTTAGTTCTTTTAACTAAGGTTTACTAATAAGTTTCCTCTTCCCATAAATATAACTTATGTTGTCCTCACTCGTAGATTTCAGGTTCTTGTTCTTATAATTAACTCAATTTACAATTGAGTATAACTTATCTCCTTACATAAGTTATTCCGTTCCCTATGTCACCTATTATAACTTAAGTTATAGTTTCCACTTGTCCTTAGGACAAGTCTAAACATGTTATTCATGTCGGCAGATTTCATACTTCGAAGTTTGCGGATTACTTAATTTATAATTAAGTACAACTTCTTACATTTCATAATCTTCCCCCTTTTCTCTACTTATTACAAACAACTGGTTTCACTTTTCCCCATTTACTGATTACTTAATTTTACAATTAAGTGTCACTTACATTTCACCGGTTATCTCATTTCCTTACAAGTTTATTATAACCTAAGTTATAATCTACACTTGTCCTTAGGACGAGTCTACCTGTTATACAACATTCTCATTAATGTAATTTTATAATATGCTATTATCATTCCCGTTCATTCCATTCCTTTTTTACTATTGTAATTATCTTTCATTCAACTCCATTTATTTCCATTAATTTCAATGAATGTTATTTATCAATCCTGCCATATACATATATTTATATATATGTTTATGCACCAGACCTCTCATATTAAGCCTACACCTATGGATGTTGGATTTGCCGGGCAGTTCCGAGCAGTCTTCTTCCAGAAGTTGACTTAACCTCGTGTCTTAGCACAGTTACATGTTTTATTTATTCACTTAGACCCCTCACATTAGATTTACCACTTGTGGATGCTGGATATGCCAGGCGGTTCCGGGCAGACTTCTACCACAAGTGTAATCTAACCTCGTGTCTAAGCACAGTTACTGTTTCCTATTTGCTATAAATTTTAGGCATATTATCCTTTCCATATGTTTTCTGTAATCTAATTTACATGTTGTCAAATTATGCCTATATTATATCACATATCCTTTTTAACGTGTGTCTAATTCTATTTTGACATGTAAACATTTAATCGGGTTATTATTCAAATCCAATAAGCTAACATGTCATTTACTCAGTAATATGCCACAAGTGAGTCATGGAATTATAACAATAGTAGTTCTTACCCATATTCCAACAGAATTGTTTTTCAACACATAAATATTTCAACACTTTAACTGATTCAACATATGAATTTCCTAATATCTCGACTTGTTATAAAAGCATCTTAAGATTTTTAATTATTCTAGAAAATTCATATTTCATAATAACGGGGAATGCTTAAACGATAACATATCATTATCTAAAATGATATAGCTTAAATCCACTCACCTCATATGCTTTCCCATTCCTGGATCTGGTTCAGATCTATCCTTCCAGGGTTTTCTCTTAATTGGATTCAGAACCTAATAGCCATGTATCTACAATTTTTACTAAAAGAAAAAGGAGAGAAAGAAAAGAGAATTGAAATAGACCATATCTAGAAAATCACCTCACCTCGATAAGAGATCCGAACACCTATTTACAAACACACGTTCCTTTCCTTCATATCTGG
Organism: Allium sativum; assembly: GCA_030737875.1. Lineage (NCBI taxonomy): Eukaryota > Viridiplantae > Streptophyta > Magnoliopsida > Asparagales > Amaryllidaceae > Allium > Allium sativum. Next base: position 246,556,049 of record CM060924.1, read on the forward strand.
ATTCAGAATTTTTCCTAAACTAATAATCTTAATTTTCTGAATAAATTTGAGAAGAGGGAAAGGAATAACAGAGCTTCAGCATAGCCTCAGAAATATGAGTTTTAGGGTTAGCTCTACAGACTTATTTACAGTTGTATCAGAGAGACCTGGTCCCTTAGTTCTAAATTAAAAACATCAGAACCGACCATGTCGAAAGAATGTTCCAGATCTGCGGTGGGGTCGACCCTCTATTGGTGGGTCGACCCCTACGTCGACCCCCAATGGTATATTTTCCCTCCCATATTTCCCACTCGTGAATTTTGATTTTACAGATAAATTTTTATTTAATATATATACATATAAGTTCCTTATATGTATTCAAATTTCTTACGCTCATAGCTTCTTCATACAATGTCCGTTTTACGCAAATAGGTGTCTATCTCGATCAGAATTTCGAGATGAATGCAATGGCGTAGTCCGTTTCACTTAATTCTGAATATTTAATTAAGTTATCCTTATTTTATTGTCTTAAGTTAAAAATGCGGGGTGTTACAAAAAGTACCATGATTATGCACATAATCCGCAAGCTTCTGATTTAGCTCCTCCATATGTATAGCCCGCAGACGATTCTCATCTTGAAGCCACTTAATCATGGTTCTAAGCTCTTTAATTTCTTCTTTTTCTTAGGCCTTATTATCTTGTTTTGTCTGCAAATAGAATGAATAGCAAAAAAATTATGTTAGCATATAAAATATCATAACACTATATATTTAAATGCTAATTTATTGTATGTATGCAAAAGGATTCATTACCATTAGGTTACCGAAGCCATGACGTCTGCTCTACTACGACGAATCCATAACATCGTCTAATATGTTGTCTTCCGCCTCCGGTGTCAACTCATACACTATGGAGAGGTCATACACTTGATAGAGAGTGCCCGAAGAAACAGGGATCAAAGGACAGGGTCAAAGGACAGGGACTACTAGACGGAATATGCATGCTCTGGCAATCAATGCTCCTGATAGAGGTAGAAAAATTTCTGTGGAAGGTTTAATTTCTCTTTCAAACCACCCTATTAGAACACTTTTTGATTCTGGCACTTCACATTCATTTATATCAAGTTCTATAGTTGAATCTCTGCACTTAATTACTAGTATGGTAGTGGATCCCCTAGTTGTTTTGAATCCCTTGGTGGTTCGGCTCATTTATCTATGATTTGTCAGGGTTTGGAAATATCTGTGTTAGGCAACGAGTTTGAATGCGACAAGCATGTGCTCAGGTTTATAGGTTATGGGTTGATTCTAGGAATGGATTGGCTTACCTTTATGGTGCCATTCTGGATTGCGAGAAGAGGGTCGTTTGGCTTCTGACTTGCCATGGGAGGACCCTCGAGATTTCTTGTGACCCTTAAGGGTCTGTTATGATTAGCTTCCTAGAATCTCTTGATGCATCTATAGATGACTTGCAATTTGTTCCAGTAGTCCGAGATTATTCCGATGTTTTTGATGAGGTTCGAGGTTTACCTCCGAGGCGCGAGATCGACTTTCATATATATTTGGTGGACAATGCAAAGCCAGTTGCATTACCAGTGCTCCATATGGCTCCAAGGGAAATGAGGGAGCTGAGTAACAAGTAGGGGAGCTGCTTGAGAAAGGGTTTATTAGACGAAGCATATCTTAATGGGATGTTCCAGTAGTATTCGCAACTAAGGCGGATGGTTTGCTTTGTTTGTGTATTGACTATAGGGAGTTGAATAAACTCACCAAGAAGAATAGGCGCCTTCTCCCGAGGATTGATGATTTATTTGATTAGCTTATTGGTGCCTCGGTATTTTCTCAGTTATATTTGGCCACGGGGTTTCATCGGTTGAGGGTGGCTGAGGATAGCATGGATAAGACTGCTTTTAGAACTTCTGACGGTTTCTTTAAATGGCTAATGATGCCTTTTGGGTTGACGAATGCACCCTCCTATTTTGTCGATCTGATGAGTAGGGTGTTTCGGGAGTTCCTAAATAAATTTGTTGTAGTCTTTTTTGATGATATTTTGATCTTCTCCAAAAGCGAAGAAGAGCATGCCCAACATTTGAGAGAAGTTTTGAAAACTCTCTGTGACCATCAGATTAAGGCGAAGTTCTCCAAATGCCATTTTTGGAGAAAAGAGATGATATTCTTAGGGCACGTGGTCTCCAAAGAAGGGATAGCTGTAGATCCCGCGAAGGTGGTTGTAGTGCAAGATTGGCAGATTCCTAAAAATGCAACTGAGGTGAGAAGCTTTCTTGGGTTACAGTTTACTATAAGAAGTTCATTAAGGACTTCGCAAAGATATTGGCCCCACTCACCAGAATGACGAATAAGAACTTGACATTTTCATGGGATATAGACTATGACGTTGCCTTCCAACGACTGAAGAGGGCTCTGACAACAACCCCAGTCTTCACTTTTCTCAACAGAAGTAAAGTGTTTACTGTTTACATTGATGTGTGTGGTACAGGGCCTGGTGCAGTTTTAATGCAAGAAGGGAAAGTAGTATATTATGGGGGTAGACAGTTGAGAGTTCATGAAAAGAACTACCCCAACCATGATCTAGAGCTAGCTGCCATAGTATTCGCATTAAAAACGTTGCGTTATTATTTACTTGGAGAGAAGTTCGAGTTATACACCGATCATAAATCTCTCAAGTATCTGTTCTTGTACAAAGACCTCAATTTAAGGCAACAACGGTGGATGGAGTTTCTAGCTTCTTATGATTTTAAGATTGCTTATACCCCTGGCAAGGATAACGTGGTGGAAGACGCACTAAGTAGGTAGAGGATGGCCTTGAGTCCTCTGTTTGTGGAGAGGAAGAGCTTGGAGTTCATATCAGCTTTTGATTTTAGACCCTTCATTGAGATTTTGCCTGATTTGTTGCATCCTTGGAGATACGACCAACTCTTATGGATCAAATAGGAGCTTCACTGCAAGGTGACCCACAGATTTTAGACACATGGGAAGACTCAGAAGAGGGGAGACTTCTTGTCACCTCAGTAGATATGCCATAGATGAAAAAGGGTGGTTGCGACGAGATGGAAGGCTTTGTTTTCCTTAAAATGGAAGCTTGATAAAGGCAGTCCTAGAGGAAGCCCACCATTCTAAGATGACCATTCATCCAAGCGGTGATAAGATGTATAGAGTCATGAAGAGGATTTTTGCTTTGGCCTGGGATGAAGAAAGATGTGGCCGAATTTGTTTCTCGATGTTTAGTTTGCCAGCAAGTTAAACTAAGCAAAAGAAGCCCGGGGGATTACTTCATCCTTTACAGGTTCCTCAGTGGAAATGGGAAAGCATCTCTACTGATTTCATAGATGGTTTGCCTAGATCGAAGAAAGGCAACACTAGTATCTCGGTTGTGGTAGATAGACTCACTAAGGGCGCTCACTTTATTCCAGTTAAGAGCAAGAGGACGACATCATGGTTGGCAGCAATTTATGTTCGTGGGATAGTTTGTCTTCATGGGGTGCCTTCCAACATCATAAGCGATCGTGACCCTATTTTTACCAGTGAATTTTGGAGGAGCTTGCAAGAAGCATTAGGTACACAGTTGTATTTTAGCACCGCTTATCATCCTCAGACCGATGGACAGACGAAGAGGGTGAACAGGATTCTTGAAGATCTTTTGAGTCTGTGTATCATAGACTTCGGAAGGACATGGAAAGAGCATCTTCCTTTAATAGAGTTTGCCTACAACAACAGCTATCAGACCAACATCGACATGGTACCCTTCGAAGCATTGTACGGACGACCCTGTAGATCACCAACTTATTGGTGGGAATCTACAAAAAGATTATTACTTGGACCGGATATGGTTAGAGAAACATCCAAAAAGATTGACCTCATTCGATGATGGATGAAGACAGCTCAAGATAGGCAGAAGTCCTTTGCAGACAAGAGAAGGACTGACATCGAATTTGTAGTAAACTTAGTTTTTATCAAAGTATCACCTTTGAGGATTGTGGTTCGCTTCGGATCAGTAGGGAATTTGGCACCTAGGGTTTGTGGGACCATTCCCCATAACCGAAAGGATTGGCCAAATGGCCTATCGAGTAAAGCTCCTAGAAAATCTATCTAGTGTTCCTGATGTTTTCCACGTTTCCCATCTGCTGAAGTGCCTCCATGTCATGGTAGTAATTGTTGAGCCGAGTATGTTGGAAGAAGTTGAAGTGGAACGGGAGGCGACAGTCAGGCGAGTTCCTACCCGTATTCTAGGATCAGAAGTTAAGAAGCTATGCAATAAAGAGATCAAGTTGCTAATGGTTCAATGGGGAGATAACCCATAAGTTGCGACTTGGGAGAGCGAAGACAAGATTCATGCTTCGTACCCTTTCCTTTTCGAGGGTATGTTTTTAACTCCTTTTTCAAAATTTTATCAGTACTTGTTTTTATCACTCGAGTATATCTTATCCACAGTATTTTTCGACCTTTAGATAGGAATCCTGTGGATGTAAACATGTGTTTGAGAAATGTTATGTTTGATGGATGCAAGTGGATGCAAGTGTTTGCTAGTGGTTGCCCGTGGATGCATATACACACACATTAGGCACTAGATCGGCTTAATCACTCTCATACTGCATATGGATGTGTGTGCATTTTCTTTTCTTTTATGGATAGAAATGGATGAGTTAGCATATGGATGTTGCACTTGGACGAATGAGTGTGCACACATACAGAGCTTACATGTTATAATACGATTATTTGCGTACATGTTGGATTCATGGTACCAACATACATTACATTAAGGAGGTCAACTGAATTAGTAGACCATCTGATCTTCGCATTAGTATTGGGACATATACAAGCACCTTTGCATATATTCATGTAAGCATTAGAAATCCTTAAGTACAATGGATGCTAGTGATTGATGGATGAGAAGATGGATGATGGATGGTAGGACATGCATTCTTCTCAACTTGGAGATTTCGAGGACGAAATCCTTTAAAGTAGGGGGAATGTAACACCCCATAATTTTGTTAACATTAACGAGGATAAATTAAATAATAATTAATTTAATATTCAGAATTAAGGGAAACAGAACTGCGCCTTGCGTCCGTCTTGAAATTCTAGTCAAGATAGACATTTGGTTTGCGTAAAACGGACACCATATGAAGAATTTATGAGGGTTTTAAGTTTGTATATGCGCAGAAAGGACATATATACACATATGAGTCACGTATGAGCCAGACCCTATCCAGAACAGTTCGAAAATCAAAAATTCGTCAAGGCGGCAAATTTCCCGCTCTAGGGGGTCGACCCCCTAGAGCGGTGTCGACCCCCTTAGAGGGGTGTCGACACCGGGGTCGACCCCCTAGGGGGTGTCGACCTATGGGTCGACCCACCCACAGGGGTGTCGACACCCCTTGGGCTGATGTGGAACTCGGTTTCAGGGGGCTTGACAGCTATATATATGTGTCCAATTCTCCTATTTCTTCATTGGAAATCATGGAAGCCAAATGCTGCCGGTGTGCAAACTGAGACAAATCTATTTTCTTCAAAACAACTATCAGTTTTGCAAATCAAAATTAGAGATTCAAGATCCATTCTTTCTCTTTTCTAATCCTAACATAGTGAGTTTCTAGTTACTTTTGGATTTGAATATTTAAAAATAAATCATGAAAGATTGTGATTTGGATATGTTGTAAACTATGAATCTATGCTATTGTTAAATCTTATATTATGTCATGATAGATCTTTTTCTCTAGATCCAATGCAATTGTGGTTATACTATTATGTCGCTTTTATGGATCTTGAATTGTAACTATATTGTGGTCAATGTAAATCTGTTAATTTGGACAGTTACAATGTTGGCTAGATCCAATTCTTTATGTAAATCACCTTTCTCCTATCATATTGTGGTCAATTCAGATATGTTGTAAATTGGACATGTGAATCCATATTTAGATCTAAACATGTTACTATGTCATCCTAATTATGTTAGATCTATTTTTGTGACCACATTATAATTATGTTAGATCTAAATAGTTGGACACCTAAATGGTCAATTAAGATCTCATTATGCTCACTATGACATCATAGTTATGTAGAACTAGTAATTGCCACAAGTTCATGGGTTTTATGCTTATATGTCCATTTTATCACCATGCTAGTTTATGTTTATGCCAAGTTATGTTAAAATGATCACTTTGGTTATATTCCCATTATTTTCCCTGTTATCTTTTATGACTAGGCTATTGTCTAGCCTAGGCATGCCGCTAATTTATGAGTGCGCTAGTTAGGGAATGGGGGAAAAAGGGTTAATACTAGCATAATTTGAATATGAACATTTTTGGACATATAATTTGAATTATTGGGTAGAGTGGGAATTACCACCTATAAAGGGAAAGGTTTAATTAATTGATTAATTAATTAATTATGGAATGTCTAGTAATTACAATTAGGAATTGTAATGGCACTTATGACACAAGGTTAGGTTGCATTAGTGGTGGAAGTCTGCCCGAACCCGACCGGCATATCCAGCAGCCACTAACGTTGAACCTAATGTGGTAGGTCTAAGTGCGCAAATACGAATCTGGCTAAGACACGAGGTTAAGCCTAGCTGTGGAATAAGACTGCCCAGACCCGACTAGCATATCCAGCATCCACACGTTGTAGGCCTAATGTGGGAGGTCTAGCCCATTATGAACCATAAATGGACATGGTAATGAATTGGACTACTTAACCAAATCTAATCTGTAGGGATTGTATGATTGTGAACTAAAGTTAGGCTTAGGTAAATTGATTCGATAGTGGATGGGTTAAGCAAATCTGGAGGGGGTGGGTAATATTTACATATAGGCCCACAAACTTAACCAGATAAGGTTATGTAATTAAAGACAATTAGTGGTATACATAACCGGAGGAAAATATAAAAGTTATGTAATTAAAGACACCTTTTAGGGTAAGCATAACTGAATAGGGCTATGTAATTAAAGATACCAAGTGGTATACATAGTGAGTGAGAAACCTAGTAGGGGATACAAGACAAAAGGGAGAGCTTGTATCATATTTGTGTGGGACCCATTTCTGTCGGTAACCCAGAGTAAGTATCAAATAAAATACTCCGTACTAGGAGGAGAGGGGACACGCTTACTGAATGATTATACGAGATCCAAACGTGGGGGACGGTGAGGGCGGCGCAAACCAACTGGGCTATGTGCGTGCATGAGCCGGGCAGAGCGAGATAAGACGACTGTGACACCAGTAGATATGGGGCTGTGCATATCAGTGAAGGGTTGCCATTGTAGGACGTGATACATCCTACTATGAGGACATCATAGAGTATCTATGGAGTAGGGAGCCGATCGATTAGGGTAGTGGTTAGGGTACATTTGGACGTACGCCCTAAGTCTACCACCTTATAGTAGAAGGGATCATCTCATTCTGGTTGTACTAGTAATAGTGCAGAATAAACATTAGAGAAGCATATACACCTTATCCTGTCTACCTTGTCATACCTGCCATTTATGTAGTGATCTCTCTTATCCACTTTATATGCCTCTCATGTTACTTTTATTTATCTACTAGCTAAAAGTCACTAGACTCGCCAGACTTTATGTCTGACTCACTTGTTTCCTCTTCTTTCTTCCATTTCCTCCTCAGGTTCTTAGGGAGGAAACATTCAGGCTTAGTCAGGACTCAGACATCTTCTTGCTAGAGCTGCTATAACAACTCGGAAATTCTGAGCCAATTAAATTTTTTTATTTTGGTTATTTTAATGAATTTTGAATAATTAAAATGAATTATTTTAAATAATAACATTGGAAAATTTATTTTCGACGAAGTTAAAACGAATAAATTTATTTTAATTGTATAACGAGCTTGAAATGGCGCGGCAGTTTGAAAATTCGATTTCGAATTTCAATTGAATATACAAAATTCGATATAACTCAGAATTGAACGAAACAAAAAATATTTGAATCTGTTTAATAATATCTTTCGAACGAAGTTAAGAAACTGAGATTTCACTTTATAGAGTGTAAGGTATGTCTAGTTTAAAATTCAGAAAAGTCGCTGTGGAATTTATATATATTTTAATATATATAAAGCCCTTAAAATGAAAATTTTGCAAACGACCTTCGTTTTCAACGAAACCACTTTTGTTGGATCCGGGATGTCAAATTATTGCTAGGCTCCAATTTGCATAATTTTCTGAATCAATATGTGAGCGTGGCGAAGTTAAACGTGTTTTAACAGTTTCAGTCAATTTCGATCGACCAGAAAATGACCATTTTTCAAACGGTCTCAGAATTCGATGAAATTAGTTTTGTTATGACCGTATCGTCAATACTAAGCTAGAAATAATTTTTCTAGAATTTTCAGAGTCCGTATGTGGCCCAAGTAAATTAAAATGTACATTCAAATTCAATATATACTATTTTATATTTTGAATTTGATAAAAACTGATCGTAACGATAGAATTGGCTTACGTGACATATCCAATTGTATTCGGAATGGGGATATTTAGCTAGGGGTGACAGTCGTTGGGTTCGACACGAGGTTCGAATGAAAAAGTTACTTTTTAGAAATTAAAAATAATAAAATAAATTATTATAAATTCCTGGTCAACACCCCTCCCTCTATTTCTCTCTCCCTGTCCAAATACAGAAAGAAAAAAACTCGGTCCTTCCTAAAACAATTTTCCAAATCGAGAAAAAACCCGGCCATCGCTCCTCCCATCGCATCGCGCCTCGCCTTCCTCTGACGTCGTGCTCCACCAATGATGGTCCTCCCTCCGCTGCGTCAGCCTCCCCTCCGGCCTTCTCCAAAGCTCGCTCCAAAACCGCGAATCCCTAGACCTGCGCCCAAACCCAGATCCGTCGCGCCACCCCCTGCCGAGCCACCATGACCTCTGGCCGGCGCCCATCCCCTAGCTGCACCCCACTGCTCCGACGAGCTATGAAGTTCCGGCGACCGATCAGTTTTTTTTCTTTCTATAGTTAAATATAGTATGATTTTAATTATAGAAATTGCATAACAAAAGAATATGATTTTTTTTTCATATGAAAGCTATGATTTTCAGTTAAGAAAGTTAGGATTTTTAATATAAAAATATATTTTTTACACAATGTAGAGATTAAAAATATAATTTTTATATAATGTAGAGATTAAAAATATAATTTTTATATAATGTAGAGAATAAAAATATGATTTTTATATAAGGAGAAGAATAAAAATGTGATTTTTATATGAAAAGTTCAAGAATAAAAATGTGATTTTTATTGTAAACAGCGTGAAATGGTTGACTTGGAATGTCGGACAAATCCAAGCCATTCAGAAATTCAAAATTGAAATGGCGGAGTGGAACCCCAAGGTGAGAACTCCTCACTTTTATTTTATTTTCTAATTGAAATATATACTAGGATGCAGACGGTGCTTAGCAACAACCGACACCCATCGTCCACAGACCATGGATGACTTGGTTGTTTGATTGATGTGTTGTGAAAAATTGATTGTGTGAAGTGGAATGAATAAATATTTTATAGTTAAAAATATAATTTTTAACGTGTATATAAAATAAATATTTATAAACACAAATAAAAATCTGTGTTTGTTGATTTGGAACCCCACACGGGTGTTGGGATGATATTTGGCGTACACTAATCCCAATTATTTAGCTGTATGTCGATCGATTGGTTGACATACTGTGTAAGCGTTAATTATTTAAATTTAATGCTTATGCAGTTGTGTGGTGCACTCTGCATGATGGTTGATTATTTATCGTTGCTATTATATACATGTGTTGTAGGGAATCCATATACTTAACATTATATGGTAATTGATTGGGCCTCATTCCAATTTGGAAAATAAAGAATATTATTAAATGAAAATTCATGTGTTGAATAAAATATATATTCATGTGTTGAATAAAAGGATATATTCATTTGTTGAATAAATGAAAATTCATGTGTTGAATAAAATATAAATTCATGTGTCGAATAAAATATAAATTCATGTGTTGAATAAAATATAAATTCATGTGTTGAATAAAAGAAAATTTCATGTGTTGAATAAAAGAATATTCATGTGTTGAATAAAATATATATAAATGTGTTGAAGAAAATATTCATTTGTTGAATAGAATAATGAAGTTATTGAAATATATAAAGCCATGTTGGTTAGATTGACGCCATTTTGACGTGAACGATATTTATATCGATTTTATTCATTTTTATAATGAATATAGAAAAGGAAGTGATTTCAAAATATAATGTTTTGAAAATATTATCATTTATAGATTAATGATATGGAATATTCAATTTTGATTAGAAATTGAATATGAAGTTGAAATCGTTTTGATAACGAATTTAAAATGATTTATAAAATACGTTTTGAAAGGAAATCGACGTAATATATATATATATATATATATATATATAATGGCCTGAATAGAACGCGCGGCGCTGCGGTAGTTCGCGAATTTCGACCATTAACATCGAATGGATATTTCGGGAGATCCGACCGTCGGATTCTCCAAAAATCGGAACTGTTAGGTTCATATCGAAAAGTGCTTTCTAACGAATACAAGAAATTAGAGATCTAACGGTTGAATTTGGAATTATGTCCAAATCAAATTTGGAAAAGGTCGCTGTAAGTGCAGTTTGATGGCCGTTGATGGAAATCAACTGTACGAGCCTTGATAAAATTATTAAAAATATCAATAATTTGTGTAAAATCATAAGAAATGATTTGGAAAGAATTGGGATGAAAAATTCCATATTTGAAAAGATAAAAATAGATTTTTATCGAAATGAACTAGTTTTAACTAGAATTATAATCCATTTATTTTTGAAATAAATAAATTGGATTTGAAAGGGTTTTAAAAGTAACCAGAATTTCCAATAATTGAAATGGGATGGATTTGAATCGAAATTGTCTTCGGAATATTTCGATGTTGGATTTTGTGATTATACAGATATTGTTATGGAAATTTGAAAGATATATTAATATCGTTATTTCCAATACGATATTTGTTGGTCGTAGAATTTGATATTGAATATAAGCCGATATATTTTCTATTCAGAGCCTTGTATTTAATATCAAATGGGATTTGGATTTGTTGTGAATGGTGTCTGCATTAACACTGTTCTTAAACCCAGTTGAGAAAAAGATTAAATCTTTTTATTTAAATTTAATGAAGTATACCAATTAAATGGTATTTAATTGGAATTGAACTTGAATTGATTTTTGGGTTTATCGTGAACGGTTTTTTAAATAACACTTGTTCTTTAGCCCAATAATTAATGGAATGTGAATTGGATTTATCGTGAACTGTGTTTTAACGACATTCGTTCTTTAACCCAATTTACAGTGAAATGTGATTGGGAATTTATAAATCTTTTGTTAAGATTTAAAGGAGATTTTCCAAAGTAAAGTTTTCCAATTTAATAAAATAAATTGGAATGGAATGGAATTCGATTTGGTAATAATCGAAGTGAATTTCTGTGGAGGAAGACAACTAATATATATGGAATTTAAAAGGCTTTGCCGTTATTCCATTTATATTATTAGTCGGACATGGAAGTTTATATCGATTATATATATCGATTTGTTTTCCATGAAGATTCCATTGTAAATGGAATGTGATTTTGGGTTTATCGTGAACCGTGTTTTAAATGACATTGGTTCTTTAACCCAGTTAAAGACAGGATATGATTTCCCAAGTTACATAATCATTAATATTGATTTTTGGGGAAGATTAAAACCAAGTGGAGTTTTAATGAATCTTTAATTAGATTGAAATGATCGAGAATGGAGTATCACCAGTTTTGCTCCAGGCGATAGTTAAATCTTTAATTAGATTTGAACGTGAAATGGTAATTAAAATTTACCGATAACACCGTGGTGTTAGATATGAAGTATGACCAATTTTACTTCATGGGATGAATAGGTTGGGGTTGGGAAATTTAACAAGTGATTACTTCGGTAAGGTTAGCTAATCCCGACTAGTTTGGATAAACCATAATTTGGTTTGAATTGATATTCAAAAGAAGATTAAAGAATAAATTTAAGGAATTTATCTTTGATAAAATTAATGGGAACCTTTCCCAAAGTGTAAGAATATTTGAATAAAAGAATATTCTGAATTGGAATGAGGCGTATGTTGTGTTTGTGTAACACTTGTTTATTATATACGCGAGTTATTAAGAAAAACTGGGTTTATCCCATTCTGAATAAATGATTCGACGATGTATCGAGGATGAAGACGGTGGTCGAAGACCGGAGGTCTTCACATCGTTTGGATAATTATTGATGATCTTGATTGGGCTGTACACCTAAGAGGAGGGAATCAGTTGGTGATCGTCCAGACATACTTGGAGATCGATGGATATGTGAGGTCCAAGGTGCCTCCTGTTTCGTTCAGATGCAGAACGGACTTGTAAATGGACTGTGTGTCTAACATTGGATATCATTCTGTGTGATTGAGGGATATCGGTTGCATGGAGTGGTTTGCCTGTGTGGCATACTAAGATGCAAATGATCAAGGCTTCTGTTGAAAAGCAGAGTCTTGTGGTTGATGATCAAAGCACCGCCTGTGTGGCATAGCTTTGTGTATAACTTTAATTCGCGAGCCTCACACCCCTGTTATGAACCAGAAATGGGAGAGGACATCAGGGAGGACATGCGTTTCTTTCTAGCTAGGGTGGTGTCAGTGACCTACCAGCCCTGACATTTATATTATTTTCACCTGTGTGGTTATTGGATTGCGAGGCGCCACGGATATAGCGGTGACTATGTGGTGTCGATGGAGTCATTTGGCTCATTTACGCCCCAAAGGGCGGGGAAACGCAGTGTTCAGGCATTTTAATCCACATCGGTGGACCGACCCTGACGATCCAAGGGCATACCTGTGTCTGGATCCTGAGACATGGGCTAGATTGTCTCGAATCGATAGAGGACTATCTTTTGACTCGGTTCACAGATGGAAATCCAACTTACAATACGTGACTTTGCTGTTTTGATTGTAGAGCCTAGTATGGCGACATGGTATATGGTACCCATGCCATCTAGGATTGATACATTTATATTTGAAGTTGTTTTATACACTATGCACTTATAATAGTATCAAATGATTTGTTTTTAACGTACCAAACATGTTTGGCTATTATAAGGGAAAACCCATCCTCCGGCTTGTGTTGCATTGTGTAATGGGACCTGGGTCTTATAATAGCTTCATTTTTCCAAAAAGCATTGCGCTGTTTTGTTATATGCACTGGTATTCTTGGGAGGAAACCCGTTCCGTGTTATACGGCGTGGTCCCTTGATTTATTTTATTTTAAAGTAAAGTTTTAAATAACTGTTTTAGTTCCCACACCAGTCACATGACTGACCTAGAGTTTATTGTTTTAACCAAAACTCTGGGTTCCCTTATTTTGACACGGACGGCTAGTAGTTTTGGTTTTGCAGATTTATATTCACAGGATCCTGATTTACAGCTGGAACGATATCCGGAAAGCTCTGTATCCGTATATCTCTTTCTGTTGTGTATTGTATTATTTTTCCGCTGCAGTAATGTATTTAAATCTCTGATATTTTCTGGGGTATTTTATTCATTCATACTCTGTAATATTCTTGTATTCTGATGGAATTGTTGTAACTGACAATGAAATGTTCTTCTGTTTGTGTCCCAATGTGTCTTGTCCTCGGTACAATCTGTGCTTTCCTTACCGGGGGAGTTCGGGTCGTTTCATTTTGGTATCAGAGCTTTGGTTTACAGAGCTCGGAGAACAAGACACGTTTGTAATGAACTAGGATTTTCGACCCAGAAAATCAATATAAAACCCATGATAATTATTCAGGAATCAAACACTCCAGATCATTAATAGAAAGAAATTAGAGGGTGAGAATAGATGAGATAGAAAATTAGAATAGAAGAAGAACAAGAACACAATCAGAGTAAATACGAATCTCACAGCGGAACGAATAAAATAGAATACATAACATAACTTTGCAATAAAACAGTGTGTATATATAGGATAACTTTATCAGAGTACAACACTTACACCCACAGTGGAAATAACAATAGCTATATAATCCTGAAGCCTCCTTCTTCAAGCTCCTCCAAGCATATCTGTAAAGACCTGAACTACTTGACTGCCCGTACAAATTTGGGCACCCAGGAGTTTAGGGGAAAACAAAACAAAATAAACTCTGGGTCAGTCATGTGACTGGTGTGAGTAAACTCAAATCATTGGTTTAACTTTTCAAAATCCTTTTCAAAAGAAAAGATAATCGTAAGACCAATCCACACATAAACACGGATGGTTTTTACCTTACGTTAACCCAAACAGTTTTGGAAATCAATACTGGTCTGATATTATACTAATGTCTAATCACAAGTAATTAGAATCTAGCAGAACGCTTGCATCTCACGTTCTACATATATAGTATACAAACAAAACCGCAGGTGCTTATTGGAGATTGAATTTCAACTTTGACAAGGTATGGGACCACCTGCCGATAGTGTATCTCTAGAGGCAAATATACTGGGTTCAACAAGAACATCTTGCAACCCGGCCCACACATGACTGACCACTCATTTCGCTTGAGTGTATCGAATGTATATCACCAACGGTTGGGAGCTACCCACCGTTTCCCGAAAAGGGACAGCATCGATAATAGATAAAAGAATGAAATGGACTTTCTCTAGATAGGTGATATACACCCTAATGGGAGCGACCCACTTAGCCATGCTGCCTGCCCAATTTCTGTCATTTCCCAATTGATGAGGCTTGAGGTCATAGCGTATCTTTTGAAACAATTGACCACCATTCACTTTGAATGCCACATCGTCATACCCGCCAAATCACAAATTGATTTCCTCAAAAATACCACGGGTATAAAGCTAAGAGAAACGAATTCCTCCGCCACCAAACGTATGTACGTTTGAAGAGATCAACTTACGCGATCCGTTATATATACTCTGTCGTCCATTCACGTTTGTCATGGGACTGGACAAACTGAAAGCACTATTATGTAAACAGGATAGCCCTTGCATAACTCCGTCTTAAAAATTTGATCGCCACGCTAACGTCCATACAGAGTGGTTTTCAGATAATATATCTGATCCCGGTCTCTCTATATTGACGACGGAAAATGGTCAAAAACTTCGATAGTTGGTGATTTAACTATTAAAGAAAAACAGGTGTGCAACCAACGATATTATTTCCAGATGGAAATTCTATCGATCAATCATCAATCCACATTTATCTTTTTCTATAAAATTATCTTTAATTTATCCGTCTCCCCATTTCTATCTATTTGTAAATTCTTATTTTAAAAATTTAGAAAATATACATCATCCATCATTGGAAGACATTTCCATCTCTGTTTCACGTATTACCGACATTCCAGTATTCTTTCTCATCAACCTTTCATTTTCTATGATTATAAAATATCTCTGATTATATTTGGAAATATTTCCAAAATTTAATCATTCGATTCCAACAGGTGTTTAAAATAAACATCACTAAGTCAATTTAAACTGTCACACTCATTTACTAAATTCACTTAACCCATCTTCACTATCGAACCTTACCCATCCCTTAGTTAAAACGAAGTCAATCAAGTTGGGGTATAATTACCTCTCAGACCTTAACTGAACGACATTTCCAACCTCGAAATAGACAAAGTTCACCTTTTAAACCTTTAACAACTTCCTTACGAAACTCTTGTATTGTTTTCATGAATCCTCTTCTTTTACAAAAATCTCTTGATTATAACAATAGTGTTATAATCCTTTATTCTGAAATAAAACATTTAAATACCACTTTTCTCTACTAGTTTAAATAAATAAAAATAAGTGAAAATAAGGCTCAGGTCCCTAAAAGAAAACTTAATTAGGCTCACATCCGGTCATAAACTTATTATAAATTAGGTCCCTATTTTTCAAAAGTAGCAAAAAATGGGGAAAAAATTAACAAAAAATACGAAAATTATTATTTAATTGAATAATGCAGTCGAAAAAAAAGCACTCAAAAAAAAAGTTAAAAAACACGCAAAAAGCAACAAAAAAACATAAAACAATGCAATTAAATGCATAAATGCACGAATTACAATTCTATGCATATATATGTGCTAGTATTCCAGTGTTGAATTCGCATTTGATTTTTTTTTCATATTTCTGTGCAAGTATTGCTTCATTCTTGCATGAAAATGTGCACAAATTCATAACCGTGAAACTCAGTTCATTCTAATTTGCTTTCAATTGTGCAAATAATCTGAAAACATGCACACATGTGTGCAACAAATCTGAAGGCTAAAAAGTTAGCTAAATTTCCTTTATGCAATAGTTGCATACATGTATGCAACTATAGACAATAGTTGCATACATGTATGCAACTATAGACAATAGTTGCATACATGTATGCAACTTTTTTTTTTTTTTTGATTGGCATGGACTTCTGGGATTATTTTAAGATTTTAGAATTTTTTTTTTATACAGTGCCGCATTGTTTTCTGGCTGGAAATGGAGGAGGCGACGTGAAAAGAGGTAGAAGGCGGAACTACAAAGTAGGCAACGAATCCACAAATGTAGGAAGCGAGAATTCAAATATAGGGGGCCGATTTACATTATAAATTATGACCGGATGTGGGCCTAATTTTGAAACTTAATAGGGACCTGTAAAAAACGCACCCTAAAAATAATTACTTTATTAGATAAATGAATCTTGCTTTAAAAACTGGAAAGAAATAGTACTTTCCCCCACTCGATATAATCAAATCCCAATGTAAAATCCACGCTCGAAAAATCACTATTCGATAACTCTCTTTCAAATAAAATACATTCGATTAGTTTCTCTTTCGAATACTATATCCGATTTAACTCTTTTCCGAATAACCATATTCGATTTATCACTCTTCGAATAAGTGACATTCGATAAATTCCTTTGGGCTAACTCTATTTAATTTACCAATACTCGACTAACTCGAGCTATTTAACTCCATTTGGATAACTCTAATTCGATTTACCATAACTGGTTCACTCTCACTGATTAATTCTAACTGGGTAACTCTAACTGGGTAACTCTAACTGATTAACTTTAACTGATTAACTCTAACTCGACTTATTTAACTCAACTTGACTACACTACACCAGAAATGGCTTTTAGTAGTGTTGGAAAAACGCTACCATAACTTGTAGTAACGTTTTAGAGAACGCTGCGATACGACATGCAACTAAAAGTTAGAATTTTTTTGTTGCATTATAGTAAATGCTACTAAAAACATTATATTATTGCGTTTTTTTACATGCAACTAAAGTTTTTCTGTAGGATTTACAGAATGCTACCAAAATTACCATCTACTGGTTACGTTTGTGGTCGCATATTTTTCCCAATTTTTTGTAGCATTTTTTAAATGCGACTATATAACTTTTTATATTAATTTATATTTGCTCCTGTAGCACTTTTAAAACGCCGCTAAAAGCTATTGATTTTTCAAAACATATTTCAAATGATGTTATTTACATTTGATGACTTTTATAATTTCCAACAATCGCATATATAACATCCATATTTAAGCAAACAATCAATCACATATTTTTCATATTCAAACCAATAATTAAATCATATAATTAACATATACAAACAAGCGACCAATCATATTCAAATAGTTGTAAAAACATGCTAATCACATAATCAAATATAATATCCATAATCAATTTGATAGTAGTTTTTCGATAAAATAAGTCACATATTACAAACATTCACAATGAAGTTTACATAAATAGTACTAATGAAATGTAACAATGTACATAACAATTAAAGCCATGTCCATTGCTTAATTACCAATAATTCTTAGTTTCCGGTAATCTTCGCTTTGAAATAGCTAGCTACCTGCGGAAGAGTTTAACAATCAATAACAAGAATTTCAAACAAAAACTGAATGCTAATTTATTAATTCAAAGACTAAAGCAACTTATCAAGCAAAGAAATTTGTAATACACAAATTTGTCTCGGATATATCCATATTCGGTTAAGTTTCATAGAATTCATACTAACCACATGAATTCATCAAGACATTGGATCAGCACGCGAACCAATTCACCATTCGCCACAGTACACTGCAAAATTAGTTAAAAATGTTCAGAATGTGATGTACCAAGCTTCGTAGAAAGTAAAGAGCTTGCATTTTCCAAACATAGAATACAGTGATCAATACAACTGAGAATTATAATTTTTTTAGTAAATCAAAACCCAATATTGATGCTGCTATAGACAAACATTACGTTCACCAGTGTGCTTGTACAGAAACTGATGTGTTAAGAAAAACCAAGTGTGTGCAAGAGTGTCATCAAAATCAGCTCTTATCTGGATAAGTTGGATCGATGAAGAAGAAGGAACTTGGCTATTTCATGTAAAAGAAAGAAGTTATTTACCGTGCAAATGTACAGCAGCTCTTATCTTCTTCATAGAGTCCTAGAAAGCAAAGGCCTTTTGGCGATTGGATATAATTTGCAGGAGTTCATTCATGGTGTGGCTGTCATCATTATAGATGTAGGGCTACATCAGTCCTTTTTTTAATCAGAATATCAATCTTATCTGAAACATATTGAGTTTTATGAACTTACCATGCTTGTATGCAGTCAGTGTTATTATCTCGGTGAAATTAACACAGTACCATGGCTTATATTTTGTATTTGTTCACCGCTTAATTCTACTTCAACAAATCAGCAAATATTTTACAATTGAATCTAATGTAGTTGAAAAAGTCTTCCAATTTGATGACAATGTTTTCATGAGAAAGTGGTTACTGACAATGGCCAAACATTAAAGTAAACTATTAGTTCAAATAGTAATTATGGACAGTAGTCAGTTACCACTTAATTCTACAAATCCGCAAAACTTTTACAGTTGAGTATGATGTAGTTGACAAAGTGACTCCTAATTTAATTTGAGATTCCTTCACTTTGAATATGAATTATTTTTAGTGTGTTGAGAACTGAAAAATCTCAAGTATACGGGAATATAATAACCTCCCTGGCTAATAAAGAGAACAAAAAAAAAGACATGTGCAACCTTTTAAGATGAAAGAAATTAAAAGTTTGTTTGATATATGAATTTCTGATTGATCGCAATTAGAAAAGATTGGTGAAAACAGGTTTGATATTCTGAATATTATATAACAGCGGGACGTGTTAATGCATACTTTAGTAAGAAAGAATGGATGTACAACAAAAAGTCATATATATGGTTGTGTCACTCACTTGTCCCACCGAATAAGTTAGATGGACCTACAACTGAAAATCTCCAATAGGAGTCTAATATAAATGACAGTTATATCATAATGCATACTAAAAATAAAAAAATATGAAATATTTCACTTACCTACAGCAAGGAAGCCTTTACTGTTACCACACAGAACTTCATGATGTTCTTTATTGCCATTTCCTACTATCAAGTGCTTCTTAACAATAAGTTATGTCCTCCCTGAAAATTTAAAAAGATTAAGCGCATACATAAACTAAACTTGAAGTAGATCACCTGCCTATATGGAAGATGTGCAAAATAAGATAACTGCAACATTAGAATTAGGAGTAAACAAATTTAATGAAGTGAAAAGACTTGGTTGGGCTATATTGATGCCTTGGTGCTAGATCAGCAACTGTGTGCACATGAATGGGTTTTTTCTTATATGCGTATCACATATTAATTCTTTGCACGATTAAGTGTAAAGCTATATAAATCATGTTTTTTCGAATCCGTCATCTTGGACTGTAAATGGATGTCGATCTTTTTGCAAATTTAGGGTGTGTGTATATTATACACTCTTTTAGATGTCATGTATGCTTCACCTCATCTTCCATTTTTTTTTTTGAATGATATCATAGACGAGCAAAGCATGAATATGATAAAGAATTGGAGAATGGAAATGCAAGCCATTTAAAGGATAAAAGAATTGAAAGTGTCTATTTTCAGTAAGGGATTTTGACCATAAAAGTAGTTCAGACTTTCAATATTTAGAACTTCAAAACTGTTACTAAAGTTCACAATCATTCAATGTACAAAACAAGTCCATACAATAAAATAATAGGAATGGGTCTGGAGAGGTTTACTCACCTTGAATTCATAATTGAATTTGATGTATAGTGTGCCTTTGAACTGAGAAGCACCGATTGTGAAGAACACTCATCAAAAGTTTCATACTGAATCTATTTGGGGGGTCTATTGGGTCATTGAGATTATTCATTATTCCACAGAAATACCAGATTCACTAAGTAACTTCACATTATATAACTCTACAAACGAGCACGCATGAAAAGAGATCAAACTAGCCTTGACTTAATCAGTTGATCAATGAATAGTTCACTATTCTCTTTCTTAACCTCTTGTTTATCATCATCAGTAGTTATATCATTAAATTTCTGCTTAAAGGCATTCTTATTTTTTAACCACATCATATGGCCATAAATTGAAAAAACATTTCGATCGAATAAATTACCTCAATTGTTGTATGAATGGAATGAATAAAACAAAGAGTATTTGAATCTGAAGTCCCGCAGCCCAGATAACGAGAACTGATGCAACCCAGAATTTCTTTTCCTTCAAAAGCTTTGCAGCATCCATTGTTATTCCGAGTATTGAATTTCGAAATTGGCAAAGCGTAGCTTCTCTTCAAGTATTGAAACTTGTTTTTGTATATTTGTGACCATATTTTCAGTAACTTCACCAATGTTGTGCCATTGGCTACAACATGATTTAAAGAGCATCAAAAAAAAAAAAAATACCATCCGCGAGTTCTGTTACCTATTATATAATATAATGATCATACAAAAATCAACATCAGAAGAACTTATTATTAAATGGACTTCAAATTTGTTAAGAGAACTACTAATGACATACACACACACCCCCCTAGACATAGAAAAGTGGAAGAAATTGGCCTTCATAGCTAACAACTCCATTTAGTCATATCTGCTGCTTATTCTCCTATTTATACTGAAGGGAAGTTCATAAAATGTTAGATTTTATTGGTTTGGTTGCTCGTATAAGCTTAGGGAGAAGCTGCCCGATATACACAGGGTTTGTATGATGTCCGGTTTGCATGCTTAACCACTTTTTGTTCTTTGAAAGCTGTTGTGGCAACCTTGGATGCTACATAAATGATATCAGGTGCTCAAAATTTCTAAATAAATTAAGAAACAAACATGTTTTGTTAATAAAATGTTTTACTCCAAAAATTATATTGATAGAATTTCTGATCAGCATAATGTTTTCTTTCAAGATTATGGTTTAGCTATATATCCTGCAATTTTCTTTTTGGTATTCGGATTGTTTAAGATAAAGAATCTGATTTTCTTTTTTGCTCATTTTAAGCGGCTTTTTATTTTATTTATTTATTTATTTATTTATTTTGATTAAGTGATCCATTTGTTCAACCATTATTACTTTTTCCTTTTTTTCTTTTTACATATCTATATGACATAAATTTCATCAATTCATATATGCATGCAATCTGCAAGACTGTAACTTATATTATTCATCAATAGATTCATTACACACGCCACATAAAGTAAGAAAAGATTCCCAACACTAGTTGCAGTCCTGCATTTATTCGTCCCACTACCATTTCAAAATTTCATATTATTTTACCTATGATCATTTTTAGATTTCTTGAATGAGACATTTATTTCCAAATTTGAACACATATGTAACCCACACACTGTGTTACTGAAGAACTCAACCACTCTTCTATATGCTACAGTTGAATTAATACATTGTACACATTCTAAGTATAACACACAAGTACCTTCTTTTCCAGTCCACGTTTCCTGCTCCCCTCGTACATTTCGTCATACTTGCATGCTTTCACCATAAAACAAAGTAGGTTCAGTAATCAATAGCATGTTTTCAGTAGGGAATTCTTTGAATCCTGTTAATAAGTCAAAATTACAATGTAATTATAAGCTAATGAGAAGATAAAGTATGGGGCCTCGAGTCAATCCAAGACCATGTTCACCGTGCCCAAAATAACCCAAACAAGATGCATAGGCGAGAGACATCTAAAATCTATTGCGCAAATATTTAACAATACATTTCCTTATTCATGCACCGTGTCTGTATTAAGTTTTTTTTGATGTTTTGTCAAGTATTAGCTTTTTAACATTTTGTATTGTACTTAGCCAAACCCACACCATTCAGTCATTCTAGTACTAACGTAACCATTAAATCAACATCCAGCTTTGACTTTTTTAGTAGAACAAGATTGGACCACCACCTATGACTACATCAGTAAAACTGATGTGAATGATATGATTATACACATTACTTTCAACCAATGTTAATAGTAAAAATGTTCTCAGGTATTCCACAGACACGTGAACATTATGTTCAATGCACCTTTCGGTCATTTAAAATTTAGCTAAAAATAGGAAAAACTTCGATCCATGCTTTATTCTAATGAGGGTTGCATATTCATCTCAAAATATATTGAGGGCTTGGACGCAATATATTTGATGGAACTGTATTAGAAAAACCTTAAAAAATGGATTATCTTTGTATAATATTCAATAGCTGAAAAGAAAATTAGTTGAATCAAAGAGGGGGTCTGACTCTGAGTTCTCCATCTTAGAACCGCATGTCGAAAATGGACGAGCCAACCACTGGACGAAAGGATAGTTATGTAAAAGAAAAAGCAAAAACAAAAGAATATTTGGTAAATAGTATATACTAATTTGTTCAATACTTTAAAGAATGTGGGGCCTAAAAAGTTTGTCAAATGCTACACCCAGTCATGTGCATAATTAACTCAAATACTTGACACTTTCATAAGCAAAATTTTGGAAGTTTCTTTCCTTTTTTTTCCCTTACTTTTCTATTTTGGGCAGCTGTGAGAATGGTTTGAATTAGCTGAATTCAAATAGCTAATTCAAGAATAAATGAATTTGCCGAGGGGTCGAGTTTATCTGAATGTACAGATTTATTTCTTTATTTTATTTTTTGATGACTCAGAGAATCAAGTTTTGCTTAAATTTCGAGAGATGTTAAATACACCATAAAATCACTTAATACTACCCCTATCAAAATTGACATCATTTGCTTATTTTCACACACTTGAAAATACCATGTACTTACACAAGCACGTTTTTTTTATCATCAAAAATTAAATCGCACAACAAATTTTACGCGAACGACCTTCAACATCCAAGCTAAACAACTCACTTTCGCAAATTGACAAATGTCAATCCAAAATTTCATTACCATTTCGTAAAATCGACTAGGATACCATTAATTGTAAGTCCAAAAATTAATTAGCATTAAAAAACACTGAATTTAAAATTTTACATTTGGAAGATTCCATTGCTAATTGAAGTTGACCGAGTATGTTGATGCAGTAATTTCTTTTTTCCATGGCTTGTTTAAGTGAAAGGAGTAGGTGGAGCTGTAACGTATTTTTGGTATTGTTAAGGGCAATTTTAGATTTGTGTAGTATTTTAAAGAATAGGTAAAAATAGTGTATAATATGTTGTATTTAATGGCTCTCCAAATTTAGAGTTTTTATTTTCAACCAAGGGAAGCACTCGTGAGCTTTCATGTCACATTAACAAGCACCAACCTCCTAAATAAAAGAAAACATCAGCTCTCTATAATAAATTTATCATTAAATTCAATCCTTGTTCAATATCAGTGTACCATTGAATTAGGCCGGTTAAAAAGAGTTAAATTCGAGATTAAAACCATGGTATTGGTCCTAAAACAACCAGCATGGGCCTTCCAATCTGAACCACATATACAAGATATGAGTGTGAAGAATTTACACAAGTAAGTGCAATGTAAACATACCTGACCAAAAGAGTAATGGTTTTATGGAATTGGCCATGGGGATGAGCATCAAAGGAGTTTTCAGAATTTGGCTCTTCTTTAACAGCAGAAGAGGTCACCGAAGGCATAGATGCGTTTAAACTCACTGCTATTGTTACAGGTTTTCTTCGTATTATCTGCATTTTTGTCCGGAACAAAATAAAAGGTACAAGCAAATATAAGTATAAACATGTTAGGAGGATGAACAGACAACCATAATAGTGAAGAACGAATTATATTATTTCCCCAAAGGTAGCTAAGTGGTCTAAATGCAGGAGCAATGGCATTGGAAAAGAAACAGCAAGAGTTCTGGCAATAAGGGGTGCTACAGTTGTAATACCATCAAGAACAATTGTGAGTGGAATGAAGGTCAAAGAAAGCCTTTTAAAACAAAATCCAAATACCAAAACACTTGATTATAGCAAACCGGAACATTAACACCATTATCCTCTCCAGCACCCTCCTTCTACTATCTCATCAACAATCAAATAACGATCACAAACTGTCATTCTATATACTAAGCCCACTGGATCCTCAACCCATTAACATCATAACAACCACCAATAACCTCTATGACCTGACATCACCACAATCACACAAAGCTGCCAATCACCATAAAAAACCTGAATTTCTATCTTTACTGTTAAGTGGTCTCTGTATAATTCTGAAGCATGCTTAGTTCATTGTATTTTCTTAATATGATGTATGATAATTTTCCACTCTATACAATGGCCGATGTTGTCATATAAGTACTATAGAAAATAATATAAGAATAAACTTTTAAATAAGTTACAAAATGCTATCATTTCATAATTCTAAACTCTTGCATTTTAGACTTATGGTTTCAGATGAAAATAATCCTAAGTCAATAAAAAAATTATCTATTTGAATAGAGATGAATACTGAAGTGTAAAACTGAGATATAGACTACTGGAACTATTAAATAATCAAACCTATAAAATAAAAAAAGACCTTTATTGGAATATAACGCACCTACAGTTTTGGGCATGTATTCTAGTTGAATGATTCACAGCACTGGTAAAAAAAATGGATCTGGAGAATGACAAGAATGATGGACACAAAGGGACGAGGAGGATGATAGTGTCGATAGTGAAGGATGCGTGGAAAGGACAAAAGCCGAGATGGGCGAAAGTAACGATCGAGATGAGATTGAAGAGGGAGATGAGATTGAAGAGGGAGATGAGAAGGAGGTTGAGGTGGATTTGGCTCCATGTAAAAACTAGGGTTATGAAGAAGAGAATTAGGATTACGAAGAAGAAAGTGAAAGGAGGGAAGCAAAAAGAAGAAAGCGCGGAAATGAAAAATGCGTGGGAACAAAAAAAATAACGGCGCTAGTTTGAACTTACATTTATAGTTTCGTTTCTGCATACAAGAAAAGCGATAGAAGCGTTAATGGATGCAATTCAGTGATAAACGCCGCAATATACTATAACTAATACCTACTTTTCTTGTAGTGCTAATTCGACTTATTTACTCCTAATGATTAACTAATACTTGATTTAAACTCCATTCATTTGACTATAGATCGCAGCGATCACAATGGTTACGCCCGATTCCCTCAGGAAACATCCGACCACCGTAGGCTATCTGCAGCCCTGCGAATTTCGCTAGCAGTCGTTCGAAATGGCAACACATCCTAATTAACTAAGTTTGACTAACTCTATCTCAACTAACTATATTCGATCAACTCTAATTGAATAACTAATATTCAATTTATTCTGATTTGATTAACTCTATCTAATTAACTCTATGTTTATTCAGTTTTTAAATATCGATGTTGAAATCGACTTTTACTTCTCTATATAAGTCTTGACTTATATATCCAATTTATCCGATGATAAACATTTCATTTGCTTTATAAAATATTATTTATAAATTTATCTTCTCAATCTATCGGTCAGAATAGATTTTATTTAAAAACTTTACTTTAAATCCATATCAAGCTATACCCGTGTGCGAAGCACGGGTCTAAACATTCCAAATGAAAAATTCTCCTTCTATACAATTCTAGTCACCTTTCAAGCATTTCTTTTCTTTTATAATTTATTTATTTACAAAATAAATCCCTTTTCTATTTGTTTTACAAATATTTCTTCTTTCTATTCTATTCTATTTGATTAACAAATAAATATTCCTTTCAATTCAATTTATTAATAGTTTACAAATATTTCTTTTCAATTCCATTTGTAAATAGTTCTACAATCCAATTCTATCTATTTGACTTACAAACATATATCACCTTTTCAATCTATTTATTTTCTAAATAAATATTTTCTTTTTACAAAATCTTTTGATTTTATAAATAATTCTTTTTCAATATAACATTGAAAAATCCTTTTTTTTAGCATTCCAGTATTCTTTCTAGTATTTAACGTACCATATAACAATGATTGGTATCATTCCAACATACAAAATCAACAACAGATTTCATATCACATCATATAACACCATATATGAAAAACAGTAAAATAAATGTTGAGGAACCCAGTTGGGTCCCTTCGACCTGTTTCCCTGCATCCACAGATGTTAATCAACATAAACAACATGAGTATGAAATATTCTGATAAACAGAATCAATATTCGATTACGATTTATATATATATCGTTATCGATATTTTCAATCAACTGACTAGCAGTTCAACCAAACAGCCAACACACAGCAAACAACCATTATTTATCAGTTATAAAAATACGTTATAAAAATATAACTAAGAAGAGTTAGTGAGTTATCCTCACATTGGTCGGTTTATCGTTAAATAACGATAATCAGTCATTCATTCAATTCAGGCGTTAAATTCCACCATAAATCCAAACAAGCTCTAATTCACTCTCGGTCAGTTCAATTGCGTAGCCACTGTCCCTACGATCCCAACGCAACTTACGGTTCGTCAATCTGATATCGTATGTAGAAGATACATATTTTTAAAGTTTGAATACCTTTTAAATTAAAAATAACTCAAGTTAAAATCAATCGGGCCTCACCCACTATTTCCTTGGCCTAAACCGCTTCTTATTAACGCATCTTCCACATCAGATTTCTGCGGTGATCTGCTCCAATTTACCTCACCAAATACCGATGCTTCCTCCACCATATCTCCCCACTCACTCCACGAAAATTCATGAGACCTTCACCGTTTTCATTATCTTCGAAATCTCCATCTTCTCGTATCCATCATTCCCAACTCGCACCCTAACAAAAAAATCGCGACATTCACTTCCTTACGCACTGTACAGGAATTAAATCGACACCTTTGTCAACCAAAATTACCCAAAGTTTCCAAACACATGCCATTCGATCTCCCAAACACAAAACTCCACTCGATTCCTTGATTTAAAGCTCACATCTTTTGATAACCTCAACCCTAGCTTGCGCCTACTACATGACAGCGAACTCAGCTAGCATCGCACCTCTCGAAACACGCCCTAACTTGAAGCTCACAACATCAGGAGTTCATAAAGATTCATCTCCTAATTTATTGAGATTTATTCCTATTTCTTTTTGAATTTTGATTGTCTTGATTTGGTTTGAGGAAATGATCTGGTGGCGGCTACCAAGTGTTTGACCGTGAAAAGAGTAAATTTAGGGTTAGGAAATGTTAGGGGTTATTTATAGGAAGGTTTTATATTTTAATATTCGATTTTTATTTTATTTTAAGCAAATGCTACTTTTCTGTGTCCTCTAAAATTCCTGTGATCACATATGACCCCCAAAAATCATGAAAATGGACATGTAGCTACTGTTTGACATTATGGTCCCAACGAAACTGGTTTCGTCGAATTCGGACTCCATTTGCTCACACAGCGTATTTTTAACCGTCGAAATACTGACTGTTTTCACATTAAAAACCCTTACGGCCACATACTGACTTCAAAAATCACGAAAATTGGAATCTAGCAATAATTTGATATCGCGGATCCAACAAAATTAGTTTCGTCGAATTCTGAGGTCGTTTGAAAAACTGGCTATTTTTAAAGCTCTAAATACCCTTTTAAATATATAAATATATTTAAAAACATTTAAATTTAATATTTAAAAATAAATATTATCGTATATATTCACAATAGAATATCATACTGCTACTCTGGGATTTATAGCTCGATATTTCAAATCCAGTGTTACCTCGATATTCGATTTATATTTAAAAATCCATTTTAGAATATAAATAATTCGATATAAATTATAAAGGAATTCCACAGCGACTTTTCTAAATTTTGATTTGGAGATAACTAAAAATCTACATGACAAAATCTCGATTTTTCTCTTCCATTAGAAAGATATACTTCACCAGCTCCTAACGTTTCTTGTTTCACAGAAATCCGGCTTAAAACGAATCTTGTACATTCAGTTGAAGTTCAAATTGCCAAATAGCGAACTGCCGTGCCATTTCGGGCTCGATTTTAATTATATTATAATTATACGTTCAAACTGTTGTTAAATAATATATTGGCCAATATAATTCAACTCTAAACTGATATATAAATATATTTTAAATAATCCAATTCACACTATATTGTGAATTCCACTATTCCTGAATATTTTGGAAATTAAATGTATTATTATATTAATTAAAAATTCCATATTATTCAATTCTGGTCAATTTGAATAACCAAACCATTATTCAAATAAATAAATAAATTATATCGCTGAAAAATACGGGTATTTACATTCCTCCCCCCTTAAAATAATTTCGTCCTTAAAATTGCTAAGGCAGAAGACAGACCCTATTAATTGGTTAAAAACTATTCGTTCACTTTTAACTTTAGTTTCAACTGAACCAATTTATTTCAATTTAAAATATTAATTAATTTTGATTAACGAAAATTTTCAAAACTTCTGAAAATTTTCTAACACCCGAAATTTTCGAAAAATTTCGCCAGCACCTCCTTTGTACCGGTCAATAGTTCAAACCCCAACTCGCCTCACTAGGCTCTCTCCAATCAAAAAGAAAATCAAACAGCCAAGTGGCTTGCCAAATTGGCCCATAAATCACCAAATCCATAAAAATAGACGTGTACCTTTTTGTCGGGCATATCATTAAATTCTTGCACTTGCTTTTACTCAATACCTGCTGATCATATATCCATCTATACCAATCGATTTCCAATCAATCAAATCTCAACACAATTATTCGTTTATATGCAAGCCAAATTCCATTTCAAATCAAAGTTCCATTCTTGATCCCAACTACTGACTCATCAATCCAAAGCCATTTCAGATTCTATCACACAATTCAAAATCTGATTCTACTTGATATATCATATCCAATTCAATTTCCAGTTAATTGGTTTCAATTCAATTCATATTCGCTTTCACCGATTCCTGTTTAAATTTGTTTTTAATTCAGACGATCTTTTCCTGGGAGTTATAAATAACTTTGCTTTTCACAAAAAATCAAATATTTCCCTTTCGAGATTCAAAACAACTTGTTTTCCTCAAAACATTTCAACACAAAATCTTTGGTAGCAATCTGTCACTTAGAACTCGAAAATGAACACTGATGATGTGGCCAGCATCATCAGAGTTATTTCCCAGCTATCGAAGTGAGTTCAATACTATATCACTTATCAAAACCATATTTAAACACCTTCATTTTGATGTCTTTTCAAAATATCATTCACGATACTTCTAAACAATTTAAAATCTCCCAGGATCTTAAAATTTTCTTAAACTTAACTCAAATCCACTTACAATCACTTTTTCCCTAGTTCTTTTTAGAATTTTAATTCCAATTCTAATTTAATTCAGATTTAATTGATCTTCTTTTTAAATTATACGAACTCAAATTGATTATTTATATAACCATTTCAATTATAATCAGCCAACACATCCAACACACTATAATCATTCGAATATAAATATTTTCATTATATCGAAATATATTTTGGGTAAAATTATTTCTTTTACCTCCTTTCAAAACATATCGTGTCGACCCATAGCGAAACGAATAAAATAGAATACATAACATAACTTTGCAATAAAACAGTGTGTATATATAGGATAACTTTATCAGAGTACAACACTTACACCCACAGCGGAAATAACAATAGCTATATAATCCTAAAGCCTCCTGCTTCAAGCTCCTCCAAGCATACCTGTAAAGACTTGAACTATTTGACTGTCCGTACAAAATAAACTCTGGGTCAGTCATGTGACTGGTGTGAGTAAACTCAAATCATTGGTTTAACTTTTCAAAATCCTTTTCAAAAGAAAAGATAATCGTAAGACCAATCCACACATAAACACGGATGGTTTTTACCTTACGATAACCCAAACAGTTTTGGAAATCAATACTGGTCTGATATTATACTAATGTCTAATCACAAGTAATTAGAATCTAGCAGAACGCTTGCATCTCACGTTCCACATATATAGTATACAAACAAAACTGCGAGGCATATTGGAGATTGGATTCCAACTATGACAAGGTATTGGACCACCTGCTGATAGTGTATCTCTAGAGGCAAATACACTGGGTTCAACAAGAACATCTTGCAACCCGGCCCACACATGACCGACCACTCATTTCGCTTGAGTGTATCGAATGTATATCACCAACGGTTGGGAGCTACCCACCGTTTCCCGAAAAGGGACAGCATCGATAACGGATAAAAGAATGAAATGGACTTCCTCTAGATAGGTGATATACACCCTAATGGGAACGACCCACTTAGCCATGTTGCCTGCCCGATTTCTATCATTTCCCGGTTGATGAGGCTTGAGGTCATAGCGTATCTTTTGAAACAATTGACCACCATTCACTTTGAATGACACATCGTCATACCCGCCAAATCACAAATTGATTTCCTCAAAAATACCACGGGTATAAAGCTAAGAGAAACGAATTCCTCCGCCACCAAACGTAAGTACATTTGAAGAGATCAACTTACGCGATCCGTTAGATATACTCTGTCGGACATTCGTCCATTCACGTTTGTCCTGGGACTGGACAAACTGAAAGCACTATTCTGTAAATAGGATAGCCCTTGCATAAATTCGCCTTCAATATTTAATCGCCAAGCTAACGTCCATACAGAGTGGTTTTCAGATTATATATCTGATCCCGGTCTCTCTATATTGACGACGGAAAATGGTCAAAAACTTCGATAGTCGGTGATTTAACTATCAAAGAAAAACAGGTGTGCAACCAACGGTAGTATTTCCAGATGGAAATTCTATCGATCAATCATCAATCGACATTTATCTTTTTCTATAAAATTATCTTTAATTTATCCATCTCCCCATTTCTATCTATTTGTAAATTCTTACTTTCAAAATTTAGAAAATATACATCATCCATCATTGGAAGACATTTCCATCACTGTTTCACGTATTAACGACATTCCAATATTCTTTCTCATCAACCTTTCATTTTCTATGATTAGAAAATATTTCTGATTATATTTGGAAAATATTTGCATAATTTAATCATTTGATTCCAACAGGTGTTTAAAATAAACATCACTAAGCCAATTTAAACTGTCACACTCATTTACTAAATTCATTTAACCCATCTTCACTATCGAACCTTACCCATCCCTTAGTTAAAACGAAGTCAATCAAGTTGGGATATAATTACCTCTCAGACCTTAACTGAACGACATTTCCAACGTCGAAATAGACAAAGTTCACCTTTTGATCCTTTAACAACTTCCTTACGAAACTCTCATATTCTTTTCATGAATCCTCTTCTTTTACAAAAATCTCTTGATTATAACAATAGTGTTATAATCCTTTATTCTGAAATAAAACATTTAAATACCACTTTTCTCTACTAGTTTAAATAAATAAAAATAATTACTTTATTAGATAAATGAATCTTGCTTTAAAAACTGGAAAGAAATAGTACTTTCCCTCACTCGATATAATCGAATACCAATGTATAATCCACGCCCGAATAATCACTATTCGATAACTCTCTTTCGAATAAAATATATTCGATTACTTTCTCTTTCGGATACTATATTCGATTTAACTCTTTTCCGAATAACCATATTCAATTTATCACTCTTCGAATAAGTGACATTCGATAAATTCCTTTGGACTAACTCCATTTAATTTACCAATACTCGACTAACTCGAGCTATTCAACTCCATTTGGATAACTCTAATTCAATTTACCATAACTGGTTCACTCTAACTGATTAATTCTAACTGGGTAACTCTAACTGATTAACTTTAACTGATTAACTCTAACTCGACTTATTTAACTCAACTTGACTAACTCGACTTATTTACTCCTATTGATTAACTAATTCTTGATTGAAACTCCATTCGTTTGACTCTAGATCGCAACGATCATAATGGTTACGCCTGATTCCCTCAGGAAACATCCGACCACCGTAGGCTATCTGCAACCCTGTGAATTTCGCTAGCAGTCGTTCGAAATGGAAACACATCCAAATTAACTAAATTTGACTAACTCTATCTCAACTAACTATATTCGATCAACTCTAATTGAATAACTAATATTCAATTTATTCTAATTAGATTAACTCTATGTTTATTCAGTTTTTAAATATCGATGTTGAAATCGACTTTTACTTCTCTATATAAGTCTTGACTTATATATCCCATTTATCCGATGATAAACATTTCATTTGATTTATAAAATAATTATAAATTTATCTTCTCAATCTATCGGTCAAAATAGATTTTATTTAAAAACTTTACTTTAAATCCATATCAAGCTATACCCGTGTGCGAAGCACGGGTCTAAACATTCCAAATGAAAAATTCTCCTTCTATACAATTCTAGTCCCCTTTCAAGCATTTCTTTTCTTTTATAATTTATTTATTTACAAAATAAATCCTTTTTCTATTTGTTTTACAAATATTTCTTCTTTCTATTCTTTTCTATTTGATTAACAAATAAATATTCCTTTCAATTCAATTTGTAAATAGTTTACAAATATTTCTTTTCATTTCCATTTGTAAATAGTTTTACAAATATTCCTTCCCAATTCTATCTATTTGATTTACAAATAAATGTCACCTTTTCAATCTATTTATTTTCAAAATAAATATTTCCTTTCTACAAAATCTTTTGATTTTATAAATAATTCTTTTTCAATATAACATTGAAAATTCCTTTTTTTTTAACATTCCAGTATTCTTTCTGGTATTTAACGTACCATATAACAATGATTGGTATCATTCCAACATACAAAATCAACAACAGATTTCATATCACATCATATAACAACATATATGAAAAACAGTAAAATAAATGTTGAGGAACCCAGTTGGGTCCCTCCGACCTGTTTCCCTGCATCCACAGATGTTAATCAACATAAACAACATGAGTATGAAATATTCTGATAAACAGAATTAATATTCGATTACGATTTATATATGTATCGTTATCGATATTTTCAATCAACAGACTAGCTGTTCAACCAAACAGCCAACACACAGCAAACAACCATTATTTATCAGTTATAAAAATATGTTACAAAAATATAACTGAGAAGAGTTAGTAAGTTTTACTCACGTTGGTCGGTTTATCGTTAAATAACAATAATTGGTCATTGATTCGATTCAGGCGTTAAATTCCACCATAAATCCAAACGAGCTCTAATTCACCCTCGGTCAGTTCCATTGGGTAGCCACTATCCCTACGATCCCAACGCAACTTACGATTCGTCAATCTGATATCGTATGTAGAAGATGCGTATTTTTAAAGTTTGAATACCATTTAAATTAAAAATAACTCAAGTTAAAATCAATCGGGCCTCACCCACTATTTCCTTGGCCCAAACCACTTCTTATTAACCCGTCTTCCCCATCAGATTTCTGCCGTGACCTACTCCAATTTACCTCACCAAATACTGATGCTTCCCCCACCATATCTCCCCACTCACTCCACGAAAATTCATGAGAACTTAACCGTTCTGTTTATCTTCGAAATCTCCATCTTCTCGTATCCATCATTCCCAACTCGCACCCTAACAAAAAAATCGCGACATTCACTTCCTTACGCATTGTACAGGAATTCGATCGACACCTTTATCAACCAAAATCACCCAAAGTTTCCAAACACATGCCATTCGATCTCCCAAACACAAAACTCCACTCGATTCCTTGATTTAAAGCTCACATCTTTTGCTAACCTTAACCCTAGTTTGCGCCTACTACATGACAGCGAACTCAGCTAGCATCGCACCTCTCGAAACACACCCTAACTCGAAGCTCACAACATCAGGAGTTCATAAAGATTCAACTCCTAATTTATAGAGATTTATTCCTATTTCTTTTTGAATTTTGATTGTCTTGATTTGGTTTGAAGAAATGTACTGGTGGCGGCTACCAAGTGTTTGACCGTATAGAGAGTAAATATAGGGTTAGGAAATGTTAAGGGTTATTTATAGGAAGGTTTTATATTTTAATATTCGCTTTTTATATTTTATTTTAAGCAAACGCTACTTTTCTATGTCCTCTAAAATTCCTATGATCACAAATGACCCCCAAAAATCACGAAAATGGACACGTAGCTACTGTTTGACATTACAGTCCCAACGAAACTGGTTTCGTCGAATTCCGACTCGGTATGCTCACACAACGTATTTTTAACCGTCGAAATACTGACTGTTTTCACATTAAAAACCCATACGGCCACATACTGACTTCAAAAATCACGAAAATTGGAATCTAGCAATAATTTGATATTGCAGATCCAACAAAATTAGTTTCGTCGAATTCTGAGGTCGTTTGAAAAACTGGCTATTTTTAAAGCTCTAAATAACCCTTTTAAATATATAAATATATTTAAAAACATTTAAATTTAATATTTAAAAATAAATATTATTGTATATATTCACAATAGAATATCATAATACTATACCGTGATTTATAGCTCGATATTTCAAATCCAGTGTTACCTCGATATTCGATTTATATTTAAAAATCCATTTTAAAATATAAATAAATCGATATAAATTATAAAGGAATTCCACAACGACTTTTCTAAAATTTGATTTGGACATAACTAAAAATCTGCACGACAAAATCTCGATTTTTCTCTTCCATTAGAAAGATATACTTCACCAGCTCCTAACGTTTCTTGTTTCGCAGAAATCCAGCTTAAAACGAATCTTGTACATTCAGTTGAAGTTCAAATTGCCAAATAGCGAACTGCCGCGCCATTTCGGGCTTGATTTTAATTATATTATAATTATACATTCAAACTATTGTTAAATAATACATTCGCCAATATAATTCAACTCTAAACTGATATATATATTTTAAATAATCCAATTCACACTATATTGTGAATTCCACTATTTCTGACTATTTTAGAAATTAAATATATTATTATATTATTATATTAATTAAGTATTCCATATTATTCAATTCTGGCCAATTTAAATAACCAAACCATTATTCAAATAATTAAATAAATAAATTATATCGCTGAAAAATGCGGGTCGTTACAACGTTAGAACCAAACGAAAGAATTCATCAGAGATTGGATTAGTAATATCCAATGAGAATGGCTCGTTAGAGATGGGATCAGTAGTATCCTAGAACGAGTGTGAAGAGTATATTTTCAAATTGAAAACAATTTTTGTTTTGAAAATTTAAATCAATTATTCGTGTTTGAATATTATTTTTATATTGATTGGACAATCAAGTATATAAAGATTTTGCGTATACGTCTAATCCACGTGTATTTGAATTTTTAATTTACTGGATAGATATAGAATCACACTCTAGTCGCTCGGAGATGATTCTGATGATTGCTCGAGCATCATCAGTGTAATGACCCAGATTTCTGTAACATCGAAGTTGACTATATACATCATACGTCCAACCCAAATATCACGAAAATACGAGACATTTTTTTTTAGAAGAAAGAGGTAGAAGAAGAACAGAAATAACAACACAGAATCTCACATCGCAGCGGAACAAAATATAATATATCACATCTTTGAAATACAAAATCTTAACTGTATATCATACACTTATCAGAGTACAACACTTACAACATAACGGAACAACTACAACTGGATAACGCTGAAGCCTCCTGCTCCAAGCTCCTTTAGATATATCTGAAAAATCCTGAACTACTTGACTGCCCGTACAAATTTAGGCACCCTAGAGTTTAGGTAGAACAAAACAAATAAACTCCGGGTCAGTCATGGGACTGGTATGAGTAAACAGTTTAAAACAGTTTCAGAAAACTAAATGATATCTCATAAGACCACGCCGTATAACACGGAACGGGTTTTTCCCTTATGAGAATCCAAACACTTGACTTATCTTTATATCAAAACTCTTTTGATATTATAATAATGTCTAAATCAAGTAAATAACAATCTAGTGGGAACGCTTGCATCTCACGTTCCACATATATAATATACAATCAAAACCGCAAGCACGTATTGGGTATTTGGTTTTCCAACTATGACAAGGTATGGAATCACCTTCCGCTGGTATATCTCTAGAGGAGAATACACCGAGTTCAACAAGAACATCTTGCAACTCAGCCACACATGACCGACCACTCATTTCGCTTGAGTGTATCGAATGTATATCACCAACGATTGGGATCAGCAACCGTTTCCCGAATGGGACAGCATCGACAATAGATTTTTAGAAGTAAATGAAACTCTAGATCAGGTGATTATACACCCTAATAGGTGCGACCTACATAGCCATGCTGCTTGCCCGATTTCTGTCATTTACCGGATGTTGAGGCTAGAAGCTACGCTTTATCATCACACCAGATTCACTTCGAATGCCACATCGTCAAATCCATCAAATCACCGATTGACGTCCTCAACAGTACATTACGTGTTAGCTAAAAGAAGTTTCCTTCTTCGCTTCCACTCTTAGTACGGTTGAAGAAATCAATGTACGTGATCGTCTGGAAATACTCTGTCAGACATTCATCCATACAAGTCACCCAGGAACAGGATGAACTGAAGGCACTATTTCTATTAATAGAAAAAGTTCTTGCTCTCTACTCCGTCTTCGATTTTCTTTATATAATCTGATTCGCACGCTACTGCCGATATGGAGTGGTTCTTCGGATAATAATCCAACCGGTCTCTCCATATTGACAACGATGGTCAAAACTTCGATAGTCTGTGATTTAACTATCGAATAAAAACAAGTGTTCCGATAGTCGATGATTTAACTATCGAATAAAACAAGTGTTCATCCAAACATCCAACAATCACTGAGCCTTTAATTAATATTTCATTAATTAAATCATTTCTCTATTTCTTTATCAATATTTGTTAACCAAATATTTTCAATAACCATATTGGCCTTATACGTTCTTTGGAAAACATTTCCATATATCGTCTTCCTTTATTTTCTATACTAGAAAATATTCGTTACTCTATTTCCAAGCTTTGCACATATTTGGGTTAAAACAGATGTTGTGTAAAACATCGTTACGACAACCCAAATACAATATTTAACTAATTCTTATTCCACATTGATCTTCGAGCCTGAATCTTGCTACTTATCGGTATATCATGAAATCAACCAAGTTGGGGTATAATTACCTCTCAGACCTTGACTGAATAACATTTAACGTCAAAACAGACAAGACTACTTACTCGAATAATCAATACCATACAACTGATTATTTACCTTTAAACACAGATATATTTTCTCTTTCTACTCCTACGAGATTTTATTCTTATACTTCCCTTTTTTATTATACTATTCTATTTCTAAGTTCGTCTCCTTATCGACTTCTATATATTTTGATACGTTGATTTCTAACTATCAAATTATCTTAAAAATATTCTATCTCCTTAAATTCCCGGAAAAAATCGCCATAACCTCCTTTGTACCGGGAGCATCGGGAAATTTCAAATAGATTTCCCGGTCCTTCTTATCTCAAAAAGAAAAAGAAAAAGCAAAGCGGCTTGCCGATACGGCGCATAAAATCTCATATGGAAATTAAATACGTACCTTTTTGTCGGGCATTCTATTTATTTCACTTCTATACTTTATTCCAAACTTGTCTCCTGTATCTATACCTGCCCAATCTATTTAACTATACCAAATCGTTTTAACTCAATTTGTTAATTATCTCTTTAGTCCATTTCTCTTTTAATGTTTGAATTCTATATTCAAACTCCAATTCGCTTCTATTATTCAAATTCCATAGTTTAAAGTCCGTTTGAATTTCTATATTCAAATCTATAGTTTAAAGTCCATTTGAATTTCTATATTCAAATCTATAGTTTAAAGTCCATTTGAATTTCTATATTCAAATCTATAGTTTAAAGTCCATTTGAATTCTATATTCAAATCTATAGTTTAAAGTCCATTTGAATTTCTATATTCAAATCTATAGTTTAAAGTCCATTTGAATTCTATATTCAAATTTTATATCAATTCCTTATATTCAAAGTCCATTTGAATTTTCTGCATTATTTATAAACAACGTTTATAACTTCAATTCAAATCCCACCTTTCCATTTATAAACAACGTTTATAAATTCAATTCAAACCCCATATTTTCATTTATGACAACTTTATAAATTCGATTCAAATTCCATCCTTTCATTTATAAACAAAGTTTATAAATTCAATTCAAATTCCATATTTCCATTTATAAACAACTTTATAAATTCGATTCAAATTCCATCCTTTCATTTATAAACAAAGTTTATAAATTCAATTCAAATTCCATATTTCCATTTATAAACAACTTTATAAATTCGATTCAAATTCCATCCTTTCATTTGTAAACAAAGTTTATAAATTCAATTCAAATTCCATATTTCCATTTATAAACAACTTTTATAAATTCGATTACTTGTTTATATATATTCAAAACAAGTTAATGTTTCTATACTTCATTTAAAATTCAAATTCTATTAATAAAAATAGAATTCCCTTTTTAAATTTCAAATACCCTTTTCGATATTTTTATGAATCAACATTCAAGCTCTAGGGATATTTTAAACAATCAATCAACCAATTTTCAATCATTTGATTTTTAACACATCATATATGAATATATATGAAATCAAACAAACAACAATAGATACTATATTTTTGAGGAATCCAGTTGGATTCCTCCAACCTGTTTTCCTGCATCCACAGATGTTAGTCAACATAGTAATACCCATCCTGCTTCGAGGCAGGATATCGTGGTATGAAGGTCATCCACTAATCAAAGCGTGGGGCGTATAGGGTAATCATCCGCTATGAAACCGCGGGCATCCGCTAATGAGACTGCGAGAATCCAACCAATCAATCAACCCAATATATATATATAATAGTCCTAAATAACTAATATATATTTTAAATCAACCAAACAATATTCAAACAAGCATAGCAATTATTTTTAACAACTAGAAATAATTCTAATTAAATGGTGAGTGAGGTTTACTCACCTTTATTTACTTATCGAATATCCATTCTGATTCCATTCAGTCTCGTCTAGCATTGACTTGAATTGTTTCAACTTAATTCTTCTCGAATGGATTACGCCTTTCCCATTT
Source organism: Allium sativum (assembly GCA_030737875.1). Lineage (NCBI taxonomy): Eukaryota > Viridiplantae > Streptophyta > Magnoliopsida > Asparagales > Amaryllidaceae > Allium > Allium sativum. The sequence goes on from CM060924.1 coordinate 246,595,353, forward strand.
ACTTTTAATTATTGTCAATACTCCTTTAACGTTCTTGAGTTCGGTTGAGTCTGAAATCATATGATCGTATGGTTATTTTTACAAGTTATACTATATATGACATTATTAATAAATTTAATTAATTTTTTACCTTAATTAAGCTTTAACTCATCTTTCTTCATCATTCAAAACTGTGCTGACCTTGTACTTCTACCGGCCTTTACCACTGCCTCCATCATTTGCTGACCCTAAAATCACCTTACTCAACTCAGCACTTATCCATTCTGACATTTTCCCAAGCACCTTGCAGGCGATCTTCTTTCTCCTTTTTATCACCTCAATCACTGCAACAGTGGTCATCCTGTCTTGGAGCTGCTTCTAGTCTTCAGTGGCAGTGCGTCACTTCTCTGGTTCAACACCCTGTCGAAACTCTCCTCCTAACTCGAGCGTTCCAGTTTTCACTGCTCCGCTTGAGGCTCACTAGAGTTAAGGCTCTGACTTCAAACAGCCTCTCAGCACCATAGTGCTTGCAAATGTTGAACCCGAGTGCCCTGGTGTATGCGCTCCCTCTTTATCGCATTCGACTCCATCTTGCCATCCACGACTCAACCTCATACCACCGAGGTTCATCTGAGAGTTCGAACCGCACCACGTTGCTTCCAGAATTAACGTCGACGAGCTTCAGGGTCTTCGCAAAAACCCAAATCGCGACTTCTAACCACGAACTCGATTTTGGGTCTGAGGAAACGAAGGGGGATAAAAGTTGCGGCTTCTCACTGAAATTTGGGGATGGAGGAAAAATGGATTTACAGGGGTTTCGATTTGTTTATATAGGCTTGAACGAGACAATACGTATCAACCATTAAAGCCATGTTTTTACTTCGTGGTGAAAGAAGGGGACACCGTGTGAATGCGACGTGTAGGAAAACAGAAGGCAAATTCTGAAGGAAAGGGAGCAGCCACGTTCCCATTTACTTTTAATTAAAGTACCCAATGATTCCGGATTCCCTTCTGCACCCAACAACTGTCCATTCTAGTGTAATACCCTTGTTCCGGACACACTGGGATAGGTCACGAAGTCCAATTCGATCATCTGTGGAAGATATAATTTAAATCGATATAAATTAATTTCAGAACAATTTAATTTTCTCGATTGATTAACTGGTTAACTCTAACCGATGTATTCTAACTCTAAACGATTAATTCTAACTCTAATCGATAAATTCTAATTTCTCGTATTTCTATAATTATGAATATTCGAAATAAAATGTATTTCAACTATACTCGATATAAATATAAATTTATATTGTCAACTAAATATTTAAAACCATATTAAATATTTAAAACTAGTTGGCCGAAATCCCGGGTCATTACATTCTTCCCTACTTAAAATAATTTCGTCCTCGAAATTGCTAAGGTAGGAAAAGTGCTACAAACCCATTTATCTTTTCAAAACTTATTTACGTTGATATTCAACATTTCAAACTTCCTTACGTAACTCTCTTTCGAATAAATCCCTATTCGGTAACTCCTCCCTTCGAATAACTATATTCGATAATCTCTCTATCGAATAACTAGATTCGAAAACCCTTCTTCGAATAAACTATATTCGATTTACTCTATTCAATTTCTCTTATCAATTAACTCTATTGGATTTAACTCTTTTCGATTAACTCCATCGAATAACTAAATTCGATAACTTCTTCGAATAGCCAATATTTTATAACTCACTTCGATTAAACTAATCGATTACTCTTTCCGATTAAACTAAAATCGATAACTCATTTCGATTAACAAATAATTGATAACTCCTTCCGACTAACCAAAAATCGATAATTCCTTCGATTAACTAATAATCGATAATTCCTTCGATTAACTAATAATCGATAACTTCTTCAATTCTATTCAAATAAACTAATATTCGATTTAACTCCATTCGCTGGACTCTAGATCGCAGCGATCAAAATGGTTACGCCTGATTCCCCCAGGAAACATCCGACCGCCCTAGGCTATCTGCAGCCCTGCGAATTTCGCTAGCAGTCGTACGAAATGGCAACTTATCCTGAGTAACTATGTTTGACCAACTCTATCTCAATAACTATATTCGATCAACTTTAATTGAATAACTAACATTCAATTAAATCCTAATTCGATTAACTATGTTCAATTTACTCTATCTGGTTAACTCTTTATTTGAATAACAAATATTCGATAAATTCTAATTGAATAACTAATATTCAATTAACTCTACGGATTAACCCTAACTGATTAACTCTACTGGTTAATTCTCACCCTAATCGATTTATTTCTAACTCCAGTCGACTTCTCCTATTCGAATAACTCCTATTCGATAGCGTTTATTCATTTATAAAGATTTACTTTTAGTAACGGTTCTTCACTTTATAAATGTTCTCTTTAATAACGTTACTTCACTTATACAAGTGTTGTGTACCCCTTCTATTTAAAACTATCGGTGCTAAAATCCAATATCTCTTCTCTATATAAGTTCAGACTTATATATTCCATTTATCGAATGATACATATTTAATTTATAAACTGTTATTTATAAATTAATCTTTCCTATTTATCTGTTAAAAACAGATTTCCATTTTCTATTCATCGTCTAAATATTCCTTTGATTAAATTCTATTTATTTAACAAATAAATATCTCATTTATAACATTCTATTTATTTTCTATAAATAAATATTTCCATTTACTCTATTTGTAAATGTTTTACAAATATTCCCCTTTAAATTCTATTTGTAAATGTTTTACAAATATTTCTCCTTCTATTTGTTTGCACATAACTTCCTTTGTATTTGCGTTACAAATATATTTCCTTTAACTCTTTTGGTTTCTCCTTTATTCAAACCCAATTCATATTTCATTCACATTGATTCTACTCAATTTATTCATTTCGATCCATTTAACTTACTTAAGTTAAATTTAATTTCAATCATTCAAATTCCCATTTAACTAGTTGCTACTTAACCGTTTTTCCTATTTCACCCTTTTTATTTGAATATAACTTGTTCAAATATATGTCAACTTAATTATAACTAATCTAATTATATTTTCAACTCGAGTTATATATTCGATTTCGAATATAAATTCTCAATCTCTTTCACTTATTCAAAAACCCAATTTTGATTCAAATTTCCTTTAACTAATTATTCTCCAATTTAGTTAATTCTATTTAACCATTTAAAATATGATTTTTGTCCTAAAAATCATTTCACTTACTTCACTGGAGTTCATATTTATTTTATATTTCCAGTCTGGATTTTTCTAATGCCAATTCGGATTTTATTTCCTAACAATCCTTTTATTTATATATATATAAACCATTGTGGTTTTAAATGGTTTCTGGCGCTGCATTTTTTTGAAATTTGATTTTGACCTATCTCAAAATCTATTTGACGAAACCCAGATTTTTCTCTTCTATTAGAAAACTATTATCAAACTGGTCCTGGCGGTTCTTGTTTCAAAGAATTTCGACTTAATTTGAGTCCTGTATATAAAATTGAAGTTCGAATCGCCAATTTACGAACTACCGTGCTACGGCGAGCTCGTTTTAATTATATTTATAAATATAAACGTTTTAACTTCGTTTATAATAAATTCAACTTCATTCTGATATATTTTCAATATGTATCTAATCTGAAACGACCCGCAAATCCGTGCTATCTGAGTTGACTAAATACACCACACGTCCAACCCAAATAACACAGAAATACGAACCATTAATAGAAAGAAGTTAGAAGATGAGAAATAGGAAGAAAGAAATATTAGAATAGAAGAAAACGAAGATCACAAACTCACAGCGGAACGAATAAAATATATTATATCACATAACCTTTGAAATACAAATCAGTAACTTTATATACATACCATCATCAGAGCACAACAGTCATTCCTGGAACAGTTATAAACACCTGTTTCCAGATACAAACAAGGTCCACAGCGGAATATATGATAGCCTATAGCTAACCGGTGAAGCCTCCTGCTTCCAGCTCCTTCAAATGAATCTGTGAAATCCCGACTACTTGACTGCCCGTACAAATTTGGGCACCCAAGAGTTTAGGGAAAACAAACAAAATAAACTCTGGGTCAGTCATGGGACTGGTGTGAGTAAACTCCAACCACTTGTTTAACTTTAAAAATCCTTTCAAAAGGAAAGGTAATAGTAAGACCAGCCCACACATAAACATGGACGGTTTTTACCTTACTATAACCCAAAACACTTTGATATCAAATCCAATGATATTATAGTAATGTCTACATCAAATAAATAACCAAATAGCAGAACGCTTGCATCTCACGCTCCACATATATAGTATAAAATCAAAAACCGCATGGCGCTTATTGGAGATTGGATTCCAACTATGACAAGGTATGGGACCACCTTCCGATGATGTATCTCTAGAGGCGAATACACCTGGGTTCAACAAGAACATCTTGCAACCCGGCCCACACATGACCGACCACTCATTTCGCTTGAGTGTATCGAATGTATACCACCAACGGTTGGACTCAAACCACCGTTTCCCGAATGGGCAGAATCGATAGATTAAGAAACAAAAGGAATTTCTCTAGATAGGTGATTATACACCCTAATGGGTGCGACCCACATAGCCATGCTGCCTGCCCGATTTTTGTCCTTTCCTGGTTGTTGAGGCCTGAGGCTACGAATACTTACCATTCATTGATAGCACAATCACTTTGAATATCACATTGTCAGATCCGTTAATCACTAGTTGAGTTTGCACAATATTCTGGATATTATGCTAAGGGATAAATCCGTTGCAACCATATATATTCATACAGACCAACCCATTTGATCATTGGAAATACTCTGTCAGACATTCGTCCATTTACGTTCGTTCTGGGATTGAACGAAACCGAAGGCACTATTTCTATTACTAGAAAAGCCCTTGCACTTTACTCCGTCTTCAATATATTCAGCATACTTGGTTCGCAACGCTTATGCCGATACGGAGTGGTTCTTCGGATAATAATCCAACCGGTCTCTCCATATTGACAACGATGGTCAAAAACTTCGATAGTCTGTGATTTAACTATCGAATAAAAACAAGTGTTCATCCAACATATCAAACAAATCACTGGGCCCTTTAATTAATATTTCATTAATTAAATCTCTTCTCCATTTTCTTATCAATATTTGTTACCCAAATATTTCAATAACCATATTGGCCCTTTCCGCTATTTTTGATTTCGTTTCCTTATCGAATTCTATATATATATCGATATATAGATTTATAATTGTCAAATTTCTTAAAAATATTCTAACTCCTTAAATTTCCGGAAAATTTCGCCATAACCTCCCCTGTATCGGGAGCATCGGGAAATTTCAAATAGCTTCCCGGTATCTTCCTCAATCAAAAGAAAAAAGGAAAAGCCAAGCGGCTTGCCGATACGGCGCATAAAACCTCATATATGAATTAAACATGTACCTTTTTGTCGAGCATTACGTTTATAAACTTCATATACCTCATCCCATACCTGTTCACCTGTTTTCCATTCAGTTTAACTCAATCCAATCGTTTGAATTCAGTTTCGCTCATTTATTCTTTAATTAGCTATTTTGCCTATTTCACTTCTTTGTTTGAACATAACACGTTCAGATAAAATGTTTAACTTGCTCACAACCAAATTGAATTTCAATTTCAATTCTAGTTTCCTTTTTGATTTCGAATATAAATTCTCAAATTGAATTTACTTATTCAAATCCCAATATCCCTTCGAAATCTCATTAACTAATTTCTATTCAATTTAGTTAATTCTATACAATAAATCAAAATCTGGTTTCTGTTTTCAAAAATCATATTCATTTACACAACTTGAATTCGCATATATTTTACAACTCAACTCTGAAATTTTCTAAATAGTCAATTTGGATTTTTCGCTTAAAATCCTTTTATAACATTAAATAAACCATTATGGTTTTAAAACGATTCTGGCGCTGCTTTTCTGAAAATTTGACTTTGACATATCTCAAAATCTATACGACGAAATTCAGGTTTTTCTCCTTCATTAGAAAACTATTATCAAATCGGTCCTGACGTTTCTTGTTTCAAAGGATTCCGACTTCAATCGAGTTCTATATATTCAATTGAAGTTCGAAACGCCAATTTACGAACTGCAGCGCTGCGGCGAGTTCATTTTAAATTATATTTATTATATATAAACGTTTTAAAACTTCGTTCAGAATAAATTCAACTCCATTTTAACTCTATTTGAATTCCCTTGATTCAAATTCCAATCTCACCTTTTATTTGAATTCTATATTCAAAATTCCATAGTTTAAAACCCATTTGAATTTCATATTCAAATCCCATAGATTAAATTCTATTTGAATTCAATTTGAATCTCTTATATTCAAATTTCATTTTCCATTTCCATTTGAACTCTAATATTCAAATTCATTTCCAACATCATTTGAATTCTAATATTCAAACTTATTTTTAACACCATTTGAATTTCTTCACTCAAATCCATTTGAATTCCCTTGAATTCAAATTCCATTTCAAAACCATTTGGATTTCCTATTTTGAAATCCTAATTTGAAATTCTATTTCCAATTCTACTTTGAAAATCCTATTTCAAAGTTTATTTCAAATTCTATTTTGAAATTCTACGTTCAAATCTCTATTTGCATTTCTTTATTCGAATTTATATCAAAGTCTCTATTGGAATTTTCTTTATTTGAATTCCTTCGAATTCAAAATTCTATTTTTATCCCTTTGAATTCAAATTCTATTTTTCATTCTAATTTCGTCTATTCAACTTCTATTTGAACTTCTATTTGAATTTCGAATATTCAATCTCCTTTTTCCTTTATTTAAAATTCAAATATTTAAACTCCTTTTCTAATGCTGCTATTCAAATGTTATACTCAAAATTCATTTGAGTTATATATTTAAAAATTTCCTTTCACATCCTATTTTGAAATTTCATTTCAAATTCCAATTTCACACTTGTATTTCTATTTCTGAATTATCAAATGATAATTCTCTTCACTTCATTTATAACTTCGTTATAAAAGAATTATTTATAAACTTCGTTTATAAAGAACTACTTATAAACTTCGTTTAAAAAGAAACTACTTGTTTTATTTTTCAAAACAAGTTTATATTTTTATTTCCATTAAAAATTCAAATTCTATTTAAAAATAGAATTTTCCCTTTTAAAATCTCAAATATCCTTTTAATTGGCCCAGTGATATTTAAAACAATCAAATCACCCAATTTTCAATCATTTGATTTTTAACACATCATATATGAATATATATATATGAAATCAAACAAACAACAAACAAACAAATAATATATTTTTGAGGAATCCAGTTGGATTCCTCCAACCTGTTTTCCTGCATCCACAGATGTTAGCACATAAATAATACCCATTCTGCTTCGTGGCAGAATATCGTGGTATAGAAGGTCATCCACTAATCATAGCGTGGGGCGTATAGGGTAATCATCCGCTATGTAACTGCGGGCATCCGCTAATGAGACTGCGGGAATCCAACTAATCAATCAACCCAATATATATATATATATATATATAGCCTAAATAACTAATATATATAAAATAACCAGAAAACATTCACACAAGCAACAAAAAATTATTTTTAACGGATAAAAATAATTATAAATAAAAGGTGAGTGAGATTTACTCACCGAAATTGCAGTTGTCGAATATCCAATTAATTCCCATATCGTCTTAGCTACCAGTCATCTCGAATCATTTCGAATAAATTGTTTTTGAACCTAATGATGATTTATTTTTTAATTATCGATTAAACATCTTATAAATTTTAAATTAACTTCTAAAATAAATAAATAACTTTTCTATGTAATTTAAATCTTGGAAAACTAATACCTTACTGATGTCGACTAACTGTGAAACCCCTCATCTAGGTCAGAACCCCTTGTCGAGGCAACGAACTGATCAGCAACCCATTTTCCTATGCGCGAGCGTCTCATGACCCCCTCCGACCTCAACTTCGGACGAACCAGGATGTCCCAATTTGCCACCAACGCCACCTGAGGTGATCGAACCCCGTCCATCTATCATTGTCGACCCTAATCCGTTGAGCCCTACCCGTGATTCTCGAGTTCAGCCTACCTTTTGTTCACATCGCGTCGCCGGTTCCAAAGGAGCTCGAATGGATTCCGAGCTTCAGCGAATAACCCTAAATCGCACTCCTTCATGATTCAAAGCGATTCAACCTCAGTCTCAAGCTTTGGATTCGACCGCGAATTTTCCCATTTTTTTGATTTCGATTTTGATTTTTGAGGAGTTCGGTTTTAAAATGGATAGGAGCGGTCATTGATTGGAAAAAAACGAGAAGAAAGACTTGGTTTCAGAAGGAAAGCTCGGTTCGTTTATATAGAATGCGAACGAGAACAGAAGGTACACGCCATTGAATTCGTTGTCTTCCTTGTTGTGAAGCTGGGAGACACTAATTCGTGCTCGAGAAAATATAGGTCTGCGAAATGAAAACTAAGGTCGGCTGATGTAATGGATTTTATATATATATTGATTTGATTTTGTAATATAATATTTCAAAGTATCTCTTGGTCTCCTAATTTAAAATCCTGAACCGTTATTTCAACGCAACCATTGACGTTACAAGATTAGTAGAACCAAATTCTGAATTTTAATTCGACAGCATAGAAGAAATAACAAATTAAATCAACGGTTTAAATTAAATTCGATTTAAATACAAATAGATTTCAACATTTAATTTCATCGATAATAAATTATTATTATCGTTTTAATTCAACATAGGATTTATACTAATTGCCCGAAGTGTTTCGATTCAGTTTTAAATTCTGAATTCAATTATATTACGTTTTCGTATAACAACTATTCAATATATTCGAATTAGATTGTATATCGATTATTTAATCGATAATCCAATAACATATCATTTATATTATAGATTCAATATTTAAAACCATACTAAATATTTAAAATAAACTATTCAAAAATCTGGGTCGTTACATTCTTTCCCCCTTAAAATAATTTCGTCCTCGAAATTGCTAAGGTAGGAAAAATGGTACAAATCTATTACTTTTCAAAAATTCACTTATGTTGAAACTCAACTCCCCATATTTCAACAAATTAACTCCAACCAAAACATTTGGTCTTCACACATTTAATTCAAATGATCTACGATCAATCCATTTATATCCAATCTATATTCCAATAACTTATTCAAATTGATTCTAATCAATTCACTCACTTCGACCCATTTAACTTGTTTAAGTTAAATTTCAATTCCAGAATTCAAATCCTTGGGTTTTCTTTTCAAATTCTTTTGAAATAACTTAAATATATACATGTATATTTATTTCCATTTCAAATTCAAAACATTTGAATTTTCAAACTACTTGTTTTCTTTCAAACAAATTTCCATTAAAAACTTTTTCTAAGGTAGCAATTCATCACTTAGAAACTCGGAAATGAACACTGATGATGTTGCAATCATCATCAGAATAATTTCCCAGCCACTGAAGTGAGTTCAGTGCCTTATCATTTTAAAAATCAATTAAAAAAAATGATTTTCATTCAAAAACCCTTTCAAAATAAAACTATATTATTTTAATTACTTTGAAAAATATTTTTCAACTTCCCAGGATTTTGAATTCTTAATTCTGGTTTGAATTTAATTCTAATTCATCTCATTTGTATATTTAATCCCTATACAAATTCTATTTGGTTATAAATAACCATTTCAATTTTTATAATCTCATTTGATTATAATCCTAACAATCAACACATCCATATATTATAATAATTTCAGAAAAATATTCTTTCTATATCAAAATAGAATTTTGGGTAAAATTATTTCATTTACCCACTTAAAAACAATATCATGTCGTATTTTCTGTTCAAGTGTTTAGAAATCCCTATCGACTTCGTGGCGTCCCACGATTCGATCAGAATTCATAAACTACTCAACAGACAAGCCAACACAATATAAAACAATTTTTATATTAACTAACAAATACGCTCTCTCGTATCTATACACTTAACTCATTCTAGGGCCCTATCTCTAATGAGCACATGCCACACAAGCCTAGGTGTTCGCTCAACCTAAGCTCTGATACCAACTGAAACGACCCGCAAATCCGTGCTATCTGAGTTGACTAAATACACCACACGTCCAACCCAAATAACACAGAAATACGAACCATTAATAGAAAGAAGTTAGAAGATGAGAAATAGGAAGAAAGAAATATTAGAATAGAAGAAAACGAAGATCACAAACTCACAGCGGAACGAATAAAATATATTATATCACATAACCTTTGAAATAAAAATCAGTAACTTTATATACATACCATCATCAGAGCACAACAGTCATTCCTGGAACAGTTATAAACACCTGTTTCCAGATACAAACAAGGTCCACAGCGGAATATATGATAGCCTATAGCTAACCGGTGAAGCCTCCTGCTTCCAGCTCCTTCAAATGAATCTGTGAAATCCCGACTACTTGACTGCCCGTACAAATTTGGGCACCCAAGAGTTTAGGGAAAACAAACAAAATAAACTCTGGGTCAGTCATGGGACTGGTGTGAGTAAACTCCAACCACTTGTTTAACTTTAAAAATCCTTTCAAAAGGAAAGGTAATAGTAAGACCAGCCCACACATAAACATGGACGGTTTTTACCTTACTATAACCCAAAACACTTTGATATCAAATCCAATGATATTATAGTAATGTCTACATCAAATAAATAACCAAATAGCAGAACGCTTGCATCTCACGCTCCACATATGTAGTATAAAATCAAAAACCGCATGGCGCTTATTGGAGATTGGATTCCAACTATGACAAGGTATGGGACCACCTTCCGATGATGTATCTCTAGAGGCGAATACACCTGGGTTCAACAAGAACATCTTGCAACCCGGCCCACACATGACCGACCACTCATTTCGCTTGAGTGTATCGAATGTATACCACCAACGGTTGGACTCAAACCACCGTTTCCCGAATGGGCAGAATCGATAGATTAAGAAACAAAAGGAATTTCTCTAGATAGGTGATTATACACCCTAATGGGTGCGACCCACATAGCCATGTTGCCTGCCCGATTTTTGTCCTTTCCTGGTTGTTGAGGCCTGAGGCTACGAATACTTACCATTCATTGATAGCACAATCACTTTGAATACCACATTGTCAGATCCGTTAATCACTAGTTGAGTTTGCACAAATATTCTGGATATTATGCTAAGGGATAAATCCGTTGCAACCATATATATTCATACAGACCAACCCATTTGATCATTGGAAATACTCTGTCAGACATTCGTCCATTTACGTTCGTTCTGGGATTGAACGAAACCGAAGGCACTATTTCTATTACTAGAAAAGCCCTTGCACTTTACTCCGTCTTCAATATATTCAGCATACTTGGTTCGCAACGCTTATGCCGATACGGAGTGGTTCTTCGGATAGTAATCCAACCGGTCTCTCCATATTGACAACGATGGTCAAAAACTTCGATAGTCTGTGATTTAACTATCGAATAAAAACAAGTGTTCATCCAACATATCAAACAAATCACTGGGCCCTTTAATTAATATTTCATTAATTAAATCTCTTCTCCATTTTCTTATAAATATTTGTTACCCAAATATTTCAATAACCATATTGGCCCTTTCCGCTATTTTTGATTTCGTTTCCTTATCGAAATCTATATATATATCGATATATAGATTTCTAATTGTCAAATTTCTTAAAAATATTCTAACTCCTTAAATTTCCGGAAAATTTCGCCATAACCTCCCCTGTATCGGGAGCATCAGGAAATTTCAAATAGCTTCCCGGTATCTTCCTCAATCAAAAGAAAAAAGGAAAAGCCAAGCGGCTTGCCGATACGGCGCATAAAACCTCATATATGAATTAAACATGTACCTTTTTGTCGAGCATTACGTTTATAAACTTCATATACCTCATCCCATACCTGTTCACCTGTTTTCCATTCAGTTTAACTCAATCCAATCGTTTGAATTCAGTTTCGCTCATTTATTCTTTAATTAGCTATTTTGCCTATTTCACTTCTTTGTTTGAACATAACACGTTCAGATAAAATGTTTAACTTGCTCACAACCAAATTGAATTTCAATTTCAATTCTAGTTTCCTTTTTGATTTCGAATATAAATTCTCAAATTGAATTTACTTATTCAAATCCCAATATCCCTTCGAAATCTCATTAACTAATTTCTATTCAATTTAGTTAATTCTATACAATAAATCAAAATCTGGTTTCTGTTTTCAAAAATCATATTCATTTACACAACTTGAATTCGCATATATTTTACAACTCAACTCTGAAATTTTCTAAATAGTCAATTTGGATTTTTCGCTTAAAATCCTTTTATAACATTAAATATACCATTATGGTTTTAAAACGATTCTGGCGCTGCTTTTCTGAAAATTTGACTTTGACATATCTCAAAATCTATACGACGAAATTCAGGTTTTTCTCCTTCATTAGAAAACTATTATCAAATCGGTCCTGACGTTTCTTGTTTCAAAGGATTCCGACTTCAATCGAGTTCTATATATTCAATTGAAGTTTGAAACGCCAATTTACGAACTGCAGCGCTGCGGCGAGTTCGTTTTAAATTATATTTATTATATATAAACGTTTTAAAACTTCGTTCAGAATAAATTCAACTCCATTTTAACTCTATTTGAATTCCCTTGATTCAAATTCCAATCTCACCTTTTATTTGAATTCTATATTCAAAATTCCATAGTTTAAAACCCATTTGAATTTCATATTCAAATCCCATAGATTAAATTCTATTTGAATTCAATTTGAATCTCTTATATTCAAATTTCATTTTCCATTTCCATTTGAACTCTAATATTCAAATTCATTTCCAACATCATTTGAATTCTAATATTCAAACTTATTTTTAACACCATTTGAATTTCTTCACTCAAATCCATTTGAATTCCCTTGAATTCAAATTCCATTTCAAAACCATTTGGATTTCCTATTTTGAAATCCTAATTTGAAATTCTATTTCCAATTCTACTTTGAAAATCCTATTTCAAAGTTTATTTCAAATTCTATTTTGAAATTCTACGTTCAAATCTCTATTTGCATTTCTTTATTCGAATTTATATCAAAGTCTCTATTGGAATTTTCTTTATTTGAATTCCTTCGAATTCAAAATTCTATTTTTATCCCTTTGAATTCAAATTCTATTTTTCATTCTAATTTCGTCTATTCAACTTCTATTTGAACTTCTATTTGAATTTCGAATATTCAATCTCCTTTTTCCTTTATTTAAAATTCAAATATTTAAACTCCTTTTCTAATGCTGCTATTCAAATGTTATACTCAAAATTCATTTGAGTTATATATTTAAAAATTTCCTTTCACATCCTATTTTGAAATTTCATTTCAAATTCCAATTTCACACTTGTATTTCTATTTCTGAATTATCAAATGATAATTCTCTTCACTTCATTTATAACTTCGTTATAAAAGAATTATTTATAAACTTCGTTTATAAAGAACTACTTATAAACTTCGTTTAAAAAGAAACTACTTGTTTTATTTTTCAAAACAAGTTTATATTTTTATTTCCATTAAAAATTCAAATTCTATTTAAAAATAGAATTTTCCCTTTTAAAATCTCAAATATCCTTTTAATTGGCCCAGTGATATTTAAAACAATAAAATCACCCAATTTTCAATCATTTGATTTTTAACACATCATATATGAATATATATATATGAAATCAAACAAACAACAAACAAACAGATAATATATTTTTGAGGAATCCAGTTGGATTCCTCCAACCTGTTTTCCTGCATCCACAGATGTTAGCACATAAATAATACCCATTCTGCTTCGTGGCAGAATATCGTGGTATAGAAGGTCATCCACTAATCATAGCGTGGGGCGTATAGGGTAATCATCCGCTATGTAACTGCGGGCATCCGCTAATGAGACTGCGGGAATCCAACCAATCAATCAACCCAATATATATATATATAGCCTAAATAACTAATATATATAAAATAACCAGAAAACATTCACACAAGCAACAAACAATTATTTTTAACGGATAAAAATAATTATAAATAAAAGGTGAGTGAGATTTACTCACCGAAATTGCAGTTGTCGAATATCCAATTAATTCCCATACCGTCTTAGCTACCAGTCATCTCGAATCATTTCGAATAAATTGTTTTTGAACCTAATGATGATTTATTTTTTAATTATCGATTAAACATCTTATAAATTTTAAATTAACTTCTAAAATAAATAAATAACTTTTCTATGTAATTTAAATCTTGGAAAACTAATACCTTACTGATGTCGACTAACTGTGAAACCCCTCATCTAGGTCAGAACCCCTTGTCGAGGCAACGAACTGATCAGCAACCCATTTTCCCATGCGCGAGCGTCTCATGACCCCCTCCGACCTCAACTTCGGACGAACCAGGATGTCCCAATTTGCCACCAACGCCACCTGAGGTGATCGAACCCCGTCCATCTATCATTGTCGACCCTAATCCGTTGAGCCCTACCCGTGATTCTCGAGTTCAGCCTACCTTTTGTTCACATCGCGTCGCCGGTTCCAAAGGAGCTCGAATGGATTCCGAGCTTCAGCGAATAACCCTAAATCGCACTCCTTCATGATTCAAAGCGATTCAACCTCAGTCTCAAGCTTTGGATTCGACCGCGAATTTTCCCATTTTTTTTATTTCGATTTTGATTTTTGAGGAGTTCGGTTTTAAAATGGATAGGAGCGGTCATTGATTGGAAAAAAACGAGAAGAAAGACTTGGTTTCAGAAGGAAAGCTCGGTTCGTTTATATAGAATGCGAACGAGAACAGAAGGTACACGCCATTGAATTCGTTGTCTTCCTTGTTGTGAAGCTGGGAGACACTAATTCGTGCTCGAGAAAATATAGGTCTGCGAAATGAAAACTAAGGTCGGCTGATGTAATTGATTTTATATATATATATTGATTTGATTTTGTAATATAATATTTCAAAGTATCTCTTGGTCTCCTAATTTAAAATCCTGAACCGTTATTTCAACGCAACCATTGACGTTACAAGATTAGTAGAACCAAATTCTGAATTTTAATTCGACAGCATAGAAGAAATAACAAATTAAATCAACGGTTTAAATTAAATTCGATTTAAATATAAATAGATTTCAACATTTAATTTCATCGATAATAAATTATTATTATCGTTTTAATTCAACATAGAATTTATACTAATTGCCCGAAGTGTTTCGATTCAGTTTTAAATTCTGAATTCAATTATATTACGTTTTCGTATAACAACTATTAAATATATTCGAATTAGATTGTATATCGATTATTTAATCGATAATCCAATAACATATCATTTATATTATAGATTCAATATTTAAAACCATACTAAATATTTAAAATAAACTGTTCAAAAATCTGGGTCGTTACAAAATCCATTCCAACATAATATTCCCGATCTATTTCACTTCAAATATTCAAGTCCTCTACATCTAAAATATTTAAATTCCATTTGAATTTCTTTATTCAAACTCTATATTTGAATTTCCTTCTATTCAATTTCTATTTGAATTTTCTTCGATTCAAATTCTAATTCAATTTCCTTATCTTCAGATTCTATTTGAATTTCTTATCTTCAATTTCTATTTGAATCCCTTGAATTTAAATTCTATTTCAAACTCTATATTTTCTTGAATTCTAATATTCAACCCCCACTTTATATTCTCTTTGAAATTCTACTTAACCATTTTCCATTTGAATTCTAATATTCAAATCTCTATTTGATTTTTCTTTATTCAAATTCATTCGAATTCCATTGAATTCAAATTCCATTTCAATTTTTCTTATACAATTTCTATTTGAATTTTTCTTTATTCAAACTCATTTGAATTCCTTTAAATTCAAATTCTATTTCACTTTTATTTGAATTATATATATATATATATATTCAAATTCCTTTATTTTACTTCTATTTGAAATCTATATTCCAATTTCACATTTCAAAATTCCTTTGAAGTTATATAAATATATACATATATTTATACCTATCCCAAATTCAAAACATTTGAATTTTCAAACAACTTGTTTCTTTTCAAACAAATTTCCATCAAAACTTTTTCTAAGGCAGCATTTTATCATTTAGAAACTCAAAAATGAACACTGGTGATGTTGCGACCATCATCAGAATTATTTCCCAGCCACTGAATGAGTTCAGTGCTTTATTTCTTTCAAAACCCATTTAGAAAAATATTTTCCAAACTCCCAGGATTTAAAATTCTGAATTCTGGTTGGAGTTCAATTTCAATTTATCTCATTTGTATATTTGATTTCATATACAAATTCTACTGGTTATATATATATAACTATTCCTGTTATTTAATATAATTTGATTATAATCCTAACAATCAACTTAACTATTTAAAAACAATATCGTGTCCAATCTTCTGTTCAAGTGTTTATAAATTCCTATCGACTTCGTGGCGTCCCACGATTCGACCAAAATTTACAATCCACTCAACAGACTAGTCAACACAATATAAAACAGTTTTTATATCAAATAACAAGTACGCTCTCTCGTATATATATATATATACACTCAACTCATTCTAGGATACTACTGATCCTATCTCTAATGAGCACATTTCCACACAGCCTAGGTATTCACTAAACCTAAGCTCTGATACCAACTGTAATGACCCAGATTTCTGTAACATCAGAGTTGACTATATACATCATACGTCCAACCCAAATATCACGAAAATACGAGACATTTTTTTTTAGAAGAAAGAGGTAGAAGAAGAACAGAAATAACAACACAGAATCTCACATCGCAGCGGAACAAAATATAATATATCACATCTTTGAAATACAAAATCTTAACTGTATATCATACACTTATCAGAGTACAACACTTACAACATAACGGAACAACTATAACTGGATAACGCTGAAGCCTCCTGCTCCAAGCTCCTTTAGATATATCTGAAAAATCCTGAACTACTTGACTGCCCGTACAAATTTAGGCACCCAAGAGTTTAGGTAGAACAAAACAAATAAACTCCGGGTCAGTCATGGGACTGGTATGAGTAAACAGTTTAAAACAGTTTCAGAAAACTAAATGATATCTCATAAGACCACGCCGTATAACACGGAATGGGTTTTTCCCTTATGAGAATCCAAACACTTGACTTATCTTTATATCAAAACTCTTTTGATATTATAATAATGTCTAAATCAAGTAAATAACAATCTAGTGGGAACGCTTGCATCTCACGTTCCACATATATAATATACAATCAAAACCGCAAGCACGTATTGGGTATTTGGTTTTCCAACTATGACAAGGTATGGAATCACCTTCCGCTGGTATATCTCTAGAGGAGAATACACCGAGTTCAACAAGAACATCTTGCAACTCAGCCACACATGACCGACCACTCATTTCGCTTGAGTGTATCGAATGTATATCACCAACGATTGGGATCAGCAACCGTTTCCTGAATGGGACAGCATCGACAATAGATTTTTAGAAGTAAATGAAACTCTAGATCAGGTGATTATACACCCTAATAGGTGCGACCTACATAGCCATGCTGCTTGCCCGATTTCTGTCATTTACCGGATGTTGAGGCTAGAAGCTACGCTTTATCATCACACCAGATTCACTTCGAATGCCACATCGTCAAATCCATCAAATCACCGATTGACGTCCTCAACAGTACATTACGTGTTAGCTAAAAGAAGTTTCCTTCTTCGCTTCCACTCTTAGTACGGTTGAAGAAATCAATGTACGTGATCGTCTGGAAATACTCTGTCAGACATTCATCCATACAAGTCACCCAGGAACAGGATGAACTGAAGGCACTATTTCTATTAATAGAAAAAGTCCTTGCACTCTACTCCGTCTTCGATTTTCTTTATATAATCTGATTCGCACGCTACTGCCGATATGGAATGGTTCTTCGGATAATAATCCAACCGGTCTCTCCATATTGACAACGATGGTCAAAACTTCGATAGTCTGTGATTTAACTATCGAATACAAACAAGTGTTCCGATAGTCGATGATTTAACTATCGAATAAAACAAGTGTTCATCCAAACATCCAACAATCACTGAGCCTTTAATTAATATTTCATTAATTAAATCATTTCTCTATTTCTTTATCAATATTTGTTAACCAAATATTTTCAATAACCATATTGGCCTTATACGTTCTTTGGAAAACATTTCCATATATCGTCTTCCTTTATTTTCTATACTAGAAAATATTCGTTACTCTATTTCCAAGCTTTGCACATATTTGGGTTAAAACAGATGTTGTGTAAAACATCGTTACGACAACCCAAATACAATATTTAACTAATTCTTATTCCACATTGATCTTCGAGCCTGAATCTTGCTACTTATCGGTATATCATGAAATCAACCAAGTTGGGGTATAATTACCTCTCAGACCTTGACTGAATAACATTTAACGTCAAAACAGACAAGACTACTTACTCGAATAATCAATACCATACAACTGATTATTTACCTTTAAACACAGATATATTTTCTCTTTCTACTCCTACGAGATTTTATTCTTATACTTCCCTTTTTGATTATACTATTCTATTTCTAAGTTCGTCTCCTTATCGACTTCTATATATTTCGATACGTTGATTTCTAACTATCAAATTATCTTAAAAATATTCTATCTCCTTAAATTCCCGGAAAAAATCGCCATAACCTCCTTTGTACCGGGAGCATCGGGAAATTTCAAATAGCTTTCCCGGTCCATCTTATCTCAAAAAGAAAAAGAAAAAGCCAAGCGGCTTGCCGATACGGCGCATAAAATCTCATATGGAAATTAAATACGTACCTTTTTGTCGGGCATTCTATTTATTTCACTTCTATACTTTATTCCAAACCTGTCTCCTGTATCTATACCTGCCCAATCTATTTAACTATACCAAATCGTTTTAACTCAATTTGTTAATTATCTCTTTAGTCCATTTCTCTTTTAATGTTTGAATTCTATATTCAAACTCCAATTCGCTTCTATTATTCAAATTCCATAGTTTAAAGTCCGTTTGAATTTCTATATTCAAATCTATAGTTTAAAGTCCATTTGAATTTCTATATTCAAATCTATAGTTTAAAGTCCATTTGAATTTCTATATTCAAATCTATAGTTTAAAGTCCATTTGAATTCTATATTCAAATCTATAGTTTAAAGTCCATTTGAATTTCTATATTCAAATCTATAGTTTAAAGTCCATTTGAATTCTATATTCAAATTTTATATCAATTCCTTATATTCAAAGTCCATTTGAATTTTCTGCATTATTTATAAACAACGTTTATAACTTCAATTCAAATCCCACCTTTCCATTTATAAACAACGTTTATAAATTCAATTCAAACCCCATATTTTCATTTATGACAACTTTATAAATTCGATTCAAATTCCATCCTTTCATTTATAAACAAAGTTTATAAATTCAATTCAAATTCCATATTTCCATTTATAAACAACTTTATAAATTCGATTCAAATTCCATCCTTTCATTTATAAACAAAGTTTATAAATTCAATTCAAATTCCATATTTCCATTTATAAATAACTTTATAAATTCGATTCAAATTCCATCCTTTCATTTATAAACAAAGTTTATAAATTCAATTCAAATTCCATATTTCCATTTATAAACAACTTTTATAAATTCGATTACTTGTTTATATATATTCAAAACAAGTTAATGTTTCTATACTTCATTTAAAATTCAAATTCTATTAATAAAAATAGAATTCCCCTTTTAAATTTCAAATACCCTTTTCGATATTTTTATGAATCAACATTCAAGCTCTAGGGATATTTTAAACAATCAATCAACCAATTTTCAATCATTTGATTTTTAACACATCATATATGAATATATATGAAATCAAACAAACAACAATAGATACTATATTTTTGAGGAATCCAGTTGGATTCCTCCAACCTGTTTTCCTGCATCCACAGATGTTAGTCAACATAGTAATACCCATCCTGCTTCGAGGCAGGATATCGTGGTATGAAGGTCATCCACTAATCATAGCATGGGGCGTATAGGGTAATCATCCGCTATGAAACCGCGGGCATTCGCTAATGAGACTGCGGGAATCCAACCAATCAATCAACCCAATATATATATATATAATAGTCCTAAATAACTAATATATATTTTAAATCAACCAAACAATATTCAAACAAGCATAGCAATTATTTTTAACAACTAGAAATAATTCTAATTAAATGGTGAGTGAGGTTTACTCACCTTTACTTACTTATCGAATATCCATTCTGATTCCATTCAGTCTCGTCTAGCATTGACTTGAATTGTTTCAACTTAATTCTTCTCGAATGGATTACGCCTTTCCCATTTACTTTTAATTATTGTCAATACTCCTTTAACGTTCTTGAGTTCGGTTGAGTCTGAAATTATATGATCGTATGGTTATTTTTACAAGTTATACTATATATGACATTATTAATAAATTTAATTAACTTTTTACCTTAATTAAGCTTTAACTCATCTTTCTTCATCATTCAAAACTGTGCTGACCTTGTACTTCTACCGGCCTTTACCACTGCCTCCATCATTTGCTGACCCTAAAATCACCTTACTCAACTCAGCACTTATCCATTCTGACATTTTCCCAAGCACCTTGCAGGCGATCTTCTTTCTCCTTTTTATCACCTCAATCACTGCAACAGTGGTCATCCAGTCTTGGAGCTGCTTCTAGTCTTCAGTGGCAATGCGTCACTTCTCTTGGTTCAACACCCTGTCGAAACTCTCCTCCTAACTCGAGCGTTCCAGTTTTCACTGCTCCGCTTGAGGCGCACTAGAGTTGAGGCTCTGACTTCAAACAGCCTCTCAGCACCATAGTGCTTGCAAATGTTGAACCCGAGTGCCCTGGTGTATGCGCTCCCTCTTTATCGCGTTCGACTCCATCTTGCCATCCACGACTCAACCTCATACCACCGAGGTTCATCTGAGAGTTCGAACCGCACCACGTTGCTTCCAGAATTAACGTCGACGAGCTTCAGGGTCTTCGCAAAAACCCAAATCGCGACTTCCAACCACGAACTCGATTTTGGGTCTGAGGAAACGAAGGGGGATAAAAGTTGCGGCTTCTCACTGAAATTTGGGGATGGAGGAAAAATGGATTTACAGGGGTTTCGATTTGTTTATATAGGCTTGAACGAGACAATACGTATCAACCATTAAAGCCATGTTTTTACTTCGTGGTGAAAGAAGGGGACACCGAGTGAATGCGACGTGTAGGAAAACAGAAGGCAAATTCTGAAGGAAAGGGAGCAGCCACGTTCCCATTTACTTTTAATTAAAGTACCCAATGATTCTGGATTCCCTTCTGCACCCAACAACTGTCCATTCTAGTGTAATACCCTTGTTCCGGACACACTGGGATATGTCACGAAGTCCAATTCGATCATCTGTGGAAGATATAATTTAAATCGATATAAATTAATTTCAGAACAATTTAATTTTCTCGATTGATTAACTGGTTAACTCTAACCGATGTATTCTAACTCTAAACGATTAATTCTAACTCTAATCGATAAATTCTAATTTCTCGTATTTCTATAATTATGAATATTCGAAATAAAATGTATTTCAACTATACTCGATATAAATATAAATTTATATTGTCAACTAAATATTTAAAACCATATTAAATATTTAAAACTAGTTGGCCGAAATCCCGGGTCATTACAATCAGTGTTTATGTTCGGGTTTCGAAAGTGGGATTTCTATATGATTCCAATTGATTGGTGTGAGAACCAAACTAGATAAAATACATTGGTTGTAAATTGGCATTAAAAACATGATTTTCTATATATGTATCAAAATTATGAATTTGAAAAGCTAATCAACTAATTTATTACTGGCAGTGTAGTTTGATTATTTGTTGATTAATTAAATGATGAACCTTTAGCCAAATTGAACCAAATAGTGAATTGTATTAAAAATTTGTCGCATTTGTTTGCCCGACAAATAGGTACATGTTTACTAATTTCTTGGGTTTTGGATGATTTTATGAGCCGATTGGCTTGCTACTTGGCTGTTTCTTTTTCTTTTTGGATAGGAGAGGCCTGTATGGAAATTTCTGGATTTTCCCGGTGCTCCCGGTGTAGGGGAGGTTATGGTGAAATTTTTCGAAAATTTAGGGTGTTAGCCAAATTTTTGAAAAATTTGAAAAGTTCTTAGAAACTGGAAAGTTGAAGAACTTAAGCCATAAAGAAAATAATGGAAGTTGAGTTGATTAGAGAAACAACTTTCAGCTGCGTTCCTTTTCGCGGATGAAAAGTTTTAAGTGGGGGAGAATGTAACAACCCGGAAATTCTGAGCCAATTTAAAAATTTTATTTTGGTTATTTTAATGAATTTTGAATATTTAAAATGAATTATTTTAAATAATAACGATGGAAAATTTATTTTCGATGAAGTTAAAACGAATAAATTTATTTTAATTATATAACGAGCCTGAAATGGCGCAGCAGTTTGAAAATTTGATTTCAAATTTCAATTGAATATACAGAATTCAATATAACTCAGAATTAAACGAAACAAGATATATTTGAATCTGTTTGATAATATCTTTCGAACGAAGTTAAGAAACTGAGATTTCACTTTATAGAGTGTAAGGTATGTCCAGTTTAAAATTCATAAAAGTCGCTGTGGAATTTATATATATTTTAATATATATAAAGCCCTTAAAAATGGAAATTTTGCAAATGACCTTCGTTTTCGATGAAACCACCTTTGTTGGATCCAGGATATCAAATTATTGCTAGGCTCCAATTTGCATAATTTTCTGAATCAATATGTGAGCGTGGCGAAGTTAAACATGTTTTAACAGTTTCAGTAAATTTCGATCAACTGGAAAATGACCATTTTTCAAACGGTCTCAGAATTCGACGAAATTAGTTTTGTTAGGACCGTATCGTCAATACGAAGCTAGAAATAATTTTATGGAATTTTCAAAGTCCGTATGTGACCCAAGTAAATTAAAATGTACATTCAAATTCAATATATACTGTTTTATATTTTGAATTTGATAAAAACTGATCATAACGATCGAATTGGCTTACGTGACATATCCCATTGTGTTCGGAATGCGGGTATTTAGCTATGGGTGACATTCGTTGGGTTCGATACGGGGTTCGAATGAAAAAGTTACTTTTTAGAAATTAAAAATAATAAAATAAATTATTATAAATTCCTGGTCAACACCCCTCCCTTTATTTCTCTCTCCCCGTCCAAACACAGAAAAAAAAAACCGGCCCTCCCTAAAACGATTTTCCAAATCAAGAAAAAACCCGGCCATCGCTCCTCCCATCGCATCGCGCCTCGCCCTCCTCTGACGTCGTGCTCCACCGATAATGGCCCTCCCTCCGCCGCGTCAGCCTCCCCTCCGGCCTTCTCCAAAGCTCGCTCCAAAACCGCGAATCCTCAGACCCGCACCCAAACCCAGATCCGTCGCGCCACCCCCTGCTGAGCCACCGTGACCTCTGGCCGGCGCCCATCCCCTAGCCGCACCCCACTGCTCCGACGAGCTATGAAGTTCCGGCGACCGAAAACCCAAATCATTTGTAAGTTTTTTATAATAAAAATCAGTTTTTTTCTTTCTATAGTTAAATAAAACATGATTTTTATTATAGAAATTGCATAACAAAAGAATATGATTTTTGTTCATATGAAAGCTATGATTTTCAATCAAGAAAGTTAGGATTTTTAATATAAAAATATAATTTTTACATAATGTAGAGATCAAAAATATAATTTTTATATAATGTAGAGATTAAAAATATAATTTTTATATAATGTAGAGAACAAAAATATGATTTTTATATAAGGAGAAGAATTAAAAAATGTGATTTTATTGTAAACAGCGTGAAATAGTTGAGTTGGAATGTCGGGCAAATCCAAGTCATTCAGAAATTCAAAAATGAAATGGCGTAGTGGAACCCCAAGGTGAGAACTCCGCACTTTTATTTTATTTTCTAGTTGAAATATATACTAGGGTGCAGACTGTGCTTAGCAGCACCGAACACCCGCCGTCCACAGACCATGGATGACTTGGTTGTTTGATTGATATGTTGTGAAAAAATGATTGTGTGATGTGGAATGAATAAATATCTTATAGTTAAAAATATAATTTTTAACGTGTATATAAAATAAATATTTATAAAGAATTCGGAAGATTTGTTTATGTACACCCATTTGACTGATATTAATTGGGGCGATAAATTTTACACATCGCCCAACTGCACAAATAAAAATCTGTGTTTGTTGATTTGAAACCCCACACGGGTGTTGGGATGATATTTGGCGTACACTAATCCTAATTATTTAGTTGTATGTCGATCGATTGGTTGATATACTGTATAAGCGTTAATTATTTATATTTAATTCTTATGCAGATGTGTGGTGCACTCTGGATGATGGTTGATTATTTATCGTTGCTATTATATACATGTATTGTAGGGGATCCATATAATTAACATTATATGGTAATTGATTGGGCCTCATTCCAATTGGGAAAATAAGAATATTATAAAATGAAAATTCATGTGTTGAATAAAATATATATTCATGTGTTGAATAAAAGGATATATTCATGTGTTAAATAAATGAAAATTCATGTGTTGAATAAAATATAAATTCATGTGTTGAATAAAATATAAATTCATGTGTTGAGTAAAAGAAAATTTCATGTGTTGAATAAAAGAATATTCATGTGTTGAATAAAATATATATTCATGTGTTGAAGAAAATATTCATTTGTTGAGTAGAATAACGAAGTTATTGAAATAAATAAAGCCGTGTGGGTTAGATTTACGCCATTTTGACGTGAATGATATTTATATCGATTTTATTCATTTTTATAATGAATATAGAAAGGGAAGTGATTTCAAAATATAACGTTTTGAAAATATTATCATTTATAGATTAATGATATGGAATATTCAATTTTGATTAGAAATTGAATATGAAGTTGAAATCATTTTGAAAACGAATTTAAAACGATTAATAAAATACGTTATGAAAGAAAATAAACGAAATATATATAATATATAATATATTATATATATAATGGCCTGAATAGAACACGCCGCGCTGCGGCAGTCACGAATTTCGACCATTGACTTCAAATGGATATTACGGGAGATCCGACCGTCGAATTCTCCTAAAACTGGAACTGTTAGGTTCATATCGAAAAGAGCTTTCTAACGAATACAAGAAATTAGAAATCTAATAGTTGGATTTGGAATTATGTCCAAATGAAATTTGGAAAAGGTCGTTGTAAGTGCAATTAGATGGCCGTTGATGGAAATTGACTGTACTGGCCTTGATAAAATTATTGAACATATCAATAATTTGTGTAAAATCATAAGAAATGATTTGGAAAGAATTGGGATGAAAAATTCCATATTTGAAAAGATAAAAATAGATTTTTATCGAAATGAACTAGTTTTGAACTAGAATTATAATCCATTTATTTTTGAAATAAATAAATTGGATTTGAAAGGGTTTTAAAAGTAACCAGAATTTCCAATAATTGAATTGGAATGGATTTGAAATGAATTTTTCTTTGGAATATTTCGATGTTGGATTTCGTGATTATACAGATATTGTTATGGAAATTTGAAAGATATATTAATATCGTTATTTCCAATACGATATTTGTTGGTCGTAGAATTTGATATTGAATATAAGCCGATATATTTTCTATTCAGAGCCTTGTATTTAATATCAAATGGGATTTGGTTTTGTCGTGAATGATGTCTTCATTAACACTGTTCTTAAACCCAGTTGAGAAAAAGATTAAATCTTTTTATTTAGATTTAATGAAGTATACCAATTAAATGGTATTTAATTGGAATTGAATTTGAATTGATTTTTGGGTTTATCGTGAACGGTGTTTTAAATAACACTTGTTCTTTAACCCGATAATTAATGGAATGTGAATTGGGTTTATCGTGAACTGTGTTTTAACGACATTCGTTCTTTAACCCGATTTACAGTGAAATATGATTTGGAATTTATAAATCTTTTGTTAAGATTTAAAGGATATTTTCCAAAGTAAAGTTTTCCAATTTAATAAAATAAATTGGAATGGAATGGAATTCAATTTGGTAATAATCGAAGTGAATTTCTTTGGAGGAAGACAACTAATATATCTGGAATTTAAAAGGCTTTGTCGTTATTCCATTTATATTATTAGTCGGATATGGAAGTTTATATCGATTATATATATTGATTTGTTTTCCATGAAGATTCCATTGTAAATGGAATGTGATTTTGGGTTTATCATGAACTGTGTTTTGAATGACATTGGTTCTTGACAGGATATGATTTCCCAAGTTAAATAATCATTAATATTGATTTTTGGGGAAGATTAAAACCAAGTGGAGTTTTAATGAATCTTTAATTAGATTGAAAAGATCGAGAATGGAGTATCACCGGTTTTGCTCCAGGCGATAGTTAAATCTTTAATTAGATTTGAACGTGAAATGGTAATTGAATTTACCAATAACACCGTGGTGTTAAATATGAAGTATGACCAGTTTTACTTCATGGGATGAATAGGTTGGGGTTGGGCAATTTAACAAGTGATTACTTCGGTTAGGTTCGCTAATCCCGACTAGTTTGGAAAAACCATAATTTGGTTTGAATTGATATTCAAAAGAAGATTAAAGAATAAATTTAAGGAATTTATCTTTGATAAAATTAATGGGAACCTTTCCCAAAGTGTAAGAATAATTGAATAAAAGAATATTCTGAATTAGAATAAGGCGTATGTTGTGTTTGTGTAACGATCCGGAATTTTGGGGCCAATTTAAAATTTTTATTTTAGAAATTTTAAGGGAATTTTAATATTTAATATAATTTACTTTAAATAAGAACGACTAAAAATTTATTTTAAAACGAATAAATTCAATTCAATTATAAAAGGAGTTTAAAACAGCGCTGCAGTTTGAAATTTTGAATTTGAACTTTGACTGACCGTACCGGATTCAAAATAAATCGGAATTGAGAGAAACAGGAAATATTTAAATCTGTTTAATCATATCTTTCCAACGAATCTGAAAAACTGAAATTTCGTTTTAAAAATCAAAAGTTATGGCCAATTCAATTTTTAGGAAGGTCGCTGTTGAATATATATATATATATTATATAGGGCCCGAAAGGCAACTTTTCACATATAAAGGAATTTCGACTCGAAACCACTTCCATTGAGTACGGAATGATGTTCCTACATTGAAAAACAGTAAACACTTATATATTTTGTGTTTCGGAATTTAATTGTTTAAAAATGTATTTTTAATATAATATATTGGCCTCAAAAATAGTCATTTTTCAAACGACCTCGGTTTTCGACGAAACCACTTTTGTTGGAACCGGAATGTCAAATTATTGCTAAGTTTCAATTTTCATAATTCTTCGAATTAATATGTGAGCGTGGCAAAGGAAAACGTGTTTTGTCAGTTTTAGTCAAATTTAATCGACTCGAAAAAGGCCATTTTCAAACGGTCTCAGAATTCGACGAAATTAGTCTTGTTAGAACCGTATCGTCAAAACATAACTAGAAATAATTTTTCTGTAATTTTTAGAGGTAGTATGTAGCCCCGGTAATTTAAAATGTAAGTTTGAATTTAATAATTAATTGATTTATAATTTAATTTAAAGAAAAACATATCGTAACAGAACTGGGTTACAAAACAAATTCCATTGTGTCCGGGACGGGGGTTATTAGCTGGGGGCGCCGCTCGTTGGGTTCGATTTGGAGTAAGTCGCATTAAACAAGAATTTTCGAATTAAAAGAATTATTAAATAATAAGAATACACTGTATAAATACAGTACAATACAAAAACCCTAATCAGTTGAGCACCCAGCCGCCGTTTCTCATCTTCAATGGCCACAAAGCACCGAAATTCAATCCCTATTATCTCCAAATCCGATTCAAATTACTTCCAACGTTTAAACTAGTGTTGAAGAGCGATTCAAGATCTATGATTCTATACGGAGGTGATTGGAAATCGAGAACCGTAGAGGCCGAGCTCGATCCTCAAACGACGGTCGTTCACACGCATCTCCAGGGCACTGGGGGCCACCTAGTTGGCCATGCTTGGGCACGGATGGAGGCGACTAGTAGGCGGTGAGGGGGGTGGTGCTCGATTCCTGTTCGACACAGCGTGATGAAGGGTATTTCGAACCCTAGAACGGAGCATAATGGGTTTTCTTTTGGAGCGTATTACAGAACATGGAAGAAGAAGATTAAGGATAAGTGGATTCTAAATTAATTAATTTACTTAATTAAATTTGTTCAAGGTATAAATTGCCATAACTCGATCATTTTAAATCAGAATTCCATGAAACCAGTTGCGTTGGACTCGTGTCAAAAAATACTTCGCGATGACGGTAACCAGATCTGAAAACAAAGACTTTGAAAATTGAGGAAAATTCAGATCTAAATAGCAATGTGAGAATTCTATTTATTTATTTAAATTAGAAATAACCAATTGTGTGATTGTGATTCTTTCTTTCCGATCCATTGTTAAATTCTAATTGATTGTCATTATTTGTATATCTAGTGATGTGATGATTGTTGTGTTGAATGATGGTTGTGTTGTTGAAACCAACATCTCATGTTAATTCAAAATTTACATTTGTCATGTTAGAACAAGATTTACATTTTAGTTAAAGTTTGTCATATTTGTTCATATTATCAGAATGAAGATTAGAAATGAACACTTTTGTGTCATTAAAAAGATTTAATTATAAATGAACACTTTTGTGTCATTAAAAAGATTTAATTATAAATGAGCATTTTTTTGTCATTAAAAAGATTAAATTAGAAATAAACATTTTTGTGCATAAGAAAAGAGGTTAAAACAAAAATATGCATTTTTGTTTACAGTAAAAGGATTGGTCAAAACACGATTATAAAGAACAAAATTAACACTTTTGCTAATTAGATTAAGTTAGACAAAATTGATATTTTTAGATTTTGTTAGACAAATGTAACATATTGGGTAATTAGAACATGTTAGTGAAAGGAATAACATTTATAAATTAAAAAGAAATATTTTTGTCACTTTTAAAAGAATGAAACCAAAGAGATATTTTGGTCATTTAATAAGAATTGTACAAGAATACACATTCTTGTTATTAAATAAGGATTACACAAAGATCGGATTTCCAGTTAGACAGCGAAGGGATTCTGAGGTTAGAAGGACGAATTTGCGTTCCAGATATTCCTGGACTCAGAAGAGAGGTGCTTGATGAATGCCACAAATCTAAGCTCAGTATACATCCAGGTGTGAATAAAATGTATAACGACATCAAACGCACATTCTGGTGGAAGTCGTTAAAAAGAGACATCTCAATATATGTTAGTCGATGCCCTACTTGCCAGCTAGTCAAGAGCGACCAACAGAAATTGGCTGGATTATTACAACCACTGGAAGTTCCTGGTTGGAAGTGGGAGCATATTTCTATGGATTTCATTGATGGTTTGCCCAGAACCAGAAAAGGAAATGACAGTATTTGGGTGATCGTAGATCGTTTCACGAAGACCGCCCATTTTATACCTGTCAGATCAAACAGAACTGCTCAGAGTCTGGCGCAGATATACTTCAGGGAAATAGTTAGACTACATGGAGTGCCGCTCAGCATAGTAAGTGATAGAGATACGATATTCACTAGTAAATTCTGGGAGGCATTTCAAGTCGAACTGGGAACGAAGTTAAACATGAGCACCGCTTATCATCCTCAGACAGACGGTCAGACTGAGAGGGTGAATCGCATTTTAGAAGATCTATTGCGGGCTTGTATTCTAGATTTCGGTGGATCATGGGAAGACCATCTGCATTTGGCTGAATTCTCTTATAACAACAGCTACCAGGCGAGTCTGACAATGTCGCCATTCGAAGCATTGTATGGTAGACCGTGCCGATCTCCTGCTTGTTGGGTCGAGCCTGGAAATAGACTTGTGTTGGGTCCTGATATGATTCGAGAAGCTGCCGACAAAGTCGATTTTATTAAGAAGCGATTACTCGCCGCTCAAAGCCGACAAAAGAGCTATGCCGATAGAAGAAGAAGAGATATATCCTTTGAAGTTGGCGACTATGTATATTTGAAAGTATCGCCGATGAGAGGAGTTATCAGGTTCAGTAAAACTGGAAAGTTAGCGCCTAAATTTATTGGTCCGTTTCCTATTCTGGAACGGATTGGAACTCTCGCTTATAAGGTCAAACTGCCTGACTGGTTGCCTGGAGTGCATGATGTATTTCATATATCTCAACTTCGAAAGCACGTTCATGATCCAGACTTGATCGTGGAAGAAGCAGCTCAACAGGACATTGAAATTACGCCAGAATTAGCTGTGAGGCGTGAGCCGCTAAAGATTATCGGCAAAGAAACCAAAGAGCTGAGAAACAAGAAGGTTCACTTAGTCAAAGTGCAATGGAGTGGAGATCCGCGAGATTGTACTTGGGAAACTGAGGAGAGCATTCAGAAAGCTTATCCTAGATGCCGAGTTGATATCTCTGATTGACTCCGGTGCAAGGTACATTTACCCTACTTTGCATTACCATTCAATTCTCTACACTATAGTTATTTTCTTTTCATGGATGTGCACTATTTATTCTATACTCTAAATGATTTTAAAGGGGTATAGGATTTGATTAGTATATTTTTAAAGGTTAAAAACAATTGAATTAGTTGTTGTGTTGTGTGATTGTAGATTTATCAAACCACTTTCGACTTTATTCCTTTTCGGGGACGAAAAGTTTTAAGTGGGGGAGATTGTAACGACCCAGAAAATCTGAACCAATTTAAAATTTTTAAATTGGCTAAAATAATGGATTTTAAATATTTAAAATAAATATTTTAGATAATGGCGATGAAAACTAAGTTTGAATCGACATTTGAAAACGAATATAATTAATTATAATTATAAATAGAATTGAAAATGGCGCGGTAGTTCGATAATTCGATTTCAAACTTCAATTGAATATACCGGGTGCAAAACAATCCGGATTTTAGTGAAACCAAAAACATTAGGATCTAATTGATGATATCTTTCTAACGAATCCGACCAATCGAAATTTGATAGCGGGAATCAAAAGATATGTCCAGTTGAAGATTCTGAATAGTCGCTATGGAATTCAGGCCCTTAAAATGGACATTTTGCAGATGACCTCGGATTTCGACGAAACCACTTTTGTTGGGTCCGCAGTGTCAAGTTATTGCTAGGTTTCAAATTTCATAATTTTTCGAATCAATACGTGAGCGTGGCAAAGGAAAACGCGTTTGACCAGTTTCTGTTGATTTTAATCGACTGGAAATTGGTCATTTTTCAAACGGTCTCAGAATTTGACGAAACTAGTTTTGTTAGGACCGTCACGTCAATACGAAGCTAGAAAATATTTTTCTGGAATTTTTCTAGTTAGTATGTGACCCCGGTAATTTGAAATGTGCGTTTAAAATTCAATATAATGATTTAAAAGAAAATTCAAAAGGAAACTGGCTGTAACGATCAAATCAGTTTGCGATACATATCCCATTGTGTTCGGAATGGGGGTAAAACGCTATGGGCGACAGGCGGTGGGCCTCGTTTCGAGGTCGTATGTGAAAGTCAACTTTTTGAATAATTAAATAATAAAATATATATATATATATATTTTATTCCCTCCCTCCCTCTTATCTTCTGCTTGGCCCCCCCGTTCGTTTTAATTCCAAACAAAGAAAGAAAAAAAAACCCTACGCCTATCGAGAAGCCGCCGCCCCTCTTACCCTCGACGCCGACGAAACCCGAAGCCGCCGCCCACCTCGAAAGCATCGCGAGCCCCCCCCCCCTTGAAGTCAACGCCTTCTCCGATTAGCCATTCGAAGCCGCTCCCCGTTCGAACCCCGAGCCGCCCAGCTCGAGAAGCACCTCCGACATTGGTGAAACCCCCCCCCCCCTCGGTAAGTATTTCGTTATTTTATTTTATAATAATTTAAAACTGTGTTTTTAATTAGCATTTTAAAAACTGTTTTTTTTTTATTTAAAGCTGATTTGAAAAAGATTATAAAAACTGTTCTTTTTAAAAGCATTTTTTTTTAACTGATTTTATAAAGAAATTAAAAACTGTGTTTTTAATTAGGAATTTAAAACTGATTTTATAAAAAACTAAAAACTGTTTATTGTAAAAAGAATAAAACTGATTTATAAAAAGTATAAAAACTGTGATTTATAAAAATATAAAAACTGGTTTTCTTGAAAAGTTGAAAACTGATTTCTTTCAAAAGTAAAAATCATATTTTTATATGTTGAAAGCAAAAGTAAAAATCATATTTTTATATGTTGAAAGCAAAAGTAAAAATCATATTTTTATATGTTGAAAGCAAAAGTAAAAATCATATTTTTATATGTTGAAAGCAAAAGTAAAAATCATATTTTTATATGTTGAAAGCAAAAGTAAAAATCATATTTTTATATGTTGAAAGCAAAAGTAAAAATCATATTTTTATATGTTGAAAGCAAAAGTAAAAATCATATTTTTATATATTGAATAGCGTAGTAAAAATTCGATTTTTACATGTGCAGAGAATACGGGTGAAAGCGACAAATAGGCGAAGATTTCTATTAAGAAGAGTCTTGAAGTTGGATAGCTATTGGTGAGATTTCTGATTTAAAAATTATATGTATATGCGTGAAAATGAAAGTGAATTGCTATATATTAATATATATATATATATATATATATATATACGCCCCTCGTCCACAAACCATGGACGATATTTATTGATTGAAATTGTTGTGATAATTGGTTGATAACGAATGGTTGTTTGGGATTGTTTGTGATTGATATTGGTTGATTATGGTTGAAAAATACCCATTTGTGGTTGTGAAATATTTGGTTGAAACCACATAGGATTAGTTTGTGGAAATGAAATAAATATATATACATGCCGCCTGCGTGCGAACTAGATGCATGTTTCCCATTTTCAAAAACCGCGAGGTTTTAAGGTAGAGCGAGGAGCCGTACTAGGGACGGTGCCGGTGTAACTACCCTGCCATTATGCTGCCGAAATTTTGAATAATATTTGTGTGTTTGAATTATTTTCATATGCTTAAACTATACTTATTCATTGTATTGAAAACATTCATGTGTTGAATTGATATTCATTCGTTGTTTAGAAATTCATGTGTTGAATGGTATTCATATTTTGAAATAAATTGTTCGATAATAAAAATCACATTTTTATCGATATCTAAAAACTATTGAAAACATTCATGTGTTGAATTGATATTCATTCGTTGTTTAGAAATTCATGTGTTGAATGGTATTCATATTTTGAAATAAATTGTTCGATAATAAAAATCACATTTTTATCGATATCTAAAAACTATTGAAAACATTCATGTGTTGAATTGATATTCATTCGTTGTTTAGAAATTCATGTGTTGAATGGTATTCATATTTTGAAATAAATTGTTCGATAATAAAAATCACATTTTTATCGATATCTAAAAACTATAGAAACATTCATGTGTTGAATTGATATTCATTCGTTGTTTAGAAATTCATGTGTTGAATGGAATTCATATTTTGAAATAAATTGTTCGATAATAAAAAATTACATTTTTATCTATATATAAAAACTATTGAAAACATTCATGTGTTGAATTGATATTCATTCGTTGTTTAGAAATTCATGTGTTGAATGGTATTCATATTTTGAAATAAATTGTTTTATGATAAAAATCCCATTTTTATCACCAACTTGAACTATATAGAAAAATAGTGTTTTGAAATGAATTGTTTTACAATAAAAATCACATTTTTATTGTATGCATAAATCGTTGAAATGCGAAGTGTTAAAAATAGCCACTTGTTCAAAATAAACATATATTAGTTGAAATATTCATTAATTAGCTAATGAAATGATTTGCACCTATTTATGTAACATTAGGATGAATGGAGTTTTTAAACCAAATAGAAATCACATATGAAGTCAAATAGAAATTGATAAATGATAAGAACTGTATATATATGTACATGCAATATTCATTGAACAGGTTATAGCAAAGGGGCTAGAGAAGAGGAATAAAATTTTGTGCCCGACAAATAGGTACACATTTACTGATTTGTTTGGGTGATGATTTTGAGCCTGTTGGCTAGCCGCTTGGCTTTTTCTTTTTCTTTTTGAGATTAGAAGGACCGGGACGCTATTTGCGATTTCCCGACGCTCCCGGTGCAGGGGAGGTTATGGCGAAATTTTTCCAAAATTTAAGGCGTTAGAAAATTTTTTGAAGTTAAAACGATATTGGAATTGTTGAATGAACTATATTTATATAACTATATAAATATAAATAAAATTAAAACGAAACGAGGCCGTGCAGTTCGTATTTTGAAACCGTGATTTCAAACGACTAGTACGGGGAATCCGACCATTGGATTTTCCCGAAACCTCAACCGTCGGGTGCGCCTTGGAATAATCTTTCCAACGGCACCAACCTTGTAAAAATCCAACGGTTGGATTGTCTGGAATGTTTAATTCAAATCTGAAGAAAAACAGCGCCAGAAGCGATTATATTTATATATATATATATATATATATATAATTATATTGAATCGAATAACGACGCTGCAGTTCGTATTTTGAAATCGAAATTTCAAACGATTGTACCGGGAGATCCGACCGTCGGAATTTCCCGAAACTGGAACCGTTGGATTCGTTTTGAAAAGACCTTTCTAATGATGTAAATTTTGCGAAGATCCAACGGTTAGATTTTCAGATATGTGTAAATCAAATCTGAAGAAAAACAGCGCCACGGCCGCCTTATGGCCCGAAGCGTCGTTTTGAATAAAATGGCTATTTTAAAATAAATAAAAATAGCGATAAATAGTTATAAAATATCATAAGCGATATGGAATGGAAATAAACTGAATTTGCTTGATTTATGTGATATTTGATGGGTGAATGTGTTTGGTGTGAAAATTACATTAAAGAATAAAATTGGTGTTGTCGAATAATTTAACCATTGAAATAAATCGAATTGAAATTCTAAATATACGTGAATTATTTGGAAAAGCCGAGTTAATTCTCATTTCAAATAATTGATCGACGATTGAAAGTCGAAGATGAAGACGATGGTCGAAGACCGGAGATCTTCACCTCGTTTGGATGGTAACCGAGGTCCTGATTGGGAGGCATCCCGAAATATGGATAATGAGTGGTGATCGTCCAGACGTACGTGTTGATCGAAGGGTTTGCGAGGTATTTAGTGCCTCCGGTTTCGTTCAAACCCAGAACGGACTTGTAAATGGACTGTGTGTCCGACATTGGAATTTGTTCTGTGTGATTGATAGCCATCAGTCGCATGGCATGAATTGCCTGTGTGGCATGCTAAGATGCAGTGATCAGGACTTCTGTTGAAAAGCAAAGTCTTGTGGTGATGATCAAAGCACCGCCTGTGTGGCGTAGCTTTGTGTATAACGTGAATTCGCGAGCCTCACACCCCGGTATGAACCTAAAACGGGAGGAAGGACCTCAGGGAGGACATGCGTTTCTTTCTAGCTAGGGTGGTGTCAGTGACCTACCAGCCCTGACATTTATATACTTTTCACCTATGTGGTTGTTGCTGTTGCGAGGCGCCTCGGTTTGATCGGACGATCCGGGTCCGATGGAGTCATTCGTTGGCTCGTTTACGCCCCAAAGGGCGGGGAAACGTATTGTTCAGGAATTTTAATCCACATCGGTGGACCGGCCCTGTCGCTCCTAGGGTCACTCGAGCTCTGATCCTGTGGCTCGGGCTAGAGAGTCACGAATTCGGTAAGGACTATCTTTTGCCTTGGTTCATGACGGAAATCCAATTTCCAAATACGTGACGATGCGGTTTCGATTGTATAGATATTTGGCGACATAGTGGCATGGGACGCTCATGTCGTCTATGATTGATAGTTATGATTTGAAATTGTTTTCAACATATAAACACTAGCAATAATATCAAATGCCTTTGTTTTATTCGTATCAAGCATATTTTGGCCGTTATAAGGTAAAAACTCTATCCTCCGGTTTGCGTTGCATTGTGTGATGGGAACTGAGTCTTATAACGGTTTCATTTTATAAAAAAGCATAGCGATGTTTTAAAAGAAAGATTTGTTTTAAAACACTGGCAATCCAATGGAGTAAACCCGTTCCACGAAAGTGGCGTGGTCCTGTGATTTGCCAATTATATATGTGTTGAATGGATTTCTCATACCAGTCCCATGACTGACTCGTAGTTTGTTTCACTTTCAAACTTGGGTGCCCCTTTTTCTACACGGGCAGCCTTGTTTTCAGGTTTAGCTGGTTCTTTTTCTGGATAGCTGGAGCTGAAGATGGATTCTATCATTTATTTCTTTTTATGCTGTTCAGCTCCTATTGTACATATTTTGTTTATTTCCGCTGTAGACATTTATGTATAGCTGAACTGTATTTGTACTAAGTAAGATCCTGTATACTGTGTAACTCTGATGATTACTTTTATCCAGTATATTTTGTTGTTCATTCTGGTGTATTTATTTAATTCTGTTCTGCTATTATCTGTTTCTGTGTTATATTCCAAAAGATAACCTTGTTTCCGTGAGAACGGGAATTCGGGTCGTCTCAACGTGGTATCAGAGCTTTGGTTAAGCTTAGTTCTGGAATATAACATTTGAACGAACTCGTCAGAAATAGAACCAGTAGTGTTCTAGGACGGGTAACTTTATACAGATAGGATCAGTAATATCCTAGTATGAGTAAAGCAGAATGAAATTACACCTTGATAGACACATTTACATTTGAAGTATGTGTTTCTATATTTTAAAATACCTTTTCTGTGACCTGACACTTGATCTGCCATTTGCAGAAGTACTAGAAAAATGAGTGTCAGAAGCAGGAATGCAGAACCGGATATTGAGGCCCTATTAATCAAATATCGAAATATGGGTGGAATACCGTTCTCTGGTGAAGAATCTATTATGAAGACACAAGCTTGGATTCGTTCGGCTGAGAAAATCTTCGAAGCATTAAAGCTGAGGGATGACCAGAAAAGATTACTGGCCTCCTGGGCTCTCAAAGATGAAGCTTTGTTCTGGTGGGATTCGGTTATAGAGAATAATCCAGAAGGTGATATCACCTGGGACAGATTCAAAGTGATTTTCTTAGAAAGATTTACTCCTCCCGAAGCAACCGAGAGATTATGTGACGAATTTTCTTATCTAATACAAGGTGATATGACCATTCCCGAATATCATAAGAAATTCAACGAACTTGCTCACTTTGCTCCTCATCTAATTCAAAATCCGAAGAGGAAAAATATGAGATTTATTCACGGACTTCAAAGGAAATACCGGAATAAGGTATTGGGGCATGTGAAGCTTCCTTTTTCAGAAATGATTTATATGGCTTATCAATATGAAGATCTTCATAAGAAAGGAATGTTACGCGACGAAGAAGAAGTCGGTTCTAGTGACAAAGAAGATTCTGAAACTGATCGTTCAGAGGCCAGTACAATGTCTGAAGTCGGTAAGGAGCCCGAAGTAAATCGAAAAAGGGCCAGATCTGAAAAGGAACCAGTAACGACAGCTGTATGCAGTAACTGCAATCGGCAAGGGCACTTTTCAGTAAGTTGCAGATCTCTCAAGAAGCGAGTAAAGGATGGATCTAAATCCGGTAAGAAGTTCCAGGAGAATAGGAAGTGCAGTCAATGCCATCAGCCCGGTCATCTTTCAAAGGCCTGCCCGCTATTCAGAAAACCTAAAGCAGTACATGTAAATGAAGTGGTAGAAGTACCTGCCTCCTCGTCTGCTCAGGAAAGGTCTGATGTTTTAGAAGGCACGCTCAATGTCAAAAACATTCCAGTTAAAGTGCTGTTTGACACAGGCGCGTCGCGAAGCTTTATTGCAAAGAGTGCAGTCAAGAAACTGGATTTGAATTTGAAAAATCTCAAAGAGCCAATGACTGTCCAAAATCCAGTGGGAGGTTCCATCAATCTCAGTTGGATTTGTGCAGTACCTGTCTCTTTTTCTTGCTATAAATTCCCTATTATCTCTATCATCATGAATTTTAATGAATTCGATCTTATTCTGGGATTGGATTGGTTAACTAGATATGAAGCTGAAGTTAAATGCGCCGAGAGAGTGGTTAAAGCAAAGGCCCAATCGGGGAATTATATAACCATACCATGTGAAGGCCCGACTTCAAATAGAAAAGATTTCTGGTCAGCTCTCGATGTTTCTCCAGCCCAAATAGAAAATATCCCTGAAATCACTGAGAATATTCCTGACCTCATTAAAGATATTCCTGTCGTCAAGGATTATGCGGATGTGTTTGAGGAAGTCGTTCGCTTACCTCCGCAGAGAGAAATAGATTTCAAGATTGCTTTAATTCCCAATGCAAGGCCGGTAGTTCACGCTATTCGAAGAATGTCCTTGAAAGAGAAGGAGGAATTAGACAATCAAACACGACAGCTAGTATGGAAAGGTCTGATCAGGCCTAGTTTCTCTGACTGGGGTGCAGCAGTGGTGTTTGTCCCAAAATCTGACGGTACTCTACGTCTATGTGTGGATTATCGTGATTTAAACAAGCAGACCATAAAGAACAAATATCCATTGCCGCGGATTGATGATTTGTTGGATCGATTAAATGGAGCACAAGTATTCTCACGAATGGACCTAGCTACAGGATTCCATCAACTTCGAATAGCCGAAGAGTGTGTTCCAATGACAGCGTTCATAGGCCCCGACTTATTCTACGAGTGGTTAGTAATGCCGTTCGGCTTATGTAACGCTCCAGCCTATTTCGTCGATCTAATGAACAGGGTATTCAGGGGAGTTTTGAATAAATTTGTTCTGGTTTTTATTGATGATATTCTAATCTTCTCTAAATCAAAGGCCGAACATGAAAAGCATCTGGAACAAGTGTTAGAAATTCTCAGAAGGAATGTATTGAAAGCCAAGTTTTCCAAATGTATCTTCTGGCAAGATGAAGTGAAATTTCTGGGCCATGTCGTATCGAAAGATGGAATCGCTGTGGATCCAAGCAAAATCACAGCTATTCAGAATTGGAAACAGCCCAGTACTCCCACTGAAGTCCGCAGTTTTCTCGGATTGGCTAGCTATTACCGAAAGTTCGTTAAAGACTTTTCGAAGATATCTGGTCACTTAACGAAGCTTACAAAGAAGCATTCTAAATTCAAATGGACTCAAGAGAGTGAGGAGGCTTTCGAAGAGCTAAAGTTGAGATTAACGACTGCTACAGTGTTAACCATCATTGATGGCAACCAAGATTTAAAAGTATGGACTGATGCTTCTAGAGAAGGCCTCGGCGCAGTGTTAATGCAAAGAGGCCAAGTGATTGCCTATGCTAGCCGTCAACTGAAGCCGCACGAGAAGAACTACGTAACTCATGATCTTGAGTTATTGGCTATCATATTCTCTTTGAAAATCTGGAGGCACTATCTTCTGGGCGAGAGATTTGAACTGTTTACAGATCACCAGTCGTTAAAGTATCTGTTCACTCAGAAGGACTTAAATCTGAGACAGCAACGTTGGCTGGAGTTTCTTGCAGCATATGACTTCGAAATTATATATACTCCGGGAAAAGCCAATGTCGTGGCCGATGCGTTAAGCCGAAAGAATGTAATGATCGCCAGTTTCATCATTGCGACTTCATTGATTGATAAGATATCGGCTCTCCAAAAGGACGACCAATTTATCAAAGGAATAAGTCAGCGAATTCGTGAAGGCAATGCTTCGGATTTCCAGTTAGACAGCGAAGGGATTCTGAGGTTAGAAGGACGAATTTGCGTTCCAGATATTCCTGGACTCAGAAGAGAGGTGCTTGATGAATGCCACAAATCTAAGCTCAGTATACATCCAGGTGTGAATAAAATGTATAACGACATCAAACGCACATTCTGGTGGAAGTCGTTAAAAAGAGACATCTCAATATATGTTAGTCGATGCCCTACTTGCCAGCTAGTCAAGAGCGACCAACAGAAATTGGCTGGATTATTACAACCACTGGAAGTTCCTGGTTGGAAGTGGGAGCATATTTCTATGGATTTCATTGATGGTTTGCCCAGAACCAGAAAAGGAAATGACAGTATTTGGGTGATCGTAGATCGTTTCACGAAGACCGCCCATTTTATACCTGTCAGATCAAACAGAACTGCTCAGAGTCTGGCGCAGATATACTTCAGGGAAATAGTTAGACTACATGGAGTGCCGCTCAGCATAGTAAGTGATAGAGATACGATATTCACTAGTAAATTCTGGGAGGCATTTCAAGTCGAACTGGGAACGAAGTTAAACATGAGCACCGCTTATCATCCTCAGACAGACGGTCAGACTGAGAGGGTGAATCGCATTTTAGAAGATCTATTGCGGGCTTGTATTCTAGATTTCGGTGGATCATGGGAAGACCATCTGCATTTGGCTGAATTCTCTTATAACAACAGCTACCAGGCGAGTCTGACAATGTCGCCATTCGAAGCATTGTATGGTAGACCGTGCCGATCTCCTGCTTGTTGGGTCGAGCCTGGAAATAGACTTGTGTTGGGTCCTGATATGATTCGAGAAGCTGCCGACAAAGTCGATTTTATTAAGAAGCGATTACTCGCCGCTCAAAGCCGACAAAAGAGCTATGCCGATAGAAGAAGAAGAGATATATCCTTTGAAGTTGGCGACTATGTATATTTGAAAGTATCGCCGATGAGAGGAGTTATCAGGTTCAGTAAAACTGGAAAGTTAGCGCCTAAATTTATTGGTCCGTTTCCTATTCTGGAACGGATTGGAACTCTCGCTTATAAGGTCAAACTGCCTGACTGGTTGCCTGGAGTGCATGATGTATTTCATATATCTCAACTTCGAAAGCACGTTCATGATCCAGACTTGATCGTGGAAGAAGCAGCTCAACAGGACATTGAAATTACGCCAGAATTAGCTGTGAGGCGTGAGCCGCTAAAGATTATCGGCAAAGAAACCAAAGAGCTGAGAAACAAGAAGGTTCACTTAGTCAAAGTGCAATGGAGTGGAGATCCGCGAGATTGTACTTGGGAAACTGAGGAGAGCATTCAGAAAGCTTATCCTAGATGCCGAGTTGATATCTCTGATTGACTCCGGTGCAAGGTACATTTACCCTACTTTGCATTACCATTCAATTCTCTACACTATAGTTATTTTCTTTTCATGGATGTGCACTATTTATTCTATACTCTAAATGATTTTAAAGGGGTATAGGATTTGATTAGTATATTTTTAAAGGTTAAAAACAATTGAATTGGTTGTTGTGTTGTGTGATTGTAGATTTATCAAACCACTTTCGACTTTATTCCTTTTCGGGGACGAAAAGTTTTAAGTGGGGGAGATTGTAACGACCCAGAAAATCTGAACCAATTTAAAATTTTTAAATTGGCTAAAATAATGGATTTTAAATATTTAAAATAAATATTTTAGATAATGGCGATGAAAACTAAGTTTGAATCGACATTTGAAAACGAATATAATTAATTATAATTATAAATAGAATTGAAAATGGCGCGGTAGTTCGATAATTCGATTTCAAACTTCAATTGAATATACCGGGTGCAAAACAATCCGGATTTTAGTGAAACCAAAAACATTAGGATCTAATTGATGATATCTTTCTAACGAATCCGACCAATCGAAATTTGATAGCGGGAATCAAAAGATATGTCCAGTTGAAGATTCTGAATAGTCGCTATGGAATTCAGGCCCTTAAAAATGGACATTTTGCAGATGACCTCGGATTTCGACGAAACCACTTTTGTTGGGTCCGCAGTGTCAAGTTATTGCTAGGTTTCAAATTTCATAATTTTTCGAATCAATATGTGAGCGTGGCAAAGGAAAACGCGTTTGACCAGTTTCTGTTGATTTTAATCGACTGGAAATTGGTCATTTTTCAAACGGTCTCAGAATTTGACGAAACTAGTTTTGTTAGGACCGTATCGTCAATACGAAGCTAGAAAATATTTTTCTGGAATTTTTCTAGTTAGTATGTGACCCCGGTAATTTGAAATGTGCGTTTAAAATTCAATATAATGATTTAAAAGAAAATTCAAAAGGAAACTGGCTGTAACGATCAAATCAGTTTGCGATACATATCCCATTGTGTCCGAAATGGGGGTAAAACGCTATGGGCGACAGGCGGTGGGCCTCGTTTCGAGGTCGTATGTGAAAGTCAACTTTTTGAATAATTAAATAATAAAATATATATATATATATATATTTTTATTCCCTCCCTCCCTCTTATCTTCTGCTTGCCCCCCCCCCCCCGTTCGTTTTAATTCCAAACAAAGAAAAAAAAACCCTATGCCTATCGAGAAGCCGCCGCCCCTCTTACCCTCGACGCCGACGAAACCCGAAGCCGTCGCCCACCTCGAAAGCATCGCGAGCCCCCCCCCCTTGAAGTCAACGCCTTCTCCGATTCGCCATTCGAAGCCGCTCCCCGTTCGAACCCCGAGCCGCCCAGCTCGAGAAGCACCTCCGACATTGGTGAACCCCCCCCCCCTCGGTAAGTATTTCGTTATTTTATTTTATAATAATTTAAAACTGTGTTTTTAATTAGCATTTTAAAAACTGTTTTTTTTTTATTTAAAGCTGATTTGAAAAAGATTATAAAAACTGTTCTTTTTAAAAGCATTTTTTTTAACTGATTTTATAAAGAAATTAAAAACTGTGTTTTTAATTAGGAATTTAAAACTGATTTTATAAAAAACTAAAAACTGTTTATTGTAAAAAGAATAAAACTGATTTATAAAAAGTATAAAAACTGTGATTTATAAAAATATAAAAACTGGTTTTCTTGAAAAGTTGAAAACTGATTTCTTTCAAAAGTAAAAATCATATTTTTATATGTTGAAAGCAAAAGTAAAAATCATATTTTTATATGTTGAAAGAAAAAGTAAAAATCATATTTTTATATGTTGAAAGCAAAAGTAAAAATCATATTTTTATATGTTGAAAGCAAAAGTAAAAATCATATTTTTATATGTTGAAAGCAAAAGTAAAAATCATATTTTTATATGTTGAAAGCAAAAGTAAAAATCATATTTTTATATGTTGAAAGCAAAAGTAAAAATCATATTTTTATATATTGAATAGCGTAGTAAAAATTCGATTTTTACATGTGCAGAGAATACGGGTGAAAGCGACAAATAGGCGAAGATTTCTATTAAGAAGAGTCTTGAAGTTGGATAGCTATTGGTGAGATTTCTGATTTAAAAATTATATGTATATGCGTGAAAATGAAAGTGAATTGCTATATATTAATATCTATATATATATATACGCCCCTCGTCCACAAACCATGGACGATATTTATTGATTGAAATTGTTGTGATAATTGGTTGATAACGAATGGTTGTTTGGGATTGTTTGTGATTGATATTGGTTGATTATGGTTGAAAAATACCCATTTGTGGT
The DNA here is from genome assembly GCA_030737875.1 of Allium sativum. Lineage (NCBI taxonomy): Eukaryota > Viridiplantae > Streptophyta > Magnoliopsida > Asparagales > Amaryllidaceae > Allium > Allium sativum. The sequence continues at coordinate 246,638,934 of CM060924.1, forward strand.
TGTGAAATATTTGGTTGAAACCACATAGGATTAGTTTGTGGAAATGAAATAAATATATATACATGCCGCCTGCGTGCGAACTAGATACATGTTTCCCATTGTCAAAAACCGCGAGGTTTTAAGGTAGAGCGAGGAGCCGTACTAGGGACGGTGCCGGTGTAACTACCCTGCCGTTATGCTGCCGAAATTTTGAATAATATTTGTGTGTTTGAATTATTTTCATATGCTTAAACTATACTTATTCATTGTATTGAAAACATTCATGTGTTGAATTGATATTCATTCGTTGTTTAGAAATTCATGTGTTGAATGGTATTCATATTTTGAAATAAATTGTTCGATAATAAAAATCACATTTTTATCGATATCTAAAAACTATTGAAAACATTCATGTGTTGAATTGATATTCATTCGTTGTTTAGAAATTCATGTGTTGAATGGTATTCATATTTTGAAATAAATTGTTCGATAATAAAAATCACATTTTTATCGATATCTAAAAACTATTGAAAACATTCATGTGTTGAATTGATATTCATTCGTTGTTTAGAAATTCATGTGTTGAATGGTATTCATATTTTGAAATAAATTGTTCGATAATAAAAATCACATTTTTATCGATATCTAAAAACTATAGAAACATTCATGTGTTGAATTGATATTCATTCGTTGTTTAGAAATTCATGTGTTGAATGGAATTCATATTTTGAAATAAATTGTTCGATAATAAAAAATTACATTTTTATCTATATATAAAAACTATTGAAAACATTCATGTGTTGAATTGATATTCATTCGTTGTTTAGAAATTCATGTGTTGAATGGTATTCATATTTTGAAATAAATTGTTTTATGATAAAAATCCCATTTTTATCACCAACTTGAACTATATAGAAAAATAGTGTTTTGAAATGAATTGTTTTACAATAAAAATCACATTTTTATTGTATGCATAAATCGTTGAAATGCGAAGTGTTAAAAATAGCCACTTGTTCAAAATAAACATATATTAGTTGAAATATTCATTAATTAGCTAATGAAATGATTTGCACCTATTTATGTAACATTAGGATGAATGGAGTTTTTAAACCAAATAGAAATCACATATGAAGTCAAATAGAAATTGATAAATGATAAGAACTGTATATATATGTACATGCAATATTCATTGAACAGGTTATAGCAAAGGGGCTAGAGAAGAGGAATAAAATTTTGTGCCCGACAAATAGGTACACATTTACTGATTTGTTTGGGTGATGATTTTGAGCCTGTTGGCTAGCCGCTTGGCTTTTTCTTTTTCTTTTTGAGATTAGAAGGACCGGGACGCTATTTGCGATTTCCCGACGCTCCCGGTGCAGGGGAGGTTATGGCGAAATTTTTCCAAAATTTAAGGCGTTAGAAAAATTTTTGAAGTTAAAACGATATTGGAATTGTTGAATGAACTATATTTATATAACTATATAAATATAAATAAAATTAAAACGAAACGAGGCCGTGCAGTTCGTATTTTGAAACCGTGATTTCAAACGACTAGTACGGGGAATCCGACCATTGGATTTTCCCGAAACCTCAACCGTCGGGTGCGCCTTGGAATAATCTTTCCAACGGCACCAACCTTGTAAAAATCCAACGGTTGGATTGTCTGGAATGTTTAATTCAAATCTGAAGAAAAACAGCGCCAGAAGCGATTATATTTATATATATATATATAAATATAATTATATTGAATCGAATAACGACGCTGCAGTTCGTATTTTGAAATCGAAATTTCAAACGATTGTACCGGGAGATCCGACCGTCGGAATTTCCCGAAACTGGAACCGTTGGATTCGTTTTGAAAAGACCTTTCTAATGATGTAAATTTTGCGAAGATCCAACGGTTAGATTTTCATATATGTGTAAATCAAATCTGAAGAAAAACAGCGCCACGGCCGCCTTATGGCCCGAAGCGTCGTTTTGAATAAAATGGCTATTTTAAAATAAATAAAAATAGCGATAAATAGTTATAAAATATCATAAGCGATATGGAATGGAAATAAACTGAATTTGCTTGATTTATGTGATATTTGATGGGTGAATGTGTTTGGTGTGAAAATTACATTAAAGAATAAAATTGGTGTTGTCGAATAATTTAACCATTGAAATAAATCGAATTGAAATTCTAAATATACGTGAATTATTTGGAAAAGCCGAGTTAATTCTCATTTCAAATAATTGATCGACGATTGAAAGTCGAAGATGAAGACGATGGTCGAAGACCGGAGATCTTCACCTCGTTTGGATGGTAACCGAGGTCCTGATTGGGAGGCATCCCGAAATATGGATAATGAGTGGTGATCGTCCAGACGTACGTGTTGATCGAAGGGTTTGCGAGGTATTTAGTGCCTCCGGTTTCGTTCAGACCCAGAACGGACTTGTAAATGGACTGTGTGTCCGACATTGGAATTTGTTCTGTGTGATTGATAGCCATCAGTCGCATGGCATGAATTGCCTGTGTGGCATGCTAAGATGCAGTGATCAGGACTTCTGTTGAAAAGCAAAGTCTTGTGGTGATGATCAAAGCACCGCCTGTGTGGCGTAGCTTTGTGTATAACGTGAATTCGCGAGCCTCACACCCCGGTATGAACCTAAAACGGGAGGAAGGACCTCAGGGAGGACATGCGTTTCTTTCTAGCTAGGGTGGTGTCAGTGACCTACCAGCCCTGACATTTATATACTTTTCACCTATGTGGTTGTTGCTGTTGCGAGGCGCCTCGGTTTGATCGGACGATCCGGGTCCGATGGAGTCATTCGTTGGCTCGTTTACGCCCCAAAGGGCGGGGAAACGTATTGTTCAGGAATTTTAATCCACATCGGTGGACCGGCCCTGTCGCTCCTAGGGTCACTCGAGCTCTGATCCTGTGGCTCGGGCTAGAGAGTCACGAATTCGGTAAGGACTATCTTTTGCCTTGGTTCATGACGGAAATCCAATTTCCAAATACGTGACGATGCGGTTTCGATTGTATAGATATTTGGCGACATAGTGGCATGGGACGCTCATGTCGTCTATGATTGATAGTTATGATTTGAAATTGTTTTCAACATATAAACACTAGCAATAATATCAAATGCCTTTGTTTTATTCGTATCAAGCATATTTTGGCCGTTATAAGGTAAAAACTCTATCCTCCGGTTTGCGTTGCATTGTGTGATGGGAACTGAGTCTTATAACGGTTTCATTTTATAAAAAAGCATAGCGATGTTTTAAAAGAAAGATTTGTTTTAAAACACTGGCAATCCAATGGAGTAAACCCGTTCCACGAAAGTGGCGTGGTCCTGTGATTTGCCAATTATATATGTGTTGAATGGATTTCTCATACCAGTCCCATGACTGACTCGTAGTTTGTTTCACTTTCAAACTCGGGTGCCCCTTTTTCTACACGGGCAGCCTTGTTTTCAGGTTTAGCTGGTTCTTTTTCTGGATAGCTGGAGCTGAAGATGGATTCTATCATTTATTTCTTTTTATGCTGTTCAGCTCCTATTGTACATATTTTGTTTATTTCCGCTGTAGACATTTATGTATAGCTGAACTGTATTTGTACTAAGTAAGATCCTGTATACTGTGTAACTCTGATGATTACTTTTATCCAGTATATTTTGTTGTTCATTCTGGTGTATTTATTTAATTCTGTTCTGCTATTATCTGTTTCTGTGTTATATTCCAAAAGATAACCTTGTTTCCGTGAGAACGGGAATTCGGGTCGTCTCATTTAACAAGGAGTATATAAAGAATAGTGTTTTTGTCAAACATGATTCTTAAATAACATTTTCTTATAAATGTTACCTTGAAATAAAATAACATTTTCTTATAAATGTTACAGTAGAATAAAATAACATTTCCTTACAAATGTTACCTTGTGAATAAAAACAACTTTTTTATTTGAAATATGATTTGCAAATAAAAATAACATTTTTGAATTGGAATTTATTTTGTAAATAAAAAGAAACACTTTGTTTACATTAAAGGATTAGACAAAATATTCATATTTTGTTTACATTAAAGAAGATTAGACAAATTCATATTTTGTTTACTTTGAAGAGGATATGAAAATGTATATCTTTATACATTAAAAAGAATGAATTGAAAATATATATCTTTATACATTAAAAAGAAGGAACTGAAAATGTATATATATATATTTTAACATTAAAAAGAATGAAGTAAAATATTCATTTTGTCATTTAAAAATGAATGTTTTTGTGTATTAAAAAGGATTAACACAAAATGAATGTTTTTGTGTGTATTAAAAAGGATTAAATAAGGATGAATACATTTGTGTACATTAAAACTGTGGTAGATAAAAATGTATAGTTTTGTTTACATTAAAAAGGGTTTAAACCAAAATAGTCATCTTGGTCATTAAAAAGAGTTTACACCAAAGTATACATTTTTGGTTATTAAAGAAGTTTACACCAAAATCTACCTTTTTGGTTATTTAAGGGGATTACACCAAAATTTACATTTTTGTTTATTTAAATGAATTAGTCAAAATTATCACATTTTGTACATTAGAAATGAATTAGACAAATTATCATATTTTATTGCAATGAAAAGATTAAGCAAAATTATCTTGTTGCATTGAAAAGAATTAAAAAAAAGTATCACATTTTATACATGAAAGGGAATTTGGCAAAATTACATTTTTGTCATATTTAAAAGAATGATTAAAAGAGACATTTTTGCCACACTTAAAAGAATGTGACCAAAATATTCAATGTTGGTCATTTAAAAGGATTTCACCAAAATATACATTTATACTTTTGGTCATTGAAAAAGGATTACACAAAGATTGGAAAGTTAATATTTTTATTTGACGATTAGTCACTATAAAAATATCCTTTGTTAAAATATGATGTTAATGATGGCTTGGAATATATGAATGTGTTGATTTATTTATTATAATGTTATTATATTCAAAACTGAATATTACACTTCCATTTACAAGTTCTCCGACTTGTTTATGTGATTGGGTCGATAATTCTTACACATCGCCCAAGTGCACAAATAATTTATTATTTGTTTGTTGGATGAAACCCCACAAGGGTGCTGGGATGATATTTGACCTACACTAGTCCCAATATTTAGTGTAGAATCCACTTTGGTTGATTAATTGGATGATTGATAATTATTTATCACGCTTGTTGATTTCACGCAGTATATGGTTATTGATTGAGTCACATTCCAATAAAGAATATTCTAGAAAAAGAATATTTTAGAAAATATTTTAGAAAAAGAACATATTTTAGAAAAATATATTTATATTGAAATAAACTAGTTATTCACTGGAATAAATCATTAAATCTTGGTTTAATGAAGTTTTTCCAACTTGTTAATATTTAATTGAAATTAAATTAAATAAAGTGGATTTGGGTTTATCGTGAATAGTGTCTTAAATAACACTTTTCTTAAACCCCATATTAAAAGAATTATCTTTTAATTTAAATTATTTAAGTTTTCAATTATATTTAACAATTGAAATAAAAGCAATGTGAATTTGGTTTATCGTGAATGGTGTTTTTAGCGACATTTGTTCTTTAACTCAATTTATATCAAGAATATAATTTGGAATTTGTAAATCCTTTATTTAGATTTAAAATGGGAATTTTCCAAAAGCCAAGTTTCAAATTTAATATTTTAAATTGGAATTGAATAGAATTCGAGTTTATAATAACCGAGACAAGCTTATGTAAAAGAAGACCGATACTACATATGGAATTTAAGAGGCTTTGCTGTTATTCCATTCATATTATTGCTCGGATACAGAAATTTATAACGATTATATATTGATTTGATTTCTGTGAAGATTCCATATTTTATGAAAGATGAGTTTGGGTTTACCGTGAACTATGTTTTAAATGACATTAGTTCTTTAACCCAGTTAAAGATAAGATAAATTTCTTAAATTTAAATAATCATTGAATAATGATTTTTGGTTTTAAAACCAAATTGGGATTTAATAAATCTTTAAAATTTAAGAATAAATTTGAAGAACTTATCTTTGATAGGATAATGTGAATATTTTATTTAAAAGAATATTCTGAATCGGAATGAGACGTTGGATGTGTTTTTATTTGTAGTAACTGATTTTTAATTATAAAAATACGTGAGTTATTCGGAAAGACCGGGTTTAACCCATTCTGAATAATTTATACGACGATGAAGAGTCGAAGATGAAGACGGTGGTTGAAGACCGACGATCTTCACATCGAATGGATGTGTTGCTACAGAGACCCTGATGGGAGTAGCTACCTTAAAGGGGATTCAGTGGTGGTCGTCTGGACTATTGTTGATTGTTCGGATTTGGTTTTCGCTCAGACCCAGAGCATAAGCTAGTAAATGGATGCGTATTTGACATTGGATTTCATTCCATGTGAATTAAATCGATTTCTGTTAATGTATGTCTGTTTGGTGGTGGAGGATTTATTCTCTACTTAACACCCTGGTATATATTAATAGTGATTGATCGCATGACGTGAATTGTCAATGTGGCATGCCAAGATGCAATTGATCAAGGCTTTTGTTGAAAAGCAGGGCCTTGTGGGATGATCAAAGCATAGCCTATTACGGCATAGCTTTGTGTATATCGTGACTTCGCAAGCCTCACACCTCGGTATGAGTCAAAAACGGGATATGGACTGCAGGGAGTGCACACATTTCTTTCTAGCTAGTGGTAGTGTTAGTGCTTTGACACGACCTGGCATTTTACTTATGTGGATGATGGATTTTAAGGTGCCTCGGATTTTTATAGGCCGATAGTGGTCATATTATAGGTTCAAAGGAACCGGGAAACGTGTGTTCAGGCATAATTAATCCACTACCCTTAGGTAGGGACCGGCCCTGAAGATCCAAGGGTTCACTGCGGGTGATCCTGAGGCATTTGCTAGAGAGTCTCGAATCGGAGAGGAGCTTGCCCCAAGCCTCTACTCCTGATGGAAATCCAATTTCCAATACTACCTTGCGGTTTTGATTGTAGAACTAGTATGGCGACATAGTAGGATGAGGTACTATGCTGTCTATGATTAATACATTATGATTGAAATTGTTTTTGAAATATATATACCCACAGATATACACACTAATATTAAATCTGTTTTATTGTATCACGCATCTTTTGACCATTATAAGGTAAAACCCTATCCTCCGGTTTGCGTTGCATTGTGTTATGGGACTTGGGTTTTATAATGGTTTCATTTTTCTAAAAAGCATTGCGGTGTTTAACGATTTACTTTAATTTATGCACTGGCAATCCAATGGAGTAAACCCATTCCGCGTTAGTGGCGTGGTCCTGTGATTAGCCTTATTATTAGATAAGTTTAGTTAAGATTTCTCATACCAGTCCCACGACTGACCTGTAGTTTGTTTCACTGGCAAACTCAGGTGCCCATATTTTCCACACGGGCAGTCGAGTAGCTTTTTGCAGATATATTTACAGGGTCCGGGCTCACAGCTGAAGCGGTATTCGGAAAGCTCTGTATCCGTGTATTCCTTTCAGTTGTATATTTGTATTATTTTTCCGCTGCTATTTAAATGTAATTTAAAACTCTGATATTATTGTATTTCTATTTCTGTAATAAGTATTCATACTCTGCTATATTCTTGTACTCTGATGTAATTGTAGTTATCAGCAATAAAATGTTCTTCAGTTTGTGCTCTAATGTGTATTGTTCTAGAAGCAATCCAGGCTTTCCTTTTCTGGGAAGTGTGGGTCGTTTCAGTTTGTGTAACACTTGTTTATTATATACGCGAGTTATTCAGAAAGACCAGATTTATCCCATTCAGAATAACTGATTCGATGATGTGTCGAGGATGAAGACGGTGGTCGAAGACCGGAGGTCTTCACATCGTTTGGATAATTACTGATGATCTTGATTGGGCTGTACACCCAAGAGGAGGGAATCAGTTGGTGATCGTCCAGACGTACTTGGAGATCGAGGGATATGCGAGGTATCGGGTGCCTCCGGTTTCGTACAGACCTAGAACGGACTTGTAAATTGACTGTGTGTCTGACATTGGATATCATTCTATGTGATTGATGGATAGTGGTTTGCCTGTGTGGCATGCTAAGATGCAAATGATCAAGGCTTCTGTTGAAAAGCAGAGTCTTGTGGTTGATGATCAAAGCACCTCCTGTGTGGCATAGCTTTATGTATAACGTTAATTCGCGAGCCTCACACCCCGGTTGTGAACCAGAAATAGGAGAGGACATCAGGGAGGACATGCGTTTCTTTCTAGCTAGGGTGGTGTCAGTGACCTACCAGCCCTGACATTTATATTATTTTCACCTGTGTGGTTGTTGGATTGTGAGGCGCCTCGGCTATATCGGTGACTATGGGGAGCCGATGGAGTCATTTGGCTCATGTACGCCCCAAAGGGCGGGGAAACACGGTGTTCAGGCATTTTAATCCATATCGGTGGACCACCCCTGACGATCCAAGGGCTCACCTGTGTCTGGATCCTGAGACATGGGCAAGATTGTCTCAAATCGTTAGAGGACTATCTTTTGCCTCGGTTCACAGATGGAAATCCAACTTCCAATACATGACTTTGCGGTTTTGATTGTAGAGCCTAGTATGGAGACTTGATATATGGTACCCATGCCGTCTAGGATTGATACATTTATATTTGAAGTTGTTTTATACACTATGCACTTATTATAGTATCAAATGATTTGTTTTTAATGTACCAAGCATGTTTGGCTATTATAAGGGAAAACCTATCCTCCGGCTTGTGTTGCATTGTGTGATGGGACCTGGGTCTTATAATAACTTCATTTTTTCAAAAAGCATTGTGTTGTTTTGTTATATGCACTGGTATTCTTGGGAGGAAACTCGTTCCGTGTTATACGGTGTGGTCCCTTGATTTACTTTACTTTAAAGTAAAGTTTTAATAACTGTTTTAGTCCTCACACTAGTCACATGACTGACCTGGAGTTTATAGTTTTAACCTAAACTCTGGGTGCCCTTATTTTGACACGGGCAGCTAGTAGTTTTGGTTTTGCAGATTTATATTCACAGGATCCTGATTTGCAGCTGGAACGATATCCGGAAAGCTTTGTATCCGTATATCTCTTTCAGTTGTGTATTGTATTATTTTTCTGCTGCAGTAATGTATTTAAATCTCTGATATTTTCTGGTGTATTTTATTCATTCATACTCTGTAATATTCTTGTATTCTGATGGAATTGTTGTAATTGACAATGAAATGTTCTTCTGTTTGTGTCCCGATGTGTCTTGTTCTCAGTACAATTTGTGCTTTCCTTACCGGGGGGGTTCGGGTCGTTTCAGCTGCTTTCGAAGTATAGCTCAAGTTTTTATCTCTACTATGGCTTTGTCTCTTTTATCTGGGGAATTATGTTTTCTTTTAAATATTTTTGTACTCTGATGTTAAAAGACAGAAGTTATGTTGTAATGGTTTTTGAGACTCATGGTATTTTGAACACGCTATATAATTTGTGTTTGAAATAAAAATTTAAATTTCCATTGCTATCTTATTTATGTCTGTCTTTTTAAATTCTATGTTTGTTTACCTATTGTTTACCTATAACGCTTCACGAAACTTAATGCATTCCCTTTGTGAGTGACATTAACGGACGTGGGGTGCCACAGATACTTGCATATGGTTAGCCTTAGGATGCAAGTACACAACTGGACGAGCTAGTGGTGCACCACTACACTCACCGCCATGTCGTCGAGGGGTAGAACCAGAGCCAGACATAATATACCTGCCACATAGATACATATACAATTCATAATAATTATGTTATGATGAACTATTAAAAAAAGTAATACATGCTACACATTTGTCATGTTGTGTATGTGTTGTGTGTGTGATTATACACTAATTGTCGTTAAAATTAGATAAGTTGGATAAATGCAATATTAACCATAGGTAAATGTTATGTGAATAATTGTGAAAATTACTATATTTTACTCAGTCTTCGTCGTTTTCTGATTCAGACCAAGTTTCATGTTTTGTGTCGTTTTCCTCTACACTCTCAAATGCTTCGACTAATACATTTGTCTCATCATTTAAAGGTCTATAATCAGTTTGATCGTCTGCAATTGTTATTTCAACATTTTCCTTTAAATCTACTTGATAGGCTTGCTCATCAGGAATATTCTTTCCATCGAACATAAATCTTTCCTTGGTTTTAAAAACCGTAGACCAATCTGCTTTATCCCTTTTTAGAGATGGATAAGGGGCGTAATAAGCTTATAGAGCTTGTATGGCTAGTACAAAAGGGTCGTACTTTTGATAACGCGAGGTATGTTTAATTTCTGTAAGATTATAATTTGGATGCACGTTAATACCAGAACCTGGAACATTGCTGAACCAGTTGCATCTAAACAAATAAACATCCTCTATGGGCCTTGTAAAATATGTCAATTGCAAAATCTGAGTTAACACACCATAAAAATCATTTATATGATTATTAGGATCTTCACTGCCTCTAACAAACACACCAATACTATTTTTTAATTTTTCAGCACCGTATTCCTTGGTGTTGAATTTATACCCATTAATAAAAAATATTGGATACGTTTTAACGCTTCTTTTCGGTCCAAAGGCCAAATGTTTCAGCCCTTTGTCAAGCTCATGATTTGTGGGATCAGAAACTTAGTTCCTAAATCAACTACTAAAATCTTTGCTTAAATCGACGCTTGGATTTTGTGACTCATAACTGCAAACACAATTATTATATGTTACATTATTATTAACACATGTAACTTAAATTTAACAAAATTTGTAAAAAAAAAATCATTACCTAATCAAAGGAGCAACTTTAGGATAATTAAGAAGAATATATGTGTGTGCTACACGGTAATCTTTATCGTCTTTCCATATTTCCACACATTTTATAGCATGTTGGCCATGTTGTTTAAAAATAGATAATGTTGCTTCAGAAGAAGAATCTTGTTCAATGCCCTCATCATTACGCAGAACGCTTTCAAATGATAAGTTCCCATGATCATTAAAATAATGACAGAAAAAAGGAAGCTTCTTCCTCAATATATGATTTGCAAATAGAATCTTCAACTCGAGCTTTTTGTCTCACTTTTTTCTTTAAATGATTTAACTACATAATAAAAAATATTTTGGGTCAATATTAACTTCTATTTATAATTAAATAAACATTTGAATACTTAGTATAATAACATACCTTTCAAATGGATACATCCATCCATATTGCATAGGACCTCGAAGACGTGCTTCATATTGAAGATGAACAGGTAAATGCTCCATTACACTAAAGAAACCCGAAGGAAATATTTTCTCCAGTTTGCAGAGCAGTACATGGATTTTTTGTTTAAGTTTAAGTAGATGGTCAACTTTTAACATAGTTAAACAAAGATCCATGTAAAATAAGCCAAGTTTTGTCATTACCTTCCAAATTTTTACAGGTAACAACACTTTGAATGTGATGGGTAACAAATTTTCCACCATTACATAACAATCATGGCTTTTTGTTCCACTCAGCCTTCCGTTTTTATAATCGACACATTTACGAAGATTAAAGAAAATTCCATCGGGAAAGCATAATTCTTCCACCCATTTTAATAGTACTTTAACTTGGTTGTTGTCTAGTTCATAGCATGCTTTGGTTTTTTTTACCGTTATTGGGCTTCATATGAAGCTCAAGATGATTGCATATTTCCTCTATATCACGTCTAGATTTCAGATCGTCCTTAGTTTGCCCTTCACATTTAGAACTGTATTAAACACATTATCAAATACATTTTTCTCATTATGCATCATGTTAATGTTATGACGGGTTAAGAGATTTTTCCAATAAGGTAGTTCCTAGAATATACTTTGCTTGCACCAATTATGAATCGTCGATTTACCTTGAATTTCAATTTGTTTTTCAGTTTCATGTATCTTTGGATGATCTTTTACAAGTTCATATATATCCTCACTTGACCAAACCATTGGTGGTCGTAGAGTCTCATGTTTATTAGCTGTGAAGTATTTTTTGCTTCTTCTAAAAGGATGATTAATATGAAGAAAACATCGATGACAATAAAACCATGAAATTTTCCTCCCAAGCGGTAATGAAAATGCTGGTGTTTCTTCAATGCAATAAAGACAAGCAAAACGATAGGTTGTACTCCAACCCGAAAGCATTGCATATGCAGGAAAATCACTAATGGCCCGTTACAAAGAAGCGAACATCCATTTTTTTTCTTTTTTGATACGTCGTATGTTTCAACTCCTTCATACAATAATTTTTTCAACTCTTCGATTAACGGTTGTAAGTAAACATCAATGCCCTATGTTGGGTCATTAGGGCCAGGGACGATAATTTTGAGAAATATATATGGAGTTTTCATACACATCCAGGGGGTAGATTGTATTGTGTGATTATTGTAGGCCAAGACGAGTATTTAGAACCAGACCGAGAAAATGATGAGAAGTCATCTGTACATAAACTTAATCTAACATTGCGGTTATCCGTTGCGAAATCAGGATATTTCTTGTCAAAATGTTTCCATGCTTCTCCATATGATGGGTGTGTCAATGTACCTTCTTGAGGTGTTCTCACAACATGCCATCTCATATGATGCATTGTTACAAATGATGCATATAATCTTTGAAGTCTATGGGTGTTGGTTAAATAATGCATACGCTTGTACGGAACTTCTTTTCCTTTCTTTTTCCTTGATTTGTACCTTTCTTGATTACAATACTTACCTTTTCTAAGATTGATGTCAATACAACATGCAACCCTTTAAACGTGTATCTATTTTCTGATACGAGAAACCAAAAGATGACATAAGTTTTTTCACTTCATAATAATTTTCGCACATTAAATTATCGGATGACATATGACGTTTAACAGATTGAACAACAACCGTAAATCCAGCTCCTGTAAGGTTGTATTTTGATTTTATTGCAATGTATTATGCAGTTACCGATAATTGAGTGCCACTTTCACATCCATCCCAAAGGTTTTTTTTAGCATTATTCAATAAATCATATATTTTTTTAGCTTCAACATTTGGTTCCTCTTCGACATTAATAACGTCGTAACCAATTTCAACGGTAGGGAACATTGATCATGCAGCATCTTCGACCATATTTTCTTTGAGATTCGTTCTAACTTCAACACAATTGACCTCCATCGACTATTCTTCATTATTAGGAGCTACAAATTCTCCATGACGATCTTACAGCAAAGAATTAGGTAGAAAACTTTATTGGCGCAAATGAATCTTAACATATTTAGTATTAAATAGTTCAGCAATTTGCACCTACTACATGGACGATGAATTTCTTACCTGTTTCCAATATTACTTATCGCAAATTCGATGAATCCTTTTACCCCATTTTCATAATGTTCACTTATTGCACCACTAATTTCCCTTCATTGATACATCCAGCTCCGATCAATAAAGTAATTGACCATTTTTCCTACTTTAAAACCTTTGATGAAGTAAAAAAATTAATCGTTAATTTTATATGTTGTTTAAATTTTATTTTACTAGTTTAGTAAACATGTACTAATTAATTTTATAGTTTTTACAAACTTTATTTTAAATATAGAATTATTGGTTCATTGACGCTTATGTGTCTTCTTCGATGGTCGGTCATCCTACTTCCCATTACAAATACAATAGTAATTATATTTCGTAAATCATATCATTTTAATGATTTCACAAAATTTTGGCAGCATTTCCCCTATGTTCCTTGTACCGTACACACATGCGTGCACACAAGAAACGTAATGGAAATGCCATCAAAAATTTTTGATCCATTTAAAATGATATGATCTACAAAATATGATCACTTTATAGTGTTTGTAACTTATCCAATACAGGGAAAAATCCGACAAATGATGTATTAGATGAATAGAGATGTCTGTTTTGTAGAAAAAATGAATATCCATATAACGATCATATACAACTCTTGTCAGACGGGGCCAAATAATATATAAGGATATAAATATTTGTCTATATTAAATTTAGATATACAATTTGTTTATATTTTACCGTTTTCTTACATGTATGCTAAATTATATATTTTTACAATTTATTGAATTTTAACTACGACGATTACTATTAAAATCATTTATACACCAAATCATTTCGCATAAGCACAAAACTCATGTTCGCACAAATTTTCCGAAACTACGATCACTCAACATAATACATACTTCATGTTTGCATAAATTATATTATTAGCGAACTCTATCACACACATATCGTTCGCTAACCAAAGCAACCTAAACATACACAATACAAAATTAAAAATATGTAAAATTCCTAGCAATTTGATCATGATGGTGACAATAATAGCAATTAGGGTGTAGCATGATGCAATATACATATACAAACAACTAGGAATCAAGAAAACTTCAAATTAAACCTGAAATCAATGAAAACCTAAAAATTAGGTTTAGGGAAACTACTTAATTCGGAGAGCAACAAAGGTGGAGAGGGGTTGAAGAAGCTTCTAGATGGCGTCGAAGTTGCTTGGGGTGGTTGTTAGGGCGGTGGCAGTGAAATTGAAGGGGAACAAATGGTGGAATTGGGGAAGAAATCGATTTGGGGAAGGTGGAAATAAGAAATAAGCAGCAGGTAGTGCATTTTAGAAAATATGCAGGAAAGTTTCCAACGGCTACTAACAGACGCCAATGGCAATAATTCCATCGGTTTCTAACGGCTGCCAAAGGCTTTAATTTAGCCTTTGGAAGCTGTTGGAAAACCGGTGTTGGAATACACCATTCCTCGAGTAGTGCACGACTTTTTGTTAGACCACTCGATCCTATCAACAATTAGGTATCGATGGTGGCTTAGGTGAAACTTCAAGGGAGATAGAATTCAAGTTGTTCTAAATTATTGTTTGAGCTAAATTTTTAGAGCTCCTTAGTCATGATTGTCGAGTTTGAGTATCCACATTGTCAATGGTAAATCAGGTATGATCTCTAAACTCATATTTCTTTTTCTGCTTTTATTCTTCTTTTTATTCTTCCTTTCTGTTGATGTTGATTCACTTTGACATTGCCATAACATTTTTGATATATCTTGAGCTTCTTAACTTCAAATTACAAAATTCTTGATTTTTCTGGAAATTAGATTCAATCGTCCACAACCTTCATGTTTTGATGATTTCCATATTTTGAACTTAAAAAAGTGAATATCTGCAATTCATTTGAAGTTTAACTTTCTGGCAGTTACCTGAATTTCTAATAGTGTTGTATTACTTTATACATATCTTGAACCCTGTTACTCAGAATTCTAAAATTCTTGATGTTCTAAAAAGCTAACGAAATTTCACACAATTTTTTTGTTATGAGTTTCTATTAATTCATCTTAGAAAGCCTTTAAAATCTGCACTCAATACAACTCACTTCTTGAAAATCATTTTACATAAGTTGTGGGAATACCATGTAGCTTTTGACTTGACATGGTTTTGAACTAGCAAATTATTTGTGGTTGGTGCTTGGTTGAATCTTGTGCACTATTATAAGTGGATTTGATTTTGAAAATCATGTGTGATGGATGTTATGTTGAATCTAATTGGTTACTGAATGTGAAATTGAACTTTGAAATTAAATCCTCATCAAATGCTTCCAAATGAACTGTTTTAGACTTGGATCGTCGATTGTCTCTTGGGCTTGTATAAAAAATTATCTTGTGAATTTTGCTTTGAAACCGATATTTTTGCTGCTCTGGTAAAGGAAATTGAATTGCTAGTTTTTTTTTTCCTTAGGCCTATTGATTGGATGATATGTTGAAAAACCAGTGTATAGATTTCATTGATTTCAATGGCCATTTCATACCTACAAGTGATATCTGTCTTAGAAGTATTGAAAATTTTCAGATTCAACTGGTTGATTTTTTAACTTATTTTCAATCTGCATAGTGTTTTTAGAATCCCTCTTGAAATTTATATTTTCAAATTTAAATTCATTTTTGGTTATTTATTCAAAATTTGAAATTATTGATCAAATTGAACTATATTTGGAACTCATCAAAATTATTATTAGATTTATTAAATTGTGATGAGTTGTGGCTATAATATAACTATATTACTTGAATTCTTATGATGATTGGACAGATTTTATAATATATTTGAATAGGTGCTTATTTTACGATCATCTACTTTTCTACCATCTTTTGGTCAGCCATCATGGTTTTATATAATGTGAAGGTTTTTTTTTACATCATCAAAGAACGTACAGTTTCAAAATTTGTGGTGGAAGTGTGACTATACTATTTTATAGAATGAGGGAGAGTTGAAAATTTTCAAAAATCCTGGTAAGGCTGAACATATTTCATAATATGATTAATTTAGAGATTTATTTCATGACCATATATATCCCTATCATATTTCCATCATTCATTATGGTTTTATGTAATGAGGGGATTTTTATATAATAGGTGTTACTCTAATCTTATTTAAAAAAACCTATACGATCATGCATGGTTAGAGAATGAATATAATTTAAGTTGCAATTGACCTCATTTAAAAGTCATTATGGTAATGTGTGGTTAGTGTGCTCTTAAAAAAATGAATATATATATATACATATATATATATATATATGTGTATATATATATATGAAATCCTCTTCGTTATGTAAAAGCCGACCTATCAACCCATTATCTGAAATATGAAATGTGTTACTATTTCATGATATATTATGATTTTTTGGTTGATAGTTTTGGGATTTGCGATATTTGATTTTGTCTCTTGACTTGAATTTATAATTATAGAATAAATCCATCACTATTTTGTGCTTAGTTTTAAATTTTATTTGAATTTTTTTGGAATCCATATTCATTTTCAAAGTTTTTTTAACTCTCTTCATTCTATAAAATCCATCGCAAATCCATCATTCCGAAATGTGAAATCTGTTTCTAGTTTGAAGAATATTATGATTTTTGTTTGATTAAATGTGGTTTATGATATATATTCTCCATCTTGATATGAATTTATATTTCTACTCTATATTTATAACTATTTCGATTTCGATTTCGATTTTCCTTTTGATGATAACAAAAAGGGGAGAATGGTTAAGAATTTGATTGATGAGTGAATATTTCAAGAATATTTTTAATATTGTAAATTCAATTGTTTTTTAACTCACTCATATGCGCATATGTAGGGGGAGTTCAGTTGTTGGGGGAGCATGTAAATAGAGAGAGTACTACATTTCACTGTCAAACACATTTATCACATTCAAAATCTTTGTGTATATTTGTCAACATCTAAAGGGGGAGATTGTTGAATATAACAATATGATTTTTTTTATGATAACAAACATATATTATTTTATAAATTTGTTTGTATCTATACTATTCTACATTTCATCACATACATAAATAAATATTTATTCTGAATAAAACGCTACTGTACATAATTCAATATTCAAACAGTATTTTTATTCAAATAAATAATTTATTTCAACATTTGAAATGGTACATATTTTCTGACTCCACTATTGTATACCTCACTGTGATATAATACATTCAATTTCATTACATTCGTTCCTCACTACAACACTCATTTCACTTTGTTGCATACACTTAGTTACATAGTCACTCAGTTTCATGTACAGACTCTTCTACACACACTAACACATTTTGTCTTCAGACTGCTTTAGATCCAGTCATGTCACCTGTATACCTGTCATAGAAACACACACATTAAACTGAAACAAAAATAGAGTTAAATGCAGACAAATATAAATTTATTTTAAATTTATTTGCCATAGAATTTTGGTGTGTTTCTCGTATATTTCTAGACTTGGTCTATTATAAATACATTTTTTTGAGTGTAAACTACTTGTTATATTCACAGTGATTCGCTGAAAATACCACAAGGTAGACTGAATACTAGTGCCTACAGATCAGCCTCGACACAACTATAGTGGTCTGCTAATCAAGACCAGCCTCAGCTCACGTTTGTGATCTGCTGATTTTGATCAGCCACGACACATCGTATAACGTTCTGCTGATTTATATAGAAATATTCCTTTACTTGTATACAATTATTTTTCAGGTGAACATGTACAAAACTCAAGCATGGGTTATAACTAATCAAGCTGCACAATGTCCAAACATCTCGGTTCAATAACGTACATTTACATGAAGCATAACTAAGTGGCAATGGGATGCCAAGTACATGAAAACAGTCTAGACACAACATAACATAAATATACACACAAATGTGTGTGTATATATGTTTGTGTTTATTATGCACATGATCAAATGACATGGCTCATTTCAGAAGCATATGCATAGCCAAGTTCATTTCAAGTCAGTGCAAGTCAGCCAAGCAAGACACAATGCTCCAAATACATATAAGTGAACTCACATGTACATGGCAACACATAGAAGCGGCAAATGAACATACATATATATGGTCATGCAAAAGAAAAATTGGCAACAACAATTGCACACATGAAAGGTGCACCAGTTCTCAAATACATGCAACAAATTCAACCTTGAAGCAGGTGCCAAAACCCATCAAGTCAAACAAGACCCAAGGCAGCAGCAAGCCTAGAGAAGAAGCAGATTTAGTGGACACAATTCAAACAAACCAGAGCACATTTTAAAGCATGCACATGAACAAGTCAGGTTAGCAAACTTAGGCGCACCAGCAAAAATACTGCATGATCACGTGAACAGGGACTGACAACATGGATAATGATCTGGCTGCATTAAGTACTCAATCATGAATAAGCCGGTGGAGCATGGCAATGTGCAACAGATACAACATAAACATTTCAGGTTCAGGAGACAACATGCAAATGAACTAGCAAGCGCAATAATGTATATGTAGAAATGTACAAGTGTACATGTTCAAAATGGCAGAGCAGGTTCAAATACTCGGTTACAACAAATACATCAAGCAGTGGAACAACAGGTGCACAAGTTCAACACAAGGTGAAAATATATACAAGTATAAACAGGTGCAAATGCACATGAATCAAACAATGGACATGCAACAAATCATTAGGCTGCATGACCAAAATGATACATAGCACAACAAGTATGAATCAAAGACAAGGCAACACAAAGATTATGGGTCACTTTCATCACACGTCAAATACAAGATAAAATAAGTCGAGCTAGGCTCAACCAACACAAATAAGAGATGCACAAGTTCAAAAGTAGCAAGTATGCACGGGAAAAAGGATGCCAAGTGACCAAAACAGAGTGCACATGTACAAGGGCATTTCAATTTGAATAGTTACAAGGCAATGTGATGAAATAAGAAAATAAATCAGAGAATATATTTCTCCAAGTATTTTTTGAAAAGTTCATATATCGCACAACAATTATCAACGAGGAATCAAAGCCTTCACTTTAGGCAAGAGAATCAATTTCCAGAAATAACCGAAATAATCTTTCAATATACGACAAGTTTTTAAATCAAAATTTTGGAAAGAAAAATTCAGTCGCCAAAAAGTCACGCTTGAATTTTTCAACGTGATTGAAGGTGTTACAAGTGTATTTCTGAGCAAGAATTTCAATCAAATCTTTCCAGAAATAAATCGGACAATCACAACTAAGTCATTGTGAAATAAGAGAAATCAAGGGATTTGTAATTTAAGAACTTAGAAATTAAGAAATCGAAAATACATCAGACACCATTATTAAATTTCCAATATTTTTATTATTATTGGGCTGTAAAGATAGAAGGGATTACATATAAATATGGTTGTGGCTTAAATCGTCTTATTGGGCTTGCGCACAAGACTAAGTATTTGGCCTTTTACTAATGAATATTGAGAACCCAATGACACCTATAACCGACATATATACAAAGAATAAATTATACCCTCTCATAACACTCCCCCTCAAGTTGGAGAATAGAAATTTTTCATTCCCAACTTGTTACATAAATATTTCACCCGTGTCCCATTTAATGCCTTCGTAAATATGTCTGCAACCTGCTCTCATGTCCGTACAAACCGTGTTTCAACCATACCTTCTTGAATTTTGTCTCTAATGAAATGATAGTCCACCTCTATGTGTTTAGTTCGTTCATGAAATACAGGATTCAATGCAATATGTATTGCAACTTGATTATCACAATATAATTTTTCTGATTTCTCTACATGCATACCGAGTTCATTCATTAAATTGGTAATCCACATGACTTCACATACTGTATTGGCCATCGCACGATACTATGATTCAGCACTTGAACGAGATACCATTGGTTGCTTCTTGCTTTTCCATGACACAAGTTTACCTCCTACAAACATGCAAAACCCATACATTGACCTTCTATCTTCCTTTGATCCAGCCCAGTCAGCATCGCTAAAGCATTCAATATCCAGATGTCCATTATTTTCAAACATTACTCCGTTCCCTACGGTTCCTTTCAGGTAGCATGGTATGTGATTAAGAGCATCCCAGTGTTGAGTGGTTGGATTTGTCATAAACTGACTTACCACACTAACTGGGTACGCGGTGTCTGGTCTCGTCACACATAAATAATTCAACCTTCCTACAATACATCTAAAACAGTCTGGATTTTTCAAATGCTCACCTTCTGTACATAAAGATTGATTTGGAATCATTGTAGTATTAACTGGCTTTGCCGCCAATTTTCCAGTGGAACTCAGCAGATCCAAAGTGTACTTTCGTTGTGACAAATATATACCACTCTTGTTTCTTAATATCTCAATGCCCAAAAATACTTCAGCTCTCCCATGTCCTTTGTCTGAAACTGAGAATGTATGAACTACTTTAGTTGTCGAATGCCATCTTCATCACTTCCAGTGATTACAATATCATCCACGTACACCACTAACATTATGATACCAGCTCCAGTTCGTTTATAAAATACTGGATGGTCAATTCTTCTTCTCATTACACCAAACTTTTTTAAGGCCACACTGAACTTGCCAAACCAGGCTCTCGGACTTTGCTTAAGTCCATACAATTATTTTCGTAATTTACATACCAAGTTCTTCGGCCCTTGAGCAACAAACCCCGGTAGTTGCTCTATGTACACCTCTTCATTTAAATCACCATGTAAAAATGCATTTTTTATGTCTAACTGATGAAGTTCCAACCATACCTGGCTTCCATAGAAATAAATAATCTGATCGATGAATTTTTTGCTACTGGTGAGAACGTTTCTGAGTAATCAATCCCGTATGTCTGAGCATATCCTTTGGCAACTAAACGAGCCTTGTATCGAGCTATACTTCCGTTTGCATTCATTTTAATTGAGAAAATCCACTTACATCCTATGGTTTCCTTGTTTGGAGGCGGCTTGACTAGATCCCATGTCTTATTCTGTTCTAATGCCTCCATTTCTTCGATCATGGATTCTTTCCAATTTTGTGAACCAATTGCTTCACCCACTGCCTTCAGAATAACTACAGAGTCCAAAGCCGAAATAAGTGTGAGAGAAGCTGGTGATATTTTATCATAAGTTACGACTGAAGAAATGCGATATGTACATTGTCTCTTCCCTTTCCTTACTGCAAAGGGCAAATTTAAATCATCATCACTCTCGGATTGTTCTTCAGTAGGTACAGTTTCACTTATTTCCTCATTTTCAGTTTCATTCGGTATAGTGGAGTATATCATAAACTCTTCATTTTCTTCATGAACTGATGGAGATAAAAAGGTGAGTCTTCCATAAAAGTTACATCAATCGAGATAATAGATTTTAGTAAACTAGGACAGTAGCACCTATGCCCTTTTTGCACTCTTGAGTATCTAACAAATATACACTTCATAGCCTTGTGATTGAGTTTGGTCAACTGTTGGTTAACGTCTCTTACAACGCAAGTGCACCCAAATGCTTTTGGCTTGATGGGAAATAGTTCTTTATTGAGCAGTAGAACTTGATGTGGAATTGCATTGTTGAGCACTGTGGATGGCACCCGGTTAATGAGAAAACATGCAGTAGCCATTGCATCAGCCCAGAATGACTTCGGCACATTCATTTGAAAAAGTAATGCTCTAGATGTCTCCAACAAATGCAGATTTTTTTCTCTCTGCTACACCGTATTGTGATGGACTATCCGCACATGAAATTTCATGTATAATTCCATGTTGGGCCAAATACTCACTAAAAACAGTAGATACATACTGCTTAGCGTTATCACTGCGCAAAGTTTTGATACATGTATTAAACTATGTTTTAATTTCTGTGTTGAATTTACAGAAGATAGAAAATAGTTCAGCTCGTGATTTCATCAAAAATAACCATGTCAGTCGAGTATGATCATCATAAAAAGTCATAAAATATTTGTACCTATATTTTGATACAATAGAAGATAGTCCCCAGATGTCAGAATGAATTAAAGCAAACGGTTCACTTACGCATTTATTTATTCTCAGCGATGAAATGCTCCTATGATGTTTAGTACACTGGCAAGCTTCAGAATTGCGAGTAGATAGACTTTTGAATTGCGGACACAGCAGCTTGAACAACGTAAGAGATGGGTGGCCTAGTTGACAGTGAATTTTAAATGCAGACTCCATTGATGTACATGCTATTGATGAAGTAGGTATGTCGAGTATATACAATCCACCAACCTCACTTCCGGTACCATTATTCTGCTTCGTCATAAGATCCTGAATCACACAATTGTGAGGATAGAAAGTGACACTACAATCCAATTTTTGAGTGATTTGGCTGACCGATAAGAGATTGAATGCAAGTGATGGTAGGTACAAAACTGATTTCAAGTGTAGTGAAGAATGTGGAACTATTTGACCAGTACCCTTAACCTTAGCTCGTGATCCATTAGCAACTTTAGCAGTATGATATGCACTACTGGCTGTCAAATTTTTAAACAAAGATTCATTACCTGTCATGTGGTCCAAAGTGCCAGAATCGATGATCCACTTTGATGAACTTGCACCAGTACTTATATTTCCGGCAGATGTGGCCATTTTATCTGGACTGTAGTGGAGGTAGTGTTTTGCACAGAGTTCTGGTACTTAGCATATTGATCATACTCTTCTGCAGTCATTAAGACAATTTTAACATTGGTTAAGTCTAAGTTTCCAGAATTTCTTTGATTCCATTGGAGGTTTCTACACTCGGAAATCATATGACCAACGCGTTTGCAATATGAGCAGAATTTGTTATGATTCATTGGTGGTCCCCAGAATTGTCTCTGATTTCTACCTTCTTGTCGTGATGAAGGTCTCTATCCTTGATTATTCGGTGGCCTTGATGGTCTCCATGGCTGATCAGATTGGTTTAAGTTTGACCTCGCCATCTCTGTCTGATTTCCTACTTGGGAAATTCCTCTGTTTCCAACAAATGCACCACTCATTATATTAGTATTCACATTACCATTATTTGATCCTTCAGACCTTAGCAATCGGCTATACACTTCTTGCAATCTAGTGATATCTGGGCTTGCGAGGATCTGAGATTTTACTCCATCAAATTCATGTGACAACCCGGCCAAAAAACTCATTAACCATATGTTCTCGCTGGCTTTGTTGAATCTTTATGTCATTGCTCATCAGTAATAACATGTTGAACTCTTCATACGTTTGCTTAAATTTCATAAAGTAATTCATAAGACTCAAATCTTTCTTTTCGGCTTGATAAAACTCTTGACACACATCATACATACGAGTCAAATTTCCCTTTCCTGAATACAGAAACTCCAAGTACCCCATCAATTCCTTCACCGTCTCGCAATGATTTATCAAACCAATTACCTCATCTTCGATCGAATTTCGAATTTGTAGAAATAACCTAGCATCCTCTCGAAGCCATTTTTGATCTTCCTTTACTTTCGAATCTGATGCCGGCGGCTTACCAATTAGATGATCAGCTTTATGCACACTTCTGATATATAACCGGATCGTTTTACTCCAGTCATAATAGTTTGTGCCATTAAGCTTTCTATCTGTAGTTTTCAGCATCAATGACATCACATCAACCCCTTTCTGATCCGCTATTCTTCATTAATCGATGACAATTAGAACTTCTCGCAAATAGACTACAGTAATTAAGATTCACTAATCACCAAACAATTATATCGATGCTCTGATACCATGTAATTTGGGAACTTAGAAATTAAGAAATCGAAAATACATCAGACGCCATTATTGAATTTTCATTATTATTATTATTAATATTAATATTGTTATTATTATTAGGGTTGTAAAGATGAAGGGATTACATATAAATACGGTTGTGGCTTAAATCATCTTTATGGGCTTGCGCGCAAGACTAAGTATTTGGCCCTTTACTACTGAATATTGTGTTATGTTTTGTGATATTTATCACATGGATATTAATGCGGAATTTAAGGATCTGTTGCGGATTTTATGGATCTATTGAGATTTTTTAGGAAAGATTTATTTTGAGGGTTTTAAGGAGAGAAAGATTTATTTTATGCAAGTTTTGAGGAGGATATTTCAGGATATTTTCAGATCTGGAGAATATCTAGGATCTAGAGGAAATTTAGGGAATTTCCATATACTTTCTATTTGCCTATATAAGCATGTCATTAGGGATAGACTTTTGTGTACTTTTGAGGGAGAAAAACTTGTTTTTGTTTTTAGGGATTGAGATATCTTCTCAATTTTAGGTCTTTCTTTGTAATTAATTGGTGGAATAATAAAGGTTTATTTGGTGGAATTTGCTTGTTATTGTTATCTTCTTCGCTCTTTCAAAATCTAATTGTGTAGTGATCTCGGGGAAACCCTAACAATTGGTATCAGAGCCTTCTACACAAATTTTTTGGAGAGGGTTTGAATATGGATAAAATAATTATTGAAAAGCTTAATGGAAGAAATTGGGGATTATGGAAGGCAAAGATGGAAGATTTCCTTTATCTTAATGATCTTCTTCAGCCACTGGAGAATAATGGGGAAAAACCAAGCAATCTATCCGAAGCAAAATGGGAGACTATGGATGGGAAGGCCGCTGCATCTATTCGATGTTTTTTGGATAATTCAGTGTTTCATATTGTTGCTAATGAAACATCGGCTTATGCTATATGGAAGAAATTGGAAGGGGTTTATGCGAAGAACTCTGCAACAAATAAGGCTCTTCTTATGAGAAGGTTGGTGAATCTGAAGCTTAAGGAAGGTGGATCAATTGGGGAGCATCTTAATGATTTTCAGGAAATTGTGAATCAATTGGCTGCCGTGAATTTCAAGGTGGATGATGAAACACAAGCTTTGATGATGATGAGTTCATTGCCAGAAAGTTGGGAAACACTTGTGGTTGCGTTGAATAACTCAAATTCAAATGGCGTTATTTCAATGGGGTCCGTGATTAGTAGCTTGCTTAATGAAGAGATGCGGAGGATGAGCCTTAAGGAAGGGAAAGATAAGGAGGAAACGGAAATTGAAACTCCAATTGAAAAAGCTTTTATTGCAAGAAGGGATGGTCAATGAAATATGGAAAGGCAATCGAATAGATCGGACATGAAAAAAAATGTTTGTTTTTACTGTGACAAACCCGGTCATCAACTGATATTTTGTCACAAGCTTAAAAGGGATAAGGAGAAGATGAAGGCATTGGAAGAAAAGATTGACGAACAAAATAACAACGATAATGAGGTGAATTTCGGCGAGGAGATTGAAGGAAATGTTTTATGTGTTAATAAAGGCAAAAACAAAGATTGGATACTTGATTCAGGAGCTTGTTTCCACGTATGCCATCAAAAGGAAGCATTTATTGATTATGAAGAACAAAGTAGTAAAGTGGAATCCGCCGACGTTCGAGATTTGCATGTTAAAGGCATAGGATCGGTTCGATTGAAGATGAATGATGGAAAGGTGGTGAAGCTAACGGGAGTTAGGTACATCCCAGAAATTAAGAAGAATCTTGCTTCAATTGGACAGTTGGAACAAAAAGGTTGCAATTTCTCGACTAGAGGTGGAGTTACAAGAGTTTGGAGGGGTAACAAGGAGCTTCTGCACGCAAAACGGGAAAATAACATTTATAAATTGCTTGGAAAAACAATGGAGAATGTTATGAGTTCTCAAATTGGATTAGGAGAGGGGAGTTCATCTGAATCAAGGTGGAGCCATCAACATAAAGCCACAAAGTCCACATGGAGGCCATTGTGGTATTACAAGCAATTTTGAGATCTTTTATGTGGTGCATCTCATTAGGGAAATGCATAGTTTGGGGGTGGTTTTTTGAGTGTTGGAGTGATTTCATATCAAGGTGGAGTGTTATGTTTTGTGATATTTATCACATGGATATTAATGCGGAATTTAAGGATCTGTTGCGGATTTTATGGATCTATTGAGATTTTTTAGGAAAGATTTATTTTGAGGGTTTTAAGGAGAGAAAGATTTATTTTATGCAAGTTTTGAGGAGGATATTTCAGGATATTTTCAGATCTGGAGAATATCTAGGATCTAGAGGAAATTTAGGGAATTTCCACATAAATTTTGTATTTGTCTATATAAGCATGTCATTAGGGATAGACTTTTGTGTACTTTTGAGGGAGAAAAACTTGTTTTTGTTTTTAGGGATTGAGATATCTTCTCAATTTTAGGTCTTTCTTTGTAATTAATTGGTGGAATAATAAAGGTTTATTTGGTGGAATTTGCTTGTTATTGTTATCTTCTTCGCTCTTTCAAAATCTAATTGTGTAGTGATCTCGGGGAAACCCTAACATATTGAGAACCCAATGACACATATAATCGACATATATACACAGAATAAATTATACTCTCTCATAACAGGATTTAAAACCCTATATGTATAACACCCATTCATCACTTGCAAGACATCGAAAAAACACAAGCAATTCAATCGAGTAAATTAAATTTAGAGAACTCACAGAGATTTGGAGTTTTTCGATCAATTGCAAAACCAAATCGACCGACGGAGAGCAACAAGAATCAGAAGTCATCACAGAATATTATCCATATTTTGGAGTCGCGATTTGGGACAGAGCAACCTTAATTTTATTCAGGGCCATTGAAGAATAAGGAGGAACCTGATTCAAGTGTTAAAAGAAATAAAAGGGGCCGACGTTTTATACGTTAAAATAGGGTTTTGCTTATCTTGTTTTTATTTTAAGATATTCTTTTATTTTGTAACTGATCCATAGTGTTTTCTAGTTTAACTTTAAACTAGGGTTTAAGCTACAGAGATTTGTAGTTAGAAAATCTGATCTCGGGGTTTGATACCAGTACAGGTTTTGTGCTTAGGATTAGAACAATAACGAGGGACCGCAAGTTTATAGTTGTTGCATGCAGGATATTGCTTTTAATACTTTGTAGAACCTTGGGGAATGCAACAGTAGGCAGGGGTGGTGTTGCATGTGAGATATTGTTTTTAAAACTTAGTAGAAACCTTAGCGAATGCAGCAATAGACAGAGGTTTGCCAAAGCTGGATAAATTCTATTTCGTCTAACTTCTACATTTATTATTCTGCTGTGATCTGTGTTATGATATTTTTTTTGTTCCGCAAAATTGTAACAAACTATATTCACACCTAGTAGGGTTAGTTTAGATTTTACAAACATAGAAGTCACTACAAGATTAACAGTGAATAGCGACGGCAAATACCCTTGGCGGCCGACGCAAGCCGTCGCTATTTGCCGTCGTTATAAATGTCGTCGTGAGCAAAAAAAGTGACGGAAAAAGCGACGGTTCCGTCACTCATTTAGCAACGGCTTGCAACGGATACTTGCCACGTGGCATCATGAGTGGGCAGGTGGTTTTTTTTTGCCGGGAAGTCGTTGCAAGCCTTTGCTAAATCGTCGCTAATGATGTCCAACAAGCCGTCGCTATATGGCGTTGTTAGTCGTCGCTAGCCGACGGAAAATAATGACCAAATTGACGTCGTCAGCCATCGCAAATCTGGAACCCTTTTTCTGCACTACACAGCCATACCTTTCCATCAAGCCTCAACATCAAAACCAATCCATCAATATCATTCCAAAATCATCAATACGCACTCATAAATATAACTACAACACACAATATATCCAAAACATTACTAAATTCATCACAATACCATAACATACCATCGTCATACATCCATAAAACAATATCATCACCATATATCATTGTCCCATCATCACAAAACATCAAAATACATCAAACCACACCCTACCGTCATCAAATATCATCGTACGTACATAAAGCAAATAAAAAAGTAAGTGTATATACATACCCAAGCACAAGAACAAACAAACTACTCGTCGTCGTCTTCTTCTTCTTCGCTTGTAGCATCCCCACCATCGTCCTCGTCTGGCATCGATCCATGCTCGTCATAATACAACACTTGTTGGATGGGGCCAAATTTATCTAAGGGGTTCACATAACTAGTCAAAACACATTCAACCTAAGTTTAAAACAAGAAACACACATCAAATGAAAAAGCGCGCCTTTTGCGCTTTGGATCTTTTTGCACCTTTTTTGCGCTTTAGTAAAAGGTGCGCCTTAAACTTCAAAAAAGCCCCTTACTTGCGTCTTACGCATTTTTGCGCCTAGGTGCACGCTTTGACTATATAGCGTCTACATAATAATTTTTCATAATTTCAATTTGTAAACTAACATGACAATTAGTTTTAGTAAGTTTTGATTCATTTTAGTTTAACGTATAAATTATAAAATTAATTTTAGTTAGTTTAAATTTTTGAAAGATAAACTAAGCTTTCAAGTTAATTATTTAATTTCATAAAAAAATCAAAGAGTTGAGTTATATGATTTTCATTACATTTAACAAGATTCTTAACGATCTAAACCCAAATTGCGAACTATTTTGAATTAACATTTTTAATCAACATTTGATTACTAAATATTATAGTAACAAAACAATTTTTTTTCAATTGCAAGTGCATTCTTTTGGACCGACCATTCTTGCATCCGATGGGGACATAACAATGCATGCATGTAGACTAGGGACATCGTTGCACCATTTCAATAATAATCAATTTACTACCATTAAACAATTACATTAATTCCATTCATTCTCAAATCATCATACAACACATTCTACATACAACACATTCTACATACAACACAATCATTGTAAGTCTAATTAAACACGTGATAATCATTGTTTTCAACCTCCTAAATCAATTACATATGTAATATTCATCGATTTTACCCTCCTCATCAATTACACTTATCCCCAAATCAACTTACAACACAATCATTATCATAAACATCGCTCGAGACAACCAATTTCATATCCATAAACATTCAATTTTGCAAACTCATATAAATTAGCAACCAGAGCCTCTAATTAACCATATTTAAGCATAAACTAGAGTTAGATGACATAGTAGAATGAAATCAATACCTTGGAAGCGAATTTGGAGGCTTGGAATCGGAGCAACAAGGAGAGGCGACGGGTAGGGTTTAGGAAAGTTTTTGGGAGGAAAAATAGAATGAGGAAGAGGATGGTTCGGTCGTTATATTTCTGCAAATCGAACAACGATTTGCGATGGCTAGTGACGGCCGCTTTTTAGCCGTCGCAAACCGTTGCCCCACCCCCTCGCAATTTAAGCTGTCTTTTGTAGTGAGAGAAAAAACTTCCGAAAATGTGTTTTTTTATTTAAAATATGTATAAATCAAAATCAATGATCAATAATTTATTATAATTAATTATTTTATGTATAATGAGTTGTAAAAAACCCTGAATAACGAATTATGTTTAAAAGTGTCAAAACTAACTATATTTTTTCCTCTTTCAAAATGAGCCATGCACATTTAATACAACTAGACCCAAAGATAGAAAAATGTCGGACACTAAAAAACAAAACTAAGCATCTCAAATGGGAGCCCAATGCAAAACTCTCCGCTCTCTTGCCTCTGACCTTAGAGATCAGATGTGATACATAGCAAAGTTCATGGACTTCGAACGTCATCCCGGATTGGTCATCTCTACAGTTGAAGTCGCTCCAAAGGCTCTTTCAAACCAGCTGCCTTTTTCTCCTTAGGTACTAAGAGCATCTTCAGTCCTAATGTGGTTGTCATGTTAAATGTATTACACATAAGTTTTTTAACATTTTCAAGTGAAATTGTATCTTCGATGTAAATGTGAAACAAAATGTAGATCTGATGTGACAAACAATATAAAAGACATTGTCAATTGCAATGTCTAGTAGTGGACATTGTATTTCACAATGTGAACCCAATCATAATTAATTAAAATAAATATATTATTTGGCACAATTTGATTAGCTAAACGTGTTAAACTATTATTTAAATAACATATGCATTGGAGGGTTTTTTTCTGCTTTTAAAGTATTGTCTAATTAAAGTGATTTGACATTGTGGACACATAGATTAAATTAAATATTACATGTTTAATACATTGGAGATGCTCTAACAATTACTGGTTTTGTGTCTGTAGGAATTAGAAATTTGTATCAAAATTGTCTCGATTTCATCTCATTTTTATTGAATCAGGTTTAAGGACTTGCTAGAAATGCAGCAAAAGATAACAAGACTAGAGTTGATCCACATCATATTCAACCAGCAGTCAGAAATGATAATGAGTTATTGAAGCATTTGGGTACAGTTACAATCGCCAATGGAGGAGTCATGCCTATCGTTCATAATCTTTTGCTCGGAACGATGAATGGGTCTTCTAAATCTATTGTTGAAGATGGATAGATAGTATGGTACTCTTGTAAAGCTGAGTTTTTGTTGGACTATTTAAATGCTGTTTTTTTCTTTCCTTTTTAATCCGTCGACTAAGGTATGTTTTCCTTTTGTAACGGTTGGTTCGTTAGTTGGATATAAAAAAGTCTTGATTATATTTGTTTCTCCTATAAATGTCATAGTTGTTTTTATTAAAATTTTGAAGTGGTCTCTGTTGTACTTATTCCTAGCGTATTGCAGAAAATAATGCATATCTATCTATTCTCTGGATGCAACTGTGTATTGTTTATTTTCTCAATATTTGGGTATACGTAATTGCCCATTTGAAGACATTCATTTTTAGTAGAACGAAATATCACAGCAAATATCTTCTTTCCTCCTCTGTTCTATTACATGTTGGGATCTTTGAAACTATTATAGGTGCTTGAGCTAAAAGGTTCCATGATGATCATTGGTTTGAAAGAAATGACAGCGAAGTAGCGTTGTTGGCATAGATAATGTAGTTAAATGCAGCAATTATGATGCTAGTGTTGCAGTCAAATTTGTTTCGTCGTCGGTGGGGTTGCAGGAAGAGATCATGTCTCAATGGAGAAGTTTCAGCATAGATGTGCAGTAACAACTATAGGTTTCTGCCACCACATGTTATATTCATGAAAGAAATTGAAATGTATAGACTTGGAAAAGAAAGACAAGATTGAAGATGTTGATAGTGTCCTAGCGAAATCAGTTGGTGTTGTGTAGTTGATCATCAATGATGAGTTACAGTTAGTGGTTGAAGAAGTTAACCACGTTGGCAGGTGAATTGGAGAACTCAAGTCAATCGGAGGTGAGGTAAGCTGGGCATGAGCATCAGTGGAAGAACTCAAGCCAGAAAAATGTGGAGCTTTCAAGAAAAAATAATATCAGTTGGGTTGGTTGGTGATTCATGGTAAAACAAAGTCACATGTGAGCTGACAAACAACTCACATATAACAAAAGGAATCCTTGTTGTTACGTGTCTACCAACTCATATTTATACTCAAATCCTTCAATTTATTCCACGAGTGGTACTATTAATTCCAGCCTGTCATTCCTTCTTAACAACATGTCAGACAACCCTAACAGTTTAGAAGAAACGACAGTTTTCATAGTATTCCTCAATTTGTTTTGCTTATTTTTCTAATTTCAGTTTTCATAATATCATTCCTTGTTTGTGCAATTTCATATCAACTCATTAAAAGAGGATCGGCTCTTTTTGACCGTGTTTTACTATGCTTAATCATTGGGCGTATCCATTGTCCATGAGTGACCTTACAAAGAAACACCATTAATCTTACCAAACTAGGAATTTTGGGCACTCCACACATTTGGATTATTCAATTTAATGGTAAATGAAAGTCAATGTATCATTCTGACTAAATATGATGTGCAGGGCCGGCCCTAGGGGTAGGCTGCCGAGGCGGCCGCCTAGGGCAGCACGCCGGAAGGGGGCAACATGCTGGCGATCAGTGATTGTACAGATGTAGTAAAATAAAAATAATTTCCTTCAGTAAACCTCCAAGAGAATTAGTGGTGTAGTGCTGGATTAGCATCCAAGAGGTTGGAGGTTCAATATAGCTTTGCTCTTGTCTTTTTAATTTTTGCAACTAGCACTGAATTAACTATAATCATTACTTAATCAGCTGACTCTGAAATACAAATATAATTCAAAATGTGCTATTATTACTGCTTTACATATGACCGATTCCTCTATTTTCCTACTGCTAATTTTATTTGTTGCAATGCATTTACTCATGAAATTTATTGCTTGTAGTCTGTAGTTATGACACAATGAAAATGGATGCTTAGTTTTCTTCTAATAGATCCCGAGTTGAGCTTTGTCTTGCATACACTTTCTTTAAAAATCAGTACTTGATGATTACACGTGTCATGAGTTGAAAGTGGACACATAATTCTCCCCTTGAGTTTACTGGCCCACCTTATTCTACGCACAGTCGTGTGCGTTAGTCCCCCGGGCCCTCGAGTGAAATTCAGGGGGCCCACTATATTATATTAAAAAAAAATTAAAAATTCACTGGGATACACTACTTTATCTGTAGTGGGGCCGTCAGTGCTTGCACGGTCGCGTTAAAGCGACTGTGCAAAGTATTTCTGTTGTTGAAATAAATAATCAAAACATAAATAACTGATGATGAAGAAGAAGGAAAAAAAAAATCAGAAATAGAAGAGAAGATGAATATAAATTAAGGGCTACATCTTTATTGAATTTTGAATTAATATATTGTACATTCTGATTAAAAAACTTGAGAGCATAAATTTGGTAGTATGAACTCATCAATTTGAAATGCTGCAAAAACATGAGAAAATTCTTTTGGGCATCAACATTCTTAGTTTGCGATGAAAAATGATACATGAATGAACTGGGTAACTTTTTTTTTTTTTTTTTTTTTTTTGCACTTAATTATGTTCATCCTATTTTATATCTAAATGTCATTTTGTTATCAATGTTAAAACTAGCTTGATATGATTCAGTACTTGTTGATTAATTTGTGGTTAACTGTTGTATATAATGATATGTGCACCGAACATCATTCTCATATAAAACCCTTTCATTTTAATTCATAGTCTACTATTTGTCGTACACCTACTACTATTATTGTTTATTTATATTACTATGCCTACTGTTCAAGATTAACATCACATGTATTATAGGCTATAGCTACATAATCTAGCCGGCCATGCAATTGTATGTACTCTAATTACATGCACTGACGATGTATTAATTAATAATTACAGCACATCAACATTTTCAGCATCAACTACCATCACTTACCATTTGCGATTGAAAAGCACACAGCAATTTTCAGTCACGGTATATGCCTTAATTTGCCATTTTGAACATGTTTTCTTTGTTGCTTGGTCTTGATTTGTTGTAAACTTGTCCATGTTTTCATGAATACGCCCTACGCCTAGCCTTGGAGTATACGATAGGAAGCCCACACTTGAGTTAAAAAAAAAAATTGTTTGTTAGGCTGTAGGCTTGCTGCATTTTTGTTTCATCTAAAAACTTTTCTAAGCAGTCATTACCACTACAAAAGGAACAGTGAATTCCAACGTCCAGAAGCCATTGGCGGCCGTTGCTAGGTCGGTGGAATCCGTTGGTAACGTCGTTGGTATATGGATCAATGGTTTCTAACGACTTCCAATGCCATCAATGGCTATTTTTCAACGACTT
This sequence comes from Allium sativum, assembly GCA_030737875.1. Lineage (NCBI taxonomy): Eukaryota > Viridiplantae > Streptophyta > Magnoliopsida > Asparagales > Amaryllidaceae > Allium > Allium sativum. The sequence goes on from CM060924.1 coordinate 246,672,734, forward strand.
CCAACTGTGAATCTTAACCACGTGTCTATTGTATGACCAGTAAGTCGTTGGGAACTGTTGAAAAACGTTAAAATATGCCTTTGGAAGACGTTGAAATACATGAATCTTAAGTCGTTGCCAGCCATTGAAAGCTGTTGGAAATCTGGGTATTTGTTTTGGTAATTAATTTACAAGAACAATTTGCATTAAAAATTTAAGCATAAGGACAGCCGTATAATATTTTATTCAAAAGGACAGCCACCACCTAATATTTTATTCAGAAGAACAAAAATCACGAGATCGCGAAATCAAAATCGCGAAATCATCTTTACCAGCAACCGATTAAAAATTCGCGTTGTTTTATGCAACCGATTCACAAAAATCGGACGAACAACAAAAATCCTCAGCTTCATGTTATTTTCTTACTTACAATTTTTAGATATTAGTTTCATGCCTCTGTAGGTATCAGTTTTACTTTTACTATAGTTTTCAATTTATGAGTATCAGTTTTTCACTTCTGTAGGTATCAGTTTTGTTTTTTAATTTATTTACTTACAGTTTTTAGATATCAGTTTTAGTTTTATTATTGTTCTCAATTTATGGGCATTAGTTTTGTACTACTGTAGGTATCAGATTTATTTTTTATTTACTTACTTCAGTGACTGGGTATAAGTTATGTATCAATGTAGGTATCATACAATACAAGTGATTAACTAAAATGAAATAAGTTCGATTGAGTTACAAAGTTAATATAACAGTACAACTACAGAATTAACACAACAACAAATGAAAAAAGCATAACACAACTAGTATAATAAAACTGATACCTAAAAAAAAAAAAAAAAAAAACTGATACCTAAAAGTTGCTATAATGTTAAAAAAAATAACACAAAATATTTACGTCACAGTTTGATTGATTAAACCAAAACAAGTTCGACTGTAATACAGAGTTAATCCAACAATATGATTACACAACAAATACAACATCAAAAACATAACAAACGAATATAAAACGAAGTTAATTAAACAAAATTGATACCTAAAAAAAAATACAAAACTGACACCCAACTACTGAATAGCCATACATTAAAATTGTAGAACCAACAGAAGCCATGAATCACCTTGAGAAATTAAAAAACCTAATCGAAAAAATAAACATTAAATTTAAATGATTAGAACAGAAAAAACCAATCGACGTAATCTCGACAACGATTTCTCAATCGATTGCAATCTGAAATGGGTGATCAATACGGATGTTGGAAGAGGAATGTTAGAGATCGAAATATGCAGGTCTAAAAAAATTGCGATGAGATCAATGGTGAAATCGAGATATGCGCGAGAGAGACAGTTGAGGGAGAAGATGGAAACTACACGCGGAATAGAATTTTATAAAATAATCAGTGTATTGTCCTTATGATTAAAATTTTAATTACCCTTGTCCTTGTGATTAAAATTTCAGTGGGCTGTCCTCATGGTAAAAAAAGCCTTAAAATTTTATCCTTGTGATCATTTTCCTGATTTTTTTTCATAGAATTTAAACTACTCGGTTCCAACCACAATCAATGTATATTTATCGAAACTGCTCCATTTCGAGCATATACGTCACATTCCCAATCACATATATCTCCAAACATAGTATTGTACCAAAATCAAACACAAAACATGCAAAACACATAACATAAAGCAATATTTACATAATACATCATCAACCAAGTATCAATATATACAAAAAAACCATGTCCAAACCATCTCCACACCATCATCACCAACCAACCATCAATATACACAAAAAAACCATGTTCAAACCATCACCAAACCATCATCATCAACCACACATCAAATGAACTCTAACTATTTGTGGTATCGAATGTTTCAACAATTTACATCTACTACATGGACAATGGATTTCGACGTCGTTTCCGTTGTTACTTAAGGAGAAATCTAACACCATTAATAAATTGTTCATTTATTGTGTCATCAGCTTCTCTTCGTTTGTACATCCAACTTCGATCAGTAAAATACTTGTCCATTTTTCCTAAGTAGATATATAATTAAAAGTATGATAAAATTTGCATTGACATTTTATTAATTCAACATTTACACTTTTGCTAAATGGTCATCCTATCTCTCATTACAAATACAATAACATAATTAAATCACGTAAATCTTTTCAATTTAAACGATTCAACAAAATTTTGGCAGCACTTCGCTTTAGTTTCCTGAACATTACACAATTGTGTGTACACATGGAACATAAAGGAAGCGCTTTCAAAATTTTGAGAACCGTTTGAAATGAAATGATTTACGAGATTTAATTTCGTTATTGTGTCCGTAACTTGTCCAATACAAAGGGAAAATTCAACAAATATTGTATATGATGAATATAAATCTCTGTTATGTTAACAAAACGAACATTCACATAACGATCATATACCACTACTACAAAGTGGGCACATTCGACACTAGTTTTATGTGTCCGTAGATCAAAAAAGCGTTGTCTTAAGCTGTTTTTGCAAATAGGCAACACCAGAGGAGTGTGGCATCCGCGGTCGTTGCCGTAGCTTTCTAAGGCAATGCTTTTGCCCATCTATTGGCACACTGTATTGGAACACTATTAGCAAGTAATGCAACAAAACACAGCGTTGCTTTAAGAATAAGTTAGAGTCTGGCTTTCAGGTCATGGTAGTGAGGGCCACGTCAGCTTCCACTAAGATGCCCACGTGTCACATGCCACGTTAGCTGCCCACATGTCACGTCAACTGTGGGGGCCCATATGCCATTTGGAATTGATAATATTTTGCAACACCACTTATTACGTAATGCAACGCCATTATCTTGAAATGCAATATCAGAAAAAAAAAACAAATGCAACAGTAAAGGAAGGCAAATGCTACATTAGAAGAAAGCAAATACAACGCTTTGATTCAAAATTTTGGAGTACCAATTTTGTACACAGAAGAAACTCATCCAAAACATTGTACATAGAAGAAACTCATCCAAAGTGCCAACACATACGATCAAGTACATAATTTAAAGGTACACAAATTCAAATAATATGCTCAGGCAAGTACTCTGTTGGCAGTGTTATGTGCATGGATGCCAATTCCTCTTTGTTTTTACATGAACCTACAGTAGATAAAGAACGACATCATACATGAAGAAAATCACATTGAGTAATACAAACGTAATTGTGTAAATCATATACTCGTATTCCTTTTTTTGGAACTTCATCTACATATTTGACAGTAAAAAATAATAATATGATAATAACATACCAAGTTCATTTCAAATTCAGAAAGATACCAAAATGCTTCCTCACCTGAAAAGAAAGATGAATCGTTTATACATTCATCAATGTGTTTCATCGCGCTGCACTGCTATACAAGCATTCAGGGGAATCATGAGCTATATGAAGACCAAGCCTACTCTGCCGAACTCATTTCTAATCAAAGGAATAACAAAACAGCCTGAAAAATCAAATAAAATTATCAGAAAGAGGTTCTCTTGTACCACCGGTTAATATATAGTTAGTACAAGCAGAAAATCATTTCTAATCAAAGGAAGAAATAATTAATATGCACATCTCAAATATGACCAATAAGCCAAATTGGTAGCATTATACATTGTCACTTGTTCACTAGGTCTCTACGCCCAAACATTTGCCTCATCTACATCACCGACTGTAACTCACTCCCATTTTGGACTCATTTTTATCCCAGTTTGTTCTTCAGCACATTATTTTACAAGTAGCATGATAGTAGCACGTACTCATGCAATCAAAATTCAGTAGTACGTCTTCTTTGTTTCCTACTTAGACTTTTCTTGGAAGTCACAAAGCGCCGCTAGACACGTTCTCTTAAGCATTGTTAAATCCTACCATCCTTCAAGGCATTGTTCTAACCTTCGAAGTCAAGCCATAATTAAGATAAAATACTAAACTAACTGCAGTCAGCAACACTAGAACATATACACGGTTACCTAGGATTCAAGAGGTCATATAAGTTTTTGTCCAAAACGGAAACCAAGAACAAGTTTTCAAGCCTAAATTTACAACAGTCCATACAGACGTGCCTTGACAAGGCTGAGGTGAAAGAAGCAGTGTACAAATATAAACATACACCAGTCTTACTCTGTAAAAGTAGCATGCAAGTTTTGGAAATACACAACAGCATCGAAGCTTGTATTACTAGTAAAGTGGATACAAACAATAAATTTTGGCAGCACAAAAAATAGGACTAAAAAATTACGACCCAATAATTACAAATTATGAATGCAAGTCCTCGGTGACCTTGGGACTAAGTATGCGACATCCGACGCGCTCTAAAGTCCAAGCAGTCAATCATATAAGCTTACCAATTTTTTTTTATCTGAATAGTTGGTTTATCAATTCAAGACTCAAGCCCGACATTGTTGGAAATCTCTCGTGCAAAATGATATTAAAGGTATATGCGAGTAAAAGGTCAGATAATATAATGAAAAATACAAATGATTCATAACCGATATAAATATATTGTTACCGTGCAGGGATTTGACGAGATGATGTTGCTCCAAAAGAAATATATCGTCTTGCATAGAGATATACACGTACTCATGCACTGCTATACAAGCATTCAAGTGAATCAATAAAAAGAAATTTCATAAGCGAGTCTGGTAATCAGCGAGTCATCCGGATTTAACAATTCTTAATAACATATATGGTCATATTTAAGTATTAATCAGTTTTTGAAAAGAATCTAGTCATAAACTTTATCGGGCTTTATTAAAGTAATTCGGTGCATTGTTGGAGATCGGTTATTGTTAGTCAGTGCAAAATTAATACAGTGGTAAACCTTTGCTACTTGTAGTGTTCTTAGTACTCTTAAACAGAAGGTCAAAATAAATATTATATACAAACCAGTGTTTATCGGGATTCCTTATTTGATATGATCAAATACTCATAGTAATAATTACCGCTCAAAACAAATCATCGATAACATACTCCTTAGAGTTTCTGTTAAATCTACGATTTATGATTAGAATCTCATTTCCATTTCAAGTTTTAACTTTAGGATTTATGATTTAAATTCCATTCTAAAAACATTGATGATGAGGAAAAAAAATAAACATCAGTGTGGACGCAATAGTTAAAAGCTACTAAATGAATTACAGTGGACATCACTTAGGAAATTTAATTTCAAATGAATAATTTAGAAAAAAAATCTCCAATATAGCTACATATTATAAGAGATACCCTTGGGTGATAGTTAATATCTATTGCACTTTTCTCCTTTGAAGTAAAATTGATTGAAGTTTGATTCAAAAGCAATTTGCTGCCACAAGAGACATGAAAAAGTGTCAGCCACATCATTTTTCTTCTACCTGTGTTGACATTGTTATCTTTGACGCTAAAAAGAAAACACAAAACATTCAAAATAGATAGCAATCCACCATTGGTTAGTGAGAACACCAAAGAATTTATAATAAAACTTCACAAAAACAAAAGAAAAAAGAAGCAGAAAAACTTACAGAATGAACAGAGAAAGAAAGATATCAAGCAATGAGTTTCATAATGGCACTAACAATGTCATGCTCACTGTTCTTAAAAGCTTTAACTGCCTTTGCTTGGGAAATGCCAGCTTGAGTCATTACTAGTTCCAAATCCCTTGGCTTGACTCTGGTTTCGTCGATTTTTTCCTCTTCTTCTTCCTCGATTGGGGCATTTGTTGAAAGACCGGTTTTACCGATTGCATTAGCAAGTTCACGCATTCTGAATTGCTGTGAGGCTCGAGTTAGTAACCGAGAGCTCAGGTCTTCTATCTTTGCTTCACCAAATAGTTACGGTGGTCTTCTATCTTTGCTCAGGTCTTCTAGCTACCTCCTTTGACCAGCTTTGACCCATGGTAAATTCACCCGTGGCAAAAACTATTCCATCATTGGAAGGCTCAAATCCAATTTCCTTACTGCAATTTGCAATTAGAATAAATATTAATTTATACACTCAAACATAAACAACATCGTAGATACATAAAACGCACACAAGCTCTTAGATATTGACTCAGTAGTTCATAAACTCCATTATTGACAATTTATATTGAGAAGAAAATACCAAATAATTGCAACTCACAATCATTAACATCACACACCAGATCTGAAATCAATTAGAGATTCATCGTGATCACCACCGACCCAACTCACAGGCAAGTATAATACCCGGCTTTTTACTTTGAGTCAGTCCAATCCATACGTCCTTCACTCTGAGCAGCACCAGGTTTACAAAAAATGATGTGAGGACCCGTGGTAGATCCAAGCCCCGATGGCGATTGCACCAACTTCAGATCGTGAGCGCAATTTAGGGATTTTTAAGAGTTGTAAAACGAAGAAATGAAACATGGAGGGAAACTACTCTGAAAACACACAAAATGGAGGTTGCACAAATAGATCTGAATCAGGAGAAGGAATTAAGAAGGGGACGAAAAAGGTGATGAAGTCATTCTTAACATCAATGAGGAAAGCTAGGAGGGGTCAGCGAGAAAACGAAAACTGGATTGGAGACCATAGAAATTAGGTTAAGCGGAGAGGTGACGGAGGAAAAAACTGGGTGACATAGGTTGCGTTTGTTTTTTGATCTGAATGCTGAATGCAGAAATTCCGCTGGATGCTGAATGCCGAATATTAAAATGTTTTTTTGTTTTTTGTTTTGTCTGAATATTTTTAGTAAGATCAAATGAACAAAAACCTTTCAACTCAAATGCAAGACATAATAAACTAAAGTTATATAAAACATAAAATAAAAACAAACTGACAGTTATTACATTATTTTCGTGCTACCAATTACAGACAATTGTAAATCTGATCACGCATGTTATTCATGAACACTTGAGATTGAGCTGAAAATATATCACCGTGACTTGGTGGAAAATGCGGTGGATCCGTATCATCGATAGTGTTGGCTATTTCAGTACTGCCATTCTCGTCTTCCTCGTCTTATTCGGCTTGATCAAACAACTCATCATGAAGAGAAACACTGCATGAAAAATTATGTATTGCCATACAAGCAATAACTATATCTCTCTGTACCGAAAATTTATATGGAGGCATTTTATTTAAAATAGGAAACCTCTTTTTTAGCATACTGAAGCTTCTCTCAATAACATTTCTTAGCTTTGCATGAGCATGGTTAAATTTTTCTTTTTTGTTTGTAGCATTATCGCATCTGTAGGCCCTTAACCAATATCGGGCATTGCGGTATGGAGATAAAAATCCTCTAGTGTTAATATATGCTGCATCACAAAGGTAATACATACCTGCATCAACAAAATTGGGACATTAACAATAATTTTCTTCACAATGTTAAATAAATCATAAAGTGTTGTAATACATATAAGTGAATATGCATTTGTCATATTATTTTTAGTCCCAAATTTTGGGTGTAAGGCTAACATTAGCTCCAAAGCCAATATATAAGGGAGCCAATGTAATAGAATTAAGTACATTGAATCAAGAGAAATAAAAAGCTTCCTCCTTTATCTCTTATGTTCTCTCTAATGTCTTCTCTTTAATGATATGTTCTATTTTATTTTATAACACGTTATCAGCACGAAGCTCTATTAGAGCTACTGTTTGAAATATTCTAGATCTATATCTATGGATCTATCATGTGAGTAATTTTTATTTAAAGATATTAATTCATGAATTTATATATTTGTTATACAATTATTTTCTGTTTGAGAATATTAGATCAATGGATCTATGAATTTGTGATATCTAGATTATGTTTCAGTGGACCTAAACTTTTTAGATCTAATTATTTTTTTAACTTAGCTGTTTTTAGATATCCACCTATTCATATTTGTTCTGGTATTATGGTATACTAAATATTTTTTTTAGGAAGATCCATTCATTTTCTTTTTATAATATTATATATGGACCTTTTACCCCATATGCCATATATAAAACATCTTCATTTGCTACTTTATCTCTTCAATAACAGAGAAGCCATTGCTAATAGGTATGCATATATGTAAATAGCAAGTTGTTTGTTAGCCAATATATGTATTACTGTGGCCATTATTTTTTATTATGTAACATGGTGTATGGCTCCTTGATGGTTTGTATTGTTTCATTATTGTAAGAAGTTCATTGTAAATGTATAGAGAAAGACTTGCAGATTTGGATTAAATTTTTTTATGATTCCGTGCCGTAATATATTCAATTTAATTATAGAACATGTATACTGATATGTGAATTTTGTTTAATTAAGCATCTGCAAATTTTTTTGTGTAGTTCACAAAAATGTCAACCACTGAGATCCATTTACAATCTCAATGCTTAGAGGATACCATTAAAAATGGTAATACTATATCCCAGCAGGACAAAGCAAAGGCTTTGATATTTTAAAGATGCCACATCCGCGATGATCTAAAATCAGAATATTTAACTGAAAAAAGATCCTATCCACTTATGGAACTCCTTGAAGGAGCGTCATGACCACCAGAAGACGGTCGTACTTCCACACACAAAGCAAGAGTGGTTGAACCTGAAGTTCACATGCAAATGACCTGAAGTTCATATGACCTAAAGTTCATATACAAATCCTTTCAAATGAGGGACCCGAAGTTCACGAGGAACCTGAAGTTCATATTCAATTGAGAAACATGAAATAAAACATAAAAGCATATAATTGCATTTAATATTTGCTTATAGAAAATGACCAATAATAGGAAAAGATTTGAAAAAACAATGAAAGGAAAAGTTTTAACAAGAGGAAAAAGCATTATATTCCAACTTTATGCTACAAATAATTTCTTGAAGAAACTTATTATTGGAAGAGATCATTACATTTATAATGAATACTATTTTCTTAAAGAAAAATAGTAAAATGACTCTAAAAAAAAGGAGGGACACTTTCTAGAAAAGTTGCTTCATATGAATTATGATAAAACTTAAAGTTTTATTATAGTCATATTATATTTCTAGAAGAAATAATTTATTGTTTCTTAGGAAAACCTATATAAAGAAAATATGCATCCTGAAGATCATATTGAGTTAAGATCTAAATATTGATCTTAATTTTTGCACACCGGAAGTGAATGCAAAAAGTAATTTTTGTTATAAAATGGAAAACTTAGAACCTGCAGATTCTATGATGGTAACAAGTAGCTGAAACTCAATATGCGATTCATTTCCTTTCAGCATGTATTAGTTTGAAACTTTTGTTTATTTTCCTTTCTTTTTTGCTTGTGCTTATGGAATTTCAGAAATAATATGTAATGTTGGACATGATAAGTAGTTTATTCCCATGGACATTTATCTGTATTTATAAGTTATTTCAGTTATCAACTAGCTGTATTGCTTTTAATTCTCAGTGTTTAAGTGATGATATATGTCTGGTTGATTGTGGAACTACTCATACGATATTGAAAAACCCGAAGTTTTTCTTTGAATTATCCGAAAATGTTTCATATAAAGTTTCAACTATAGTTGGTTCAACCAATATAATTGAAGGGTCCAGAAGAGCCCATATAGTGTTACCAAATGGTACACATATATTCATTCAAAATGCACTATATTCAAGCAATTCTAAAAGAAATCTGCTTGGCATCAAAGATATAAGAATGAATGGATATCATAAATGAAAACAACAAAGAATATCTTTGTGTTATTTCTAAAATTGAAAGCCAGAAGCTTATTTTAGAAAAATTTGGTATAATTTCAACTGGATTATACTTTACCAAAATTGGCATAGTTGAATCTCATTTTATAAACATGAGCTAGAAGCTCACAGATACAAAGAAATTGATTCTTTGGCATGATCGTTTAGGTCATTCCGGATCAACTATGATCGTTTACATAAATAAAAAATAAGTTCACTGAAGGAATATCATACACTCCAGAAGTAGTGATTTCTTTTCTTGAATCTTATTTTTATTTATTGCATCTAATTTCGTTACTGCATCTAAAGTTTGATATGTATTTTTGTATATTGATATGATATTTCAATAGTTTGTATGGGGGAGATAAGTTCATCCCAGAAGCGGTGATAACAAAATATCTTTAGAGGATATTTGTATTTTCGGAAATGAAAAGATATCTCTAGGAGAGATCCGTTTATATGAAAATAATAAAATATCTCCAGAAGAGATTTCTACAATTAAAAAGCGATATTAAAACTCCATCAGCCTAACAACTTGAAGTTGTTCATATATTTATTTGGACCAGAAGTTCGATATGTTTTCAAACCAGAAGTTTTGAACATTATCATACGATCCTGAAGAATTTGTAATGACATTGATCAATACATTGAAATCAATAGTTTGATCTTTGTAATAATTTATTGTAAAATCACTAACTCAAATGAGAAAGACTATGCAAATTTATAATACGTGGACGCACGTATTTATATATTCATATCTGTAAATATTTAACTAACAATCTGAAGTTTGTTATAAGCATATTTTATAGATTATGCATAAATATTATTTAGTGATTTAAATTGCAGTCAACGTGAATGCTGAATGACCTGAAGTCATATGTGTATTCAAATAACCTATATAATAAGAAAATTCCTCCAATATTGCTAGATCAATGAAAGAGAATAAGTAATAAAAAATGATGAATGCATCTTATCGACTAGTTAAAGGGTTATCCTAGAACAACGGATATACATATAAAATACTTGCCAACAGCAATGTGATAATGGATCAAAATGAGAATCCCATGATGATTATTATTTAGTGTGACAATGTTTGTCAACATTGAGGGGGAGGATAAAGGGATACAATTTCATTTTGAGTATCAGTATAATTGACACATAAATAAATTATAAATAATATCCCTTGTAGACTTGCTTCAATATATATTTGAATCCCTGAAGGATCAAAATGCATAAACCACATTTAAAGACTGGTTTAAAAGTCAGTTCGAGACACTTTTGAAGTAAGTAATAAAGATGCCATATGAAGGAATTGAGTGTTCTTAAAGAGACACCTAAGGAGTCTCTTGAAGAGATCCATGACATAATTGACAAATAACCCCAGAAGTGGTTTAGGTACCTAAAATAGATAAATAAAGAGATCTCAGTAAATTATATCTAAAACTGACAATATATAATCATCGATGATAAATTTATAAAAAGTAAAGCGCTTATGTTAAATCATGATTGGCCATCATGAATCCTTCTCTAATTGAGAAATATGGACCTGTAGTCCGCAAAGTAGTGAATAAACCTCGATGATTATATACGCTTTACTTTTATATTAAATTTATAAAAAGCAAATCCAATCTCAAGAAAATCCAGCAGATCTATTCACGAAGGCACTTCCATAATCAACATTGCAGAAGGCGATATATAAAATTGGTATACGCAGCTTGCATCATCAAACTATTTGAATAATGCGTTACGAATCAGGGGGAGCATATATTATGTTGTAATGCAATCTTTTCCTTCACTAATATTTTTCCCACTGGGTTTTTATTAGTAGGTTTTTAACGAGGAATTATTTTGATCCAGAAGTATCAACCCTCATTGGAACATTGTCAATATGTTTCCTGGAGATGAAATAAAATTGTACTCTTTTCCTTATTTATGATTTTTCCCACAGGTTTTTCATAAAAAGGTTTATAATGAGGCAATTAATATTATCATCTTTACATACACATATTCAAGGGGGAGTGTTGTAATACATATAAGTGAATATGCATTTGTCATATTATTTTTAGTCCCACGTTTTGGGTGTAAGGCTAACATCAGCTCCAAAGCCAATATATAAGGGAGCCAATGTAATAAAATTAAGTACCCTTGAGTCATGCACTATTCCTTCCCATCCTGCCATTATATATATAATTTTCATGTCAAAATCGCATACCGCAATTACATTTTGATAACAGTTTCCCTGACCTCATCCTCTAAAAGGTACTTGCTCATCTATTGGAATATATTCATCTATTAATATCCGTCTAATGCTCCGACTGCACCTATGAAAGCCCCTTCTCTTAAGCCAATATGAGATCGAATGTTTTCGATAGGCTTGGAAAAATCTGGAGGAACAATCATTTCTTGAGCAAAATTCGTCATCACATTTAACACTTCATGAAAGTATTTACTAACCGTTTGTCCAGAGTGTTGAAATCTATATCTTATTATACGATTCCGATTATTATGACTTACAGTTGATAAAAACATTGCCATTTTTTCTTCAACATCTATGTGTTTGCTATTGTGCAGCTAATTCTTCTGTCGGAAGTAACGACGAAGGTTTTTAAAAGATTGCTTATCCATTCGGAATTCATCATATACGACAATAGAAGGGCCGTCCAACAATTCCTTCATGTACCATTTAACAGAGAGAGATGAAGTCAATACTTTTTGTCGCGGTACTCTTTGGTTTCTAATTTTAAGTAATATTAGGAGTAAGAGCCGTCCTCCAAATAACCAAAGCTTCGATGTCATCCGTAATAAGTATAACAATAAATGAATATTACAACACCATAATGTAATAAACGTAATTATAAATGCAAACAGAAACTTTCTAATTATTATGATGAGCAGTACAATAAATTATTCACTCAGCATACATTGCATTATTGAAAACAGACACAAGACCACTACTTATACAAAACATAATTCAAAAAGTCTACTTTTTCATCAAAAGTAGCTTCATCCATGAAAGCAATCATTAGCTCAGGCCTTTTACAAAAAAATATTTTTGCTTGCTTATATTCATCATGCGTTATAAGACCCAGACTTCTCATCTCTCTTAGGGGAGCAGTAATATTTGCATATGAAGGTCCTTTACTAGCCTTCTCTTCATTAATTTGTTGCTTCAAGATGCCCAACAATCCCTCTATTTGATCATCTAACGTTTTGCCATTTGAGATTTTTAGTTGTTTTTTAGTTGATCGGCGAGGCGTTGCCTTTGTAGGTCGATTGCAGTTGCTCTCCGCCTCACATGGGGTATTACCTGTTTCTTCAATAATCCTTATACCATCAAAGTAGTCATCATTCATACTATTGTTCAAGTCAACATTATCTTCAGTTGCTACATGGTCATCCCCGTCTTTATTTTCATTAATAGGACGTGGAACTGATGACAAAGACGACCAAGCATATGACCCTTTTGCAAGTGTTTTTTTCAAAAATGGCTTTCATTAGATCAGGGTATTTGAGAGAATTATTTCGGAACTTCGCCGCTCTTGGATTTTGCTGCAAATGTTAAACATTTACAAATTAACTATGTCATCACAATATATGATTATGCATTACTGTAACGTATTAACATATAATTAACTTGCCTGAATAACATCCTCTTATTTTTTAGGTGGTAAGTGTATAGAGTTGGTGACAGCACAATAGCCATGGCTAGAAAGTCCAGTGATTTTTACCCACGCCTCATAATCTTTTCGCAGATAATCATAACGATTTTTGTATATTTTGTGAGCAAAATTCACATTCCATTTTTCATTGAATTCTGCCTCTAATTTTGTCCAAGAATCTTTGGTAAGTGACATTCCTTTATAACCATGTCGTTGAACTTCCCTAAAACACATATCTAAAAAGTCCTTTTTCATTTCAGGGTCCTTTGTAAAAGCAGCTCTGTCTTCGCCATTCTCAGTGTCTTCTTTGTTCGTAGCTTTTCTTCTTGGTGCCATAATCGCTAACTAAAACTCATATTTTTGTTATATAAAAGTCAGTCACCCATACAAATATACACACGCAGTAGTCATCAGCTGTATGAACTATCACTCTATTTCAACTTCGAACTGATTGTAAACTACCTATAGTCAAGTTTTTAAAATAGCTACAGTCAAGTAGAAACTACAAAAGGAATAGCCATGATTTAAATAATAGGTCACCTATATTATATTTTCTTAAACTAATGTACTGTGTGAACACAATACAACATGAAACATATAAAAAATGGGATAAAGCATACAGAAACATCTCACAAGGCATGGTACAACATATTAAATATTAGTATGCCTGCATTTCTTTATCACATTAAATAGTACCATCTCACAAAACATGGTTGATGGTACATACAACACACTCATCAATTGCCACGTCATTAATTTTGCAGTGTTTCATTCAAAATGCGTTTCTATGGTAAACATACGTTTGCTGGATATTCTACATATTTGACTTGTACACTAGTATAGATTACAAATTTCTACATATTTGCTGGATATTCTACATACACTTTCCAAAAAGATGATTCATGAATACATGAAATACAACAGTTACCAAGAATTTTGTAACAAAGTATAGCAGCTACAGTGTGTATGTCATGAAACTTCCACGATATATTAAAAAATAACACAAATTTGTACCTTGAATGAGCTGATCCCAGCTGTGAGAACTGATTCCAACTGTAAAGAGCGAGCACCAAGAATTGTTAAGAAGACAGAGAGAGAGGAATAAATAAATGGTACGTTGGAGTTGTTTATATAGAGATTTTTCTTTAGATCGGAATCTTCAGTGCGTGAGCGATTCAACTGCTAAAAATCAGCGATAATTTTTCGCTGATTCAAAATTGCTGAATTGACCAAGTTTTTCTGAACGCTTATTTCTTGTCAAACGACTTTAATACTTCTGAACGCTGAATATTGATATAGCGTTTCTGAATTAAAACAAACAAAGCCATAGTCCTAGTTTTAACATCGAATAGGAGAAATCAAATTTGTGGAAGCGTCGAACATGAGATGAAATCGAATTGGGAAAGTGAAAGTGCACCAGAATTTAGGTTTAAATTTTGGTGAATTTAGGTTCAAATTTTGGTCGATGGTAAAAAGGGGATAGTGAAGAGAAGATATTAGAGAAGAAGAACAATTAGTATTTCGTGATGGGGGAAATGTTGCGCCAAAATTTCACATAGCAGAAGAATGCAATGAGATGGCTGTCACTGATTGCATGATGGGGTAATGTTTTAAATAGAAAGTAGAGTTTGGTTTGAACTATTGGATTAATTATGCATCTACGGTTGTAGCTTGGTTTATGCTGATAACGCGGATCATTGAGCTGAATTGTATATATGTAAAGTTATGCTTTTAATTGGTGTTACACGTCAATACACTAGAATTCCCACCGCAACACTTCATTCACGTCTAATGCAACAACATATGAATATTGTTGCAGAAGATCAAAGAAAACATAGCTTTTGCAACAGTTTTCTTGCAATGCACACAATTAGTGTCGAATATTCCCACTTATGGCGCAGCGTACAATACTTACCAGACAGGGCCGAAAACTCTGTAAGGCTTTATATATGAATATAACATATTACGATTGGTGCTCTTCAATCTCTAATTGTACATATATGAATTTTATCACATACGCGTGTATTTTTCAACATTCAATCAAACTAACCATACGTTATATATAAAATTAAATATCATACTCGATAAATATTTTTAAAACATATACTTAATTATTTCCATTTCCACTAAACATTTTCGATAAATTAAATATCGTTTTCGATGAATTGGGCCTCAACTAATCCAACATATACATAGATTAATTAACAACACTATACATACAGCACTATATATGCACATATACTTACAACATAAACTAATTAAACCTAGATTAGCAACATAATCAAATCAATCTGTATATACACGTATTGACAACACTACACATACAAATATACAATCTAACAAACAAATTAAGCTTAAATTAGCAAACCTATGGTATTAAATGAAATTAGGGCTTCATACCTTGAAAACTGGGGATGAATTAGAGCTTCGAGAAGAGGAGAGAGAGCCTTGAACGTGTTGGAGAGAGCAGCGGTGGCTATGGAGGTGGCGGTGGCCGATTTTAGAAATGGGGGAGAAAGGATTGGGGAATTAAGAGAAATTTGGGGCATAAATCGAATAGGAGGAAGATGAAAGCAAGTTTTTTTGCTCAACTAAGCAATGACTTCCAACGACCGTCAATGTCATTATAAACAACGGCTTCCCACGGTTTTTTTTTAGTATGTAAAGAAAAATCTAGAATTTAGCTTCCATTAGAAGCCGTTAGGGGGGTGTTGGCGGTTGTTTCTCCCCTCCATTGCTATATACAGTGTTTCTTGTAGTGTACATACATAAGTGGTTTTATAGAATAATCAATGACAGTGCAAAGCTTTCTTTTGTTTTCCCTTATAATGATAATTTATAACTGTCTAACATCTTAACAAGTACAAATATGTTCTCAGATATTTACAAAGCACAATGGAGTCTGGGCACTATCTTTAGTGAAAGCCTGACAATTTTTTTTGGAAGTTCATCTTTAATAAGAGATGCATTTTGCAAATACTACAATATCTTCTTCTTCTTGAAGTTGTGATTTTTTTATTATTGTAGAACTTTTACTTTGCATTTGGTTCTTTCTTGTAAATTTTTGTTGCACCTCGTTTTTAACCATTTCTATGATGAACGGTTTATTTTGTTGTAGTAAGACCATATAATTAACACTATCAATGAATTATACTGGTTTCCATTCTGTTATTGCTCTTAGATGTATAGAATTTTAATGATAATAGAAAATTATATTGTGTATAGTGTTGTTCAATTTATATTTGTTATCAAGTGTGATTATATAATTGCAAGTGATAATTATTTATTTTAATATATATTCATTATTGTTGCATATTTGAGAATTATTGTTTACCGTAAGGTTTTTTTGCTTTGGTTATAACCACAATCGAAGCTGCAAGCACTGTATTTTTAGACCATGATACACTTTAAACTTTGGTTGTTATGGAAATCGATCAAAAAAGGAACATTTTTTCCTTCGGTTGTTGACATAACGAGAGCGGAAAAAATAACGGTTTTTGCTTTAGTTGAAAATTTGAAGTAGCAGATTTTGGTCTGTTGTGCCTGCATTTGTTTCGGTTGTTGAATCAAAGCAATATGAGATAAATAATCAAAGCAAATGACCTATTTTGCAGTAGTGATTTTTTATACTTGCATTTTCGGTGTGTGATATGAACTGGCTTACCGTTACTCAAATTTGAATGTTGTTTACCTCTATGCTCTTTGTTGCCAAGATTTAGATAACTGAAGTTGCTAGTCACGTGATTAGTGACCCCTGAATTTGAATGTAGTAATGCACTTTCTGTATTGCCTTTGGTTTCTTGTTGCATATTCACCATATCTATACTTGGATTGCTCATTCTTGAGTCGCCATTGATTTGTAGGATGGAGTGTAATTTGCTTCAAATGTTAAAATGCGCTTGCGCCATAACCATATATCTCGCATATTTGATATCCAAGTCTGTTGTTATTTTATTTTTATTTTTTTGAAACTGGGTTCTTTTATTTCTCAGATATTGTATAGTCGTACACATATATACAACACGTATACAAAATACACCACACTTCACACACATAACACTCATACCTTCAAATAACAACCATTACAAGCCGATAAAACTTTGAACTATATACAAATATATGTAAAATGGAATTATACATAATGGCTTGCCACTTCATGAGAAAAACTTCACTAAAAATCCCATCGATCATGGTGATTCCTGTCAACTTATCTATGATCATAAACCATACTTCAACCTCTTCATCTCCGCCAACGCTATCGTCAAAAATTACATGATGCTGCAGTAGCGAGGCTTGACATTGGATAGTAGATCCGAGACAAATCACTGTTTGATAAAATCTCCTCATGCATATCTAGAGACAAACATAGTCTCATGTAGACCATGTGTATTATCATCCTTAATAGCAAAAACCTGCTCCTTACATGAACACGCACTAATATACCATAACCGCTGCCATGTGTACTGTCTTCAACGCTAATCTTCTAAAAAGTTCCCACATCCAGAATGCCATTGTCAATCCAAAGCAACACCGTCAATGTTGCTTCATCTTTGTGCTGAATATAAAGGCATCTCCAGATCCTGTAGATAACTTTTGTAACAGGCAACTGTAGAAAGTTGAAGATTTCGTCTATAACTGAATCTAATCAACTCAGGCAGAAGTTGTTCCATTCAAGCCAATTTTCGTTGATTTTATTTCTAATCTTTGACTCGAACACCCCAAGTTTGTTTTTATTACACACACACACACACACACACACACACACACACACACATATATATATATATATATATATATATATATATATATATATATATATGCTCATTTAATTGCTGAAAATTTGTGTGCTTTCATTCCAGGAAGATATGTTAGAGATTATATTTTATTGGCGCATGAACTCCCTCATGACTTCAAGAAAAGTGGTATTTCTAAATTTGGCTTCAAAGTAGATTTGAAGAAGGCATGCGATATGGTTAATAGAGAATCTATTTTCTTTGGTGTATCTCGAACGGGGTTTCCAATACATTTTGTGAACATCATTTACAAATATATATGCACTATAACATTCTCGGTTCTCTTTCAAGGCATACCTAAGGGTTTCATCACATCAAGTCGAGGCATATGGCAGGGGGACCCTCTCTCTCTCTCTCCATATTTATATACGGTAGCAATGCAGTACTTTTCGTTTCTAATGGAAGAGATACCTTTACTGAAGCAATTTTACCCAGTTTTCAAATTCGAGCCGGTTATCACTCATTTATTATATGCCGACGATTTGATGGTGTTTGTTAAAGCTAGCCCCTTAAATGCTACCACCCTTAAGTCCATTTTTTACAAGCTGTCCATTCCTGTTGGTCTCAACCAGAAAGTCACCAAAATAGAACTCTTTTTTAGTTCAGCCACTACTTCTGCCCAACTTATTAAAGACATCCTACCCTACGAAGTTGGACAGCTGCCTGTTAAATGCTTGGGTGTGCCTCTTTCAGTAAACTATCTTCATTACTCCGAGTACGATGCACTGATTCATAGAATACAGAGTAAAGTTGATGGCTGGCAAGCTAAATTTTTGAGTTTAGCGGGAAGGGCTGAATTAATTCATACGATTACTACTCCATCAATTTTATATTGGTTATTTGTATATCAAATTCCCGAATTTACGTTGGATAAATTACAAGCACTATGTGCTATTTTTTTAAGGGTAACTCTAAGCACATGGTGGCATGGAATGATCTTTGCAAACCAAGAAATGAAGGTGCAGTGGGATTTAAGCTTTTACCAGATTTAGAAAAGGTTGTTGGTATTAAATTGCTTTGGAACTATTTCACAAAAGAAAACCTTTGGAGCAAATGGATGAAAAGAAGACATGGCTATAATAAACAATTTTGGAGCATGCACATCGACAACAATGCTCTTCTACATGGAAGTGTATGCTTCGTTTGCGAACTACTAGTAAGAAATTGCAGAACAAGTTAATTGTAAATGGTACCCTTACCTCTCTCTGGTTTGAACCATGACTTAACTGCAAATTCCTGGTCGATCTTCTTGGCATACACAGATTTCAGGTGATAAGCAACCACACAGATATTGTTGACTTGCTAAATCGAGACTCTTGGTTGGATCCATCTCTGCACCCAGCGACTAGAGAGGCTACATCAGAATTTCAGAGTATTCCTATTTTTCCAAACAAAACACAAGATTCAGATGAATGGTGCGATGAGGGTAAATTTTCATTCAATACAGCATGGCATAAAGCAAGAGAAAGAGGTGTATACAAGCCTGTTTACACGGTTGTTTGGCATTCAAAAAATAGTAAATGTATGGCTTTTGTATCTTATCTTACAACTATGGATGGTCTCAACACTAAAACCAGACTTTGTCGTTTCGGCATTCTATCGAATATAACTTGTTCGTTATGCAATCGTCACGAATAATCATCTCAACATCTATTTTTTACTTGTGAATATTCATCCTTCATTTGGGGCTCCCTCAAGCTCAAATTAAATCTTCAACCTAACGTTCTATCCACGATGCAGGAGGAGGTTGATTTATTTCTTTCCAATTTCAAACAAAATAAAATAAAATTCAAGACATTGCCTTTGCCGCATCTACAAGTGTTGTTTACTTTATTTGGAAAGAACGAAATGCACATAGTTTCTCTTATCGAAGTACTCATTGTGATATCAAGGTTAAGCAGATCGAGACGGAGGTATATTACCTTGTTCAAGTGAATGGCGGTACAACGCCCAGGTTAGATCTGAATGCCATGCTGTTGCAGCGTTAGGGGATCATCCTCCTTGACAGGGATGAGCGTTTGGTTGGTTCGGTTTATCTGACGATGAAGATTGTCAAACCAAACTAAAACCGATAACAATGAAAACCAAACCAAACCAAACCAACCAAATTAAGTTTGGTTGATTCGGTTGGTTATCCGATTTAACCAAAATAAAAGTATTTTAAACCTTATGTTTGTAATATTAACTATAATTTGAAATAAATCATAAATATATGATTAGACTATTATTGTTTATCATTCTTATGCTTTTTAATAGTAATTTTGACACATATATGATGATTAAAATTTACTTGAATAACAAATCTAACCTAAAATATTTATTATAATATGGATAATTTTGAAAATATAATAAAAGTTTGGTTAATTTGGTTAAACCGATAACCGATCTATTTTTTTCCGAACCAATTACAAATCGATCTAATTTCAAAACCAAACCGAACCGACCAAAATAAATTGGTTCGGTTGGTTTATTTGGTTTAACCGAATAATGCTCACCCCTACTCCTCGATTCAGGCTAGCGGGGCAAGTGGAAGGAGACAATTTGAATTAGTGGGTTGTTTTCCTTTTTGGGCTATGGGCCAACGGTTTATGGAGAAGTGTTTTTTAATTTGTTTTAGTCATTTGTATAAATACTACAGACTCTATGTTTTTAATATGTAGAACTTATATGTACGTTTTTTTCCTTGTAAGGTATCCAGTAGGGGGATTACAAGGTTTTGATAAGGCATGTAACGGAAGCATATGATTGGTTACTATATACACACACACACACACACACACACACACACACACACACACACACGCACGCACACACACGCACGCACGCACACGTTCCATCTACCACCCTTTCTCTAGATCTAAAGAACTTCCCACTTCTTTGATTGTTGTTTATTTGATTTTTGGCATAGTTACCTACAAACTCCATACTAAATTATTTCATTTGCTCTAATCTGCCCTCATGTGTAAGTAGTATGGAATGAAAATATTGTTATTGAGTTAGCGAATAGTACAAAATAAATTTATTTTAATTTTTATTACAAATGTTAACTTCCAATTTAAATTTACAGAGCTAGAAAATTAATTTTTTTTAGTATTAAACGAATTTTAGATTATGTTTTATATTTTCTAATTTGTTAATAAATATTTAAATAGGTGAATGATATATATAAAATTTGAAATGAATATAATAACAAATATACTACTGGAATTGGTTTTCTAAAAATTAATAAGAAATGAATATGGCAATAACAAATAGTATACTAAAATCATTTTTCTTAAAGCTTAAAAAATGAATAAAACAACAACAAATTAATGACTGGAATCAATTTTATAAACAAATTAAGAAACGAATATGGCAACAACATGTATTCTTCTATAATTGATTCCCCAAAAAGTTGAGAAATGAAATATACTAACTATAAATATTCTATAAAAATTAATTTTCTGAAAAGTTAATAAACGAATATACAAGAACTAATATTCTATTAAAATCAGATTTCTAAAAAGTTAAGAAATGAATATAATAAGAACAAATATTTTGTTGAAATTGATCTTCTATTTTTATTGAAATAAATATAATGCTGATTTGAAAATTAGCATTAGTTATTGTTTTAATAAATAAAACAACAAATCAAAGCTTTTAGTTCCAAAAAGCTTTAATATACTATGAAGCATACAACAACAAAAATACACCTCTTGGATGCAAAGTTATATGTAGAAGACAAGTGAAGTGAAGTGCTATCAAAGTTAGACCTGTGCAATTAAAACACTTAGTAGCTTTGTAGCGGTCGAAGTGCAAAAAATTGTTGTAAGGATAAAGCGGGATAGAGTGTGGATACAGCGCAAGAGCAAAATGATTTAATAGATGTAAAAAATTTAGATTAACTAATTATCATTCTTACATCATTTTTGAAAGAAACTATTGTTGTTTAATCTTATATGATAAAATTAATGAATACCATGGTTATGCACAATAATTGAGTAGGTATAATTGCTTTCTTACTTATATTGGCCACTTATGTTATGATATTAGCTCTGTACACTAATTATTTGATTTGATTTAAAATGGATTTAGTCAGATCAACATTTGTATATTAATATTACTAAAGCAGATGCAAAAAATCTTGATTTTGTGGGTGCAGCGGGAAATAACGAGGCTTAAAGTGGATGTACTATACATCAACGCTATGTTGAAATAGCGTAGTGGTCGAGGAGTGTTATGGGCTATGACAGAGATTTTGTTAGGCATTAACTGTACAAAATTAGATAGAAGTGTGGTGTATGAAATATTTGGACTAAAGAAAATTAATTTATTTTAGAAACATAGAAATAATACAGTCCTTGGATGCAAAGTTACGTTCAGAAGAGAATGTAACACCCCACCTCCGCCAATGTCACTCTTGCAAGCGCACTAGCTTCGGAGGGGCGTTAAACGAGGTAAACATGCATGCAGATATCACAAGACAGAACATATAAGTAAAAACAGAGTAAATAAAGCAGCGGGTAAAAACTAACATTTCAAAACCATAGTCAAGTTACATCAAAGTACTTGGTCATTATTTTCCCACAAAACAAAGTCCAGAAACATAAACTGAAAACTGGAAAAAAAAACATAAAGTAACTATCCCCAAAGTAGAATAAAACCATAGCATGCTCAAGTCCAAACCGTATATGAGCTATCCAGAAAAGCAGCTAAAGATCCAAGCTAGGTGCTAGTGTTTCCACCCTGAAAACCTGGGGGGGGGGGACGAAAGAAAAGAGGCGAAAGAAAATGGGTCAGTCAAAAGACTGGTAAGTCCTACCTACTATTAGTATAAAAACTAATAAAGTTAACTGGACATGTAAAACAGAGATGAAACATAGGATGATAACTGGCATGGTGAAAAGTTAACAAGATAGATCAAGTGTGGCATCGCATATACAAGGTTAAGTTTTGCACCAAATGTACTAGTATTCCAACTCATGTCAAGTATAAACAAGAAGTGATCCCTTGGCCCAATATCACGGGATGACCTAAATCAAGGTCCAACAACACGATCTAGTCGATCGGCTCCCTAAAAGCCTAACTCGTCAAGTGTCGGTGTCATACGGCCCAATCACGAAGTGTAGTCAAACTGTGCTAGGTCCACCCTAGGGTGTATCAAGCCCTAGGGTGCCAACCACGGACACAAATCAAGCACGCACAGTCTAAACTACTGGTGCCCGTGTCTGCTTTTTCAACTTCGGACTATGTGCACGACCATAGTCCGCCTGAACCTACACCGGCGCACCTACTCAGCCGTCGTTTTGGTCGCTTACATGTCAGCCCAGTAATCGTGCCCCACCCTAGCCTAGTCCCTAGGGTATCATGATACAACCAAGATGGTTACTGGTGAAAAGGACCACGTAACTAGGGTTTCTAACGGGTTAAGCGTGGTTAACCCTATCCAATCAAGTTAAGTGTACCCAAGGTTCATGACTTAACCCTATCAACCCATCGTGTTTAATTGGTTAAGTATTCAAGTGGTCCATGACTTAACACTATCATGTGGCATTAATTAATTTAATGCACCCAACCTCTCACATTAGACTTTGTTGTGGTTACTAGTTAAGCCGGGCGGGTCCGGGTAGCTTTACACCACAACTTAGTCTAACCTCGGGTTTCAAGTGCGACATGACCAACTACTCACATTGGGTCCTATTGCTTGTAGCCACTAGTTAAGCCGGTCGGTTCCGGGTAGATTTATGCTACAAACTCAACCCAACCTCGAGTTGGCCATTCTCATGTTTTCTAGAAGTCATGTCCAAGTTCATGTTCATGTTTCAAGCATAATCACATGTCATATTTCATGTCATCTTTTCAAGTCATGTTTTTATGTCATTTTAGTTTACCCATAACGTAGCCCCATCGCATGTAAGTTCGCATAAACGCAAATAGATCTCAAAGAGGGAACTTAGAAGCATGACATAATTAATAAGGTTTGGCCACAAGTTAAACATGGTGGCATATGAGGTAAATGTGTTCATAAACTTGCATATTACATTATAAGCCTCAAAACATGCATGATATCAACTTTAGCAAAATAGGTGAAACATGGTCATAAATGACATAGGATGATAGCTAGTGATTCGCATATAACATCATATGCAAGATAACATAAGGATTATGAGAGTTTCTATGTTGCTTTATGCAACATTTCAAATCAAAGCTTATAGCTTTCTATGCACAAAGTCAAGGTGATAGCTTTACAAACATGCATAGAATAAGCCTATGCATAACATGATAGAATCAAAGCACAAATCATACTTAGGCCCAAACTCAAACTTGCAACATGTCATATTTAACTTCATAGTTAGAATCTAAGAGTAGAGTAGGCCTTACAATGCTATGAAGACTTATAAAATAAAATAAGATTGAGACGAAGCCACTAGCAACTCTAAAAACCCCCCAAATAATAAGCTCCAATGAAAAACCCTTGAGAAATAAGAAGAAGATCCTTGCTTTGATGAAGAAAGATTGAACTTTGGCCTTGAATCAAACTTAGAAATTTTCAAACAAGCTTAGAAACTCTCATATGAATGAAGATGGAGACTATGTGTAACGACCCGTATTCTACGCATCATAGGATCGTAGGATATTTATTTCTTTCACATACGAAGTCGTATGGTCATGTAACTTTGGGAGACGACTATTGGGGTCATTTCCCATGTTCATGGTTTTTCCCAATTTTTAAATGACCATTTTACCCCTAGTTGGCACTGTTTTGGTCATAACTTTTGACTGGAAAGGAATTTTGACCTGAAACCACTTCCATTGGCTTCGGATGATGGTTTCTCTTTCCGTAGAGTGGTCACATTAGCCAAACGGACTTACCGTTTGGGAGATATGGCTGAAACAAGTTTCAGATGGTGAAAAACAGCTTAATTGAGCTTAACCGGGTGATTAGCAGCTAGGCCCAGAGGGGAATTTCGGGTTTAGGGGTATATAGGGGCTGATTAGGGTTAGAAAACATTTCTTTAGACATTTTCCAGCCGCCACTTTCATTCCTCTTGACCTAGCCATGGCCTCCACTCTCTAAATCTCTCTAAAACACCAAAAATCACTTTCTAATTGAAGATTAGGCTTAGCAAACATCAAATCAAGGAGTATTAGCACAAGAACCGAGGTAGAGCTGCTGTGTAAGATTGGGAACAGCGCCAAATCAGAGAATATTTCAGTTTTGGGGTTTTAGTTGTGGCCAAGGTGAGTGATAGCATCGTTTTGACACTAATTACAGTTAATTAAGGGTAATTAGTGAAGATTAGCGAATTTATACACCAATAAATTCTGGAAAAATGTTTAGAAATTCTTAAATAATATTTTATGCTTCTGTTAGAAACTTGGTTCGATTTGATTAAGTTTTGTTAACCCTATGATTAGATTTACTTAAACATGCTTAAAGGGAAAATAAGGGGTTTGGGCACATTTGATCCATTTTGACATGTAAATTCATTGTTTTGGTGTTTGTAGTTGCTCTTACATATTGCTATGACTCTATGGTATGTTTTATGATTGATTAAAATAGTTAAATTGCTCGAAAACGTCGTCGAATGGCGTAGAAAGCTCGCTGGAAAGTTGCAGAAATGTGCAGGTTCCGAACCGGATCGGATCGGATGAGGGCTCGGATCGGATATGTGAACTGGGCAAGAAAACCCGACCCGAACCGGAGTTTGGCACATGAGAGACTTGGCAAAAAGGAAGGCCGATCACTTAGAGTTGGAGTGGACAAAAAGGGGATCGGATCGGAAGAATAATGGAGGCCAGATCGGATCGACTTGGAGACGCAGGGATCGGATCGGAAGTAAACTCTTTGGTGGACTAGCAAGAGGAGAAGCCACGAGGATCAGACAGCAAGCGCGGATCGGATCGGAGTAGATGGAGAATGGGAGCGGATCGGATCGGAGTAGATGGGAAACGAGGGAGCTGATCGGAGAAAACTGGAAGGAAGACAGCAACCCGACCCGACCCGAATGAGGACACCGACCCGACCCGAAGCATAGTACCCGACCCGAACCGACGAGGGTGATGACCACCGAACCGAACCGAATTCTAGGACTGTTACTGCGCGACAACTCTTCTGAAGACCCACTCCAATTCGATCAAAACCCGAGATGCAAAGGAAGTCCAAATGAGAAGTTAGAGCTCAAGATTTAGATGGGAATCAACGAGTTCGCTTCATGGTTGGGCTTTGCTGCGGGACGCGTGTTAAGGGGTTATCGATGTCTATAGCTTTGGACCACTATGGTAGGAGGTACGAAGGCGGATTCAGGGCCATTATGGCATAGGTAGAACCAAGGGCTACGACCAATGAAGTGGGTCATTGAAATGTTTGGTCATGACTCCATATGTTTAGCTTGGTTATAGCAGGGTTTCTACAAGTCGGGATTCGTCGTTACCTCAGTTTGTCTAGTGTTCCAAAGTGGTAGATATCGTATGCTTTATGCACTGAGTGAGAAATGTGAGGATGGTTGCTATGGATGATTTGTTTGCTATCATTATGACATGCACACCCCCACCCCCGTATTCTTTACACTACTTATTATGGCACCTTAGAGTACTGTACGGTATGTGGTACTAACTCTTTGGTTGCTGGTCCAGGTTCACGTATGGTTTAGTATACCTGTTATTATTCTATTTAGATGCTTATCGCTCATACCAGGCTTTATGTCTGACCCAGAGTTTTATGTCTCCTCTTATTACTCTGGGTGCTCACACGAGCAGACTAGAGATAGGTTAGCTGGTGATGCACGGGTAGATGATCCGGAGTCGAGCAGGAAGCTTCCACGTAATATATATATAGTATTCTCCCTGCGTTGTTAAAGATCACTGCTTGGGCATTGGTGGTGTATCTTCTACTTTAGTTTTCTTTTGTTAGAGACTGTAAATTTGAAAAGTTGTAATAAGCTGTATTTGGATTTCCGCTGCTCTGGTGATTGATGATGATTTTAGTTATCAGCTTATGCACTGTCTCACCTGTTTTATGTCAAATATGTTATCATTATTATATTTTATCCCATGCGCTGTGAGACATTCTACAGGTTCCTTGATTAGTTCATTCCCTTCTTTCCTTTCTTTGGCGACCGTTCTGTGCTAATTGGACATGTGTACAGCGCACTTCTGGAGTAAATGTCGGTTGGTGCGGGGCGGGCCGTCACACTTGGTATCAGAGCTCTAGGTTGCGTAGTTAACCTAGGGAAGTTATCAGGGAGAGATAATATACGTATATGAGAGAGCGTATTTGTGATTACTTTGGTTTTCAAAAGCTATATATATATACTACTAATAGTATAAGGATGAGGTCGTACTGCACTAGCACCACTATGGAGTCGTTAATCGTTTCTTTTTTCAGATTGACGATGAGCCGATATACTAGAGGTGCTGGTAGGGGAGCCAATAATGGGAATGCTGCTGACATGAGGACGACGTTTACTGACCTCATGAGAGAGATGCTTAGAGATGTACAGAGAGCAGCTCCCAATGGTGGAAATGGTGGTGGTCCAATAGTGCAGGCGCCAAGAGTCGACTTCGCCAAGCTGAATAAGGATTATACTAGCCTTGGTGGGAAGCCGTTCCACGCAACGGAGTCGGCTACGGATGTTCAAGATTGGTTGGATAGTTGCGAACGCATCTTCGAGGATTTGGGTATCGAGGATGCGATGAAGAGAAAGCTAGCGTCTCGTCAGCTGCAAGGGCGAGCGATGAATTGGTGGAATGCTATAAAGGCAGCTACTCCCGAAGATCAGATTACTTGGGAGCAGTTTAAGGCTCGCTTTAGCGAGAAGTTCATTCCGGCTGCTCAAAAGTCTGTGCTGTTCAAGAAATTCTTGGAGCTCAAGCAGAATGGCAGAGCTGTCTCGGAGTATATTGCTGAATTTGACACTTTGTCAAAATATGGGTTATCTCTTATTGATACTGCCTAGAAAAAGAATGAGAAATTCATAACTGGTTTGGATCAGTACTTGGGGGAAAAACTTATTAACCACATCGATGAGACGTTTGAATCGATTGTGGGGAAAGCGTTAAGGTCAGAAAGTCTCTACCCTAAGTCGAAGACTGAGGTTGCATCTGCAGAAGAGCCAAAACCACAAGCAAGTGGTGGAGGAAAGGGTGGTTCCCAGAATAAAAGAAAACAGAGTCAGACTAAGGATGGCCAGAAGAAAAGAATAAGCAAGATGTTGAGTGCTTCAGCTGTGATAAGAAGGGCCATTATGCTAGTAATTGTCGGGCCAAGCCAGCGGATAGGAAGTGCTTCAACTGTGGCCAAATGGGACATCACAAGGACAAGTGTCCACAGCCCCCTAAGGAAAAGCAAATGGTGAAAGCATATGCTCTTAATGCTATTCCTTCTTCGTCGAATGCCCCAACTGCGGCGGAAAAGGGAAAGAATGTCGTCATTCAAGGTATGCTTTCTGTTTATGATGTTCCTGTTAGAGTTTTGTTTGATACCGGAGCTTCCAGTTCTTTCATATCTAGTGACCTGGTAGATAGGTTGGGATTGGAGCCCGATATTGTCGATAGACCTTTAGTAGTGACGAACCCGATTGGTGGTTCGACTAGCCTTAGCATGATTTGTCGTAATGTGGTTCTATCGAGTCATGGATGCATGTTTGTTTGTGATTGCTTTGTTTTGGGCTTTACTGGGTTTGGCATTATTTTGGGAGTAGATTGGCTCCGAAGGTATGGGGTGGTGGTAGACTGTGAGGGCTTTTTGGTGACAGCTAGAGCGGATGATGGGCGGAGGATAGTGTTTGGTGGTCTACCCAGTAAGGGGGTATTGGCTAGTTTTCTAAACTCCCTCGACATTCCGCATAGTGAGTTGTCAGGTTTGCCCGTGGTTGGCCAGTATCCGGATGTTTTTGAAGAAGTGACCGGACTTCCACCGCACCGAGAGATTGAGTTTCGTATTGATTTGGTAAAGGATGCCAGGCCTATAGTGATGCCACTTCGTCGTATGGCACCAAGAGAGCAGCGAGAGCTCGAGGTGCAAGTCAGTGATCTTTTGAGGAAGGGATTTATCAGAAGGAGTGTTTCTGAATGGGGAGCACCAGTTGTGTTTGCTACCAAGGCGGATGGTTCCCTTCGTTTGTGTGTAGACTACCGCGAGTTGAATAAAGTGACGAGGAAGAACAAGTATCCTCTACCGCGGATAGATGATTTGTTCGATCAGTTGAGTGGCGCGAGAGTATTTTCTCAGTTGGATCTCGCGACAGGTTTTCATCAGCTTAGAGTATAGCTAAAACGGCATTTCGAACGCCGTCTGGATTTTATGAATGGTTGGTCATGCCATTCGGGCTGACCAATGCCCCAGCATATTTTGTGGATCTTATGATTAGGGTATTCAGAGATCAGTTGAATAAGTTTGTCCTTGTGTTCGTTGATGATATTTTGGTCTATTCGAGGACAGAGGAGGAACACAAGGAACATTTAAGAGTAGCTATGGGGGTGTTGAGAAAACACCAACTGAAAGCAAAGTTTTCTAAGTGTCACTTCTGGAAGAGGGAAGTGAGGTTCTTGGGCCATGTTGTATCAGAGAATGGTATTGCCGTGGACCCAGCAAAGGTGGCTACGGTACAGGATTGGCCTACGCCCAAGAATGCAACAGATGTAAGAAGTTTCTTGGGATTAGCCGGGTATTATCGTAAGTTTATCCAAGGTTTCTCCAAGGTAGCAGCACCATTGACCCAGTTAACCAAGAAGAATCAAGCTTTTGTCTGGGATGAGAGGTGCGAGAATGCATTCAAGAGTCTGAAGGACAAGTTGACAAGCGCACCAGTGTTAGTCATTCCTAAGGGGGATGAAGAGATGACGGTATACACGGATGCCTGTGGTACCGGACTGGGTGCTGTATTGATGCAAGGCGGTAGGGTTGTAGCTTATGCAAGTCGGCAATTGAAACCGCACGAGAAAAGATACCCTACCCATGACTTTGAATTGGCAGTGATCGTGTTCGCGTTAAAGATGTGGAGACACTATCTCTTGGGAGAAAGATTTGAGCTGTTTACAGATCATAAGTCGTTGAAGTATCTCTTCTCCCAGAAGGATCTAAATCTCCGTCAGCAGAGATGGTTAGAGTTCTTAGCTTCCTATGATTTTGACATCGCATACACACCGGGAAAGGGCAATGCGGTGGGTGATGCATTGAGTAGAAGACATGCCAGCTTAGGGGCTATGTTCCTTGAATGGAAGCAACTGGAGTATATCGCGGGGTTTAATTTCAGACCAAAGTGCGAACTGGATCCAGAAATGTTAGCAAGTTTGACGATCAGACCCACTTTGATTGAACGGATCGGCTCTAGTCAGAGGGACGATCCTAACCTATTGGAAATCATCTCCAAGTTAGAGATGGGTATCGATGAGGAGATGAACAAGTATGGGCTTGATCGAGATAGATGGCTTAGAAAGAATGGAAAGCTTGTTGTACCCAATGTCAATGGATTGAGGGATGAAGTGCTTAGAGAATGTCATCACTCAAAGCTGACTATACACCCCAGTGGTAATAAGATGTATCGAGATATGAAGCAGACCTACTACTGGGAAGGGATGAAAAGAGACGTTGGGAAGTTTATATCCAAGTGCATGAATTGCCAGCTAGTTAAAGCCGAGCAAAAGAAGCCTAGTGGGTTGTTACAGCCCTTAGAAATTCCCGAATGGAAATGGGAGCAAGTCTCGATGGATTTCATCGATGGGTTACCAAGGACTAGATCGGGATATGACAGCATTTGGGTAATTGTAGATCGACTGACTAAAAGTGCAAGGTTTATACCAGTCAAATCGACCAGAACGGCAGCTAAATTAGCAGAATTGTATATGAAGTGGATAGTGAGATTTCATGGAGTACCTAAAAGCATTGTGAGCGACCGAGACCCTTGTTCACTAGTGGGTTTTGGAAGAGCTTGCAAGAGGCGCTAGGGTCAGAGTTACATCTCAGTACCGCATATCATCCTCAGACCGACGGTCAGACGGAGAGGGTGAATCGTATTTTGGAAGATCTCTTGAGAGCGTGTATATTGGATTTTGGTGGATCATGGGATGACCATTTGCATCTAGTAGAGTTTGCATATAATAATAGTTACCAATCCAGTATCGGTATGGCTCCGTTTGAAGCTTTGTACGGGAGGCCGTGTAACTCACCATCATGTTGGATAGAGACTGGCGAGAAGTTTATGCTTGGACCAGATGTGGTGAGGGAAACTTCAGATAAGATTAAGATCATTCAACAACGAATGAAGGCAGCCCAAGATAGGCTGAAAAGTTATGCTGATAAGAGAAGAAGAGACTTAAAATTCTCCGTTGGTGACTTGGTGTTTATCAAGATCTCTCCGTTGAAGAGCGTAATACGATTTGGCAGGAGAGGCAAGTTGGTACCAAGATTCGTTGGCCCATTCCCTGTTCTTGAACTAGTCGGGAATTTGGCATATAGGATTGACTTACCAGAGAAGATGGCGGGAGTTCATAACGTATTTCATGTTTCCCAACTAAGGAAGTTCGTTCACGACTCAGATATGACTATTTCACCTGATCAGTTAGAGGACTTCGAAGTAGAACCCGAGGCGGTTGGGAACCGCAAGCCGGCCCGTATTGTCGCGCACGACTTGAAGCAACTTCGAAGGAAGGCGGTGAAGCTAGTCAAGGTACAGTGGAGCGAGGACGAGAATGATTGTACTTGGGAGACAGAGGAGGACATTAGGAAGACACACCCAAAACTCTTTGCCTGGTAAGATTTTGACTTCGATTTAGTTTTCCGCATGCTAGGATAGGCTTGTTTGCTTGTTTTGCATGTTTGATTGTTGTATGTGGTTGTTAGGCATGCAGGGTCCTTTGTATGTTTTGGGTTAGGGAATTTCGGGGACGAAATTTCTTAAGGGGAGGAGAGTGTAACGACCCGTATTCTACGCATCATAGGATCGTAGGATATTTATTTCTTTCACATACGAAGTCGTATGGTCATGTAACTTTGGGAGACGACTATTGGGGTCATTTCCCATGTTCATGATTTTTCCCAATTTTTAATAGACCATTTTACCCCTAATTGGCACTGTTTTGGTCATAACTTTTGACTGGAAAGGAATTTTGACCTGAAACCACTTCCATTGGCTTCGGATGATGGTTTCTCTTTTCGTAGAGTGGTCACATTAGCCAAACGGACTTACCGTTTGGGAGATATGGCTGAAACAAGTTTCAGATGGTGAAAAACAGCTTAATTGGGCTTAACCGGGTGATTAGCAGCTAGGCCCAGAGGGGAATTTCGGGTTTAGGGGTATATAGGGGCTGATTAGGGTTAGAAAACATTTCTTTAGACATTTTCCAGCCGCCACTTTCATTCCTCTTGACCTAGCCATGGCCTCCACTCTCTAAATCTCTCTAAAACACCCAAAAATCACTTTCTAATTGAAGATTAGGCTTAGCAAACATCAAATCAAGGAGTATTAGCACAAGAACCGAGGTAGAGCTGCTGTGTAAGATTGGGAACAGCGCCAAATCAGAGAATATTTCAGTTTTGGGGTTTTAGTTGTGGCCAAGGTGAGTGATAGCATCGTTTTGACACTAATTACAGTTAATTAAGGGTAATTAGTGAAGATTAGCGAATTTATACACCAATAAATTCTGGAAAAATGTTTAGAAATTCTTAAATAATATTTTATGCTTTTGTTAGAAACTTGGTTCGATTTGATTAAGTTTTGTTAACCCTATGATTAGATTTACTTAAACATGCTTAAAGGGAAAATAAGGGGTTTGGGCACATTTGATCCATTTTGACATGTAAATTCATTGTTTTGGTGTTTGTAGTTGCTCTTACATATTGCTATGACTCTATGGTATGTTTTATGATTGATTAGAATAGTTAAATTTCTCGAAAACGTCGTCGAATGGCGTAGAAAGCTCGCTGGAAAGTTGCAGAAATGTGCAGGTTCCGAACCGGATCGGATCAG
Organism: Allium sativum; assembly: GCA_030737875.1. NCBI lineage: Eukaryota > Viridiplantae > Streptophyta > Magnoliopsida > Asparagales > Amaryllidaceae > Allium > Allium sativum. Next base: position 246,705,744 of record CM060924.1, read on the forward strand.
ATGAGGGCTCGGATCGGATATGTGAACTGGGCAAGAAAACCCGACCCGAACCGGAGTTTGGCACATGAGAGACTTGGCAAAAAGGAAGGCCGATCACTTAGAGTTGGAGTGGACAAAAAGGGGATCGGATCGGAAGAATAATGGAGGCCAGATCGGATCGACTTGGAGACGCAGGGATCGGATCGGAAGTAAACTCTTTGGTGGACTAGCAAGAGGAGAAGCCACGAGGATCAGACAGCAAGCGCGGATCGGATCGGAGTAGATGGAGAATGGGAGCAGATCGGATCGGAGTAGATGGGAAACGAGGGAGCTGATCGGAGAAAACTGGAAGGAAGACAGCAACCCGACCCGACCCGAATGAGGACACCGACCCGACCCGAAGCATAGTACCCGACCCGAACCGACGAGGGTGATGACCACCGAACCGAACCGAATTCTAGGACTGTTACTGCGCGACAACTCTTCTGAAGACCCACTCCAATTCGATCAAAACCCGAGATGCAAAGGAAGTCCAAATGAGAAGTTAGAGCTCAAGATTTAGATGGGAATCAACGAGTTCGCTTCATGGTTGGGCTTTGCTGCGGGACGCGTGTTAAGGGGTTATCGTGGTCTATAGCTTTGGACCACTATGGTAGGAGGTACGAAGGCAGATTCAGGGCCATTATGGCATAAGTAGAACCAAGGGCTACGACCAATGAAGTGGGTCATTGAAATGTTTGGTCATGACTCCATATGTTTAGCTTGGTTATAGCAGGGTTTCTACAAGTCGGGATTCGTCGTTACCTCAGTTTGTCTAGTGTTCCAAAGTGGTAGATATCGTATGCTTTATGCACTGAGTGAGAAATGTGAGGATGGTTGCTATGGATGATTTGTTTGCTATCATTATGACATGCACACCCCCACCCCCGTATTCTTTACACTACTTATTATGGCACCTTGGAGTACTGTACGGTATGTGGTACTAACTCTTTGGTTGCAGGTCCAGGTTCAGGTATGGTTTAGTATACCTGTTATTATTCTATTTAGATGCTTATCGCTCATACCAGGCTTTATGTCTGACCCAGAGTTTTATGTCTCCTCTTATTACTCTGGGTGCTCACACGAGCAGACTAGAGACAGGTTAGCTGGTGATGCACGGGTAGATGATCCGGAGTCGAGCAGGAGGCTTCCACGTAATATATATAGTATTCTCCCTGCGTTGTTAAAGATCACTGCTTGGGCATTGGTGGTGTATCTTCTACTTTAGTTTTCTTTTGTTAGAGACAGTAAATTTGAAAAGTTGTAATAAGCTGTATTTGGATTTCCGCTGCTCTGGTGATTGATGATGATTTTAGTTATCAGCTTATGCACTGTCTCACCTGTTTTATGTCAAGTATGTTATCATTATTATATTTTATCCCATGCGCTGTGAGACATTCTACAGGTTCCTTGATTAGTTAATTCCCTTCTTTCCTTTCTTTGGCGACCGTTCCGTGCTAATTGGACATGTGTACAGCGCACTTCTGGAGTAAATGTCGGTTGGTGCGGGGCGGGCCGTCACACTATGACAAGAGGGTGGAGGCCATGATTAAACATTTTGGCATAATCTAGTTGTAGGATTGATTTATGATGGTTTAGGCTAGGCATTAGGGTCCTTTTATAGAAGTTTAGGTTAGTTTAGGCCATAGGATTAACCCTAATTCAGATCTGAGCCTTTAAAATCCGTCACAAGCCTCCAAACATGTCTTGAGGAACAAGTCAGGTGCACCCAGGCCAAACTGGCCGACCACCCAAGTCGACAGGGGTGTCGACTGGGCAGTCGACACCACCTGGGGTGTGTCGACTCCCAAGTCGACTCCCCAGTCGACTTGGGGGTGGCGGGAATTTTTCCCGTCTGTTCTGCTTGGCTGAATTTGAATTCTGAATTCTAATTTGAACTGTTTTTTGAACTTGAAATTTTTTGAAAACTTTGACAGGCCATAACTTGGTCATACGGACTCCGATTTTCGAAAAATCAGACTCTATTTCGCGTATTTTTCCGAGACGAACGCAATGGCACATCCCGTTTCCCTTATTTCAGATTTTATCATTTAATTCTGCCTTGGTTTATGTTATAACATGTTATTTAAAAATACGGGTTGTTACATTCTCCCCTCCTTAAAGGATTTCGTCCCCGAAATCTTCAAGTTAGGAAGAACATATCCTACCATCCATCATCCATCTACTCAAAACATCATCCACGTGCAGTCATTGTCCTTAAAAGATTCTAAATGCTGTATGTTCATATGCGAAAGGTGTGTGTATATGTACTGATCTAATGCGAAAATCAGGCGGAAACTGATTCAGTAAACCTCCTTAATGCAAGGTATGTTAGTGGAATGAGTCCATATGTATGCAAATTCCTAACATAATTCATAATCTCTACATGAGTGCACATAACATCCATCCATATGCAACATCCATGTGATAGCATAGCGAGTTTCATCCATGAATAAGTATAAGCACTCATGCATATGCAATATGAAAGTATGTGAGCCGATCTTAGTGCCTAATGTGTATCATGCATCCACGAGTATCCACTTGCAAACACTTGCAACCACTTGCAACCACTTGCAAACATCAAGCATAACATGTTTCAAATACATGTTTCATCCAAAGGGTTTCTACCTAAGGTTCTCATGACAAGGTTAACGAGATAACAAGATAAACATGGATAGCAAAAGAGAGATATGCTAACTAGGAAAAGAGATTGAGAATGTACCCTCAAAAAGAAATGGATAAAGCCCACGCATCTTCTCCTCGGTTTCCCAAGTTGCATCCTCTTCGGCCTCACTCCACTGAACCTTCACCAATTTGACTTCTCGATTTCTTAGCTTCTTGATCTCCGTTCCCAAGATACGAATCGGAGCTCGCCTCAAAGTTGCCTCTTTCTCTACCTCCACGTCTTCAAGAATGCTAGGTTCAACCACCTCAGCGGACTCATGTAGGCACTTACGAAGATGCGAGACATGAAAGACATTATGCACTCCGGCCAGCTTCTCGGGCAATTACACCTTATAAGCCATCTTCCCAATTCTCTCTATGATAGGGAAGGGTCCTACGAACCTTGGTTCCAGCTTCCCAGCTGCTCCAAAACGAACCACATTACGCAAAGGAGAAACCTTCACGAAAACCATATCTCCAACTTCGAATTCCAAATCTGTCCTCCGCTTGTCAGCATAGGATTTCTGCCTGTCTTGGGTCGTTTTCATCCGTCTTCTCACCAATTTAACTTTCTCGGAGGTGTCCCGTATCATATCGGGCCCAAGCATAAGTCTATCCGTTGTCTCCCACCAACAAGATGGTGACCTACACGGCCTCCCATACAAAGCTTCAAATGGTGCCATCCCTATGCTAGCTTGATAGCTATTATTATAAGCAAACTCTACAAGAGGAAGGTGGTCTTCCCAAGTACCACCAAAGTCAAGCACACAAAGCCTCAAAAGATCTTCTAGCACTCTATTCACCATTTAGGTTTGGTCATCCGTCTGGGGGTGATAGGCTATACTTAGATTCAATCGCGTACCCATCGCTTCTTGCAAACTATTCCAGAACTGGCTAGTGAAGATTGGGTCACGATCGCTAACTATGCTAGAAGGAACTCCATGCAATCGCACTATCTCTCGAAGATAAACTGATGCTAGCCATGATGCGGTCCTCTTGCTCTTCACTGGAATGAAATGAGCACTCTTCGTAAGTCTGTCAACTATGACCCATATGCTCGTATTCCCTTTCCTTGACATAGGCAATCCATCCACAAAATCCATAGAGATACTTTCCCACTTCCATTGCGGGACCTCCAATGGATGTAATAGCCCACCGGGTTTCTTCGACTCGGCTTTCACTTGTTGGCACACCATGCACTTTGAAACATACTCTGCAACATCCTTCTTCATTCCAGCCCAAAAGAAAATGCGCTTCATATCCCTATACATCTTATCTCCTCCAGGATGTATAGTCATCTTCGAGTGATGCGCTTCTTCGAGAACTTTATGCACCAAGTCTCCCACTTGTGGAACGCATAGCCTTCCATCACGCCTTAGCCAACCCTTGTCATCAATAGTATATCTAGCAAGGTGACTAGACGTCTCACCACGAATCAACTTGTCCATGACCTCGACTATCTGCGGGTCTTCCTTCTGCGAAGTCCCTACTTGATCAAGAAGTGTAGGTCTAAGCTCAAGAGATGCTAATGAACCCGTCATCGACTCAACAGCCGTTGTGAAATCAAAGGTTGCCAAGAACTCTAGGCTCTTCATCTCCACAAACAAGGGAGTCAAAGTCAACCTTCTTCTGCTTAGCGCATCTGCTACAACATTACCCTTGCCAGGGGTATAAGCTATCTCGAAGTCATATGATGCCAAGAATTCCATCCACCTTTGCTGCCTTAGATTCAGATCTTTCTGCGAGAAGAGGTACTTGAGCGACTTGTGATCAATATACAACTCAAACCTTTCGCCCAGAAGATAGTGGCGCCTGGATTTGAGTGCAAAGACGATCGTCGCCAACTCCAAATCATGAGTGGGATAGTTCTTCTCATGAACTTTAAGTTGCCTACCCCCATAACATATCACTCTTCCTTCTTGCATCAGAACAACACCTAACCCTGTGCCACATGCATCGGTGTACATGGCAAACATCTTACCGCCATCGGGTAATGCCAAAACTGGAGCTGTGGTAAGGGTCCTCTTGAGCCTTTGAAAAGCAAGCTCACACTCTAAGTCCCATGCAAAGACTAAGTTCTTCTTCGTTAACTTAGTAAGAGGGGCTGAAATCCTAGCGAAGTCCTTAATGAACTTCCTATAGTAGCCTGCCAGACCGAGAAAGCTTCTTACTTCGGTTGCATTCCTAGGAGTCTTCCAGTCTTGAACCGCAACCACTTTCGCGGGATCCACAGCTATGCCTTGCTTAGAAACTATATGTCCAAGAAACCGAACTTCCCTCCTCCAAAAATGGCATTTGGAGAACTTGGCTTTCAACTGATGAGCTCTAAGCGTATCCATCACTTCCTTGAGATGTCTAGCATGTTCTTCCTCATCCTTTGAGAAGATCAGAATATCATCCATGAAGACAACCACAAACTTGTTAAGGAACTCCCTGAACACCCTACTCATCAAATCTACGAAGTAGGCGGGTGCATTAGTCAAACCGAATGGCATGACAAGCCATTCAAAGAATCCATCTGGAGTCCTAAACGCAGTCTTATCAATACTATCCTCGGCCACCCTAAGCTGATGGAATCCGATGGCTAGATCGAGCTGAGAGAAAACAGAAGCACCAACAAGCTGGTCAAAGAGGTCATCAATCCTCGGTAACGGGTGCATATTCTTCTTTGTCAGCTTGTTCAACTCTCGATAATCAACACATAGACGAAGCGAACCATCCGCCTTAGTAGCAAACACCACAGGAGCACCCCATTCAGAAATGCTTCGCCTAATAAAATTCTTCTCAAGCAACTCCTTGATTTGCTTACTGAGCTCTCTTATTTCTCGCGGGGCCATGTGCCTAACGGGCAATGAAACTGGCTTGGCATTATCAACAAGATAAATGCGGAAATCTATCTCTTGTTTAGGGGGTAACCCCTTAACCTCTTCAAAGACATCAGGATATTCTCGGACCACCCTTACAGATTGCAGATCATCGATGGACGAGTCAAGAGACTCAAGATAACATAACATGACGGGATCCAGCGGGTTGCAAGAAATCTCTAGGGTATTACCGAGGCGAGTCATGAGCCTCACTACCCTATGCTCACAATCGAGAATGGCTCCATAACTGGACAACCAATCCATGCCCAAAATCAACCCGTATCCCGTGAACCCGAGAACATAAGCATTACACGTGAATTCTACGGTCAAGATAGAAATCCTCAAATCCATACAAATCATAGATAGATGGGCGGAACCCCCAATTGGATTTGAAACACTAACGGGATCCTCAACTAGACTAGTACTTAGGTGCAAACTTTCAACAATGTCAGAAGAAATAAAGGTATGCGATGTGCCAGAATCAAATAAAGTGCGAACAGGAAAATCAGAAATGTAAACAAGGCTTTCTACAGAAATACTACCTCGGTCCTGAACTGGAACAGTGTTGAGAGCATGCACTTGCCCTCCAGAAGGTCCTGGACGCTGAGTCTGCCCTTGCCCTTGTCCTTGCTTCTTAGGGCAATCTTTCTAAAGTGTCCAAGCTCTCCACAATGAAAGCATTCGCCCAACTTTCTCTTCTTCTTCCTACAATCTTTGGCTATGTGCCCAACAATCCCACAGAAGTTGCACTTTCTTGTGTCCTTTGCCTTGTTGTTGTTGGCCTTATTACCCTTGTTGTTCTTGTTGTTCTGATTGCTCTGATTTCCTCCCCACTTGGAGTCCGCCTTCTTGGTTTAAGTCTCATTAGGCTTGACTTCTTTCTTGCCATTCTTATCGTCTCCCTGAAGTAATGCCATGTCCAATAGGCTTTCAAAAGTGGCCCCCATGGGTATATGAGACATGGCTAAACCTTGTAATGGCTCATTCAACCCTCGTGTAAAGCGTAGAGCCTTCTTCTGGGGAATATTAACCATGTCCAAACCGAATCGAGCAAGCTGGTTAAACTTATTCACATACTCCCTCACTGTCATGTCCCCTTGCTTCAAAGATATAAACTTCTCCATTTGGAGATTCTCCTCAGCAGATGATAGGAACTTAAGCCCAAACCTCATCCTAAAGTCGGCCCAAGTCTCTATAGGCCTAGTAGCGTTGGCGACCTCCCACCAATAAGCAGCTTCCTCTTTCAATAGCCATACTGCCAACAGAACTTTTCTACGGTCTTCCACATCAAAGATGGCGAAGAGATCTTCGGTTTCTTTTAACCAATTTCTCGCCTCAACAAAAGTCTCCGTCCCAATAAAATTCTTGCCACCCATCGCCTTAAAGTCTTTGCAAACCTTTGTGAAATCTTCTTGTGGATGCTGAGGAGGAGGAGGAGGAACATCAGTTACAGTGGGAGTGTTTGCTGGGCCCACATCGTTGGCCCTAGCTTCCAAGTACCTCCGGAACCATCCGGGAATGGTTACTCCCTCGGGAAGGTTAAGATCGGCCATGCTGAAAAGAGGGAAAAGATAGATTTAGTACGAGGAAACAAAGGATAGTGCTAATGGCTTTTGGGGAATAGCCTTTTAAAATAAACTAGACTTTTCTTGGAAAATACTTAATTGGTTTTGAAAATAGTTTTTCAAAAGGGTTTTTAAAACTTTGGTCCGGTCTAGTAAAACCTTATGCTCTGATACCAAATGTAACACCCCACCTCCGCCAATGTCACTCTTGCAAGCGCACTAGCTTCGGAGGGGCGTTAAACGAGGTAAACATGCATGCAGATATCACAAGACAGAACATATAAGTAAAAGCAGAGTAAATAAAGCAGCGGGTAAAAACTAACATTCCAAAACCATAGTCAAGTTACATCAAAGTACTTGGTCATTATTTTCCCACAAAACAAAGTCTAGAAACATAAACTGAAAACTGGGAAAAAAACATAAAGTAACTATCCCCAAAGTAGAATAAAGCCATAGCATGCTCAAGTCCAAACCGTACATGAGCTATCCAGAAAAGCAGCTAAAGATCCAAGCTAGGTGCTAGTGTTTCCACCCTGAAAACCTGGAGGGGGGGACGAAAGAAAAGAGGCGAAAGAAAATGGGTCAGTCAAAAGACTGGTAAGTCCTACCTACTATTAGTGTAAAAAATAATAAAGTTAACTGGACATGTAAAACAGAGATGAAACATAGGATGATAACTGGCATGGTGAAAAGTTAACAAGATAGATCAAGTGTGGCATCGCATATACAAGGTTAAGTTTTGCACCAAATGTACTAGTATTCCAACCCATGTCAAGTATAAACAAGAAGTGATCCCTTGACCCAATCTTGGCCCAATATCACGGGATGACCTAAATCAAGGTCCAACAACACGGTCTAGTCGATCGGCTCTTTAAAAGCCTAACTCGTCAAGTTTCGGTGTCATACGGCCCAATTACGAAGTGTAGTCAAACTGTGCTAGGTCCACCCTAGGGTGTATCAAGCCCTAGGGTGCCAACCACGGACACAAATCAAGCACGCACAGTCTAAACCTACTGGTGCCCGTGTCTGCTTTTTCAACTCCGGACTATGTGCACGACCATAGTTCGCCTGAACCTACACCGGCGCACCTACTCAGCCGTCGTTTTGGTCGCTTACATGTCAGCCCAGTAATCGTGCCCCACCCTAGCCTAGTCCCTAGAGTATCATGATACAACCAAGAGGGTTACTGGTGAAAAGGACCACGTAACTAGGGTTTTTAACGGGTTAAGCGTGGTTAACCCTATCCAATCAAGTTAAGTGTACCCAAGGTTCATGACTTAACCCTATCGACCCATCGTGTTTAATTGGTTAAGTATTCAAGTGGTCCATGACTTAACCCTATCATGTGGCATTAATTAATTTAATGCACCCAACCTCTCACATTAGACTTTGTTGTGGTTACTAGTTAAGCCGGGCGGGTCCGGGTAGCTTTACACCACAACTTAGTCTAACCTCGGGTTTCAAGTGCGACATGACCAACTACTCACATTGGGTCCTATTGCTTGTAGCCACTAGTTAAGACGGTCGGTTCCAGGTAGATTTATGCTACAAACTCAACCCAACCTCGAGTTGGCCATTCTCATGTTTTCTAGAAGTCATGTCCAAGTTCATGTTCATGTTTCAAGCATAATCACATGTCATATTTCGTGTCATCTTTTCAAGTCATGTTTTTATGTCATTTTAGTTTACCCATAACGTAATCCCATCGCATGTAAGTTCGCATAAACGCAAATAGATCTCAAAGAGGGAACTTAGAATCATGACATAATTAATAAGGTTTGGCCACAAGTTAAACATGGTGGCATATGAGGCAAATGTGTTCATAAACTTGCATATTACATTATAAGCCTCAAAACATGCATGATATCAACTTTAGCAAAATAGGTGAAACATGGTCATAAATGACATAGGATGATAGCTAGTGATTCGCATATAACATCATATGCAAGATAACATAAGGATTATGAGAGTTTCTATGTTGCTTTATGCAACATTTCAAATCAAAGCTTATAGCTTTCTATGCACAAAGTCAAGGTGATAGCTTTACAAACATGCATAGAATAAACCTATGCATAACATGATAGAATCAAAGCACAAATCATACTTAGGCCCAAACTCAAACTTGCAACATGTCATATTTAACTTCATAGTTAGAATCTAAGAGTAGAGTAGGGCTTACAATGCTATGAAGGCTTATAAAATAAAATAAGATTGAGACGAAGCCACTAGCAACTCAAAAAACCCCCAAATAATAAGCTCCAATGAAAAACCCTTGAGAAATAAGAAGAAGATCCTTGCTTTGATGAAGAAAGATTGAACTTTGGCCTTGAATCAAACTTAGAAACTCTCAAACAAGCTTAGAAACTCTCATATGAATGAAGATGGAGACTATGACAAGAGGGTGGAGGCCATGATTAAATATTTTGGCATAATCTAGTTGTAGGATTGATTTATGATGGTTTAGGCTAGGTATTAGGGTCCTTTTATAGAAGTTTAGGTTAGTTTAGGCCATAGGATTAACCCTAATTCAGATCTGAGCCTTTAAAATCCGTCACAAGCCTCCAAACATGTCTTGAGGAACAAGTCAGGTGCACCCAGGCCAAACTGGCCGACCACCCAAGTCGACAGGGGTGTCGACTAGGCAGTCGACACCACCTGGGGTGTGTCGACTCCCAAGTCGACTCCCCAGTCGACTTGGGGGTGGCGGGAATTTTTCCCGCATGTTCTGCTTGGCTGAATTTGAATTCTGAATTCAAATTTGAACTGTTTTTTGAACTTGAAATTTTTTGAAAACTTTGACGGGCCATAACTTGGTCATACGGACTCCGATTTTCGAAAACTCGGACTCTGTTTCGCGTATTTTTCCGAGACGAACGCAATGGCACAGCCCGTTTCCCTTGATTCAGATTTATCATTTAATTCTTCCTTGGTTTATGTTGTAACATGTTATTTAAAAATACGGGTTGTTACAGGGAATATAAGTGAAGTGATGTTGAAATTACACAGAAGTGTCATGTCTGCAGTCTTTAGTCCCAAAAGGCTTTAGTTCGTTTAGAAATAAGATAGATGTCAGTCTATGGACAGGTTATGTTCGACCCACACGTTTCAGGTTTACTCTCCCAGTCCCATTATCTCCTGGTAATCAAGGAAACAGTTCTTCCTTTCCACGCTAATGGATTGCATCAATTCTAGGTTTTTTGCTCCTCCTCATCAGCTTTGTGTTGCATGACTATTGTACATATTATCATGCATATGACTTCATTATGCTTTATGTTGTTAGGTGTTTTGGTAGACTTATGTGTTTTGGTAAACTTAAAGGAGTATCCATATCCTAGACTTTTATGCCAGTGGTTAGGCCTGTCAACCAGATTATTATCTTATTTATATTAATATGCTAATCAGTTGTGTAGCAACACGTTGCACACCTGTCTCGCTCTAAAAAAAATATTCGTTTATTTTCTGCATCATACACACACACACACACACACATATATATATATATATATATATATATATATATATGAAGTTAGAACCGGAACGAAAGTTTCGGTGAAAGGAACATTTCTACAATGGTGTAAACAAAATCATTAGATTGTCAATATTTAATAACTGTAATAACGAAGAAATTCATTGCCTTTGTTGTAAGTGCCAACATTTAAAGCATTAGAAATCAAATATAATTAAAGTACATTAGCACAAATCAAGTTTTATGCCAAGTTATTATTTGTGGGATCGTCATAGAGAACCTGGTAAGCCTACAGTGAATTTTGTAACATCAAAGGACGATTATGTTATGACGAAGCCAACAGAAGGTATCATGGATGATGCAACTCGATCAATGTTCCCTACTATTCAAGGTGACGATGAAAACGTCAATATCAAAGAAGAACCAAATGTTGAAGCGAACTTTTTATGATTTATTGGACGCTATTAAAATGCTATTATGAGATGGTTGTGAAAGTGAAACCAAATTATCAGTAAATGTAGAATACATCCCTGTGAAATCAATATTCAAGTTTATGGAAGTTGGATTCACATTAGTTTCATAAGCTACAAAATGACATATACCATCCAATAATTAAATGTGTTATGGCCTTTATAAAGCGAAAATACTTATCTCATCTTTTGGTCCATCTTACCAAAAGATAGATACATGTATAAAATATTGCATAGTGTATTGGAAAAACGACATTAATCTTAAAAACTACAAAATATGTAATGAGGGAAGATACAAAGAAACAAAAAAGGAAAGTAAGTCCCATATCAGGGAATGCAATATCAACCCATCATAACTAAACTTCAAAGATTTTATTCATCTTCAGCTATGATGTGTAATGTGCAATGACACAATGTGAGAACACATAGAAAGGAAAATTTGACACATCCATTTGATAGAGATGCATGAAAACATTTCGATAAGATGTACATTCAATGCGGTGAGCCGTAATACGAACTTAGTTTATGTACAGATGTGTTTTCAGCATTTTCTCAATTTGGGAGTAAATATTCATTTTATCCTATTATCATTACTCTTTATAATTTACTTATGTGGATGTGTATGAAAACTCCTTATGTTTCTCACTATTGCCATCCCTAACTCTGAAGATTTGACATAAGGAATCAGTGTTTATCTATAACCATTAACAAAAAATTTGAAAACATTATGGCTTCAAGAAGTTGAAACATATGGCATTTAAAAAAAACGTATATTCGCTTCTTTACTATGAACTATTAACAATTTTCCTACATATGGAATGCTTTTATGTCGGAATACGACCGCTCATCCAGCTTATCCTCATTGTATGAAAGAAACACAAGCACTTTCTCTACTATTAGTATGATTTTTTAATATTATCAAAACAAACATTACAAGTTTATTTTGCTGCAAATTCATCCTTAAAAACTGGAAAAGAAATTTGGTCTACTATTTTTAAAACAAAGACAAGATTTACATTTAAGGAATCAAATATTTAGAAGAAGTAGGATATCAAGTAGTGAGCTAAGTGATCAAATAATAATAGCCTACGATATTGATTTAGAACCGTTGAATAATGAATCAAATGTTTTAATAATGACGAGGGCTGATAATTTCAAATATTAGCATCAGTTGTTGTAGAATATTTATCTTGAGTTTCCGACGTTATTAATAACGATGGCTATGTTGTGAGCATATTGGCTTTTAAATTGTATATCACTCACGAGATCCTGTCTTATTGATGACGACCTAGTGGAATTTTTTATGTTATGATGATTAATCAAACATGTTCCCTAATAATAAACTGATTTGTTTATCATTATATTAAATAATATGCTTGTGATAGATATGCCTAGGTAACATTCTAGTAGTTCTCAGTCTTCTACTTCTGTGATGCAGATGTGCGGCGCAATGTCGCATTTACGTCTGGTTGCAAGGAAGTCCCAAAGAGTGGAGGGTAAGTGTCAAATTTATTACATGCTTATCATTTAAAATTAACTAAATTCCTGCATCATATTTTATACAAAGTTTTCAAGGTTCAGCCTTTAGACTTCATTTTGCAAGTCTCCAGTAAGACGTTCATGAGTTAGATGCTAGGATGTTGGGCTTATTGGGATGACACCCCTATTTTGTTATGAACACTATATTCATCGATTTGATGGTAAGTATAAATTTATAATTCATTTGAAAATTGATATAATGTATATAATTCAAATCAATTTCAAAATGCAAGTCATCGTATGTGTTGAATTGCAGAATATAGAATTTTTTGTAATTTATTGGAACCAATGGATGTAGAAAAATTACAAGGACACCATATCAAAGGCAAAGAGGTCCAAAAAAAACCATATTGGATGGGCACTGATGTCCGAGCTCAATTTATCCAGGTATGGGATACTCTAGAAACGAAAGTAACTCATATAATTTCATATTGCTATTATATGTTTGTTTAATTTTCATTTATCGGTTGCACTAAATTTTGTAATCATGGAAATGTTAGTACGGAATAGTGCAAATAAGAATAGAAGTCCTACTTTATACTACGACGGGTTTATACCCTTCTAACAACGTTGAGGGGGAATTGATAATGTTACAAATAATGTTTTTAAATGGTTTGAACGTTAATTGATCATATTAGTAATGTAGCACCCCACAATTTTAAGGATAAAATAATCAAAATAGTTATATTAATAATATGCATTAGAAATTTGAAAACAAATGCACGTTATAAAATGAGCGACAAATAAAAAGGCTGCCATTATGCAAATATAACGTTGCAATGGTATAAATAGAATTAAATAAAAAAAGCAGAAGAAAGAATTAAAATTAATAAATGGTACATGTAACAACCCGGATTTTCAGAACCAATTTTTTTTTATATAGCTATTTTAATGGATTTTGAAGATTTAAAATGATTAATTTTAAATAATAACGACTAAAAATTTATTTAAATTGAAGTTAGAATGAATAAATTTATTTTAATTATAAAACGAGCTTGAAATGGCGTGGTAGTTTGAAAATTCGATTTTAAATTTCAATTGAATGTACATGATTCGAAATAATCGAATTTTAGTAAAACAAGAAATATTTGAATCTGTTTAATAATATCTTTCTAACGAATGTAAGAAATTGAGATTTCATAATATAAATTGAAAGTTATGTCCAGTTTAAAATTTAAAATAGTCGCTATGGAATTTATATATATTTTATATAACATATAGCCCTTAAAAATAGCCATTTTGCAAACGGCCTCCGTTTTCGACGAAACCACCTTTGTTGGATCCGAAATGTCAAATTATTTCTAGATTCCAATTTTCATAATTTTTGGAATTAATATGTGAGCGCAGTGAATTTAAACGTGTTTGGTCAATTCAGTTTGAATTTAATTGACTGGAAAATGGCCTACAAATTCGACGAAATTAGTTTTGTTAGGACCGTATCGTTAAAAAATAGCTAGATTTACTTTTTGTGATTTTTGGAGTGTAACGACCCGGGGAAAATTTCGACGCTTGAATTTTTGACAATAATACCTAACCTGCATTACTTGCCCAAAACCCAAGTATCGAATCCCAGATTGTTAATAGAAAGAAATTAGAGGGTGGGAATAGAAAGAAAGAATATTAGAATAAAAGAAATAGGAAGAACAACATATCAGAATCTCACAGCGGAACGGATAAAATATAATATCAAATATCTTTATACAACGAACTGTATATACATACTAACCATCATAGTACAACATATATCAGTCGCAGTGGAAAATAACTTTATATAACTAATGGTGAAGCCGCCTGCTTCCAGCTCCTGAAAATCCAAGCGAAACCTAGCCTGGAAATATACTCAGTATGACCCGAGCACATTTGAAGCAAAGCAAAATTCACCGGGTCAGTCTGGAATACTTTCAGTGATAAATTCACAGTACAAACAACTTGTTTAACTTTGGAAAATCCTTTATGAAATCAAAGGATAATAGTAAGACCAGCCCACACATAAACACAAACGGTTTTTACCTTACTATAACCCAAAACATTTTTGAAATCATAACTTATTCTGGTATTACCATAGTGTCTAAATACAAATAATTAATAATCTAGCGGAATGCTTGCATCTGGCGCTCCACATATATATTATACAATCGAAAACCATGGGCGCTTATTGGAAATTGGATTTCGACTATGACAAGATATGGTACCACCTTCCGATAATGTATCTCTAGAGGCGAATACACTGGGTTCAACAAGAACGTCTTGCAACCCGGCCCACACATGACTGACCACTCATTTCGCTTGAGTGTATCGAATGTATATCACCGACGGTTGGGATCAGCAACCGTCTCCCGAAAAAGGGACAACATCGAATATAGATTAAAGAAGCAAATGGAATTTCTTTAGTGTAACGACCTGGATTTTTGGCGACTTTGGTTATCGACATAAGCTCGATGTCGATAACCAAAACATCGAAAAATCCTGGTAATTAATGAAAGAAATTAGAGGGTGCAGATAGATAAGATAGAAACTTAGAATAGAAGAAGAAGAAGAACACAACATCAGAGTAACACGAACCTCACAGCGGAACGAATAACATATAATATATAACATAACTTTGAAATATAACAGTTATGTATACAATAGCACTTATCAGAGTACAACACTTACAAAACAGCGGAAATAAACTATAGCTATATGATCCAGAAGCCTCCTGCTCCAGCTCTTCAAGTATATCTGTAAATCCCGACTACTTGACTGCCCGTACAAATTTAGGCACCCAAGAATTTAGGGAAAACAACAAAGTAAACTCCGGGTCAGTCATGGGACTGATGTGAGTAAAACAGTTTAAACGGGTATATGAACAAGTAAACGATATCTCATAAGACCACGCCGCAGAACGGAACGGGTTTTTCCCTTATGAGAATCCAAAATATCTTTATATCAAAAACCTTTTGATATTATAATAATGTCTATGTACAAATAGATATCAACTAGCAGAAACGCTTTCATCTCATGTTCTACATATATAGTATACAATCAAAATCGCAAGCACGTATTGGATAATGGATTTCCAACTATGACAAGGTATGGAACCACCTTCCGATCAGTGTACTCTAGGAACGATACACTGGAGTTCAACAAGAACATCTTGTAACTCAGCCTCACATGTCCGACCACTCATTTCGCTTGAGTGTATCGAATGTATATCACCAACGGTTGGGATCAGCAACCGTTCTGGTATATATATGGGACAGCATTGATAGATTTAAGAAACAAATGAATATTCTCTAGATAGGTGATTATACACCCTACTTCGGTGCGACCGACTTAGCCATGCTGCCTGCCCGATTTCTGTCATTTACCGGTTGATGAGGCTAGAATCTACGCTTTATCATCACATCAGATTCACTTCGAATGCCATATTGTCAGATCCATCGAAAATCACTAATTGGCGTCTACAACAGTACGTTACGTGTTAGCTAAAGAAGTTTCCTTCTCCGCTTCCACTCTTGGTATAGTTGAAGAAATCCATGTACGTGACCTTTCTGGAAATACTCTGTCAGACATTCATCAACACAAGTCATCCTCATTCACTTAGAATGTCACATCGTCATACCCGCCAAATCACAAATTGATTTATCCAAAAATAACACGGGTATACAGCTTAGAGAAACGAATTCCTCTGCCACCAAACGTGAATACGTTTGAACAGATCAACTTACGAGATCCATTGCATATACTCTGTCAGACCTTCGTCCATACAAGTTGTCCTGGGACTGGACAAACCGAAGGCACTATTCAGTATATCCATCTTAGTCACTGTTAACTAAGACTTATACAACAGCCCTTGCATTTTACTCCGTCTTCAATTATCTTTGGCATATATGATTCACGACGCTTATGCCAATACAGAGTGGTTCTTTGGATAATAACCCAACCGGTCTCTCCATATTAACAACGTTAAAATGGTCAAAAACTTCGATAGTCTGTGAGTTAACTATCGAAGAAAAACAAGTGTGCAAACAACGATATTATTTCCAGATAGAAATTACATCGAACAAACATCATTTAACAAAAATCTCTTTAGTTCATTTATTTACTTATCTCCTGTTTCCCTATATTCTAAATTCCTATTTTCTTTTTATCAGAAAACATTTCTGATTTTCGTTTGGAAAACATTTCCAAAACTCCTTTACGATCAAACCTTACCATTTCTTAGTCAAGAAGGAAGTCACTCAAGTTGGGGTATAATTACCTCTCAGACCTTAACTGAACAACGTTATAACTTCGAAATGGTCAAAGTTTATCTTTTAATCTTTAACAACTTCTTTACGCCTTTCTCGGATTCAATTTTACTAATCCACTTCTATATTTAAAACATTGGATATAACGATAACGTTATAATCCCTACTTTCGAATTATCTAACTTTAATTATAACTTTTATTCTTATCAGTGAATAATTAACCTAACACTTATTTATTTATAAATAAATAAATCTCTATTTAAACACTGGAAAGTATAAATACTTTCCCGAATTCGATATAATCGAATTCGCCGATTTACTCTCTTCGAGAAGTCTCTATTTGATTAACTCTTCTTCGAATAACCTATATTCGATTAACCCCTTCCTTTCGAATATACTATATTTGATTACTCCTTCTCGAATAAACGATATTCGATAATCTCTCTTCGAATAACTAATATTCGATAACTCTTTCTTTTCAAATATCTCATATCTGAAAATCTCACTTTCGAATAAACTATATTCGATAATCTCTTTTCGAATAACTCTTATTCGACAAATCTCACTTCGATCAAACTATAATCGTTAACTCCCTTCGATGAAACTAACATCGATAACTCCTTTCGATGAAACTAACATCGATAACTCCTTTCGATGAAACTAACATCGATTAATTTAACTCGACGAACTTAACTCGACTAACTCGACTAACTTAACTTGGCTCGACTAACTCGACTTACTTGGTTCGACCAATTCGATTCGATTTACTAGGCTCGACTAACTTGGTTTATTTAACTCAACTTGATTAACTCCTATCGAATACTAATATTCGATTTAACTCCATTCGTTTGACTCTAGATCGCAGCGATCACAAATGGTTACACCTGATTCCCTCAGGAAACATCCGACCGCCTTAGGCTATCTGTAGCCCTGCGAATTTCGCTAGCAGTCGTACGAGATGACAACTTACCCTGAATACTATGTTTGACTAACTCTGTCTCAAATAACTATATTTGATTAACTCTAGTTCGTTTTAACTCTAATCGATTTACTCTAACTGATTTACCTACCTGATTAACTCTAACTGATTAACTATAACTGGTTTACTCTAACTGGTTAACTCTTACTGATTAACTTGACTGACTTAACCCAACTGGTTAACTCGACTTACTTAACCCAACTGGTTAACTGGACTTACTTAACCAAACTGGTTAACCCTACCGAACTGGTTAACCCTACTGAACTGGTTAACTCTACTGAACAGGTTAACTCTACTGGACTGGTTAACTCTACTGGACTGGTTAACTCTACTGGACTGGTTAACTCTACTGGACTGGTTAACTCTACTGGACTGGTTAACTCTAACTGGTTATTCATTACGTTCCTTTTAACAACGTTTATTTATTTTTAAAGATTTACTTTTGGTAACGGTTCTTCACTTTAAAAATGATTTTTCCTTTTCAATTTGCCTATATTTATTTCATATAAATATTTCCTTTATAACTTTATTTATTTCCTACATAAATATTTCCTTTTAACTCTTTATTTATTTTCACAAGTATTTCCTTTATATTTGGTTTCCACAAATATTTCCCTTATATTTGGTTTTCACAAATATTCCTTTTATATATTCTAACTCCTTAAATTTCCGGGAAAATTCGCCATAACCTCCTTTGTATCGGGAGCATCAGGAAAATCCCCAAACCCGCCACACAGGCCTTTCCACTCAAAAGAAAATGTTTTGAAATTATTTTCTTTTTCTATGTATCTCCTATTTATAAATATTCCAATTTATAAATATTTCTTATTTATAAATATTCGAATTTATAAATATCTCTTATTTATAAATATTCCAGTTTATAAATATTCTGTTTTCAATATCACTTTGAAAATCCCCTTATCAACATCCCGTATGTTATGGTATTCAATCAGATCAAATCACGATGTTCAATATCGTCCAAGCACATATAATCGACCACAGATTCTATATCACAATATATGAATCAAAACAGTATTATAAATATTGAGGAACCCAGTTGGGTCCCTCCAACCTGTTTCCCTGCATCCACAGATGTTACACAGTAAAATCAACATCACTTTCAGTTCAGTACTGAGTATTCTGATAACAACATCAATATATAAATATTTAAAGGTTTATATATATATATAATTTCCACTAACTGACTAGCAGTTCAATCAATCAACCAACACACAACAATCAACAGATGATTAACAGTTCTAAGAATACATTATAAAATATAACTGTTCAGAGTTGGTGAGTTTTACTCACATTTGCAGCTCATCGTTAAAGAACGATAAACTGTTGTTTGATTTGAATCAAACAGTTTATTTTGCCGTAAATTCATACTAGCCCCAATCCACTTCCAGTCAGTTCCAGCTTGTAGCCATCGTCCATACGATCCCGAAGGATCTTGTTTCGCTGAGTTTCGATCACGTATGAATAAGTTATGATGATTCAAAGTTAACGTACATTTAATTAAATTAAAACTTGAAATTTAATTTAAAGCCTTGGGCTTTACCACTCACTCAAGGCCCATCACCATATTTTATATCCTAGGCCCGCTCCTCTCTACTTTCTTCCTCAAACATAACACGAGCTCCAGGATCAGCCATGCCCACCATTTTCACAACTTCACTGACCTCGTTCAATCCCATTTCTTCATGATTTTCAATACCGACATCACCATCGTTCATCACTTCTGAATCTCAACCACTTCCTCACCATTTCATGCAACTCGCGCTCCTCTGGAAGAAAGCAACTCCACGGTCCTAGTAATGACCTCGACGAAAATGACCATCGATTACCATGACACCACCATCAATACTTGCGGATTTCCATCACCAAACCAAATTCGAGATTCGTTTTTGCTATTTGATACCCCACCTTGATGATTTTGTGAACCCTAGCTCCACTGTAATATCCAGCGAACCAAGATGGGTGTTCGAACAAGCTAAAAAGGGTATACACTTGAAGTAGTTCTCACCAGGAAGCCAAAAATACTCGATTTACAATTTATTGTATTTGTTTGTTCTTGAATTTCAAAGGAGGATTTTCTTTTTTTCTGGACTTGAAAATGTGGCGGCTGATAAAATTGCCCAAGGGAAATGAATGAATTAGGTTAAGGGAGGAAAGAGGGGTATATATAGGGAATGTAGATATTTTTAGATATTTTATATAATGGAATATTCCCGGTATATTCCCATTTCTATATTCATTTTGCTTTCTAAAAATTCTTGTGATTGCATATGATATCCAAAAATCACCAAACTGGACATGCAGCTACAGTTCGCCATTACGGTCCCAACGAAACTGGTTTCGTCGAATTCCGACTCTGTATGCTCACACAACGTATTTTTAACCGTCAATTTATCGACTGTATTTCACATTAAAATCCCGTACGGCCACATACGAACTCTAAAAATCACGAAACTGGAAATCTAATAATATTTTAACATTGCGGATCCAACAAAATTAGTTTCGTCGAATTTCGACTTCGTTTGCAAAAGTGGCTATTTTTAAAGCTTTGGATGACCCATTTAAATATATAAATATATTTAAATAAAATTAAATTAAATATAAATAAATTTATATTGTCGTATATATTCATAGTGGAATACCATACAGCTTCAGAAAAATTATATACTTGATATTCCAAGTCCAGGTTGAATCGATATTCAATTTACATTGAAAACCCTTTTATAACGTATATAAGGCGTTACGAATTATAAAGGAACTGTACAACGACTTTTCTGAAATTTGATTTGGACGTACATCAAAATCTACACGACGAAATCCCGATTTTTCTCTTCCACTAGAAAGATATACTCCACCAGCTCCACACATTTCTTGTTTCACAGAAATCCGGCTTAAAACGAATCTTGTACATTCAGTTGAAGTTCGAATCGCCAAATCGTGAACTGCAGGCCACTTCAAGCTCGATTTTAATTATAATATAATTATACGTTCAAACTGACGTCGATTGAATATATTCGTCAATATAATTCAACTCTAAGCTGAATTAAATCTTAGGGATGACCCCGTTCACAGAATATTGTGATTTCCAATATTTTTGATTATTTCTGAATTAAATATATTATTTTGATTTAATTAAATATTCACTATAATTTAAGTAACGATGATTTAATTCCCTAAATCACTATCTATATAATTAAATAAATTAATTATAATCCCTCTGACAATGCGGGTCATTACATTCTTCCCCACTTAAAATAATTTCGTCCTCGAAATTGCTAAGTTAGAGGACGACCCTACCTATTGGAATTCCTAAGATTTGTTTACCCCTTATTTCTGATTTCAACTGAACCAATTAATATCGACTAAAATATTAATTCATCCCGACCAACTAAAAATTTCAAAAATTCTGAAAATTTTCTAACACTTTAAATTTTCGGAAAATTTCGCCAGCACCTCCTTTGTACTGGTCAATAGCTCAAACTCCAACTCGCCTCTCTGGGCCTTCTTCAACCCAAAAGAAAATCAAAACGCCAAACGGCTTGCCAATTCGGCTCATAAATTCCAAACTCATATAAAATATAAACTTGTACCTTTTTGTTGGGCATATCATTATATCCCTACCATCTGTTATTAACTCGGCATATACAAATGCCATCCCAATCAACTCCAACCAAGTTATTCTTAACACAACCATTCGCTTATTCAAGCCGAATTAAATTTCAAATTCGAGTTTCAAATTCCAAACTCTCAACTTATCATTTCAACCCCAAATCCAGATTATTCTCTAATCACTTCCATTTTTTCTTAACCTATCATCTCAAGTTAAATTCTGGTTTATTATTTACTTTTACCATCCCATTCGAATTTACTTTACAAGTTAAATTTTAATTTCTAGAACTTAAATTCCTGGGTAAATTTCAAATCAATTTGAAATCATAATACCTATTCAAAACCTTTGAATTTCTAAACAACTTGTTTTCTTAAAACAATTCAAATTAAAATCTTTGGTAGTAATCCACCACTTAGAAACTCGAAAATCACACCGATGATACTGCGCAGTCATCATCGGAATTATTTTCCAGCGACCCAAGTGATTTCAATACTATATCATTTCAAAACCCTTACTAAATACATCCATTTTGAAAACATCTCAAAATCTCCTAGGAGCTTAAAATTTCCTTATTTTAATTCCAAATCTGATTTAAATTCATATTAAATTCATCTTATTTCATATACTTTAATTATGTGAATTCTGATTGGTTATATATAACCATTTCACATGTTATAATCTTATTCGATTATAATCACAACCTATATATGATAATATATCACATATCTATACTATGTCGGTCCATCGTATTCAAGTGTTTATTTACTCCTACCGATACAGTGGATCAAACTGATCGACCAGAACTCATAAACAACTCAACCAATGAATCTCCACAATATAAAAATTATTTTTATATCAAATACAAATACGCATTTGTATATATACACTCAAACTCAATCTAGGGTATTACTAACCCTATCTCTACCGAGTCACGCCACAGAGCCAAGTAATTCTAAACTTAAGCTCTAATACCAACTATAACGACCCAGATTTTTGGCGACTTTGGTTATCGACATAAGCTCGATGTCGATAACCAAAACATCGAAAAATCCTGGTAATTAATGAAAGAAATTAGAGGGTGAGGATAGATAAGATAGAAACTTAGAATAGAAGAAGAAGAAGAACACAACATCAGAGTAACACGAACCTCACAGCGGAACGAATAACATATAATATATAACATAACTTTGAAATATAACAGTTATGTATACAATAGCACTTATCAGAGTACAGCACTTACAACACAGCGGAAATAAACTATAGCTATATGATCCAGAAGCCTCATGCTCCAGCTCTTCAAGTATATCTGTAAATCCCGACTACTTGACTGCCCGTACAAATTTAGGCACCCAAGAATTTAGGGAAAACAACAAAGTAAACTCCGGGTCAGTCATGGGACTGGTGCGAGTAAAACAGTTTAAACAGGTATATGAACAAGTTAACGATATCTCATAAGACCACGCCGCAGAACGGAACGGGTTTTTCCCTTATGAGAATCCAAAATATCTTTATATCAAAAACCTTTTGATATTATAATAATGTCTATGTACAAATAGATATCAACTAGCAGAAACGCTTTCATCTCACGTTCTACATATATAGTATACAATCAAAATCGCAAGCACGTATTGGATAATGGATTTCCAACTATGACAAGGTATGGAACCACCTTCCGATCAGTGTACTCTAGAAACGATACACTGGAGTTCAACAAGAACATCTTGTAACTCAGCCACACATGACCGACCACTCATTTCGCTTGAGTGTATCGAATGTATATCACTAACGGTTGGGATAGCAACCGTTCCCGTATATATACGAGACATCATTGATAGATTTAAGAAACAAATGAATATTCTCTAGATAGGTGATTATACACCCTACTTCGGTGCGACCGACTTAGCCATACTGCCTGCCCGATTTCTGTCATTTACCAGTTGATGAGGCTAGAAGCTACGCCTTATCATCACATCAGATTCACTTCGAATGCCATATTGTCAGATCCATCGAAAATCACTAATTGGCGTCTACAACAGTACATTACGTGTTAGCTAAAGAAGTTTCCTTCTCCGCTTCCACTCTTGGTATAGTTGAAGAAATCCATGTACGTGACCTTTCTGGAAATACTCTGTCAGACATTCATCAACACAAGTCATCCTCATTCACTTAGAATGTCACATCGTCATACCTGCCAAATCACAAATTGATTTATCCAAAAATAACACGGGTATACAGCTTAGAGAAACGAATTCCTCTGCCACCAAACGCGAATACGTTTGAACAGATCAACTTACGCGATCCATTGGATATACTCTGTCAGACCTTCGTCCATACAAGTTGACCTGGGACTGGACAAACAGAAGGCACTATTCAGTATATCCATCTTAGTCGCTGTTATCTAAGACTTATACAACAACCCTTGCATTTTACTCCGTCTTCAATTATCTTTGGCATATATGATTCGCGACGCTTATGCCAATACAGAGTGGTTCTTTGGATAATAACCCACCGGTCTCTCCATATTAACAATGCTAAAATGGTCAAAAACTTCGATAGTCTGTGAGTTAACTATCGAAGAAAAACAAGTGTGCAAACAACGATATTATTTCCAGATGGAAATTATATCGAACAAACATCATTTAACATAAATCTCTTTAGTTCATTTATTTACTTATCTCTTGTTTCCCTATATTCTAAATTCCTATTTTCTTTTTATCAGAAAACATTTCTGATTTTCGTTTGGAAAACATTTCCAAAACTCCTTTACGATCAAACCTTACCATTTCTTAGTCAAGAAGGAAGTCACTCAAGTTGGGGTATAATTACCTCTCAGACCTTAACTGAACAACGTTATAACTTCGAAATGGTCAAAGTTTATCTTTTAATCTTTAACAACTTCTTTACGCCTTTCTCGGATTCAATTTTACTAATCCACTTCTATATTTAAAACATTGGATATAACGATAACGTTATAATCCCTACTTTCGAATTATCTAACTTTAATTATAACTTTTATTCTTATCAGTGAATAATTAACCTAACACTTATTTATTTATAAATAAATAAATCTCTATTTAAACACTGGAAAGTATAAATACTTTCCCGAATTCGATATAATCGAATTCGCCGATTTACTCTCTTCGAGAAGTCTCTATTTGATTAACTCTTCTTCGAATAACCTATATTCGATTAACCCCTTCCTTTCGAATATACTATATTTGATTACTCCTTCTCGAATAAACGATATTCGATAATCTCTCTTCGAATAACTAATATTCGATAACTCTTTCTTTTCAAATATCTCATATCTGAAAATCTCACTTTCGAATAAACTATATTCGATAATCTCTTTTCGAATAACTCTTATTCGACAAATCTCACTTCGATCAAACTATAATCGTTAACTCCCTTCGATGAAACTAACATCGATAACTCCTTTCGATGAAACTAACATCGATAACTCCTTTCGATGAAACTAACATCGATTAATTTAACTCGACGAACTTAACTCGACTAACTCGACTAACTTAACTTGGCTCGACTAACTCGACTTACTTGGTTCGACCAATTCGATTCGATTTACTAGGCTCGACTAACTTGGTTTATTTAACTCAACTTGATTAACTCCTATCGAATACTAATATTCGATTTAACTCCATTCGTTTGACTCTAGATCGCAGCGATCACAAATGGTTACACCTGATTCCCTCAGGAAACATCCGACCGCCTTAGGCTATCTGTAGCCCTGCGAATTTCGCTAGCAGTCGTACGAGATGACAACTTACCCTGAATACTATGTTTGACTAACTCTGTCTCAAATAACTATATTTGATTAACTCTAGTTCGTTTTAACTCTAATCGATTTACTCTAACTGATTTACCTACCTGATTAACTCTAACTGATTAACTATAACTGGTTTACTCTAACTGGTTAACTCTTACTGATTAACTTGACTGACTTAACCCAACTGGTTAACTCGACTTACTTAACCCAACTGGTTAACTGGACTTACTTAACCAAACTGGTTAACCCTACCGAACTGGTTAACCCTACTGAACTGGTTAACTCTACTGAACAGGTTAACTCTACTGGACTGGTTAACTCTACTGGACTGGTTAACTCTACTGGACTGGTTAACTCTACTGGACTGGTTAACTCTAACTGGTTATTCATTACGTTCCTTTTAACAACGTTTATTTATTTTTAAAGATTTACTTTTGGTAACGGTTCTTCACTTTAAAAATGATTTTTCCTTTTCAATTTGCCTATATTTATTTCATATAAATATTTCCTTTATAACTTTATTTATTTCCTACATAAATATTTCCTTTTAACTCTTTATTTATTTTCACAAGTATTTCCTTTATATTTGGTTTCCACAAATATTTCCCTTATATTTGGTTTTCACAAATATTCCTTTTATATATTCTAACTCCTTAAATTTCCGGGAAAATTCGCCATAACCTCCTTTGTATCGGGAGCATCAGGAAAATCCCCAAACCCGCCACACAGGCCTTTCCACTCAAAAGAAAATGTTTTGAAATTATTTTCTTTTTCTATGTATCTCCTATTTATAAATATTCCAATTTATAAATATTTCTTATTTATAAATATTCGAATTTATAAATATCTCTTATTTATAAATATTCCAGTTTATAAATATTCTGTTTTCAATATCACTTTGAAAATCCCCTTATCAACATCCCGTATGTTATGGTATTCAATCAGATCAAATCACGATGTTCAATATCGTCCAAGCACATATAATCGACCACAGATTCTATATCACAATATATGAATCAAAACAGTATTATAAATATTGAGGAACCCAGTTGGGTCCCTCCAACCTGTTTCCCTGCATCCACAGATGTTACACAGTAAAATCAACATCACTTTCAGTTCAGTACTGAGTATTCTGATAACAGCATCAATATATAAATATTTAAAGGTTTATATATATATATAATTTCCACTAACTGACTAGCAGTTCAATCAATCAACCAACACACAACAATCAACAGATGATTAACAGTTCTAAGAATACATTATAAAATATAACTGTTCAGAGTTGGTGAGTTTTACTCACATTTGCAGCTCATCGTTAAAGAACGATAAACTGTTGTTTGATTTGAATCAAACAGTTTATTTTGCCATAAATTCATACTAGCCCCAATCCACTTCCAGTCAGTTCCAGCTTGTAGCCATCGTCCATACGATCCCGAAGGATCTTGTTTCGCTGAGTTTCGATCATGTATGAATAAGTTATGATGATTCAAAGTTAACGTACATTTAATTAAATTAAAACTTGAAATTTAATTTAAAGCCTTGGGCTTTACCACTCACTCAAGGCCCATCACCATATTTTATATCCTAGGCCCGCTCCTCTCTACTTTCTTCCTCAAACATAACACGAGCTCCAGGATCAGCCATGCCCACCATTTTCACAACTTCACTGACCTCGTTCAATCCCATTTCTTCATGATTTTCAATACCGACATCACCATCGTTCATCACTTCTGAATCTCAACCACTTCCTCACCATTTCATGCAACTCGCGCTCCTCTGGAAGAAAGCAACTCCACGGTCCTAGTAATGACCTCGACGAAAATGACCATCGATTACCATGACACCACCATCAATACTTGCGGATTTCCATCACCAAACCAAATTCGAGATTCGTTTTTGCTATTTGATACCCCACCTTGATGATTTTGTGAACCCTAGCTCCACTGTAATATCCAGCGAACCAAGATGGGTGTTCGAACAAGCTAAAAAGGGTATACACTTGAAGTAGTTCTCACCAGGAAGCCAAAAATACTCGATTTACAATTTATTGTATTTGTTTGTTCTTGAATTTCAAAGGAGGATTTTCTTTTTTTCTGGACTTGAAAATGTGGCGGCTGATAAAATTGCCCAAGGGAAATGAATGAATTAGGTTAAGGGAGGAAAGAGGGGTATATATAGGGAATGTAGATATTTTTAGATATTTTATATAATGGAATATTCCCGGTATATTCCCATTTCTATATTCATTTTGCTTTCTAAAAATTCTTGTGATTGCATATGATATCCAAAAATCACCAAACTGGACATGCAGCTACAGTTCGCCATTACGGTCCCAACGAAACTGGTTTCGTCGAATTCCGACTCTGTATGCTCACACAACGTATTTTTAACCGTCAATTTATCGACTGTATTTCACATTAAAATCCCGTACGGCCACATACGAACTCTAAAAATCACGAAACTGGAAATCTAATAATATTTTAACATTGCGGATCCAACAAAATTAGTTTCGTCGAATTTCGACTTCGTTTGCAAAAGTGGCTATTTTTAAAGCTTTGGATGACCCATTTAAATATATAAATATATTTAAATAAAATTAAATTAAATATAAATAAATTTATATTGTCGTATATATTCATAGTGGAATACCATACAGCTTCAGAAAAATTATATACTTGATATTCCAAGTCCAGGTTGAATCGATATTCAATTTACATTGAAAACCCTTTTATAACGTATATAAGGCGTTACGAATTATAAAGGAACTCTACAACGACTTTTCTGAAATTTGATTTGGACGTACATCAAAATCTACACGACGAAATCCCGATTTTTCTCTTCCACTAGAAAGATATACTCCACCAGCTCCACACATTTCTTGTTTCACAGAAATCCGGCTTAAAACGAATCTTGTACATTCAGTTGAAGTTCGAATCGCCAAATCGTGAACTGCAGCGCCACTTCAAGCTCGATTTTAATTATAATATAATTATACGTTCAAACTGACGTTGATTGAATATATTCGTCAATATAATTCAACTCTAAGCTGAATTAAATCTTAGGGATGACCCCGTTCACAGAATATTGTGATTTCCAATATTTTTGATTATTTCTGAATTAAATATATTATTTTGATTTAATTAAATATTCACTATAATTTAAGTAACGACGATTTAATTCCCTAAATCACTATCTATATAATTAAATAAATTAATTATAATCCCTCTGACAATGCGGGTCATTACATTCTTCCCCACTTAAAATAATTTCGTCCTCGAAATTGCTAAGTTAGAGGACGACCCTACCTATTGGAATTCCTAAGATTTGTTTACCCCTTATTTCTGATTTCAACTGAACCAATTAATATCGACTAAAATATTAATTCATCCCGACCAACTAAAAATTTCAAAAATTCTGAAAATTTTCTAACACTTTAAATTTTCGGAAAATTTCGCCAGCACCTCCTTTGTACTGGTCAATAGCTCAAACTCCAACTCGCCTCTCTGGGCCTTCTTCAACCCAAAAGAAAATCAAAACGCCAAACGGCTTGCCAATTCGGCTCATAAATTCCAAACTCATATAAAATATAAACTTGTACCTTTTTGTTGGGCATATTATTATATCCCTACCATCTGTTATCAACTCGGCATATACAAATGCCATCCCAATCAACTCCAACCAAGTTATTCTTAACACAACCATTCGCTTATTCAAGCCGAATTAAATTTCAAATTCGAGTTTCAAATTCCAAACTCTCAACTTATCATTTCAACCCCAAATCCAGATTATTCTCTAATCACTTCCATTTTTTCTTAACCTATCATCTCAAGTTAAATTCTGGTTTATTATTTACTTTTACCATCCCATTCGAATTTACTTTACAAGTTAAATTTTAATTTCTAGAACTTAAATTCCTGGGTAAATTTCAAATCAATTTGAAATCATAATACCTATTCAAAACCTTTGAATTTCTAAACAACTTGTTTTCTTAAAACAATTCAAATTAAAATCTTTGGTAGTAATCCACCACTTAGAAACTCGAAAATCACACCGATGATACTGCGCAGTCATCATCGGAATTATTTTCCAGCGACCCAAGTGATTTCAATACTATATCATTTCAAAACCCTTACTAAATACATCCATTTTGAAAACATCTCAAAATCTCCTAGGAGCTTAAAATTTCCTTATTTTAATTCCAAATCTGATTTAAATTCATATTAAATTCATCTTATTTCATATACTTTAATTATGTGAATTCTGATTGGTTATATATAACCATTTCACATGTTATAATCTTATTCGATTATAATCACAACCTATATATGATAATATATCACATATCTATACTATGTCGGTCCATCGTATTCAAGTGTTTATTTACTCCTACCGATACAGTGGATCAAACTGATCGACCAGAACTCATAAACAACTCAACCAATGAATCTCCACAATATAAAAATTATTTTTATATCAAATACGCATTTGTATATATACACTCAAACTCAATCTAGGGTATTACTAACCCTATCTCTACCGAGTCACGCCACAGAGCCAAGTAATTCTAAACTTAAGCTCTAATACCAACTATAACGACCCAGATTTTTGGCGACTTTGGTTATCGACATAAGCTCGATGTCGATAACCAAAACATCGAAAAATCCTGGTAATTAATGAAAGAAATTAGAGGGTGAGGATAGATAAGATAGAAACTTAGAATAGAAGAAGAAGAAGAACACAACATCAGAGTAACACGAACCTCACAGCGGAACGAATAACATATAATATATAACATAACTTTGAAATATAACAGTTATGTATACAATAGCACTTATCAGAGTACAACACTTACAACACAGCGGAAATAAACTATAGCTATATGATCCAGAAGCCTCCTGCTCCAGCTCTTCAAGTATATCTGTAAATCCCGACTACTTGACTGCCCGTACAAATTTAGGCACCCAAGAATTTAGGGAAAACAACAAAGTAAACTCCGGGTCAGTCATGGGACTGGTGCGAGTAAAACAGTTTAAACAGGTATATGAACAAGTTAACGATATCTCATAAGACCACGCCGCAGAACGGAACGGGTTTTTCCCTTATGAGAATCCAAAATATCTTTATATCAAAAACCTTTTGATATTATAATAATGTCTATGTACAAATAGATATCAACTAGCAGAAACGCTTTCATCTCACGTTCTACATATATAGTATACAATCAAAATCGCAAGCACGTATTGGATAATGGATTTCCAACTATGACAAGGTATGGAACCACCTTCCGATCAGTGTACTCTAGAAACGATACACTGGAGTTCAACAAGAACATCTTGTAACTCAGCCACACATGACCGACCACTCATTTCGCTTGAGTGTATCGAATGTATATCACTAACGGTTGGGATAGCAACCGTTCCCGTATATATACGAGACATCATTGATAGATTTAAGAAACAAATGAATATTCTCTAGATAGGTGATTATACACCCTACTTCGGTGCGACCGACTTAGCCATACTGCCTGCCCGATTTCTGTCATTTACCGGTTGATGAGGCTAGAAGCTACGCCTTATCATCACATCAGATTCACTTCGAATGCCATATTGTCAGATCCATCGAAAATCACTAATTGGCGTCTACAACAGTACATTACGTGTTAGCTAAAGAAGTTTCCTTCTCCGCTTCCACTCTTGGTATAGTTGAAGAAATCCATGTACGTGACCTTTCTGGAAATACTCTGTCAGACATTCATCAACACAAGTCATCCTCATTCACTTAGAATGTCACATCGTCATACCTGCCAAATCACAAATTGATTTATCCAAAAATAACACGGGTATACAGCTTAGAGAAACGAATTCCTCTGCCACCAAACGCGAATACGTTTGAACAGATCAACTTACGCGATCCATTGGATATACTCTGTCAGACCTTCGTCCATACAAGTTGACCTGGGACTGGACAAACTGAAGGCACTATTCAGTATATCCATCTTAGTCGCTGTTATCTAAGACTTATACAACAACCCTTGCATTTTACTCTGTCTTCAATTATCTTTGGCATATATGATTCGCGACGCTTATGCCAATACAGAGTGGTTCTTTGGATAATAACCCCACCGGTCTCTCCATATTAACAATGCTAAAATGGTCAAAAACTTCGATAGTCTGTGAGTTAACTATCGAAGAAAAACAAGTGTGCAAACAACGATATTATTTCCAGATGGAAATTATATCGAACAAACATCATTTAACATAAATCTCTTTAGTTCATTTATTTACTTATCTCTTGTTTCCCTATATTCTAAATTCCTATTTTCTTTTTATCAGAAAACATTTCTGATTTTCGTTTGGAAAACATTTCCAAAACTCCTTTACGATCAAACCTTACCATTTCTTAGTCAAGAAGGAAGTCACTCAAGTTGGGGTATAATTACCTCTCAGACCTTAACTGAACAACGTTATAACTTCGAAATGGTCAAAGTTTATCTTTTAATCTTTAACAACTTCTTTACGCCTTTCTCGGATTCAATTTTACTAATCCACTTCTATATTTAAAACATTGGATATAACGATAACGTTATAATCCCTACTTTCGAATTATCTAACTTTAATTATAACTTTTATTCTTATCAGTGAATAATTAACCTAACACTTATTTATTTATAAATAAATAAATCTCTATTTAAACACTGGAAAGTATAAATACTTTCCAGAATTCGATATAATCGAATTCGCCGATTTACTCTCTTCGAGAAGTCTTTATTTGATTAACTCTTCTTCGAATAACCTATATTCGATTAACCCCTTCCTTTCGAATATACTATATTTGATTACTCCTTCTCGAATAAACGATATTCGATAATCTCTCTTCGAATAACTAATATTCGATAACTCTTTCTTTTCAAATATCTCATATCTGAAAATCTCACTTTCGAATAAACTATATTCGATAATCTCTTTTCGAATAACTCTTATTCGACAAATCTCACTTCGATCAAACTATAATCGTTAACTCCCTTCGATGAAACTAACATCGATAACTCCTTTCGATGAAACTAACATCGATAACTCCTTTCGATGAAACTAACATCGATTAATTTAACTCGACGAACTTAACTCGACTAACTCGACTAACTTAACTTGGCTCGACTAACTCGACTTACTTGGTTCGACCAATTCGATTCGATTTACTAGGCTCGACTAACTTGGTTTATTTAACTCAACTTGATTAACTCCTATCGAATACTAATATTCGATTTAACTCCATTCGTTTGACTCTAGATCACAGCGATCACAAATGGTTACACCTGATTCCCTCAGGAAACATCCGACTGCCTTAGGCTATCTGTAGCCCTGCGAATTTCGCTAGCAGTCGTACGAGATGACAACTTACCCTGAATACTATGTTTGACTAACTCTGTCTCAAATAACTATATTTGATTAACTCTAGTTCGTTTTAACTCTAATCGATTTACTCTAACTGATTTACCTACCTGATTAACTCTAACTGATTAACTCTAACTGGTTTACTCTAACTGGTTAACTCTTACTGATTAACTTGACTGACTTAACCCAACTGGTTAACTCGACTTACTTAACCCAACTGGTTAACTGGACTTACTTAACCAAACTGGTTAACCCTACCGAACTGGTTAACCCTACTGAACTGGTTAACTCTACTGAACAGGTTAACTCTACTGGACTGGTTAACTCTACTGGACTGGTTAACTCTACTGGACTGGTTAACTCTAACTGGTTATTCATTACGTTCCTTTTAACAACGTTTATTTATTTATAAAGATTTACTTTTGGTAACGGTTCTTCACTTTAAAAATGATTTTTCCTTTTCAATTTGCCTATATTTATTTCATATAAATATTTCCTTTATAACTTTATTTATTTCCTACATAAATATTTCCTTTTAACTCTTTATTTATTTTCACAAGTATTTCCTTTATATTTGGTTTCCACAAATATTTCCCTTATATTTGGTTTTCACAAATATTCCTTTTATATATTCTAACTCCTTAAATTTCCGGGAAAATTCGCCATAACCTCCTTTGTATCGGGAGCATCAGGAAAATCCCCAAACCCGCCACATAGGCCTTTCCACTCAAAAGAAAATGTTTTGAAATTATTTTCTTTTTCTATGTATCTCCTATTTATAAATATTCCAATTTATAAATATTTCTTATTTATAAATATTCGAATTTATAAATATCTCTTATTTATAAATATTCCAGTTTATAAATATTCTGTTTTCAATATCACTTTGAAAATCCCCTTATCAACATCCCGTATGTTATGGTATTCAATCAGATCAAATCACGATGTTCAATATCGTCCAAGCACATATAATCGACCACAGATTCTATATCACAATATATGAATCAAAACAGTATTATAAATATTGAGGAACCCAGTTGGGTCCCTCCAACCTGTTTCCCTGCATTCACAGATGTTACACAGTAAAATCAACATCACTTTCAGTTCAGTACTGATTATTCTGATAACAACATCAATATATAAATATTTAAAGGTTTATATATATATATATAATTTCCACTAACTGACTAGCAGTTCAATCAATCAACCAGCACACAGCAATCAACAGATGATTAACAGTTCTAAGAATACATTATAAAAATATAACTATTCAGAGTTGGTGAGTTTTACTCACATTTGCAGTTCATCGTTAAAGAACGATAAACTGTTGTTTGATTTGAATCAAACAGTTTATTTCGCCATAAATTCATACTAGCCCCAATCCACTTCCAGTAAGTTCCAACTTGTAGCCACCGTCCATACGATCCCGACGGATCTTGTTTCGCTGAGTTTCGATCACGTATGAATAAGTTATGATGATTCAAAGTTAACGTACATTTAATTAAATTAAAACTTGAAATTTAATTTAAAGCCTTGGGCTTTACCACTCACTCAAGGCCCATCACCATATTTTATATCCCAGGCCCGCTCCTCTCTACTTTCTTCCTCAAACATAACGCGAGCTCCAGGATCAGCCACGCCCACCATTTTCACAACTTCACTGACCTCGTTCAATCCCATTTCTTCATGATTTTCAAAACCGACATCACCATCGTTCATCACTTCTGAATCTCAACCACTTCCTTACCATTTCATGCAACTCGCGCTCCTCTGGAAGAAAGCAACTCCACGGTCCCAGTAATGACCTCGACGAAAATGACCATCGATTACCTTGACACCACCATCAATACTTGCGGATTTCCATCACCAAACCAAATCCGAGATTCGGTTTTGCTATTTGATACCCCACCTCGATGATTTTGTGAACCCTAGCTCCACTGTAATATCCAGCGAACCAAGATGGGTGTTCGAACAATCTAAAAAGGGTATACACTTGAAGTAGTTCTCACCAGGAAGCCAAAAATACTCGATTTACAATTTATTGTATTTGTATTTGTTTGTTCTTGAATTTCAAAGGAGGATTTTCTTTTTTTCTGGACTTGAAAATGTGGCGGCTGATAAAATTGCCCAAGGGAAATGAATGAATTAGGTTAAGGGAGGAAAGAGGGGTATATATAGGGAA
This sequence comes from Allium sativum, assembly GCA_030737875.1. Lineage (NCBI taxonomy): Eukaryota > Viridiplantae > Streptophyta > Magnoliopsida > Asparagales > Amaryllidaceae > Allium > Allium sativum. Next base: position 246,740,529 of record CM060924.1, read on the forward strand.
TGTAGATATTTTTAGATATTTTATATAATGGAATATTCCTGGTATATTCCCATTTCTGTATTCATTTTGCTTTCTAAAAATTCTCGTGATTGCATACGATATCCAAAAATCACTAAATTGGACATGCAACTACGGTTCGCCATTACGGTCCCAACGAAACTGGTTTCGTCGAATTCCGACTCCGTATGCTCACACAACATATTTTTAACCGTTAATTTATCGACTGTATTTCACATTAAAATCCCGTACGGCCACATACGAACTCTAAAAATCACGAAACTGGAAATCTAACAATAATTTAACATTACGGATCCAACAAAATTAGTTTCGTCGAATTTCGACTTCGTTTGCAAAAGTGGCTATTTTTAAAGCTTTGGATGACCCATTTAAATATATAAATATATTTAAATAAAATAAAATTAAATATAAATAAATTTATATTGTCGTATATATTCATAGTGGAATACCATACAACTTCAGAAAAATTATATACTTGATATTCCAAGTCCAGGTTGAATCGATATTCAATTTACATTGAAAACCCTTTTATAACATATATAAAGCGTTACGAATTATAAAGGAATTCTACAGCGACTTTTCTGAAATTTGATTTGGACGTACATCAAAATCTACACGACGAAATCCCGATTTTTCTCTTCCACTAGAAAGATATACTCCACCAGCTCCACACATTTCTTGTTTCACAGAAATCCGGCTTAAAACGAATCATGTACATTCAGTTGAAGTTCGAATCGCCAAATCGTGAACTGCAGCGCCATTTCAAGCTCGATTTTAATTATAATATAATTATACGTTCAAACTGATGTCGATTGAATATATTCGTCAATATAATTCAACTCTAAGCTGAATTAAATCTTAGGGATGACCCCGCTCACAGAATATTGTGATTTCCAATATTTTTGATTATTTCTGAATTAAATATATTATTTAATTATTTAATTAAATTAAATATTCACTACAATTTAATTAACGACGATTTAATTCCCTAAATCACTGTCTATATAATTAAATAAATTAATTATAATCCCTTTGACAATGCGGGTCATTACATCTAGATAGGTGATTATACACCCTAATAGAAGCGACCCACATAGCCATGCTGCCTGCCCGATTTTTGTCATTTCCCGGTTGATGAGGCTAGAGGCTAGAATTTTCTCTTTAAGAACATCTGGTCATCATTCACTTTAAATGCCACATTGTCAGATCCGCCAAATCACTAATTGACGTCCACAAAAATACCCTGCTCGTTAAGCTAAGAGAGGTGCCCCTCTCCTCCACTAACATGAATACGTTTGTAAGAATCAACGTACGTGATCCTTAAGAAATACTCTGTCAGAAATTCATCCATACAAGTCATCCAGGAACAGAATGAACCGAAGGCGCCCTCCTACCGCATCCTTGTATGGGAATCACCCCAAGGATCAGTAGCGAGTAGTCCTTACAATCCGTAGATTTCAAGTACGACAGAATCACAAATCAAATAACTCTGGTTGCAAGCCAGAGAAATCCGACAAGTAGTCCTTCCGTTTATGAAGATCCACGGTCTTCAATTTCTCCATCTTGATCAGCATCTTCGCGTATTTGCTGGTCGGAATGGTTTTCGAATATAAATTTGATCCCGGCCTTTCCATACCAACAATCATATTTGTCAGATTTTGATAATCGGTGATTTAACTATCAAAGAACAAATGTGTGAATAACATGAGTTTGCTGATTCAATACTTGACGCTACTTGGCCTCTTGAAAATATATTTAACAAATTTGCTAATAAACCTTTAAATCTTCCTATATATTCAAAATTGTTCGTTTCTTATTTTATTTAAAACATGATTCTCAAAACTATTTTATATACTTTAAAAACATGTATATATATATACACCTGACATTCTATTCCCTTTACCCCTAGAAATATCATTATATTCTTCAAAGCTTCTTTTCCCATTTTCTTAAATTTTGGCATCACGATATATATACTTATACATAATACTTAATGGTATAAACCCCATTACCAATTCTGATATGACCAATCAAAAGACAAATTTATATAATTTAAAAATCAATTACTTTTATTTACATTGAAACTAAGATTGTAGTATTACTTATATTCCGAAAAAAAATCTCACACGTATATTCAATACTTCTTGTATGGGATATCACACCAATCACAATACCTTCCACTCGTTTCAAACTAATACAATTCATCGATAATAATGAAGCCGTTCAAGTTGGGGCATTTTATTTACCTCTCCGACCTTGATCGACAACGTTCTTATCTCAGAATAAATACCAATTTGTAACTTAAACCCTCACAAGAACTTATTTACCATCTCGATTTCAAAATTGGTTTTATAAACCGTTTCTTACATTTGAAATCTTTGTTCGATAATCTCTTTACTTAATTCGTTTGATTAAGTAAATGTCCACAAAACACCACTTTTAACTTAAATCATACTTCGCTTATAACACTTTGATTTATAATAAAAATCACTCGTCAAATAATCTATTCTTATCATAAACTTTATCTCGGATAAAAATCCGCTTACCACCTTCTTAACCATAAGACCCTTTTTATCTTGGATTTTTGTTCCTAGAATCCATTTACCAATATTCTAATACCAACCATTTCATGGATTTCCTTTTTGTTTGAAATCCTTATTTCGATTACAATATTGCGCTATATTCAATTTTTCAACATTTAACTCATCAATTTGGTTTAAAAACCCTTTTAAAATTTCGCTTTGATTTCTTTATGATAATCCATTACCTTCCTTTCACAACTTAGCTTAGATCTCACTTTAACACCATTATCACCTTTCTAATTACATTCAATTGAATTCACTTTACTTAGTTAAGCGATTAAGCAAAATCTTATTCAAATACTCAGCATTCACTTACACATTCCATTTACCGATCTCGTTTGAGAATTTGGATTTTAAATCCTTTATAAAACCCTTATCGCGCTTTTTATCAAACCTTATTGCTACTTAATCACTTCTCCAATCAAAAGCCATCGTTTTAATTATTATTTATTCAAAATAACAATTTACTTTATTCTTTACTACATTAGAAATGTTTAACATGGATGTCAATCAAAATAGGGTTATTATCATTTAAAAGCTTATTACATAATAATTAATGTTACTAACACTAACTAATTCAGTAATTTCTTTAATTTAGTTAATCGGGGATTAACTAACAATTTAACACTAAACAACTAGATAATTTCTTTAATTATAGTTAATTGGAGATTTTCTAATATTTACACTATTCGTTAAACTTAACGAATATCAAATTTATTCAATTATCCATTTTAATTACAGCGTTGATTTTGCCAACCGTACCCATCAGTTAGCAGTTAACTGACTTATATTTGTCATTTCCCTTTTAAATTAATTTAAATAACTCAAATAATTTAAAATCACTATGTAATTGTTTAAAAATACAATTATTCCACTTTACCAACACATAGGTAAATTCTCTAGCTTTTGGCACATGTACAAATCATACGATTTTACTGCATAAATCCGTTTAAATAATTTCTTTTATAAACTCGATTAAAATATTTATTTATATATTTCCAACTTAATTACTTGTATAAATTTACTAAAAAGCTTCAATTCAGTTATAAAAATATTTATAACTTTAAAACTTGTGTCAATTCACCGAACGGTAGAACGACGTCTAAAACAGTACATTTTAGGTCATTCACTGCCAATTACCCAATCAATACCGTCGATTGGATTTTAAACACAACACAGATGAATATCTTTTTAACCATCACGCTAAAGCAGGTTTAACTACCCTATGGGGTTCGATCAGTTCAAATATAAATAACATATGTAATATTTGAGGAATCCAGTCGGATCCCTCCAACATGTTCTTCCCTGCACCACAGCTCGTTATACATTCCATAATAATGTATGAAATAAATTTCATATGATCCACTAATTGAAAACGATGAAATATAAATAACAGCAACCAATCAACCAATAATCAGCCAATGGCAACCGATCAACCAATAATCAGCCAATAGCAACCAATCAACCAATTTATACTTTTAACGGTAAATTATATTTTAATATGAATTTACCACATCACAGAATTGTAGAAGGTGTGAGAATTAACTCACAAGTTCAATACTGTTGACGGTTGGCGCGTTTGTTCCTTTTAATTTGAAACGGACGTTTAAAATTTGCTGAAATTTCAACTGTTTCCAATCAGTGCCTAGTCAGCGCCATCATCTTGGTCTCATCCCTATGGTCCCAATGGATCCAGTTTCGTCAGATTTCGTTATCGTATGAGAACGTTACACCTAAATTAAGTTTACGTATATTAATCGATTAGTTAATAACTAATTATTAATAATGAATAGTTAAACTGACTAATTAATTACCTTAATTTGCCACGTCGGCTATTACTAAACCTCCAACGCGTTTTCCCCTTTGGTAACATCTGAAATCCGATCAATTCTTTCTTCCAAAATTCGATATCCCACCAGGCACCAACGGAGCCTCCTACCACCGCCAATACTCCACCTGGACGCCGCCCCGACTCACTGACACGACCATCAGACCACCACGCCCCTTTGCCCTCAATCCATGACCTCGCCGAGCCTCTGGCCTCCCAAAAACTCCATTTGAACAGAATCCGTTCCTCCCCAATTTTCCGCCGCCACGCTGGACTATAGACCGCCGCTCCACCTCAGGTTGAACCATCTCGCTACCCCCGTCCTTTCCCCTGTTGTCACCTCGATCCAACTCCGCCTCCTCCGTCCAGGAATCAACGAAATCCGGTTGCCACTCCAAAATTGAACCCCAAAAACTGTTCTTTGATCAACTCAGAAAATGCAGCGACTACGACCACCGTAGGACTCGAGACCACTGCCAATTTAAAGCGATGCTCCTCCTCCTCATCTTCCATCAGGTCTGAATCCCTGAAATTGAACCTTCCCCCTCTAATCGGGCCAAAAATGAAACTGAATTCTTCTATTTAAACCACGATTCCGGCCACCACACTCGACCTTTTGCTCTGAAATTTTAACTTGAGGTAGACATCACCCAGATCTCCAACTTTTCTTCAGATTCCTATAGTCGATTCGCAACAGAAATGGAGAAATAAATTGATTTGTGATTAAGGGGTTTTCTGCAAATTTGTGGATGCTGGAAAAATGGATGTACGGGAATGAATGAAATTTAGGCTAATGGTAGGCTGAATATACAAGGAAAAATAATATTTATTTATGTTGATGTAACGAACGATATTATTTTCGTGTCTATCGCAATTTCGGACACCGTCTATTCGTTCCTGTGCTCACATACAAACTCCGTTCGTGATGCGAATGGATGTCATGATATAATTTGACGTTACAATCTTAATGAAACTTTTTCGTCGAATTCTGAGTCCGTTTGCTCAAACGGCGCTCGTTCACGTCCATATGATCATTTTATTTGCATTGTGCTATGCTCACAGAATAGCTCCGATTTATGTGCAAATTGAAATCTAGCAATAATTAGCTGTCACGGTCTCAACAAAATTTGTTTCGTCGAAAACGAAGGCTGTTTGAATGCCCCTTTTGAAAGGTCCATTTTACATTAAACTAAACCAATTTTAAAATACTTCAATATAATATAAATAAAATATTGTTATGGGCTATACACAAGCAGAATTTCATACATTACCAAAATAAAATATCCCCGGTTGAATTCCAAGCCAACTCGATATTCAGAAAAATAAAAACCCTTTATTTCATATAAATAAATTGCTATAATTTATAAAGGAATTCCATAGAGACTATTTTAAAATTTGATTTGGACATAAAACAAAATCTACGCTATGAAAACTGGATTGTTCTCTTCCATTAGAAAGATATCGTCAAATAGATTCTAGCTTTTCTTGTTTTGAGAAAATATGACTTATTTTGGATCCTTTGCAGCTGTTTAAAGTTCAAAACACCAAATTTCGAACTACCGCGGCGCTGCAACTCGTTTTATAATATAATTATAAATTAAATATTCAGTCGTCGTTCTATAAACGAAATCGTCTCTATAATTTAAATATAAACAATATAAACCACTTTAAATTTGCCCAATCACATTATACTACAAATTCTACATTTTCTAAATATTCTGGAATTAAAATATTATTATATAATAAATATTCAAAATAAAATAATTAAATCCAATTATTTTAAATTCAAACCAATATTTTAAATAATTAAATAGTTCGAATAATTAGGCAGAAAATACGGGCCATTATATGGAGTCAGTATGTGGCCCTAGTAAATTAAAATGTGCGTTCAAATTCAATATATATTGATTTACATTTTAATTTAAAGAAAAACTGATCGAAACAGTCGAATTGGCTTATCAGACATATCCCATTGTGTTCGGAATGGGGGTAATTAGCTAGGAACGACAGTCGTTGGGTTTGATTCGGAGTTAGTATCGATACACGGGTGTTTTTGGAAATTAAAATTATATATATATGTATATGTATATATATATATATTGTTTTTTGGCCAATCAGAAAATCAAAAAAAAATTATACAACCCTAATCCTTTCCGCGCCGTCAGTTAGCGATTCACGGCGGATTTCAATTCGAAACAAAACCCTCTCCTATCTTCCAAACCGCTCAAAAATTCATGAAATCAACTGAAGGAATATTGAAGAGCTTGACAAGATCTTCAAGAAGAACGGTAGTGATTTGAAATTTCATCTCGAATTTCTCGATTTTCAAGCTTGAAGCTCTGTTGTTCGAAGCCCGTTCATGGAGAATGGGGCCCACCGGGTTCGCCATTATTCTGGCCGGAGGTGGAGTTCGAGCTGGCGCTCCTCATAGCAGGCGGCGATCGTGGTCCAGGCAACTGTGGAGGCGACGAGCAGAAGCCCTAGAGGGTGGCTTTGGGTTTTGATGAGCTGAAGGAGGAAGATGGATTATATGGTGACGATTAAGGTTAAACGTTATTAAGTTTAATTATTTTGATTATTTACCAATTTAATTATCAAATGTATAAAATTCAATATCTTTTTCATAAGAGGTCCAAATCGAACGATTTCAGAAGCATTCAACTCGTGTCGAATAGTACTACAACATGAAACTAACTAGAACCAAAATGAAGCGAATTCGAATTGGAAGCAAATTCAAATCCAAACTGTATTGAAACCGTCCAATAAAGAATGACGGAGTGGAAACCGACTGTGAGAATTCCTTCTCGCTCTAATTATTTTATAGTCAAATATATAATAGGATGCAAACGGGGCTTAGAAGCCCGCGACACTATTTATTGTACAAACCATGATTGTGTGTTTGCATTGTATTATGGAAATTTGGTTGTGTTAATAATTGATTGTATTGTGGTGTATTAAACGTGATTAAACTATTGTGTATGGCGCCGGCCAGTATCAGGAGAGGGATAGTATTAGACATTACTCCAGTTTTAATATCGTGCCGTTATAATGCTGAAATTTTCTGAAATAAATATTTATTCATTAAAAACATAATTCTTAATGTGTATATGAACTGTATAAAATATTCATGTGTTGAATAAAATGTTTGAACAATAAAAATATCATTTTTATTGAATGTATGAACCATATAAAATAGTCATGTGTTGAAATAAATATTTTATATTAAAAATATAATTTAAAATTCTCCTAAAATGAAAATAAATATTCATTTACAAGTCGAACGATTTATTTATGTACACCCATTTAACTGATATTGATTGGGATGATAAATTTTACACATCGCCCAACTGCACAAATAATATTCAGTATTTGTTGGTTGAAACCCCGCACGGGTATTGGGATGATATTTGGCGTACACTAATCCCAGTTGTTTAGTTGTTGTCAATCGATTGGTTGACGAACTGTAGTAAGCGTTATTTATTTATTTTAATGCTTATACAGTGTAGAATACACTCTGGATGATGGTTGATTGTTTATCATTGCTGTTATATACATGTGATATATGAAATCCATATAAATAAATTATATGGTAACTGATTATGTCTGATTCCAATTCAGGAATAACGAATATTTTAAAATAATATTCTGTAAAGGATTAAAATATGATTTGATGTCAGATTTTGGATGGACAAGAAAATATTGAAGTATGTGAAGACGTGTTGATTAGATTTGCGCCGTTTTAACGCAAACGATATTTATATCGATTTTATTCATTTTTATAATGAATATCGAAAAAGAAATGATTTCCAAATCTGACATTTTGAAAATATTATCATTTTAATATTATAATGATATTGAATATTCAGTTTTGATTTAAAATTGAAAATGAAGTTAGAATCGTTTTAAAAAGAATTTATAAACGATTTATAAAATACGTTTTAAATGGAAATCAACGAAATATATATAATATATATATTATATATATTTAATGGCCTGAATAGAACGCGCCATGCCACGACCGTTCGCAAAATTCAACGATTGACTTCGAATTGACATTATGGGAGATCCAACCATCGGATTCTCCCAAAATTGGAACCACTAGGTTCGTATCGAAAAGAGCTTTCCAACGAATATAAGAGATTTGAAATCTAACGGTTGGATTTGGAATTATGTCCAAATTAAATTTGGAAAAGATCGCTATGGATATAGTTCGGTGGTCATTATTGGGAACCTACTATACGGGCCTTGATAAAATTATTAAAAATATTAACAATTTGTGTAAAATCATAATTAATGATTTGAATAGAATTTGGATGATAAATTACACGTTTGTAAAAATAAAAATACATTTTTATCAAAATGAACTAGTTATTTCCAATATATGAATTGGATTTTTAAATAAATAAATTGGAGTTGTGAATGGTTTTAATCTAACCAAAATTTTCCAATATATGAATTGTAATGGATTTGAATAGAAATCATCTTCGGGATATTTCGATATTGGATTCCGTGACTATACAGATATTGTGGAGGAATTTGGAAGACAGATATATATCGTTATTCCCCATACGATATGTGTTGGTTTCAGAATTTTATATTGAATATAATCCGATATAATTTCTGTTCAGAGCATTATATTTAATATCAAATTGGATTTTGGGTTTGTCGTGAATGGTATCTATAGTAACACTGTTCTTAAGCCCCGTGTGAAAAGAATAAATCTTTTAATTAGGATTATTAGAGTTTCTAATTATATTTATTAATTGGAATAAAATGGAATATGAATTTGTTTATTGTGAAATGTGTTTTTAATGATATTCATTCTTTAACCCGATTAACAGTGAAATGTGATTTGGAATTTATAAATCTTTTTATTAAGATTTAATGGAAAATTTCCAAAGTAAAGTTTTCCAATTTTATAAAATAAATTGGGATTCAATGGAATTTGATTTGGTAGTAATCGAAGTGAGCTTTTGTGGAGGAAGACTATTAATATATATGGAATTTAAAAGGCTTTGTCATTATTCCATTTATATTATTAGTCAGATACAGAAATTGATATCGATTATATATTGATCTGTTTTTCCGTGAAGATTCCATAATTAATGGAATGTGATTTTAGGTTTATCGCGAACTGTGTTTTAAATGTCATTGGTTCTTTAACCCAGTTAAAGACAGGATTTCATGTCTAACATTGTATTCCGAATTGTATTGTTGATCTCTGCTAAATATATATCTTCTTGATAGCGGAGAATTTATTCTCTTGCTTAACACCCTTCTCTGAGACGTACGAGCTTAGAGGTTATATATCTGCAGAAATCAGTGGTACAGTGTAGATTGTCAATGCGGCATGTTTGATTTCCCGAAGTTAAATAATCATTGATAATGATTGTTGGAAGATTAAAATTAAGTAGAGTTTTAATGAATCTTTAATTAGATTAAAATGTGAATGTGATAATTTAAGTTATCAAATTTGAGAAATGATCGAGAATGGAGTACCACCAGTTTTACTCCAGGCGATAGTCAAATCTTTAATTAGATTTGAACGTGAAATGGTAATTAAATTTACTGATAACACCGTGGTGTTAGATATGGAGTATTACAAGTTTTGCTCCATGGGATGAATAGGCTGGGATTGGGATTAATGAATAAATGATTACTTCGGTAAGGCTCGATAATCCCGACTAGTTGATAAACCTTAATTTGGCTTAGAATTGATATCCAAAGGAAGATTAAAGTATAAATTTAAAATAATTTATATTTGATAAAATTAACGGGAACCTTTCCCAAAGGATATGAATATTTGAATAAAAGAATATTCAAAATTGGAATGAGGCATATGTTGTGTTTTTATAGCACTTGATTATAAGATACGTGAATTATTTGGAAAGGCCGGGTTTATACCCATTCTGAATAATTGATTCAATGATAAATCGACGATGAATACGGTGGTTGAAGACCGGAGTTCTTCACATCGTTTGGATGATTACTGATGTCTTGATTGGGATGTACACCCAAGATAAGGTAATAAGTGGTGATCGTCCAGACGTACTTAGAGATCAACCGGATATGCGAGGACCTCTCTCCTGTATTGGACATATAGGATGAGGAAAAAGGTGCCTTCGATTTCGTTAATACCAAGAACGGACTTGTAAATGGATGTGTGTCGGACATTGGATTTTATTCTGCGTTGATTGATTTCTGTTAAATATATATGTTTGGTGGTGGAGAATTTATTCTCTTGCTTAACACCCTTCTCTGGGACGTACGAGCTTAGAGGTTATATATCGATAGACATCAGTCGCATGACGTGAATTGTCAGTGTGGCATGCTAAGATGCAAATGATCAAGGATTTTGTTAAAAAGTAGAGTCTTGTGGTTCATGATCAAAGCACGACTTTAAATGGCATAGCGTTGTGTATAGCGTTAGTTCGTGAGCCTCACACCTTGGTATGAGTTAAAAACGGGATAAGGGACCCAAGGAGTGTATGATGTTTCTTTCTAGCTATGGGTGGTGTCATGGTATGGAGCCCAGACATTTATTTATTTTTACCTATGTGGATGATGGATAGCGAGGCGCCCCGGATATATCAGTCACTACGGGGCTGATGGATAGGTCCTATAGGACTGGGAAACATGTGTTCAAGAATAACTAATCCTCAAACGTAAGGGAGGACCGGCCTTGGAGGATCCAAGGGTTCACTACGGGGAACCCTGAGGCATTTGCTAGAGTGTCTCGAAAAGTCGGCGAGGAGTACATCTCTTGCCACGACTCATGACGGAAATGTAATTTCCAATACATGACATTTCGGTTTTAATTGCAAAACTAGTATGGCGACGTAGTAAGATGGGGTATTATGTCGTCTATGATTGATACATTTATATTTGAAGTTGATTTTGACACTATACACTTATAGTAATATCAAAATGATTTCTTTTAAACGTACCAAGCAAGTTTGGCTATTATAAGGGAAAACTATATCCTCCGGCTTGCATTGCATTGTGTGATGGGACCTGAGTCTTATAATAGCTTCATTTTTTAAAAAGCATTGCGTGGTCTATAAACTGTTTTAGTATTCTTGGGGGAAAACCCATTCCATGTTATACGGTGTTGTTCCTTGATTTACTTTATTTCTAAAGTAAAGTTTTAAATATTTGTTTTAGTTCTCACACCAGTCCCATGACTGACCTGGAGTTTATTGTTTTAATCTAAACTCTGAGTCCCATATTTTCCACACGGGTAGCTAGTAGTTTTAGTTTTGCAGATATTATTTTCCCAGGATCCTGGATTTACAGTGGGAGCTATATTCGGAAAGCTTTGTATCCGTGTATCTCTTTCAGTTGTGTTATGTAATATTTTTCTACTGCTTTGTAATTTAAATCGCTGATATTTTTTCTCATGTATATTATTTATTCATACTATGTTATATTCTTATACTCTGATGTAATTATTGTAATAAGCAATGAAATGTTCTATTGTTTGTGTTCTGATTTGTCGTGTTCTCAACTCAATCCGCGCGTTCCCGTAAGGGCGAATTTGAGTTGTTTCAGTACACACATTAATTGTACAAACAATATGCGCTTGAATTTGAAAGTAATTAACATCAGTATTGCAACATTCCATTTAAACGACAATGCATGTCATAAGTTACATTAAAAGAGAAATAATGAGAATAACGTCAAAAATTGAAATAGACAATTTATTATGAATGTTGACACACATGTGAACAACACACATGTAACGACCCGTATTCTACACATCATAGGATTGTAGAATATTTATTTCTTTCCCGTGTGAAGTCGTAAGGTCATGTAACTTTGGGAAACATCTATTAGAGTCATTTCCCATGCTTATGATTTTTGTCGATTTTTAAATGACCATTTTGCCCCTAGTTGGTACTGTTTTGGCCATAACTTTTGATTGGAAAGGAATTTTGACCTGAAACCACTTCCATTTGATTCGTTTGATAGTTTCTCTTTCCGTAGAGTGGTCATAATAGCCAAACGGACTTACCGTTTGGGAGATATGGCTGAAACAAGGTTTGGAGGGTGAAAAACTGCTTAACCGGGCCAAATCGGGTGATTAGTGAGTAGGCCCATAATGCATTTCGGGATTAGGGTTATGGGAGGGCTGAAATGAGATGGAGAATCATTCCATTTCAGTTTTCTAGCCTCCACTTATCACCAAGGATCCCTAAAAATGGCCTCCAACCTCTAAATCACCTCCAAATCATCTTTTGGTCAAGGATTTGGCTTAGCAACCCCTAATCAAGGAAGATCTTCACCAAATCAACCTTGGAGCTGCTGTTTAGCATAGAGATTCACATCAAATCAGAGAATTATTTCAGATCTTAGTTTATTTTGTGGCTAAGGTGAGTGATTTGCATAATTTTGCACTAATTATGGCTAATTAAGGGTGATTAGTGTTAATTAGCGAATTTAAACATGATAAAATTTTGTAAAAATGTTTATAAAATTCGGAATGATGTTTTAGACCTCTGATATGAATTTGGGTTAATTTGGTTAAGTTTTGTTAATCCTATCATTAGTTTCACCTAAACATGCTTAAGGGGAAAATATGGGATTTTGGGTATGTTTGATCCATTTCTACTTATCATATTGATGTTTTGATGTTTGTGATTGATTACGTATGTTGCTATGACTGTATGGTGTGCTTTGTGATTGATTAGAATAGTTAGAATGGTCGAAAACGCCGTCGAATGGCGTAAACAGCTCGCTGGACAAGGTGCAGGGATTCGGATCGCATAGGGGATTGAGGGACGATCGGATCGCCCTATGGGATCGTGGGACATCCCCACGAGTCGAGTCATTCCCTCCGAACCGAACCACCTGCGCAAGGCCCACGAGACGAATCGATGCAGCGCCGTGCCCAAACTGAAGTACTCCGATCCGGATCGCGAATAAGCATTACGACCCGACCTATCTTCCACGATCCGTTCCAGCCTGGGCGTCACGATCCGCCTGAAGGAACACGTCACGATCTCAGCAAGGTGGCACGATCCGAACCAAGGGGTATTCACGATCCGACCCGATCTGAAGAGCACGACCCGATCCAGTGGGAGGAGCACGAGTTGACACCATGAACGATCCGCGAGTCGCGATCCGACCCGAGCGGGGGTGATGATCACGATCCGAACCGAGAAGTTGACGATGGCGACTTGAAGCAAAACGAAGAGGAGAAATGAAGGCCAACCCGATGCGATCCGATGGTGACGACCAATAACCCGAGATGCAAAGGTAGTTCAAATGGAAGTTAGAACTCAGGGTCCCGGAACCAGTTGGGAACCAATGAGTTCACTTTATGGTTAGACTTTGCTGCGGGACGTGTGCTAAGGAGTTGTCGACGTTCATAACTTCGATTCACCACTAAGAATGAATGATAGGCTGCTTATCAGTGCAGTAGGGTCATTGTGACCTGAGGGGCAAGGTGATGGTAGCAAGACTACGTTATCAGTGCAGTAGGGTCATTATGACCTGAGGGGCAAGGTGATGCGTAGTAAGACTATGAGCCAGCGCAAATGGGGTGAATAACTCCATGGGGCAAGTGGACATAGTAAGGATTAGTAAGGCTATGAGCCAGTGCAGTGGGGTTCTTGTGACTCCATGGGGCAAAGTGGACATAGCGAAGGATTTGTGGCTACGTTATCAGTGCAGTGAAGACATTTATGACTTCATGGAGCAAAGTGATCGTAGCAAGGTAGGTTGGGTGATCGAAGTGGTGAATATCGTATACTTTACGCACTGAGTGAGGGATGTGAGGATGGATGCTATGCTTGATTGTTTGCCATCATTATGACATGCACACCTCCCCCACCTCCGTATCCTTACACCGTTTGATATGACACCTTAGAGCGTTGTACAGTATGTAGTGCTAACTCTTTGGTTGCAGGTCCAGGTTCAGGTATGTTTTAGTCTACCTGTTATTGTTCACTTTAGATGCTTATCGCTCATACCAGGCTTTATGTCTGACCCAGAGTTTTATGTCTCCTCTTATTACTCTGGGTGCTCACACGAGCAGACCAGAGACAGGTTAGCTGGTGGTGCGCGAGTAGCTGATTCGGAGGCGGGCAGGAGGCTTCCACGTATTATATATATACACATTCTCCCTGTGTCGTTGGTGGTCGCTACTTGGGCATTAGTAGTGTACCTCATTTATCTTGCTTTTGCTTTGAGACAGTTTGAAAGTTGTAATAAGCTGTATTTTTGGATTTCCGCTGCTGTGATGTTTAGTTCTGATTTTCAGCTTATGCACTGTCTCCCCTGTTTTATGTCAAGTATGTTACTATTATATTTTGTTCTATGTGCTGTGAGACATTCCACAGGTTCTTTGTATGTTCATTTCCTTCTTCCTTTTCCTTCTCAAGACCCGTTCCGTGCTAACTGGACACGTGTACATCGCACTTTTGGAGTATGTGTCGGTTGGTGCGGGGCGGGCCGTCACACTTGGTATCAGAGCTCTAGGTTGCGTAGTTAACCTAGGGAAAGACACTAGGGAGAGTTAGTACGTATATGAGAGCGCGTATTTGTGATTACTTTGGTTTTCAAAAGCTATGTATATATACTATCAGTAGTATAAGAATGGAGTTGCACTGCACTAGTACCACTATGGGGTCGTTAATCGTTTCCCTTTTACAGATTGACGATGAGCCGACATGTTAGAGGTACCGGTAGAGGGGCCAATAATGGGAATGTCGCTGACATGAGGGCGATGTTCACCAACCTCATGAGAGACATGCTCAGAGAAGTGCAAGGGGCAGTTCCCAATCCCGGAGCTGGTGTTGGCCCAGTAGTGCAGGCGCCGAGGGTCGATTTCGCCAAGTTGTGCAAGGACTACACTAATCTTGGTGGGAAGCCGTTCCACGGAACGGAGTCGGCCACGGATGTTCAAGATTGGATGGATAGCTGTGACCGTATCTTCGATGACTTGGGTCTTGAGGATGCGATGAAGAGAAGGCTAGCGTCTCGTCAGCTGCAAGGGCGAGCGATGAATTGGTGGAATGCTATTAGAACAGCTACTCCAGAGGACCAGGTTACTTGGGTTCAGTTCAAGGTTCGCTTTAGCGAGAAGTTCATTCCAGCTGCCCAGAAGTCAGTGTTGTTCAAGAGGTTCTTGGAACTCAAGAAGAATGTGAGGGCAGTTTCTGATTATATTGCTGAGTTCGACACTTTGTCGAAGTATGGACTGTCTCTCATTGATACTCCTGAGAAGAAGAATGAGAAGTTCATTACTGGTTTAGATGGATACTTGGGGGAAAGGCTTATTAATCACATCGATGAGACTTTTGAATCGATCGTGGGGAAAGCTTTGAGATCTGAGAGTCTTTACCCTAAGTCAAAGACTGAGGCTGTATCTGCAGAAGGGCCAAAGCCGCAAGCAGGCGGTGGAGGCAAGAATAACTCTCAGAATAAGAGGAAGCAGGACCAATCTAAGAGTGGCCAGAAAAAGAGCAAGAAGGATGTTGAGTGCTTCAGCTGTGGAAAGAAAGGCCATTATGCTAAAGAATGTCGGGCCAAGCCAGCGGAAAGGAAGTGCTACAACTGTGGTCAAGTGGGACATCAGAAGGACAAGTGTCTGCAACCTCTTAAGGAGAAGCAGATTGTGAAAGCGTATGCTCTAGATGCTATTCCTTCTTCGTCGAATGCCCCAACTGCGGCGGAGAAAGGAAAGAATGTTGTTATTCAAGGTATGCTTTCTATTTATGATATACCAGTTCGAGTTTTGTTTGATACTGGGGCTTCCCGTTCCTTCATATCTAGTGACCTGGTAGATAGGTTGGGACTGGAACCCGAGATAGTCGATAGACCATTGGTTGTGACGAACCCGATTGGTGGTTCGACTAGCCTTAGTATGATTTGCAGGAATTTGGTCTTATCGAGTCATGGATGTATGTTTGTATGTGATTGCTTTGTTTTGGGCTTTACTGGGTATGTCATTATATTGGGAGTCGATTGGCTCCAAAGATACGGGGTGGTGGTAGACTGTGAGGGCTTTTTGGTGACAGTGAGGGCGGATGATGGGCGGAGGGTAGTGTTTGGTAGTCTACCTAGTGAAGGGGTTATGGCTAGTTTTGTAAATTCCCTCGACATCCCGCAGGATGAGTTGTCAGATGTGCCCGTGGTTGGCCAGTATCCGGACGTCTTCGAGGAGGTGACCGGGCTTCCACCACACCGAGAGATTGAGTTCCGTATTGATTTAGTGAAAGATGCCAGACCTATAGTGATGCCACTTCGTCGTATGGCACCTAAGGAGCAGCGAGAGCTCGGGGTGCAAGTCAGAAATCTTTTGAAGAAGGGATTGATTAGAAGGAGTGACTCCGAGTGGGGAGCACCAGTTGTGTTTGCCACTAAGGCAGATGGTTCCCTTCGTTTGTGTGTGGACTATCGCGAGTTGAATAAGGTGACGAGGAAGAATAAGTATCCTCTACCGCGGATAGATGATTTGTTTGATCAGCTGGAAGGAGCTAGAGTGTTCTCCCAGTTGGACCTCGCGACAGGATTTCATCAGCTTCGAGTAGCAGATGAGAGTGTTCCGAAAACGGCATTTAGGACGCCGTCTGGATTTTATGAGTGGTTGGTCATGCCATTTGGGTTGACCAATGCACCAGCCTATTTTGTGGATCTTATGAATCGAGTATTCAAAGATCAGTTGAATAAGTTTGTTCTTGTGTTCGTGGATGATATCCTTGTTTACTCAAGGACAGAGGAGGAACACAAGGGACACTTGAGGATAGTGATGGAGGTGTTGAGGAAACACCAATTGAAAGCGAAATTCTCTAAGTGTCATTTTTGGAGAAGGGAAGTAAGATTCTTGGGTCATGTTGTTTCAGAGAGTGGTATTGCCGTGGACCCTGCGAAGGTGGCTACGGTACAGGATTGGCCTACGCCCAAGAATGCAACAGATGTAAGAAGTTTCTTGGGATTAGCTGGATATTATCGTAAATTTATCCAGGACTTCTCCAAGATAGAAGCACCGTTGACTCAGTTGACTAAGAAGAATCAGTCCTTTGACTGGGGCAGAGTGTGTGAGGATGCCTTCAAGAGTCTAAAGGAGAAGTTGACGCGTGCGCCAGTGTTAGTCATTCCTAAAGGGAATGAAGAGATGACGGTATACACGGATGCTTGTGGTACCGGACTGGGTGCAGTATTGATGCAAGGAGGTAGGGTTGTAGCTTATGCTAGTCGACAGCTAAAGCCGCATGAGAAGAAGTATCCTACCCATGATTTGGAATTGGCAGCGATTGTATTTGCGCTGAAGATGTGGAGACACTATCTCTTGGGAGAAAGATTTGAGTTGTTTACCGACCATAAATCGTTGAAATATCTCTTCTCTCAGAAAGATCTGAATCTCCGTCAGCAGAGGTGGTTAGAGTTCTTGGCTTCGTATGATTTTGATATCGCGTATACACCTGGGAAGGGTAATGCGGTAGCCGATGCCTTGAGTAGGAGACATGTCAGCTTAGGGGCAATGTTTCTTGAATGGAAGCAACTGGAGTTTATCGCGGGTTTTGATTTCAGACCAAAGTGCGAATTTGATCCAGTTATGCTAGCTAGTTTGACGATCAGACCCACTTTGATAGAGCGGATTGGTTCTAGCCAGAGGGACGATCCTAATTTATTAGAAATCATCTCCAAGTTAGAGATGGGTATAGATGAGGAGATGAATGTGTATGGGCTTGATCGAGATGGATGGCTTCGGAAGAATGGAAGACTAGTTGTGCCCAACGTGAATGGTTTGAGAGATGAAGTGCTTAGAGAATGTCATCACTCAAAACTGACTATACATCCCGGTGGTAATAAGATGTATCGAGACATGAGACAGACTTACCACTGAGAAGGGATGAAAAGAGACGTTGGGAAGTTTATATCCAAATGCATGAATTGCCAGCTAGTTAAAGCCGAGCAAAAGAAACCTAGTGGGTTGTTGCAACCATTAGAAATTCCCGAATGGAAATGGGAGCAAGTCTCGATGGATTTCATCGATGGGTTACCAAGGACTAGATCGGGATATGATAGTATTTGGGTAATTGTGGATCGATTGACTAAGAGTGTAAGATTTATACCAGTCAAATCGACCAGAACAGCAGCCAAGTTGGCAGAATTATATATGAAGTGGGTAGTGAGATTTCATGGAGTACCCAAAAGCATTGTGAGTGACCGAGACCCGTTGTTCACTAGTGGGTTTTGGAAGAGCTTACAAGAGGCTCTAGGGTCAGGATTACATCTCAGTACCGCATATCATCCTCAGACCGACGGTCAGACGGAGAGGGTGAATCGTATATTGGAAGATCTCTTGAGAGCGTGTATATTGGATTTTGGTGGATCATGGGATGACCATTTGCATCTAGTAGAGTTTGCATATAATAATAGCTACCAATCCAGTATCGGTATGGCTCCATATGAAGCTTTGTACGGAAGACCGTGCAACTCACCATCATGTTGGATAGAGACTGGCGAGAAGTTTGTGCTTGGACCAGATGTGGTGAGGGAAACTTCCGATAAGATTAAGATCATTCAGCAACGAATGAAAGCTGCCCAAGATAGGCAGAAAAGTTATGCTGATAAGAGGAGAAGAGACTTGAAATTCTCCATTGGTGACTTGGTGTTCGTCAAGATCTCTCCATTGAAGAGCGTGATTCGATTTGGCAGGAGAGGCAAGTTGGCACCAAGATTTGTTGGCCCATTCCCTGTTCTTGAACTAGTCGGGGATTTGGCGTATAGAGTTGACTTACCAGAGAAGATGGCGGGAGTTCACAATGTGTTTCATGTTTCCCAACTAAGGAAGTTCGTTCACGACTCAGATGTGACTATTTCACCTGATCAGTTAGAGGACTTCGAGGTAGAACCTGAGGCGGCTGGGAACCGCAAGCCGATTCGTATTGTGGGGGCACGATACGAAGCAACTTCGAAGGAAGTCGGTGAAGCTAGTCAAGGTTCAGTGGGCCGAGGACGAGAATGATTGTACTTGGGAGACAGAGGAGAGCATTAGGAAGGCATATCCAGAACTCTTTGCCTGGTAAGATTTACTTTGCGATTTAGTTTTCCGCATGCTAGGGTAGACTTGTTTTGCTTGTTTTGCATGTTTGATTGTTGTTTTATGGTTGATAGGCATGCGGGACCTTTGTATGTGTTTTGATTAGGGAATTTCGGGGGCGAAATTTCTTAAGGGGGGAAGAGTGTAACGACCCGTATTCTACACATCATAGGATTGTAGAATATTTATTTCTTTCCCATGTGAAGTCGTCAGGTCATGTAACTTTGGGAAACATCTATTAGAGTCATTTCCCATGCTTATGATTTTTGTCGATTTTTAAATGACCATTTTGCCCCTAGTTGGTACTGTTTTGGCCATAACTTTTGATTGGAAAGGAATTTTGACCTGAAACCACTTCCATTTGATTCGTTTGATAGTTTCTCTTTCCGTAGAGTGGTCATAATAGCCAAACGGACTTACCGTTTGGGAGATATGGCTGAAACAAGGTTTGGAGGGTGAAAAACTGCTTAACCGGGCCAAATCGGGTGATTAGTGAGTAGGCCCATAACCCATTTCGGGATTAGGGTTATGGGAGGGCTGAAATGAGATGGAGAATCATTCCATTTCAGTTTTCTAGCCTCCACTTATCACCAAGGATCCCTAAAAATGGCCTCCAACCTCTAAATCACCTCCAAATCATCTTTTGGTCAAGGATTTGGCTTAGCAACCCCTAATCAAGGAAGATCTTCACCAAATCAACCTTGGAGCTGCTGTTTAGCATAGAGATTCACATCAAATCAGAGAATTATTTCAGATCTTAGTTTATTTTGTGGCTAAGGTGAGTGATTTGCATAGTTTTGCACTAATTACGGCTAATTAAGGGTGATTAGTGTTAATTAGCGAATTTAAATATGATAAAATTTTGGAAAAATGTTTATAAAATTCGGAATGATGTTTTAGACCTCTGATATGAATTTGGGTTAATTTGGTTAAGTTTTGTTAATCCTATCATTAGTTTCACCTAAACATGCTTAAGGGGAAAATATGGGATTTTGGGTATGTTTGATCCATTTCTACTTATCATATTGATGTTTTGATGTTTGTGGTTGATTACGTATGTTGCTATGACTGTATGGTGTGCTTTGTGATTGATTAGAATAGTTAGAATGGTCGAAAACGCCGTCGAATGGCGTAAACAGCTCGCTGGACAAGGTGCAGGGATTCGGATCGCATAGGGGATTGAGGGACGATCGGATCGCCCTATGGGATCGTGGGACATCCCCACGAGTCGAGTCATTCCCTCCGAACCGAACCACCTGCGCAAGGCCCACGAGACGAATCGATGCAGCGCCGTGCCCAAACTGAAGTACTCCGATCCGGATCGCGAATAAGCATTACGACCCGACCTATCTTCCACGATCCGTTCCAGCCTGGGCGTCACGATCCGCCTGAAGGAACACGTCACGATCTCAGCAAGGTGGCACGATCCGAACCAAGGGGTATTCAAGATCCGACCCGATCTGAAGAGCACGACCCGATCCAGTGGGAGGAGCACGAGTTGACACCATGAACGATCCGCGAGTCGCGATCCGACCCGAGCGGGGGTGATGATCACGATCCGAACCGAGAAGTTGACGATGGCGACTTGAAGCAAAACGAAGAGGAGAAATGAAGGCCAACCCGATGCGATCCGATGGTGACGACCAATAACCCGAGATGCAAAGGTAGTTCAAATGGAAGTTAGAACTCAGGGTCCCGGAACCAGTTGGGAACCAATGAGTTCACTTTATGGTTAGACTTTGCTGCGGGACGTGTGCTAAGGAGTTGTCGACGTTCATAACTTCGATTCACCACTAAGAATGAATGATAGGCTACTTATCAGTGCAGTAGGGTCATTGTGACCTGAGGGGCAAGGTGATGGTAGCAAGACTACGTTATCAGTGCAGTAGGGTCATTATGACCTGAGGGGCAAGGTGATGCGTAGTAAGACTATGAGCCAGCGCAGATGGGGTGAATAACTCCATGGGGCAAGTGGACATAGTAAGGATTAGTAAGGCTATGAGCCAGTGCAGTGGGGTTCTTGTGACTCCATGGGGCAAAGTGGACATAGCGAAGGATTTGTGGCTACGTTATCAGTGCAGTGAAGACATTTATGACTTCATGGAGCAAAGTGATCGTAGCAAGGTAGGTTGGGTGATCGAAGTGGTGAATATCGTATACTTTACGCACTGAGTGAGGGATGTGAGGATGGATGCTATGCTTGATTGTTTGCCATCATTATGACATGCACACCTCCCCCACCTCCGTATCCTTACACCGTTTGATATGACACCTTAGAGCGTTGTACAGTATGTAGTGCTAACTCTTTGGTTGCAGGTCCAGGTTCAGGTATGTTTTAGTCTACCTGTTATTGTTCACTTTAGATGCTTATCGCTCATACCAGGCTTTATGTCTGACCCAGAGTTTTATGTCTCCTCTTATTACTCTGGGTGCTCACACGAGCAGACCAGAGACAGGTTAGCTGGTGGTGCGCGAGTAGCTGATTCGGAGGCGGGCAGGAGGCTTCCACGTATTATATATATATATACACATTCTCCCTGTGTCGTTGGTGGTCGCTACTTGGGCATTAGTAGTGTACCTCATTCATCTTGCTTTTGCTTTGAGACAGTTTGAAAGTTGTAATAAGCTGTATTTTTGGATTTCCGCTGCTATGATGTTTAGTTCTGATTTTCAGCTTATGCACTGTCTCCCCTGTTTTATGTCAAGTATGTTACTATTATATTTTGTTCTATGCGCTGTGAGACATTCCACAGGTTCTTTGTATGTTCATTTCCTTCTTCCTTTTCCTTCTCACGACCCGTTCCGTGCTAACTGGACACGTGTACAACGCACTTTTGGAGTATGTGTCGGTTGGTGCGGGGCGGGCCGTCACAACACATATAGATACAACAAAAATATAGATATAAGTTGCAGAAATAATGCATGTCATAAATGGCATGAAACCAAGAAATGAAAAGAAGTTCAAATAGCACTAATTAAGCAACCTTTCAATTTTATTTAGATATGCGCATGTTAGTAGTGCGCATTTGAAATAGGAAGTAAACACGTATTAAAATGATAAAGAACTGAATAAAAAAGGGAATAGAAATAAAAAGGAATAAACACGCAAGAATTTGAAAATAGAAAATTTATCAATGCACACTTCGATTACACATTTAAATTTGAACGCGCTTTGAGAACTAGAAATAATAATAAAAATAGTTAAGAAATATAAATGTTAATAATAACATTTTAAACATAATGAAAATCACGCAGAAAGACACGAGTACACGATTTGAAATCGTATACATGGGTCAACCCATGCCTGAAGTGGGCCGACCTAAGGGTCGACACATTTCAAAGCTGCTTTGACCTACTTCGGGACAGGGCAGTGTGGTTTGTTTTATTCTGAAAGGCTTAGATCTTATTTGTTTCAATTGGATGAACATGGTTCTTTTGAGCAGTTATAAATAAACAACAGAGCCTAGCCTCTAACTCATATTTTCTGAGAGGGTGGGAAATGTCAGCCGTTTCCTTTCTTCTCCAAATTCTTCAAAAAAAAATATGTTTGTAACGACTTGGATTTTAATATGAAATATTTAATGGATATTAAATATTTAAATTGATTTATTTTAAAAATTAACGACTTGAAATTTATTTTACTTCAGGTTTGAACATATAATTTATAATATAATTAAAAATGAGCTTACAACGGCGCGGTAGTTTATAATATTACGTTTTGAACTTTAAACGGATGTATAGGATCCAATATAAGTCAAAATTTGTTAAAACCAGAAACGTTCAAATATATTTAACTATAGTTTTCTAATGAAAGTGAAAATTCGAGATTTTGTGCCATAGATTGTGAGTTATGCCCAAATAATATTTTTTTTAAAGTTGCTATGAAATCGTTTATAGACCATAGCGATTTGTTGGACAAAATAAAGAGATTTTATTATAATTGAACATCAATTTAGCTAGAAAATTGAAGTATGAAGTTTTAATTCCAATATAGTTTATTCTAAAGCTATATGAAGTTTTATTTGGATACATAGGATAATTATAATTTGTTTTTCAAAGGATTTGAATATTTTGAATTTAAATTATATTTTATTGAGTTAATTGAATATGGAAAAATAGTTATTTTGCAAATGACCTCGGATTTTGATGAAACCAATTTTATCGGATTCGTAATGGTAAATTATTGTAAGATTCCAAATTTATGCCCAATCGGAATTAGTATGTGGTCGTGCGAGCTATAAACGCCTAATGTAAATCCGTATGAACAATAAATCAATAATTTGAGCTCGAGCGAGCACTATTTGAGCAAACATACTCAGATTTTGATGAAATAGGTTTCATTAGAACCGTAATGACAAACAATAGAAACATATCATGTAACGACCACGGGGTTTTTTGACCCGAAAATCGACATAAAACACGATGTCGATTATTCAGATATCGAGAATACCAGATCATTAATAGAAAGAAGTTAGAGGATGAGAAATAGAAAGAAAGAAAATTAGGATAGAAGAAGAAGAATATGCATACCATTATCACATAACATCTCAGCGGAAATAAACTCTATATAGATATATCTAGTGTTGAAGCCTCCTGCTCCAAGCTCCTCCAAGTAATTGAAAAAAATCCCAACTACTTGACAACCCGTACAAATTTGGGCACCCAAGAGTTTAGGGAAAACAAAACAAAATAAACTCTGGGTCAGTCATGGGATTGGTGTGAGTAAACTCAAATCAATCGTTTTAACTTTTCAAAATCCTTTTCAAAAGAAAGGATAATCGTAAGACCGATCCACACATAAATACGGATGGTTTTTATCTTACGATGACCCAAAATAGTTTTGGAAATCAATACTTCTTTGATATTATAATAATGTCTAATCACAATTAAATAACAATCTAGCAGAACGCTTGCATCTCACGTTCCACATATATAGTATACAATCAAAACCGCAGGCGCTTATTAGAGATTGGATTCCGATTATGACAAGATATGGGACCACCTGCCGATAGTGTATCTCTGGAGACGAATACACTTGGTTCGACAAGAACATCTTGCAACCCGGCCCACACATGACCGACTATTCATTTCTCTTGAATGTATCGAATATATTGTCACCTACGATTGCTAGCAACATAACCGTTCCCGGGAGATACAGAAGCGAAAAGAAGTATAATATGAATATTCTCTACATGGTGACAATACACCCTATTGGGTGCGACCCACATAGCCATGCTGCCTGCCCGATTTTTGTCATTCCCCGGTTGATGAGGCTTGAGGTCATACGTATCTTTTGAAAGATCACACCTCCAATTACTTTGAATGTCACAACGTCATATCCGCCAAATCACAAAATTGATTTCCCCAAAAATACCACGGGTATAAAGCTAAGAGGAACGAATTCCTCCGCCACCAAACGTAAGTACGTTTGAAGAGATTAACTTACGCGATCCATTAGATTTACTCTGTCAGACATTCGTCCATTCACGTTGTCCTGGGACTGGACAAACCGAAGGCACTACTCTGTAAACCGGATATCCCTTGCATAACTCTGTCTTCAATTATCTTCATCATATTTGATCACAACGCTAACGTCCATACATAGTGGTTTTCAGATAATGAATCTGATCCCGGTCTCTCCATATTGACAACGGAAAGATGGTCAAAAACTTCGATAGTCGGTGATTTAACTATCAAAGAAAAATAGGTGTACAAACAACGTCGTATTTCCAAATGGAAATCTTACCGAGCAAATCATCAATCAACACTTATCTGCTTTAATTCAATTTATCATAAATTTATTCATTTCCTCGATTTCCTGTTTTCCATATTTCCCCATATATTTCTCAAAACCCGTTTTGCCTCACACGATCTTTGGAAAATGTTTCCATTTATTTTAAACTATTTATTTCCTATATTAAGAAAATATCTCCTTTTTAACATCAGGAATTAATTCCATATATTTATAACTCTTATTTTCTATATTTAGAAAATATACGTTATTAATCCTGGAAAAGTATTTCCAATTATTATTTCTTAACTTCTCGTTATCCCAAATCATTCCAATTTCTATACTTAGAAAACATCTCTGATTTAACCAATCTTGCCACCGAACTTTAACCATTTCTTAGTTGATCATGAAGTCAATCAAGTTGGGGTATAATTACCTCTCAAACCTTGACTGAATATCACATTCAACTTCGAAATAGTCCAGTTCACCATTTGAAAACTTGAATGGTCATTGCTCACACAACTCTCGGATTTAAATTAAGAGTCCACGGAAAAACATTGATTATAACGATATCATTATAATTCTTGTTTCTGAAATGTTTAATTTCAAAATATAACTTAGATTAATTACTTTAAATAATTCATTAAATAAATAAATAATAAACAGATCTTGATAAAATTGGAAAGTAAATAGTACTTTCCTTAATTCGATATAATCGAATTTCAACTTATAATTCCCTTTCGAATATTCTGTACCCGATTAACATTCCGAACTTAGGAATAGACTTACCATTTCAGGTTAATACAATTTCTTTTGAATTTATTACTTCCAGCATTTACCATTTCCCCTTTGACGCTATTCCAATTTCCACAACGTTCACTTTTAAAAACCGTTATTTACTTTGTAAAGTGAATATTGTTCCTCTACAGAAAAATGGACCGTTATATCAATCAAATCTTAAATTTTATTTATAAATACCATTATAGTTTCAAATCCTGTTTATTGAGTTATTTTATAAATTCACATTTATAACTCATTTTTTAAATTCCATTTATAAATCAATTTCTTGTTAATTATATACTAGTTTTATAACTTAAATCTCGACTACAATTTTAATTATAAACTATTTGTGTTAAATCAAATACTAACTTTCTTGTCACATTTTGCATTATATAATACATAATTTCTTAAAAATATTTCATTTTACTAATATCCGACTTAGTCGAATTTTCATCATGAATTCTTATGGACTTGTTTCCTTTACATTTCGAACCTCGAAATATCTCCATTGTTTTCCATTGAAAACAAATTCCATTCCCCCTTTATATCCACTCCTAAATTTACAATCCTGAATAACTTAATAATCATGTTTTCTATTTCATTTATAAGTATCGTTCATAAATCCAATTACTTGTTTTAATATACTTAAAACAAGTTATTATACTTTAGTCCATTTGAATTTCGATTTCTATTTTTAAAATAGAAATTCCTTTTTTTTTTAAAAAGAAAAAAACCCAATAACTTTTCCAATATATTCGAATTTATTTACGGTATTTATATACCAATTATTTTAGGTCACTGTTGTGCAAATACCGTACACCACACAATAATCAACACCAGGTTATTTGTCATATCGTATAAGCAATATACGAAAAATCAACAATAAAATTATTGAGGAATCCAGTTGGATCCCTCCAACCTGTTTCCCTGCATCTGAAGACGTTAGTCAATAGAAATCCCATTTATTTCAAATTAATATGAAATATTAGAATCAATATTCAAGCAACGGTTTATAACGGTGTCTATAATTTTAACCAATCAATTAGCAAATCATCCAACCAACCATCACACACCATATTCTATCATTTTTATCGAAAATAAATAACATTTATAAAATTATAAAACTGGACAGAGTTAGTGAGTTTACTCACCTTGGTCGTTAATCGTTAAATAACGATTAACGTCGGTTGATTATATCAGGCATTTAATTTTGTCTAAAATCCAAACAAGCTTTAACTGGTTCCAAACTAGCTTCATATCGTCGCCTTCATCCACATGATTTTCATGTGACAAACGACGTTCAGTTCTGTGTACGTATGCATTAAATATTAATTTTATAAGTTCATACATGTATCTAATTAAATTAAACTTAAGATAATCTATTTAATTTGGCTGTACCTTTTCTTTTTCCTCGGCCCATACTCAACTTAAACCCCAGATTGCGTGAACGGTCATCCATCTCCTAAAGATCAAAACTTGCGATATGAACAGAGATAAGATAAAGGACCGATCATTACTAAATACTTAATTTCAGTAAAACTAAATTTCTAATTAATTGCATGGGCCTTACGTTACTTATTGCTCAGCCCAATTTCCACTGTACCATACCCGGAACCGCTCAGCTCAGTAACCTTTTCTACAGAAGCCTTCTTCCCCTAGACAATCACGTGACTTGTTCCTCATATAATTATTTTCATGGCCATAACCAACATTCAATAAATCTAAGCTCCCTCATTTCTCCCTGTTTCCATATGAAGCCAATGCTGTTGAAATCTCCTTCGCGAGTGCTAACACCCTCTTTCCTCGTCTTCCAGTTCGCATGCAACCTGACCACCTTTCCTGGTCTCCTTCTTTATTCCTTCCACCATGCGGATACTCTCCAGACCCCCTAGTTTTCTTGAATACACCATGATAACTCACATTCCATCAACTCGTGCATCATCACTCCTCCTACTGACGGTCTAACTGATCTCGATGATGTTCACTCCACTGAACCCAATACCGTTCGAGCTTATAACAAGCTTATGATCCCGAACGGGATCTCATCAGGAATGTGAGTGTATTTGTTTCGAGATCCTATGTGGAACGATGGGTTTTTTCCCTCCATTTCCAAAGTCGTACGTGAGATATCATTCCAGGTACTGAAATATATTATTATGGAGATTTTTAGTATAGAAAATGTTTTGATTTCATTCTCCACTGCCACTGAAAATCTTACGGCCTTTAAGAAAAGAAGAACCTCGCGTTTATATACAGGTGGATGCCTTGGCACCTAAGGTTTAGCTCCATAGAATAACTGTTGCTATGCAATGAATTTTCTTTTTGTTGATTTCATTATTTTTTTGATGTGGATTTGAAAGCATAGGTTGTTTTAGTTAGTTTTAGGTTTGCAGTGTTTTCAATCATATAACATATTTAGGTAAGCAGTTGGGTAGGCACGTTTTTTCTTCTTTTAGGTTGACAGATGGATTTACCCTTACGTATGTAGGCCGATAAGGTAGGTACTGTGTTTAGGGGTCTAAACCATATATTTTCCTCTGGGATATGAGGCATCAGTATTGATTTAACGTAAACAAGAAACTTAACACTTAAGGATGACGAGAACAGGGTGTAAGTGGAGAAGTTAGATATCATATTTTGAAAAAACTAGTGGCGGTTCTGATTTTTGAACTGTAGCTGGGATGATACGTCTTCTGTGATTTAACAAGTCATGCATACTGTAGTTGAAAGTGTTTCTTAGGCATGTGTGATACGGTCTGAAATATACGTGGGTATATAATATTTAATCATTTTCCCATGGAAGATTCATTTCTATAATGGTGGCAAGGCCAAAAGCCTTTTCTAATCTTGATAGGTCAATTCCCTACAGGCTATCACGCTCAACATCAGAAAGATTATTGCTAAAACATTTTTCATTCATTGGTGGTATCAAAATCCAAAATCAAAATAAACCAGAGTTCTATGGACCTTTCGAACTTGCATATGGTTTGAGCATGAAGGAGACACTCTTTCAGCTGTAAAGTAGATGGATGGAAAGTTTGACTGTTGGGTCTCTTTTCAATACAGTGGAAATATATATATATATATATATATATATATATATATATATATTTGCATATCTTGTGAAAGACAGTACGCTGCACTACAGTGCCAGATTGAAGATATAGACAACAACAGGGTAGGCACATCTATATAGTTCGGCAGATGTATATATATTTTATGTTTTAAAATTCTAGTGTTTTGCGTTGCGTTACATAAGATTTTTTTTAATGTCCGAGCCATTATTGGACAGAAACAAGGATACAGTCGCGTCGAGCGATGCGCCATGATCCCAAAAATATAATAATATCGGTAGTTTAACTTATACTGTGAAATCCCAAAATACTGATATAGGATCCAAAATACTTCAAATAAAAAGTTGCGTATTTAATTAATTAAAAATTACAGTAGAATTAAATTATCACTACGTCTCAAAAAAACCTTGTATGAATTTGAAACCGATATTTAAATATATTCAAATAACTGTTACGGTCGATAAACGATTTTATAGCGACTATTTGGAAATTTGATTTGGACATAACTCACAATCTGTAACACGAAATCTTGATTTTTCACTTCCATTAGAAAAACATTGTTCAACAGATTCCAACGTTTCTTGTTTCAAAGAAATCTGATTTATAACGAGTCTTGTATACTCAGTTGAAGTTCAGAACGTTAAATTACGAACTGCCGCGACCTTACGGCTCGATTATATTTAATATATATACTTATACGTTCAATTTTGTTTTAATTAATATATATAAATCCACTTATATTACGAATTTAATATCTAAACTGATTTAAAATATTCAAATACGAACTGATAAAAATGTGGGACGTTACATTCCTTCCCCCTTAAAAGAATTTCGTCCCCGAAATTTCTAAGGTAGAAAAATTGTTACGAACTATATTATAACCAGGTTACAATTCTTTTATTTCTTTTTCTTCTATTTCAACTGAACCAAATTTAATTTTAATTATTAACTTAATTCTATTGATGAAAATTTTCAAAAATTCTGAAAATTTTCTAACATCTTAACTTTCCAAAAAAAATTCGCCAGCATCTCCTTTGCACGACTCAATTGGTACAATTACAACTCGCCTTTCTAGGCCTTCTTCACCCAAAAGAAAATCAAACAGCCAAGCGGCTTGCCAAACAGGCTCATAAAAATCTCATATTCAATTTAATATAAACTTGTACTTTTTTTTCCGGCATTCAATTTCGTTTCTTCAATATTCCTTCCATCCAGCATATACGAATGTATTTCCAATCGATATCCAATCAACTTATCCTCAAATCCAAACATCTCCTTATACTCAAGCCAAAATCAAACTCAAGTTCCAATCCAAATTCCAAATTCTTGACTTATCAATTTAGTTCCATCCAGATTATTTCTAATGCAACCCAGCTTTATTTAACTTAGTTTAAGTTAAATTCCAACTTACATATTCCCTCTTACCATTTAACTTCACAATTAAATTTAAATTTCAAAATTTAAATTCCTGGGTTTTTATTTCAAATTGGTTTGAAATTATAAATATTTACATATAATAATAGCAATTCAAAACATTTGAATTTTTTTGACAACTCGCTTCCTTTCAAACAATTCAAAACAAAATCTTTGGTAGTAATCCGTCACTTAGAAACTCGAAAATGACACTGATGATGCGGCCGTCATCATCAGAATTATTTTCCAGTCATCAAAGTGAGTTCAATACTATATCACTTTTCAAAACTTGTTTTTAAATACTTTCATTTTGAAATCAATTCAAAATAACTTTTACAATACTTGAAAAACATTTTCAAATCATCCAGGATCTTAAAATTTCCTTATATAATCCAATATTCAATTTCAAATACCTCTCCCAAATTTCCAAAGTGTTAATTCCAATTCTGGTTTTGAATCCAGATTTAATTCATCTGCATTATATATCTCATACGAATTCTGATCGGTTATTTATAACTATCTCAATTATAATAACAACCAACATATCCAGTGTATATTATAATAATTCCAATATATATATATATTCTTTATATCAAAATATAGTTTGGGTAAAAAAAATCATTCACCCAGCTTTTAAAACAATATTATGTCGAATTACTTTGTTCAAGAGTTTAGAAAAACTTTTCGATATAGTGTGCACTACCATATCGACTAGAATCTTTAAACCACTCGACAAACCAAACAACACAATATAAAACCATTTTAATAAATCTACAAATACGCTCTCTCATATACGCCCAAGCTCAATCTAGGGTATTACTAACCCCATCTCTATTGGGTCACGCCGCAGAGCCAAGGTAATAACTTAAACTTCAGCTCTGATACCAATGTAACGACCACAGGGTTTTTCGACCGAAAATCGACATAAAACACGATGTCGACTATTCAAATATCGAGAATACCAGATCATTAATAGAAAGAAGTTAGAGGGTGAGAAATAGAAAGAAAGAAAATTAGGATAGAAGAAGAAGAACACAATAAAACAAAATCAGAGTAAGCACAAATCTCACAGCGGAACGAATAAAATATAATATATAATATAACTTTGGAAATACAAACTTGTAACAGTATATGCATACCATTATCACATAACATCTCATCGGAAATAAACTCTATATAGATATATCTAGTGTTGAAGCCTCCTGCTCCAAGCTCCTCCAAGCATCTAAAAAAAATCCCGACTACTTGACTGCCCGTACAAATTTGGGCACCAAGAGTTTAGGAAAAAAAAAAAAAAAAAAACTCTGGGTCAGTCATGGGACTGGTGTGAGTAAACTCAAATCAATCGTTTTAACTTTTCAAAATCCTTTTCAAAAGAAAGGATAATCGTAAGACCGATCCACACATAAATACGGATGGTTTTTATCTTACGATGACCCAAGATAGTTTTGGAAATCAATACTTCTCTGATATTATAATAATGTCTAATCACAAGTAAATAAAAATCTAGCAGAACACTTGCTTCTCACGTTCCATATATATAGTATACAATCAAAACCGCGGGGGCTTATTGGAGATTGAATTCCGATTATGACAAGGTATGGGACCAACTGCCGATAGTGTATCTCTAGAGACGAATACACTGGGTTCAACAAGAACATCTTGCAACCCGACCCACACATGACTGACCACTCATTTCTCTTGAATGTATCAAATATATTGTCACCTACGGTTTCTAGCAACATAACCGTTCCCGGGAGATACAAAAGCGAAAAGAAGTACAATATGAATATTCTCTAGATGATGACAATACACCCTAATGGGTGCGACCCACATAGCCATGTTGCCTGCCCGATTTTTGTCATTCCCTGGTTGATGAGGCTTGAGGTCATACGTATCTTTTGAAAGATCACACCTCCAATTACTTTGAATGTCACAACGTCATATCCAGCAAATCACAAAATTGATTTCCCCAAAAATACCATGGGTATAAAGCTAAGAGGAACGAATTCCTCCGCCACCAAACGTAAGTACGTTTGAAGAGATCAACTTACGCGATCCATTTGATATACTCTGTCAGACATTCATCCATTCACGTTGTCCTGGGACTGGACAAACCGAAGGCACTACTCTGTAAACCGGATAGCCCTTGCCTAACTCCGTCTTTAATTATCTTTATCATATTTGATCGCAACGCTAACATCTATACAGAGTGGTTTTCAGATAATGAATCTGATCTCGGTCTCTCCGTATTGACGACGGAAAGATGGTCAAAAACTTCGATAGTCGGTGATTTAACTATCAAAGAAAAATAGGTGTACAAACAACGTCGTATTTCCAAATGGAAACCTTACCGAGCAAATCATCAATCAACACTTATCTCCTTTAATTCAATTTATCATAAATTTATTCATTTCCTCGATTTCCTGTTTTCTATATTTCCCCATATATTTCTCAAAACCCGTTTTGCCTCACACGATCTTTGGAAAATGTTTCCATTTATTTTAAACTATTTATTTTCTATACTAAGAAAATATCTCCTTTTTAACATCAGGAATTAATTCCATATATTTATAACTCTTATTTTCTATATTTAGAAAATATACGTTATTAATCCTGGAAAAGTATTTCCAATTATTATTTCTTAACTTCTCGTTATCCCAAATCATTCCAGTTTCTATACTTAGAAAACTTCTCTGATTTAACCAATCTTGCCACCAAACCTTAACCATTTCTTAGTTGATCATGAGTCAATCAAGTTGGGGGTATAATTACCTCTCAAACCTTGACTGAATATCACTTTCAACTTCGAAACAGTCCAGTTCACCATTTCAAAACTTGAACGGTCATTGCTCACACAACTCTCGGATTTAAATTAAGAGTCCACGGAAAAACATTGATTATAACGATATCATAATAATTCTTGTTTCCAAAATGTTTAATTTCAAAATATAACTTAGATTAATTACTTTAAATAATTCATTAAATAAATAAATAATAAACAGATCTTGATAAAACTGGAATGTAAATAGTACTTTCCTTAATTCGATATAATCGAATTTCAACTTATAATTCCCTTTCGAATATTCTGTATCCAATTAATATTTCGAACTTAGGAATAGACTTACCGTTTCAGGTTAACACAATTTATTTTGAATTTATTACTTCCAGCATTTACCATTTCCCCTTTGACGCTATTCCAATTTCCACAACGTTCGCTTTTAAAACCGTTATTTACTTTGTAAAGTGAATATTGTTCCTTTACAGAAAAATGGTCCGTTATATCAATAAAATCTTAAATTTTATTTATAAATACTATTGTAGTTTCAAATCCTGCTTATCGAGTTATTTTATAAATTCATATTTATAACTCACTTTATAAATTCCATTTATGAATCAATTTCTTGTTAATTATATACTAGGGTTATAACTTAAATCTCGACTACAATTTTAATTATAAATTGTTTGTGTTAAATCAAATACTAACTTTCTTGTCACATTCTGCATTATATAGTATATAATTTCTAAAAATTTCATTTTACTAATATCCGACTTAGTCGAATTTTCATCATGAATCCTTATGGACTTGTTTCCTTTACATTTCGAACCTCGAAATATCTCCATCGTTTTCCATTGAAAACAAATTCCATTCCCCCTTTATATCCACTCCTAAATTTACAATCCTGAATAACTTAATAATCATGTTTTCTATTTCATTTATAAGTATCGTTCATAAATCCAATTACTTGTTTTAATATACTTAAAACAAGTTATTATACTTTAGTCCATTTGAAATTCGATTTCTATTTTTAAAATAGAAATTCCTTTTTTTTTTTTAAAAAGAAAAAAACCCAATAACTTTTCCAATATATTCGAATTTATTTACGGTATTTATATTC
Source organism: Allium sativum (assembly GCA_030737875.1). Lineage (NCBI taxonomy): Eukaryota > Viridiplantae > Streptophyta > Magnoliopsida > Asparagales > Amaryllidaceae > Allium > Allium sativum. Next base: position 246,774,906 of record CM060924.1, read on the forward strand.
CAATTATTTTAGGTCACTGTTGTGCAAATACCGTAAACCACACAATAATCAACACCAGGTTATTTGTCATATCATATAAGCAATATATGAAAAATCAACAATAAAATTATTGAGGAATCCAGTTGGATCCCTCCAACCTGTTTCCCTGCATCCAAAGACGTTAGTCGATGGAAATCCCATTTATTTCATATTAATATGAAATATTAGAATCAATATTCAAGCAACGGTTTATAATGGTGTCTATAATTTTAACCAATCAATTAGCAAATCATCCAAACAACCATCGCACACCATATTTAATCATTTTTATCGAAAATAAATAACATTTATAAAATTATAAAATTGGACAGAGTTAGTGAGTTTACTCACCTTGGTCGTTAATCGTTAAATAACGATTAACGTCGGTTGATTATATCAGGCATTTAATTTTGTCTAAAATCCAAACAAGCTTTAACTGGTTCCAAACTAGCTTCATATCGTCGCCTTCATCCATATGATTTTCATGTGACAAACGACGTTCAGTTCTGTGTACGTATGCATTAAATATTAATTTTATAAGTTCATACATGTATCTAATTAAATTAAACTTAAGATAATCTATTTAATTTGGCTGTACCTTTTTTTTTCCTCGGCCCACACTCAACTTAAACCCCAGATTGCATGAACGGTCATCCATCTCCTGAAGATCAAAACTTGCGATATGAACAGAGATAAGATAAAGGACCGATCATTACTAAATACTTAATTTCAGTAAAACTAAATTTCTATTTAATTGCATGGGCCTTATGTTACTTATTGCTCAGCCCAATTTCCACTGTACCAAACCCGGAACCGCTCAGCTCATTAACCTTTTCTATAGAAGCCTTCTTCCCTTGGACAGTCACGTGACTTGTTCCTCATATAATTATTTCCATGGCCATAACCAATATTTAATAAATCCAAGCTCCCTCATTTCTCCCTATTTTCGTATGAAACCAACGCCGTTAAAATCTCCTTCGCGAGTGCTAACACCTTCTTTCCTCGTCTTCCAGTTCGCATGCAACCTGACCACCTTGCCTGGTCTCCTTCTTTATTCCTTCCACCATGCGGATACTCTCCAGACCCCCTAATTTTCTTGAATACACCATGATAACTCACATTCCATCAACTCATGCATCATAACTCCTCCTACTGACGGTATAACTGATCTCGACGTTGTTCACTCCACTGAACCCAATACCGTTCGAGCTGATAACAAGCTTAAGAACATGAATGGGATCTCATCAGGAATGTGAGTGTATTTGTTTCGAGATCCTATGTGGAACGATGGGTTTTTTTTCCGTCCATTTCCAAAGTCGTACGTGAGATATCATTCTAGGTATTGAAACATATTATTCTGGAGTTTTTTAGTATAGAAATGTTTTGATTTCATTCTTCACTGCCACTGAAAATCTTACGGCCTTTGACAAAAGAAGAGCCTCGCGTTTATATACAGGTGGATGCCTTGGCACCCAAGGTTTAGCTCCATAGAATAGCTGTTGCTATGTAATGAATTTTCTTTTCGTTGATTTCATTATTTTGTTGATGTGGATTTGAAAGCATAGGTTGTTGTAGTTAGTTTTAGGTTTGCAGTGTTTTCAATCATAGAACATATTTAGGTAAGCAGTTGGGTAGGCACGTTTCTTCTTCTTTCTTTTAGGTTGACAGATGGATTTGCCCTTACGTATGTAAGCCGATAAGGTAGGTACTGTGTTTAGGGGTCTGCACCATATATTTTCCTCTAGGATATGAGGCATCGGTATTGATTTAACGTATACAAGAAACTTAACACTTAAGGATGACGAGAATAGGGTGTAAGTGGAGAAGTTAGATTTCATATTTTGAAAAAACTCGTGGCGGTTCTGATTTTTGAACTGTAGCTGGGATGATACGTCTTCTATGATTTAACAAGTCATGCGTACTGTAGTTGAAAGTGTTCTTAGGCATGTGTGATACGGTCTGAACATATACGTGGGTATATAAGATTTAGGCATTTTCCCATGGAAGTTTCATTTCTGTAACGGTGGCAAGGCCAAAAGCCTTTTATAATCTTGATATGTCAGTTCCCTATAGGCTATCATGCTCAACATCAAAAAGATTATTGCTAAAACATTTTTCATGCATTGGTGGTATCAAAAGCCAAAATCAAAATAAACCAGAGTTCTATGGACCCTTTCGAACTTGCATATGGTTTGTGCATAAAGGAGACGCTCTTTCAGCGGTAAAGTAGATGGATGGAAAGTTTGACTGTTGGGTCTCTTATCAATACAGTGGACAGATACGCTGCACTATAGTGCCAGATTGAAGATATAGACAACAATAGAGTAGGCACATCTATATAGTTCGGCGATGTATATAAATTTTATGTTTTAAAATTCTAGTGTTCTGCGTTGCGTTACATAATTTTTTTTTTCATGTCCGAGCCATTAATGGACAGAAACAAGGATACAGTCGCGTCGAGCGATGCGCCATGATCCAAAAAGTATAATAATATCGGTAGTTTAACTTATACTGTGAAATCCCAAAATACTGATATAAGGTCCAAAATACTTCAAATAAAAAGCTGCGTATTTAATTAATTAAAAATTACAGTAAAATTAAATTATCACTACGTCTCAAAAGAACCTTGTCTAAATTCGAAACCAATATTTAAATATATTCAAATAACCGTTACGGTCGATAAACGATTTTATAGCGACTATTTGGAAATTTGATTTGGACATAACTCACAATCCGTAACATGAAATCTTGGTTTTTCACTTCCATTAGAAAAACATTGTTCAACAGATTCCAACATTTCTTGTTTCGAAGAAATCCGGTTTATAACGAGTCTTGTATACTCAGTTGAAGTTCAGAACGTTAAATTACGAGCTGGGCCGACCTTACGGCTCGATTATATTTAATATATATACTTATACGTTCAATTTCGTTTTAATTAATATATATAAATCCACTTATATTACAAATTCAATATCTAAACTGATTTTAAATATTCAAATACGAACTGATAAAAATGTGGGACGTTACATATCAATTTTCACCCCCAAACGGAGTTCGTATGTACCCATGCGATTTTTTTAACGATGAATACGAGTAGCGATCTCTCTCAATTAGGTCATCAAAATACTGAAAAATCTTTCTGAAGTGGAGAAGTAGGGAAGGCGCCCGAAGGAAGCCGCAACTAAGAGCCCGATGAAAACGCAAGATTAGCGTGCCAACCCTAGTTTAAGTACTGGCGTCCCACCCTAACGTTGTTGTACTTAAGAAAATAATAAACTAATATACGAGGCTTACCCTATAAGCTAAGCTACCCCTATATAATGTCCTAAACTCAGCCCCAACCCTAGACCCTTAGGGCAGCCGCCATTATTTGCAATAAAGCCCCTCTTCTTGTTTTAATTTTTATCTCATCAACCGTTGAGAAGTGATGGAAGTCTCTTATATGAAAGTTGGAGTACTCGGTGATGACTACCTCCTATAAAAATTTGGTAGCGAATGGGTGACGGAGTTCGCTGGAATCTGGCCACGACCATGACATGATGAGTTTCGATTTTGGCTCTTCTACGTGCAAACGAGGAGGAGTTGGCCAAAGTCACCAACTAGGAAGTTGGAGAGGGGAGAGAGGGCTACAGGTTTGGTCTAAAAGTACCCGTGGTGGTTGTGGTTTGTAGATGATAGGAGGGGTCAGTTTTATGGTGGCAGTGAATGAATTTTCGAAGTTCGTTGTCGATAGAGGTCGAACTAGGCGAGGTGATCAACTGGAGAATGGAATAAGGAGTGAGGTGCGCCTGACGGTGGTGGTGCGGTCAGCTATAGTGGCATGGTGGCGAAGAATTGGGGCCCAAACGCATTTTCGTTCAACCTCGAAATTGTCGACGTCAGGAGTAAGGTAGGGGTCAGCATTCATGGCAAGGTGGTGGATCACGAAGGAGAGAAAATGGTGGTGGGCGACGACTCCCTAGGTGGGTGTAGTGGTGACGACGTTGGTGATTTGGGGAGGAACTGGACGGGTTTCAATTGGGGAAGAAAATGAGGAAGGTTAATTTAATTATTTAATTTATGTATTATGTATTCGAATGCTTATATCTCATTCATATAAATTCAGAATTTGAGGAGTATGGATCCGTTGGAATCGTGGAGTCGAGAGGTTCACAAAAAACCTGATTTGGAGAAATTTGGAGCTTGTTGGAATTTTGGGTTAAATTAAACCCACGTTTAATTTAATCCAAAAGCAATTGTTATTATAACAATCCAAAAATTAAAGTGAGAATTCATTGAATTGATTAAAAAATTTATTATAATCTGATCTGATTATATATTGATTGCTTGTGGTTGCACTGGTTGCTTCGTGGATGATGGTTGTTTGTTACAGTTTTATTTATACATATATGTACATTTAAACATTAAAAAATTATAACACTTATCTTACGACTGTGTTTGATGAAAGATAATCTGATGTGGTTGTTATTATTATTGTTCACACAATTGACATACTAATATGAAATTATTTAAGAATTGATTGAGTTGAGTTCCATTGAGGTATCAAATGTATAATATATTCATTTGAGTGAAATTTGACATGAAAATGGAAATTGGATTTTTGTATCTGAAAGGATTTGGAAACGAAGTTAATATGATTTCGATCGACTATTGAAAAGGCTGAAATGAATTTGAAAGAATTTTGAATTAGAAATGACTTGTTCTAATACAAAAATAGATTTTGAATAGGAAATATAAAAGTGAATCCGAGTTGGATATACAAACGACGTTTTAACTCGAATGGATTGTCCCGATGATCTTATTTATTTTTATAATGGATTTCAGGAAAAATTGAATTTCGAAATATTATATTATGAAAATTTTATTATTTTAATATTATAATAACATAGATTATTCAATTTTGATTTACAATTGAATTTGAAGTTTGAATCGCTTATAAAAAAAATTATAAGCTTTTATAAAATATATTCCAACTAAATCGGACGTGTCTATATTAAATTAAATTATGGTTTGAATAGGGTGTGTCGCGCAGCGATACTTCGCGAATTTTCTACCATAAACTTCAAACATGCAAAACGATGCAATTTAAATCGGATTTCCTCGAAACTGGAAACATTTGTTTTCTATTAATGATTGCTTTCAAATGAAAAAAGAATTTCGGAATTTCAAATTATAGATTTCGAGTTATGTTTAAATATATTTTTGAAAAGGTCGTTGTAAACGCAGTTTGATGACCGTAATTAGAAATCAACCAGAATGGCCATAAAAAAATTTCTAAAAATGTGAAAAAATTGTAATAAATCATGATGAGTGATTTCAAATTGATTTGGAAAAGAAATATTAAGACTCAAACTATATTTAGATTTTTGTGTTTTTAGCCTTACTTTCTGAATACGGTAAGCGATGTTTTCGACGTTAAAGTTAAATACTGATTATATAGTTTCCATAGCTATTATATATAATTTATATAATTAATAAATTGTTTGGAAGGTAACTCGATTTGATTTGAAATATAATCGAAGTGTGATTTGAATGGGACTAGTCACACAGCGACAGTCCACAAACGTCGACCGTTAACTTCAAACTGACGTACCAGGAGATCCGACCATTGGATTCTCCTGGAACGAGAAGCGTTTGGTTCGTAATGAAAAGAGTTTTCAATTGCAAAAGAAAGTTAAAAGATACATGTGACGACAGCCTTATACCTCCTGCACAAACCAAGGAGAAGCGCGTTGTGTGACGTGCCAGGCCGATACGAGATGATCATCCTAGAAGAAAACACAAGCGGAACCTGTCGTATAACTCACAGCGCATGGATAAAATGTAATAGAGCATATACAACAGGCAGTTGTAGTGAAGCTTAATTGAGAAGAATAAATTTTTTTCCATACCATCATGAAAATATCCATACATCAAAGGATTACATCATTAGAATTTGTACAAGAAGCCTCGCCATAAGTTCACTTAGAGTAGCGTCCAACAATAGTTACGGAAATCAACATAATATGTATAGTAGGAAACTAATACATAAGCCTCCATCTTTTCGTCGCTCAGTAGCATCGTCCTCATCAAGATCTACTACCTGCTACCTAGTCTGTCCATTCGCAACATGGATGAACAGCCCAAGGTAATAAGAGGGAAACATTAGACCTTGAGTCAGACAACAGTCTTAAAGAGCGATAAAATAATTATCAATAATATCATCAATAAAGTATATGAGAAATAGGCAGATTAATCATCTAATCTACCGACACATCAACAGAGGAGAACCCCAACCTGTCTCCTCCACATCCGACAGTGGTATCCTTTCCCGAAGAATTAGAGAAGAAACAAACATACATCCTTAACAACCAATTATCAAGCGTAGACCATCCTAATCGAGTTCTAGATCCCCCAAGCACAAGCCCCGAAGGCCTAAGCCAACATCAGACAAGCACCCAAAAGATATCTTTCTCAACGTCAGATAATCCACACAGACGATACAAACAAACAATAACATCCATGACTCTGGCTATCACTGCCTGCCTTGCCTTGGAACCATTGTTAATCATATGACTGACCCATCATGCCATCCATCAAGGGCTAATGGTAACCCCGGTTCTAACAAAACTCCATACGTCATTGTGACTCGTATTTAGGCCCATCACGACTGCCCCTGGTACTCAACTCATTTAGTCTTTTGGGCGTCCCCATTATACTCTTGCTGTGAGTCCGCTAGAAACTCCGACTAACGACGATCCCTCAGCCTCCAATATCTCTAGCCATCCACCTTGATGACTATCCATAAGCTCAAGCGCCTTCTCGAGCAACTGTTATCTACGAGCTCAAACATCCTTGAGTCGTCTTCACAACTTCGTTGCTGCTTCGACCATTCCATCTGAATTTACCTCGAAGCTATGTCCATCATCGAACCAAAATAAACATTATTTGGTCTTTACATAATGGACCACAACCTTCCTAGATCCCAACCAACCCATATGGATCGCACCACCAATCCATACTTCTAAACATGTGCCATTGGAACTCACCAATTCGTGCTAGACCTGTTCCATGCCCTTCGACCGACCTATTCTCTTTGATCCATTTCTTTCCCCAGACCGACCAATCCATATGCATCACAAGCCGGTCTATCAAAAGTACTTCACTATGTCTTGGACGAACCACCCAAAGCCAACAGTCCATTAACAAACGACGGTCCATGCGATCCATGACTTCAGCAGTACATAACCGATCCAACAAGCCATAATCCATGCGATCCATCACTCGAGCCATGCCTTCGCAGTACTGTAGCTGACCCAATCCACTCGAACGATCCAACTCTGGCTGATCCATCTCCTTGCCGACCAATCCATCTATTTGGCACGATCCAAGCTACTTTTTCACTCCGACTTTACATGTTCGTGCCACACGATCCATCTTCCACGATCCAAACTTTTTGCCATGCTTTTAGCCGATCCACCCATTTCTTGTACAACACTCCAGGCGGTCCATGCTTTCCATGTCACCACCAACCGATCCAAGCTTCGAACGAACAATCCATCGCTAGATCTTCTTTTTGGCGAGCAATCCATCACCATCTGCATTCTAACGACAATCATCTATGCATCCATCTCATCCAAATCGACTAATTTCAACCAAACAACCAATATCACAACAAATCAATCATCAACGATCATGAGCACATCAATAATCATCATTCACACATATGAAATCCACTAAATCATGATAAAACAATAAATGAATTAATAAATTGTTCTAAACTTGCATAAACATAGAATTAGCATATGAATTTGTTATTATAATCTTACTAGATTAGATCCTATAGCGATTCGAATTGAAAATATACTTAGTTCCATTAGATCTAGGTGAAAATGACTCTAATTAATGAAACTAAGATCAAACAAATTCATATACTCGACTGAATCCGTGTGAGAGATCTTATCACTCAACAAATCCACAAAACAACTTGAAATCAATGAATATCTGATCCGAACAGCGAAGAACAACCTTAAAATTAATCAATTTGATGCGATCTACCCTTCCTCGATGTTGATCTTCAATCTGCTTATGTGGATCTATGAACTAAATGAAGTGGATGTGTATTTGATTGAGCCGAAGAATCACAGTGACCCAACCAAATGAGAGGATGAAGAAACTAAACCATTCTCCTTACCTATACCCACCTATTTATGGCCAACAACCTCTAGCCTTAATAAAAATCACTAATCAAACTACTAATGACTAATTAGTCTGTCCTGAAAGTGTGTAACACTAAAATAGCAATTCCTCCCAAATAGCTCAGCCAACTCTTTAACATGACCACTCTACAGAATTGGAAACACCATTTTCGATCCAATGAAATCAATCATATCACCTGATTCGATCCCAGTCAAAAGTTATGCCATGTACAAAACTAATAGGGGAAAAATGGAAACAAATAAAATTGATAAAAATCATGGACATGTCTCATATCCCCATAAACAACATATCAGAAGTTGAGAATGGTCCGACCATCAGAAAATTAAATAAAAATAATTTACGATCCTCTGATATGTAAAATGCGGGTTATTACATTCCCGCCCTCCCCCTTAGTAAATTCACCCCCGAAATCCCAAGCAAACACAAGCAATCAAAAATATTCTGCATGCCTATCATCCACAAGCAGCCAATCTACCACCCAACCTATCATCCAACAAGCCATGCATTCGTAGCCTTATCCTAGCACGCGGAATTCTAAGAATAGCGCAAGTTACAATGGTGTAAGGTGACATGACATTAATGGGTCATACCAACGAAGAGTTCTAGATGGATCGTCTTCATATACTCTTCCGTTTCCCACATACAATCGTCATCATCTTCACTCCATTGCACCTTGACTAACTTAATTTTATTCCTCATATGCTATTTCGTGTCATTTCCCACTACTCGAAGTGGCTTTCGAGGTCTCAAAACTACTGCCTCGACTACTAAGTCTTCATACCAATCCAGAGATACCACCACATTCGAATCATGCACACATTTCTGTAGAAAGGACAAATGAAAAGATTGTGCATGCTCGACATCTTCTCAGGTAGCTCCAATCTATACACGAGCTTTCCAATCCGCTTGACTGTCAGAAACGGTCCAACGAACCTTGGAGCTAATCTACTTTTACTTCCGAACCGATCAACATTCTTCAATGATGAAATCTTCACGAAAACCATATCACCCACGTCGAACTCCAAGTCCTTTCGACGTTTATCGGGGTAACTCTTCTGACAATCTGGGGCTTTCTTCATTCGTTGTCAAATGATCTCTATGCAATCTGATGTCTCTCTTATCATCTCTGGCCCAAGTATCAACTTATCTCCAGTCTCTAACCAACATGCCGAAGAATTACATAGTCTACCATACAACGCCTTATATGGTGCCATCCTAATGCTTGACGAGTAACTGTTGTTATATGCAAACTCCGCCAAATGTAGATGGTATTCCCACGATCCCCCGAAGTCCAATACGAAAACTCTAAGGAGATCTTCCAATACTGGATTAACTCGCTCAATTTGACAATTAGTCTGGGGATGATAAGCTATACTTAAACATAGCTCGGTTCCCAAAGTATCTTGCAAACTTTTCCAAAATCCACTAGTGAACAATGGATCTCTATTATTCACTATGCTCTTTGGGATACCATGGAATCGAACTATCCATTTTATATGTAGCTCAGCCAACTTCGATGTTGTCCTAGTCGATTTGACAGGAGTAAACCTTGCGTTCTTGGTCAAACGATCTATTATGACCCAAACCCCTTCATTTCCTGTCCTGGTCCTAGATAGTCCATCGATAAAATCCATCGATATTTGCCCCATTTCTACGTAGGAATTTCAATGGATGAAGCAATCTGCTCGGCTTCTTCTATTCAGCTTTCACCAATTGACAGTTCATGCACTTGGAAATAAAATTTCCAGTACCCCTCTTCATCCCTTCCTAATAGTAAGCTCTTTTCATGTCCCAATACATCTTATTATCACCAGGATGAATCGCCAACTTTAAGTGATGGCATTCCCTTAGAACCTCATCTCTCAATCCATCAATATTAGGAACAACCAGTTTTCCTTTTTTCTGAAGCCAATCTTCTCGATCAACCTCGAATTCCTTATCCTTTTCTGGTTTCGCTCTCACATCCAGCTTTTGGATAATCTCGACAAGCTTGTCATCATGCTTTTGACTTTCACCAATTCATTGGATGAGAGTAGGTCTTATTGACAATCTTGCCAACATTTAAGGCTCTAGCTCACACCTCGGCCTAAAATCAAATTTTGCCAAGTACTCGTGGTGCTTCCACTCCAATAACATAGCTCCCAAACTTGCTTGTCTTCGACTCAACGCATTCGCCACTGCGTTACCTTTACTTGGAGTATAGGAAACACCAAAATCATAAGATGCCAAAAACTCTAACCACCGTTGCTGCCGAAGATTCAAATCCTTTTGGAAGAAAAGGTACTTCAATGACTTATGATCCGTAAACAACCCGAATCGAACTCCCAATAGGTAATGTCTCCACTTCTTCAGATCTAACACGATCGTTGCCAACTCCAAATCATGAGTCGTATAATTCCTTTAGTGCGGCTTCAGATGTCGACTCGCATATGCCGCAACTTTATCCTTCTGCATCAGCATTGCTCCAAGTCCAGTACCACATGCATCAGTGTATACCACCATTTCCTCATTCCCACTTGGAATAGTCAAAACAGGAGCACTCGTCAGTCTCTCTTTCTGGATTCCGAAAGTTTGCTCACACTTTGCGTCCTATGTGTACACTTGGTTCTTCTTCATCAATCCTGTTAATGGTGCAGCTGTCTTGGAGAAATCCTTGATAAATCAACGATAATATCCCGCCAATCCAAGGAAACTCCTTATGTCCGTCGCATTCTTAGGTCTATCCATGTCCTGGATTGCTTCCACCATAGCGGGATCCACCGCTATTCAATTTCCTGAAACAACATGGCCTAAGAACCTCACTTAATTCTTCTAGAAGTGATACTTCGAAAACTTAGCCCTCAGCTGATGCTTGCGCAAGATTTCCAAAACAACTCTCGAGTACATCTTATGCTCTTCCTCATTCTGGGGGTAAACCAGAATATCGTCCATGAACACAAGCAAGAACTTGTTCAACTGATCTCTGAAAAATCTATTTATAAGATCCATGGAATATGCTAGTGCATGGGTCAATCCAAATGGCATTCCCAGCCACCCAAAGAAACCGAATGGTATCCTATAAGCAGTCTTCGGCACACTATCCTTTGCCACTCTCAACTGGTGAAATCCTTTCTCCAAATCCATCTAGGAAAACACCTTGGCCTCGTGAAGCTGATCAAACAAATCATGTATCCTCGGCAATGGATACTTGTTCTTCTTGGTCACCTTGTTTAGCTCACGATAACCAACAAACAATCTCAAAGGTCCATCAGCCTTGGTAGCAAACACAACTGGTGCATCCCATTCGGGCACGCTCCTCCAAATGAATCCTTTATTCAAAAGGTCACTTACTTGCATCTATAACTCTTGCTGTTCTCTAGGTGCCATCCGCGTAAGAGGCATAACGATAGGTCTAGCACCTTCGACCAAATCGATCCTGAACTAAATCTCGTGATGCGACGGCACCATCTTCTAGCTTACGTTTAATCACAACCATTCACCCTTCCGCATTCTCAACTATCACCTCGAGTGTGACGACCACCCCGTACCATCAGACATTTCCCTAGAAATGCGCTGCACCAATGCCCAACTGGCATGGGACGATTGTCAAAAGGAAGGGTCTGAAATGATCAATCACCAAGAACCTGTAGTATATCTCACAGTGCATGGAATAAAATATAATAATAGTATAACTTGATATAAAATAGGCGAGACAGTTCATAAGCTGAAACTAAACCATATCCATCAGAGTAGCGGAATCCAAAGTACAACTTCATATCCAATTATTACAACTTTAAAATACTGTCTCTAAAAGGAAATAAAGAGGTACACTACCCAAAGCAGTGACCAACAACAACACAAGGAGAATATATATAGTACATGGAAGCCTCTTGCTCGTCTCTGGACAACTACTCATGCATAACCACCTAACCTGCGTCTAGTCTGCTCGTTTAGGAGCACCCAGAGTAATAAGAAGTCTGACAACACCAATTTCAATAGACCGATTTTTTCCCCTAAAATTCCAGCCTATCGAAACTCGGATTGGTTTGCTCTGGTATCCTACAGAAAAGATAGAGATATAAAACATGTCAGAGCTCAGAAAATATCTCACAACGGAATGGATAAAATATAATATAAATCAAAGTATAGCCTTACTGTATAAATAATACTGCCTAACCAAAATCCAAAGCTATAATGTCTCATGTCCCTGCTACAAATCTAACCTGCGAGTATGTTATGAGGAGGGGGTCAGAACACAAGTTCTGGTGACTGGATTTAAACTATACACTTTGGATAATTCTACATACACCGTTCAATCATATTACCTTATCTATTAGGTTACTTGTATTAACAACACTCAAGGCTTACACACACGTCGAACCTATTTACTTCCCAGTGAATTAACCTAATATAGTATATGTGTAGCTACCCCCAATATCGAGGCACACCCAATAGAACCCCACGCGCATGGTCTCCAACGTAACACTATCGCAATATACGCAATCCCTCATCCTACGCCGTAGTGATGTACGGACAACAATATTACGTTCCGCATATATCTATCATTACTAGGCTATGCAAACGTATAGACTGCCACCTTTGTTCCAATCAGACTCCATAACGGAGTAATGCCCTCAAGTCAACGATACACCACCCATAGCCGATATGCATGTATCTAGACTGTCTACCATATGTATCTTCATTTGTAGCTCGATGCCTAAATCGCACGTTTTCACTACAAGAAATTTGGCCTTTACCTACCAATATTTTACCTACCAATAAATGTGGGTAGGTAAAGAGAACATTTGTCTACCAATATTTAATGGTAAAATTTATTGGTAGGTAAATATTGTCAGTCTCATAAAATTGTCGAAGGATGATTATCTACCAATAATTATAGGTAGGTAAAATATATTATCTACACATATACATAAGGGGAATTTTTTTTGCGATTATCCCCTACATTTTTCTCATATCATTTTAAACTTCCGTTAAAAATAATGCTGAGTTGTGTGATGATGTGTCAAAAAAGTATATTCTAGCAAATTTTTTTGAATTGAAATTTTCGTTTACATATCCTAGCAATGTTTTTTGTAAAATCAATTCTTTATTAATTATTAATAATTATTTTGAAATATGAAATAATTAACAGTTAATGAATTGATAAACAATAATTAAATTGTAAATAATTAATATTACATAATCATTCGTTAATAACTTGTCATACATTGTTATTTTTTCCCAAATAATTGAGTACACAAGTTTTAACTTTAAATTTTTCTTAAATGTTTCACAGTTTCACACTACTATGTCATCATCTGAAATGATTAAAACATATTTTCATTAGTTTATTGCAGAGATGCAATCCATACAATCCTCTTCGGCTATAGGTTTAATAGATTATTTTAAATCAAATCTAACGGTACATATCTCAATTCACGTGATCTCTTTTGTGGCCTCAATCCACGTGGTCTCTTTTGATTGGCCACCTGCAAAATAAGACATTAAAAGCAAAGATGACATAAAATTTCATTAATAATGAAAACACAAAGTTTTAGTAGGTATATTATATTTACAAACCGCAAATAACCTTGCATACACAAAAAAAAAGAATTAAACATCATATCCTCCTCCAGAATAAAATATGCATTTATTTCTCATTTTGCTAATTTTCTCTATCATGCATTAATCAAACCAAGGAGCCATAATTTCAAAATTCCCCATATTTACTTTTGCAGGCTTCAAATCATAAACTCTAAATGTATGTTATAATATTTAATTGTCTATGTATATAAATTTGAATTTGTTCTTTTGAATACATTAAAAAGTTAAATTATATAGATTTTAATGTTAAAGCTAAACATGATTTGACTTATACGAAGGACTAGAGAATTTAACACTCTTAATAAAAAAAATCGTAGTTAATTTTAAATTTTATTTGATTGAATGAAAACTGCCAAAATCGACTACATTTAAATATTGCTTGTAAAAATATGAACCTGCTTCAATGCTTGAATTTTTTTTAATTTTAATTTAATTAAATATATGAATATGCAACTTTGTGAGATAAGTTATACTGACTATACATAATGCGAACAGGAAAGAATTGTCTAAGATTTCCATTTTTTAGTTTTTTTAATAAAGGAATTTTGGTCTAAATGTTTAAAATCTCATTGTGTGAATAAAGAAATTTACGGTGTTTGAATAGAGCTTGCCTTTTTAGTATTAAAAGAAATGGAATATTCCAATCGTTTCCTTTGTATTCACAGTATTTGTAAAGACTTCCTTTTTTTAAGTATCACAGACTGTCAGTCTTATATATTATAAGTAAATATTTATTAAGTATTACAGACTGTCATTTTTATATATGATAAGTAAATATTTAATGCCTAATAATACCGGTTACCGTAACATATTCATACAAAATAAATCTTCCAATAAAACCTGTCATAAATTTTTACTAATCAAAACAACCGTTAAGTGGTCAAAAATCAATTTGTCTGCCAAAAAAATAAGCGTCATTTTTGGACGAGTTCTTTTCTGTATTTTGTTTCTTCCTATTTCTTCTCATATCCAATCTCCTTCTGTTAAAGTGGTGAAGAAATATATCATGCCTTCAAAATCTAATCTCTCTTCTAAAATTCAATCTCCTTATTTTCATTGCACTATCTGTGTTTTTTTTACCAGATAAAATTCCCATATCCAAGGTTTAAGCTACAAACAGGATTCCTAATTCAAAAATTACAGCATTTTACTCTAAATAGGATTCGTGATTCAAAAATTACGGCGTTTTACTCTAATATAAAATCACCTCGTATGACTTAGAGGCCGAGATCATCGAATTCACTACAAATCCAGGTAAGGTAAGATAATTCTTATTTCTTATTTTACAAAATTATTTTTGGATTAGAAAAATACATTTCATCCAACTAGTTAGGTAATGTTTTTTTGGTATTTTTTATTTAATGATTTTTAAACTCTAGTTATTAAATTTGTTGTTTGTTTTCAGAGTGTTTAGATAATAGTTTTTGCAAATTTGTGGAAGGCTGGATCTTGTTTTGTAAAACAGTAGTAAGTTCTAATTCATGGTGATATATGCTGAAACCAAATACCGCGACATCCATTTATTTTGAAGAAGTTTTTGAATATAATGGTAATGTAGTTTTAGTTCTGTTGACGGTGAAGCTAATCTAATAGGCTGAAAGCTGTATAGCTTACAAATTTAATGTTTATGTTTTCTATTTTTTTTCTTTTTTTTTTCTTGTATTGTCTTAATGGATCAAAATAAACTAGTTGATATGGGATGGATGTAAGTTACTTCTTTTTTTTTTACAAAATTCCGGATTTTTCAATTTAAAATAACAGTACAGATTACGTTAGCACTTCAACGCAATCACGCAAATACAACAGCGAGATTCATTTCGGCATATTTAACCATTTCTTACAATTATTTTGCACAATCAACGTTCAATATTTGAGTCAAACCTTAAAGTGGTTAAGTGCCGGATCTCTACTTTGTATCCTGTTCCTCGTTGCAAAATGCTTAAGTACTCCATAATCTATAGATCTTTGTATATAGGCTAATTTCCTTTATTGGTCCATAACGTCTTTTTTCATCCGATCTTGGATTATAAAATGATGCCACCAATAGTCTTGCTCCTTCGCTACTGGCCTTTATTTTGTGCCTTACACTCTTGAATGCATCATTGCTAACGAGCTTCCACTTTTGCATGCATGGCACTTCGGATCTGGACATGACCACTATATATGGAGTATTGGGATGATTTATGCAAATTATCACCCAACTGTCAGCGACGATGCGGATGGATGTAAGTTGCATTACCTTCTATGTTTAATTACTAAACGATCCAAATTGATAGACTAAAGCATTAAGTTTCGAAGTGAATTACATTTCTTAAGAAAACATAGTCTAACATTGAGTTTTAAAGGAAAGAATGAGCCAATAATATAGTTAATTGATACCGTCTTAATTTGATGTTGTGCAATACCTTTTTGCTCTTTTATTTTCCAAAAAAAAGGAGATATAAGACTTTGGGAAGCTGAGTTCTATAAGATCGATCCAAAAATAAGAAAGCTCATCGTCATTGCGATATAGGGACAAACTTAGAGGGTAATGGAGAGTTTGCGGTGGACTACAATTATTAGGTTGTTGCCGATAGAGCTATGGTAAATACCACCCCAGGTGAGCACTTAAGATTATAATATACACGACTTTTATATTATTTATCTTTTCTAATTATTTTTCTATTCTCATTAACAGTACATCCTATTTTCAGATGTTTATTCTTCATTTATCTTTGAATGATATTGTAATGTCACCAGTATCCCAATTATTTGGACTGCCATATGTGAAGTTTTTTCCATTTAAATGTGAATTGTATATTTTTGTTGTTTTTGTTCAAATCAAATGTAAAAACTCATTTTACTCAAAAATGCCTTCATGGTTCGCGGTGTATCTTTAAATTCAAAAGTTATTTATTACAACTATTATTTAAAATAATTCATCTAGCAGTAGTAGCAACTTCAGCGATAAGCATGATACACTGCCGAATTTGGATTTTTTTCCATGGACCATGATATGCTGTAGGAGTTTGAAGATAGCGATAATCAATGGTGAAGAGTGAGAGGTCTGTGGGATAAAAACAATAATTTGGGTTTTAATTGGAAGTCCGTTACAGAAAAGAAGATGTATGTATAGTAGTGGTTTTGAAAATATAATGCTAGTGGAATTGATGTTGGTTATTTTGGTTTTAAATTGATTATTTGGTGCGTTTTACTATTTTTAGCATATAAATTGATTATTTACCAGTTCTTCTTTTTACGGTTTGAAGGTAAAAGACGTCGTCAAAGGGTTTCTTTTCTGCCGGAATTTGATGCATAAACGGCGATGTTACTATGAATAAAACAAGAGTGAGAATGAGAGTGACTGTGTACATGTATATGAATGAATGAGTATATAGTAAGGAGTCAATGTATGCGAGTGAAATGTAGCGAGAAAGTGTATGTATAAATCATTGTGTAATAGTGAGGAAATAACATGTGTAATATTCGAAAGTGTAATAAATATTTATTTGAACAAATATTTTTTATTTGTTTAAAAATAAATTCTATGTAAATATTAAATTTCTGTAAATAATTTATAGTAAATAATGCCATGTGGTCTAAAAAATGATGTCATATGAACTAGTCAAATGATGACACATGGACAAATTATTGTTTGACACATGAGCCAACCATTAAATGCCAAGTGTCGGCATTAATATATGCCTTGTGTATGCTACTACAACAACCATGTCAGCAGCCATGTAGGATGACACATCATCAGCCATATCAACAGCCATGTAGGATGACACATCAGCTGATGACTCATCGTTTGAGTCATAATGTAGGAGGGTCCATTGATTCTTTTACCTACCAATATCAATAGGTAAAGGTTTTTCTCTAATAACCTTTATCTACCAATTTCTACCAATTCAATATTGGTAGCGAAAATATATTACCTACCATTATGTTAGTTTTTCCTATGCTTATAATTGGTAGGTAAAGACCCCATTTTCTTGTAGTGTCTCTACTGTGGACCGAGTTCCATGGTAGGCCGATACAAGAAACACAGAACTCAGTCGGGAGCTTTTCCATATCTGTATAGGCTCGGCTTTAAAGAGCCTCTACAGATATACCTAGGGTCTGTTTTCATGGTGGCTATGGCCCAACCTTGGCCCCTCCCTTAACTATTAAAGACTACAAGAGCTAAGCAACCTCCCCTACGCAAACAATCTAAACATCCGTGTGGCATCTCCTCTTAACCCCTTACCCCGATAGTGAAGGGTGAAACGGTATCTTGGGTTTAGCTCTAGTCTTTCCGCACCCCACTGGCTGCCGATGACGGGTATCCAACGGTCTACTATCCTTGTTGGTCGTGACCCTCTGCCTCCCTCTGCCTTCTCGTGAGGCAACCTCCGAACCACCCTGATGTCACCTCGTCACAATATTCTGACTGCATAGATACATCTGCAGTCAAGGCCTGCACGCCAGTAGTTACGTGCAGATCCAACCTCTGCGGACACAGCCTAAGACATCTACCGCAGCACAGAGGACTACTAGGATCACCTTAGGTACCTCAGGAAGCCGCGTGCTTCCCCTTCCAGCCCTTCGGAGCCGTCAGAACAATCAAATGAATGTGCGCTCCCCCTCGTGCCTTATAACACCTCGATGATCTACCCCTTTAGGTTATTCACCCTTAACCGCACGGACTAGTCTAAACGCCTTACTTTAGCATGTTGTTAGACCCTATGTCTAAACATTCTTTTATATGCTTGCCTCACCTCATCAGGTTTCCAGTTAATTTGGTTATTCCAATTCGTATTGAATTCTTATTCAAATTATCAAGTTTCTCTTGTTTATTAATTTTAGTCATATAGCTTAACCCATTTAAGTTCATTTATAAACCCACAACATGTTATTCTCTAGATTGTGGTCCAAAGTCTGTGATCCACAATCCCCTTATATTCTTGTTTGGTTTCATCATTAAAATAACATGTTTTACTTAATATGTAATTAAGTATATCCCAATTCACATGTTTTCTAATTAACATGTCATTTACCATTTATGATTAAATAGAACTTATTTTATTTCACAAGTTTTCCTAGTCTCTTCTCATTTAATCATAATTCCATTTTACATCGTCAATACAACTTATCGTTGTTTACATATTAACTTAGTTCCACTAACTAAGGCTCATTAATACGTTTCTCCACCCGTTTATTATAACCTATGCTATAATTTCCCCTTGTCCCTATGACAAACCTAAACATTCTTATCAACGGGTTTCAGACTTCCAAGCTTACATATTACTTAATTTATAATTAAGTACAATATATTTTCCCCCTTTTCTTAACTGGTTTCAGGTTTTCCCCTTTACTGATTACTTAATTTACAATTAAGTGTCCCTTAACTCAATTCACCTGTTATCCCATTCTTTTACTAACTTATTATAACCATAGTTATAATCCCCACTTGTCCCTAGGACAAGTTTACCTATTATAAAACATTTTCATTAATGTTACTTATTTATAATAGGTGGTTATCATTTCTACAAGTTATGCTTACCCTAAAGGTGTCTTTAATTACATAACTTTATTATTTCTACCAGTTATATATACCACTAGGTATCTTTAATTACATAACCTTATCGGGCAAAGTTTGCTAGCTTATTACCCACCTACTCAGATTTGCTTAGCCCACCCACTGTCCAACCAATTTTACTTAACCCTAACTTTAGTTCATGTTCATACAATCCTATGGATTAGATTAGGTTAAGTAGTCTAATTCATTATCATGTCCATTTATGGTTTATAATGGGGCAGACCTCCCACATTAGGCCTACAACTTGTGGATGCTGGATATGTCGATCGGGTCCGGGCAGACTTCTTCCACAAGTTAGGCTTAACCTCGTGTCATAGCCCATCTCGTATTTGTGCACTTAGACATCTCACATTAGGTTCAACATTAGTGGCTGCTGGATATGCCAGTCGGGTCCAGGCTGACTTCCACCACTAATGCAACCTAACCTCATGTCATAAGTGCAATTACAATTTAAATTGTAATCTAGGCATTCATTATTAATCAATTATTTAAACCTATGCCTTTATAGGTGTTAATGCCCATTTACCCAATTATATTCGTGATGGTTTATACGTCTAAATTCCTATTATTCAAATTATGCCAATTCATATTTTATGTATGATCCCATTTACGCCCAAATCATTTTTCTATACTTATGATCCAGTTTAAGATCTTTTAACATAATTTGGTCGATGCCCCAAACCCATATTTATTTATTCAGTTCTATGTTAACATGAATCCATATAATTGTATACTTACTCCAATTATTTCCTGTATATAATTGGGACAAATTTACGTGTAAACTTTTTAGCACTCCAACAAATCCAATATATGAATTATAACATGTAAACATTCCAACATTTCAACTGACTCAATATATGAATTATTCATATTAACAATTTGAAGTTATATTATGCTAATCATTCCCACATGTCATTGAAACCAATTTAATCATTATTAGCATATGTTTATGCATCTTAACATATTAACTAATTGAACGTATTATCCATTTTAGCATAATAATGTACTTCATCAAACCAAACCTTCCAATCACTACACTAAAACAGGGGATTCTTAACAAGTATAGGTGTTACAAATAGTTTATGTAACACTTTTAAGTGTTACCAACGGCATGTGAGGAATTATCCAGCCATATTTGTAACACTTATAAGTGTTACAGTTAGAGTAATTGCTAACACTTATAAATGTTGAAACCAGAAGATATGGTAACACTTATAAATGTTATAACCATATCCATTGCTAACACTTATAAATGTTGGAACCATAAGATATGGTAACACTTATAAGAGTTACAAACATATTCATTGCTAACACTTATAAATGTTGGAACTAAAAGATATGGTAACACGTAAATGTCTATATCATGATCCTACTAACACTTATAAATGTTGGCATACATAAATTGCTAGCACTTATAATGAGTATAACATGTCTTTATGATTTCCAATCTCATATATAATTCAACATATCAATTTAATATAAGATTTAGTACACTTCCATAATTAAAATTCAACAATGTCACATTTGCATAATGCTCAAATATTTGTTACATGCTTCTAATTTCAAAGTGCCATAATATCATGTTCAAAATATAAAAAATAATACAAAGTTTTACTAAAGATACATAGAATTTTAAATGTTGCAATCCCGGTACCATAGTAAGTAAGCATGAAGCAAATGATTTAAGAGCATTGTTGATTTGGATTGACACTTGATTCACTACTTGACTTGCAACTTGATTTTGTAATCCCATAGACCATTCACAAAAATTGTCCTTTTTATTCTTGTCGGCAATTTCTTTTGAAGCTTGTATCATCTTTACTTGCTTTACGGAAGAAGTGGAGCTAACTGCACAATAATAATTTTTCTTTTTATCAGAACAAAAAACTTTGGAGATAGATCATTGTCAGGATCACACATATTTGCTTTCTCGTTGCCATTACATTCCAAATTCTGTTTTTATTCCTCCTCCACAAATGCCTACATAATATAAATGCACTCGTTTTTACAGAAATAACAAATTGCAAATCTAATAAACAACAAGTGTATTTATAAACAACAAAACTGCGTGTATTTATAACAAGTGCATTGCAAAAACTGATAAATAACAAGTGTACAAATAACAAGAAAAAATTAACCAACATGACATATATATCCCACATTGTTGAAACATTCCTCGTTATTTTCTTCATTCCCATCTCAACTTATACTCAAAATGTACCAACATTCCATTTTGTTCAATTTTCTCTTTGTTTTCATAATTTACACAAATTTAGTCATACTTATACCTCAACTTCCAAATATCGATTAAAACAATTGAAATACCTAATCTGAATTGTGATGCAAGTTGAAACCATGCATGTCAAGCCTCATGATCAAGCTTCAGTTTAAACTAAGAGATACAAATAAGATTAGATAAAATTCATACATGATAGAAAGCGAAGCCTGTTTTCAGCTTGAGTCTAATCCTCTTTCTTCCGTAATTTTAATTTCAAAATAAGCCTGAAAGAACCACTAAGAGATACAAATCAAATAACACAAATAGAAACCTACTTATGAAACAAATAAAAACCATTGAAAATGCAGACAATAATGAAAAAGAAATTTCATATTACAACTACAGGCAAAGGCACCATTTAGTCAAATTTGAATCTATGTCAAACTGTTGTACACTGCTCACTCAAAATAATCGATCTTTGATAATCCACAAACAATTGCAAGAAAAATAAAATTCAGTAAAAGACGTGTTTAATTCGAGAACTGAAAGCACATTCAACAGTTAAACATTATTCAAAATTTATTTTTTTGTTCATGTTTGCTGTTATAGTTTCTAGTAGTAATACGCAAAACACAGAAACTGTGTATGCATTAAATGATCGATTGGAAAGTGCTAGCATTTTGTAAGAAAAGCCTGTAGGTTTTAAAAATCCATGATTGCTTATATTTGACATATCCGATTATGTGTTACATTTTTTACTTTAGCTCCCATTTATGTTAATGCATAATGGACCAACTTAAACATTAGCTAAGGAGTATATATTAGTCTCTATCACCACAAAATAAGTTACCCATATTTATTTGTACCATCAGCAACCCTTTTCTCGCTGCACCTTCCATTTTTGTTTAGTTCCAACCCATTATTAGGCCGTGGATATAAATGTGACACAAAAAGTAGAATAAAGTAGAAAAAACAAGAAAAACAGAAAGACACACAATGCATCTAAAGATTGTGAGCAAATTCCAAGAAACTAAAAAAAATGCAAGACATCAATCAAGACCATGTGAACATCAAGAATATCAAGAATAACACCAGTAGAAGCTAGTGTTATTTCCAAGTGTTATACGGAAAATAATCTTCTATTTTTCATTTTAGATGTCTTAGAGGTATAAGATCTCAAAAAAATACCAGGAAACCTTCCTTGATGGAGTGTCGGAATATTCTTCCCTTTGCTGGTAAAAATAATAAGTATTGTCAATAATAAATTACTATAACTAGATATAACTTCGTTCCAATTTGCCTTTGAATAAGGAAATTCATGTTCTAAGATCATTATTTCTATTTTGCTTCTAAATTTGAACAAAATACGCTAACATTTTCGGCTATGAATCAAAGGAGACCAATAACCTGAAATCAATGGCACGATTTAAATATTTAGAATGATACACTAGTTTTAACAAATAAAACACAATGTGTTTTTCATTTCTTTTTTTAGGACAAAAATTACAAAACTAATTCACGACAACCAAGCTTGAACTAATGATGACCTCTCAATTAGGAGTGATAAACCAAACTACCCTACTATGCAAGCAGTTAGTATTAACTAGAAATAGACAATTAGGTAATTAGTTCAAGTAAGATGTGACGACCCCATTCCCGATAAGACGGTGGCAAGGGTAATCTTTGGAATATAACATATAAACGGATAACAGCAGAACAGAAATAAATAAATACACCAGATAATATACAATGAAATACACTGGATAAATAAAATCATCAGAGTTACACAGTATATAGGATCATACTTAGTACAAAATACAGTTCAGCTATACATAAGATGTCTACAGCGGAAAAGAAAACATAATATGTACGACAGGAGCTGAACAGCATAAAAAGAGATAAATGATAGAATCCATCTTCAGCTCCAGCTATCCAGAAAGAGCCTGCTAAAACCTGAATACAAGGCTGCCCATGTAGGAAAAGGGGCACCCGAGTTTGCAAGTGAAATAAACTACGAGTCAGTCATGGGACTGGTATGAGAAATCTACTTAACAGACCTTACAATATGGCAAATCACAGGACCACGCCACTTTCGCGAAACGGGTTTACTCCATTGGATTGCCAGTGCTTTAAAACAAATAAATCTTTTAAACATCGCAATGCTTTTTTGTAAAAATGAAGCCATTATAAGACTCAGTTCCTATCACACAATGCAACACAAACCGGAGGATAGAGTTTTACCTTATAATGGCCAAATATGCTTGATACAAGGAAAACAAATCATTTGAAATGTAAATTTTATCGTTTAATTCTTAATCAGACTCCAACCGTAAACTAGTAAGAGAATGATTCCCTAAGTATTAACCCCGAAGGCCGAAACCAACATCAGACCAATACCCAGGAAACCATCCGTCCTAGCTCGTTTCCAGTTAGTTTCTAATTTTAGATACAATCATAAATATCAATCATATACGGCAAGGGTACCATATATCTTGTCGCCATATATATATATATATATATATATATATATATACACACACAATCAAAACCGCACGATGTCGTATTTGGAAATTGGATTTCCGTCATGAACCGAGGCCAGGGATCGTCCTTACCGCTTCGAGACAATCTAGCCTACCATGTCTCAAGCAAGTACTCAGTCAAGCCTTGGAGCAACAGGGCCGGTCCACTCGATGTGGATTAAACTTAAACCCTGAACACTACGTTTACCTGCCCTTTGGGGCGTAAATGAGCCAACGAATGACTCCATCGGCTTCACATAGTCACCGATATATCCGAGGCGCCTCGCAACAGCAACAACCACACAGGTGAAAATAATATAAATGTCAGCCAGTTTAAGCACTAACACCACCTCTAGCTAGAAAGAAACGCATGTCCTCCCTGAAGTCCTCTCCCATTTCTGGTCTATACCGGGGTGTGAGGCTCGCGAATTTAAGTTATACACAAAGCTATGCCACACAGGCAGTGCTTTGATCATCAACCACAAAGCTCTGCTTTTCAACAAAAGCTTTGATCATTGCATCTCAGCATGCCACATCGGCAATTCACGCCATGCAACTGAAGTCTATCAATCACACAGAATGAAATCCAATGTCAGACACACAGTCCATTTACAAGTCCATTCCGGGTCTGAACGAAACCGGAGGATCTTTATTCCTCGCACATCCGTACAATCAACATGTACGTCCGGACGGCTACTACTTCAACCCCTTCTAGGTAGCTACTCCTATCATGAGCATCAGTAGTACCCCTCCATTCGACGTGAAGATCATCGGTCTTGCATCGTCTTCATATCTTCGACATTCACTCGTCGATCAATTATTTGAAATGAGAATTAACTCGACCCTTTTCAAATAATTCACGTATATTTAGAATTTCAAATCAACTCATTTCAATGGTCAAATTATTCGACATCACCAATTTTGTTCTTTAATGTAGTTTTCACGCCAAACACATCCAACCATCAAATATCCCATAAACCGAGCAAATTCAGTTTATTTCCATTCCATATCATTTATAATATTTTATCACGATTTATCGCTATTTTTATTTATTTTAAAAATAGCCAATTTATTCAAAATAACGCTTCAGGCCACAACACGGCCGTGGCGCTGTTTTTCTCTAGATTTGATTTACACATATCTGAAAATCTGACCGTTGGATCTTCACAAAATTTATATCATTAGAAAGATCTTTTCAAAACGAATCTAACGGTTTCAGTTTCGGGAAAATCCGACTGTCGGATCTCCCGCACTAATCGTTTGAAGTTACGATTTCAAAATACGAACTACAACGTCGTTATTCGATTTAATTTAATTATGTTTATATATATAAATATAATCGATTCTGGCGCTGTTTTTCTTCAGATTTGAATTAAACATTCCAGACAATCCAACCGTTGGATCTTTACAAAGTTGGTGTTGTTGATAGATATTTCCAAAGCGAACCCAACGGTTGTGGTTTCGGGAAAATCCGATGGTCGGATCTCCCGCACTAATCGTTTGAAATCACGGTTTCAAAACACGAACTGCTGCTTTGTTATTCGATTTATTTTAATTATATTTATACATATATATAAATATAATCCATTCTTCGATTTCAAAACCATATTCATTTCATGCATTTGATAAAAATGATATTTTTATCCAGTAGACATTATTTCAATACTTCACTATTTTCAACAATTCATGTATATAATAAAAATGTGATTTTTATTGTAAAACGATTTATTTCAAAACACGACTATTTTTTATAGTTCTTATAGATGATAAAAAATATGATTTTTATTAAACAATTTATTTAAAAACACGACTATTTTATATAGTTCATATAGATGATAAAAATATGATTTTTATTATAAAACAATTTATTTCAAAATACGACTATTTTATATAGTTCATATAGATGATAAAAATATGATTTTTTATTATAACACAATTTATTTCAAAACATGACTATTTTATATAGTTCATATAGATGATAAAAATATGATTTTTACTATAAAACAATTTATTTCAAAACACGACTATTTTATATAGTTCATATAGATGATAAAAATATGATATTTATTATAAAACAATTTATTTCAAAACACGAGTACCATTCAACACATGAAATTCTATTCAACGAATGAATTTCTATTCAACACATGAATGTTCTCTATAGTTCGTATATATAATAAAAATGTGATTTTTATTGTTAAAGCAATTTATTTAAAACACGAATACCATTCAACACTTGAATTTTTATTCAACGAATGAATTTCTATTCAACACGAATTCGGTTTCAACACATGAAAATAATTTCAACAAATGAAAATAATTCTAACACATGAATATTTCAGAAAATTTCGACAGCATAACGGCAGGGTAGTTAAAACCGGGACCGTCCCTAGTATGGCTCCTCGCTCTACCTTAAAACCTCGCGGTTTTTGACAATGGGGATTTCATGCATCTAATTCGCACGCAGGCGAGCATGTTTTCTTTCATTTCCACAACCTATTCTAATTTTGTTTTCAACCACAAATGGGTATTTTTCAACCACATTCAATCATTCTCAACCACAAACAATTCTATCAACCATTCGTGTTATTTACCAAATTTCACATCAACCAAATAATCCAAACAATATCACAACCAATAAATATCATCCATGGTCTGTGGATGAGGGGAGTGTATGTATATATATATACGTATATAAATATATTTCAATTCACTTCAGTTCATTTCAATGTCATTTCAACGCATATATAATTTTTACAACGTATATATAACTTATACATCGAACATACAACTTATACAACGCTTATACATGAGGTGTACCACACTTATATAACTCATACATCGACTATATAGTTTATACATCGTTGTTTTCCATATCGTTTATAAATTAGAAATCTCACATTGGGTTCCACTCCACCAAAAATTGCAGAAGGCTCAGAAAAATATGCGGTCTCTTCTAGAATGTAGAAGACGTCCACACGAGTCCACTGTCTCTTGTTTCACTGGATTTCGATCACAAATGAAAAAGATACGATTTTTAGAAGTTCAATTAGTTTTGCGACACTTTTAAACTGTTAAAACCTCTTCAAAAGTTCAAAGTCGTTACCTCAGTGAATAGTTCGAAATTAGGTCTTGATTTTTCTGTCACATGGTGTAGCGGTTGGTCGATCGGGCGGCGCAGCGTTGTAGAGCTTCGCACCAGCTTTCCGGCGCCAATAACCTCCCTCAGATCGACGGCGTCTGCAGCGCTGGCGGCTGGTTGAACGCCTGGAATTTGGAGCGTCGATTCGAGCAGGAGACTCCACAATAATTCACGAATCTTATATGGATTTGTAGCCCTCGCGATGCTCTTCAAAAACTACCAAAGGGGCAGGCGCTTTTGATTCACAAATTAGAAGAAAAAGAGGAGGGAAGGAAGAAGCCGAAGGCTCCGTCGGGTTTGAAGAGCTTCGGGGAGATCTGGTTAACGCGCTTTGTGGGAGATGAAATCTGATTGGTCGGGGGTATTATAATTATTTTTAATTTATTTTGAATCCGAAAATACCCCCCCTTCACATACGAACTCCAATCTAAACCCAACGACTGTCGCCCCTAGCTAAATACCCCCATTCCGAACACAATGGGATATGTTTCATAGTCCCATTCTACTGTTTCAGTCAGTTTTCCTTCAAATTAAAATATAAAACATTCAATATTTGATTTGAACGTTCATTTCAATTTGCTGGGGCCACATACTGATTCTAAAAATTCCCGAAAAATAAATCTAGCTATGTTTTGACGAAACGGTCCCAACAAAACTAGTTTCGTCGAATTCTAAGACCGTTTGAAAAATGGCCATTTTCTGGTCGATCCAATTTAACTGTAATTGACCAAAACACATTTTCCTTCGCCACGCTCACATATTAACTTCAAAAATTATGGAATTTGGAACCTAGCTATAATTTGACATCCCGGAACCAACAAAAGTGGTTTCGTCGAATTCTGAGGTCGTTTGCAAAATGACCATTTTCACGGGCTATATAAATTCTATAGCGCCCTTTCTGAAAATTCATTTGGCCAATACTTTTGACTCCCGCTATGAAACTTTGATTCTTCAGATTCGTTAGAAAGATATTCACTAACAGATTTAAATATTTCTGGCTTCACTAAAATCCATTTTATTTTACACCCGGTATAGTCAGCCAAAGTTTGAATTGAAATTTTGAAACTGCCGCGCCATTTCAAGCCTTGTTTATAATTTAAAATAATTATATTCATTTTCAAACATCTATTCAAACTACTTTTCGTCGTTATTATTTAAAATATTTATTTTAAATATTTAAAATTCACTAAAATAGCCAATTTAAAATTTTCAAACTGGTTCAGATTTTCCGGGTTGTTACCATCTCCCCCACTTAAAACTTTTTGTCCCCCAAAAGGAACAAAGTCGAAAGTGGTTTGATTAACCAACTCTACTTTCCTTCTGGCTTCAATTCCCCAACTTTTTAGTTTCTAAGAATTTTCAAATTCTTCAAAAATTTGGCTAACACCCTAAATTTTTGAAAAATTTCTCCATAACCTCCTTTGTACGAGGGACTTCGGGATATTTCAAATAGCCTCCCATGGCCCTCACTAGTCCAAAAGAAAAAGGAAAAGCCAAGCGGCTACCTAATCGGCTCATAAAATCATCAAATCCCAAGAAATACAATAAACGTGTACCTATTTGTCGGGCAAACAATTTTATTCCTTTGCTTAGCTGTTCATCCATAACCTGTTCACACATATATAATGCACATGTATATATTTCTGGCAATTCCTAAATCAGTTCAATATTTGATCAATTACATACTTTTTTTTATTCGCTTATTGATTAAATTAACTATCATTCTAATAATTCAATTAATCAATTCCACAATCACACAATGCAAACATCAATCAATTTATTTTTAACTTTTCAAAAATATACTAAATAATTCATATACTCTTTTAAAATCATTCAGACCATATAATTATAAAGTTAACAAGCATGAAAAGAAAACAACAGCAGAGTAGAGAACAAAATGGTATTGCAAAGATATGGTAAATGTATCTTGCACCAGAGTCAATCAGAGATATCCACCCTGCACTTAGGATAGGCTTTCTTAATACTTTCCTCTGTTTCCCAAGTACAATCTCGCGGATCTCCACTCCATTGCACTTTTACTAAGTGAACCTTCTTGTTCCTCAGCTCTTTGGTTTCTTTGCCAATTATCTTTAGCGGCTCTCTTCTCACAGCCAATTCTGGAGTAATTTCTATATCCTGTTGTGCTGCTTCTTCCACGATCAAGTCTAGATCATGAACGTGCTTTCGAAGATGAGATACGTGAAATACATCATGCACTCCAGGCAACCAATCAGAAAATTGAACCCTATATGCGAGAGTTCCAATCCGTTCTAGAATAGGAAACGGACCAATAAATTTGGGCGCCAATTTCCCTATTTTACCGAACTGGATAACTCCTCTCATCGGAGATACTTTAAAATATACATAGTCGCCAACAGCAAATGATATATCTCTTCTTCTTTTATCTGCATAGCTTTTCTGTCGGCTTTGGGCGGCTAGTAATCATTTCTTAACGAAATCGACTTTATCCGCAGCATCGTGAATCATATCAGGCCCCAATACAAGTCTATTACCAGGTTCAACCCAATAAGCAGGAGATCAGCACGGTCTACCATACAATGCTTCGAATGGTGACATTGTCAGGCTCGCTTGGTAGCTGTTGTTGTATGAGAACTCGGCCAAATGAAAATGGTCTTCCCATGATCCGCCGAAATCAATAACAAAAGCCCGCAATAAATCTTCAAGAATACGGTTCACCCTCTCAGTTTGACCATCTGTTTGAGGATGATATGCGGTGCTCAAGTTCAGTTTCGTTCCCAATTCTGCTTGGAATGCTTCCCAGAATTTACTAGCAAAAATTGGGTCATGATCACTAACGATGCTCATAGGAACTCCATGCAATCTAACAATTTCCTTGAAATAAACCTGTGCCAGACTCTTAGCAGTTCTATTCGATTTGACAGGTATGAAATGTGCGGTCTTCGTGAAACGATCTACGATCACCCAAATACTGTCATTTCCTTTCCTGGTTCTGGGCAAACCATCTATGAAATCCATCGAAATCTGTTCCCACTTTCCACCTGGAACTTCCAAAGGTTGCAACAATCTAGCGAGTTTCTGCTGATCGCTTTTGACTTATTGACAAGTAGAACACCGACTTACATATAAGGAGATGTGTCGTTTCGTAGATCTCCACCAGAAAGTGCGTTTGATATCATTATACATCTTGCTCACTCCTGGATGGATACTAAGCTTGGCTTTGTGACATTCATCCAATACTTCTCTTCGAAGTTCCGCAATGTTCGGCACACATATTCGGCCTTTCAACCTTAGGATTCCCTCGTCATCTACCTGAAAACTCAAGGTCTCGCCTTTCTGTATTCTTTCTTTGATTCTTTGAATGAAGTGATCATCCTTCTGAAGAGCAGATATTTTATCAATCAATGACGTCGTAACGATAAAACTGGCGATTATTACATTCTTTCTACTCAGCACATCAGCCACAACATTGGCTTTCCCTGGAGTGTACAAAATCTCAAAATCGTACGCCGCAAGAAATTCAAGCCAACGCTGCTGCCTCAGGTTCAAGTCTTTCTGGGTGAACAGATACTTCAATGACTGATGGTCTGTATACAGTACGAATTTCTCACCCAAAAGATAGTGCCTCCAGATTTTCAAAGCAAATACGATGGCTAACAACTCAAGATCATGAGTAACGTAATTCTTCTCATGCGGTTTCAGCTGACGGCTAGCATAAGCAATCACTTGACCTCTTTGCATTAACACTGCACCAAGGCCTTCTCTAGATGCGTCAGTCCAGACTTTCAAGTCCTTATTGCCATCTATTATTGTTAACACTGGAGCAGTCGTCAGTTTTAACTTCAGCTCCTGGAAAGCTGCCTCACATTTGGGAGTCCAGTTGAATCTTGAATGTTTCTTCGTCAGTTTCGTTAAAGAACTAGATGTCTTCGCGAAATCCTTAATGAATTTCCGATAATAACTGGCCAACCCGAGGAAACTTCTAACTTCTGTGGGTGTATGAGGTTGTTTCCAATTCTGAATAGCCGTGATTTTACTGGGATCCACTGAAATTCCTTCTTTTGACACGACGTGGCCAAGAAATTTGACTTCTTCGTGCCAGAATATACATTTGGAAAACTTTGCTTTCAACACATTCTTTCTCAGAATTTCTAATACTTGTTCCAAATGTTTTTCGTGCTCATTTTCTGATTTAGAGAAGATCAATATATCATCAATGAAAACTAGAACGAATTTATTTAAAACTCCTCTGAATACCCGGTTCATTAGATTGAAAAAATATGCTGGAGGGTTACATAAGCCGAACGACATTACTAACCACTCGTAGAATAGGTCTGGACCTCTGAATGCTGTAAAAGGAACACACTCTTCGGCAATACGAAGCTAATGGAAACCTGTAGCTAGGTCCATTCGTGAAAATACTTGTGCGCCATTCAAACAATCTAACAAATCATCAATCCGCGGCAATGGATATTTGTTTTTCAGCGTCTGTTTATTCAAGTCACGATAATCCACACACAGTTTGAGAGTACCGTCTGACTTCGGGACAAATACCACTGCTGCTCCCCAATCAGAGAAACTAGGTCTGATCAGATCCTTCCATACTAGCTGTCGAGTTTGATTATCTAACTCATCTTTCTCCATCAAGGTCATTCTTCGAATAGCGTGAACTATTGGCCTTGCATTTGGAACTAAAGCGATCTTGAAATCAATTTCTCTCTGCGGAGGTAAGCTAACAACTTCTTCGAACACATCCGCATAGTTCTTGACAACTGGTATATTTTCAATGTCGACCGGAATATTCTCCGAGACGACAGGAACAGGTTCTATCTGAGCAGGAGATACCTCTAAAGCTTCCCAGAAGTCTTTTCTATTAGAATTCGGTCCTTCGCATGGAATGGTTATATATTCCCCGTACTTTGTTTTTGCCCTAACAACCCTCTCGGCGCATTTAACTTCGGCTTCATATTGGGTTAACCAGTCCAATCCCAGAATGAGATCGAATTCGGTAAAACTCATAACGATCGCGATAGTGGGGAACCGATAACGAGAAAAAGAAACAGGAACTCCACAAACCCAACTAAGATCGAGGGAACCCCGACCGGATTATGAACCGTCATGGGTTCTTTGAGCTTCTTCAAATTCAATTCTAGTTTCTTAACTGCATTCTTTGCAACAAAGCTTCGTGAAGCGCCTGTATCAAATAATACCTTTACCGGAATATCTTTGACAGTAAGTGTCCCTTCTAAAACATATGTCCTTTCCTCACTGGCTGAGGGCTCAGAGGTTTCCGCTACTTTATTTACCTGAACCACTTCAGATTTCTGTGATAGTCGGCAATTTTTCGAAATGTGACCAACTTGGTGGCACTTATGGCATCCCTGACCCTCTCGAGCCTTCTTACTGGACTTAGACCCATCCTTCTTTCGACTGCTCGAAGATTCACAGTTCCTCATCGAATGCCCTTGCTTATTACACTTTAAACATACGACTGCTTTAACCTTTTTCTGATTGACTCTAGGCTTCTTTCTAAACTCAGACTTCGTACTGGCCTCAGGATGTACACTTGTTTCTAGGCTATCAGTTTCAAACTTTCTTTTGCTGCTAGAACTGACTTCCTCTTCGTCTCGCAACATACCTTTCCTATCGAGATCCTCATATTGGTAGGCCATGTATATCATTTCAGAAAAAGGAAGCTTCACATGCCCCATTACTTTATTCTGGTATTTTCTTTGTCGGCCATGAATAAACCTCAGATTCTTCCTCTTTGGATCTTGAATCAGATGCGGGGCAAAATGAGAAAGTTCATTGAACCTCTTATGATATTCTGGAATGGTCATATCTCCTTGTATCAGATAAGAGAATTCATCACATAACCGCTCAGTTGCTTCAGGAGGAGTAAATCTTTCTAGAAAAATCACTTTAAATCTATCCCAGGTAATATTACCTTCTGGATTATCCTTAATAATCGAATCCCTCCAGAACAAAGCTTCGTCTTTGAGTGCCCAAGATGCCAGTAAACTTTTCTGGTCATCTCTCAGCTTTAAACCTTCAAAGATTTTCTCAGCAGAACGAATCGAAGCTTTTGTTTTCATAATAGATTCTTCGCCCGAGAATGGTACTCCACCCAAATTTCTATATTTCATAAATAGAGCTTCTATATCCGGGTCTGCATTCCTTCTGTTTCTGGCACTCATTTTCTAGTACTTCTGCAAATAGAAGACCAAGTGTCAGGTCAACATAAAAGATATTATAAAGCATAAAGACATATACTTGAATGTAAATGTGTCTATTGAGGTGTATTTCATTCTGCTATACTCATACTAGGATATTATTGATCCTATCTGTAATGAGTTACTCGTCCTAGAACACTACTGGTTCTATTTCTGACGAGTTCGTTAATATGTTATATTCCAGGACTAAGCTTAACCAAAGCTCTGATACCATGTTTGTGACGACCCCATTCCCGATAAGACGGTGACAAGGGTAATCTTTGGAATATGACACATAAACAGATAACAGCAGAACAGAAATAAATAAATACAACAGATAATGTACAATGGAATACACTGGATAAATAAAATCATCAGAGTTACACAGTATATAGGATCATACTTAGTACAAAATACAGTTCAGCTATACATAAGATGTCTACAGCGGAAAAGAAAACATAATATGTATGACGGGAGCTGAACAGCATAAAAAGAGATAAATGATAGAATCCATCTTCAGCTCCAGCTATCCAGAAAGAGCCTGCTAAAACCTGAATACAAGGCTGCCCGTGTAGAAAAAGGGGCACCCGAGTTTGCAAGTAAAACAAACTACGAGTCAGTCGTGGGACTGGTATGAGAAATCTACTTAACACATCTTACAATATGGCTAATCACAGGACCATGCCACTTTCGCGGAACGGGTTTACTCCATTGGATTGCCAGTGCTTTAAAACAAATAAATCTTTTAAACATAGCAATGCTTTTTGTAAAAATGAAGCCAATATAAGACTCAGTTCCCATCACACAATGCAACACAAACCGGAGGATATAGTTTTACCTTATAATGGCCAAATATGCTTGATACGAGGAAAACAAATCATTTGAAATGTAAATTTTTTCGTTTAATTCTTAATCAGACTCCAACCGTAAACTAGTAAGAGAATGATTCCCTAAGTATTAACCCCGAAGGCCGAAACCAACATCAGACCAATACCTAGGAAACCATCCGTCCTAGCTCGTTTCCAGTTTGTTTCTAATTTTAGATACAATCATAAATATCAATCATATACGGCAAGGGTACCATATATCTTGTCGCCATATATATATACATACAATCAAAACCGCACGATGTCGTATTTGGAAATTGGATTTCCGTCATGAACCGAGGCCAGGGATCGTCCTCACCGCTTCGAGACAATCTAGCCTACCATGTCTCAGGCAAGTACTCAGTCAAGCCTTGGAGCAACAGGGCTGGTCCACTCGATGTGGATTAAACTTAAATCCTGAACACTACGTTTCCCTGCCCTTTGGGGCGTAAATGAGCCAACGAATGACTCCATCGGCTTTACATAGTCACCGATATATCCGAGGCGCCTCGCAACAGCAACAACCACACAGGTGAAAATAATATAAATGTCAGCCAGTTTAAGCAGTAACACCACCTCTAGCTAGAAAGAAACGCATGTCCTCCCTGAAGTCCTCTCCCATTTCTGGTCTATACCGGGGTGTGAGGCTCGCGAATTTACGTTATACACAAAGCTATGCCACACAGGCAGTGCTTTGATCATCAACCACAAAGCTCTGCTTTTCAACAAAAGCTTTGATCACTGCATCTCAGCATGCCACACCGGCAATTCACGCCATGCAACTGACGTCTATCAATCACGCAGAATGAAATCCAATGTCA
This sequence comes from Allium sativum, assembly GCA_030737875.1. NCBI lineage: Eukaryota > Viridiplantae > Streptophyta > Magnoliopsida > Asparagales > Amaryllidaceae > Allium > Allium sativum. The sequence goes on from CM060924.1 coordinate 246,810,023, forward strand.
GACACACAGTCCATTTACAAGTCTGTTCTGGGTCTGAACGAAACCGGAGGATCTTTATTCCTCGCACATCCGTACAATCATCATGTACGTCCGGACGGCTACTACTTCAACCCCTTCTAGGTAGCTACTCCTATCATGAGCATCGGTAGCACCCCTCCATTCGACGTGAAGATCATCGGTCTTGCATCGTCTTCATATCTTCGACATTCACTCGTCGATCAATTATTTGAAATGAGAATTAACTCGGCCCTTTTCAAATAATTCACGTTTATTTAGAATTTCAAATCAATTCATTTCAATGGTTAAATTATTCGACATCACCAATTTTGTTCTTTAATGTAGTTTTCACGCCAAACACATCCAACCATCAAATATCCCATAAACCGAGCAAATTCAGTTTATTTCCATTCCATATCGTTTATAATATTTTATCACGATTTATCGCTATTTTTATTTATTTTAAAAATAGCCAATTTATTCCAAACAACGCTTCAGGCCACAACGCGGCCATGGCACTGTTTTTCTCCAAATTTGATTTACACATATCTGAAAATCTAACCATTGGATATTCACAAAATTTATATCATTAGAAAGATCTTTTCAAAACGAATCCAATGGTTTGAGTTTCGGGAAATCCGACGGTCGGATCTCCCGCACTAATCGTTTGAAGTTACGATTTCAAAATACGAACTGCAGCGTCATTATTCGATTTAATTTAATTATTTTTTATATATATAAATATAATCGATTCTGGCGCTGTTTTTCTTCAGATTTGAATTAAACATTCCAAATAATCCAACCGTTGGATCTTTACAAAGTTGGTGTCGTTGAAAGATATTTCTAAAGCGAACCCAATGGTTGTGGTTTCGGGAAAATGCGATGGTCGGATCTCCCGCACTAATCGTTTGAAATCACGTTTTCAAAACACGAACTGCAGCTTCGTTATTCGATTTATTTTAATTATATATATAATCCATTCTTCGATTTCAAAACCATATTCGTTTCATACATTTGATAAAAATGATATTTTTATCGAACAGACATTATCTCAATACTTCACTATTTTCAACAATTCATGTATATAATAAAAATGTGATTTTTATTGTAAAACGATTTATTTCAAATCACGACTATTTTATATAGTTCATATAGATGATAAAAATATGATTTTTATTATAAAACAATTTATTTCAAAACACGACTATTTTATATAGTTCATATATATGATAAAAATATGATTTTTTTATTATAAAACAATTTATTTCAAAACACGACTATTTTATATAGTTCATATAGATGATAAAAATATGATTTTTATTATAAAACAATTTATTTCAAAACACGACTATTTTATATAGTTCATATAGATGATAAAAAAATGATTTTTATTATAAAACAATTTATTTCAAAACACGAGTACCATTCAACACATGAACTTCTATTCAACGAATGAATTTCTATTCAACGAATGAATTTCTTTTCAACACATGAATGTTCTCTATAGTTCGTATATATAATAAAATTGTGATTTTTATTGTTAAAGCAATTTATTTAAAACACGAATACCATTCAATACATGAATTTCTATTCAACGAATGAATTTCTATTCAACACATGAATTCAGTTTCAACACATGAAAATAATTTCAACAAATGAAAATAATTCTAACACATGAATAATTCAGAAAATTTCGACAGCATAACGGCAGGGTAGTTAAAACCGGGACCGTCCCTAGTACGGCTCCTCGCTCTACCTTAAAAACCACGCGGTTTTTGACAATGGGGATTTCATGCATCTAATTCGCATGCAGGCGAGCATGTTTTCTTTCATTTCCACAACCTATTCTAATTTTGTTTTCAACCATAAATGGGTATTTTTCAACCACAGTCAATCATTCTCAACCACAAACAATTCTATCAACCATTCGTATTATTTACTGAATTTCACATCAACTAAATAATCCAAACAATATCACAACCAATAATTATCATCCATGGTCTGTGGACGAGGGGAGTGTATGTATATATATATATATACGTATATAAATATATTTCAATTCACTTCAGTTCATTTCAATGTTATTTCAACGCATATATAATTTTTACAACGTATATATAACTTATACATCGAACATACAACTTATACAACGCTTATACATGAGGTGTACAACGCTTATATAACTCATACATCGACTATATAATTTATACATCGTTGTTTTCCATATCGTTTATAAATTAGAAATCTAACATTGGGTTCCACTCCACCAAAAATGGCAGAAGGCTTAGAAAAATATGCGGTCTCTTCTAGAATGTAGAAGACGTCCACACGAGTTCACTGTCTCTTGTTTCACTGGATTTCGATCACAAATGAAAAAGATACGATTTTTAAAAGTTCAATTAGTTTTGCGACACTTTTAAACTGTTAAAACCCCTTCAAAAGTTCAAAGCCGTTACCTCATTGAATAGTTCGAAATTAGGTCTTGATTTTCTGTCACATGGTGTAGCGGTTGGTCGATCGGGCGGCGCAGCGTTGTAGAGCTTCGCACCAGCTTTCCGGCGCCAGTAACCTCCCTTAGATCGACGATGTCTGCAGCGCTCGGTGGCGGGTTGAACGCCTGGAATTTGGAGCGTCGATTCGAGCAGGAGACTCCACAATAATTCACGAATCTTATATGGATTTGTAGCCCTCGCGATGCTCATCAAAAACTTCCAAAGGGGCAGACGCTTTTGATTCACAGATTTGAAGAAAAAGAGGAGGGAAGGAAGAAGCTGAAGGCGCCGTCGGGTTTGAAGAGCTTCGGGGAGATCTGGTCAACGCGCTTTGTGGGAGATGAAATCTGATTGGTCGGAGATGAAAATACCCCCCCTTCACATACGAACTCCAATCTAAACCCAATGACTGTCGCCCCAAGCTAAATACCCCCATTCCGAACACAATGGGATATGTTTCGTAGGCCCATTCGACTGTTTCAGTCAGTTTTCCTGCAAATTAAAATATAAAACATTCAATATTTAATTTGAACGTTCATTTCAATTTGCCGGGGCCACATACTGATTCTAAAAATTCCCAAAAAATAAATCTAGCTATGTTTTGACGATACGGTCCCAACAAAACTAGTTTCGTCGAATTCTGAAACCGTTTGAAAAATGTCCATTTTCTGGTCGATCCAATTTAACTGTAATTGACCAAAACACATTTTCCTTTGCCACGCTCACATATTAACTTCAATAATTATGGAATTTGGAACCTAGCTATAATTTGACATCCCGGATCCAACAAAAGTGGTTTCGTCGAATTCTGATGTCGTTTGTAAAATGACCATTTTCACGGGCTATATAAATTCTATAGCGCCCTTTCTGAAAATTCATTTGGCCATAACTTTTGACTTCCGCTATGAAACTTCGATTCTTCAGATTCGTTAGAAAGATATTCACTAACAGATTTAAATATTTCTGGTTTCACTAAAATCCGTTTTATTTTACACCCGGTATAGTCAGTCAAAGTTTGAATTGAAATTTTGAAACTGCCGCGCCATTTCAGGCCTTATTTATAATTTAAAATAATTATATTCATTTTCAAACATCGATTCAAACTACTTTTCATCGTTATTATTTTAAATATTTAAAATTCACTAAAATAGCCAATTTAAAATTTTCAAACTGGTTCAGATTTTCCGGGTTGTTACATTAGAGGTGTACAAATGGTCAATTTAAATGAACTACCTCGACATGGAACAAGTACACAAACAAGATGAAACAAAGATGCCTCGCTTAGCAAGTGGACATGCACCGCAGCAAGACGTGAAGCGAAACAGACGTATTTGGAATCAATTACAAAAAAAAAAAGAATTCCAAAAAATTTCAATACATATATTGTAACAAAAGATTAAGGAAATTCATATGGCAAATTCTATTTAGACCCAGGAATTTGCTGAGTATACCCAGAAAAAACTATAACAAAAATGCCTCTATTTTGCAATATTTTTTTTTTCAATTTTCAGCATACCTCGTAGAGCCCCTACGAGATTTTGTATTCTCCCTCGTAGAGACCCTACGAGATTCTTTACTTTACCTCGTAGGGCCTCTACGAGGTAAAGTAAAGAATCTCGTAGGGGCTCTACGAGGTAGACTAAAGAATCTCGTACAGCCCCTACAAGGGAGTGTAAAAATGACTTTTTAAAAAATACATGGGTGAACTCAGCAAAACGTTGGGTTCACCGTGTTTTTCCAGATTCGCTGGGTTTACTCAGCAAATTATCGGGTTTAAATAGAACTTGCCAATTCATATTTGTTGAATAATGGAATTCAATTCAGTTATAATCACAATTAGAAATATAACAAAAATGACACAATTAAAACTGATTAGCAGGAAATATGTTCCATTAAATTTATCTTTAAATGGTTTCAAACCATTAACAAAATCTGCTCATGTTAAAATCGGAAACTTCACTGTTGGAATTTCTAATCTTTTGTATTTCATTCAATTCAGAAAAATCCATGTTTAAATTTCTATTTGCCTTTGAATAAGAAAATTCATAATCTAAGATGATTATTTCTATTTTGTTGGATTCATTCTTTATAAAAAAAATCATTATTGCATCTTACCTCTACACAACAAAAAACACTGACCAATACCCTTCCATGTTTAAGGCAAAAAATTAAACAACAAAATCAAAGCAAATGTAAATTTATTTCAGTTATAATCACAATTAAAAATACAACATAAATGACATAATTAAAACTGATTAGCAATAAATATGTCTCATTAAATTTATCTCTAAATGGTTTCAAACCATTTAAAAAATCTGCTCATGTTAAAATCGGAAACTTCACTGTTGATATTTCTAATCTTTTGTATTTCGTTCAATTCAGAAAAATCTAAGTTTATATTTCTATTTGCCTTTGAATAAGGAAATTCATATTCTAAGATCATTATATCTATTTTGTTGGATTTATTCTTTGTAACAAATTTCATTATCGCATCTTACCTCTGCACAACAGAACACACTGACCAAAACCCTTCCATGTTTAAGGCAAAATTAAACAACAAAATCATATTGTAACAAAAGATTAAGGAAATTCATATTTTTTGAATAATTAAATTCATTTCAATTATAATCACAATTAAAAATATAACAAAAATGACATAATTAAAACCGATTAGCAAGAAATATGTTTCATTAAATTTATCTTTAAATGGTTTCAAACCATTAACAAAATCTGCTCATGTTAAAATCAGAAACTTCACTTTTGGTATTTCTTATCTTTTGTATTTCATTCAATTCAGAAAAATCTATATTTAAATTTCTGTTTGTCTTTGAATAAGGAAATTCATAATCTAAGATGATTATTTCTATTTTGTTGGATTCATTCTTTGTAAAAAAAAATCATTATTGCATCTGACCTCTACACAACAGAAAACACTGACCAAAACCCTTCCATGTTTAAGGAAAAAAATTAAACAATAAAATCAAAGCAAGTGTAAATTTATTTTAGATATAATCACAATTAAAAATATAGCATAAATGACACAACTAAAACTGATTGGCAAGAAATATGTCTCATTAAATTTATCTCTAAATGGTTTCAAGCCATTTAAAAAATCTGCTCATGCTAAAATCAGAAACTTCACTGTTGATATTTCTAATCTTTTGTATTTCATTCAATTCAGAAAAATCTAAGTTTATATTTCTATTTTCCTTTGAATAAGGAAATTCATATTCTAAGATCATTATTTCTATTTTGTTGGATTCATTCTTTATAACAAATTTGATTATTGCATCTTACCTCTGCACAATAGAACACACTGAATCTTTTAATTGCTCATTTACTATATTATTTATTAGAATCAATTTCAAATAACATCAAGCACGGTTTCATGCAACAATAACATAATTAACATAATGACACATAGGAAATAAGTACAATATCTAAAAGAAAAAGGAAAGTGAGACAAACCACTAAGCATAGCTTCTCTGTCGCATCTCTCCAACTATTAATTTAGTTCAATATCTAAAAGAAAAAGGAAACGGAAAATACTAAACAGCAAAAAAATAAATAGCTACACATTAGAACATGAAAAATCCTATTAATTTAGTGTTCTGTTAAAGTTTGCAACTAAGTTTTCAACTGAGTTCACAACTTAGTTTCGAAAACTGAGTTGCAACCCAATTGAAAACTGAGTCGCAAACACGTAGAGCATGGTCTATAATAATATGTAAACATGGTTGATCAAGAATGTGAAAATTAGTTTTGATTTAAAATGGTTGAGATATAACCAGTTTCCCAAAACCGAGTTACTAGTTTAAGTTGAGTTTGCAGCTATCTTGATATTGAATTGAAGCTCAGTTATGCAAAAGGAGTTGGACGCTCATTTGCAAGATAGTAAACATAGGAATAGTTAGATTAAAATGAATAAATATGGGAATACTGACATATGAACTTTTCAGCCCAATCATATTATTAGATAAAAATTCAACTTGAATCTGCAAGTTTCCAAACTCATATGATAAGAACCACAGTTATAACAATAATAACATCACAACATGTGAATTAATTAAATGGTTATTAAATAAATTGAAACCGTGTGCCTGTCTAATTAGGTAAGCATGTTACCTTTCAGGCTATTATTGTTTCTCCTTTTCCGTAATGCTCTTCCAGGAGAACTTATTACAAAGTAAAGGATCCTTTCCCATATTCACCTAAATAATTTAGAGTTGATCAGCCAATGATATCTCAAAATCAAATCTTTAACTTATAAAATAGAAACCAGGTGGAATCACCTTTAGAGAAGAATAATCCGTGAATGTATGCAACATAAATAGTTGTAACTACAAATATTATAAGAAGATATCATGGTGTAAATAAATTATTATAATAGCGGTGAACATCTATATATTTTAAGCAAGAAAGCTAAGACTCCAACTTCTAGCTAGAATATAAAATAGTGTTTTAATTTAGATGACACAAACTCCGAGCCATGGTTTTCCTGTTGGCTATCTCTTAACCTTGGAACTCGATATATATTTGTGTTAAATGTGTTTTAAAACTTTCAGCTACAACGACAATACTAAGCATAATCTTGTATTTTAATATGTGCTTAATCACCAAGTTCCAAATAAAAATCTTCCTTTATATGTTCCCTTTGCTCTTCCAACCCAGCGCCGCTTCCAGAAATAGTGAAAACGATATTTGGATTACCTTGCTTCCTCAGCTTCTATATTCATTTCTATTGATTACAGGCTAGTTTTAACTATTTGTTTAGACCACACACAACATCCAGTATTTAAAAAAAAAACACACACACACACAATGCACAGTTGAATGCAAATTGTAGGATAAACATAACAAACATTTCCCATCTGCATTTCTTAAACTAACCTATAGTCCTTGCAATCTATAGTTTGAAATACTTTTAATTACTTCATTAGCAAGAGACATTCAAGAAATGTTATTTTACTTTTAATGTCATGTGTATAAAATAATCTTCACTAATTATATATATTATTTTTTTAACCATAAACAACGAAAAGGCCCAGCATCAAGGAAAGCAACAAGTCAAATAAAAGTTAAAGCAATACGGCATACCAGAACATTCTGAATACAACAAGAAATCACTTAGGCTTTATACCAAGCTTCTTCACAGCAGATCTAGTAGTGATAGGCGATCTGATTCCAGCTTCGAATCCCAAACGTTTCTTCTTCATGGGAATAGTTCCTCTACAGTAGGTGCTTTAGCAGCATTATGTGTTCCTTAGGTGTAATCGAAGTCTTTCCAGGTTCCATAGCAGGTCCAGTTATCTTTACAGAAGCAGCAAGTGTTTCTCTCTCAGGAGCAAGGTTGTTTTCCTTTATCCGCAACAAGTTCAGCAGCAAGTTCCACAACAGGTTCAGTAACTTTTTGAACAATAGGTTCAACAACAGGTGTCTTTTCAGGAATTGTTGTCACGATATAGATCATAATTAGCATGGATTTGTTGCCAGCAACATAGAAAAATATTAAAAAAATTGGAAATAGCCCATCTTGTGTTAAATAACTTCCAAGTGAATAGTAAAAATAAAGCAGTCGAGTAGGTAGGTTAATATTTTAATAAATTTTATATAACAAAGTTTGTTGAAATAAATTAAAATATGTTTATGACCAAACTTATTAGCAACTTATGGAAAGTACTGTTAAACACATCAAACTGATAAATAGTTTACAAGTTGCGCAAGTAATATTTGAAATTAGCTGGACATACAAAATGAAATAATTCTCAGGATCCGTAGTTGATTGATGTTTTAGCGATGAATTTTCATATGGAAAAAATGGCTATATTATTATTTCAGCAAGTTTTAAGGACGATAAACTTATGAACAAGTTAATATAGATGCCAATAACATGAAAAAGAAATCCATTATCTTTACCAATAGTGACAACAGCTAGGCAACACAACAGCGATAACATAATTTCCCATGCTACAGTAAGAAGTGACTTCTGTAATCATAGTAAAATAGGAGCTTTTATACAAATTTTAATGGGAAAAATCAGACATAAGTGAATAGAAACTGATGCCGATGGGCGAATTAAGGAAATCACCTGAACTCGAAATCGTCGTGAAGCCAAAATCATCCAAAATCGCGGAAATCACCTGAACTAGAAATCGAATTTCCCTAAATTGCTTCCTTGAACTCGAAATCGAGTTTCGCTCGAATCTGATGTCGAACAGGAAATCATGAAAATCTCCTTATTTCCGATTCATAATTTTTTTTATTGTGGCCGCTGAAAGGAAAAAGTGTCGGAGATGTGGAAATATAGGTCTAGGGAGAAAGCAATAGGTAGTTTACATTTTTGTCCTCCGAAGTCAGGTTCAACAACTCAAATAAGCGTTACAATAAAAAACAATTATAAATTTATATTTTTAGCAATACAATATTAACATAACAAAACATATTGATGTTACTGACTTATAACACAAATAAGTGTTGGCAATTGAAAAAAAATAAGAGTTACCAAATGGCCATTATGGTGGAGTGAATATGTTCATTATGGGGAATGCCAAACGATCGATGAAATATTACTCAAAAAGTATATTTTAAACCCACTCACCGTCATGCTTTCCCCAAATTTTGGACCTGATCCGGTCTATCAACCACGGTTTCCCTTTTAATCGGATTTACAACCTATCGACCATGGATTTATTATTTTCATGAAAAGAGAAGGAAAAGAGAAATAATTTAAATAGATTGGTCTTAGAAGTTTACCTTGCTTTCAATAATCTTTTATTAACATTGACTCTCTCCTCCAGATATGGATTCATAATCTTCCTAGGCTACAATTTTAATTTCAGAATAAATTTGAGAAGAGAGAGAGGGAGCCATGGCAGAGTTTTGGCGTCGCCTCAAAAATTATGAAGACGGAGTAAACCTAACCATCTTATTTATAGGCGTGCTAAATGAATTTGGTCCTTTAGATTTAAATAAAACTCCATCAGATCTAACTACGTCATATGACCAATAAGAAATGGTCACGTCGCAACAAAAACAAATGTTCACCAATCATAATGTCACGTGTGCTGAATGATGCGCATGGGTAGACACCCCTGCTTGGGTGTCGACACATGTGCCAACACCCCTATGGTGGTGTCGGCACCCCCTCCGTATACACACGCACGCACACACACACACGTATATATGATTCGAAATTTGATTTATTTATAATACGTATAATTCTTGCACGTAAATCAAATTTCAAACATCCCTTTTGTTCGCGTGTAGCCCTCCATTTGAATTATGTTCATTTATATTCAACTCTTATGCATATGTTAAGCTTTTGTACGCGAGCAATTATTTATTTTGTTCCCATTTTGTCTAGTTATATATATACATATATATATACACACAATTTCAAAATATATATATACACACACACACACACATAAGCACTAGACCTCTTATTAACCTTTTTCACACTAAGCCGCTTTTTATTAAACTGCTTTCACACTAAGCCACTTTTTAGCCATTCCCTTAAAAGAAAAATATTATGCTGGCAGGGATCAAACTCTGTATCTCTTATATGCAAGTCACATGCTCTAACCAACTGAGCTACTTAGGCTATTGTTAATAAGGATTAGAACAATGCTAGACATTATTCTTTTCTCAATCCTCTTTTTCATGTTTTATTGTAATATTTAATTTAAAGATATCTCTTTCATTTTAAATCAGTTTTCTACAACCCACAGGTCTAAATTGACCAGAAAATGACCATGAACGCCATGACGCTAATCCTGTGACCAAACTCTGGAAGCTCTTCAAATTTTCCTTTTTCTTTTAAATGTTCGCATGCAATTTCAATTACATTGCATGCATTTCTTCTCGTTTTATACATTGCATGTAGTTTCTTTTATTAATTTTCTTCTTCATCTCAATGCATGGACTTATTACATGCAATTATATTATTATTTAATTTTTCCTTTTGATATATCTATGCATATAATATATATACATATATGCATATTTTTATTTTTATTTGCGTTTAAAATGCGGGTGTTATGTTCTCCCATCCTTAGGAAATTTCGTCCCCAAAATTTAATAAGGGTAAAATAAATAATCCCTCGCATAATATCCACCCATCATGTGTGCATCCTTTTTTGCAAACATAGTGCACATGTGCAAAGTGAAATACATCATAGTAATGCATGTATGCCTAAGCTGTATCTCCTATGTGTATGCCAGTTTTTTCAAAAATCCTTTTAAAACATGATGCTCACATCCTAAATATACTGGCAGTTCTATATGAATGCAATATTTTGAAAATCAAAATTTTTTTTTCATCCAAATTTTCCCACACTCTTACTGAGTAAGAGCATAGTTCATCGAATTATTGCATCCATAATCCTACCAACCAACTTTATTTTTCGAATTTAAAAAAAATCTAAGTTTCTAAATTCGATTTCTTATGTTACAAAAAGGTGGAAAACAGAAAACTCCGCATCCTCCATTTTTCTTTTCCAACCTTTTTCTAATCGTACTTGGGTTTTTATGTAACTATTTATAAAGATTCTATATTTTCCTATCCAAGCACTGTCCATATAAAAAAAATTCTTTTGTTACTGATCTTCTCTTCATCTTATCTTGAAAATTTTCCATTCTTATTCATCTTTTCTCAATCGGGTTTAGACTTGTTCTTACCTATAAGGTCGGTTCAATCTCTTAGTATAAGGTGCCAACATCCACTCTATTCTTATTTTCTACAACTTATTTTGTCCACCCACAGAATTATCTTAACATAATTTATCAAAAACGGTTGTCATAAAAATAAAGATTTCAAATCTTTCTTTATTAAAAATTCTTGTATGAAATGCAACAAGAAAACTAGCGAGCTATACATGCTCTATAATATTCACCTTTTTACTGAGAGAATTTTACTTTAAAACTCAATATGTACTTCTTTACATATTTTAAAACTACAACTTTTAAGATTAAAACTTGAAAACACCATAAACCTTTTCCCTAAAACTTTAATAATTTCAAGTTCTTAATAGTTAACAATGGGGTTAGAATCAAAGCGGGTTTCCAATTTTCTTCTAGGCTTTCCTAGACATCCCACAAGGTCAATTCTCTCAACTATATATATTTCTAATCCATTTTTCTCTTTTTTACCTTTTCCAATTTATAAGGCTTTCAAGCCCACTAACCCAAAATACTAATCATATGGGATTCACTTTCCTTCCATACAAAGTATATTGTACACTCTCTACCCAATTTACCAAAGGGTCTCGAATTTCCATATTCATTCCTTTAGTGTACAAAACAACATCCCATTTCTTATCATATTACGCCCTTTCTATTTAGTGGGTTCCTCTATGGATCTAGGTATATATATAATATATATTTATATTTTTAAAAATAAAAATACGTTCACTCACTATTTATACAGGAATCCTAAACCTAAGCTCCGATACCAGATGTGACATCCCCAATTTCAATAGATCGATTTTTTTTTCCAAAATTCCAATCTATCGAAACTCGGATTGGTTTGCTTTGGTATCCTGCAGAAAAGACAGAGACATAAAACATGTCAAAGCTCAGAAAATATATCACAATAGAATGGATAATATATAATATAAATCAAAGTATAGCCTTATTGTATTAATAATATTGCCTAACTAGTATCCAAAGCTATAATGTCTCATGTCTTTGCCACAAATCTAACCTGTGAGTATATTATGAGGAGGGGGTTAGAACACAAGTTCTGGTGGCTGGATATAAACTATACACTTTGGATAATCCTACATATACTGTTCAATCATATAATCTTATTTATTAGGTTACTTGGGTTAACGGCACTCAAGGCTTACACACACGTCGTACCTATTTACTTTCCAGTGAATTAACCTAATATAGTATATGTGTAGCTACCCCCAATATTGAGGTACACCCCATGGAACCCCAAGCACACGGTCTCCAACGTAACACTATCGCAATATATGCAATCCCTCATCCTACACCGTAGTGACGTACGGACAACAATATTACGTTCCGCATATATCAATCATTACTATGCTATGCAAATGTACAGACTTCCACCTTTGTTCCAATCAGACTCCATAATGGAGTAATGCCCTCAAGTCTACGATACACCACCCAGAGCCGATATGCATGTATCTAGACTGTCCACCATATGCATCTTCATTTGTAGCTTGATGCCTAAATCGTATGTTCTCTAATGTGCATCGAGTTCCATGGCTGGACGATACAAGAAACACGGAACTCGGTCGAGAGCATTTCCATATCTATACAGGCCCGGATTTAAAGAGCCTGTACAGATATACCTAGGGTCTGTTTTCATGGTGGCTATGGCCCCACCTTGGCCCCTCGCTCAAATAGTAAAGATTAAAAAATCTAAGTGACCACCCCTACGCAAACAATATAAACATCCATGTGATGTCTCCCCTCAACCCCTTACCCTGATAGCGAAAGATGAAATGGTATCTTGGGTTTAGCTCTAGTCTTTCCGCATCCCACTTGTTGCCGATCACGGGTATTTGACGGTCTACTATCCTTATTGGTCGTGACCTTCTACCTCCTCATGAGGCAACTGCCGAACCACCCTGGTGTCACCTCGTCACAGCATTCTGACTGCATAGATACATCTGCTGTCAAGGCGCACCCACCTAGTAGTTACGCGAAGACCCAACCTTCGCGAGCACAGCCTAAGACATCTGCCGCCACACAGAGGACTACTAGGAGAACCTTACGTACCTCAGGTAGCCGTGTGCTTCCCCTTCCAGTCCTTCGGAGCCGTCAGAACAATCAGATGAATGTGCGCTCCCCCTCGTGCCTTCTAACACCTCGATGATCTACCCCGTTGGGTTATTCACCCTAAACCGCATGAACTGGTCTAAGCGCCTTAGTTTAGCATGTTGTTAAACCCTATGTCTAAACATTTTTTTATGCACTTGCCTCACCTCATCAGGTTTCCAATTAAATTGGTTATTCCAATTCATATTGAATTATTATTCAAATTTTCAAGTTTCTCTTGCTTATTAATTTCAGTCATATAGCTTAACCCATTTAAGTTTATTAATAAACCCACAACATGTTGTTCTCTAGATTGTGGTCCAAGGTCTGTGATCCACAATCCCCTTATATTCTTGTTTGGTTTCATCATTAAAATAACACGTTTTACTTAATATGTAATTAAGTATATCCCAATTCACATGTTTTCTTATTAACATGTCACTTACCATTTGAGATTAAATATGACTTATTTTATTTCACAAGTTTTCCTCGTCTCTTCTCATTTAATCATAATTCCATTTTACAACGTCAATACAACTTATCATTGTTTACTTATTAACTTAGTTCCACTAATTAAGGCCCATTAATAAGTTTCTCTACCCGTTTATTATAACCTATGTTATAATTTCCCCTTGTCTCTAGGACATACCTAAATATTCTTATCAATGGGTTTCAGACTTCCAAGCTTACAGATTACTTAATTTATAATTAAGTACAATATAATTTCCCCCTTTTCTTAACTGGTTTCAGGTTTTCCTCTTTACTGATTACTTAATTTACAATTAAGTGTCCCCACTACACTATAATGGCCATTTGGTAACTCTTATTTTTTTCAGTTGCCAACACTTATTTGTGTTATAAGTCGGTAACATCAATATGTGTTGTTATGTTAATAATGTGTTGCTAAAAATATAAATTTATAATTTTTTTATTGTAACACTTATTTGAGTTGTTGAACCTGACTTCGGAGGACAAAAATGTAAACTACCTGTTGCTTTCTCCCTAACCCTATATTTCCACATCTCCAACGCTTTTTCCTTTCAGCGGCCGCAATAAAAAAAATTATGAATCGGAAATAAGGCGATTTTCACGATTTCCTGTTCGCATCAGATTCGAGCGAAACTCGATTTCGAGTTCAAGGTAGCAATTTAGGGAAACTCTATTTCTAGTTCAGGTGATTTCCGCGATTTTGGATGATTTTGGCTTCACGATGATTTCGAGTTCAGGTGATTTCCTTAATTCGCCCATCGGCATCAGTTTCTATTCACTTATGTCTGATTTTTCCCATTAAAATTTGTATAAAAGCTCCTATTTTACTATGATTACAGAAGTCACTTCTTACTGTAGCATGGGAAATTATGTTATCGCTGTTGTGTTGCCTAGCTGTTGTCACTATTGGTAAAGATAATGGATTTCTTTTTCATGTTATTGGCATCTAGATTAACTTGTTCATAAGTTTATCGTCCTTAAAACTTGCTGAAATAATAATATAGCCATTTTTTCCATATGAAAATTCATCGCTAAAACATCAATCAACAACGGATCCTGAGAATTATTTCAATTTGTAAGTCCAGCTTACTTCATTCCCATGACGTTTAACTAATTTCAAATATTACTTGCGCAACTTGTAAACTATTTACCAGTTTGATGTGTTTAACAATACTTTCCTCAAGTTGCTAATAAGTTTGGTCATAAACATATTTTAGTTTATTTCAACAAACTTTGTTGTATAAAATTTATTAAAATATTAACCTACCTACTCGACTGCTTTATTTTTACTATTCACTTGGAAGTTATTTAACACAAGATGGGCTATTTCCAATTTTTTTAATATTTTTCTATGTTGCTGGCAACAAATCCATGCTAATTATGATCTATATCGTGACAACAATTTCTGAAAATGTTCAAAAAGTTACTGAACCTGTTGTGGAACTTGCTGCTGAACTTGTTGCGGATAAAGGAAAACAACCTTGCTCCTGAGAAAGAAACACTTGCTGCTTCTGTAAAGATAATTGAATCTGTTATGGAACCTGGAAATACTTCTATTACACCTGAGGAAACACATAATGTTGCTAAAGCACCTACTGAAGAGGAACTATTCCCATGAAGAAGAAACGTTTGGGATTCGAAGCTGGAATCAAATCGCCTATCACTACTAGATCTGCTGTGAAGAAGCTTGGTATAAAGCCTAAGTGATTTCTTGTTGTATTCAGAATGTTCTGGTATGCCGTATTGCTTTAACTTTTATTTGACTTGTTGCTTTCCTTGATGCTGGGCCTTTTCGTTGTTTATGGTTAAAAAAAGAATATATATAATTAGTAAAGATTATTTTATACACATGACATTAAAAGTAAAATAACATTTCTTGAATGTCTCTTGCTAATGAAGTAATTAAAAGTATTTCAAACTATAGATTGCAAGGACTATAGGTTAGTTTAAGAAATGCAGATGGGAAATGTTTTTTATGTTTATCCTACAATTTACATTCAACTGTGCACTGTATGTGTGTGTGTTTTTAAATACTGGATGTTGTGTGTGGTCTAAACAAATAGTAAAAACTAGCCTGTCATTAATAGAAATGAATATAGAAGCTGAGGAAGCAAGGTAATCCAAATATCGTTTTCACTATTTCTGGA
This sequence comes from Allium sativum, assembly GCA_030737875.1. Taxonomy (NCBI): domain Eukaryota; kingdom Viridiplantae; phylum Streptophyta; class Magnoliopsida; order Asparagales; family Amaryllidaceae; genus Allium; species Allium sativum. Next base: position 246,825,939 of record CM060924.1, read on the forward strand.
AGCGGCGCTGGGTTGGAAGAGCAAGGGAACATATAAGGGAAGATTTTTATTTGGAACTTGGTGATTAAGCACATATTAAAATACAAGATTATGCTTAGTATTGTCCCTGTAGCTGAAAGTTGTAAAACACATTTAACACAAATATATATCGAGTTCCAAGGTTAAGAGATAGCCAACAGGAAAACCATGGCTCGGAGTTTGTGTCATCTAAATTAAAACACTATTTTATATTCTAGCTAGAAGTTGGAGTCTTAGCTTTCTTGCTTAAAATATATAGATGTTCACCGCTAATATAATAATTTATTTACACCATGATATCTTCTTATAATATTTGTAGTTACAACTATTTATGTTGCATACATTCACGGATTATTCTTCTCTAAAGGTGATCCCATCTGGTTTCTATTTTATAAGTTAAAGATTTGATTTTGAGATATCATTGGCTGATCAACTCTAAATTATTTAGGTGAATATGGGAAAGGATCCTTTACTTTGTATTAAGTTCTCTTGGAAGAGCATTACGGAAAAGGAGAAACAATAATAACATGAAAGGTAACATGCTTACCTAATTAGACAGGCACACGGTTTCAATTTATTTAATAACCATTTAATTAATTCACATGTTGTGATGTTATTATTGTTATAACTGTGGTTCTTATCATATGAGTTTGGAAACTTGCGGATTCAAGTTGAATATTTATCCTAATAACATGATTGGACTGAAAAGTTCATACGTCAGTATTCCCATATTTATTCATTTTAATCTAACTATTCCTATGTTTACTATCTTGCAAATGAGCGTCAAACTCCTTTTGCATAACTGAGCTTCAATTCAATATCAAGATAGCTGCAAACTCAATTTAAACTAGTAACTTGGTTTTGCGAAACTGGTTATATCTCAACCATTTTAAATCAAAACTAATTTTCACATTCTAGATCAACCATCAACCATCTTTACATATTATTATAGACCGTGCTTTACGTGTTTGCGACTCAGTTTTCAACTGGGCTGCAACTCAGTTTTCGAAACTAAGTGGTGAACCCAGTTGAAAAATTAGTTGCAAACTTTAACAGAACACTAAATTAATAGGATTTTTCATGTTCTAATGTGCAGCTATTTATTTTTTTGTTGTTTAATATTTTCCGTTTCCTTTTTCTTTCATATATTGAACTAAATTAATAGTTGGAGAGATGCGACAGAGAAGCTATGCTTAGTGGTTTGTCTCACTTTCCTTTTTCTTTTAGATATTGTACTTATTTCCTATGTGTCATTATGTTAATTATGTTATTGTTGCATGAAACCGTGCTTGATGTTATTTGAAATTGATTCTAATAAATAATATAGTAAATGAGCAATTAAAAGATTCAGTGTGTTCTGTTGTGCAGAGGTAAGATGCAACAATCAAATTTGTTATAAAGAATGAATCCAACAAAATAGAAATAATGATCTTAGAATATGAATTTCCTTATTCAAAGGCAAATAGAAATATAAACTTAGATTTTTCTGAATTGAATGAAATACAAAAGATTAGAATTATCAACGGTGAAGTTTCCGATTTTAACATGAGCAGATTTTTAAATGGTTTGAAACCACTTAGAGATAAATTTAATAAGACATATTTCTTGCTAATCAGTTTTAATTGTGTCATTTATGTTATATTTTTAATTGTGATTATAACTGAAATAAATTTACACTTGCTTTGACTTTGTTGTTTAATTTTTTGCCTTAAACATGGAAGGGTTTTGGTCAGTGTTTTCTGTTGTGTAGAGGTAAGATGCAATAATGATTTTTTTTATAAAGAATGAATCCAACAAAATAGAAATAATCATCTTAGATTATGAATTTCCTTATTCAAAGACAAATAGAAATTTAAACATAGATTTTTCTGAATTGAATGAAATACAAAAGATTAGAAATACCAACAGTGTAGTTTCCGATTTTAACATGAGCAAATTTTGTTAATGGTTTGAAACCATTTAAAGATAAATTTAATGAAACGTATTTCTTGCTAATCAGTTTTAATTGTGTCATTTTTGTTATATTTTTAATTGTGATTATAATTGAAATGAATTTAATTATTCAACAAATATGAATTTCCTTAATCTTTTTTTACAATATGATTTTGTTGTTTAATTTTGCCTTAAACATGGAAGGGTTTTGGTCAGTGTGTTATGTTGTGCAGAGGTAAGATGCAATAATGAAATTTGTTACAAAGAATAAATCCAACAAAATAGAAATAATGATCTTAGAATATGAATTTCCTTATTCAAAGGCAAATAGAAATATAAACTTAGATTTTTCTGAATTGAATGAAATACAAAAGATTAGAATTATCAACAGTGAAGTTTCCGATTTTAACATGAGCAGATTTTTAAGTGGTTTGAAACCATTTAGAGATAAATTTAATGAGACATATTTCTTGCTAATCAGTTTTAATTGTGTCATTTATGTTATATTTTTAATTGTGATTATAACTGAAATAAATTTACACTTGCTTTGATTTTGTTGTTTAATTTTTTGCCTTGAACATGGAAGGGTATTGGTCAGTGTTTACTGTTGTTTAGAGGTAAGATGCAATAATGATTTTTTTTTATAAAGAATGAATCCAACAAAATAGAAATAATCATCTTAGATTATGAATTTCCTTATTCAAAGGCAAATAGAAATTTAAACATAGATTTTTCTGAATTGAATGAAATACAAAAGATTAGAAATACCAACAGTGAAGTTTCCGATTTTAACATGAGCAGATTTTGTTAATGGTTTGAAACCATTTAAAGATAAATTTAATGGAACATATTTCTTGCTAATCAGTTTTAATTGTGTCATTTTTGTTATATTTCTAATTGTGATTATAACTGAATTGAATTTCGTTATTCAACAAATATGAATTTCCTTGATCTTTTGTTACAATATTATTTTGTTGTTTAATTTTGCCTTCAACATAGAAGGGTTTTGGTCAGTGTGTTCTGTTGTGTAGAGGTAAGATGCAATAATGAAATTTGTTACAAAGAATAAATCCAACAAAATAGAAATAATGATCTTAGACTATGAATTTCCTTATTCAAAGGCAAATAGAAATATAAACTTAGATTTTTCTGAATTGAATGAAATAATAAAAAAAACGAAGCATCAATCACTTCCGATGACACCGGCAAACCGACTGGGCCTGTGCCACCTTGCTGACATTCTCCTCCGTCCGACAGTGCACGGTGTGCACCCCTCTGGTCAAGCTGTGCGAGATGGCTGAGGGGTAAAATATCTTCTTCTTTTTGTCCATTTGTATATATATTCTCAGCAATTTATGTATAAATAAAATATTATAACTATGTGCGCATGAATCTGAGTTAGCTTAATGCATGCTGAGGTTGTTGTTAGGCCGAGAACAGAAATGCCTAAATTTCTGAAACTGTAAGTTGAGTGTGGCAGTTAGGTAGCAGTAGTATATTAGTACTGTCAAAGAAATGGAAATGCCAATAAGTGATCGTTCATAAGGTTCCAGTTTATATTATGCACATAATTTGGCCTGTCCTTTGGAAGTTCAAAATGGTTTTAAAAATTGTAAATTTCTTAAATTAGTAGTTTCAACTATTTGCTGTTAAGGCAGTTTTTGCTTGTGAAATTAGATTTGGGTTTTACGGTTAAATTAAAGAATTCTATCAAATATACATATATATTGAAATTTTTTGGAATTTTTTTTTTGTAATTGAGTCCAAACACGTCTTGCTGCGATGTATGTCCACTTTCTAGGCGAGGCATCTTTGTTTCATCTTGTTTGTGTACTTGTTCCATGTCGAGGCAGTTCATTTAAATTGACCATTTGTACACCTCTAACTTGAACTAAATACCCAATTGTCTATTTCTAGTTAATACTAACTGCTTGCATAGTAGGGTGGTTTGGTTTATCACTCCTAATTGAGAGCTCATCATTAGTTCAAGCTTGGTTGTCGTGAATTAGTTTTGTAAATTTTTGTCCCAAAAAAAGAAAAAGAAAAAAGAAATGAAAAACATATTGTGTTTTATTTGTTAAAACTAGTGTATCATTCTAAGAATTTAAATCGTGCCATTGATTTCAGGTTATTGGTCTCCTTTGATTCGTAACCGAAAACGGTAGCGTGTTTTGTTCAAATTTAGAAGCAAAATAGAAATAATGATCTTAGAATATGAATTTCCTTATTCAAAGGAAAATTGGAATGAAGTTATATCTAGTTATAGTAATTTATTATTGACAATACTTATTATTTTTACCAGCAAAGGGAAGAATATTCCGACACTCCATCAAGGAAGGCTTCCTGGTATTTTTTTGAGATCTTATACCTCTAAGACATCTAAAATGAAAAATAGAAGATTATTTTCCGTATAACACTTGGAAATAACACTAGCTTCTACTGGTGTTATTCTTGATATTCTTGATGCCCACATGGTCTTGATTGATGTCTTGCATATTTTTTTTTAATTTTCTTGGAATTTGATCAGATGGCACACAATCTTTAGATGCATTATGTGTCTTTGTGTTTTTCTTGTTTTTTCTATTTTATTCTACTTTTTGTGTCACATTTGTATCCACAGCCTAATAATGGGTTGGAACTAAACAAAAATGGAAGGTGCGGCGAGAAAAGAGTTGCTTATGGTACAAATAATACTGGTAACTTATTTTGTGGTGATAGAGACTAATATATACTCCTTAGCTAATGTTTAAGTTGGTCCATTATGCATTGACATAAATGGGTGCTGAAATAAAAAATGTAACCCATAATCGGATATGTCAAATATAAGTAATCATGGATTTTTAAAACCTACAGGCTTTTCTTACAAAATTCTAGCACTTTCCAATCGATCATTTAATGCATACACAGTTTGTGTGTTTTGTGTATTACTACTGGAAACTATAACAGCAAACATGAAAAAAAAATTGAATAATGTTTAACTGTTGAATGTGCTTTCAGTTCTCGAATTAAACCCGTCTTTTACTGAATTTTATTTTTCTTGCAATTGTTTGTGGATTATCAAAGATTGATTATTTTGAGTGAGCAGTGTACAACAGTTTGACATAGATTCAAATTTGACTAAATGGTGCCTTTGCCTGTAGTTGTAATATGAAATTTCTTTTTCATTATTGTCTGCAATTTTGGTGGTTTTTATTTGTTTCATAAGAAGGTTTCTATCTGTGTTATTTGATTTGTATCTCTTAGTGGTTCTTTCAGGCTTATTTTGAAATAAAAATTACGGAAGAAAGAGGATTAGACTCAAGCTGAAAACAGGCTTCGCTTTCTATCAGGTATGAATTTTATCTAATCTTATTTGTATCTCTTAGTTTAAACTGAAGCTTGATCATGAGGCTTGACATGCATGATTTCAACTTGCATCACAATTCAGATTAGGTATTTCAGTTGTTTTAATCGATATTTGGAAGTTGAGGTATAAGTATGACTGAATTTGTGTAAATTATGAAAACAAAGAGAAAATTGAACAAAATGGAATGTTGGTACATGTTGAGTATAAGTTGAGATAGGAATGAAGAAAATAACGAGGAGTGTTTCAACAATGTGGGATATATATGTCATGTTGGTTAACTTTTTCTTGTTATATTTACACTTGTTATTTATCAGTTTTGGCAATGTACTTGTTATAAATACACGCAGTTTTGTTGTTTATAAATACACTTGTTATTTATTAGTTTTGCAATTTGTTATTTCTGTAAAAATGAGTGCATTTATATTATGTAGGCATTTGTGGAGGAGGAAAAAAAACATAATTTGGATTGTAATGGCAACGAGAAAGCAAATATGTGTGATCTTGACAATGATCTATCTCCAAAGTTTTTTGTTCTGATAAAAAGAAAAATTATTATCGTGCAGTTAGCTCCACTTCTTCCGTAAAGCAAGTAAAGATGATACAAGCTTCAAACGCAATTGCCGACAAGAATAAAAAGGACAATTTTCGTGAATGGTCTATGGAATTACAAAATCAAGTTGCAAGTCAAGTAGTGAATTAAGTGTCAATCCAAATTAACGATGCTCCTAAATCATTTGCTTCATGCTTACTTACTATGGTACCGGGATTGCAACATCTAAAATTCTATGTATCTTTAGTAAAACTTTGTATTGTTTTTTATAATTTGAACATGATATTATGGTACTTTGAAATTAGAAGCATGTTACAAATATTTGAGCATTTTCCGAATGTGACGTTGTTGAATTTGAATTATGGAAGTGTACTAAATCTTATATTGAATTGATATGTTGAATTATATATGTGATTGGAAATCATAAATACATGTTATACTCATTATAAGTGCTAGCAATTTATGTATGCCAACATTTATAAGTGTTAGTAGGATCATGATACTGACATTTATACGTGTTACCATATCTTTTGGTTCCAATATTTATAAGCATTAGCAATGAATATGTTTGTAACTCTTATAAGTGTTACCATATCTTATGGTTCCAACATTTATAAGTGTTAGCAATGAATATGGTTATAACATTTATAAGTGTTACCATATCTTCTGGTTTCAACATTTATAAGTGTTAGCAATCACTCTTACTGTAACACTTATAAGTGTTACAAATATGGCTGGATAATTCCTCACATGCCGTTGGTAACACTTAAAAGTGTTACAGAAATTATTTGTAACACATATACTTGTTAGTAATCCCCTATTTTGGTGTAGTGCCCTTAGCTCAATTCGCCCATTATCCCATTCTCTTACTAACTTATTATAACCTAAGTTATAATCCCCACTTGTCCCTAGGACAAGTTTACCTATTATATAACATTTTCATTAATGTTACTTATTTATAATAGGTGATTGTCATTTCTACGAGTTATGCTTACCTTAAAGGTGTCTTTAATTACATAACTTTATTATTTCTACCAGTTATGTATACCACTAGGTATCTTTAATTACATAACTTTATCGAGCAAAGTTTGCTGGCCTATATGTAAATATTACCCACCCCCTCAGATTTGCTTAGCCCACCCACTATCCAACCAATTTTACTTAATCCTAACTTTAGTTCGTATCCATACAATCCCTATGGATTAGATTAGGTTAAGTAGTCTAATTCATTATCATGTCCATTTATGGTTTATAATGGGCTACACCTCCCACATTAGGCCTACAATTTGTGGATGCTGGATATGCCAGTCGAGTGCGGACAGACTTCTTCCACAAATTGGGCTTAACCTCGTGTCATAGCTCGTCTCCTATTTGCGCACTTAGACCTCTCACATTAGTTTCAACATTAGTGGTTGTTGTATATGCCGGTCGGGTCCGGGCAGACTTCCACCACTAATGCAACCTAATCTCGTGTTGTAAGTGCAATTACAATTTTTAATTGTAATCCTAGGCATTCATTATTAATCAATTATTTAAACTTATGCCTTTATAGTTATTAATGCTCATTTACCCAATTATATTCATGATGGATTATACGTCTAAATTGCTATTATTCAAATTATGCCAATTATAGTTTACATATGATCCCATCTGCGCCTAAATCATTTTTCTATACTTATGATCCAATTTAAGATCTTTTAACATAATTTGGTCGATGCCCCATACCCATATTTATTTACTCAATTCTATGTTAACATGAATCCATATAATCGTATACTTACTCCAGTTATTTCCTGTATATAATTGGGACAAATTTACATGCAAACTTTTTAGCACTCCAACAAATCCAATATATGAATTATAACATGTAAACATTCCAATATTTCAACTGATTCAATATATGAATTATTCATATTAACAATTTGAAGTTATATCATGCTAATCTTTCCCACATGTCATTTACAGCACTTTAATCATTATTAGCATATGTTTAGGCATCCTAACATATTAACTAATTAAACATATTCTCCATTTTAGCACAATAATGTACTTCATCAAACCAAACCTTCCAATATGTTCATTTTGGGGAATGCCAAATGATCGATGTACTATTATTCAAAAAGTATATTTTAAACCCACTCGCCTTCATGCTTTCCCCATATTTTGGATCTGATCCGCTCTATCATCCATGATTTACCTTCTAATCAGATTTACAACCTATCGACCATGGATTTATTATTTTCATGAAAAGAGAAGGAAAAGAGAAATAATTTAAATAGATTGGTCTTAGAAGTTTACCTTGCTTTCAATAATCTTTTTATTAACATTGACTCTCTGCTCCAGATAGGGGTTCATAATCTTCCTAGGCTAACATTTTAATTTCAGAATAGATTTGAGAAGAGAGAGGGAGCCATGGCAGAGTTTTGGCGTCGCCTCAGAAATTATGAAGATGGAGTAAACCTAACCATCTTATTTATAGGCGTTCTAAATGAATTTGGTCCTTTAGATTTAAATAAAACTACATCAGAGCTAACTACGTCATACGACCAATAAGAAATGGCCACGTCGCAACAAAAACAAATGTTCACCAATCAAAACGCGCCACGTGTGCTGAATGATGCGCAGGGGTAGACACCCCTACTTGGGTGTCAACACATGTGTCGACACCCCTATGGCGGGGTCGACACACCCACTGTGTGTATATATATATATATATATATATGTATGTATTTTTGATTTGAAATTTGATTTATTTATAATACATATAATTCTTGCACATAAATCAAATTTCAAACATCCCTTTTGTTCGCACGCAACCCTCCATTTGAATTATGTTCATTTATATTCAACTCTTATGCATATGCTAAGATTTTGTACGTGAACAATTATTTACTTTGTTCCTGTTTTATCTTGTTATATACATGCATATATACATATATACATATATATATATATATATATATATAAGCACTAGACCTCTTATTAACCTTTATTACACTAAGCCACCTTTTAATTAAACTGCTTTCACACTAAGCAACTTTTTAGCCATTCCCTTAAAACAAAAATATTGCGTTGGCGGGGATCGAACTCTATATCTCTTGTACGCAAGTCACATGCTCTAACCAACTAAGCTGCTTAGGCTATTGTTAAAAAGGCTTAGACCAGTGCTAGACATTATTCTTTTCTCAATCCTTTTTTTCATGTTTTGTTACAATATTTAATTTAAAGATATCTTTTTCATTTTAAATCAGTTTTCTATAACCCATAGGTCTAAATTGACCAGAAAACCGCCATGACGCTAATCCCGTGACCAAATTCTGGAAGCTCTTCAAATTTTCCTTTTTCTTTTAAATGTTCGCATGTAATTTCAATTAAGTTGCATGCATTTCTTCTCATTTTATACATTGCATGTAGTTTCTCAATGCATGGACTTATTACATGCAATTATATTATTATTTAATTTTTCCTTTAAATATATCTATGCATATAATATATATACATATATGCATATATTTTTTATTTGCATTTAAAATGCATGGTGTTACAAGAAGAGACATAAAACGCTGGGTCAGACGAAAGTCTGGTATGAGCGATAACAAATCTATATCACTAAATAGAGCAATAATAGGTATAAGTACTCATACCTGACCTGGACCTGCAACCAAAGAATTAGCACAACAAGATGTAAAATACTCTAGGTAACACTAACATGGAGTATAAAATGGGAGTGTGCATGTCATGGTAATAACAAACATCAAACATATCAATCATCCTCACATCTCTAACTCTGTGCGTAAAACATACGATATCCACTGCTTTGATCACCAAATCTATTGCGACCATGATAGAGTCCAACTCCATACAACTACTGCTATGACCACACTGCCCTGGTCTATAGTCAATAACCCTACCCAGTCCACACAACCCTGGCTCAAGATTACGGGCCAACCAGTCCACATAGCCCTGGCTCTGGTTCGTCTACACGCCCCTCTCTCAATGGTGAACCAAAGTTATAGATACCAATAACTCCTTTGCATACGTCCTACAACAAAGCCTAACTCTAAAAGTTAACTCGTTGGTTCCCATCTGGATCCTGAGTTATAACTTCCCACTTGGACTTCCTTTGCACCTCAGGTTTTGGTCGAATTGGAATTGGTCTTTAGAAGAGTTCACAATCATCGTCGCGTGGTAGTGGTTGAAGCCTAAACCTGGTTCGGTTCGTCTTTCTGGTTCGGTTCGGCCCTCTCCCACTTCGGTTCAGTTCGTACTCCATCATCTCAGTTTGATTCGTGCTCCATCACTTCGGTTCGTGCTTTACACTTTGGTTCGATTCGCTTATGACGAACCAATCCCATCCTCCACTCCTTCTTGTACCAGCTTGATCCAACTCCAGTCCCACTCCTATACGATTTGAACTGGGCCTTCCTTGTTTCCCTTGCATTTGCACGCTGCTGAAGATGCCATCACTCCGGTTTGGTTCGGTCCATCCGATCCGATTCGAACAGGATCGCTGCAAAATTTCCAACAAGTTATTTTTCTTCCATTCTCGCCACATGACAACGTTTTCAAAAATTCTAACTATCTTATGCAATCACAAAGCATACCAAACATTCGTAACAACATATAGATTCAACCAAAAACATCAATTATACATGTCAATTTAGATCAAACATACCCAAACCCATGGTTTTTCCCTTAATCCCCTGAATTCCGAGATTAGTACACTTAATCCAAATTAAAAAAAATATACCATTGACATAAAATATGATTGTAGAATTTATGCGTATTTTTCCATATTTTTCTGAGTCATTAATTCGCTAATTATCACTGATCATCACTAATTAGCCATAATTAGCGAATAAACATGTTAAACACTCACCTTAGCCAATAATTAGTGATAGATCTGGAACTTCTATTGATTTGGCACAGATTCCAATGTGGTGCAGCAGCTCTACCTCGAATTTGATGTTAATATGGCTTGATTTGACGTTGATTTGCTTAATTAGTGATTAGAAAGTGATTAGAGGGAGATTTGGAAGATGGAAGCAATGATTAGGGTTAGAGAAATGTTTGTGGTGGCTAGAAAAATGAAAGGAGACGATTTTCCAACTCCTTTCAGCCCTCCCATAACCCTAATCCTAAAATGGGTTATGGGCCTAGCTGCTAATCACCCTATTAAGCCCGATTAGGCTGTTTTCCATCCGCCAAACCTTATTTCAGCCATATCTCCCAAACGGTAAGTCCGTTTGATCAATGTGACCACTCTAAGGAATGGTAAACCATCATCTTAATCTAATGGAAGTGATTTTAGGTCAAAACTTCTTACCAATCAAAAGTTATAGGCAAAACAAGATTCGCCAAGGGTAAAATGGTCATTTTAAAATCCGGTAAAAATCGTGAATGTGGGAAATGACCCCAATAGTAGTTTCCCAAAGTTACATGAATATATGACTTCTTATGAAAATAAAATAAATATTCTATGATTCTCTATACGTAGAATACGGGCCGTTACACTCTCCTCTCCTGAAGAAATTTTCCCCCTGAAATTCCTTAATCAAGAAAACATACAATGGTGTCTTGCATGCCTATCAACCATTTACAAACAAACAATCGAACATACATAATAAATACAAAAAGCCTGTCTAGCATGCAGCTTACTAACATAGGAATACCATATCACGATTAAAATCTTACTAGGTGAAGAGTTCTGGATACGGCTTCCTTATTCTCTCCTCAGTTTTCCAAGTACAGTCATTCTCATTATCATGCCACTGGACCTTAAGCAGTTTCACCGTCTTCCTTCGAAGTTGTTTCTTAATGTGTCCGACAATAAGAATCGTTCTGTGGCATCCAACTGCCTCGGATTCTACCTCGATATCATCCAACTGATCTGGTGAAATAGTTATATCAAAATCATGTACGAACTTCCTTGATTGAGAAACATGAAATACGTTGTGCACTCCTGCCATCTTGTCAGGTAATCCAACTTTACACGCTAAATTCCCAACTCGCTCTAGAACTGGAAATGGACCAACAAACCTTGGTGTTAACTTACCTCTCTTACCAAATCGAATCACACTCTTCAACAGAGAGATCTTGACGAATACCAAGTCATTAATGGAGAATTTCAAATCTCTCCGTCTTTTATCAGCATAACTCTTATGCCTATCTTGGGTAGCCTTCTTCTGTTGTTGAATAACCTTGATCTTATTTGAAGTTTCTCTTATTACATCTGGCCCAAGCACAAACTTCTCACCGGTTTCCAACCAACATGATTTTGAGTTGCACGGTCTTCCGTACAAAGCTTCAAATGGAGCCATACCAATACTGGACTGATAACTATTATTATATGCGAACTCTACCAGATGCAAATGGTGATCCCATGAACCACCAAAATCCAATATACAGGCTCTCAAAAGATCCTCTAATACATGATTCACCCTCTCTGTTTGACCATCGGTTTGAGGATGGTACGCGGTACTGAGATGTAATTCTAACCCTAAAGCCTCTTGTAAGCTCTTCCAAAACCCACTATTAAATAAGGGATCTCGGTCACTTACAATACCTTTAGGTACTCCATGAAATCTCACTATCCACCTCATATACAGTTCTGCTAACTTAGTTGTCGTTCTATTCAACTTGATCGGTATAAACCTTGCACTCTTGGTCAGTCGATCCACAATCACCCAAATACTATCATGACCCGACCTAGTCCTAGATCAATGAAATCCATTGAGACTTGTTCCCATTTCCATTTGGGAATTTCCAATGGTTGCAACAAACCACTAGGATTTTTTTGCTCGGCTTTAACTGACCGGCAGTTCATGCACTTGGATATAAACTTTCAAACATCTCTCTTCATCCCTTCGCAATAGTTGGTCTGCTTCATGTATCGATACATTTTGTTACCACTGGGATGTATAGTCAGTTTCGAGTGATGACACTCTCTAAGCACTTCATCTCTCAATCCATTAACATTGGGTACAACCAGTCTCCCATTCTTTCGAAGCCATCCTTCTCGATCAAGTCCATACTTGTTCATTTCCTCATCGTCGATACCCATGTCAACTTCGGAGAAGATTTCCAATAGGTTAGGATCGTCCCTCTGACTGGAACTGATCCACTCAATCAAAGTCGGTCTAATCGTCAAACTTGCTAGAATCTTTGGATCTAATTCACATTCAGTCCTGAAATCATATCCCGTGATATACTCCAGTTGCTTCCATTCAAGAAACATTACCCCCTAATTGGTATGTCTCCTACTCAATGCATCAGCTACCGCATTGCCCTTCCCAGGTGTGTATGCAATATTGAAATCATATGAAGCCAAGATGTAACATCCCGAGTTATGCGACAATTTAAAATATTAAATTTTATGTGATGTAGAACAAAATTGTTTTAAATATTAAAATTTATGATTTATATCGTATATTGATAAGATATGTACTAAAATTTAATCATTGAAAAATGATATGCAATAGAATATGTATGATAATAGCAGTGTTTAATAATTTACTTATAATGGAATTTGAAATTTTATTGAATTAACAAATTATAATGGGTTAACTAATTTTGGAATTTTACACATGTTGAAAATTTAATTTATTGTATATAGTAATAATTAACATTCATTGTTTGTACAATGAATGTCAACTCGTAATAAATGTCATTATCTATATGGATTGACAATATAAATTATAGGCCGGTTTATATTGTAATTATTGAGAATTGAAATTTGATTTTTATTTAATTGAATTAAACCGAGTCAATGAATTTATAATTAAAACTTTAATGACTTAATTTGGAAATTTATGGTGAAAACTTAATTGAATGGTTTAAGTATTGAAATTTGATTTATTGTGACATTGTTACCTGTATTGATTTCAATCACATTGTGCATTTGTTTATATTGATAAGTATGGAAAGTTAAACTTAATATTAAATATGAACAAAATTTGATTTAATTAATTTATAATTGAAATTTAAATTAAATATTTGTTTAATAATCAAATGAAAATTAATATGAGTAAAACTTGATCTACTAAGTTAAATTGAATTTTATTTTGATTTAAATAAAGTTGATGTGCATGAAAAAAGGGTAATTATTTGAAATTGGCAATTTATAGTGAATCATTAATACTTAAAATGAATTGGAAAAAATTAATTGCTCAATTTAAACTATTGGAAAGTGGTATTAGAGATCCATAATATATGCAATTTATTTCTACAACTAATGCGAGTCCTAATTTGAATTAGAATAAATTTATTAACGTTTGGTATTAAGTTTAAGATGAATACAAAGAGTGACTGAATGTTGTATTTATTAATTAGACATGTTGGGTATTGAATTAAAGATGAAAACGGAAAGATTTGATTGCTTTAATTGGTAATTAAACCATTAAAATTCCAACATAATTCTCTGCTTAAACCTAATTCTATATCTCCTGGCCGTACAAAATCAAATAGCCGCATTTCTTTTTCTTCTTCTTCAGGGATAGCAATGGCCGTTTTTTTCTTATGCTTTAAAAATCAAAATCTTATCAATCTTTTCATGAAAAATTATAAAAAAAAAAATTGATTCAACCCAGATGAACACCATCTTCGATTCTATATGGTTGCTTGAGGGTGCGACATCAGTTGTTTACTCGATATTATGTCTACAGTGTAGAGAACCAGTTAGGGTTCGGGATTATGATTGATATAGGGCTCGGTCTGCAATTTGGAGATTATATTTGGATTCATGAAGGAAAATAGCGTCGACCGGCAAAACTTTAGGGGAAACGGTGACAAAAAGTGTCGCAACATTTACTGTAGCGTGCGTGAGTATGTTGTAGGACGGAAATTGATGGAGACGGCTGAGTTCGAGAGGTTGATGATGAGAAGGGAGCTTTTGAGAAGAGAACTTCATTGGAGAAAATAGTTTGAATTTTCGTGGTAAGAGTGAGAAGATGGTGAAGAGAAAAGCCACATTTTTTGGCCATGAATGTTTTAACAGCAGGTTCATAATGTAATGGAGGAGAAGAAGGTGGTGAATGGGTTGGTGACGTGGCATTCGGTAAGTGGGTGAGTTATCTTTGTTTATTTTATATAAACTTGAAATGCAAATCGCTAAAACATGTATAACTTTTTCATACGACCTCAGTTTGACACGCGGTTTGTTGCGTTGAAATCGTATCGACGAGCTCTTCGCAATGGACCTGGTTTGGACTAATTCTGAGACTGTCAAATTTTGGGCCTATTTTGGAGTTTAAACGCGTCCAGAACCGAAGGTGAGTGATTTAACCCACTCACGCTTAACTAAAGTATTCTAATATTAGTTAAAATAATACTATGTCATGATATGATTGTTTGTATTGATGTTTGACAGTTTAAATTGCATATTTATATTGATTTGCATCGATATTGTAGTTTAATTTGACTGTTAGATAAAATTTTACAGTTGAGTTAAAATTTGACATTTAATTTCTGTTTTGAAACTTGACACCTGATAATTGGTAAATTTATATGATATTTGACTGTTTGTATGTATTGATGTGATGAATGACTAGAATGTGATATGTTTGACATATTGATGTTAATTGTGTGAATTTACCAGTTATTCACATTTATTTATATATGACCATTGTTGTGTTGATTAATCCCAATCTTTACCCTAGATGTTACGGGCATCGAATAAACCCGGGGTTAATCATTAAAATGAATTAAGAACATAGGTTGAAATGATAAATACCTATGACCCTGACCTGGATTGAAATGATATATATCCTTTCCCAAAGTACTAAAATTAAATTTTAAGTATCACTTAGCCATAGGATAGAAAATTATATACGGACACCGGTTGGTTAAATAAAATTGTTTTAACCATGTGTTTTGAAATGTTGTTTTAAAGACAATATAAGAGATATTTTATAATTTATTTCCTTTGAACTTGAACCTGGAATTTTGAAATATATAAAAAAAGGGGGAAATAAATTAGTATTGTAACTGAAGCTAAATAAAGTGAAATATAATGTAAATCGAATTTATTGAAATTGAATTGTTTTATCCACCTTTGAAATTTATTGTGAATCAACATTGATTTGAATTATATGTGAATTGTGAACTATATTTGACATAAATTGAAATCATTGAAAATGTGAATCTGATTTGGAATGTAGCTAGTTGAATTAATTTGATTGAATTGAAATGAATGTAAATTGGAAGTTTATTCGATGGAATTATTGAAAATTGAGTTGGTTGAATTGAAGTTGAAATTTGACTTCAAGTTTAATTGAAAATGTTAGAGAAACGATTCTAATTCCAACTATAGCATTTCAAATGATTTTATAAACTATTTTAATAACAATTATTTTTCTTTATAAACTAATGTACTTTATTTACTATTTTATTTTATAAATTATTTTAAATAAATTATTTTATAATTTGCTATTTATTTAATAAATTTCTTTAATGTTTTAAGTATATATTTTAATAAATTTGAAAATCTTATTTAAGTATAAACTACTTATTTTTCAAAACTATTTCAATTATATATCTAAATTATTTTAAATATACTATTAACTATTTTATTATTCAAATTATTTAAGTTGGAATTGTTTCAAGATTTAATTTGGTAAATGGAGATTTTATTATGAATAATATTCTATCTTGAATATTTAATGATTTTGAAAATATGATATTTTCATATGAAGTATGAACCCCTTTGAAATGTAAAAGAACTGACCGGTGTGAAAAATGTAAATGATTGGTTGTTAAAGAGACCGGGATCAGATATTGTCATACTCTCTGCCAATACCGAAAACCACTTTAATAACTGTGTACGCGGTGGAGTTCCAGAAATGGTGTTGGATGGATTTGGAGGCGATTACTGGATTTGAAGAAAGAGAACGATGATGGATAACCTTGACCTTCGGGTCATAATTAAAATGACTAAAACAGGAGCCATACCCAGGTTAATTGAGTTAGCTACTCTGAGCAGGCATACTTCTTCGATATCATATATATACTTTGTGATTGATTGGCGCCTTTGATTTGATTTTGGGGTATGTCTGGGGTGGGCGGTAGTTGCGGCTATGCGTTACCACCGGCCTGGGTCAGCAATCCGGTAGAATCACTACTGATGGGTATTGCCTCGATGCCTTGTCATATTTATCCTGATCGAGCCCCCTACGATTTTGATTTAACGTTGTCGTATCACGGCGCATCCCTATCCGTCGACGTACTGGTGTGTTATATGCAAACTGTACGGCAACGGTATAAACGGTGTAAGGGTAATAATGGTAATCCCGCTTACATTATTTTATTATGTTATATTTAACCATAGACATTATTATAATAGCGTATTATATTATATAGTATTAGTTCGACGGATCCTTAGGAGATGGAAATTCCCGTAACATCTCTTAAGTTATTTCATTCATATTATTACATGAAATTTGATTTAAGATCCGAGTGTTTGTTGTGTTTCTTTTTATGCAATACGCTCGGGTCAGACCGAGTTGCAGTTAGCGAAGATTTCTTACTTTTAAGATACAAGATGAAGATGGAATTCAACAGACGTACTATAATTATTATTCCGCTGCAAATGCATTGGTATGTTGTATGTTAATTTACTCTGATAATCGTTGTAAAATATAATAAAATGTATGTTTAACAGCTTCATGAACTGTTACTTATTATTATATTTTGTCCTTCCGCTGCGAGATTCTGTATTTGTTCTTCTTCTTCTCTTTTTTTTTCTTATATAAATCCCAATAACTATCCTTATTTTTGATTTGTTTATGTCGACATTGAGGATCATTGTCGATTTGAACGGTCAAAAATATCAGGATGTTACATTTGGTATCAGAGCTTTGGTTTAGCGAATACCTTGGCTCTATTTGGGATTAACTCATTAGAGATGGAGTAGTAATACTCTAGAATGAGTTTGAGTGTATATGAGAGAGCGTATTTGTATTTTGATATAAAAATGGTTTTATATTGTGTTGGTTGTTCTGTTGAGTATTTATGAATTCTGGTCGGTACTTGGGACGCCAAGGCATCGATAGGGATTTCTAAACACTCGAACAGGGCTTATCGACATAATATTGTTTTGAATTATATTTTAATTATATATAGAATTATTTGAAATATATGAATTTTGATTTTGTTGATGATAATATTGAATTTTCATCATTCATTACTCGATTAATCAATAATTTAAAACTATTAGTTCTTGAATGGTTTAAGAAAGAAATATTGAATAAACTGATAATGAAATATTGAAAATTAATTGGTAGTGAAATAAGAAGTTAAGTATGTATTTGAGAATTTAAAATTTCGGGTGGTTTTATAATATTGATTTAAAAATGGTTTTGAAATAATTTATTTATATTAAAAAAAATTGATTTGTATATATAAATTGTTTTCAAATGAATTTTTGAACTAAGTGTATATTCGTCTTTTATCTTCGGGAAATGATTTCGGTGATGAGTGCACGCATCATCGACGTTTATTTTCGAGAATTTGAGTTGGGTGACCACTTAGAAGCTTATATATTTTGTTTGAAAATTTGATTCATTTAAATCTTTTGAATTATGGTTTGAAGTATTATATATATTATTTTAAAGTTGATTCAGAAATGAACCCGAAGTTGAATTTTTAAGTTCTCGAATAATTGAAATAATGAACTAAACTTAAAATTCTAAGCCATTGAATTGTGAAATAAATAAAATGAATCTAAGAAAAATATGAAATAAAGTAATCTCTTAGAATTGTGAAATGAAAAAAAAAAGTCGAAGCAAATTGGATAATATTGAGTTTGTATAATATTAAACCTTTTCTATGACATATATAACTTAGCATAGTATATAAGAAGTGAAAATGTTATAGGAATTGACAATTACAAAATATACAAGTATAGTTATGAATAATAAAAGGGTGAAATTTTATTGACGGGTTATGAGATTAAAGAAGCCGTAAGTTTGGACCATAACGTCATACGCTTAGATTGTTATGGAAATTGAATTTAACTATGTAAAGTAAATAAAATTTGGACTAATGAATAAATTAGTTAAATAAATTTATAGCCGTAAAATGTTGTACTCTTAGATTGTGTATTATGAAGAGAAAAGAGATATTTTAAGAAATATGCAAATGGTAAATAGTACAAATGAACATGAATGGAGGTAGGGAACTTAAATAAATCTATTTCACTAATGAATATTGATGTCCAAATAGAAAATTAAGTATTTATAGGAATAAATGAAATTGACATGGTAGTGTATGAAGGAAAAATGAACTTATTAAAGAGACAAATTAATGGAATGAAAAATAATAATAGATATATGATATAATATGGAAATGCACTTAAATGGTTAAATATGTAATGCTAATTGAAATGGACATTTTGAATGATACTACAGTACATCCTATTGTATATAATTTTTTTTTTCTTTCCAAAAATGTCAAGAAGTTAAAGTGATAATATAATTGGTAATTGTACATTATACTAGTAAACGAAACTTGGGTAATAAAGGTTAATGAGAATGAACATTCGAATAGAAGCAGATTTGGTTATATGAATGTAAACAAATCAAATGATAAATGAAATTGATGGTAGATTTAAAATTCTATAATTAATCAAAACTTAACTTATGAAGTCTAATCAAATGAATGTCGAATATAAATGGAATTGGATTAGGTGGTTGTAAACAAAGCCAGTGTAAATATATTTACATTCAATGTCGATTAAAATAATTGAAAGTGAACAAGAAATTAGATGATTAGGTAAATAAATTGACAACTTCCTAACTACGCCTTTTCGAGGACGAAAAGTTTTCAGTGGGGAAGAGTGTAACATCCCGAGTTATGCGACAATTTAAAATATTAAATTTTATGTGATTTAGAACAAAATTGTTTTAAATATTAAAATTTATGATTTATATCGTATATTGATAAGATATGTACTAAAATTTAATCATTGAAAAATGATATGCAATAGAATATGTATGATAATAGCAGTGTTTAATAATTTACTTATAATGGAATTTGAAATTTTATTGAATTAACAAATTATAATGGGTTAACTAATTTTGGAATTTTACATATGTTGAAAATTTAATTTATTGTATATAGTAATAATTAACATTCATTGTTTGTACAATGAATGTCAACTCGTAATAAATGTCATTATCTATATGGATTGACAATATAAATTATAGGCCGGTTTATATTGTATTATTGAGAATTGAAATTTGATTTTTATTTAATTGAATTAAACCGAGTCAATGAATTTATAATTAAAACTTTAATGACTTAATTTGGAAATTTATGGTGAAAACTTAATTGAATGGTTTAAGTATTGAAATTTGATTTATTGTGACATTGTTACCTGTATTGATTTCAATCACATTGTGCATTTGTTTATATTGATAAGTATGGAAAGTTAAACTTAATATTAAATATGAACAAAATTTGATTTAATTAATTTATAATTCAAATTTAAATTAAATATTTGTTTAATAATCAAATGGAAATTAATATGAGTAAAACTTGATCTACTTAGTTAAACTGAATTTTATTTTGATTTAAATAAAGTTGATGTGCAAGAAAAAAAGGGTAATTATTTGAAATTGGCAATTTATAGTGAATCATTAATGCTTAAAATGAATTGGAAAAAATTAATTGCTCAATTTAAACTATTGGAAAGTGGTATTAGAGATCCATAATATATGCAATTTATTTCTATAACTAATGTGAGTCCTAATTTGAATTAGAATAAATTTATTAACGTTTGGTATTAAGTTTAAGATGAATACGAAGAGTGACTGAATGTTGTATTTATTAATTAGACATGTAGGGTATTGAATTAAAGATGAAAACGGAAAGATTTGATTGCTTTAATTGGTAATTAAACCATTAAAATTCCAACATAATTCTCTGCTTAAACCTAATTCTATATCTCCTGGCCGTACAAAATCAAATAGCCGCATTTCTTTTTCTTCTTCTTCAGGGATAGCAATGGCCGTTTTTTTCTTATGCTTTAAAAATCAAAATCTTATCAATCTTTTCATGAAAAATTATAAAAAAAAATTGATTCAACCCAGATGAACACCATCTTCGATTCTATATGGTTGCTTGAGGGTGCGACATCAGTTGTTTACTCGACATTATGTCTACAGTGTAGAGAACCAGTTAGGGTTCGGGATTATGATTGATATAGGGCTCGGTCTGCAATTTGGAGATTATATTTGGATTCATGAAGGAAAATAGCGTCGACCGGCAAAACTTTGGGGGAAGCGGTGACAAAAAGTGTCGCAACATTTACTGTAGCGTGCGTGAGTATGTTGTAGGACGGAAATTGATGGAGACGGCTGAGTTCGAGAGGTTGATGATGAGAAGGGAGCTTTTGAGAAGAGAACTTCATTGGAGAAAATAGTTTGAATTTTCGTGGTAAGAGTGAGAAGATGGTGAAGAGAAAAGCCACATTTTTTGGCCATGAATGTTTTAACAGCAGGTTCATAATGTAATGGAGGAGAAGAAGATGGTGAATGGGTTGGTGACGTGGCATTCGGTAAGTGGGTGAGTTATCTTTGTTTATTTTATATAAACTTGAAATGCAAATCGCTAAAACATGTATAACTTTTTCATACGACCTCAGTTTGACACGCGGTTTGTTGCGTTGGAATCGTATCGACGAGCTCTTCGCAATGGACCTGGTTTGGACTTATTCTGAGACTGTCAAATTTTGGGCCTATTTTGGAGTTTAAACGCGTCCAGAACCGAAGGTGAGTGATTTAACCCACTCACGCTTAACTAAAGTATTCTAATATTAGTTAAAATAATACTATGTCATGATATGATTGTTTGTATTGATGTTTGACAGTTTAAATTGCATATTTATATTGATTTGCATCGATATTGTAGTTTAATTTGACTGTTAGATAAAATTTTACAGTTGAGTTAAAATTTGACATTTAATTTCTGTTTTGAAACTTGACACCTGATAATTGGTAAATTTATATGATATTTGACTGTTTGTATGTATTGATGTGATGAATGACTAGAATGTGATATGTTTGACATATTGATGTTAATTGTGTGAATTTACCAGTTATTCACATTTATTTATATATGACCATTGTTGTGTTGATTAATCCCAATCTTTACCCTAGATGTTACGGGCATCGAATAAACCCGAGGTTAATCATTAAAATGAATTAAGAACATAGGTTCAAATGATAAATACCTATGACCCTGACCTGGATTGAAATGATATATATCCTTTCCCAAAGTACTAAAATTAAATTTTAAGTATCACTTGGCCATAGGATAGAAAATTATATACGGACACCGGTTGGTTAAATAAAATTGTTTTAACCATGTATTTTGAAATGTTGTTTTAAAGACAATATAAGAGATATTTTATAATTTATTTCCTTTGAACTTGAACCTGGAATTTTGAAATATATAAAAAAAAGGGGGAAATAAATTAGTATTGTAACTGAAGCTAAATAAAGTGAAATATAATGTAAATCGAATTTATTGAAATTGAATTGTTTTATCCACCTTTGAAATTTATTGTGAATCAACATTGATTTGAATTATATGTGAATTGTGAACTATATTTGACATAAATTGAAATCATTGAAAATGTGAATCTGATTTGGAATGTAGCTAGTTGAATTAATTTGATCGAATTGAAATGAATGTAAATTGGAAGTTTATTCAATGGAATTATTGAAAATTGAGTTGGTTGAATTGAGGTTGAAATTTGACTTCAAGTTTAATTGAAAATGTTAGAGAAACGATTCTAATTCCAACTATAGCATTTCAAATGATTTTATAAACTATTTTAATAATAATTATTTTTCTTTATAAACTAATGTACTTTATTTACTATTTTATTTTATAAATTATTTTAAATAAATTATTTTATAATTTGCTATTTATTTAATAAATTTCTTTAATGTTTTAAGTATATATTTTAATAAATTTGAAAATCTTATTTAAGTATAAACTACTTATTTTTCAAAACTATTTCAATTATATATCTAAATTATTTTAAATATACTATTAACTATTTTATTATTCAAATTATTTAAGTTGGAATTGTTTCAAGATTTAATTTGGTAAATGGAGATTTTATTATGAATAATATTCTATCTTGAATATTTAATGATTTTGAAAATATGATATTTTCATATGAAGTATGAACCCCTTTGAAATGTAAAAGAACTGACCGGTGTGAAAAATGTAAACGATTGGTTGTTAAAGAGACCGGGATCAGATATTGTCATACTCTCTGCCAATACCGAAAACCACTTTAATAACTGTGTACGCGGTGGAGTTCCAGAAATGGTGTTGGATGGATTTGGAGGCGATTACTGGATTTGAAGAAAGAGAACGATGATGGATAACCTTGACCTTCGGGTCATAATTAAAATGACTAAAACAGGAGCCATACCCAGGTTAATTGAGTTAGCTACTCTGAGCAGGCATACTTCTTCGATACCATATATATACTTTGTGATTGATTGGCGCCTTTGATTTGATTTTGGGGTATGTCTGGGGTGGGCGGTAGTTGCGGCTATGCGTTACCACCGGCCTGGGTCAGCAATCCGGTAGAATCACTACTGATGGGTATTTGTAATAACCCTAAAATTCTGAGCCGGTTTAAAATTTTTATTTTGGCAATTTTAGCGAATTTTGAACATTTAAAATAGATTATTTTAAATCATATCGACGAGAAATTTATTTTCAATATAATTCGAACGTTTATATTATATACGCCGTCGTTAGAATATAGATAATTATATATAATTATAAATAGAATTGAAAATGGCGCGGTAGTTCGATAATTCGATTTCAAATTTCATTTGAATGTACCGGGTGCAAAACAAACCGGATTTTAGTGAAACCAAAAACATTAGGATCTAATTGGTGATATCTTTCCAACGAATCTGAAAAATCAAAATTTCATAGCGGGAATCAAAAGATATGTCCAATTGAAAATTCTGAATAGTCGCTATGGAATTCAGGCCCTTAAAAATGGGAATTTTGCAAATGACCTCGGATTCTGATGAAACCACTTTTGTTGGATCCGCAGTGTCAAGTTATTGCTAGATTCCAAATTTAATAATTTTTCGAATCAATATGTGAGCGTGGCATAGGAAAACGCGTTTGACCAGTTTCAGTTGATTTTAATCGACTGGAAATTGGCCATTTTTCAAACGGTCTCAGAATTCGACGAAACTAGTTTTGTTAGGACCGTATCGTCAATACGAAGCTAGAAAATATTTTTCTGGAATTTTTAAAGTTCGTATGCGACCCCGGTAATTTGAAATGTAGGTTTAAAATTGAATATATAGATTTATATTTTAATTTCAATCAAAACTGATCGAAACAGTCGAATTGGGTTACGAAACATATCCCATTGTGTTCGCTATGGGGGTAATTAGCTAGGGGTGACAGTCGTTGGGCTTGAATCGAGGTTCGAAATAAAAGTCAGTTTTAGTGAGGAATTAAATATTAATAAAATTAAATTGAAAGGGGTATAAAGGGAAAATCGTTAACCCTAGTTTCCCTGTTCATTTCAGTTGCCGCCCCTTTTTAAAATTAAACCCCTCGTCGATTTCAATCTACTCTCGACCAAATCGGAGGCGCCGCCTCGTCCATCGCCGGAGCTGGAGACCGCCACCCCCCTTTCAATCCGCCGTTCCCCCAGACCGAGCTCCGGCCTCCACCGTAGCCCTCCAACCCGATCCTCCATAACCCCTCGTTCGAACCCCCTACAGCCGCGAACCCTAAATCGAGACCCCCCCTCATCTCTTCTGAAAGCCGCCAGCATACGAGGGCCCCACCGCGAGCCTGAGGCACCGCCACAGCCATCAGGAGGACTGCTTCGCCTCTCCTGCCACCTCGAGACGCTGGTGCTACTCCCCCTCTGGCCGTGGAGCCTCCGGCAACCCAAAACAGTGAGTGTACATTTTATTTTTCATTTTTACTTAATGAAATCAGTTTTTAAGTTATAAAAATTATCTTTTATACATACGTAAAAATTGGTTTTTATTTGTTTGAATGGTAATAGAAAAGTTAGATTTTTATAAATAAAGATACGATTTTTATAAAGTAGAAAATATAAAAAGGGAAGGGTTTTATACAGGTAGCGAATAAAAATATAATCTTTATCTTATAGAAGGACTAAAAATATTATCTTTATGTGGTAGAGATAATAAAAATATAATTTTTATATAATATAGACAATAAGAATTCGATCTTTATTATGTAGGAAGTATAAAGATATGATTTTTATAAGGTAGAAGTATTAAAAATATGCTCTTTGCTAAGTAAAAATATAATTTTTATCTATATAGTGGCAATGTAAAAATAGAATTTTTATTCATATAGTAAAGTAAAAATTCGACTTTTATATATTGAATAGTAAAGTAAAAATTCGATTTTTATATAGAGTATAGCGAAGTGAAAATTCGATTTTTAAATGTATGAAGCGATTGTAAAAATATGATTTTTAAATTGAAAGTGAATAAATAAGAATGTGATTTTTATTTTAAAGACATCAATATATAAAAATGTGATTTTTACATATGTAGAGAATACGGGCAACGAAGGTGATAAAAAGGCGAGAACGGTGAAGACTTCTCTAAATGAAGAGTCGTGATATTGGATAGCTATCGGTGAGAATTTCTCACCTTTCAATTTCTTTTCTAATTATATATATATACATACTAGGATGCAGACGGTGCTTAGTAGCACCCGACACAATCGTCCACAGACCATGGACTTGTTTGTTTGGTTGCATAAATTAGTTAGATGATTTGATTTGAATTTGGTTGTTTGGTGAATTTGATTGATGTGTGAATGGCGTGGGCCTTCACTAGACCGGGGATAAGGCTAGGCCTTGTCCCGTTTCTAGTATCGTGCCGTTATGCCGCCGAAATTTTCTAAAATAAGTTAGAAAAATAAAAATATCATTTTATTGAATAAATGAATTGAATAGAAATTCATATGTTAAAATAAAATATTTTATCGTTAAAAATATAATTTTTAACGTGAGGTGAATAAAATAAAATATTCATTTACAAACCGGACGGTTTGTTTATGTACACTGATTTGACTGACATTGATTGGGACGATAAATTTCACACATCGCCCAACTGCACAAATAAAATCTGTGTTTGATTGTTTTGAAACCCCACATGGGTGTTGGGATGAAATTTGAAGTTCACTCATCCTGATTGATTAAATATGTCGATCGATTGATTGACAGGCTGTTATAAGCGTTAGATATCTATATTTGATGCCTATACAGTGTAGTGCACTTTGGATGATGATTGATTATTTATCGTTGCTATTATATACATTTGTTGTATGAAAATCCGTATAATTAATTTTATATGGTGATTGATTGGGCCTCATTCCAATTTAGAGAATAAAGAATATTATAAAATAAAGGTTCATGTGTTGACTGTACTCATCCGTTGAGATTAGTCATGTGTTGAACGAAGTATTTTTATAATAAAATTTACATCTTTATCAATATAATATAAATGTTCATGTGTTGACTGTACTCATCCGTTGAGATTAGTCATGTGTTGAACGAAGTATTTTTATAATAAAATTTACATCTTTATCAATATAATATAAAGGTTCATGTGTTGACTGTACTCATCCGTTGAGATTAGTCATGTGTTGAACGAAGTATTTTTATAATAAAATTTACATCTTTATCAATATAATATAAATGTTCATGTGTTGACTGTACTCATCCGTTGAGATTAGTCATGTGTTGAACGAAGTATTTTTATAATAAAATTTACATCTTTATCAATATAATATAAATGTTCATGTGTTGACTGTACTCATCCGTTGAGATTAGTCATATGTTGAACGAAGTATTTTTATAATAAAATTTACATCTTTATCAATATAATATAAATGTTCATGTGTTGGCTGTACTCATCCGTTGAGATTAGTCATGTGTTGAACGAAGTATTTTTATAATAAAATTTACATCTTTATCAATATAATATAAATGTTCATGTGTTGACTGTACTCATCCGTTGAGATTAGTCATGTGTTAAACGAAGTATTTTTATAATAAAATTTACATCTTTATCAATATAATATAAAGGTTCATGTGTTGACTGTACTCATCCGTTGAGATTAGTCATGTGTTGAACGAAATATTTGAAACGAAATATTTGTAAAAGAAATATTTGAAACAGAACATTTGAGAAATAGAAACATATGAAGCCGTGTTGATTAGATTGACGCCATTTTGACGTGAACGATATTTATATCGATTTTATTCATTTCGAAATGAATTGAATTGAAAACGATTTCGAAATGAATTGAATTGAAAACGATTTCGAAATGAATTGAATTGAAAACGATTTCGAAATGAATTGAATTGAAAACGATTTCGAAATGAATTGAATTGAAAACGATTTCGAAATGAATTGAATAGAAAACGATTTCGAAATGAATTTAATTGAAAAGGATTTCGAAATGAATTGAATTGAAAACGATTTCGAAATGAATTGAATAGAAAACGAATTTGATTTCAATTGAATATATAACGATTTCGAAATGAATTGAATTGAAAACGATTTCGAAATGAATTGAATATATAACGATTTCGAAATGAATTGAATTGAAAACGATTTCGAAATGAATTGAATTGAAAACGATTTCGAAATGAATTGAATTGAAAACGATTTCGAAATGAATTGAATTGAAAACGATTTCGAAATGAATTGAATTGAAAACGATTTCGAAATGAATTGAATAGAAAACAAATTTGATTTCAATTGAATATATAACGATTTCGAAATGAATTGAATTGAAAACGATTTCGAAATGAATTGAATATATAACGATTTCGAAATGAATTGAATTGAAAACGATTTCGAAATGAATTGAATTGAAAACGATTTCGAAATGAATTGAATAGAAAACGATTTCGAAATGAATTGAATAGAAAACGATTTCGAAATGAATTGAATTGAAAACGATTTCGAAATGAATTGAATTGAAAACGATTTCGAAATGAATTGAATAGAAAACGAATTTGATTTCAATTGAATATATAACGATTTCGAAATGAATTGAATTGAAAACGATTTCGAAATGAATTGAATATATAACGATTTCGAAATGAATTGAATTGAAAACGATTTCGAAATGAATTGAATTGAAAACGATTTCGAAATGAATTGAATAGAAAACGATTTCGAAATGAATTGAATAGAAAACGAATTTGATTTCAATTGAATATATAATGAATTTGATTCGAATAGAAAACCAATTTGAATTGAATCGAATAGAAAACCAATTTGAATTGAATCGAATTGAAAACGACTTTGGAATTGAATCAAATTGAAAACGAATTCAAATTGAATAGAAAGTGAATTGAAACAAATTCAAATTGAATTGAAATTTGAATTGAATAGAAATGAATTTTAAACGAACTTTTAAAGAAGAATTCAATTTTTCTTTGAATTGAAATGGAGGTTGAAATTGTTTTTGAAATGAATTCAAAACTATTTTTATAATTCGTTTTAAATAGTAATCGACGAAATATATATTATATATTATATATATAATATAATGGCCTGAATAGAACGAGTCGCGCCGCGGCAGTTCGTGAATTTCGACCATTTATTTCAAACGGACATTACGGGAGATCCGACCGTCGGATTCTCCTAAAACCGGAACCGTTGGGTTCGTTTCAGAAAGAGCTTTCTAACGAATATTAGAAATTCAAATTCTAACGGTTGGATTTGGAGATACGTCCAAATCAAATTTGGAAAAGGTCGTTGTAAGTGCAGTTCGATGGCCGTTGATGGAAATCGACTGTACGGGCCTTGATAAAATTATTAAAAATATCAATAATTTGTGTAAAATCAGAAGAAATGATTTGGGAAAAATTGGGATGAAAAACTCCTTATTTGAAAAGATAAAAATAGATTTTTATCGAAATGAACTAGTTTTGAACCAAATTTAAAACCCAATTAGTTTTAAATAAATAAATTAGATTTAAAAAGGGGTTTTAAATAATCGGAATTTCTAATATATTTGATTGGATTTGAAATGGGTTTATCGTGAACGGTGTTTTAAATAACACTAGTTCTTTAACCCGATAATAAATAGAATGTGATTTGGGTTTGTCGTGAACTGTGTTTTAAATAACACCTAGTTCTTTAACCCAGTAAAAGGAGTTTTAACGAATCTGCAATTAGATTGAAATGTGAATTCATAATTTAAATTATCAAATTTAGAAATGAGCGAGAATGGAGTATTGCCAGTTTTGCTCCAAAGCGATAGTTAAATCTTTAATTAGATTTGAACGTGAAATAGTAATTAATTTTACCGATAACACCGTGATGTTAGATATGGAGTATTACCAGTTTTGCTTCATGGGATGAATAGGTTGGGATTGGGAAATAAAATAAACAATTACGTCGGTGTGGTTCGCTAATCTCGACTAGTTTAGAAAACCATAATTTGGTTTTAAACGACATCCAAAGGATGATTAAAGGATAAATTTTAAAGAATTTATCTTGGATAAAATTAATGGGAACCTTTCCCTAAAAATGTGATTTTGTGAATAAAAGAATATTCTGAATTGGAATGAGGCGTATGTTGTGTTTATGTAACATTTGTTTTAATATACGCGGGTTGTTCGGAAAGGCCGGGTTTATACCCATTCTGAATAACCGACTCGACGATAAGTCGAAGATGAAGACGGTGGTCGAAGACCGGAAGTCTTCACATCGTTTTGGGTAATTACTGACGATCCTGATTGGGCTGTACGCCCAAGAGGATGGAAACAGTTGGTGGTCTTCCAGACGTACTTGGAGATGGAGGGATATGCGAGGAAAGTGCCTCCGGTTTCGTTCAGACCCAGAACGGACTTGTAAATGGATTGTGTGTCTGACATTGGATTTTATTCTGTGTTGATTGATTTCTGTTAAATATATATCTGTTTGGCGGCGGAGAATTTATTCTCTTGCTTAACGCCCTTCTCTGAGACGTACGAGCTTAGAGGTTATATATCGATAGATATCAATCGCATAGCATGAATTGCCACTGTGGCACGCTGAGATGCAATGATCAAGGCTTCTGTTGAAAAGCAAAGTCTTGTGGTTGATGATCAAAGCACGGCCTTTGCGGCGTAGCTTTGTGTGTAACGTGAATTCGCGAGCCTCACACCTCGGTATGAGTTAAAAACGGGATACGGGCCGTTGGGAGAGCACGACGTTTCTTTCTAGCTTTGGTGGTGTCAGTGACTTACCAGCCCTGACATTTATATACTTTTCACCTTTGTGGTTGTTGGAATGAGGCGCCTCGATTATAGGTCTGTAAGGACCGGGAAACGTGTGTTCAGGAATAAATAATCCTCTAACGTAAGTGAGGACCGGCCCAACCGATCCAAGTGGCTGCCCAGAGTGTGTAGTCCTGAGCATTTGCTAGAGTGTCTCGAACGCGAAGAGGAGCTTGCCCCTTGCCTCGACTCATGACGGAATTCAATTTCCAATACGTGTAATTCGTCTTTAATTGTAGAACTAGTATGGCGACATAGTAGATGGTAGCTATGCCGCCTATGATTTATATTTATGATTGAAATTGTTTTGACACTATACACTTATCATAGTATCAAATGATTTGTTTTAAACGTATCAAGCATGCTTTGGCTGTTATAAGGGAAAACCCTATCCCCCGGCTTGCGTTGCATTGTGTGATAGGACCTGGGTCTTATAACAGCTTCATTTTTCTTTATTTAGCATTGCGCTGTTGTTTTATGCACTGGTATTCTTGGGAGGAAACCCGTTCCGTGTTATACGGCGTGGTCCCTTAAATTACTCTCTTTTAAAGTAAAGTTTTAAATAACTGTTTTAGTTCTCACACCAGTCACATGACTGACCTGGAGTTTATTGTTTTAACCTAAACTCTGGGTGCCCTCATTTTTCGCACGGGCAGCTAGTAGTTTTGGTTTTGCAGATTTATATTCACAGGGTCCTGATTTACAGCTGGAATGATATCCGGAAAGCTCTGTATCCGTATATCACCTTCAGTTGTGCTTTATATTATTTTTCCGCTGCTATGTAATTTATTGTAATCTCTGATAATTTTCGAATGTAATTTATTCATTCATACTCTGTATATTCTTGTATCTGATGGAATTGTTGTAATAGCAATGAAATGTTCTTCTGTTTGTTTTCTGATTTGTCCTGTTCTCAACGATCAGGGGTTTCGAACAGTCTAGATCGGTTTAATGACTGATTCGGATCGAGCGAAATTCCCGGCCATCACAGTATTGCCTCGATGCCTTGTCATATTTATCCTGATCGAGCCCCCTACGATTTTGATTTAACGTTGTCGTATCACGGCGCATCCCTATCCGCCGACGTACTGGTGTGTTATATGCAAACTGTACGGCAACGGTATAAACGGTGTAAGGGTAATAATGGTAATCCCGCTTACATTATTTTATTATGTTATATTTAACCATAGACATTATTATAATAGCGTATTATATTATATAGTATTAGTTTGACGGATCCTTAGGAGATGGAAATTCCCGTAACATCTCTTAAGTTATTGCATTCATATTATTACATGAAATTTGATTTAACTAATATGAGAATGATTTAGTTCTGATCTGAGTGTTTGTTGTGTTTCTTTTTATGCAATACGCTCGGGTCAGACCGAGTTGCAGTTAGCGAAGATTTCTTACTTTGAAGATACAAGATGAAGATGGAATTCAACAGACGTACTATAATTATTATTCCGCTGCAAATGCATTGGTATGTTGTATGTTAATTTACTCTGATAATCGTTGTAAAATATAATAAAATGTATGTTTAACAGCTTCATGAACTGTTACTTATTATTATATTTTGTCCTTCCGCTGCGAGATTCTGTATTTGTTCTTCTTATTCTCTTTTTTTTCTTATATAAATCCCAATAACTATCCTTATTTTTGATTTGTTTATGTCGACATTGAGGATCATTGTCGATTTGAACGGTCAAAAATATCAGGATGTTACACAAGAACTCAAACCATTCCTGTAGACGAAAATTTAAATACTTTTGGGAGAAAAGATATTTTAATGACTTATGATCCGTAAGCAACTCGAACCTTTCTCCCAAGAGATAGTGTCTCCACATCTTCAACCCGAACATGATCGCTGCCAATTCCAAATCATAGGTAAGATATCTCTTCTCATGTCGTTTTAGTTGTCGACTAGCATAAGCCATAACCCTACCTCTTTGCATTAGTACAACACCTAGTCTGGTACCACAGGCATTCGTGTATACTATCATCCCTTCGCTCTCCTTAGGAATAACATACACTAGTGCACACGTCAACTTCTATTTTAGGGTTTTAAATGCATTCTCACGCCTTTCTTCCCAAACAAAAGCTTGATTCTTCTTGGTCAACTGAGTTACGGTGCCGCTATCTTGGAGAAGTCTTGAATAAAATTACGATAATATCTAGCTAATCCCAAGAAACTTCTCACGTCCATTACATTCTTGGACGTAGACCAATATTGCACCGTAGCCACCTTCGCAGGGTCCACGACAATACCATTCTCTGAAACAACATGGCCCAAGAACCTCACTTCCCTCCTTCAGAGGTGACACTTAGAAAATTTTGCTTTCAATTGATGTTTCCTCAACACCTCCATCACTGTCCTCAAATGTTCCTTGTGTTCTTCCTCTATCCTCGAGTAAACCAAGATATCGTCCATGAACACAAGAACAAACTTATTTAATGGATCCCTGAAAACCTTATTCATAAGATCCACAACATATGCGGGTGCATTGGTCAACCCGAATGGCATGACCAACCACTCATAGAATTCAAATGGCGTCCGAAATGTCGTTTTAGGTATACTCTCAGTTGCTACTCGGAGCTGATGAAATCCTATCAAGAGATCCAGTTGGGAAAACACTCTTGATCCATTTAACTGATCAAACAAATCATCTATCCATGGAAGAGGATACTTATTATTCCTAGTCACCTTATTTAACTCGCGGTAGTCCACACATAAGCGAAGGGAACCATCGTCCTTGGTAGCAAATGCAACTGGTGCTCCCTACTCGAAAAAACTCCTTCCAATAAATCCCTTCTTCAAAAGATCGCCTACTTGCACTTTGAGCTCTTGCTGATCCCTTGGTGCCAAACGACGAAGAGGCATCACTATATGTCTGACATCTTTCATTAAGTCAATCCGAAACTCGATTTCTCGGTGAGGTGGAAGTTTGGACACTCCCTCAAAGATGTCTGGATACTCGCCAGTAATAGGCACATCTGATAACTCATCATGCGAGATGTCGAGGGAATTTTGAAAACTAGACATCACCCCATCATTAGGTAGGCAACCCAACACCACCCTGCCCATCATTCGCTCTAATGGTCACCAAAACCCCTCACAATCTACCACCACCCCATACCTTTGGAGCCAACCGACCCCCAAAATAATGCCAAACACAGTAAAGTCCAAAACAAAATAATCACAAGCAATCATACATCCATGACTCGATAAGACCAAACTACAACAAATCATACAAAGGCTAGTCGAACCACTGATCAAGATCGTCACAACTAAAGGTCTATCGAAAATCTCGGGTTCCAATCCCAACCTATCTGCCAGGTCACTAGATACGAAGAAATGAGAAGCCCTGATATCAAACAAAACTCAAACAGGAACATCAAAAATGGAAAGCATACCTTGAATAACGACACCCTTTCCCTTCTTTGCCGCAGTTGGAGCATCCGACGAGGAAGGAACAACGTTGATAACTTATGCTTTCATGATCTTCTTCTCCTTAGGGGATTATGGACATTTATTCTTGAAATTTCCCACTTGGTCACACTTGAAGCACTTCGTTTCCCCTGGATTTGCTCGACAATCTTTGGCATCGTGGCCCTTCTTGCCATAGCTAAAGCACTCGATATATTTCTTATTCTTCTTTTTCTAACAATCTTTGGTATAGTTTTGTTTTCTTTTATTCTGAGACTTCTTGTTGCCTTCACCGCTTGCATGCGGTTTTGGGTCCTCTGTAGATGTAATAGCAACCTCGGTCTTTGTCTTAGGGTAAAGGATCTCTGATCTTAATGCCTTCCCCATAATAGGTTCGAAAGCCTCATCGATATGGTTTATAAGTCTTTCCCCCAAGCACTCATCTAAGCCAGTTATGAACTTCTTGTTTTTCTTCTCGGCAGTCTCGATAAGAGATAATCCATATTTCGATAAGGTATCAAGTTCAACAATATAATCCGAGACTGCCCTACCATTCTGCTTAGGTTCCAAAAATTTCCTAAACAATTCTTATTTTTGAGCAACTCGAATAAAATTGTCACTGAAGCGAGTCTTAAACTGATCCTAAGTGACTTGATCCTCTGGAGCAGTTGCTTTAATAACATTCCACCAATTCATTGCCCGTCCAATTCATTCCACCAATTCATGTGTTGTAAGAAATATAGATTCATGTGTTGAATAGAATAAATATTCATTTGTTGAATAGAATAACGAAGTTATTGAAATATATAAAGCCATATTGGTTAGATATGCGCCACTTGGCGTGAACGATATTTATATCGATTATGTTAGTTTTTATAATAATTATAGAAAAGGAAGTGATTTCAAAATATAACGTTTTGAACATATTATCATTTGTATATCGATGATGTGGAATATTCAATTTTGATTCGAAATTGAATATGAAGTTGAAATCGTTTCGAAAAAGAATTTAAAATAATTTATAAAATACATTTTAAAAGGAAATTGATGAAATATATATATATAATATATATTAAATGGCCTGAATAGAACGCGCTGCGCCGCGACCGTTCGCGAATTTGACCATTGACTTCAAATTGAAGTTACGGGAGATCCGACCGTCGGATTCTACTGAAACCAGAACCGTTGGGTTGGTATCGAAAATAGCTTTCCAATGAATATTAGAAATTTGAAATCTAACGGTTGGATTTGGAATTATGTTCAAATCAAATTTGGAAAAGGTCGCTGTAAGTGCAGTTCGATGGCCGTTATTGAAAACCGACTGTACGGGCCTTGATAAAATTATTAAAAATATTAATAATTTGTGTAAAATCATAATAAATGAATTGGAAAGAACTGGGATGAAAAAATCCACATTTGAAAGGATAAAAATATATTTTTATCGAAATGAATTAGTTTTGAACTAGATTTGAAATGGTTTTGAAAATAATAAGAATTTCCAGTATATGAATTGGAATGGATTTGAATCGAAATTATCTTCGGAATATTTCGATGTTGGATTTCGTGATTATAAATATATGGTTGTGGAAATTTGAAAGATATATTTTATATCGTTATTTACAATATGATATTTGTTGGTTTCTGAATTTGATATTGAATATAAGCCGGTATATTTTCTATTCAGAGCCTTGTATTTAATATCAAATGGGATTTTGGGTTCGCCATGAATGATGTCTTAAATAACACTGTTCTTAAACCCAGTTTAGAAAAGAATAAATCTTTTAATTAAGATTTAGTGAAATTGTCCAGTTAATTAGTATTTAATTGGAATTGAATTTGAATTGTTTTTTGGGGTTTATCGTGAGCGGTGTTTTGAATAACACATGTTCTTTAACCCGATTAACAATAGAAAGTGATTTTGGGTTTATCGTGAATCGTGTTTTAGGTGATGTTGGTTCTTTAACCCAGTTAAAGGCAGGATATTGATTTTTGAGAAGATTAAAACTAAGTGGAGTTTTAATGAATCTTTAATTAGATTGAAAAGATCGAGAATGGAGTTCACCAGTTTTGCTCCAAAGCGATAGTTAAATCCTTAATTAGATTTGAACATGAAATAGTAATTAATATTTACCGATAACACCGTGGTGTTAGATATGGAGTATTACCAGTTTTGCTCCATGGGATGAATAGGTTGGGATTGGGAAATATAATAAATATTTACTTCGGTGTGGTTCGCTAATCCCGATTAGTTTGGAAAACCTTAACACGGTTTGAAATGATATCCAAAGGAAGATTAAAGAATAAATTTAGAAGAATTTATCTTTGATAAAATTAATGGGAACCTTTCCCTAAGAATGTAAAATTTGAATAAAAGAATATTCTGAATTGGAATTTGGCGTATGTTATGTTTGTGTAACACTTGTTCATTTTATACGCGGGTTATTCGGAAAGGCCGGGTTTATACCCATTCTGAATAACAGATTCGACGATAAGTCGAAGATGAAGACGGTGGTTGAAGACCGGAAGTCTTCACATCATTTGGATGATTATTGACGATCTTGATTGGGCTGTACATCCAAGAGGAGGGAATCAGTCGGTGATCGTCCAGACGTACTTGGAGATCGATGGATATGTGAGGAAAGTTCCTTCGGTTTCGTTCAGACCCAGAACGAACTTGTAAATGGACTGTGTGTCTGACATTGGATTTTATTCTGTGTTAACTGATCTCTATTGAATATACATCTGTTTGGCGGCGGAGAATTTATTCTCTGCTTAACGCCCTTCTCTGAGACGTACAAGCTTAGAGGTTGTATATCGATGGACATTAGTCGCATGGAGTGAATTTTCTGTGTGGCATGCCTAAGTGGCAGATGATCAAGGCTTCTGTTGAAAAGCAAAGTCTTGTGGTTGATGATCAAAGCACGGCATGTGTAGCATAGCTTTGTGTATAGCGTTAATTCGCGAGCCTCACACTTCGGTATGAGTCCAAAACGGGATAAGGACGTTGGGAGAACACGACGTTTCTTTCTAGCTATGGGTGATGTCCGTGACCTGCCAGCCCTGACATTTATATACTTTTTACCTGTGTGGTTGTTGGAATGTGAGGCGCCTCAAATATATGGTCGATAACTAGCACTATGTGAGCCGACGTACAAACCATTATATAGGTCCTATAGGACCGGCAAACATGTGTTCAGGAATTGCCAATCCTTGAAAGTAAGAAAGGACCGGCCCAACCAATTCCAAGGATCGCTGTGTGTGGTCCTAAGACATTTGCTATTGTGTCTAGAACGGAGAGGAGCTTGCCGCTTGCCTCGACTCATAATGGAATCCAATTTCCAATACGTGTCATTGCGGTTTTATTTGTAGAGCCTAGTATGGCGACATGATATATGGTACCCATGCCGTCTATGATTGATATTTATGATTGAAATTGTTTTGACACTATACACTTACAATAGTATCAAATGATTTGTTTTAAACGTACCAAGCATGTTTGGCTATTATAAGGGAAAACCCTATCCTCCGACTTGCGTTGCATTGTGTTATGGGACCTGGGTCTTGTAATAGATTCATTTTTTCAAAAAGCATTGTGCTTTTTTGTTATATGCACTAGTGTTCTTGGGAGGAAACCCGTTTCGTGTTATACGGCGTGGTCCCTTGAATTACTCTCTTTTAAAATAAAGATTAATAACTGTTTTAGTTCTCACACCAGTCACATGACTGACCTGGAGTTTATTGTTTTAACCTAAACTGTGGGTGCCCTTATTTTCCGCATGGGTAGCTAGTAGTTTTGGTTCTGCAGATTTATATTCACAGGATCCTGGTTTACAGCTGGAACGATACTCGGAAAGCTCTGTATCCGTGTATTTCTTTCAGTTGTGTGTTGTATTATTTTTTCATTGTTGTGTATTTAAATGTAATTTAAATCTCTGATATTTGTCAAATGTGTAATATTGATTCATACTCTGTGATATTCTTGTATTCTAATGGAATTGTTGTAATAAACAATGAAATGTTCTTCTGTTTGCGTTCTGATTTGTTTTGTCCTCAAAGTAATTCATGCTTTCCTTCACGGGGAAGTTACGGGTCACTACATTTGGTATCAAAGCTTTGGTTTACATAGCTCGAGAACAAGACACATTAGAACCAAACGAAAGAATTCATCCGAGATTGGATTAGCAATATCCAATGAGAATTATTCGTTAGAGATTGGATTAGTAGTATCCTAGAACTAGTGTGAAGAGTATATTTTTAAAATAAAACCAAATTGTTTTGAAGATTTAAACCTTATTCAATGTATTTTAACATTTTATTTATATTGATGTTGGACAATCGAGTATATAAAGATTTTGCATATACGCGTCATGAAAGTATATTCGAAGTTTTAATATACTGGATAGATATAGAATCACACTCTAGTTGCCCGGGGATGATTCTGATAATGCTGCAGCATTACCAGTATTTATGTTCGAGTTTCGAAAGTGTGATATCTATATATTTCCATTAGACTGGTGTGAGAACCAAAACTAGATAGGGTTTATTGTTGTGATTTGGCATCAAAAACATGATTTTCTGTATATATATCAAAATTATGAATTTGAAACGATAATCCACTAATTAATTGATGGTTGTGTTGTTTGATCATTGGTTGATTAATTAG
This sequence comes from Allium sativum, assembly GCA_030737875.1. Lineage (NCBI taxonomy): Eukaryota > Viridiplantae > Streptophyta > Magnoliopsida > Asparagales > Amaryllidaceae > Allium > Allium sativum. The sequence goes on from CM060924.1 coordinate 246,864,203, forward strand.
AATTTGAACCATTATGCCAAATTGAATCAAATATTGAACTGTATTGAAAATTGTTTGAAAATGCATGCATATACATGTACTTACATTGAACATGTCATAGCAAGGAGGCTAAAGCAGAAGAATAAAATTGTTTGCCCGACAAATAGGTACATGTTTATTGTATTTCTTGGGTTTGGATGATTTTATGAGCCGATTGGCTAGCCGCTTGGCTGTTTCTTTTTCTTTTTGGATTGATGAGGGCCATGGGAGGCTGTTTGAAATATCCTGAAGTCCCCGGTGCAGGGGAGGCTATGGCGAAATTTTTCGAAAATTTAGGGTGTTAGCCAAATTTTTGAAAAGTTCTTAGAAATTGAAAAGTGGAAGAACTTAAGCCGTAATGAAAATAATGGAAGTTGAGTTGATTAGTAAAACAACTTTCATCTTCGTTCCTTTTCGGGGACGAAAGGTTTTAAGTGGGGGAGATTGTAACAACCCGGAAATTCTGAGCCAATTTAAATTTTTTATTTTGGCAATTTTAATGAATTTTGAATATTTAAAATGGTTTATTTTAAATAATATCGACGAGAAATTTATTTTGAATAGAAATAGAACGTATATATTTATATAGATCGATGTTAGAATATAAATATTTTATTTATAATTATAAAAGGAATTGAAAATGGCGCGGTAGTTCGAAAATTCGATTTCGAAGTTCAAATGAATGTACAGGATTCAACATAAACCAGATTTTAGCGAAACCAAAAATATTTGAATCTAATTGAACGTATCTTTCCAACGAATCCGAAAAATTGAAATTTCATAGCCGGAATCAAAAGTTATGTCCAGTTGAAAATACAGAATGGTCGCTATGGAATTCTGGCCCTAAAAAATGGAAATTTTGCAAACGACCTCGGTTTTTGTCGAAACCACATTTGTTGGATCAATGAAGTCAAATAGTTGCTAGATTCCAAAATTCATAATTTTTCGAATCAATATGTGAGCGTGGCGAAGGAAAACGTGTTTTAGCAGTTTCAGTCAATTTTGATTGACTGGAAAATGGTCATTTTTCCAATGGTCTCATAATTTGACGAAATTAGTTTTGTTAGGATCGTATCGTCAATACGAAGCTAGAAAATATTTTTCAGGAATTTTTAGAGTTCGTATATGACCCCAGTAAATTGAAATGTGCGTTCAAAGGAGATATATAGATCTATATTTTGATTTTGACGGAAACTGGTCGAAACAGCCAGACTGGCTTACGATACATATCCCATTGCTTCGGATTGGGGGTAATTAGCTATAAACGACAGTCGGTGGGTTTGATTTCGAGTTCATATTAAAAGGAGTACGTTTTGAAATTAAATAATAAAAAAAACCACTCTCTCTCTATATATCCTCTCTCAGCCCTCCCCCCCTACCCCGTTCATTTTAAAAAGTCAAAGAGAAAAAAAAGAAATCATCGCGCTGAGCGCGATACCCGCCACCGCCCCCCTCGATCCAGGCCGCCCCTCCCCCTTGAAGCCCCCGCCTCTTCCTCCTCCTACCTTCTCTCCGTTCCCCCTCTGAAAACCCGAAACCCATAGCCCCTTCAACCAAATCGACGCACTCAAACCCCCTCAGCTCCGCCCCCTCTTCTCCTTCTCCGTCCTCCTCTCGTCGAGACCCCCAGGCCCTCCTCTTTAGTCCATTGTATGTTTTTAATTTTATTTATACAGTTATTTATTTTTATTTAATTACAGTTATTAGTTTAAAAAAAATATAAAAAAAATCAGTTTTTATATGAAAGGGGACTAGTTTGAAAACTGAATTTTTATAGGATAAAAAGATTAAATTTTTAATAAGAGAAAGTTTATATTCTTATTATAAGGAAGTTTATATCTTTAAACTAATAAAGATAAGATTTTTCTATATGTAGTAGAAGTATTAAAAATATGATTTATATGAAGTAGAAGTATTAAAAATATGATTTTTATGAAGTAGAAGTATTAAAAATATGAGTTTTATATCATAGAGAGAATAAAAATAGAATTTTTATCTACATAGTAGCATGATAAAAATAGAATTTTTATCTATATAGTAGCGGTATAAAAATAGAATTTTTATCTATATAGTAGCAGTGTAAAAATGTGTTTTTTATCCATATAGCGTAGTTATTAAAAGGGGATTTTTATATACATAGCAACAATATAAAAATGTGATTTTTATATATGTAGGGGCTATGGACAATAACATTGACAAAAGGCAAGCACGGCGAAGACTTCTACATATGAAGAGTCGCGGTGTATTGGTTTACCTAGTCGGTGAGAACTTCTCACTTTAAATCTTGTTTTCTAGTTAAAATATATACTAGGATGCAGACGGTGCTTAGCAGCACCCGACACCCGTCGTATACAGACAATGTACGACTTGTATACTTGTTTGATGTGTTGTGAAGTTTGTTTGTGATGTTGATGTGAAATGGATAATAAAATATACATGTGTGAAATAAATTAATTATCGTTAAAAATATAATTTTTAACGTGAATGTGAATAAATAAATATTCATTTACAAACCAAACGGTTTGTTTATGTACACCTATTTGAAGGATATTGATTGGGACGATAAATTTTACACATCGCCCAACTGCACAAATAATATTCAGTGTTTGTGGATTGAAACCCCACACAGGTGTTGGGATGATATTTGACGTATACTAATCCCAATTGTTTAGTGGTATGTCGATTGTTTGATTAACAGACTGTATAAGCGTTAATTATTTATATTTAATGCTTATGCAGTTGTGTGGTGCACTTTGGATGATGGTTGATTATTTATCATTGCTATTATATACATGTGTTGTATGGAATCCATATAATTAACATTACATGGTAATTGATTGGGCCTCATTCCAATTTGGAAAATAATGAATATTATAAAATATATATTCATGTGTTGAATAGAATAAAGAATATTCATGTGTTGAATAGAATAAAGAATATTCATGTGTTGAATAAAATATATATTCATGTGTTGAATAGAATAAAGAATATTCATGTGTTGAGTAAAATATTTTAAACAATAAAATTTACATCTTTATCATAATTTTATAAAACATATTAAATAACAAAAATAGTCATGTGTTGACGATACTCATGTGTTGACGTTACTCATGTGTTGAGAATATTCATGTGTTGAAAGAAATATAGATTCATGTGTTGAATGGAATAAATATTCATTTGTTGAACAGAATAACGAAGTTATTGAAATATATAAAGCCGTGTTGGTTAGATATGTGCCATTTGACGCGAACGATATTTATATCGATTATATTAGTTTTTATAATAATTATAGAAAAGGAAGTGATTTCAAAATATAACGTTTTGAAAATATTATCATTTGTATATCGATGATGTGGAATATTCAGTTTTGATTCGAAATTGAATATGAAGTTGAAATCATTTCGAAAACGAATTTAAAACGATTTATAAAATACGTTTTAAAAGGAAATCGATGAAATATATATTATATATATTAAATGGCCTGAATAGAACGCGCCGCGCCGCGACAGTTCGTGAATTTCGACCATTGACTTCGAATTGAAGTTACGGGAGATCCGACCGTCGGATTCTCTTGAAACCGGAACCGTTGGATTCGTATCGAAAAGAGCTTTCCAATGAATATTATAAATTTGAAATCTAATGGTTGGATTTGGAATTATGTTCAAATCAAATTTGGAAAAGGTCGCTGTTAGTGTAGTTCGGCGGCCGTTATTGAAAACCGACTGTACAGGCCTTGATAAAATTATTAAAAACATTAATAATTTGTGTAAAATCATAATAAATGAATTGGAAAGATCTAGGATGAAAATTTCCACATTTGAAAGGATAAAAATATATATTTATCGAAATGAACTAGTTTTGAACTAGATTTGAAATGGTTTTGAAAATAATCAGAATTTCCACTATACGAATTGGAATGGATTTGAATCGAAATTATCTTCGGAATATTTCGATGTTGGATTTCGTGATTATACCTATATGGTTGTGGAAATTTGAAAGATATATTATATATCTTTATTTCCAATACAATATTTGTTGGTTTCAGAATTTGATATTGAATATAAGGCGGTATATTTTCTATTCAGAGCCTTGTATTTAATATCAAATGGGATTTTGGGTTCGTCGTGAATGGTGTCTTAAATAACACCGTTCTTGAACCCAGTTTAAAAAAGAATAAATCTTTTAATTAAGGTTTAGTGAAATTGTCCAATTAATTAGTATTTAATTGGAATTGAATTTGAATTGGTTTTTGGAGTTTATCGTGAGCGGTGTTTTGAATAACAACTGTTCTTTAACCCGATTAACAATAGAAAGTGATTTTGGGTTTATCGTGAATCGTGTTTTAGGTGACATTGGTTCTTTAACCCAGTTAAAGACAGGATATTGATTTTTGAGAAGATTAAAACTAAGTGGAGTTTTAACGAATCTTTAATTAGATTGAAAAGATTGAGAATGGAGTTCACCAGTTTTTCTCCAAAGCGATAGTTAAATCTTTAATTAGATTTGAACGTGAAATGTTAATTAATATTTACCGATAACACCGTGGTGTTAGATATGGAGTATTACCAGTTTTGCTCCATGGGATGAATAGGTTGGGATTGGGAAATAAAATAAATAATTACTTCGGTGTGGTTCGCTAATCCCGACTAGTTTGGAAAACCTTAACACGGTTTGAAATGATATCCAAAGGAAGATTAAAGAATAAATTTAGAAGAATTTATCTTTGATAAAATTAATGGGAACCTTTCCCTAAGAATGTAAAAATTTGAATAAAAGAATATTCTGAATTGGAATGAGGCGTATGTTGTGTTTGTGTAACACTTGTTTATTTTTTAGGCGGGTTATTCGGAAAGGTCGGGTTTATACCCATTCTGAATAACCAATTCGACGATAAGTCGAAGATGAAGAAGGTGGTTGAAGACCGGAAGTCTTCACATCGTTTGGATGATTATTGATGATCTTCATTGGGATGTACACCCAAGAAGAGGGAATAAGTCGGTGATCATCCAGTCGTACTTGGAGATTGATGGATATGCGAGGAAAGTGCCTCCGGTTTCGTTCAGACCCAGAACAAACTTGTAAATGGACTATGTGTCTGACATTGGATTTTATTCTGTGTTAACTTATCTCTATTAAATATACATCTGTTTGGTGGCGGAGAATTTATTCTCTTGCTTAACGCCCTTCTCTGAGACGTACGAGCTCAGAGGTTGTATATCGATAGACATCAGTCGCATGGAGCGAACTGCCTGTGTGGCATGCCTAAGTGGCAGATGATCAAGGCTTCTGTTGAAAAGCAAAGTCTTGTGGTTGATGATCAAAGCACGGACTATGTGGCATAGCTTTGTGTATAGCGTTAATTCGCGAGCCTCACACCTCGGTATGAGTCAAAAACAGGATAAGGACCATTGGGAGAACACGACGTTTTTATCTAGCTATGGGTGATGTCGGTGACCTACCAGCCCTGACATTTATATATTTTTTTACCTGTATGGTTGTTGGAATGCGAGGCGCCTCGAATATATGGTCGATAACTGGCACTATATGAGCCGACGTATAGACCATTATATAGGTCTTATAGGACCGGGAAACGTGTGTTCAGGAATTGCCAATCCTCAAAAGTAAGAGAGGACCGACTCAACTGATTCCAAGGATCGCTGTGTGTGGTCCTGAGACATTTGCTAGAGTGTCTCGAACGGAGAGGAGCTTGCCCCTTGCCTCGACTCATGATGAAATCCAATTTCCAATACGTGACATTGCGGTTTTATTTGTAGAGCCTAGTATGGCGACATGATATATGGTTCCTATGCCGTCTATGATTGATATTTATGATTGAAATTGTTTTGACACTATACACTTACAATAGTATCAAATGATTTGTTTTAAACGTACCAAGCATGTTTGGCTATTATAAGGGAAAACCCTATCCTCCGGCTTGCGTTGCATTGTGTGATGGGACCTGAGTCTTATAATAGCTTCATTTTTTCAAAAAGCATTGCGCTGTTTTGTTATATGCACTAGTGTTCTTGGGAGGAAACCCGTTCCGTGTTATACGGCGTTGTCCCTTGAATTACTCTCTTTTAAAATAAAGATTAATAACTGTTTTAGTTCTTGCACCAGTCACATGACTAACCTGGAGTTTATTGTTTTAACCTAAACTCTGGGTGCCCTTATTTTCCGCACGGGCAGCTAGTAGTTTTGGTTCTACAGATTTATATTCACAGGATCCTGGTTTACAACTGGAACGATACTCGGAAAGCTCTATATCCGTGTGTTTCTTTTAGTTGTGTGTTGTATTATTTTTCCGCTGCTGTGTGTTTAAATGTAATTTAAATCTCTGATACTTGTCAAATGTGTAATATTGATTCGTACTCTGTGATATTCTTGTATTCTAATGGAATTGTTGTAATAAACAATGAAATGTTCGTCTGTTTGCGTTCTGATTCGTTTTGTCCTCAAAGTAATTCGTGCTTTCCTTCACAGGGAAGTTACGGGTCACTACAGTAATCCTAAAAAGAGAATGAGTTTATTCATACGAATCATTTCAAATTCTTTTATCGTAATTTCAAAAATTCTTGATTTCAAAAAATTCTTGATTTATTCTATTATTTCTTGATCCAAAAAAAATATCATCTACATAGATTTGTACTAACTGAGTATCATTTTTATTTCTTTTAATAAACAGAGTATTATCAACTTTATCAATTTCTAAATCTGATTGTAACAAATAAGTTCTTAGTCTACTATATCATGCTCTAGGAGCTTGTTTTAATCCATATAAGGATTTCATTAATTTTTGAAAATGTTTTGGAAAATTTTCATCTTCAAATAATGGAGGTTGTTCAACATAAACATCTTGACACGACCCGAACTTCCCCGGTAAGGAAAGCCCGGATTGCGTTGAGAACACGACACCATAGAACGCAGACAGAAGAACATTTCATTGTATATTACAACAATTCCATCAGAATACAAGAATATACAGAGTATGAATAAATATTATACAATAGAAAAATATCAGAGATTACAATAAATTACATAGCAGCGGAAAAACAATATAAAACACAACTGAAAGTAATACACGGATACAGAGCTTTCCGAGCATCGTTCCGGCTGTAAATCAAGATCCTGTGAATATAAATCTGCAAAACCAAAACTACTAGCTGCCCGTGTGGAAAATAGGGGCACCCAGAGTTTAGGTTAAAACAATAAACTCTAGGTTAGTCATGTGACTGGTGTGAGAACTAAAACAGCTTTACTTTAAAAGAGAGTAATTCAAAGGACCACGCCGTATAACATGGAACGGGTTTCCTCCCAAGAACACTAGTGCATATAACAAAACAGCGCAATGCTTTTTGGAAAAATGAAGCTATTATAAGATCCAGGTCCCATCACACAATGCAAAGCAAGCCGGAGGATAGGGTTTTCCCTTATAATAGCCAAACATGCTTGGTACGTTAAAACGAATCATTTGATACTATTATAAGTGTATAGTGTCAAAACAATTTCAATCATAAATATCAATCATAGACGGCATGGGTACCATATATCATGTCGCCATACTAGTTCTACAATTAAAACCGCAATATCACGTATTGGAAATTGGATTTTCGTCATGAGTCGAGGCAAGGGGCAAGCTCCTCTCCGTTCGAGACACTCTAGCAAATGTCTCAGGACCGCAGACAGCAATCCTTAGATCTTCAAGGCCGGTCCTCTCTTACTTTTGAGGATTAGTTATTCCTGAACACACGTTTCCCGGTCTTAACAGACCTATATCCGAGGCGCCTCGTATCCAACAACCACACAGGTGAAAAGTATATAAATGTTAGCCAGTTTAAGCACTGACACCACCCATAGCTAGAAAGAAACGTCGTGCTCTCCCTACAGTCACTATGCGGTTTTTGACTCATACCGAGGTGTGAGGCTCGCGAATTCACGTTATACATAAAGTTGCGCCACACAGGCCGTGCTTTGATCATCAACCACAAGACTTTGCTTTTCAACAGAAGCCTTGATCAATTGCCACTTACGCGTGCCACACTGGCAATTCACTCCATGCGACTGATGTCCATCGATATACAACCTCTGAGCTCATACGTCTCAGAGAAGGGCGTTAAGCAAGAGAATAAATTCTCCGCCGCCAAACAGATGTATATTTAATAGAGATCAATCAACACAGAATAAAATCCAATGTCAGACACACAATCCATTTACAAGTTCGTTCTGGGTCTGAACGAAACCGGAGGCACTTTCCTCGCATATCCATCGATCTCCAAGTACGTCTGGACGATCACCAACTGTTTCTCTCCTCTTGGGTGTACAGCCCAATCGAGATCATCAGCAATCACCCAAACGATGTGAAGACTTCCGGTCTTCAACCACCGTCTTCATCTTCCACATATCGTCGAATCGGTTATTCGAATGGGTTTAAACCCGGCCTTTCTGAATAACCCATGTATATAATAAACAAATGTTACACAAACACAACAAACGCCTCATTCCAATTCAGAATATTCTTTTATTCACAAAATCACATTCTTAGGGAAAGGTTCCCATTAATTTTATCAAAGATAAATTCTTTTAAATTTATTCTTTAATCTTCCTTTGGATATCATTTCAAACTAGTCGGGATTAGCGAACCACACCGAAGTAATTATTTATTTTATTTCCCAATCCCAACCTATATATCCCATGGAGCAAAACTGGTAATACTCCATATCTAACACCACGGTGTTATCGATAAAATTAATTACCATTTCAGATTCAAATCTAATTAAAGATTTAACTATCGCTTTGGAGAAAAACTGGCGATACTCCATTCTCGATCTCTTTTCAGATTTGATAATTTAAATTATCAATTCACAATTCAATCTAATTAAAGATTCATTAAAACTCCACTTAGTTTTAATCCTTTCAAAAATCAATATCCTGTCTTTAACTGGGTTAAAGAACCAATGTCATTTAAAACACGATTCACGATAAACCCAAAATTACATCCAAATTCAATTCCAATTAAATATCATTTAATTGGTACACTTCATTAAATCTAAATAGAAAGATTTAATCTTTTTCTCAACTGGGCTTAAGAACAGTGTTAATGAAGACACCATTCACGACAAACCAAAATCACATTTGATATTAAATACAAGGCTCTGAATAGAAAATATATCGGCTTATATTCAATATCAAATTCTGAAACCAACAAATATCGTATTGGAAATAACGATATATATATATATATATATATCTTTCGAATTTCCATAACAATATCTGTATAATCACGAAATCCAACATCGAAATATTCCGAAGATAATTTCGATTCAAATCCATTCCAATTCGTATATTGGAAATTCTGATCATTTTTAAAACCACTTTCAAATTCAATTTATTTATTTCAAAAATAAATTGATTTTAAATCTAGTTCCAAACTAGTTCATTTCGATAAAAATCTATTTTTATCTTTTCAAGTATTCACTTTTTCAGCCCAATTTTTCCCAAATCATTTCTTATGATTTTACACAAATTATTGATATTTTTAATAATTTTATCAAGGCCCGTACAGTCGATTTCCATTAACGACCATCGAACTGCACTTACAGCGACCTTTTCCAAATTTGATTTGGACATAATTTCAAATCCAACCGTTAGATTTCAAATTTCTAGTATTCATTAGAAAGCTCTTTTCGATACGAACCCAATGGTTCCGGTTTCAGGAGAATACGACGGTCGGATCTCCCGTAATGCCCGTTCGAAGTCAATGGTCGAAATTCACGAACTGCCGCGGCGCGGCGCGTTCTATTCAGGCCATTATATATAATATATATATTATATATATTTCGTTGATTTCCTTTTAAAACGTATTTTATAAATCGTTTTAAATTCGTTTTCAAAACGATTTCAACTTCCCTTTCAATTTCAAATCAAAGTTGAATTTTCCTTTATAAATTTGTTTTAAATTCATTTCAAATTTATTTCAATTCAAATCGATTTTTAATTCAATTTCAATTCAATTTAATTTCAATTCGAATTCATTTCTATTTGATTTCAATTCAAATTCATTTCAATTCAACTTCAAGTCGAATTCATTTCAATTCAACTTCAATTCGAATTCATTTCTATTCAGCTTCAATTCGAATTCATTTCAATATATTCGATTTTGAAATCACTTTTCAATATACATTATAAAAACGAATATAATCGATATAAATATCGTTCACGTCAAAATGGCGCAATTCTAATTCTATTCAACAAATTAATATTTATTCTATTCAACACACGAATCTATATTTCTTTCAACACATGAATATTCTCAACACATGAGCCATGTCAACACATGACTATTTTTGTTATTTATATATTTTATAAAATTATGGTATCTATCATTTGATTTTTAAATCAGACTCCAACTGTAAAGTAGTAAGAGAATGATTTTAAATATGATAAAGATGTAAATTTTATTATTAAAATATTTCTTTCAACACATGATTATTCATTCTATTCAACACATGAATATATACTTCATTCTATTCCTTATTTTCCCAAATGGAATGAGGCCCAATCAATCACCATATAATGTTAATTATATGGTTTCCATACAACACATGTGTATAATCACAACGATAAATAATCAATCATCATCCAAAGTGCACTACACTGTATAAGCATCAAATATAGATATCTAACGCTTATAACAGCCTGTCAATCAATCAATCGACATACAACTAATCAATCGGGATGAGTGGACTTCAAATATCATCCCAACACCCATGTGGGGTTTCACATCAACAAACACAAATTTTTGTTCACACACACGTTAAAAATTATATTTTTAACGATAAAATATTTTTAACTATATAAATATTTTATTTCACTTCACAACACACACAATCAATTTTCATCACAACAAACAATCAAACATACAAGCCATCCATGGTCTGTGGATGACGGGCGTCGGGTGCTGCTAAGCACCGTCTGCATCCTAGTATATATTTTAACTAGAAAAGAAGATTTAAAGTGAGAAGTTCTCACAGAGGGTTCCACTCCACCGTGCTTTGCTGTTGAACTGTTGAACCATCTGGATTTGCTTGACATTGCAATTCAGTCCTTTTTCCCGTTGTTCAAATATAAAAATATTATTTTTATTGCTTCATTTCAATAAATAAAAATCATATTTTTATTTCACATATTTTTACAACCCTTATTTATATATAAAAATTATATTTTTATATTTCTACTTCTTATATAAAGATCGAATTTTTTTTCTTTCATACATGCGATAAAATTTATATTTTTATCCACTAAAATCGTATTTTTACATAACTAAAAATCGATCCCTTTTTATAGCTAAAGCTCTAACCTTTCTATGATGAAAATCATATTCTTATCTGCTATATATATATTTTAAAAATCCCATTTTTTCAATTCAAGAAAATCACATATTTTAATTCAACGAAATCATATTCTTCATATCTAAAAAGAATATTCCTTTTCTTATGTAAAAATCCATACTTTATTTTTCAGATTTTAAAACACATATATATACACTTCATTTTCAATTTTTAAAACACAAAGGTTATATAAATAAATAAATAAAGTATATAAAAAAAACAGTAAATAAAGGAAGATTAACAAATTCAGAAGGCTTACAGCTGGAATCGAGCGTAAGGGGGAGCAAGAGAACGCGGCAGGCCGGGTGTAGGCTCTAGGGGGCGGCGCAGGCGGTTTCCGTTCGGGTTTGGGGATTTTGAAGGGCTCGCGGATTGTTTTTGGAGGAATGGTGTTCATCGTTTGTACGGAGGGAGGCTGGAGAGGGTCGGGGTCGATGGTGGTATAGTGGAGCGTCGTCGGAGGTGGGGCGGAGCGCTGGGTTGCGGGCTTGGGGGGGTTTACTTTCGGATCTGGTCAGGGGAGGGTACGGTCTTAGAATGGAGGGGGGGCTAGCGGAGATGAAGAGGATGGCTCTGAGGAGGTGGCGACTGGGCCAGGCGGCTTCCGGGTGGCGGCACCGATCTTGGCAGAGGGGCGACGGGGTTCGAGGCGTTGGTTTTTTTTTTTCAATTCGATTTTCTGATTGGGGAAAAAGGTAACGGGGGGGGGGGGGGGGGAGGGGTCTTAGTGTAAAGGTGAGAGAGGGTTAATAATATATTTTAATTTAATTCTCCAAAGTTGACTTTTTTTATTCGATCTCTAAACGAGACCCAACGACTATCGCCCCTAGCTAATTACCCCCATTCCGAACACAATGGGACATGTTTCGTAAGCCAATTCGGTCGTTACGATCAGTTTTCATCAAAATCAACATATAACTCTATATATTGAATTTAAACGCGTATTTCAAATTACCGGGGCCACATATTAACTAGAAAAATTCCCGAAAAATATTTTTCAGCTTCGTATTGACGATACAGTCCTAACAAAACTAGTTTCTTCGAAATCCGAGGTCGTTTGCAAAATGGCCATTTTCCAGTCGATTAAAATCAACTGAAACTGGTCAAACGCGTTTTCCTTTGCCACGCTCACATATTGATTCGAAAAATTATGAAAAATTGAAACCTAGCAATAACTTGACATCACGGATCCAACAAAAGTGGTTTCGTCGAAATCCGAGGTCGTTTACAAAATGGCTATTTTAAGGGCCAGAATTCCATAGTGACTATTCTGAAATTTCAACTGGACATATCTTCTGATTCTCGCTATGAAATTTTGATTTTTCGGATTCGTTGGAATGATATTCTCAATTAGGTTCCATTATTTTTGGTTTCACTAAAATCCGTTTTATTTTGCACCCGGTATGTTCAATTGAAGTTTGAAATCGAATTATCGAACTACTGCGCCATTTCCAATCCCTTTTATAATTTAAAATATTTATATTCTAACGACGACGTATATAAATATATAAGTTCGATTCTATTCAAATTAAATTTCTCGTCGATATTATTTAAAATAATCATTTTAAATATTCAAAATTCGCTAAAATTGCCAAAATAAAAATTTTAAACTGGCTCAGATTTTCCGGGTTGTTACATTCTCCCCCACTTAAAAATTTTCGTCCCCGAAAAGGAACGAAGCCGAAAGTTGTTTTAAAAACCAACTCAACTTCCAATACTTTCGTTACGGCTTAAGTTCTTCAACTTTTCAGTTTCTAAGAACTTTTCAAATTTTTCAAAAATTTGGCTAACACCCTAAATTTCCGAAAAATTTCGCCCTAACCTCCCCTGCACCGGGGACTTCGGGATATTTCATATAGCCTCCCATGGCCTTCTTCAACTCAAAAGAAAAAGAAAAAGCCAAGCGGCTAACCAATCGGCTCATAAAATCATCATCACCCAAACAAAACAGTAAATTATGGTAAACATGTACCTATTTGTCGGGCAAACAATTTTATTCTTCTGCTCTAGCCTCCTTGCTATGACCTGTTAAATGTAAGTACTTGTATATGCAAGCAAATGTGACTAATTTTCAATACAAATCAATATTTGATTCTATTAGGCGTAATGGTTCAAAATTATCAAACAAATAGACAAACAACACAATCAGGAATCAATTAGTTGATTATTGTTTCAAATTCATAATTTTGATATATACAAAAAATCATGTTTTTGATGCCAAATCACAACAATAAATCTATCTAGTTTTGGTTCTCACACCAGTCTAATGGAAATATATAGATATCACACCTTCGAAACACGAACATAAATATTGGTGATGCCATGGTCATTATCAACATCATCTCCGGGCGACTAGAGTGTGATTCTATATCTATCCAGTATATTAAAACTTCGAATATACGTTCATGACGCGTATATGCAAAACCATTATATACTCGATTGTCCAAATTCAAAATAAATAAATATTCCAATACGTATATGGTTTAAAATTTCAAAACAAAATTTGTTTTCATTTGAAAAATATACTCTTCACACTCGTTCTAGGATACTACTGATCCCATCTCTAACGAGTCATTCTAATTGGATTTTACTAATCCAATATCTGATGAATTCTTTCGTATGGTTCTAATGTGTCTTGTTCTCGAGCTCTGTAAACCAAAACTCTGATACCAAACAGACACGACCCGAACTTCCCCGGTAAGGAAAGCCCGGATTGCGTTGAGAACACGACACCATAGAACGCAGAGAGAAGAACATTTCATTGTATATTACAACAATTCCATCAGAATACAAGAATATACAGAGTATGAATAAATATTATACAACAGAAAAATATCAGAGATTACAATAAATTACATAGCAGCGGAAAAACAATATAAAACACAACTGAAAGTAATACACGGATACAGAGCTTTTCGAGCATCGTTCCAGTTGTAAATCAAGATCCTGTGAATATAAATCTGCAAAACCAAGACTACTAGCCGCCCGTGTGGAAAATAGGGGCACCCAGAGTTTAGGTTAAAACAATAAACTCCAGGTCAGTCATGTGACTGGTGTGAGAACTAAAACAGCTTTACTTTAAAAGAGAGTAATTCAAGGGACCACGTCGTATAACACGGAACGGGTTTCCTCCCAAGAACACTAGTGCATATAACAAACAACGCAATACTTTTTGGAAAAATGAAGCTAATTTAAGACACAGGTCCCATCACACAATGCAAAGCAAGCCGGAGGATAGGGTTTTCCTGTAACACCCTGTGTATTCTATAACTGTGAAACTCACAAATTAAAGTATAACTAATTTCAAATCAAAGAATTAAGGGAAACGGGATATGCCATTGCGTTCATCTCGGAATTTTGCTAGAGATAGAGTCCGAGTTTGCGTAAAACGGATATCGTATGAAGAAGATATGGACGAACGAAGTTGGGCGAAAAACCAGAAAACGGGTCAGAATGCACTGGCGCACTTGGGAAGTGCGCCAGAACAAAAATGAACTGGCGCACTTGGGAAGTGCGCCAGTACATTTTTAGCCTGGCGCACCTGCCAAGTGCGCCCAGGTCAGAATGACCTGCTGGTCAAGTCTTGGCTGGCCAGGTCTGTGTTTGGTCGATTTTCTGAGTCTTGCCTTGTCACTAGGGCTAGGTGTCAGCTCCTGGTTGGTCTCCCCTTCAAACGAATGGCTATTATTGAACCAAGCTCCATCGACGGTCTAAATCAACTCACACACTCTATAAAAAGGACCTAAGACTAACCTAATTCACACAAACTAAAATGGAGATGAGACCGTCATGTTGCTGAGGAGAGACTAAGGATAGCCGTCAGAAATAGAGAGACAATTAGGAGATAATTCAAAGTTTAAAGCAACGTCAAATCAATCAAAACAGCGCCTACAACAAAGGATAGCATCTCCAAATTCAGAACTCAGATTCCTGAATTGAAGATTCATCATACGTTGTAAGTAGAGTGCTATTCCGATGTGAATAATTAATTGCGTTTGATTTGTGTAAGATGCGAAATGGAATTGTGGCGATAATAATATATATATTTGTATGTTATTTTGATTCTAAACGATTTGGGAATATTATGGTATACGATTGGATATTTGCAAGTACGTGATTTGCGTTGGAAGTTAACAACGAAATGGAATTGTGGCGACAAAAATCTATATTTGTATGTTGTTTTGATTCTAAACGATTTGGGAATGTTGTGGCATACGATTTGATATTCGCAAGCATATGATTCATATTGAAAACTACATGTTTGTGGTAGTTATTTACAACACCCACTTGATAATTGCAAGTATATGATTCATGTTGAAAGTAATAACTATATGTTGTAATAGTTTATTTGAGATTCATGCAAGTATATGATTCACTGTTATGCCAACATGATGTATAATTTTATGGTCATCTTTAGTGTAATTTGATCCATTTGAGTATTATGATTCATATGAAGTTATGTTGGAATTGGCATCATGGTTCAAGCATAAAAATCATGCTTTTGTGATAGTGACAAAAGCAAGCATCTTTGTGAACTTGTATTAATTTTATGAACATGACTAAACTATGTTTGTAATTATGCCTAATTGAAAAACATGTTTTTTAGGCTTATTTTGTTATCATAATCATAAGATAATATATGTGACACATAAGTTACATTAGAATTACATTAGAATTATATTCCACTTACAAGTTTACTTAGATAGAATAAAAACCATGATTCATGTTTAAGTATTGTTTATGCCATAATCATATGAATAGAATGATTCATGTTGTTGCCATAATCATATAGAATGATTCATGTTTAAGTATTGTTTATGCCATAATCATATGAATAGAATGATTCATGTTGTTGCCATAATCATATAGAATGATTCATGTTTAAGTATTGTTTATGCCATAATCATATGAATAGAATGATTCATGTTTAAGTATTGTTTATGCCATAATCATCTAGAATGATTCATGTTTAAGTATTGTTTATGCCATAATCATATGAATAGAATGATTCATGTTTAAGTATTGTTCATGCCATAATCATATGAATAGAATGATTAATGTTTAAGTATTGTTTATGCCATAATCATATAGAATGATTCATGTTTAAGTATTGTTTATGCCATAGTCATATGAATAGGATGATTCATGTTTAAGTATTGTTTATGCCATAATCATATAGAATGATTCATGTTTAAGTATTGTTTATGCCATAGTCATATGAATAGGATGATTCATGTTTAAGTATTGTTTATGCCATAATCATATAGAATGATTCATGTTTAAGTATTGTTTATGCCATAGTCATACGAATAGGATGATTCATGTTTAAGTATTGTTTATGCCATAATCATATGAATAGAATGATTCATGTTTAAGTATTGTCTATGCCATAATCATATGAATAGAATGATTCATGTTTAAGTATTGTTTTTGCCATAATCATATGAATAGAATGATTCATGTTTAAGTATTGTTTATGCCATGATTATAATGATTCATGTTTAAGTATTGTTATGCCATGATGTTACAATTGCAAGTTCACATGTGCCTACTTTATGTTAATTGAATCGTTCGTTGCAAGTTCATGCGTTCACACTCCCCTCTTTCATGTTACCTGATAAACACTATGTTATAAGCCTCCCCTTTTCATTTGGCTAAATTGGGTTTAAGTATTAAACCCAACACACCTTACATTGGAGCGAACGTGTAAAACGGGGATAATGACGTTTGGGCTAAAATATAGAACATATGTGTTGGCATGTTCGACGCATGCCAACAATCTGGAAAAGCAATTAAGTGGCATAAATAAATTTTAATCAATAATGATTAATTTGAATAATGGACCGCAAATATTTACATATAAAAAGAAAAGAGACAAAATATGTAAATGTAGAAAATACGATGTGTTTAACCCGAGGTTGGATTGAGTTGTGATGTAAACCTGCCTGGAACCGCCCGGCTGTCCAGTAGTCACAACAATACCTATCCAATGTGGGTGGTTAAACACAGAGCCCAATAAGGACCCGAGGTTAGACTGAGTTGTGGCGTAAGACTGCCCGGACCCAACCGGCAACAGGCAGCCACAACAATACCTGTCTAATGTGAGAGGTTGAGGCTTTAATAAGACAGTTAAGGCTGAGTCAGGATTGATCGGATTAAGTAAATTATATTAATACTTAATCAAAATGGAACATGCTAAACTAAACAGACTGATTGGGGGTTAGGTTTATAAAACACTTAACCAACTTAGCATGTTGGCTAGAAATAGAAAACCTAGTAGCGGGGGACCCTTTTCAGCAGTAACCCTACAAGGCGTATCATGATACCCTGAAACTAGGAAGGGTGGGGCACGATTACTGGGCTGACTGTAAGAGGTCAAATTGACGGCGGTGGTGCAGCAGTGTAGGTTCTAACGGGGTGCGGGCGTGCACACACTCCGGCGCAGAAAAATAAGGCACTGGGCACCAGTAGCATACCTGTTCATTCTAGAGTTGTCTCGGGCCGCCACCATGGGACTTGATACACCCCATGGTGGGACCAGCATAGGTAACTACAACATCGGGGGCCGTAAGACACATGTAACTATGCGAGTAGGAGACGATCATCAGAAATGGATCACTTCACCCTGATTATGGGGTGCCTGGTCGGAACTAGTTTATATGGGTACAGAGATTAATATGGGGTACGATAGTATATTCAACCCTAGACAACTTAACTTAGCTTATGGTGCTTTCCCATTCCCAGTTTATACTTATCATACCCAGTTCTTTATTCATAGACTGAATAGTCCTAGACTTACTCAGGCTTTATGTCTGACTCTACTTTTCTTTCGTCCCCCCCCCCCCAGGTCCACAGGGAGGGAACACCGCAGCTTGACCAGATTCCACACCCAACTTGAAGAGAAAGAATGTATTGCTTGGATCTTTTCCGTTTTGGACTATGGCTTCGGACAACAATTATGGGACTTTTGCAGTTTATTTATGTTTTCTTTATGCTTCTTTAAATAATGTAATCAAGACAGTTATGATTTTGGAAGTATTGTAAGACAATTATGGCATGGTTTGTGTAACACGTATTTTGATGAAATAAAAGTTGTTGTTTTCCGCTGTTCAAAAATATGTGTTATTATATCTGTCTTGTATATCTGTGACTTATACTTATAAACCTCCACCAAAATTAGGGCATTCCCTTTGAGAGTGACCCTAACGGAGGTGGGGTGTTTCACTTGGTATCAGAGCATAGGTTTACCAGATAAGATAAAAAGTTTTGAAAATTTATTTTCAAAAAGGAAATTTAAAGAAGCATTTTTAAAAAGATAAAATATTATTTTATTTTAAAAAGGCAAAGTCCCCCAAAGCCATAGGTACTATCTTCAATCCTTCGTTTTGAATCTATCCTTTCTGTTTCAGCACGTCTGGAGACCTTACTCCCCAGCTGCTGACGCCTTCACTCCTCCTCCTCCACGTGAACCAACAAGCGGAAGAGTCCCAGAGTAGGAAGACGAATAATAGTCAAACAAGAAAGGATCGTAACAGTAATAACAAGAAACGGGAAAAAAGGAAATGCAATTTTTGTGGTACAGAAGGGCACATAGCCAAGGATTGTAGAAAGAGGAAAAGAAGGCAAGGTGAATGTTTTCATTGTGGGGAGACTGGACACATCAACAAAGACTGCCCTGAGAAGACAGACTTTAAGAAGGGCGGGAAAGACAACAAGTCCCAAGAGAAGAGGAAGTGTAAATTCTGTGGAAAAGTGGGGCACTTAGTAAAAGATTGCCGGAAAAAGAAGGCCAAGATGAACGGCGGGTGCTTTTCTTGCGATGAGACAGGCCACATGGTTAAGGACTGCCCAAAGAAACGAGGACAGGGGCAGAGGGCTGGATCCACCTCGGGGGCGCAGGTTCATGTGCTAGAAGCGCCACCTCTGCAACAGCGAGGTATAAATACTTCTGTAGAAAGTGTAGTTTATCTTTATGATCACCCCGTTCGCACTTTATTTGATTCCGGCGCATCACACTCCTTTATCTCGTCTGCTTTAGTAGAATCTCTGCACCTAAAAACTAGTATGGTAGAGGACCCCTTAACTGTTTCAAACCCAATTGGGGGCCCAGCTCATTTGTCTATGATCTGCGTGGGATTGAAAATTTCTATTCTAAGCGTAGAGTTTAAATGTAGTGCCTTTGTTTTGGGCCATTGGTTGATTCTAGCGATGGAGTGGTTATCCAGTAAGGGTGACCATCTCGGTTTCGAAAAGAGGGTAGTTAGACTCTTGACTTGCCTCTGTAATACCCTCGAAGTCGCAGATAACCTTTAGGGTTCTATCATGATTTGTTTCTTAGAATCTCTTGACACATTTATTGGTAATTTGTAATCCGATCGAGTAGTGTTCGCCACTAAGGCAGAAGGTTCATTTCGCTTATGCATGAGTTGTGGAGAATCACCTTAGTAAGTACATTTGGCAACATGATTGGCATTTATTTCCAAGAGATAGTTCTTCTACGTGGAGTACCTGATAGTAAGTGGACGAGATCCAAGATTCACTAGTGAATTTTGGAGAGCTTGCATGAAACCATGAGTACGCCGTTATGTTTGAGCCGAGTATACTAGAAGTAGAGTAAGTGAAAGAGGAACGAGAGGCAACAGTGAAATAGGTTCCAACTCATATTTTGGAAACAAGAATTAAGAAGCTACGAAATTGTGAAGTTAAAGACGGACAAAGCATAATGGAGTTAAGCTCAAGGAAATGCGACTTAGAAGATTGAAGACTAGATTCGTGCATCATATCTCTTCTTAAGAGTATATCCTTGTTCCCTCTCTTCCTGTAGATCTTACTTGCGTGCTATCTTTTATGTATATCCTCTCGGTCCCATTCTCAATCCAATTTCTGTTGCAAACCCCATAGGGAGTATGACTCATCTGTTAGTAACACATGTTGGGGCTTGAGGGTGTTCGTTGGTTTGACTAAACTTTTTTTTTTGGGTTTTATAGGATACGGGTTGGTCTTAGGAAGGGACTCCCTTGTGACCTAAAAGGAGTCCACCATGCTTAGTTTCCTAGAATCATATATAGTGGTTGGGTTGAGTAATTCTTTGGGTGTCAGTCTGATGTTGATTTCGGTCTTCGGGGCTGATGCTTAGAGAGTTCTTCTCCTAATCAATATATATGTGGCATAGATTTCCAGTTTTGACATTGCCTAATGGGCACAAAGTTTTTACTTGCTTCTATCATTCGACTATACCTTTAGATAGGAACAATTAGGTGTAAACATGTGTTTGAGACATGTTATGATTGATGGTTGCAAAATGGTTGCAAGTGATTGCTAGTGGTTGCTCGTGGTTGCATATACACACACAATCTAGGTTTTAGATCGGCTCAGTCACTTCATACTGCATATGCATATATGTATTTATAATCGTATATGGTTGAAGTTTAATGTGTTGTCATATGGATGTTGCATTTGTATGAATGATTGTGCACTCATGTAGAATCATGAATAGGAGAATTTGCATACATAATGGATTCATGGCACTTACATAATTTGCATTAAGGAGGTCAACTGAATCAGTAGACCGCCTGATTTTGCATTAGATAAGTACATGTACACACACACTTCGCATATGATCATGAATCATTAGAAGTCTTTTAGGGACAATGGATGCTCGTGTTTGATGGATGAGTAGATGGATGTTTGGATGTTAGGATGTACATTCTTCCCGAACTTGAAGATTTTGGGGACGAAATCCTTTTAAGTGAGGGAGAATGTAACACCCCGTGTATTCTATAACTGTGAAACTCACAAATTAAAGTATAACTAATTTCAAATCAAAGAATTAATAGAAACGGGATACGCCATTGCGTTCGTCTCGGAATTCTGCTAGAGATAGAGTCCGAGTTTGCGTAAAACGGATATCGTATGAAGAAGATATGGACGAACGAAGTTGGGCGAAAAACCAGAAAATGGGTCAGAATGCACTGGCGCACTTGGGAAGTGCGCCAGAACAAAAATGAACTGGCGCACTTGGGAAGTGCGCCAGTACATTTTTAGCCTGGCGCACCTGCCAAGTGCGCCCAGGTCAGAATGACCTGCTGGTCAAGTCTTGGCTGGCCAGGTCTGTGTTTGGTCGATTTTTTGAGCCTTGCCTTGTCACAAGGGCTAGGTGTCAGCTCCTGGTTGGTCTCCCCTTCAAACGAATGGCTATTATTGAACCAAGCTCCATCGACGGTCTAAATCAACTCACACACTCTATAAAAAGGACCTAAGACTAACCCTAATTCACACAAACTAAAATGGAGATGAGACCGTCATGTTGCTGAGGAGAGACTAAGGATAGCCGTCAGAAATAGAGAGACAATTAGGAGATAATTCAAAGTTTAAAGCAACGTCAAATCAATCAAAACAGCGCCTACAACAAAGGATAGCATCTCCAAATTCAGAACTCAGATTCCTGAATTGAAGATTCATCATACGTTGTAAGTAGAGTGCTATTCTGATGTGAATAATTAATTGTGTTTGATTTGTGTAAGATGCGAAATGGAATTGTGGCGATAATAATATATATATTTGTATGTTATTTTGATTCTAAATGATTTGGGAATATTATGGTATACGATTGGATATTTGCAAGTACGTGATTTGCGTTGGAAGTTAACAACGAAATGGAATTGTGGCGACAAAAATCTATATTTGTGTAACAACCCGTATTTTCAATAACCTGTTATAACATAAATGGAGGCAGAATTAAACTGTAAAATCTGAATCAAGGGAAACGGGCTATGCCATTGCGTTCATCTCGGAAAAATACGCAAAATAGAGTCCGAGTTTTCGAAAATCGGAGTCCGTATGACCAAGATATAGCCTCGCGAAGTTTCACGAAAAATTCCCAAATTAAAGTATACTTAATTAAGTGAAATGGGTTGCGCAGAGAAATATATATATATTGATATATATATATATATATATAATTGAAAATTAAATAAATAAATATGCAAAAATGTTCAAAACAGCGAATTGGGAGAGGGGAATAACCGAACCGGCCGATTTTTGAGGTCGACCCGAGCCCGTTGGGTCGACTAGGGGTTAATCCAGGGTGTTTGGCTGTCAACCCGTGGGCCGATTCGCTCAAATGCAGATTTTGCATTTGGATGGTTCTCATGGTTCATCTTTAATCTAAAGGCCCTAGATGGTTCCTACACTTGACTTCTTCCCCAAGACATGCTTTGATGGCTTGGATTGAATCTAGGTTTAATCCTATGGCCTAAAACACTTGCCTAATCTATAAATAAGACCCTAACCTATCCTAAATCCTCATTATTCATTCATGCAACTAAACTATGGCAAAATTTTACCTCTCATGGCCTCCACTCTCTTCATAAAATTTCTAAATGGTTTCTATGAGAGATTTTCCATGCATACAAGTGTTTTCAAGCTTGTATGAGTGTCATTAGCTTGCATTCAAGTCAAGTTTCTATCTTTGCATCATAAAGCAAGGGTTTTGATCATTTTGGCTCAAGGGTTTTTATGTTAGAGCTTGCATTTTGGGTCTATTTGATTGCATAAGGGCTTTGTCATATCTTTTGTGCCTTCATAGCAATGTAAGCCCTTTCCCTACTCTTAGATATTAACTATGAAGTTAAATGTTCATGTTGCAAGTTTGGGTTTGATCATTGAGTATGATACATGCTATCATGTCATGCAAGTTTATGAAGTCATTATCTTGATCTTGTGAGCTAAAAGCTACAACCTTTATGTTGAAATGAACCCTCATAACCTTTATGTCAACTTGCATATGAAGTCATAACCCTTATATGATGATATATGCGAGTTACTAGTCATCATTCCATATCTTTTGTCACCATGATTCGCTTATGTGCCAAGTTTGGGTTTATGCATGTTTTGAGGCTTAAGAATGTAACATGCAAGTTAATGAACACATTTGTGCCTCATTTGCCACCATGATTAACTTGTGGCTTAATATCCATTTTTGTCATGCCTTTGCCAAGTCTCTTCTTTTAATCCATTACGTTGTCGCGAACGTATATGCGAGTTTAAAAGCGTTGGGTTATGTTATGGGTAATTTCTAATGACATGAAAATACAACTTGAAAACATGACTTGAAATATAACATGGAAGTTGACATGTAAGTATGCATAAAAACATAAGCTTGGGAATTTACCTATTAAGTTAGGTCTACCCTTTGGGAATTTACCTATTAAGTTAGGTCTACCCAAATGCTTGAAAACTTGTAACATGTTTTGGGAAACATGATGGACATGACACTTAGATAATATAAGTGTGGCCAACTCGAGGTTGGGTTGAGTTTGCAACGTAAAACTACCTAGAACCGACCGGCCTAACTAGTAGTTGCAAACAATAGGACCCAATGTGAGAAGTTGGTCATGTTGTGCTTGAACCCGAGGTTAGACCAAGTTGTGGTGTAAAGCTACCCGGAACCGACCGGCTTAACTAGTAACCACAACAAAGTCTAATGTGAGAGGTGAAGGTGCATTAAGTAATTAATGCCACATGATAGGGTTAAGTTAATTTGATTAATGACTCTTAACCAAATATGACATGGACAAATGGGTTAAGTAATTTGATTAGGTTAATGATACTTAACAAAACATGACAAGGTTGGGTAGGTTAAGTAACTTGATTTGCCTAATGACACTTAACCATTTTTTTATGACTAGTGGATGGGGTTAAGTTAACCAACACTTAATCAATCCAACGCGATAACTTGGTAAGGTTAAGTAAGTTTTCTTAATGACGCTTAACCGAAAAATACGGTTAACGAATGGGGTTAAGATTAGACTCAACTAGTCTAAACATGGAAATCGGATGGGGTTAAGTTAGCCTAGACTTAATTAATCCCACTTGGTAGTTTAATGGGGTTAAGTTAAACACTTAACTAATCTAAACATGATGAATTGATGTGGTTAAGTGACCTATACTTATCCAATCTAACTCGTTAATTTATTGTGGTTAAGTTAACCAATACTTAACCAATATAACGTGAAAACATGATAAGGCTAAGTCACGAATCGCTTGAATACACTTGACCGATTTGACTAAGTAAATTGATAGGGTCAAGTTAATATATACTTAACCAATCTAGAATGATAATTGGACGAGGTTAAGTCGTGAATTGCTTAATATACTTAACCAACTTGAGCATGGTTTGTAGGGTTAAGCCTTGAACTTGGATACTTAGACAATTTTGACAGGATTTGTAGACGGGTTAAGTCATGAACTTAAGTGACACTTAATCCATTATGTAAACCCTAGTTCTGAGGATTAGGTGGATAACCGTAGTTAACAAGGATAACGGGAACAATGCTAAGTGGTAAACCTTAGTTGAAGAATAACTAAGTAATGATTCTTAGTCAAGGAAATTTAGACCAGTTCATAGATAGATGAGTAACCTGATACGGTAGGTCATCGTTTAAGTATACGAGTAGGAGCAAGTATCTGATTTAGATAAAGGCTCCAGCGAACTGGGTAACGAAGCAGCGGCTTCGGGGAACGTGAGGATATTCTTGGTATCCCTCTATGAGCTGCCAGGTGATTATACTAGGCTCATGAGAGGTTAAGGTCTGCGTTAGAAGAACCAAGAGTATGCCTTGGTTGCTATACGAGCAACCTAAAGACGGGGATGGATAGGGGATAGTCGACGATACACGGTCGTACCCTAGATAGCATTTCGTCAGGCTACCTACCATCTTTGGTCAAGCGTGTACGTACGGAAAGGCAGAGAACACCCAAAAGACCATAATTGCTATCTAATCATGGTTGCGGTAAGGCTTGGATGTGGGTTGGCCAGTGTTGTGTTCTCATACAGGATTTATCCTGTCTTGTCTTTCACTAGTTGAGGGAGTGGTCTCGTGGGACCATAGCCACGTATAAGAAAAACAGACCTTAGCATCTGCATCGGCAGATAAATCGAAAGCTCCCGACCGAGTCCTGTATTTCTTGATTTGCCCTGTGACAGGACTCGGATGGCACGATGTGATACATGTGCATACAGTCATGGAAAAGCGATTCACGTTGAATGCGTGGGAAAAAGGGCGCGGTTGGCGGTTAGCGTAATCCCTAGTGGCCCTAGGTGGTTGAACCCAAACCGAGATACGAAAACGTGCAATAGGTAAGCATAATCCCTAGCAGCCCTAGGTAGCATAAGTCCTAGTTGTACAAACAATAATTCATGTTGGAAGACCCTAGCTAGGTTTAGGGTAACAGTCCAAACCGATCTTAAGGATCATGGAACTATGTTAAAGTAATATAGAATCTCATGGGAAAGCCCGTATGGTCTACGGCATGGGACTGAACATTTACATGGAATAAAACATACAAGTTGAGTAACCTATATATGCGATATATTAGGTTGACATGGACCATTACACGACTTTTGAGTGAGGGTCATTCTTGGTTAACACATGACACGGTGGGGATACTAGTACGGTAGGTGCAGAGCTAAAATACAGGATAGATATCACGGGGCGTTATACGTGACAGATATCTTGGGGATATTATGTAACAACCCGTATTTCGATAACATGATTAAAGACGAGAATCAAGGCAGAATTTAATTTTAAATTCTGAATCAAGGGAAACGGGCTATGCCATTGCGTTCGTCTCGGAAAAATACGTGAAATAGAGTCTGAGTTTTCGAAAATCGGAGTCCGTATGACCAAGATATGGCCTCGCGAAGTTTCACGAAAAATTCCCAAATTAAAGTATACTTAATTTAGTGAAATGGGTTGCGCAGAGAAATATATATATATATTGATATATATATATAATTGAAAATTAAGTAAATAAATATGCAAAAATGTTCAAAACAGCGAATTGGGAGAGGGGAATAACCGAACCGGCCGATTTTTGAGGTCGACCCGAGCCCGCTGGGTCGACTAGGGGTTAATCCAGGGTGTTTGGCTGTCAACCCGTGGGCCAATTCGCTCAAATGCAGATTTTGCATTTGGATGGTTCTCATGGTTCATCTTTAATCTAAAGGCCCTAGATGGTTCCTACACTTGACTTCTTCCCCAAGACATGCTTTGATGGCTTGGATTGAATCTAGGTTTAATCCTATGGCCTAAAACACTTGCCTAATCTATAAATAAGACCCTAACCTATCCTAAATCCTCATTATTTATTCATGCAACTAAACTATGGCAAAATTTCTACTCTCATGGCCTCCACTCAACTATCCTAGCCTCCACTTCATTTCTATGAGAGGTTTCAAGATCATGAGAGTGTTAGAGAGTCCCTATGTTAGTATGAGAGCTTCTCAAGTTGATTTCAAGGCAAAAGCTTTGATCTTTGTTCATAAAGATGGGGTTTTTTATTGATTTGGAGTGTTCATCTTTGGGTTTTTGGGTGATGGCATGCATAGGCTTCCTCACAAGCTTTAATTTAATCGATTTAGGCCTTCATAGCAATGTAAGCCCTTTCCCTACTCTTAGATATTCACTATGAAGTTAAATGTTCATGTTGCAAGTTTGGGTTTGATCATTGAGAATGATACATGCTATCATGTTATGCAAGCTTATGAAGTCATTAGCTTGATCTTATGAGCAAAAAGCCACAACCTTTATGTTGAAATGTTGCATTATGCAACATGAGAATCTTCATAATCATTATGTCGACTTGCATATGAAGTCATAATCCTTATATGATGATATATGCGAGTTTCTAGCCATCATTCCATGTCTTTTGTCACCATGATTCGCTTATGTACCAAGTTTGGGTTTATGCATGTTTTTGAGGCTTAAGAATGTAACATGCAAGCTAATGAACACATTTGTGCCTCATTTGCCACCATGATTAACTTGTGGCTTAATACCCATTTTTGTCATTCCTTTGCCAAGTCTCTTCTTTTAATCCATTACGTTGTTGCGAACGTATATGCGAGTTTAAAAGCGTTGGGTTATGTTATGGGTAATTTCTAATGACATGAAAATACAACTTGAAAACATGGCTTGAAATATAACATGGAAGTTGACATGTAAGTATGCATAAAAACATAAGCTTAGGAATTTACCTATTAAGTTAGGTCTACCCTTTGGGAATTTACCTATTAAGTTAGGTCTACCCAAATGCTTGAAAAACTTGTAACATGTTTTGGAAACATGATGAACATGACACTTAGATAATATAAGTGTGGCCAACTCGAGGTTGGGTTGAGTTTGTAACGTAAAACTACCCGGAACCGACCGGCCTAACTAGTAGTTGCAAACAATAGGACCCAATGTGAGAAGTTGGTCATGTTGTGCTTGAACCCGAGGTTAGACCAAGTTGTGGTGTAAAGCTACCCGGAACCGAACGGCTTAACTAGTAACCACAACAAAGTCTAATGTGAGAGGTTGGGGTGCATTAAGTAATTAATGCCACATGATAGGGTTAAGTTAATTTGATTAATGACTCTTAACCAAATATGACATGGATAAATGGGTTAAGTAAATTGGTTAGGCTAATGATACTTAACAAAACATGACAAGGTTGGGTAGGTTAAGCGATTTAATTTGCCTAATGACGCTTAACCATTTTTATACGACTAGTGGACGGGGATTGAGTTAACCAACACTTAATCAATCCAACATGATAAGTTGGCAAGGTTAAGTAAGTTTTCTTAATGACACTTAACCAAAAGATACAGTTAATGGATGGGGTTAAGATTAGACTCAACTAGTCTAGACACGATAATCGGATGGGGTTAAGTTAGCTTAGACTTAATTAATCCCACTTGGTAGTTTAAAGGGGGTTAGGTTAAACACTTAACTAATATAACCCGTTAATTTGATATGGTTAAGTGACCTAAACTTAGCCAATATAACCCGTTGATTTGATATGGTTAAGTGACCTAAACTTAGCCAACATAACCCGTTAATTTGATATGGTTAAGTGACCCAAACTTAACCAATCTAACTCGTTAATTTGATGTGGTTAAGTGATCTATACTCAACCAATCTAACTCGTGAATTTATGGAGGCTAAGTTAACCCATACTTAACCAATATAACGTGAAGACATGATAAGGCTAAGTCACGAATCGCTTGAATACACTTGACCGGTTTGACTAAGCAATTTGATAGGGTCAAGTTGATATATACTTAACCAACTTGTAGGGCTAAGTCTTGAACTTAAATACTTAGCCAATCTTGACGTGATTCGTGGGCGGGTTAAGGCATGGACTTGAATGATAACACTTAACCCAATAAGACAAACCCTAGTTAGAGGAACTAGGTAGAGACTCGTGGTTAATCAAGGATAACGGGAAAGGAAGCTAAGTGGTAAACCTTAGTTAAGGGTAACTAAGTAATAATTCTTAGCTAAGGACATAGGACTAATTCACAAAACGATGAGTAACCTGATATGGTAGGTCATCGCTTAGTATACGAGGGGGAGCAAGTTATCTGACTTGGATAAAAGCTCCAGCGCACTGGGTGCCGAAGTGGAAGCTTCGGGGGACGTGAGGATATTCTTGGGATCCCTCTGTGGGCTGCTAGGTAATTACACTAGGCCCATGAGAGGTTAAGGTCTGCGTTAGAAGGACCAAGAGTATGCCTTGGTTGCTATGCGAGCGACCTAAAGACTGGGATGGATTAGCGTGGAGTCGACGATTCTTGGTTTTTGCCCTGGATAGCACATCGCCGACTACCTACCATCTTTAGTCAATCGTGTACGTGCGGAAAGGCAGGGAACCCCCAACAGACCATGTGCTTGCTATCGAGTCATGGGTGAGGTTGGCCCGTAGGAAAGTGGGCTATAGTGGGGCCGGAGAGTGGTTCTTATACATGATTTTTCTTGGATTGCCTTTCAGTAGTTGAGGGAGGGGTCACGTGGGACCATAGCCACGGGTACAAAAACAGACCTTGATATCTGCATCGGCAGACGATTTAAAGCTCCCGACCGAGTTCCGTATTTCTTGATTTACCCTGGCACGGAACTCGGATGGCACATTGGGGAACATGTGCATCTAGACATGGAAAACGATTCACGATACATACGTGGGATCAAGGGCGCAGTTGACGGGTGGCGTAATCCCTAGTGATCCTAGGTGGCCAAAACCCAAACCGAGACACGGAAACGTTCATTAGGTAGCATAATCCCTAGCGGTCCTTGGTGGCATAAATCCTAAGTGGACGCGCGATAGTTCATGGTAAGGAAACACAACTAGATCAAGGGTTGCAGTCCAAAACAAATTCAAGGATAAACCGTTTACATGGGAAAGCCCGTACAGCCTACGGCAAAGGACTGAACTTATACATAGAAAGAAACATATGAGTTTAGTAACCTATATATGCGGCATATTAGGTTGACATGGACCATTACACGACTTTTGAGTAAGGGTCATTCACGGATAACACGTAATACAGTTGGGGTACTAGTACGGTAGGTGCAGAGCAAATATACATGTTAGAACCAGAGCGGATATACAGGATAGATGCCATGGGACGTTATACGCGATAGATATCTTGGGATATTATACTTGATAGAAACCTGACAATGTGATACCTTGTTTTATCTTGACATCGTAGTTTATCACGACACCCTAGTGTATCTGAGTTCAGTAGTTCATCCTGTTATTTTGATTTAGCTTATCTATCTTGTTATCATGCTTATGTTCATCTCAGTTTCTCATGTCAGTTAACTTTACTAGTTTTTATACTAATAGTAGATAGGGCTTACTCAGTCTTTTTGACTGACCCGTTTTGTTTCGCCTCTTTTCTTCCGTTCCCCCCCAGGTTACAGGGAGGAAACACTGCTGTTTAGTTCGGACTTCTTCTGCTTGAAGGTCATCATGGATTTGGACTTTTCCTGGCTATGGCTACTTTACTGCTTTTTCTTGGGGAATAATTTATGAAAAAGTCTTTATGCTTCTTTATTATTGCAAGACAGGTTTTGATGTACTCTGATGTAAAAGGCTTTAGACCTTATTTATTCATGTTATGAAAGTTTGATTTTACTTCCGCTATTTTATATATGTTCTGTCTTGTAATATTTCTGTGCATGTTTACCAATAATACTCCTCCAAACCTAGTGCATTCCTTTGCGAGTGACCCTAGCGGAGGCGGGGTGTTACATATTATACTTGATAGAAACCTGACGATGTGATACCTTGTTTTATCTTGACATCGTAATTTATCATGACACCTTAGTTTATCTGAGTTCAGTAGTTCATCCTGTTATTTTGATTTAGCTTATCTATCTTGTTATCATGCTTATGTTCATCTCAGTTTCTCATGTCAGTTAACTTTACTAGTTTTTATGCTAATAGTAGATAGGGCTTACTCAGTCTTTTTGACTGACCCGTTTTGTTTCGCCTCTTTTCTTCCGTTTCCCCCCAGGTTACAGGGAGGAAATACTGTTGTTTAGTTCGGACTTCTTCTGCTTGAAGGTCATCATGGATGGCTTGGACTTTTCTTGGCTAATGGCTACTTTCCTGTTTTTACTTGGGGAATAATTTATGAAAATGTCTTTATGCTTCTTTACTATTGCAAGACAGGTTTTGATGTACTCTGATGTAAAAGGCTTTAGACCTTATTTATTCATGTTATGAAAGTTTGATTTTACTTCCGCTATTTTATATGTTCTGTCTTGTGATATTTCTGTGCATGTTTACCAATAATGCCCATCTAAAGCTAGTGCATTCCTTTGCGAGTGACCCTAGCGGAGGCGGGGTGTTACACGTGGTATCAGAGCAGAAGGTTACCAGACTGGGCAAAAGTTTTTAAAGACCTTCTGAAAACTATTTGAAAAAAAACCGTTTACAAAGAAGCATTTTTCAAGAAAATTTTCTTTTAAAAGAAAAAGGCTATTCCCCAAAGGCCATTAGCACTATCCTTGTTTCCTTAATTGAGTCTCTTTTCCTTTCTTTCCTCCATCTGTAGTCACAGTAGTTTTAACTACGACTAGTCTTTTCTACCTACGAAAGTGCTTTCCATACGATGGAGGTGGTTCTCGAGAGACCAGTGGCCGCGTTATAAGAAAGGATCGTGAGAAAGAAGGATAAAGGATACGAGCTTAAGGATGAGAAACTTGTTGGTATGGCTTAGTCCTCAAAGGAGGGAGAAAGATGAACAATGAAACCCATGACGAGAGAGTACCTTTGGCATGGTAAAACGGGGCGGATAGTTAAGTATTATGGGACAAGGACAAGATCATCGGGAGGGCAGTAGTATGCTCTCATTTCTAGAGTACCTCGGAAGGAGGGTAACGATCTTGTTAAAGGTTTAGCTTTTCTTCTCTATCATCCCGTTAGGACTTCGTTGTTCGTATCATTTAAGTCTGCTTCGATAGTTGAGTCTCTGCACCTTAAGTACTAGCGTAATAGAGAATCCCGTTTTTGTCTCAAAGTCCTATTGGAGAATCAGTCCATTTATACATGACTTGTTTGGATTTGGGAATGTCTATGCCAAGTGTTGAGTTTGGAAATAATGCTTATGTTTATAAGCTATGGATGGATTCTAGGGATGAAGTGGTTATCCAGTAGGGGGTGCCACTCTCGGTTTTGATAGGAGGGTAGTTAGACCATTTGACTAGCCTTGGTAATGCCCTCGAAGTATCGGGTAACCTTTTTGAGGTTCTGTCATGACTAGTTACTTAGAATCCCTTGATGCCTTTATTGGAAATTTGAAGCCCGATCGAGTGGTGTTCGCCAATAAGACGGATGGTTTACTTCATTTATGCATGGGTTATAGAGATCACCCTAGTAAGTGCGCATGATAACCTGATTGACATCTGTTTACTTTCAAGAGAAAGTTCTTCTACATGGAATGCCTTATAGTATATAAACGAGATCCAAGATTCACTAGTGAATTTTGGAAAGCTTGCATGAGATCATGAGTACGCAGTCATGTTTGCGTCAAGTATTCTAGGAAAAGGATAAGTGCAAGTGGAACGAGAGGCGACGAAGAAATGAGTTCCAGCTCATGTTATGGAAACAGGAATAAGAAGCTACAAAATCGCGAAGTTAAAAGACGACTTTGATGGTCAAAGACTAGATACGCGCATGATATCTCTTTTTGGGAGTATATCCTTGATCCCTGTTTTCTGTAGAGCTTACTTGTAGGCTATCTTTTGTGGACATCCTCTCGTTCCTATTCTCCGTTACAAACCCTGTAAGGAGTTTGTCATGTTTATCTTCTCGACCCTGTTTCAGGGAATTCTAGGTAGAACCCTATGGATGTAAACATGTATTTGAAACATGTTATGATTGATATGGTTGCAAGTGGTTGCTCGTGGATGCGCGAATACACATTAGATACTAGCTCGACTCGGTCACATTTCATATTGCATATGCACGAGTATTTATACTTGTTTATGGATGAAATCGAATGTATTATCATGCGGTTGTTGCATATGAATGAATGATTGTGCACGCATATAGTATCTATATGACTAGGACTATTTGCATACATGTTGGATTCATGGCACTATACATATTTTGCATTAGAAAGATTATTCAGGCCTGATCATTAGCATTAGCTAAGGAACATGTACACACACGTTTTGCATATATTCATACAGCATTAGAAATCATCTAAGGACAATGGTTGCTTGTGGATGATGTTTTGAGTAGATGGATGATGGATGGTAGGATATGTTCTTCCTAACTTGGAGATTTCGGGGACGAAATCCTAAAAGGTGGGGAGAATGTAACAACCCGTATTTTCAATAACCTGTTATAACATAAATGGAGGCAGAATTAAACTGTAAAATCTGAATCAAGAGAAACGGGCTATGCCATTGCGTTCGTCTCGGAAAAATACGCGAAATAGAGTCCGAGTTTTCGAAAATCGGAGTCCGTATGACCAAGATATGGCCTCGCGAAGTTTCACGAAAAATTCCCAAATTAAAGTATACTTAATTAAGTGAAATGGGTTGCGTAGAGAAATATATATATATTGATATATATATATATATATAATTGAAAATTAAATAAATAAATATGCAAAAATGTTCAAAACAGCGAATTGGGAGAGGGGAATAACCGAACCGACCGATTTTTGAGGTCGACCCGAGCTCGCTGGGTCGACTAGGGGTTAATCCAGGGTGTTTGGCTGTCAACCCGTGGGCCGATTCGCTCAAATGCAGATTTTGCATTTGGATGGTTCTCATGGTTCATCTTTAATCTAAAGGCCCTAGATGGTTCCTACACTTGACTTCTTCCCCAAGACATGCTTTGATGGCTTGGATTGAATCTAGGTTTAATCCTATGGCCCAAAACACTTGCCTAATCTATAAATAAGACCCTAACCTATCCTAAATCCTCATTATTCATTCATGCAACTAAACTATGGCAAAATATTACCTCTCATGGCCTCCACTCTCTTCATAAAATTTCTAAATGGTTTCTATGAGAGATTTTCCATGCATACAAGTGTTTTCAAGCTTGTATGAGTGTCATTAGCTTGTATTCAAGTCAAGTTTCTATCTTTGCATCATAAAGCAAGGGTTTTGATCATTTTGGCTCAAGGGTTTTTATGTTAGAGCTTGCATTTTGGGTCTATTTGATTGCATAAGGGCTTTGTCATATCTTTTGTGCCTTCATAGCAATGTAAGCCCTTTCCCTACTCTTAGATATTAACTATGAAGTTAAATGTTCATGTTGCAAGTTTGGGTTTGATCATTGAGTATGATACATGCTATCATGTCATGCAAGTTTATGAAGTCATTATCTTGATCTTGTGAGCTAAAAGCTACAACCTTTATGTTGAAATGAACCCTCATAACCTTTATGTCAACTTGCATATGAAGTCATAACCCTTATATGATGATATATGCGAGTTACTAGTCATCATTCCATATCTTTTGTCACCATGATTCGCTTATGTGCCAAGTTTGGGTTTATGCATGTTTTGAGGCTTAAGAATGCAACATGCAAGTTAATGAACACATTTGTGCCTCATTTGCCACCATGATTAACTTGTGGCTTAATATCCATTTTTGTCATGCCTTTGCCAAGTCTCTTCTTTTAATCCATTACGTTGTCGCGAACGTATATGCGAGTTTAAAAGCGTTGGGTTATGTTATGGGTAATTTCTAATGACATGAAAATACAACTTGAAAACATGACTTGAAATATAACATGGAAGTTGTCATGTAAGTATGCATAAAAACATAAGCTTGGGAATTTACCTATTAAGTTAGGTCTACCCTTTGGGAATTTACCTATTAAGTTAGGTCTACCCAAATGCTTGAAAACTTGTAACATGTTTTGGGAAACATGATGGACATGACACTTAGATAATATAAGTGTGGCCAACTCGAGGTTGGGTTGAGTTTGCAACGTAAAACTACCCGGAACCGACCGGCCTAACTAGTAATTGCAAACAATAGGACCCAATGTGAGAAGTTGGTCATGTTGTGCTTGAACCCGAGGTTAGACCAAGTTGTGGTGTAAAGCTACCCGGAACCGACCGGCTTAACTAGTAACCACAACAAAGTCTAATGTGAGAGGTGAAGGTGCATTAAGTAACTAATGCCACATGATAGGGTTAAGTTAATTTGATTAATGACTCTTAACCAAATATGACATGGGCAAATGGGTTAAGTAATTTGATTAGGCTAATGATACTTAACAAAACATGACAAGGTTGGGTAGGTTAAGTAACTTGATTTGCCTAATGACACTTAACCATTTTTATATGACTAGTGGATGGGGTTAAGTTAACCAACACTTAATCAATCCAACGCGATAACTTGGTAAGGTTAAGTAAGTTTTCTTAATGACGCTTAACCGAAAAATACGGTTAACGAATGGGGTTAAGATTAGACTCAACTAGTCTAAACATGGAAATCGGATGGGGTTAAGTTAGCCTAGACTTAATTAATCCCACTTGGTAGTTTAATGGGGTTAAGTTAAACACTTAACTAATCTAAACATGATGAATTGATGTGGTTAAGTGACCTATACTTATCCAATCTAACTCGTTAATTTATTGTGGTTAAGTTAACCAATACTTAACCAATATAACGTGAAAACATGATAAGGCTAAGTCACGAATCGCTTGAATACACTTGACCGATTTGACTAAGTAAATTGATAGGGTCAAGTTAATATATACTTAACCAATCTAGAATGATAATTGGACGAGGTTAAGTCGTGAGTTGCTTAATATACTTAACCAACTTGAGCATGGTTTGTAGGGTTAAGCCTTGAACTTGGATACTTAGCCAATTTTGACAGGATTTGTAGACGGGTTAAGTCATGAACTTAAGTGACACTTAATCCATTATGTAAACCCTAGTTCTGAGGATTAGGTGGATAACCGTAGTTAACAAGGATAACGGGAACAATGCTAAGTGGTAAACCTTAGTTGAAGAATAACTAAGTAATGATTCTTAGTCAAGGAAATTTAGACCAGTTCATAGATAGATGAGTAACCTGATACGGTAGGTCATCGTTTAAGTATACGAGTAGGAGCAAGTATCTGATTTAGATAAAGGCTCCAGCGAACTGGGTAACGAAGCAGCGGCTTCGGGGAACGTGAAGATATTCTTGGTATCCCTCTATGAGCTGCCAGGTGATTATACTAGGCTCATGAGAGGTTAAGGTCTGCGTTAGAAGAACCAAGAGTATGCCTTGGTTGCTATACGAGCGACCTAAAGACGGGGATGGATAGGGGATAGTCGACGATACACGGTCGTACCCTAGATAGCATTTCGTCAGGCTACCTACCATCTTTGGTCAAGCGTGTACGTACGGAAAGGCAGAGAACACCCAAAAGACCATAATTGCTATTAATTGTGGTTGCGGTAAGGCTTGGATGTGGGTTGGCCAGTGTTGTGTTCTCATATAGGATTTATCCTGTCTTGTCTTTCACTAGTTGAGGGAGTGGTCTCGTGGGACCATAGCCACGTATAAGAAAAACAGACCTTAGCATCTGCATCGGCAGATAAATCGAAAGCTCCCGACCGAGTCCTGTATTTCTTGATTTGCCCTGTGACAGGACTCGGATGGCACGATGTGATACATGTGCATACAGTCATGGAAAAGCGATTCACGATGAATGCGTGGGAAAAAGGGCGCGGTTGGCGGTTAGCGTAATCCCTAGTGGCTCTAGGTGGTTGAACCCAAACCGAGATACGAAAACGTGCAATAGGTAAGCATAATCCCTAGCAGCCCTAGGTAGCATAAGTCCTAGTTGTGCAAACAATAATTCATGTTGGAAGACCCTAGCTAGGTTTAGGGTAATAGTCCAAACCGATCTTAAGGATCATGGAACTATGTTAAAGTAATATAGAATCTCATGGGAAAGCCCGTATGGTCTACGGCAAGGGACTGAACATTTACATGGAATAAAACATACAAGTTGAGTAACCTATATATGCGATATATTAGGTTGACATGGACCATTACACGACTTTTGAGTGAGGGTCATTCTTGGTTAACACATGACACGGTGGGGATACTAGTACGGTAGGTGCAGAGCTAAAATACAGGATAGATATCAAGGGGCGTTATACGTGACAGATATCTTGGGGATATTATACTTGATAGAAACCTGACGATGTGATACCTTGTTTTATCTTGACATCGTAATTTATCATGACACCTTAGTTTATCTGAGTTCAGTAGTTCATCCTGTTATTTTGATTTAGCTTATCTATCTTGTTATCATGCTTATGTTCATTTCAGTTTCTCATGTCAGTTAACTTTACTAGTTTTTATGCTAATAGTAGATAGGGCTTACTCAGTCTTTTTGACTGACCCGTTTTGTTTCGCCTCTTTTCTTCCGTTCCCCCCAGGTTACAGGGAGGAAATACTGTTGTTTAGTTCGGACTTCTTCTGCTTGAAGGTCATCATGGATGGCTTGGACTTTTCTTGGCTAATGGCTACTTTAATGTTTTTACTTGGGGAATAATTTATGAAAATGTCTTTATGCTTCTTTACTATTGCAAGACAGGTTTTGATGTACTCTGATGTAAAAGGCTTTAGACCTTATTTATTCATGTTATGAAAGTTTGATTTTACTTCCGCTATTTTATATGTTCTGTCTTGTGATATTTCTGTGCATGTTTACCAATAATGCCCCTCTAAAGCTAGTGCATTCCTTTGCGAGTGACCCTAGCGGAGGCGGGGTGTTACAATTTGTATGTTGTTTTGATTCTAAATGATTTGGGAATGTTGTGGCATACGATTTGATATTCGCAAGCATATGATTCATATTGAAAACTACATGTTTGTGGTAGTTATTTGCAATACCCATTTGATAATTGCAAGTATATGATTCATGTTGAAAGTAATAACTATATGTTGTAATAGTTTATTTGAGATTCATGCAAGTATATGATTTACTGTTATGCCAACATGATGTATAATTTTATGGTCCTCTTTAGTGTAATTTGATCCATTTGAGTATTATGATTTATATGAAGTTATGTTGAAATTGGCATCATGGTTCAAGCATAAAAATCATGCTTTTGTGATAGTGACAAAAGCAAGCATCTTTGTGAACTTGTATTAATTTTATGAACATGACTAAACTATGTTTGTAATTATGCCTAATTGAAAAACATGTTTTTTAGGCTTATTTTGTTATCATAATCATATGATAATATATGTGACACATAAGTTACATTAGAATTACATTAGAATTATATTCCACTTGCAAGTTTACATAGATATAATAAAAACCATGATTCATGTTTAAGTATTGTTTATGCCATAATCATATGAATAGAATGATTCATGTTGTTGCCATAATCATATAGAATGATTCATGTTTAAGTATTGTGCCATAATCATATGAATAGAATGATTCATGTTTAAGTATTGTTTATGCCATAATCATCTAGAATGATTCATGTTTAAGTATTGTTTATGCCATAATCATATGAATAGAATGATTCATGTTTAAGTATTGTTCATGCCATAATCATATGAATAGAATGATTCGTGTTTAAGTATTGTTTATGCCATAATCATATAGAATGATTCATGTTTAAGTATTGTTTATGCCATAGTCATATGAATAGGATGATTCATGTTTAAGTATTGTTTATGTCATAGTCATATTAATAGGATGATTCATGTTTAAGTATTGTTTATTCCATAATCGTATAGAATGATTCATGTTTAAGTATTGTTTATGCCATAGTCATATGAATAGGATGATTCACGTTTAAGTATTGTTTATGCCATAATCATATGAATAGAATGATTCATGTTTAAGTATTGTCTATGCCATAATCATATGAATAGAATGATTCATGTTTAAGTACTGTTTATGCCATAATCATATGAATAGAATGATTCATGTTTAAGTATTGTTTATGCCATGATTATAATGATTCATGTTTAAGTATTGTTATGCCATGATGTTACAATTGCAAGTTCACATGTGCCTACTTTATGTTAATTGAATCGTTCATTGCAAGTTCATGCGTTCACACTCCCCTCTTTCATGTTACCTGATAAACACCATGTTATAAGCCTCCCCTTTTCATTTGGCTAAATTGGGTTTAAGTATTAAACCCAACACACCTTACATTGGAGCGAACGTGTAAAACGGGGATAATGACGTTTGGGCTAAAATATAGAACATATGTGTTGGCATGTTCGACGCATGCCAACAATCTGGAAAAGCAATTAAGTGGCATAAATAAATTTTAATCAATAAAGATGAATTTGAATAATGGGCCGCAAATATTTACATATAAAAAGAAAAGAGACAAAATATGTAAATGTAGAAAATACGATGTGTTTAACCCGAGGTTGGATTGAGTTGTGATGTAAACCTGCCCGGAACCGCCCGGCTGTCCAGTAGTCACAACAATACCTATCCAATGTGGGTGGTTAAACATGGAGCCCAATAAGGACCTGAGGTTAGACTGAGTTGTGGCGTAAGACTGCCCGGACCCAACCGGCAACAGGCAGCCACAACAATACCTGTCTAATGTGAGAGGTTGAGGCTTTAATAAGACAATTAAGGCTGAGTCAGGATTGATAGGATTAAGTAAATTATATTAATACTTAATCAAAATGGAACATGCTAAACTAAACAGACTGATTGGGGGTTAGGTTTATAAAACACTTAACCAACTTAGCATGTTGGCTAGAAATAGAAAACCTAGTAGCGGGTGACCCTTTTCAGCAGTAACCCTACAAGGCATATCATGATACCCTGAAACTAGGCAGGGTGGGGCACGATTACTGGGCTGACTGTAAGAGGTCAAATCGACGGCGGTGGTGCAGCAGTGTAGCTTCTAACGGGGTGCGGGCGTGCACACACTCCAGCGCAGAAAAATAAAGCACTGGGCACCAGTAGCATACCTGTGCATTCTAGAGTTGTGTCGGGCCGCCACCATGGGACTTGATACACCCCATGGTGGGACCAGCTAGGTAACTACAACATCGGGGGCCGTAAGACACATGTAACTATGCGAGTAGGAGCCGATCATCAGAAATGGATCGCTTCACCCTGATTATGGGGTGCCTGTTGGGAACTAGTTTATATGGGTACATAGATTAATATGGGGTACGATAGTATATTCAACCCTAGACAACTTAACTTAGCTTATGGTGCTTTCCCATTTCCAGTTTATACTTATCATACCCAGTTCTTTATTCATAGACTGAATAGTCCTAGATTTACTCAGGCTTTATGTCTGACTCTACTTTTCTTTCGCCTTCTTTTCTTTCGTCCCCCCCCCCAGGTCCACAGGGAGGGAACACTGCAGCTTGACCAGATTTCACACCCAGCTTGAAGAGAAAGAATGTATTGCTTGGATCTTTTCCGTTTTGGACTATGGCTTTGGACAGCAATTATGGGACTTTTGCAGTTTATTTATGTTTTCTTTATGCTTCTTTAAATAATGTAATCAAGATAGTTATGATTTTGGAAGTATTGTAAGACAATTATGGCATGGTTTGTGTAACACGTATTTTGATGAAATAAAAGTTGTTGTTTTCCGCTGTTCAAAAATATGTGTTATTATATCTGTCTTGTATATCTGTGACTTATACTTATAAACCTCCACCAAAATTAGGGCATTCCCTTTGAGAGTGACCCTAACGGAGGTGGGGTGTTTCATTTCCCTTATAATAGCCAAACATGCTTGGTACGTTAAAACGAATCATTTGATACTATTATAAGTGTATAGTGTCAAAACAATTTCAATCATAAATATCAATCATAGACGGCATGGGTACCATATATCATGTCGCCATACTAGTTCTACAATTAAAACTGCAATATCACGTATTGGAAATTGGATTTCCGTCATGAGTCGAGGCAAGGGGCAAGCTCCTCTCTGTTCGAGACACTCTAGCAAATGTCCCAGGACCGCACACAGCAATCCTTGGATCTTCAGGGCCGGTCCTCTCTTACTTTTGAGGATTAGTTATTCCTGAACACACGTTTCCTGGTCCTAACAGACCTATATCCGAGGCGCTTCGTATCCAACAACCACACAGGTGAAAAGTATATAAATGTCAGCCAATTTAAGCACTGACACCACCCATAGCTAGAAAGAAACGTCGTGCTCTCCCTGCAGTCACTATCCCGTTTTTGACTCATACCGAGGTGTGAGGCTCGCGAATTCACGTTATACACAAAGTTGCGCCACACAGGCCGTGCTTTGATCATCAACCACAAGACTTTGCTTTTCAACAGAAGCCTTGATCAATTGCCACTTACGCGTGCCACACTGGCACTTCACTCCATGCGACTGATGTCCATCGATATACAACCTCTGAGCTCGTACGTCTCAGAGAAGGGCGTTAAGCAAGAGAATAAATTCTCCGCCGCCAAATAGATGTATATTTAATAGAGATCAATCAACACAGAATAAAATCCAATGTCAGACACACAATCCATTTACAAGTTCGTTCTGGGTCTGAACGAAACCGGAGGCACTTTCCTCGCATATCCATCGATCTCCAAGTACGTCTGGACGATCACCAACTGTTTCTCTCCTCTTGGGTGTACAGCCCAATCGAGATCATCAGCAATCACCCAAACGATGTGAAGACTTCCGGTCTTCAACCACCGTCTTCATCTTCGACATATCATCGAATCGGTTATTCAGAATGGGTTTAAACCCGGCCTTTCTGAATAACCCACGTATATAATAAACAAATGTTACACAAACACAACAAACGCCTCATTCCAATTCAGAATATTCTTTTATTCACAAAATCACATTCTTAGGGAAAGGTTCCCGTTAATTTTATCAAAG
Source organism: Allium sativum (assembly GCA_030737875.1). Taxonomy (NCBI): domain Eukaryota; kingdom Viridiplantae; phylum Streptophyta; class Magnoliopsida; order Asparagales; family Amaryllidaceae; genus Allium; species Allium sativum. The sequence goes on from CM060924.1 coordinate 246,905,793, forward strand.
ATAAATTCTTTTAAATTTATTCTTTAATCTTCCTTTGGATATCATTTCAAACTAGTCGGGATTAGCGAACCACATCGAAGTAATTATTTATTTTATTTCCCAATCCCAACCTATATATCCCATGGAGCAAAACTGGTAATACTCTATATCTAACACCACGGTGTTATCGGTAAAATTAATTACCATTTCACGTTGAAATCTAATTAAAAATTTAACTATCGCTTTGTAGCAAAACTAGCGATACTCCGTTCTCGACCTCTTTTCAGATTTGATAATTTAAATTATCAATTCACAATTCAATCTAATTAAAGATTCATTAAAACTCCACTTAGTTTTAATCCTTTCAAAAATCAATATCCTGTCTTTAACTGGGTTAAAGAACCAATGTCATTTAAAACACGATTCACGATAAACCCAAAATCACATCCAAATTCAATTCCAATTAAATATCATTTAATTAGTACACTTCATTAAATCTAAATAGAAAGATTTAATCTTTTTCTCAACCGGGCTTAAGAACAGTGTTAATGAAGACACCATTCACGACAAACCCAAATCACATTTGATATTAAATACAAGGCTCTGAATAGAAAATATATCGGCTTATATTCAATATCAAATTCTGAAACCAACAAATATCGTATTGGAAATAAAGATATATATATATCTTTCAAATTTCCATAACAATATCTGTATAATCACGAAATCCAACATCGAAATATTCCGAAGATAATTTCGATTCAAATCCATTCCAATTCGTATATTGGAAATTCTGATTATTTTTAAAACCACTTTCAAATTCAATTTATTTATTTCAAAAATAAATTGATTTTAAATCTAGTTCCAAACTAGTTCATTTCGATAAAAATCTATTTTTATCTTTTCAAATATTCACTTTTTCAGCCTAATTTTTCCCAAATCATTTCTTATGATTTTACACAAATTATTGATATTTTTAATAATTTTATCAAGGCCCGTACAGTCGATTTCCATCAACGGCCATCGAACTGCACTTACAACGACCTTTTCCAAATTTGATTTGGACATAATTCCAAATCCAACCGTTAGATTTCCAATTTCTAGTATTCATTAGAAAGCTCTTTTCGATAAGAACCCAACGGTTACGGTTTCAGGAGTATCCAACGGTCGGATCTCCCGTAATGCCCGTTCGAAGTCAATGGTTGAAATTCACGAACTACCGCAGCTCGTTCTATTCAGGCCATTATATATATAATATATATATTATATATATTTCGTCGATTTCATTTTAAAACGTATTTTATAAATCGTTTTAAATTCGTTTTCAAAACGATTTCAACTTCCCTTTCAATTTCAAATCAAAGTTGAATTTTCCTTTATAAATTTGTTTTAAATTCATTTCAAATTGATTTTTAATTCAATTTCATTTCAATTCGAATTCATTTCTATTTGATTTCAATTCAAATTCATTTCAATTCAACTTCAATTCGAATTCATTTCAATTCAACTTCAATTCGAATTCATTTCTATTCAGCTTCAATTCGAATTCATTTCAATATATTCGATTTTGAAATCACTTTTCAATATACATTATAAAAACGAATATAATCGATATAAATATCGTTCACGTCAAAATGGCGCAACTCTAATCAACACGGCTTTATATATTTCAATCACTTTGTTATTCTATTCAACAAATTAATATTTATTCTATTCAACACATGAATCTATATTTCTTTCAACACATGAATATTCTCAACACATGAGCCCTGTCAACACATGACTATTTTTGTTATTTATATATTTTATAAGTATCTATCGTTTGATTTTTAAATCAGACTCCAACTGTAAATTAGTAAGAGAATGATTTTAAATATGATAAAGATGTAAATTTTATTATTAAAATATTTCTTTCAACACATGATTATTCATTCTATTCAAGACATGAATATATACTTCATTCTATTCCTTATTTTCCCAAATGGAATGAGGCCCAATCAATCACCATATAATGTTAATTATATGGTTTCCATACAACACATGTGTATAATCACAACGATAAATAATCAATCATCATCCAAAGTGCACTACACTGTATAAGCATCAAATATAGATATCTAACGCTTATAACAGCTTGTCAATCAATCGATCAACATACAGCTAATCAATCGGGATGAGTGGACTTCAAATATCATCCCAACACCCGTGTGGGGTTTCACATCAACAAACACACATTTTTGTTCACACACGCGTTAAAAATTATATTTTTAACGATAAAAAATATTTTTAACTATATAAATATTTTATTTCACTTCACAACACACACAATCAATTTTCATCACAATAAACAATCAAACATACAAGCCATCCATGGTCTGTGGATGACGGGTGTCAGGTGCTGCTAAGCACCGTCTGCATCCTAGTATATATTTTAACTAGAAAAGAAGATTTAAAGTGAGAAGTTCTCACAGAGGGTTCCACTCCGCCGTGCTTTGCTGTTGAACTGTTGAACCATCTGGATTTGCTTGACATTCCAATTCAGTCCTTTTTCCCGCTGTTCAAATATAAAAATATTATTTTTATTGCTTCATTTCAATAAATAAAAATCATATTTTTATTTCACATATTTTAACAACCCTTATTTATATATAAAAATTATATTTTTATATTGCTACTTCTTATATAAAGATCGATTTTTTTTTCTTTCATACATGCGATAAAATTTATATTTTTATCCACTAAAATCGTATTTTTACATAACTAAAAATCGATCCCTTTTTATAGCTAAAGCTCTAACCTTTCAATGATGAAAATCATATTCTTATGTGCTATATATATATTTTAAAAATCCCATTTTTTCAATTCAAGAAAATCACATATTTTAATTCAATGAAATCATATTCTTCAAATTAAAAAAGAATATTCCTTTTCTTATGTAAAAATCCATACTTTATTTTTAGATTTTAAAACACATATATGTACTTCATTTTCAATTTTTAAAACACAAAGGTTATATAAATAAATAAATAAAGTATATAAAAAAACAGTAAATAAAGGAAGATTAACAAATTCAGAAGGCTTACAGCTGGAATCGAGCGTAGGGGGGAGAAAGAGAACGCGGCAGGCGGGGTATGGGCCCTAGGGGTTGGCGCAGGCGGTTTCCGTTTAGTTTTGGGGATTTTGGAGGGCTCGCGGATTGTTTTTGGGGGAATGGGGTTCGTCTTTTGTACGGAGGGAGGCTGGAGAGGGTCGGGGTCGATGGTGGTGTAGTGGAGCGCCGTCGAGGTGGGGCGGAGCGCCGGGTTGCGGGCTTGGGGGGGGGGAGGGGGGGCGGTTTACTTTCGGATCTGGTCAGGGGAGGGTACGGTCTTAGAACGGAGGGGGGCTAGCGGAGATGAAGAGGATGGCTCTGACGAGGTGGCGACGGGGCCAGGCGGCTTCTGGGTGGCGGCGTCGATCTTGGCAGAGGGGCGAAGGGGTTCGAGGCGTTGGGTTTTTTTTTCAATTCGATTTTCTGATTGGAGAAAAGGTAACGGCGGGGGGGGGGGGGGGGGGGTCTTAGTGTAAAGGAGAGAGAGGGTTAATAATATATTTTTATTTAATTCTCCAAAGTTGACTTTTTTTATTCGATCTCTAAACGAGACCCAACGACTGTCGCCCCTAGCTAATTACCCCCATTCCGAACACAATGGGACATGTTTCGTAAGCCAATTCGGCCGTTACGATCAGTTTTCATCAAAATCAACATATAACTCTATATATTGAATTTGAACGCGTATTTCAAATTACCGGGGCCACATACTAACTAGAAAAATTCCGAAAAATATTTTTCAGCTTCGTATTGACGATATGGTCCTAATAAAACTAGTTTCGTCGAAATCAAAGGTCGTTTGCAAAATGGCCATTTTCTAGTCGATTAAAACCAACTGAAACTAGTCAAACGCGTTTTCCTTTGCCACACTCACATATTGATTCAAAAAATTATGAAAATTGAAACCTAGCAATAACATGGCATCACGGATCCAACAAAAGTAGTTTTGTCGAAATTCGAGGTCGTTTGCAAAATGGCTATTTTTAAGGGCCAGAATTCCATAGCGACTATTCTGAAATTTCAACTGGACATATCTTTTGATTCCCGCGATGAAATTTTGATTTTTCGGATTCGTTGGAAAGATATTCTCAATTAGGTTCCATTATATTTGGTTTCACTAAAATCCGTTTTATTTTGCACCCGGTATGTTCAATTGAAGTTTGAAATCGAATTATCGTACTATCGCGCCATTTCCAATTCTTTTTATAATTTAAAATAAATATTTATATTCTAACGACGACGTATATAAATATATACGTTCGATTCTATTCAAATTAAATTTCTCGTCGATATTATTTAAAATAATCATTTTAAATATTCAAAATTCGCTAAAATTGCCAAAATAAAAATTTTAAACTGGCTCAGATTTTCCGGGTTGTTACACATCTTCCTTAATAAATCCATTTAGAAAAACGCTTTTAACATACATTTGAAATAGTTTGAAATTATTATAATTAGCAAAAGCAAGTAGAATTCTAATAGCTTCTAATCTTTCTACGGGGAAAATGTTTTGTCATTATCTACCCCTTCTTCTTGACAATATCCTTGTGCAACTAATCGAGGCTTATTTCTACTGACCTCATCAAGTTCATTCATTTTATTTTTATAAACTCATTTAACACCTATTATGGTTTCCTCTGGTTTAGGAACAAGTTCCCATACATCATTTATGGTAAAATGATTTAATTCCGCTTGCATTGCAAGTATCCATGAATCATCAAATGATGCTTCCTTTAGATTTTTAGGTTTAATAATTGATATAAAAGCCATGTTACTCATATTATTTAATAAGTTTCTAACTACTGATTCAATATCTCATAATATATTTTCTACTGGATGATCTCTGAAAAATTTAACTATTTTGTTAGGTTGATTAATTTCATTATTTATTTCATTTGATTCATTATCATTATCAAATTAATCTTCATTATGTTTTTGATTTATTTTTTTATAATTTTTGTCAAAAGATACATTCATAGTTTCTTCAATAGTATTAGCTTTTAAATTAAAAACTCTATAAGCTTTACTTCTATTTGAGTATCCAATAAAAATTCCTCTATTTGATTTAGAGTAAAATTTATCTAAATTTTCTTTAGTATTTAAAATAAAACATTTACTCCCAAAATCCCTAAAATAAGATACTTTTGGTTTCTTGTTATATAGAATTTCATATGGTTTTTTGTTTGTTAATGATCTATTAAGGTTCTATTTAATATATAACAAGCTGTAGCAACTTCTTCAGCCCAAAAATTTCTTGGTAAATTACTGTCAGATAGCATAGTTCTTACACATTCTTGAATAGTTATAGTTTTACGTTCAATAACTCCATTTTGTTGTAGAGTTCTCAAAAAAAATTATGAGTATTTCCCTTTTTATTACAAAAACTCTTAAAATTTTCATTTTCAAATTCTCAGCCCTGGTCACTATGTATAGTTTTAATTTTTAAAGATAATAGATTTTGAATTCAATCTTCTAGAAAAAGTTTTAGATAAATCAAAAGCATCACTTTTATGTTGGAGAAATAAAGTCCAGATGTATCCAGAATAATCATCAATAATTACTAAAACGTATTTACTATGATTTACTGATTGAGTTTGAGATGGACCAAATAAATCCATATGTAGTAATTCTAATGGATGCTGAAGTGGAAATCTCATCTTTTAATTTAAATAAACTTTTTCTTGATTTACCTTGTTAACAAGTGTCACTTAAACTATTAAATTTAAACTTCATTTAGGGAAGCCCTCTTACTAAATATAGTTTAGAAATTCTAGAGAGATGTTTGAAATTTAAATGTCCGAATCTTTTAAGTCATATCTAAGGATCACTTGTATTAGCCAAAATACATAGGTTATCATTTGAAATTTTTATACTTAAGATGTAAATATTTTTCTTTGTAATTCCTTTAGAAATTATGTTTGAATTATTATTTTCGATGAAATATTTATCTTTTTAAATTTTATTTTATAACCGTTATCGCATAATTGACTTATATTAAGAAGGTTGTGTTTTAAATTTCTAACTAATAAAACTTCAGACATAGCAGGAGTTTTAGAGTTACTGAAATTGGCGATGACGATCACGTATCCGTTTGAGTTATCACTAAAGTTGAGCATTCCTCCATTTTCATATATTATGCTATTTAGTATTTCTGGATTTCCAGTCATATGTCCCGAAGATTCACTATCATGTGTCCATTTATCTTTCTTTATTTGCACTAGGTATGGCAATGGGGTGGGTTTCTCGTCCCCCAGACCCGACTCGGACTTTTTAAACCTCGCCCCAGACCTGCCCCGTAGACCCGGTGCGGGTCTGGAATTTCGCCCCGTAGCCGAAACCCATACGGGTGTAGGTAGACCGGACCCACCCCACGACCCGGTGATATCGTATTCTAATATACACAATTTTATATACATATTTTTTTGTCGATAAATGATAAATTATATACATATTATAATGTGTTCATAAGGACAAGAAGATATAATAAAATGAGTTATAAGATAATAGTTCAAAATGTATGCACTTGTTATTGCATGATTATCATTGATGCAACTTAATATTATGAAAAATTTATAGTTTGTTTGATTGAAAAAAATATAGTATTCAAGTTATAACCATGTATAACTAAGAAGATTAACAAGTAATCATTATAGTTATAAAGTGTTAAAATGATGTTTCAACCATGCGGGTTGGGTTGGGGCGGGTTAGCCGTGCCCCAAACCAGACCCTAGATCCAGACCTCAAAAAACGGGTTGCGGATCTACCCGCCCCAAAGACCCGATGAGGCGGGTCTAAATGGATCATTACAAGGGCGGGTCAAGCAGGTTTGGACACTAGACCCGCTCTATTGTCGTCCCTAATTTGCACCATTTGTCCATCAAGGGTTGAATTATCAAGAGCCATGTAACACACTATTCCTATTCAACACACCAATTCGGTAGATAACATGATTTTTTAAAAGAATTAAATGCAGACTTATGACATAATGATGAAATGGGTATTTTTGAACAAGTACTATAATGGATTTCAAAAATTGCTAGTTTAACTTTACAAAAATTCATATTATGAAAATGTTGAAAACCAATGCTCCCTTACAATTTATCAGGAAATGCAGATTAAGGATCTTAAGGAAAACTAAACACTTGAGGAGGGTGAATAGTGTTTGATGGATTTTATAAATTTCTTGTAGTCTTTTTAAATTATTTAGAATGAAAATAAAATCATAGATAAGACATAATCATAGGATCAAACACAGATGTAGATAATACTAAATAAAAATTAGTAAATGGAAAGAACACACCATAATTTTATAATGGTTTTGGGTTACTCTACATTTAATCCCACACTACTCCGAGTTGATGCATATTTCTTTTAAATAATAATCTTCGGTTGCAATCCCCTATTTCAATGGCCATGAGATCCACCACCATCTGCTTCCGAGTACGGAACGCCTACTTGATTTAACCAGGCTATGAGGTCACCTAATTGGTTTACAGACAATAATTTCACCCACTTGATTTGAACGGTCTATAACAACACCTTTTTCGGTATCAGTTTTGGTAGATAGACTCAACAGAACTTAATCTTGCGATCTTTGATTAAAGAAAGCCTATAACTCTTGAGTTACACTTGAATCATTGAGAGAGTGATGTAGAGAATCGAACTAAAAAGAGATTGATGTGATCGTCTTTGAAATTTGGCAGGGTAAAAGTATAGAATTTAAGAAATTAAGACTTTAAATGGGGAGAAGATAATGAAGGAAGAAGGTAATGAAATTAGATAAAGCATTTGCTTTCTAGAAGCCTTTTTATATTCTTCCAACAGTCAAAACCTTTTAGAAAAGATTTGAGATGAAAAGACATAACTATTCAAAATATGAATTTGAAATCCAATGGTCACCGTGTCGACATGTCTTTGTGAATTTTATAAATTTTGATTTTTAAATTAAGGAAAGTGATGATTAAATAAATTCTGGTGATTCTTGAATTAAAACAAACTATTTTCCTATATATAATAATAGAGTAGTTAAAGTAAAAATATATATTAAAAACATACATAAAAATGATTTAAAACATATGTAAGAATAATTTAAAAACTATATAAAACATAAAAATATAAAACTATGGATAAATATGAGAAATACTTTAAAACTTATAAATGTAAGTAAAGAAAATTAAAAACTTAAGTAACTGCATTCAAACTTAATATAACAATCATAAACATAAGAAATATCTTAATTAAAAGTTAGGCTATATTAAGAAATAAAAAATATATTTAAATTAGGAGTTAAAATAAATTAATAAAACTTCGAAATATAGATTTGAAATAAGGAAGTATTTTTGAAAGCAGCTAGAAAATAAGATAAGAATATAAAAATAGTGAGAAAGATTGAAATAAGGATTCATTGCTATTTAGAGTTTTAACAAGAAATCTAGGCTCTATTACTTTTTATTTCTTGAACACTTGTTGCTCATGAGTTATCTATCATAAACTCTTCTTCTTTAAAATCTTGATTCTCTAAAATGTACAGTCTCCAATAACCAATACCTGCATATATTTCCTGTATACATATATTCTAGATAATAATATTAGAATATATTTTATAATAATAATACTTAAAACAAGTTTGTTGTCATCAAAACCATCATCACCAATATCTCAATCTCTAACAATGAAGAAATAGTGTGTTTTCATAGCATGGCCTAGTACACTTTCATAGTGTAGTGATGGATGTCTCGTATGTTTTTGTAGTACGACGATGGAGACCACTCGAGGAGGGTACTATGGGGAGTACCTCGATATATTAGGCATATAGCTACATATATATGGTTTATTGGGTTAATCTACTTAGAAGTAGAAGGGTATGATTTATGCGTGAAAATCGTAAGTGTAATGTGTAATAAACCTAACATAACTTAATAAAGATAAACAAGTGATAGAACTATATATGTAGTGTTATTATAGAAAGTATAATCTATCCATTCCTGAGAACTTTTGTTCTGACGCCCTCCTCATTACAAAGCCACTGGTTAGACAAGTTTTCGAGATTCTGCAGCTTAGAGACACTTGTTAGATAGTATCGTTATATTAGAATGTTTTTACTTATTATTAAATTTTATTACATTCCACTATGAGATTTCTATTACAAACTTTGATATATTTATCCTTGATCGTCTACAGGATACCAGACAAACCAACTTGAGCTTTAGGTGGACTTGGATTTTATTATTTTTGCAAAAAAGTCGAACCTGCTGAAATTTGGGTTGTTACATATAGTATCAGAGCTTAGGTTTAGGATTCATATATAGATAGTGAGTGAACGAATTTTTATTTTAAAAAATATAAATATATTATATATATACCTATACCCATAGAGGAACCCAATAATTAAGTGAAACAAAACCGGGAGAAAGTTAGGATGTCAGTTATATACACTAAGGAAATGGTTATGAGAATTTGAGGATTATAGGCCCATGAGTGGCAAAGAATGTAGAACGTACAATATGTTTAAAAATAAGAGAAAGTTCCATGTGATAATATCCGAAATTTTTGTATTTCGAATTAGTGGATTAAGCAGTAGGGCCTTGTAAATTAAAAAAGGATTTGGAACTTATATGTATACACACATTTGGCACAAAAGTAACGCTAGTCCCATTTTTTAGTTTAGACATTGTTTTGGAGGAATTTTTTCAAAATAGAAATTTTGGACAAAGAAATGTAATTTCACGCAAAGGATTTAGGAATGCATAAGCTAGAAATGAATTTTTTTACTTAGCTCCACAGTTAAAACTTTTAAAAAAACTTGAAAAAAAAGAGAAGAGATACAAATGTAGGAAAAGGTTTCTGGAAAAGTTTTCAAGATTCATATTGAAGTGTTTATAAATTTTAGAAATTTACTAGTTTGTAATATTGAGACATGCATTAAATTAATTTTTCAAGAAAATTGTGCGAATTTTTTTTCAAAAGAATTATGTGCGTAAGCAATTTGCGTGGTTAAGCGATAAAAGTGGTTAAAAAAGCGCGAATATAAATGGGTTAACTATATGTGGTGCACAGATGACCTTCAGTGAAATAGAATGTAAATGTTTTCATAAAAAGACAGATTGCGACACACTTTCACTTATTAGAATAAGAAGAATTATAAGTAAGTTTTTATGAATCAACAAGTTTGTAAGTAAACATATTTTGCTAAAGTGACAAGAAAATATGCAGCAAAAGAGGTGTACAAAATATAGGTGAAACACCATGTTCTGTGCTACCTATTTCAACAAAGGGATGAAAACAAATAGTTTCCTTATTATTTTACATAAACCACAAAATTCCTCTCAATAAAAGATTCATAGAAACTTAATCTTATTAATTGCTCTAAGAAAAGAAAAGTATGAGCTCCAATTAAGTTAAAGTCACGATCCAATCTTCCCTATTTTTAACCTTTGAGAATATAAAATTTTATTGAATTAAGGATGCTTAATGTGGTTACCGTTTAATAGAAAGAAGTTAAAATAAAATTTTAAATCTTACATGGTTAAAGGAAGGGGATAAAGAGGGAATGGATAGGAAAGAGCAAGGAGAGATTTTGTAAGTGGAACTATGATATGGTTAGTAATTAATGGGAAATCTTTTTTTAGCACCAATGGAGGAAATAGGAAGGTTTGACATGTTGTCTAAATTTATAATGCAATAAGAATTAGGGATATGTAGCAAGGGTTCGTAGAGAGTGGAGATAGAAAGGAAGAGCGCTATGGTTGTCTATATTCAATGATGAGGACACTTTTATGTCAAAGGGACATGCTCTTAGGCCTCTAATTTTTTTGTGGATAGCTACATTTAGCCGTTATATCTTCTTCCTAGTAGTGATTATAGTAGAAGATATTTTCTTTTAGTATAGATTTGCACTCCTACGTAGCATTCTATTTTATGAAAAAAGAATAGTTTGGTTGACATTTTATTTTTAGGTGTTTGTAATGGTCACTAGATAAGAACAAAAAAAACATAGGATATATTAAATAAAATGAAAATGAAAGAAAAAGGCGAACAACTAAAAGAAAAACAAAAAAAATTACAAAAGAAAAAAAGATGACAACTGCAATAAGTGAGAATAATAAAAGAAAATAAATTCATCCAAAGTAAGTTTGAAAAACTTAAAAGAAATTCTTCTTACGTAAACTGTGCTTGGAATAAAAAATAAGGATTGTTTTTTAAGGTTAGTGATAAAGATTTCAAAGCATGGGGGAAATGCATGTAAAAGCGGGATGGAAAAAGTTGAATTTTTCAATTTTATATCTTTTTCTGTCATAAGAAATCGAATTCAAAAAAATCAGATTTTTCAGAAATTCGCAAATTTAAAGTCGGTTGGTAGGGTTTGAATGCAAAAATTGGATGAACTACATTCTTAATTTGTAAGAATGTGGGGAAAATTGGATGAAAATGTATATTTAATTTTCAAAATATTGAATTCATATAGAAATTGCCGGTATATTTACGATGTGTGCATCACATTTTCAGGAAAATTTGCATTCATATAGGAGGTACCGCTTAGGAATTCATTGCATTCATGTATTTTTATGTTATGTAACACTTTGCACAAGTGCACAAATGGTTTCAAATTTGGATGTACACATTATGGTTGCAAATTATGCGTGGAACTACATAATTTTTACCCTTAAAAATTTTAAGGGATGAAATTTCCTAGGGATGGGAGAATATGATACAATGAAATTTTAATAACAAAATCATTAAATGGTTATATTAGTAATATGCGTTTGAAATTTAAAAACAAACGCACGTTCTAAAAAGAGCAATAAATAAAAAGGTTGTCGTTATGCATATATAACATTGCAATGGTATAAATAGAATTAATTAAAAAGAAACAAAAGAAAGAATAGAACTTAATAAATGGTACGCACATTAATTGTATAAACAATGTGCGTTTGAATTTGAAAGTAATTAACATCAATATTGCCAATTCCTTTTAAATGACAACGCATGTCATAAGAAACACTGAAACAGAATTAATTGGAGTAACGTCAAATTTTGAAATAGGCAATCAATTCTGGAATGTTGACACACAAGTGAACACCACACTTGTAGATATAGGTAAAATAAAATTATAGGTATAAGTTGCAGAAATAATGCGTGTCATTAATGGTACGAAACCAAGAAATAAAAGGAATTTCAAATAGCACTCTTAAGCAACGTTTCAATTTAATTTGGAAATGAGTATATTGATAGTGCGCATTTGAAATGGGAAGTAAACGCATATTAAAATGACAAAGAACTAAATAAAAAATGGAATAGAAATAAAAAGGAATAAACGTGCTAGAATTTGAAAATAGAAAAAATATTAATGCACATTTTAGTTACGCATTTAAAATTTGAACGCGCGTTAAAAATTGGAAATAATAGTAAAATAGTTAAGAAATATAAACGTTAATAATAACATTTTAGAACATAATGAAAATCATGCAGCAAGACCCGAGTATACAATCTAAAATCGTATACATGGGTCGAACCATGCCTAAAGAGGGTCGACACATTTCAAAGCTAGGTGACCCAATGATCGACCCACCTGGAGCATGGGTTGACCCACTTCGAGTCAAGAAAAGATGGTTTGTTTTGTTCTGAACGACTCAGATCTAATTCGTTTCAATCAGATGGACATGGTTCTTTTGAGCAGCTATAAATGAACCAAAAGTGCCTAACCTTCAACTCATATTTTCTAAGAGGGCATCAGAGCTCTGTTATTTTCTTTCTCCTCCAAATTCTTTAGAAATTAAATATATGTTAGTTTCAAGATTTCTGGAGATGAAAGATTGTAGATTAAGCTATAAGTGCTCAGATTTCCCGTCCGTGTGAGATTCGAATTAGAGAAACTAAGAATGTTAGACCTAAATCGAATTTAGAGTTAGAGAGCAATTAGGTTAGTTGATTAAATTGTATTTTCAGTTAATGGCATATTGTATCGTTTGTTTCCTGCAAGTTTATAAGATATTCTCTTAGCCTTCTTTTTCCCATTCTATTTTGGAATTTATCATTATATACTGAATTTTAGCTATGTGCAAAATATACATAAAACTGAAATGTTGGCATGTGAATACGAATGATTTATGAGCTTAACCTATACGACTAATTATAATCCATTTTGTTTACGCGTGTTGGAAAATACAATTTGATTGGAATTATGAAAAAAAAGGAAAATTTGATGATTTAGGGCTTAATAAATGTGTAAGTCAAACATTGCAATGGAAGGGATATTTGGATTGAAAGTAAGCTAATTTGACATAATTAAGGTTATGCACAGTAAATTTTGTGGTTAACTGGTAAATCTAAAAATTTCCACATATATCTATAAATTGAAAGGTTAGGAATAACTTGTGTTGATTGGGTAGAAAAAAATAAATATATTTTCATTGAAACACCCCACCTCCGTTAGGGTCACTCTCAAAGGGAATGCCCTAATTTTGGTGAAGGTTTATAAGTACAAGTCACAGATATACAAGACAGATATAAGAACACATATTTGTAAACAGCGGAAGAACAACAAACTTTTATTTCATAAAGTCAAATACGTGTTACAACAACATTCTTTTCCAAAAACATAACATAACACTTTCATAATCTGTCTTGAGTACATGATTTAAAGAAGCATAAATAAAACATAGATAAACTGCAAAAGCCCCATAGTGGATTGTCTAAAGCCATAGTTCAAAACAGGAAAGTCCAAGCAATACATTTCTCTTCTTCAAGCTGGATGTTGAGGCTGATCAAGCTGCTGTGTTCCCTCCCTGAGGACCTGGGGGGGGGGGGGAAACGGAAGAAAGAAGACGAAAGAAAAATAGAGTCAGACATAAAGCCTGAGTAAGTCTAGTACTACTTTGTATATGAATAAAGAACTGGGTATGATAAGTATAAACAAGAAGTGGGCAAGCACTATAAACTTGGTTAAGCTGTCTAGGGTCGAATATACTATCGTACCCCATGTTAATCTCTGAACCCATATAAACTAGTTTCCAATTGGCACCCCATAATCAGGGTGATGTGATCCATTCAATGATGATCGGCTCCTACTCGCATAGTTACATGTGTCTTACGGCCCCCGATGTCTGTAGTTACCTATGCTGGTCCCACCATGGGGTGTATCAAGTCCCATAGTGGCAACCCGACACAACCTTAGAATGCACAGGTATGCTACTGGTGTCCAGTGCCTTATTTTTCTGCGCCGGAGCGTGTGCACGCCCGCACTCCGTTAGAACCTACACTGCTACACCACCGCCGTCGCTTTGACCTCTTACAATCAGCCCAGTAATCGTGCCCCACCCTGCCTAGTTTCAGGGTATCATGATACACCTTTTAGGGTTACTGCTGAAAAGGGTCCCCCGTTACTAGGTTTTCTATCTCTAGCCAACATGCTAAGTTGGTTAAGTGTTTCCTAACCTAACCCCACCAGTCCTTTTAGTTTAGCATGTTCCATTTTGATTAAGTCTTTAGTTCACTTAATCCTAACAATCCTGACTCAGCCTTAATTGTCTTATTAAGGCCCGGACCTCTCACATTAGACAGGTATTGTTGTGGCTGCCTGTTGCCGGTTGGTTCCGGGCAGTCTTACGCCACAACTCAGTCTAACCTCGGGTCCTTGCTGGGCTCCATGTTTAACCTCCCACATTGGATAGGTATTGTTGTGACTACTGGACAGCCGGGCGGTTCCGGGCAGGTTTACATCACAACTCAATCCAACCTCGGGTTAAACACATCGTATTTTCTACATTTACATATCTTGTCATTCTTCTTTATTTATATGTAAATATTTGCGGCCCATTATTAAGTTAATGGTGTACAGGTTACACCAATCATGGGCCCAACCCATACTTGAATTTGGGCCCTTCTATTTTATATTTTCATTAATTAATTAATTTTAACCCAACGTTATTTTCCCCCGTTTTACACGTTCGTTCATATATATTGGGCTTAGCCTTTTAAAGCCCAATTTAGCCATGCGAAAAGGGGAGGCTTATGGCGCATACACAAAGAGGGGAAGGTGAGCGCATGAACTTGCAATACGACGTTGGAAATACAAAATAGAAATTGGTGTACTTGCATAGTGGTAACATAGGTGACATGAATAAAAGCATGTGAACTTGCATAGGTTTAACTACAATATGAACCTATATTCTTATTTAGGCATAATGTCAAACATAAGCATGTCATAAATATTCCTAGCATAAGCATAGCATAATGTCAAACATAAGCATGGCATAAATACTTCTAGCATAAACATGGCATAATGTCAAACATAAGCATGGCATAAGTAAAGTTAACTTTGTTCATGGCATAAACATAAACAAGTCATGTTCATAAGGTTTCTACATGTTTACAAAGGGGATACTTTGTTACTAACACAAAAGCATAGTTCAACTTAATCATGGTTTAAGTCTAATCATATAACGATGGTATAAATATACTTATGCATAAATATTCCTAATCATGGTGTTTGCTTTAAACTTGCAAAAAGGGATTTTTGAGTCTAACCTAGCCATGTCTCACATATGTCATCATATAATTCTTTTAAACAAGATAGACTTAATCATAGATTTCAATTATGCCAAATATTATTCATAGCCTAGCCATATTCATAAGTTTTGCAAAAGCATGACTTAATACATGGATTATAGTGTCAAAATTCCACCTAGTTTCATATGAACTATAACAACCAAACTTGTTTCAATTATTTGCAAAACGATTTATGCACAAAATATACATCATGACAACATAATAACAAAGCCCCAAACTTGCATAAATTTCACTCAACTACATACATGTAGCTTCAACATAGATTACATAATTTGCGCAATATTCCAAACGTATATTTGCATAGAACTACCGCATGTAGTTCTTTATAATGAATAACATAATTTTGCACAAACATGAATTACTTCCATTGCCACAATTCAAGCATACACATCAACACAGTTGTTTATTTATACCAAAGTAATACTCTACTTACAATGGTTGCGGCGAATTCTCAAATTAAGAGATATGATTCCTTTGTTGAATTGATTGGCTTTAGGTTGCTTGAATTGCTTTAGGCTTAGAACTTTCTTCCTAACTCTCTCTCTAGTCGGCGGCTACTCTTTGTCGTTCCTCAGCAACATGGCGGCTATAATCTTATTTTGAATGAATAGATTAGGGTTTAGTCTAGGGTTGTTTATATAGAGGTTAGGAATTGATTAGGACCCTTGATGTTGCTAGGTTAGATCGTAGCCATTCGTTAGGAAGAGAGACAAATAAAAACCCGCCACCTAGCCCTAATGACAAAGCAGACCACAGAAATTCGACCACACACCGACCTGGCCAGCCAGGTTGACTGGGCTCGACCAGGTCGATACCCCTGTCGACAGGGCTGTCGACAGCCCTGCCGACATGGGTAGCCCAGGTCGACAGCCCAGTCGACCTGGGTGGCCCAGGCGGGTGTTCTTCCACCCTGGCCCAATGGGCCCCACTTCGGAATATTTAATTATTTAATTCTGTTTGAATTTTAAATTTAATTCAAAAACTTCCGAAGGCCATATCTTCTTCATACGGACTCCGTTTTTCGAAAACTCGGACTCTATTTCGCGTATTTTTCCGAGACGAACGCAATGGCGTATTCCGTTTCCCTTAGTTCTTTGATTTTAGATTAATTATACTTTAATTTGTTAATTTCACAGTTATAGAATTTTCGGGGTGTTACATTCTCCCCCACTTAAAAGGATTTCGTCCCCGAAATCTTCAAGTTAGGAGGAATGTATATCCTAACATCCAATCATCCATCTACTCATCCATCAAACACGAGCATCCATTGTCCTTAAAAGACTTCTAATGCTTCATGATCATATGCGAAGTGTGTGTGTACATGTACTTATCTAATGCAAAATCAGGCGGTCTACTGATTCAGTTGACCTCCTTAATGCGAATTATGTAAGTGCCATGAATCCATTATGTATGCAAATTTTCCTATTCTTGATTCTACATGAGTGCACAATCATTCAGTACAAATGCAGCATCCACATGACAACACATTATAGTTCAACCACATACGAAAGCAAACACATATGCATATGCAATATGAAGTGACTGAGCCGATCTAAAACCTAAATTGTGTGTGTATATGCAACCACGAGCAACCACTAGCAATCACTTGCAACCACTTGCAACCATCATCCATAACATGTTTCAACTACATGTTTCCATCCAAAAAGATTCTGTCTAAAGGATATGGTCGAGGAAATATACCTAAAAAGATAAAAGCGCAACTTAAGGAAAGAGAAAGATTAAGGATGTACCCTCGAACAGAAAAGGGTAGGCTGTACGAATTCTAGCTTCAGTTTCCCAAGTCGCGTCTTCCTCGGCGTCGCTCCACTGAACTTTGACGAGCTTGACTTCGCGGTTGCGTAGCTTCTTCACTTCCATTTCTAAGATGCGGGTTGGAACTCTCCTTATGGTTGCTTCACGTTCCACTTCGGCCTCTTCGAGGATATTTGGTTCTACCACTTCAGCAGACTCATGTAGACATTTTCGGAGGTGTGAAACGTGAAAGACGTTGTGGACTCCAGCCAACTTCTCGGGTAGCTCTAATCTATAGGCCATTTTCCCAATCTTCTCGATAATAGGGAATGGCCCTACGAATCTTGGTGCCAGCTTCCCTGTGGTTCCAAAACGAACAACGTTTCTTAGCGGTGATACCTTGAGAAAAACTCTGTCTCCAACCTCAAATTCAAGGTCGGTTCTCCTTTTGTCGGCATAGGACTTTTGTCTGTCTTGGGCCGTCTTCATCCTTCTTCGTATTAAGTCTACTTTCTCTGAGGTCTCTCGGATCATATCCGGTCCAAGTATGAGCTTATCCGTGGATTCCCACCAACAAGTGGGCGATCGGCACGGTCTTCCATATAAAGCTTCGAAGGGCGCCATTCCTATGGTTGCTTGATAGCTGTTGTTGTAGGCAAATTCCACCAAAGGAAGGTGGTCTTCCCATGTCCCTCCGAAGTCAAGGACGCATAGCCTTAAGAGGTCTTCCAAAACTCTGTTCACTCTCTCTGTTTGGTCGTCGGTTTGGGGATGATAGGCTGTGCTCAAGCATAACTGCGTTCCTACTGCTTCTTGCAGACTCCGCCAAAATTCGCTGGTGAAGATGGGGTCTCGGTCACTAACAATGCTAGACGGTATTCCATGGAGTCGAACAATTTCCTTAAGGTAAAGTGATGCTAGGGATGAGGCAGTTCTTTTACTTTTGACAGGTAAAAAGTGGGCGCTTTTAGTAAGCCTATCCACTATTACCCAAATGCTAGTGTTGCCTCTCCTAGACCTAGGCAGCCCATCGATGAAGTCCATTGAGATGCTATCCCACTTCCACTGCGGGACCTCCAGAGGATGTAGTAGTCCGCCAGGCTTTTTCTGTTCCGCCTTAACCTGCTGGCACACCATACATTTAGAAACGAATTCTGCCACGTCCTTTTTCATGCCATTCCAAAAGAAAGTCCTTTTTATGTCTTTGTACATTTTATCCCCGCCTGGGTGTATCGTCATCTTGGAGTGATGTGCTTCCTCGAGAACCTTCTTTATTAAATCGTTTGACTGTGGGACGCATAGTCTTCCGTCTCGCCTTAGCAAACCCTTATCGTCGATGGAGTATCTGTTGAGGTGACTTGAAGTCTCACCCCTAATTAGCCTATCAATTATTTCCACAAGTTGAGGGTCTTCGCGTTGTGCTGTCCCTACTGAATCCACTAAAGTTGGCCGTACTTCGAGAGATGCTAGCAAGCCTGGTACGAAATCGGAGGAAGGCCTAAAGTCGAAACTGGCTATAAACTCTAGGCTTTTTCTTTCAACAAACAACGGGCTTAGGGTCAATTTCTTTCGGCTCAACGCGTCTGCCACTACGTTGCCTTTGCCCGGAGTATAGGAGATTTCGAAATCGTACGAGGCAAGAAACTCCATCCATCTTTGTTGCCTCAAGTTAAGATCTTTCTGCGAGAAAAGATATTTCAACGATTTATGGTCAGTGTAAAGTTCGAACTTCTCACCTAGGAGATAGTGTCGCCAAGACTTGAGTGCAAAGACGATGGCGGCTAACTCGAGATCGTGGGTTGGGTAGTTCTTTTCGTGCACCTTCAACTGCCTCCCGCCATAAGCTACTACCCTACCTTCTTGCATTAAGACGGCGCCTAGCCCTATCCCACATGCATCCGTATAAACAGTGAACATCTTGCTCCCATCTGGCAGCGTCAAAACTGGGGCTGTTGTGAGAGCCCTTTTTAGTCGTTGGAAAGCAAACTCGCAATCCAAGTCCCAATTGAACACTAGATTCTTCTTAGTCAATTTCGTGAGCGGAGCTGAGATTTTCGCAAAATCCCTTATAAATTTTCGATAGAAACCTGCTAGTCCTAGAAAGCTTCGGACCTCAGTTGCATTCCCTGGTGTCTTCCAATCCTGTACCGCCACTACCTTCGCAGGGTCCACCGCTAACCCTTGTTTGGATACTATGTGCCCAAGGAACCTCACCTCTTCTCTCCAAAAGTGGCATTTGGAGAATTTGGCTTTTAGTTGATGGACTCGCAAAGTTTCCATGATTGCCCTTAAGTGTTGAGCATGTTCCTCTTCACTCTTTGAGAAGATAAGGATATCATCTACGAAGACCACTACGAATTAGTTGAGGAAATCTCTAAATACCCTACTCATCAGGTCCACGAAGTAAGCAGGTGCATTTGTCAAGCCGAAAGGCATGACAAGCCATTCAAAGAAGCCGTCTGGGGTTCTGAACGTCGTTTTATCGATGCTATCTTCAGCCACCCTTAGCTGATGAAAACCGGTTGCTAAATCGAGTTGGGAGAAAACAGACGCTCCTACAAGCTGGTCAAATAAATCGTCAATTCGAGGGAGAGGGTGCCTATTCTTTTTCGTTAGCTTGTTGAGCTCCCTATAGTCAACACATAGACGGAGTGAACCATCCGCCTTTGTAGCGAACACCACTGGAGCGCCCCATTCTGAAATGCTCCTCCTAATGAACCCCTTTTCTAGAAGCTCTTTAATCTGTTTACTGAGCTCTTTCCTTTCTCGTGGAGCCATATGTCTAACGGGCAACGCAACGGGCTTTGCATTATCTACAAGATATATGCGGAAGTCTATTTCCCGCTTCGGAGGCAAGCCCTTCACCTCTTCAAAGACATCCGGATATTCCCGGACCACTCTAACTGATTGCAAATTTTCAACAGAGGCATCTAGCGATTCAAGATAACTAAGCATAACCGCATACGAGGGATTACAAGAAATTTCCAAAGTATTACCGAGCTGGGTTAGGAGCCTAACAACCCTTTTCTCACAATCAAGGATGGCCCCATTACGGGATAGCCAATCCATACCCAAAATCAAACCATACCCCGAAAAGCCCAAAACAAAGGCACTACATTGAAATTCAACACTTAGGATAGAAATTTTCAAATCCAAACAGATCATAGACAAATGAGCTGGGCCCCCAATTGGGTTTGAAACAATTAAGGGGTCCTCTACCATACTAGTTTTTAGGTGCAGAGATTCTACTAGAGCAGACGAGATAAAGGAGTGTGATGCGCCGGAATCAAATAAAGTGCGAACGGGGTGATCATAAAGATAAACTACACTTTCTACAGAAGTATTTATACCTCGCTGTTGCAAAGGTGGCGCTTCTAGCACATGGACCTGTGCCCCTGGGGTGGATCCAGCGCCCTGCCCCTGTCCTCGTTTCTTTGGGCAGTCCTTAGCCCTGTGGCCTGTCTGACCGCATGAAAAGCACCCACCATTCTCCTTGGCCTTCTTTTTCCGGCAGTCCTTTACTAAGTGTCCCACTTTGCCACAGAAATTGCACTTCCTCTTCTCTTTGTTGCCTTTCCCGCCTTTCTTAAAGTCTGTCTTCTTGGGCTGCAAAACCTCTTTCTTCTTGCCCTTATCCTCTTCGTTCAGCAATGCCATTTGCACCAATCTTTCACACGTGGCTCCCATGGGTATATGGGTCATGGCCAAACTGTGTAATGGCTCATTTAACCCTTTGACGAAACGGAGAGCCTTCTTGTGCGGGGTGTTGACTAGGTCAAGCCCAAACCTAGCCAGCTCATCAAACTGATTCACATATTCTCTGACCGTCTTGTCCCCTTGCTTAAGAAATAAGAATTTTTCCAACTGCAAACTTCTTTCTGCATCTGAGAGAAATTTGGTCTCAAACCTTGCCCTAAAGTCCTCCCATGTCTCCACTGGTCTTTCAGCATTAGTGACTTCCCACCAGTAGGAAGCCTCGCCCTTCAATAGCCACACTGCCAACTGTACTTTTTGTCTATCCTCTACCTCAAAGATGATGAATAGGTCTTCAGTTTCTTTCAGCCAATTCCTAGCTGCTACGAAGGACTCAGTTCCATGGAAATCCCTTCCTCCCATAGCTTTAAAATCTTTGCATATCTTAGCGAATGTGCTTCCCCGAGGAGGAGGTGGAGGAAAAGGTGCTGCTGCAGCTGGATGATTTCCTTCCGTTGGGGGAGGAGGAATGGTAGGACCTGGCTGAGTGGCCCTTGCTTCTAAGAACCGTCTAAACCAACCAGGTATTGGCACCCCTTCCGGCAAGTTAAGATCTTGGGACATGCTGAAACAAAAAGGATAGATTCAAAACGAAGGATAAGAGATAGTTCCTATGGCTTTGGGGAGTGAACTTTTGCCTTTTTAAAATAAAATAATATTTTTCTTTTAAAAATGCTTCTTTAAATTTCCTTTTTGAAAATAATTTTTCAAAAATTTTTATCTTATCTGGTAAACCTATGCTCTGATACCAAGTGAAACACCCCACCTCCGTTAGGGTCACTCTCAAAGGGAATGCCCTAATTTTGGTGAAGGTTTATAAGTACAAGTCACAGATATACAAGACAGATATAAGAACACATATTTGTAAACAGCGGAAGAACAACAAACTTTTATTTCATAAAGTCAAATACGTGTTACAACAACATTCTTTTCCAAGAACATAACATAACACTTTCATAATCTGTCTTGAGTACATGATTTAAAGAAGCATAAATAAAACATAGATAAACTGCAAAAGCCCCATAGTGGATTGTCTAAAGCCATAGTTCAAAACAGGAAAGTCCAAGCAATACATTTCTCTTCTTCAAGCTGGATGTTGAGGCTGATCAAGCTGCTGTGTTCCCTCCCTGAGGACCTGGGGGGGGGAAACGGAAGAAAGAAGACGAAAGAAAAATAGAGTCAGACATAAAGCCTGAGTAAGTCTAGTACTACTTTGTATATGAATAAAGAACTGGGTATGATAAGTATAAACAAGAAGTGGGCAAGCACTATAAACTTGGTTAAGCTGTCTAGGGTCGAATATACTATCGTACCCCATGTTAATCTCTGAACCCATATAAACTAGTTTCCAATTGGCACCCCATAATCAGGGTGATGTGATCCATTCAATGATGATCGGCTCCTACTCGCATAGTTACATGTGTCTTACGGCCCCCGATGTCTGTAGTTACCTATGCTGGTCCCACCATGGGGTGTATCAAGTCCCATAGTGGCAACCCGACACAACCTTAGAATGCATAGGTATGCTACTGGTGTCCAGTGCCTTATTTTTCTGCGCCGGAGCGTGTGCACGCCCGCACTCCGTTAGAACCTACACTGCTACACCACCGCCGTCGCTTTGACCTCTTACAATCAGCCCAGTAATCGTGCCCCACCCTGCCTAGTTTCAGGGTATCATGATACACCTTTTAGGGTTACTGCTGAAAAGGGTCCCCCGTTACTAGGTTTTCTATCTCTAGCCAACATGCTAAGTTGGTTAAGTGTTTCCTAACCTAACCCCACCAGTCCTTTTAGTTTAGCATGTTCCATTTTGATTAAGTCTTTAGTTCACTTAATCCTAACAATCCTGACTCAGCCTTAATTGTCTTATTAAGGCCCAGACCTCTCACATTAGACAGGTATTGTTGTGGCTGCCTGTTGCCGGTTGGTTCCGGGCAGTCTTACGCCACAACTCAGTCTAACCTCGGGTCCTTGCTGGGCTCCATGTTTAACCTCCCACATTGGATAGGTATTGTTGTGACTACTGGACAGCCGGGCGGTTCCGGGCAGGTTTACATCACAACTCAATCCAACCTCGGGTTAAACACATCGTATTTTCTACATTTACATATCTTGTCATTCTTCTTTATTTATATGTAAATATTTGCGGCCCATTATTAAGTTAATGGTGTACAGGTTACACCAATCATGGGCCCAACCCATACTTGAATTTGGGCCCTTCTATTTTATATTTTCATTAATTAATTAATTTTAACCCAACGTTATTTTCCCCCGTTTTACACGTTCGTTCATATATATTGGGCTTAGCCTTTTAAAGCCCAATTTAGCCATGCGAAAAGGGGAGGCTTATGGCGCATACACAAAGAGGGGAAGGTGAGCGCATGAACTTGCAATACGACGTTGGAAATACAAAATAGAAATTGGTGTACTTGCATAGTGGTAACATAGGTGACATGAATAAAAGCATGTGAACTTGCATAGGTTTAACTACAATATGAACCTATATTCTTATTTAGGCATAATGTCAAACATAAGCATGTCATAAATATTCCTAGCATAAACATAGCATAATGTCAAACATAAGCATGGCATAAATACTTCTAGCATAAACATGGCATAATGTCAAACATAAGCATGGCATAAGTAAAGTTAACTTTGTTCATGGCATAAACATAAACAAGTCATGTTCATAAGGTTTCTACATGTTTACAAAGGGGATACTTTGTTACTAACACAAAAGCATAGTTCAACTTAATCATGGTTTAAGTCTAATCATATAACGATGGTATAAATATACTTATGCATAAATATTCCTAATCATGGTGTTTGCTTTAAACTTGCAAAAAGGGATTTTTGAGTCTAACCTAGCCATGTCTCACATATGTCATCATATAATTCTTTTAAACAAGATAGACTTAATCATAGATTTCAATTATGCCAAATATTATTCATAGCCTAGCCATATTCATAAGTTTTGCAAAAGCATGACTTAATACATGGATTATAGTGTCAAAATTCCACCTAGTTTCATATGAACTATAACAACCAAACTTGTTTCAATTATTTGCAAAACGATTTATGCACAAAATATACATCATGACAACATAATAACAAAGCCCCAAACTTGCATAAATTTCACTCAACTACATACATGTAGCTTCAACATAGATTACATAATTTGCGCAATATTCCAAACGTATATTTGCATAGAACTACCGCATGTAGTTCTTTATAATGAATAACATAATTTTGCACAAACATGAATTACTTCCATTGCCACAATTCAAGCATACACATCAACACAGTTGTTTATTTATACCAAAGTAATACTCTACTTACAATGGTTGCGGCGAATTCTCAAATTAAGAGATATGATTCCTTTGTTGAATTGATTGGCTTTAGGTTGCTTGAATTGCTTTAGGCTTAGAACTTTCTTCCTAACTCTCTCTCTAGTCGGCGGCTACTCTTTGTCGTTCCTCAGCAACATGGCGGCTATAATCTTATTTTGAATGAATAGATTAGGGTTTAGTCTAGGGTTGTTTATATAGAGGTTAGGAATTGATTAGGACCCTTGATGTTGCTAGGTTAGATCGTAGCCATTCGTTAGGAAGAGAGACAAATAAAAACCCGCCACCTAGCCCTAATGACAAAGCAGACCACAGAAATTCGACCACACACCGACCTGGCCAGCCAGGTTGACTGGGCTCGACCAGGTCGATACCCCTGTCGACAGGGCTGTCGACAGCCCTGCCGACATGGGTAGCCCAGGTCGACAGCCCAGTCGACCTGGGTGGCCCAGGCGGGTGTTCTTCCACCCTGGCCCAATGGGCCCCACTTCGGAATATTTAATTATTTAATTCTGTTTGAATTTTAAATTTAATTCAAAAACTTCCGAAGGCCATATCTTCTTTATACGGACTCCGTTTTTCGAAAACTCGGACTCTATTTCGCGTATTTTTCCGAGACGAACGCAATGGCGTATTCCGTTTCCCTTAGTTCATTGATTTCAGATTAATTATACTTTAATTTGTTAATTTCACAGTTATAGAATTTTCGGGGTGTTACATTCATAGTTTGGTAGATAAAGATTAAATAGGAAACATGGTTGTAAACATGAAAAATAAGAAAAAGGTGAGGAATAGTGCGAAATAGGGAATTCTCCATATTACGCACTAATTTAATAACCTAAAAATAAGAAAAAGAAATGGCTTGCAATCATAGGTTCCTATTATAGTAATTAATTAAAACTATGGAAATAGATTGTGTACAGTTTTGCTAACCAATCAATTGGGAATAGGCCTAACTTACTAAAAGGGTAAATCGAAAAGGTATAAAAAGAAAAGATAACATAACCAAAGGAGGTCATGTAAAGAAAAAAGGCTTATTGTAAACTTATAATTATAATACAAGCACATTTCAGTGGCAATAATGTGTAAGAAAGATTATAACATAAAGGTTATGGAACATTATATAATAGAAAATCTAACTGTAACCCATATTATCACAAATATGATAATTGAGAAATCATAATAAACAAACATAGTTTATTTGCAAAATAGGAAGTTGATAAAAATTGGTTGAAATAACAGTTGAGCCTTAATATGTATATATTGATTTACAGCATGGTGGGTAAATTACGAGTCTAGAACTTTCGTCGTTAGGCTTTAATATGAACATATTGACTTAAAGAAATTACGTTACGGGCTTAAAATAAAAATCCTATAGTAGATAATAAAGTTGATTAATGAAAGAAATAATATTAAGATTAAATGGATTAATGACTATTATGAATCAGCGAAAAGGAAGGTAAGTGAAATGCATAATGGTAAATTAGACATAGGGTCTAATTAATATAACGAAATGCGTATGGTCCAGTCCGTAAGGATGAAGAGCCCATTGGGGGCAAATCATCAAAGGTGTCGGAAGACATGGTGGGAGCACGTCCAACTTATATAATGGGACTAGGAAGAGGTGTAGGACTTCTACGGGACATGAGGGTTGTAACAACCCGAATTTTGACAATAATTAGTTATTTTATTAGAAGCTCAAAAATAGGAAGTTCTGCAAAGAATGGAATTTGACCACGAAATTTTAACTGTAATGACCCAAAAATCTCTTCCCTTTTAATCGACCATAAACCACACAGGTCTGATCCAAAAGTTGGAAATCTTCAAATGCACTAACTCTATGCATACAACACATCAGAACAGATAGCAGACGACTTTTATAAACATTAAAATAATGTTAGATTAGAGTACAGAATATTAGAGTACAACGATATAATAATACAACAACAGAAGATAATTTACAATGAATTTAATATAATACAGCGGAAGACTATCAATGCTCTGGACATAGCTTTAAGCTTCGATCCAGAATCCTGCTCAATATATCTGCAAAATAAGCTACTCGACTGCCCGTGTGGAAAAGAGGGCACCCGAGTTTTCAAAGTGAAACAAAGTACGAGTTAGTCATGGGACTGGTATGAGAAATCTTTCCTAACTTATCTAACAGTATGGCTAATCATAGGACCACACCGCTAACGCGGAACGGGTTTACTCCATTGGATTGCCAGTGCATAAGTTTAATAAATTTTTATTCAAAACAACGCAATGTTTTTTAGAAAAATGAAATCATTATAAGACTCAAGCCCCATCACACAATGCAACGCAACCCGGAGGATAGAGTTTTACCTTGTAATGATCAAACATGCTTGATACGTGGAAAATAATATTTTAATATTATTATTAGTGTCCAATCAGTTTTAAAATACTTCAAAGTAAATGTATCAATCCTATACGGCATAGTACCCCATCCTACTATGGCGCCATATATAGGTTTACAATCAAAACCGTAATGTCGTATTGGGAATAGGGTTTCCATCATGAGTCGAGGCTAGGGATGGCTCCTCACCGATTTGAGACACTCTAGCAATACCTCAGGATTCGGACGCTGGCGAACCCTTGGATGCGGTAGGGCCGGTCTACAAATACTTTAGTGGATTGGCAATTCCCGAACACACGCTTCCCGGTCCTATTGAACCTATGATTTGGTCACTATCGACCAATAAATCCAAGGTACCTCATAATCCATCGTCCACATAAGTAAAAATGTCAGGGCTTGTAAACACTGACACCCTTCTAGCTAGAAAGAAACGTGTGCACTACCTATGGTCCTTATCCCGTTTTTGACTCATGCTGGGGTGTGAGGCTCGCGAGGTAACGCTATACACAAAGCTATCCCGAAATAGGCTATGCTTTGATCATCCACCACTAGGCTCGGCTTTTCAACAAAAGCCTTGATCATTTGCATCTTGGCATGCCACACTGACAATTCACGCAATGCGATCGATAACTACCAATATATAACCTCTGAGCTCATGCATCTCAGAGAAGGGTGTAAAGCAAGAGAATAAATTCTCCGCCACCAACAGATATATATTAAATAGAAATCAATTTGCATGGAATGAAATCCAATGTCAGATACACATCCATTTACAAGTCTGTTCTGGGTCTGAACGAAACCGGAGACACCTTATTCCTCGTTCCGTATGTCCAATACGGAAGAGAGGTGATCGCTTATCCGGACGATCAACAAGTACATCCGGATAACTACCACTTTAACCCTTTCCTAGTGTAATGACCCGCATTGGCAGAGGTATTATAATTAATTTATTTAATTATATAAATGGTGATATAGTGAATTAAATGGTGGTTTAATTAAATAATGGTGAATATTTAATTTAAAATAATAAATTAAATAATATATTTAATTCAGAAATAATCAAAAATATTGGAAACTACAATATTCTGTGAACTGGGTCATCCCCAGAATTTAATTCAGCTTAGAGTTGAATTATATTGATGAATATATTCAATCGACGTCGGTTTGAACGTAGAATTATAATATAATTAAAATAGAGCTCGAAACGACGCGGCAGTTCACTATTTGGCGATTTGAACTTCAACTGAATGTACAGAATTCGCTTTAAGCCGGATTTCTGTGAAACAAGAAACATGTGGAGCTGGTGGAGTATATCTTTCAAGTGGAAGAGAAAAATCGGGATTTCGTCGTGTAGATTTTGAGATACGTCCAAATCAAATTTTAGAAAAGTCTCTGTGGAATTCCTTTATAATTTATAAAGGAATTATTTATATTTTTAAAAGGAATTTCAATATAAATCGAATATCGGGTTGACCCAGAAGGGTTGTATGGTATTCCACTGTGAATATATACGATAAATATAAATTTATTTATATTTAATTTAATTATATTTAAATATATTTATATATTTAAATGGGCCATCCAGAGCTTTAAAAATAGCCAGTTCTGCAAACGAAGTCGGAATTCAATGAAACTAATTTTGTTGGATCTGCAACGTCAAATAGTTGTTAGATGTCAAGTTTCGTGATTTTTTGAGAGTCGGTATGTGGACGTACGGATTTTTAGAGTGAAAAACAGTCAGTATTTCGACAGTTAAAAATACGTTGTGTGAGCAAACGGAGCCGGAATTCGACGAAACCAGTTTCGTTGGGACCGTAATGTCGAACTGTAGCTGCGTGTCCAGTTTCGTGATTTTTGGGTATTATATGTGATCACAGGAATTTTAAAGGATAAATAAAATCAACGGTTCATTAAATCTGAATATTTAAATTAATATTTAAATATTTAAATTTACTTATAAATATACTTCCCTCTTTCCTAAACCTAGTTTTACATTTCCACAGTCAACGGCCGCTACAAAAATGTTCCAACAGCAAACAACATCCTCAAAGAAAAATGGAAATCAATTAAAAATAAATTACTATAAATCTATATTCATATATATTCGAACTGCTGCGACAATCCTCTACATACTCGTACAGGTTTTTATGGGTTCTTCAATCTTTGTGTTCGATGTCTTTGACACAGCGTCTGGTTTAAGCATCTAGGGCTCGAAACTGTGGGGTTGTGAGCATCAATGGAAGTTGGGATGGGTATTTTTGAGGTTAGGAGAGAAAACCGAAGTTGTTGTGAAAGTTTGAAGTGATTTGGGTAATATAGATGTCGATACCTGCTGTGTGTTTGGGGTTCGACGCAAATCATTTGAGGAGCGCGAGTTGGGTGCTAAGTACATGAGGTTGGGGAGGAGTTGAAGAGAAGAGCTTCGGTGGTTTCAAATTAGTGAACGGTGGAGGAATGGTGGAGATGGGGATCAAAAAGCGTCGGCCATGTTTTTGAGGTTCCTAGAAACTCACGATCGAGTTTTGGGGGAAGAAGGGTGATAGTGGGCCGGTACTTGGATGAATGGGCCGAGGTATTTAAAGAGGGTGAGGCCCGTTAAAGAGTATTCCAAGTTTTAATCTATTTTAATGTATATTTAACTTCTAAATATCGTAACTCTTCCATGCGATGTCAGAATTGAGCAAAACAAGATCCATTGGGATCGTATGGACGAGCACTACGCAATGGAACTGACTGGAAGTGGATTGGGGCTCGTATGAATTTAGGGCGAAATAAACTGTTTGATTCAGATCAAACAACAGTTTATCGTTCTTTAACGATGAACTGCCAAAGTGAGTAAATCTCACTAACTCTGAACAGTTTATAATTTCATGTTGTATTTTTAGAACTGTTAGAAATTGTCTGTTTGACTATGTGTTGACTGTTTGATTGAACTGCTAGTCAGTTAGTAGAAATTATATATATATATATATATATATATATAAACCATTAGATATTTATATGTGATTCTGTTATCAGAATATTTCACAGTGAAGTGAAATCGATGTTAATTATATTGTCTAACATCTGTGATGCAGGGAAACAGGTCGAAGGAATCCAACTGGATTCCTCAACAGTTATTTTACTGTGATTTATATATTGTGATATATAATCTGACGTTGATTATGTGTGTTTGGATGATAGTTATCGTTGTTATATGGTGTATTAAATACCATAAGAAATACCAGAATGTGATAAAGGGATTTTCAAAGTACAATTTGAAAATAATTTATTTATATAAAATCAATGGATTTTATATTATAAAAGAAAAAGGATTTTGAATAAAAGAAATATATTTGTAAATCAAATATAAAAGAATATATTTGTAAAACGAATATAAAAGGAAAAAAATATATTTGAGAAATCAAATATAAGGGAAATATATTTGTTAATCAAATATAAAGGAAATTATTTGTCAATAAATTAGAAAGAGAAATATTTGTAAACCATTTACAAATAGAATAGAGATCAAAAGAGAATATTTGTAGAACATTCACAAATAGGATTATAAAGGAAATATTTATTTAGGAAATAAATAGATTATAAAAGAAAATCTTTTAAAAAGGAATAAACGTTATTAGCGAGTAAGTTAATCAAATTGAGTTATCAGGTTAGGATTAATCAAAGTGAATTAGTTGAGTTAAACTAAGTGAATTGGTTAGATTAATCAAAGTGAATTAGTTAAGTTAAACTAAGTGGATTAGTTAAGTTAATCAAAGTGAATTGGTTAAGTTAATCAAAGTGAATTAGTCGAGCTAATCAAAGTGATTAGTTCAGTTAATCGAGATAAGAAAATTCAAGTGGGTTTATCGAGTTGAATTAGTCAGTCGAGTTAATCAATTGAGTTAGTCAAGCCAAGCAAATCAAGTGGGTTAATCGAGTTGAATTAGTCAGTCGAGTTAATCAATTGAGTTAGTCAAGCCAAGCAAATCAAACTAGGTTAATCGAGTTGAATTAGTCAGTCGAGTTAATCAATTGAGTTAGTCAAACCAAGTAAAAACAGTTAGAGTTAACCAATAGAGTTAATCAGTTAGGGTTGACCAGGCAGAGTAAATCAGTTAGAGTTAATCGATTAGAGTTAGAGATAACTAGTTAGAGTTATCCAAATGAAGTTAATCGAATATAGTTATTCGAATAGAGTTAGAGTAGTTATCGAATATAGTTTATTCGACAGGAGTTAAGTAAATAGAGTAAATCAAATAGAGTTAATCCAAAGGAGTTAATCGAATAGAGTTAAGAGAAAAGAGTTAATCAAATCTAGTTATTCGAAAGAAAGGTTAAGTAAGGAAGTTAGTTAAAGAAGAATAAAGTGAACTTTACCTATTTCAAGGTTAGAAATGTTGTTCAGTTAAGGTCTGAGAGGTAATTCTACCCCAACTTGATTGGCTTCGTTTTTAACTAAGGAAGGGTTAAGGTTCGGTAGTTAAAGGATGGTTAAGTGAATTTAGAAATTAAAGGAAATGGTTTGAGTTGGCATATCGATGTTTTATCTAAACATCTGTTTAAACCCATATAAAGGAGTTTTGGAAATGTTTTCCAAACAAGAACCAGAAATGTTTTCTAATATAGAACACAAGAAATGGAAATGTTTTCCAGTGTTAATAACATTTATTTTCTAAATTTAGAAAATAGAAAATGTTGAATATAGGGAAACAGGAGATGAAAAATGAACTATAGAGATAAATGTTAAATGATGTTTGTTCGATATAAATTTCCATCTGGAAATAATATCATTGTTTGCACATGTGTTTTCTTTGATTGTTAAATCACAAACAATCGAAGTTTTGATCATTTTAACGTTGTTAATATGGAGAGACCGGTTGGATTATTATCCAAAGAACCACTCTGTATTGGCATAATCGTTGCGAATCATATATACCAAAGATAATTGAAGACAGAGTAAAGTGCAAGGACTATTGTATAAATCTTAGATAACACTACCTAAGATGGATGTACTGAATAGTGCCTTCGGTTCATCATATTCCTGGATTACTTGTATGGACGGATGTCTTACAGGGTATTTCCAGATGATCACGTATATTGATTTCTCCAACCGTACCAAGAGTGGAAGCGGAGAAGGAAACTTCTTTTAGCTAACACATAATGTATTGTTGTAGATGTCAATCGGTGATTTGATGGATGTGACGATGTAACATTCAAAGTGAATCTGGTGTGATGGTAAAGCGTAGCTTCTAGCCTCATCATCCGGTAAATGACAGAAATCGGGCAGGTAGCATGGCTATGTAGGTCGCACCTATTAGGGTGTATAATCACCTGATCTAGAGTTTCATTTACTTCTAAAATTCTATTGCTGATGTTGTCCCATTCGGGAAACGGTTGCTGATCCCAACCGTTGGTGATATACATTCGATACACTCAAGCAAATGAGTGGTCGGTCATGTGTGGCCGGGTTGCAAGATGTTCTTGTTGAACCCAGTGTATTCCTCTCTAGAGGTACACTAGCAGAAGGTGGTTCCATACCTTGTCATAGTTGGAAATCCATTATCCAATACGTGCTTGTGATTTTGATTGTATACTATATACGTAGAACGTGAGATGAAAGCGTTTCTGCTAGATTGATATATATTTGTACTTAGACATTATTATAATATCAGAATGATATTGCTTGTCAAAGATGTTGGATTCTCATAAGGGAAAAACCCGTTCCGTATTCACGGCGTGGTCTTATGAGATATCATATATACATTAAACTGTGTTAAACTATTTCACTCACACCAGTCCCATGACTGACCCGGAGTTTACTTTGTTGTTTTCCCTAAACTCTTGGGTGCTTAAATTTGTATGGGCAGTCAAGTAGTTGGGATTTACAGATACATTGAAGAGCTGGAGCAGGAGGCTTCATAATTATATCGCTATTATTATTCTGTTGTGTTGTAAGTGCTGTACTTTGATAATGATGTGTATATTCAAGTACAGATGTATATTTCAAGTTATGTTATATCTATTATATGTTATTCGTTCTGCTGTGAGGTTAGTGTTACTCTGATGTTGTGTTCTTCTTCTTCTTCTATCCTAAGTTTCTATCTTATCTTTCCTCACCCTCTAATTTCTTTCACTAATTATCAGGATTTTTCGATGTTTTGGTTATTGACATCGTGTTTATGTCGATAACCAAAGTCACTCAAAAATCCGGGTCATTACAGTTGGTATCAGAGCTTAGGTTAAGTGAATTACCTTGGCTCTGTGGCGTGACTCGGTAGAGATAGGGTTAGAAATACCCTAGATTGAGTTTGAGTGTATATATACGAGTGAACGTATTTGTATTTGATATTAAAAAAATTGTTTATATTGTGGAGATTCATTGGTTGAGTTGTTTATGAGTTCTGGTCGATCAGTTTGATCCACTGTATCGGTAGGAGTTACTAAACACCTGAATACGATGGGTCGGCACGATATGTTTTGAAAGAGGGTAAATGAAAATAATTTTACCCAAAGTATATTTGATACATATTGGATATATTAGTTGATATTATAATCGAGTAAGATTATAAATTAAATGGTTATGTAAATAACTAATCAGAATTCATATAAGTGAAATACGTGAAATCAGATGAGTTAAAATCTAAAATTTTGAACCAGAAATTGAATTAAAATTTTGGAAAATTTGATAAGTGTTTGTAAATGGATTTGGATTAAAAATAAGGAAAATTTAAGATCCTGGGAGATTTTAAATTGTTTTACAAGCAGTGTGAAATATATTTTGAAATGGATTTCAAAGTGGAAATGTTTAGAAATGGTTTTATAGTATTGGACTCACTTCAATCGCTGGAAAATAAATTCTGATGATGACAGCTACATCATCAGTATTCATTTTCGAGTTGTAAGTGACGAATTACTACCAGAGATAATGTTTTGAAATTGTTTTGGGAAAGACAAGTTGTGTTGAATTTCAAAATGGGATTTGAATGTAAGAGAAGTGAAATAGAAATTCAAATGGGATTTATAATATAGAATTTGAATAATAGAAGTGAAATAGATTTGGATAAATAGAAGTGAAATAGACTAAAGAGTTAATTAACAAATTAATTAACGAATTGAGTTAAAACGATCAGGTATAGATAAAATAGATTGGGCAGGTATAGTTATACAAGAGACAGGTTTGGAATATAATATAGAAGTAGAATGCCCGACAAAAGGTATGTATTTAATTTCCATATGAGATCTTATGCGCCGAATCGGCTAGCCGCTTGGCTTTTCTTTTTCTTTTTGGATTGGTGAGGGCCATGGGAGGCTATTTGAAATATCCCGATGCTCTCGGTAGAAAGTAGGTTATGGCGAATTTTCCGGGAATTTAAGGAGATAGAATATTTTTTAAGATAATTTGAAAGTTAGAAATCAACGTATCAATATATATATAAGTCGATAAGGAAACGAACTTAGAAATAGAATAGTATAATCAAAAGAGAAGTCTAGGGATAAAATCTAGTAAGAATAGAAAGAGGAAGCGTATACGTTCTTAAAAATGAATAAGCAGTTGTATGGTATTGATTATTCGAGTAAGTAGTCATATCTATTTTGACGTTATAAAGGTTATTCAGTCAAGGTCTGAGAGGTAGTTATACCCCCAACTTGATTGATTTCATTATTAACAAATAAATAGTAAGATTTCAGGCTCAAAGATCAATGTTGAATAAGAGTTAGTTGAATATAGTATTTGGATTGTCGTAACGATGTTTTACACAATATCCGTTTTAACCCAAGAAAAGTGTAAGCTTGGAAATACAATAAAGAATATTTCCTAAGTGTAGAAATAAACGAGATCGAAAAAGAGATAAGTAATTAGAATATTTTCCAATTATAAATAGCATATATTTTCTAAAGTTTAGAAAATAAAGGAAGGCGATATTCGGAAATGTTTTCCAAATAACATAAAAGGCCAATATGGTTATTGAAAATATTTGGTTAACAAATATTGATAAAGAAATAGAGAAGTGATTTAACTAAGGGAATATTGATTATGGGATCAGTTGAATTACAAAAAGGAAAATTTGATTTTTGAAAAGAGTAAACTGTTTAAAAACTCCCTGGGAAAGACTGTTTAAATTAAAAACAAATTTAACAGAAATTTGTGAATGCAGATTTGAATTAAAGTAAAGTCAGTTAAGTGGTAACTGAAGTTGAATTGAAATCGAATAAGATTGGATTTGTGAAATTAGAATCCGAAATGGTATTGGATTGAGGAGTTAAGGAATTGAAAATCAAGAATTGAACTTGAGTTGAAATGGGATTTGGCTTGGTTAAAAATGAAGGGTTGTGTTGTGGATAAAAGCAGATTGAAATATGATTGGAATGACCCTTGTATCCGCTAAATTGATAAAAGGTGGAA
This sequence comes from Allium sativum, assembly GCA_030737875.1. Taxonomy (NCBI): domain Eukaryota; kingdom Viridiplantae; phylum Streptophyta; class Magnoliopsida; order Asparagales; family Amaryllidaceae; genus Allium; species Allium sativum. The sequence goes on from CM060924.1 coordinate 246,941,045, forward strand.
AGGATATAATGATATGCCGACAAAAAGGTACAAGTTTATATTTCATATGGTATGAGATTTTGATGAGCCAAATTGGCAAGCCGCTTGGCTGTTTGATTTTCTTTTGGGTTGGAGATGGCCTAGAGAGGCGAGTTGGAGTTTGACCTATTGACCAGTATAAAGGAGGTGCTGGCGAAAATTTTTGGAGAGTTAAGGCGTTGGAAAATTTTCAGGATTTTTGAAAATTTTCGTTGATAAGGATTAATTAATATTTTAATTAAATTGGTTCAGTTGAAACTAAAGATTTGAAGAGAACAAATATGTTTTTACCAGTCGATAGGGTCGTCCCCTACCTTTTAGCAATTTCGAGGACGAAATTATTTTAAGTGGGAAAGATTGTAATGACCTGCATTGGTAGAGGTATTATAATTAATTTATTTAATTATATAAATGGTGATATAGTGAATAAAATGGTGGTTTAATTAAATAACGGTGAATATTTAATTTAAAATAATAAATTAAATAATATATTTAATTCAGAAATAATCAAAAATATTGGAAACTACAATATTCTGTGAACTGGGTCATCCCTAGAATTTAATTCAGCTTAGAGTTGAATTATATTGACGAATATATTCAATCGACGTCGGTTTGAACGTAGAATTATAATACAATTAAAATAGAGCTCGAAACGACGCGGCAGTTCGCTATTTGGTGATTTGAACTTCAACTGAATGTACAGGATTCGCTTTAAGCCGGATTTCTGTGAAATAAGAAACGTGTGGAGCTGGTGGAGTACATCTTTCTAGTGGAAGAGAAAAATCGGGATTTCGTCGTGTAGATTTTGAGATACGTCCAAATCAAATTTTAGAAAAGTCGTTGTGGAATTCCTTTATAATTTATAAAGGAATTATTTATATTTTTAAAAGGAATTTCAATATAAATCGAATATCGGGTTGACCCAGATTTGAAAATATCAAGTTATAAATCCCAGTAGGGCTATATGGTATTCCAATGTGAATATATACGATAAATATAAATTTATTTATATTTAATTTATTTATATTTAATTTAATTATATTTAAATATATTTATATATTTAAATGGGTCATCCAGAGCTTTAAAAATAGCCAGTTTTGCAAACGAAGTCGGAATTCGATGAAACTAATTTTGTTGGATCCGCAATGTCAAATAGTTGTTAGATGTCAAGTTTCGTGATTTTTTTAGAGTCAGTATGTGGCCGTACGGATTTTTAGAGTGAAAAACAGTTAGTATTTCGACAGTTAAAAATACGTTGTGTGAGCAAACGGAGCCGGAATTCGACGAAACCAGTTTCGTTGGGACCGTAATGTTGAACTATAGCTGCATGTCCAGTTTCGTGATTTTTGGGTATTATATGTGATCACAGGAATTTTAAAGGATAAATAAAATCAACGGTTCATTAAATCTGAATATTTAAATTAATATTTAAATATTTAAATTTACCTATAAATATACTTCCCTCTTTCCTAAACCTAGTTTTACATTTCCACAGTCAACGGCCGCCACAAAAATGTTCCAAAAGCAAACAACATCCTCAAAGAAAAATGGAAATCAATTAAAAATAAATTACTATAAATCTATATTCATATATATTCGAACTGCTGCGACAATCCTCTACATACTCGTACAGGTTTTTATGGGTTCTTCGATCTTTGTGTTCGATGTCTTTGACACAGCGTCTGGTTTAAGCATCTAGGGCTTGAAACTGTGGGGTTGTGAGCATCAATGGAAGTTGGGATGGGTATTTTTGAGGTTAGGAGAGAAAACCGAAGTTGTTGTGAAAGTTTGAAGTGATTTGGGTAATATAGATGTCGATACCTGCTGTGTGTTTGGGGTTCGACGCAAATCATTTGAGGAGCGCGAGTTGGGTGCTAAGTACATGAGGTTGGGGAGGAGTTAAAGAGAAGAGCTTCAGTGGTTTCAAATTAGTGAACGGTGGAGGAATGGTGGAGATGGGGATCAAAAAGCGTCGGCCATGTTTTTGAGGTTCCTGGAAACTCACGATCGAGTTTTGGGGGAAGAAGGGTGATAGTGGGCCGGTACTTGGATGAATGGGCCGAGGTATTTAAAGAGGGTGAGGCCCGTTAAAGAGTAATCCAAGTTTTAATCTATTTTAATGTATATTTAGCTTCTAAATATCGTAACTCTTCCATGTGATGTCAGAATTGAGCAAAACAAGATCCGTTGGGATCGTATGGACGAGCACTACGCAATGGAACTGACTGGAAGTGGATTGGGGATCGTATGAATTTAGGGGGAAATAAACTGTTTGATTCAGATCAAACAACATTTTATCGTTCTTTAACGATGAACTGCCAAAGTGAGTAAATCTCTCTAACTCTGAACAGTTTATAATTCCATGTTGTATTTTTAGAACTGTTAGAAATTGTCTGTTTGAGTATGTGTTGACTGTTTGATTGAACTGCTAGTCAGTTAGTAGAAATTATATATATATATATATATATGTGTGTGTGTGTGTGTGTGTATATATAAACCGTTAGATATTTATATGTGATTCTGTTATCAGAATATTTCACAGTGAAGTGAAATCAATGTTAATTATATTGTCTAACATATGTGATGAAGGGAAACAGGTCGGAGGAATCCAACTGGATTCCTCAACAGTTATTTTACTGTGATTTATATATTGTGATATATAATGTGATATATAATCTAACGTTGATTATGTGTGTTTGGATGATAGTTATCGTTGTTATATGGTGTGTTAAATACCATAAGAAATACCAGAATGTGATAAAGGGATTTTCAAAGTACAATTTGAAAATAATTTATTTATATAAAATCAATGGATTTTATATTATAAAAGAAAAAGGATTTTGAATAAAAGAAATATATTTGTAAATCAAATATAAAAGAATATATTTGTAAAACGAATATAAAAGGAAAAATATATATTTGAGAAATCAAATATAAGGGAAATATATTTGTTAATCAAATATAAAGGAAATTATTTGTCAATAAATTAGAAAGAGAAATATTTGTAAACCATTTACAAATAGAATAGAGATCAAAAGAGAATATTTGTAGAACATTCACAAATAGGATTATAAAGGAAATATTTATTTAGGAAATAAATAGATTATAAAAGAAAATCTTTTAAAAAGGAATAAACGTTATTAGCGAGTAAGTTAATCAAATTGAGTTATCAGGTTAGGATTAATCAAAGTGAATTAGTTGAGTTAAACTAAGTGAATTGGTTAGATTAATCAAAGTGAATTAGTTAAGTTAAACTAAGTGGATTAGTTAAGTTAATCAAAGTGAATTGGTTAAGTTAATCAAAGTGAATTAGTCGAGCTAATCAAAGTGATTAGTTCAGTTAATCGAGATAAGAAAATTCAAGTGGGTTAATCGAGTTGAATTAGTCAGTCGAGTTAATCAATTGATTTAGTCAAGCCAAGCAAATCAAGTGGGTTAATCGAGTTGAATTAGTCAGTCGAGTTAATCAATTGAGTTAGTCAAGCCAAGCAAATCAAACTAGGTTAATCGAGTTGAATTAGTCAGTCGAGTTAATCAATTGAGTTAGTCAAACCAAGTAAAAATAGTTAGAGTTAACCAGTAGAGTTAATCAGTTAGGGTTGACCAGGCAGAGTAAATCAGTTAGAGTTAATCGATTAGAGTTAGAGTTAACTAGTTAGAGTTATCCAAATGAAGTTAATCGAATATAGTTATTCGAATAGAGTTAGAGGAGTTATCGAATATAGTTTATTCGACAGGACTTAAGTAAATAGAGTAAATCAAATAGAGTTAATCCAAAGGAGTTAATCGAATAGAGTTAAGAGAAAAGAGTTAATCAAATCTAGTTATTCGAAAGAAAGGTTAAGTAAGGAAGTTAGTTAAAGAAGAATAAAGTGAACTTTACCTATTTCAAGGTTAGAAATGTTGTTCAGTTAAGGTCTGAGAGGTAATTCTACCCCAACTTGATTGGCTTCGTTTTTAACTAAGGAAGGGTTAAGGTTCGGTAGTTAAAGGATGGTTAAGTGAATTTAGAAATTAAAGGAAATGGTTTGAGTTGGCATATCGATGTTTTATCTAAACATCTGTTTAAACCCAAATAAAGGAGTTTTGGAAATGTTTTCCAAACAAGAACCAGAAATGTTTTCTAATATAGAAAACAAGAAATGGAAATGTTTTCCAGTGTTAATAACATTTATTTTCTAAATTTAGAAAATAGAAAATGTTGAATATAGGGAAACAGGAGATGAAAAATGAACTATAGAGATAAATGTTAAATGATGTTTGTTCGATATAAATTTCCATCTGGAAATAATATCGTTGTTTGCACACGTGTTTTCTTTGATAGTTAAATCACAGACTATCGATGTTTTGACCATTTTAGCGTTGTTAATATGGAGAGACCGGTTGGATTATTATCCAAAGAACCACTCTGTATTGGCATAAGCGTTGCGAATCATATATGCCAAAGATAATTGAAGACGGAGTAAAGTGCAAGGACTATTGTATAAGTCTTAGATAACACTACCTAAGATGGATGTACTGAATAGTGCCTTCGGTTCATCCTGTTCCTGGATGACTTGTATGGACGGATGTCTGATAGAGTATTTCCAGATGATCACGCATATTGATTTCTCTAACCGTACCAAGAGTGGAAGCGAAGAAGGAAACTTCTTTTAGCTAACACATAATGTATTGTTGTAGATGTCAATCGGTGATTTGATGGATGTGACGATGTGACATTCAAAGAGAATATGGTGTGATGGTAAAGCGTAGCTTCTAGCCTCATCATCCGGTAAATGACAGAAATCGGGCAGGTAGCATGGCTATGTAGGTCGCACCTATTAGGGTGTATAATCACCTGATCTAGAGTTTCATTTACTTCTAAAATTCTATTGCTGATGTTGTCCCATTCGGGAAACGGTTGCTGATCCCAACCGTTGGTGATATACATTCGATACACTCAAGCAAATGAGTGGTCGGTCATGTGTGGCCGGGTTGCAAGATGTTCTTGTTGAACCCAGTGTATTCCTCTCTAGAGGTACACTAGCAGAAGGTGGTTCCATACCTTGTCATAGTTGGAAATCCATTATCCAATACGTGCTTGCGATTTTGATTGTATACAATATACGTAGAACGTGAGATGAAAGCGTTTCTGCTAGATTGATATATATTTGTACTTAGACATTATTATAATATCAGAATGATATTGCTTGTCAAAGATGTTGGATTGTCATAAGGGAAAAACCCGTTCCGTATTCACGGCGTGGTCTTATGAGATATCATATATATATTAAACTGTGTTAAACTATTTTACTCACACCAGTCCCATGACTGACCCGGAGTTTACTTTGTTGTTTTCCCTAAACTCTTGGGTGCCTAAATTTGTATGGGCAGTCAAGTAGTCGGGATTTACAGATACATTGAAGAGCTGGAGCAGGAGGCTTCAGAATTACATCGCTATTATTATTCCGCTGTGTTGTAAGTGTTGTACTTTGATAATGATGTGTATATTCAAGTACAGATGTATATTTCAAGTTATGTTATATCTATTATATGTTATTCATTCCGCTGTGAGGTTCGTGTTACTCTGATGTTGTGTTCTTCTTTTTCTATCCTAAGTTTCTATCTTATCTTTCCTCACCCTCTAATTTCTTTCACTAATTACCAGGATTTTTCGATGTTTTGGTTATCGACATCTTGTTTATGTCGATAACCAAAGTCGCTCAAAAATTCGGGTCATTACACCTAGGAGCGACCTTGTGTCGGGCATCAGTAGCCGTCCATTCGATGTGAAGATCGCGGGTCTTCAATCACCGTCTTCAATATCTTCAATTTAAATCATCGTATAATTATTTGAAATGAGATTGAACTTGGTCTTTTCGATTAATTCTCGCATATATGTATATATATATTAAACCATTTTACATCGTTAATATTATTTTATAATGATTTATCGCTATTTTTATTTATATAAAAATAGCCCAATTTAATTTAACGACGCTTCGGGTCTATAGGCGGCCCTGGCGCTGTTTTTACCCAAATTTGTTTTACACATTTCTCGAAATCTAACCGTTGGATTTTAACAAAATTTATATCGTTGGAAAGATGTAGATCCCGTAACTTCCCCGTGAAGGAAAGAGCGGATACTTTGAGAACAACACACAAATGAACGCAGACGAAAGAACATTTCATTGTTATTACAACAATTCCATCAGAATACAAGAATATACAGAGTATGAATGAATAAATTACATTCGATAAATATCAGAGATTACAATAAATTACATAGCAGCGGAAAATAATACAAAGCACAACTGAAGGTGATACACGGATACAGAGCTTTCCGGATATCCTTCCAGCTGTAAATCAGGATCCTGTGAATATAAATCTGCAAAACCCAAAACTACTAGCTACCCGTGCGGAAAATAGGGGCACCCAGAGTTTAGGTTAAAACAATAAACTCCAGGTCAGTCATGTGACGGTGTGAGAACTAAAACAATTATTAAAACTTTATTTTAAAAGAGAGTAATTCAAGGGACCACACCGTATAACACGGAACGGGTTTCCTCCCAAGAATACCAGTGCATATCAATAAACAACGCAATGCTTTTTCGAAAAATGAAGCTATTATAAGACCCAGGTCCCATCACACAATGCAACGCAAGCCGGAGGATAGGGTTTTCCCTTATAATAGCCAAACATGCTTGGTACGTTTAAAACAAATCATTTGATACTATAATAAGTGTATAGTGTCCAAACAATTTCAATCATAAATATAAATCATAGACGGCATAAGTGACCCATACCACTATGTCTCCATACTAGGCTCTGCAAATAAAGCCGAAATACACGTATTGGAAATTGGATTTCCGTCATGAGTCGAGGCAAGGGGCAAGCTCCTCTCCGCTTCAAGACACTCTAGCAAATGCCTCGGGACTACACACTCTGGGTAACCCCTGGATGCTTCAGGGCCGGTCCTCACTTACGTTAGAGGATTAATTATGCCTGAACACACGTTTCCCGGTCCTTATAGACCTAAAATCGAGGCGCCTCATCCAACAACCACAAAGGTGAAAAGTATATAAATGTCAGGGCTGGTAAGTCACTGACACCACCAAAGCTAGAAAGAAACGTCGTGCTCTCCCTGCAGTCCGTATCCCGTTTTTGACTCATACCGAGGTGTGAGGCTCGCGAATTCACGTTATACACAAAGCTACGCCACAAAGGCCGTGCTTTGATCATCAACCACAAGACTTTGCTTTTCAACAGAAGCCTTGATCTATGCAACTCAGCGTGCCACACAGGCAATGCATGCCGTGCGATTGATATCTATCGATATATAACCTCTAAGCTCGTACGTCTCAGAGAAGGGCGTTAAGCAAGAGAATAAATTCTCCACCGCCAAACAGATATATATTTAACAGAAATCAATCAACACAGAGTAAAATCCAATGTTAGACACACAATCCATTTACAAGTTCATTCTGGGTCTGAACGAAACCGGAGGCACTTTCCTTGCATATCCATCCATCTCCAAGTACGTCTGGATGACCACCAACTATTTCCATCCTCTTGGGTGTACAGCCCAATCAGGATCGTCAGTAATTATCCAAACGATGTGAAGACTTCCGGTCTTCAACCACCGTCTTCATCTTCGACATATCGTCGAATCGGCTATTCAGAATGGGTGTAAACCTGGTCTTTCCGAACAACCTGCGTATATTATAAACAAATGATAGACAAACACAACATACGCCTCATTCCAATTAATATTCTCAGGGAAAGTTCCCATTTATTTTATCCAAGGTAAATTCTTTAAAATTTATCCTTTAATATTCCTTTGGATGTCATTTTAAACCGAATTATGGTTTTCCAAACTAGTCGAGATTAGCGAACCACAACGAAGTAATTATTTATTTTATTTCCCAATCCCAACCTATTCATCCCATGAAGCAAAACTGGTAATACTCCATATCTAACACCACGGTGTTATCGGTAAAATTAATTACCATTTCACGTTCAAATCTAATTAAAGATTTAACTACCGCTTTGGAGCAAAACTGGTGATACTCCATTCTCGCTCATTTTCTATATTTGATGATTTAGATTATCAATTCACATTTCAATCTAATTACAGATTCATTAAAACTCCTTTTACTGGGTTAAAGAACAAATGTCATTTAAAACACAGTTCACGATAAACCCAAATCACATTCTATTTACAACCCATTTCAAATCCAATTTATTTATTTAAAAATAAATGGGTTTTAATTTTAGTTCAAATTTAGTTCATTTCGATAAAAAAACTATTTTTACCTTTTCAAATATGGAGTTTTTCATCCCAATTTTTTCCAAATCATTTCTTATGATTCTACACAAATTATTGATATTTTTAATAATTTTATCAAGGCCCGTACAGTCGATTTCCTTCAACGGCCATCGAACTGCACTTACAGCGACCTTTTTCAAATTTGATTTGGACGTACCTCCAAATCCAACTGTTAGATTTCAAATTTATAATATTCGTTAGAAAGCTCTTTTCGATACGAACCCAACGGTTCCGGTTTTAGGAGAATCCGGCGGTCGGATCTCCCGTAATGTCCGTTTGAAATGAATGGTCGAAATTCGCGAACTGCCGCGGTGCGGCGCGTTCTATTCAGGCCATTATATTATATATATATATAAGATATATAATATATATTTTGTCGATTACCATTTAAAATGAATTTTATAAATAGTTTTGTGTTCGTTTCAAAAACAATTTCAACCTCCATTTCAATTCAAATCAAAATTGAATTCTTCCTTATAAATTCGTTTTAAAATTCATTTCAAATTTCAATTCAATTCAAATTTCAATTCAATTTGAATTCATTTCAATTCGTTTTCAATTCAATTCGAATTCGTTTTCAATTCAATTCAAATTGGTTTTCTATTCGATTCAATTCAAATTCATTTTCAATTCAATTCAAATTGGTTTTCTATTCGATTCAATTCAAATTCATTTTCAATTCAATTCAAATTGGTTTTCTATTCGATTCAATTCAAATTCATTTTCTATTCGATTCAATTCAAATTCATTATTGTTTTATATTCAATTCATTTCGAAATCGTTTTATATTCAATTCATTTCGAAATCGTTTTATATTCAATTCATTTTGAATTCTTCGATTTCTAAATCACTTTTCAATATTCGTTTTAAAATATTCGATTTCTAAATCACTTTTCAATATTCATTTTAAAATATTCGATTTCTAAATCACTTTTCAATATTCATTTTAAAATATTCGATTTCTAAATCACTTTTCAATATTCATTTTAAAATATTCGATTTCTAAATCACTTTTCAATATTTATTTTAAAATGAATAAAATCGATATAAATATCGTTCACGTCAAAATGGCGTCAATCTAGTCAACACGGCTTCATATATTTCTATTTTCAAATATTCTATTTTTAAAATATTTCGTTCAACACATGACTAATCTCAATGGATGAGTACAGTCAACACATGAACCTTTATTTTTTTATTGATAAAGATGTAAATTTTATTGTTAAAATATTTCGTTCAACACATGACTAATCTCAACGGACGAGTACAGTCAACACATGAACCTTTATTTTTTTATTGATAAAGATGTAAATTTTATTGTTAAAATATTTCGTTCAACACATGACTAATCTCAACGGATGAGTACAGTCAACACATGAACCTTTATTTTCTTAATATTCTTTATTTTCTAAATTGGAATGAGGCCCAATCAATCACCATATAATATTAATTATATGGATTTTCATACATCACACGTATATAATAGCATTGAAAAATAATCAACCATCAACCAAAGTGCACTACACTGTATAAGCATCAAATATAGATATCTAATGCTTATAACAGCCTGTCAATCAATCGATCGACATATTTAATCAATCAGGATGAGTGAACTTCAATTTCATCCCAACACCCGTGTGGGGTTTCAAATCAACAAACACAGATTTTATTTGTGCAGTTGGGCGATGTGTAAAATTTATCGTCCCAATCAATGTCCTTCAAATAGGTGTACATAAACAAACCGTCCGGTTTGTAAATGAATATTTATTTATTCATATTCACGTTAAAAATTATATTTTTAACGATAAAACATTTTATTTTAACACATGAATTTTTATTCAGTTCATTCTTTAGATAAAATGATATTTTTATATTTTCTAACTTATTTTAGAAAATTTCGGCGGCATAACGGCACGATACTAGAAACGGGACGAGGCCTAGCCTTATCCCCGGTCTAGTGAAGGCCCACGCCATTCACATATCAATCAAATTTACCAAACAACCAAATTCAAACCAAATAAACTAACCAACTACACAACCAAACAATTTAACAAACAAGCCATCCATGGTCTGTGGATGACGGGTGTCGGGTGCTACTATACACCGTCTGCATCCTAGTATATATATATAACTAGAAAAAGAAATTGAAAGATGAGAAATTCTCACCAATAGCTATCCAATCCCACGACTCTTCATTGATAGAAATCTTCATCGTCCTCGCATTTTTTTTTATCTTCGTTGCCCGTAGCCACTACATATGTAAAAATCGAATTTTTACTTCGTTATTCAATATATAAAAATCCAATTTTTATTATGCTATTCAATATATAAAAATCGAATTTTTACTTCGCTATTCAATATATAAAAATCGAATTTTTACTTCGCTATTCAATATATAAAAATCACATTTTTATTTTGCTACACATATAAAGATGATATTTCTAATATTCCTATCATGTAAAAATTATATTTTTAATTCTCTACATAAATAAAAATCATATTTTTACATCTCCTATATAGTAAAGATTATATTTTTAATACTTTAAAAAATATAAAAATCATATTTTTATTACTTTAAAAATATAAAAATCATATTTTTAATCCACTACATATGTAAAAATCAGTTTTTAAATAAAATAAAAAGTTAAAAACTTACTGGCTTTCGAGGGAGTGTGTTGTTCGACTCACGGTGGACTAGCGGCGCATGGATCGAGGTGGAGTCGGCTGCTGCGCTCGAAGGGCTGCTATTCATCGCGGAAATCGAGGAGGGGAGGGCTTCACGTCGCAGGCCAGCGGGGGGGGGGGGGTATAGGGTATCTCGAGGCGGGGGGGGTGCATCAGCGATGGCTATCTGGGGGGGGCGCGACCTCGAATCGGACGTGGTGGGAGGAGGGGGCTGTCGCGGTTGCCGATCCATCGGGGGGGCGATATGGTGGCGGCGGCGGTTAATCCCCCGTCGCCCCTTCCTCGTTTTTTTTTGTTTTTGTTTAAATCGAACTGAAGAATGAAAAGAAAAAGGGGGGGCCAGAACGGATTAAGGGAATGAAGAGAGAATCTTTAATTTTTAATTTATTTAATTATTTTATTTTCACCAAAAAGCAACTTTTATTTTCGACCTCAAAACGAGGCCCATCGCCTATCGTCCATAGCTAATTACCCCCATTCCGAACACAATGGGATATGTACCGCAAGCTGATTCGATCGTTACAATCAGTTTTCGTCAAAATCAACATATAACTCTATATATTGACTTTGAAAGCGCATTTCAATTTACCGGGGTCACATACGAACTCTAAAAATTCCATAAAAATATTTTCTAGCTTCGTATTGACGATACGGTCCTAACAAAACTAGTTTCGTCGAATTCTGAGACCGTTAGAAAAATGGCCATTTTCCAGTCGATTAAAATCAACTAAAACTGGTCAAACGCGTTTTCCTTTGCCACGCTCACATATTGATTCGAAAAATTATGAAATTCGGAATCTAACAATAATTTGACATCACGGACCCAACAAAAGTGGTTTCATCGAAATCCGAGGTCGTTTGCAAAATTTCCATTTTTAAGGGCCTGAATTCCATAGCGACTATTCAGAATTTTCAACTGGACATATCTTTTGATTCCCGCTATGAAATTTCAATTTTTCGGATTCGTTGGAAAGATATTCCCGATTAGATTCCACTATTTTTGGTTTCACTAAAATCCGGATTGTTTTGCACCCGGTACATTCAATTGAAGTTTGAAATCGAATTATCGAACTACCGCGCCATTTTCAATTCCTTTTATAATTATATATAAATATTTATATTCTAACGACGACGCATATAAATATATACGTTCTAAATATATTCAAAATAAATTTCTCGTCGATATTATTTAAAATAATCTATTTTAAATATTCAAAATTCGCTAAAATTGCCAAAATAAAAATTTTTAACTGGCTCAGAATTTCCGGGTTATTACAATCTCCCCCACTTAAAACTTTTCATCCCCGAAAAGGAACAAAGTCGAAAGTGGTTTGATTAATCAACTCTACGTTCGATCTGGCTTTCATTCTCCAACTTTTCAGTTTCTGAGAATTTTCTAACTTTCAAAAATTTGGCTAACACCCTAAATTTTCAAAAAATTTCGCCATAACCTCCTTTGTACGGGGAGCACGGGAAAATCCCGAAATTGCCATATAGGCCCTATGATCTCAAAAAGAAAAAGAAGAAGAAAAAGCCAAGCAGCTAGCCAATCGGCTCATAAAATCATCATCACCCAAACAAAACAGTAAATTATAGTAAACATGTACCTATTTGTCGGGCAAACAAATTTTATTCTCTGCTCTAGCCTCCTTGCTATGACCTGTTCAATGTAAGTACTTGTATATGCAAGCAAATGCGACCAATTTTCAATATAATTCAATATTTGATGCAATTAGGCATAATGGTTCAAAATTATCAAACAACTAAACGAACAACACAAACATCAATCAATTAGTGGATTAACGTTTCAAGTTCATAATTTTGATATATATACAGAAATCATGTTTTTGATGCCAATTCACAACAAATAAATCTATCTATATAAGTTTTGGTTCTCACACCAGTCTAATGGAAATATATAGATATCACACCTTCGAAACACGAAAATAAATACAGGTGATGGCGCGCCATCATCAGAATCATGTCCGGGCGACTAGAATGTGATTCTATATCTCTCTAATATATTAAAACTTCGAATATACGTTCATGACGCGTATATGCAAAACCTTTATATACTAGATTGTCCATATTCAAAATAAATAAATAATCAAATACGTTTTAAAATGATTTAGATTTCAAAACAAAATGTTTTCATTTGAAAAAATATACTCTTCACACTCGTTCTAGGATACCACTGATCCTATCTCTAACGAGTCATTCTAATTGGATATTACTAATCCAATATCTGATGAATTCTTTCGTATGGTTCTAAGGTGTCTTGTTCTCGAGCTCTGTAAACCAAAGCTCTGATACCAAATGTAGATCCCGTAACTTCCCCGTGAAGGAAAGAGCGGATACTTTGACAACAACACACAAATGAACGCAGACGAAAGAACATTTCATTGTTATTACAACAATTCCATCAGAATACAAGAATATACAGAGTATGAATGAATAAATTACATTCTATAAATATCAGAGATTACAATAAATTACATAGCAGTGGAAAATAATACAAAGCACAACTGAAGGTGATACACGGATACAGAGCTTTCCGGATATCCTTCCAGCTGTAAATCAGGATCCTGTGAATATAAATATGCAAAACCCAAAACTACTAGCTGCCCGTGCAGAAAATAGGGGCACCCAGAGTTTAGGTTAAAACAATAAACTCCAGGTCAGTCATGTGACTGGTGTGAGAACTAAAACAATTATTAAAACTTTATTTTAAAAGAGAGTAATTCAAGGGACCATGCCGTATAACACGGAACGGGTTTCCTCCCAAGAATACCAGTGCATATCAATAAACAACGCAATGCTTTTTCGAAAAATGAAGCTATTATAAGACCCAGGTCCCATCACACAATGCAACGCAAGCCGGAGGATAGGGTTTTCCCTTATAATAGCCAAACATGCTTGGTACGTTTAAAACAAATCATTTGATACTATAATAAGTGTATAGTGTCCAAACAATTTCAATCATAAATATAAATCATAGACGGCATAAGTGCCCCATACCACTATGTCGCCATACTAGGCTCTGCAAATAAAGCCGAAATACACGTATTGGAAATTGGATTTCCGTCATGAGTCGAGGCAAGGGGCAAGCTCCTCTCCGCTTCGAGACACTCTAGCAAATGCCTCGGGATTACACACTCTGGGTAACCCCTGGATACTTCAGGGTCGGTCCTCACTTACGTTAGAGGATTAATTATGCCTGAACACACGTTTCTCGGTCCTTACAGACCTAAAATCGAGGCGCCTCATCCAACAACCACAAAGGTGAAAAGTATATAAATGTCAGGGCTGGTAAGTCACTGACACCACCAAAGCTAGAAAGAAACGTCGTGCTCTCCCTGCAGTCCGCATCCCGTTTTTGACTCATACCGAGGTGTGAGGCTCGCGAATTCACGTTATACACAAAGCTACGCCACAAAGGCCGTGCTTTGATCATCAACCACAAGACTTTGCTTTTCAACAGAAGCCTTGATCTATGCAACTCAGCGTGCCACACAGGCAATTCATGCCGTGCGATTGATATCTATCGATATATAACCTCTAAGCTCGTACGTCTCAGAGAAGGGCGTTAAGCAAGGGAATAAATTCTCCGCCGCCAAAAAGATATATATTTAACAGAAATCAATCAACACAGAGTAAAATCCAATGTCAGACACACAATCCATTTACAAGTTCGTTCTGGGTCTGAACGAAACCGAAGGCACTTTCCTCGCATATCCATCCATCTCCAAGTACGTCTGGACGACCACCAACTATTTCCATCCTCTTGGGTGTACAGCCCAATCAGGATCGTCAGTAATTATCCAAACGATGTGAAGACTTCCGGTCTTCAACCACCGTCTTCATCTTCGACATATCGTCGAATCGGCTATTCAGAATGGGTATAAACCCGGTCTTTCCGAACAACCCGCGTATATTATAAACAAATGTTAGACAAACACAACATACGCCTCATTCCAGTTCATATTCTCAGGGAAAGTTCCCATTTATTTTATCCAAGGTAAATTCTTTAAAATTTATCCTTTAATCTTCCTTTGGATGTCATTTCAAACCGAATTATGGTTTTCTAAACTAGTCGAGATTAGCGAACCACAACGAAGTAATTATTTATTTTATTTCCCAATCCCAACCTATTCATCCCATGAAGCAAAACTGGTAATACTCTATATCTAACACCACGGTGTTATCGGTAAAATTAATTACCATTTCACGTTCAAATCTAATTAAAGATTTAACTACCGTTTTGGAGCAAAACTGGTGATACTCCATTCTCGCTGATTTTCTATATTTGATGATTTAGATTATCAATTCACATTTCAATCTAATTACAGATTCATTAAAACTCCTTTTACTGGGTTAAAGAACAAATGTCATTTAAAACACAGTTCACAATAAACCCAAATCACATTCTATTTACAACCCATTTCAAATCCAATTTATTTATTTAAAAATAAATGGGTTTTAATTTTAGTTCAAATTTAGTTCATTTCGATAAAAAAAACTATTTTTACCTTTTCAAATATGGAGTTTTTCATCCCAATTTTTCCCAAATCATTTCTTATGATTTTACACAAATTATTGATATTTTTAATAATTTTATCAAGGCCTGTACAGTCGATTTCCTTCAACGGCCATCGAACTGCACTTACAACGACCTTTTTCAAATTTGATTTGGACGTACCTCCAAATCCAACCGTTAGATTTCAAATTTCTAATAATCGTTAGAAAGCTCTTTTCGATACGAACCCAACGGTTCCGGTTTTAGGAGAATCCGGCGGTCGGATCTCCCGTAATGTCCGTTTGAAATGAATGGTCGAAATTGACGAACTGCCCGCGGTGCGGCGCGTTCTATTCAGGACATTATATTATATATATAATATATATAATATATATTTCGTCGATTACCATTTAAAACGAATTTTATAAATAGTTTTGAGTTCGTTTCAAAAACAATTTCAACCTCCATTTCAATTCAAATCAAAATTGAATTCTTCCTTATAAATTCGTTTTAAAATTCATTTCTATTCAATTCAATTTGAATTCATTTCAATTCGTTTTCAATTCAATTCGAATTCGTTTTCAATTCAATTCAAATTGGTTTTCTATTCGATTCAATTCAAATTCATTTTCAGTTCAATTCAAATTGGTTTTCTATTCGATTCAATTCAAATTCATTTTCAATTCAATTCAAATTGGTTTTCTATTCGATTCAATTCAAATTCATTTTCTATTCGATTCAATTCAAATTCATTATCGTTTTATATTCAATTCATTTCGAAATCGTTTTATATTCAATTCATTTCGAAATCGTTTTATATTCAATTCATTTCGAATTCTTCGATTTCTAAATCACTTTTCAATATTCGTTTTAAAATATTTGATTTCTAAATCACTTTTCAATATTCATTTTAAAATATTCGATTTCTAAATCACTTTTTAATATTCATTTTAAAATATTCGATTTCTAAATCACTTTTCAATATTCATTTTAAAATATTCGATTTCTAAATCACTTTTCAATATTCATTTTAAAATGAATAAAATCGATATAAATATCGTTCACGTCAAAATGGCGTCAATCTAGTCAACACGGCTTCATATATTTCTATTTTCAAATATTCTATTTTTAAAATATTTCGTTCAACACATGACTAATCTCAACGGATGAGTAAAGTCAACACATGAACCTTTATTTTTTTATTGATAAAGATGTAAATTTTATTGTTAAAATATTTCGTTCAACACATGACTAATCTCAACGGATGAGTACAGTCAACACATGAACCTTTATTTTTTTATTGATAAAGATGTAAATTTTATTGTTAAAATATTTCGTTCAACACATGGCTAATCTCAACGGATGAGTATAGTCAACACATGAACCTTTATTTTTTTAATATTCTTTATTTTCTAAATTGGAATGAGGCCCAATCAATCACCATATAATATTAATTATATGGATTTTCATACATCACACGTATATAATAGAATTGAAAAATAATCAACCATCAACCAAAGTGCACTACACTGTATAAGCATCAAATATAGATATAAAACGCTTATAACAGCCTGTCAATCAATCGATCGTCATATTTAATCAATCAGGATGAGTGAACTTCAATTTCATCCCAACACCCGTGTGGGGTTTCAAATCAACAAACACAGATTTTATTTGTGCAGTTGGGCGATGTGTAAAATTTATCGTCCCAATCAATGTCCTTCAAATAGGTGTACATAAACAAACCGTCCAGTTTGTAAATGAATATTTATTTATTCATATTCACGTTAAAAATTATATTTTTAACGATAAAACGTTTTATTTTAACACATGAATTTTTATTCAGTTCATTCTTTAGATAAAATGATATTTTTATATTTTCTAACTTATTTTAGAAAATTTCGGCGGCATAACGGCACGATACTAGAAGCGGGACGAGGCCTAGCCTTATCCCCGGTCTAGTGAAGGCCCACGCCATTCACATATCAATCAAATTTACCAAACAACCAAATTCAAACCAAATAAACTAACCAACTACACAACCAAACAATTTAACAAACAAGCCATCCATGGTCTGTGGATGACGGGTGTCGGGTGCTACTAAACACCGTCTGCATCCTAGTATATATATATAACTAGAAAAAGAAATTGAAAGGTGAGAAATTCTCACCAATAGCTATCCAATCCCATGACTCTTCATTGATAGAAATCTTCATCGTCCTCGCATTTTTTTTATCTTCGTTGCCCGTAGCCACTACATATGTAAAAATCGAATTTTTACTTCGTTATTCAATATATAAAAATCCAATTTTTATTATGCTATTCAATATATAAAAATCGAATTTTTACTTCGCTATTCAATATATAAAAATCGAATTTTTACTTCGCTATTCAATATATAAAAATCACATTTTTATTTTGCTACACATATAAAGATGATATTTCTAATATTCCTATCATGTAAAAATTATATTTTTAATTCTCTACATAAACAAAAATCATATTTTTACATCTCCTATATAGTAAAGATTATATTTTTAATACTTTAAAAAATATAAAAATCATATTTTTAATCCACTACATATGTAAAAATCGGTTTTTAAATAAAATAAAAAGTTAAAAACTTACTGGCTTTCGAGGGAGTGTGCTGTTCGACTCGCGGTGGACTAGCGGCGCATGGATCGAGGTGGAGTCGGCTGCTGCGCTCGAAGGGCTGCTGTTCATCGCGGAAATCGAGGAGGGGAGGGCTTCACGTCGCAGGCCAGCAGGGGGGTATAGGGTATCTCAAGGCGGCGGTGGGGGGGGGTTGCTTCGGCGATGGCTTGCTGGGGGGGGGGGGGGGGGGCGCGACCTCGAATCGGACGTGGAGGGAGGAGGGGGGCTGTCGCGGTTGGCGATCCATCAGGGGGGCGATATGGTGGCGGCGGCGGTTAATCCCCCGTCGCCGCCAGAACGGGTTAAGGGAATGAAGAGAGAATCTTTAATTTTTAATTTATTTAATTATTTTATTTTCACCAAAAAGCAACTTTTATTTTCGACCTCAAAACGAGGCCCACCGCCTGTCGTCCATAGCTAATTACCCCCATTTCGAATACAATGGGATATGTACCGCAAGCTGATTCGATCGTTACAATCAGTTTTCGTCAAAATCAACATATAACTCTATATATTGATTTTGAACGCGCATTTCAATTTACCGGGGTCACATACGAACTCTAAAAATTCCATAAAAATATTTTCTAGCTTCGTATTGACGATACGGTCCTAACAAAACTAGTTTCGTCGAATTCTGAGACCGTTAGAAAAATGGCCATTTTCCAGTCGATTAAAATCAACTAAAACTGGTCAAACGCGTTTTCCTTTGCCACGCTCACATATTGATTCGAAAAATTATGAAATTTGGAATCTAACAATAATTTGACATCACGGACCCAACAAAAGTGGTTTCGTCGAAATCCGAGGTCGTTTGCAAAATTTCCATTTTTAAGGGCCTGAATTCCATAGCGACTATTCAGAATTTTCAACTGGACATATCTTTTGATTCCCGCTATGAAATTTCAATTTTTCGGATTCGTTGGAAAGATATTCCCGATTAGATTCCATTATTTTTGGTTTCACTAAAATCCGGATTGTTTTGCACCCGGTACATTCAATTGAAGTTTGAAATCGAATTATCGAACTACCGCGCCATTTTCAATTCCTTTTATAATTATATATAAATATTTATATTCTAACGACGACGCGTATAAATATATACGTTCTAAATATATTCAAAATAAATTTCTTGTCGATATTATTTAAAATAATCTATTTTAAATATTCAAAATTCGCTAAAATTGCCAAAATAAAAAATTTTAAACTGGCTCAGAATTTCCGGGTTATTACAAAAGATCTTCCCAAAGCGGTCCTAATGGCTCCAGTTTTGGGAAAATCCGACAGTTGGATCTTTCGGTATAATCGTTTAAATTTACGATTCTGAAACGC
The DNA here is from genome assembly GCA_030737875.1 of Allium sativum. Classification (NCBI taxonomy): domain Eukaryota; kingdom Viridiplantae; phylum Streptophyta; class Magnoliopsida; order Asparagales; family Amaryllidaceae; genus Allium; species Allium sativum. The sequence continues at coordinate 246,960,556 of CM060924.1, forward strand.
GAACTACCGTGCGCGATTCGATTAATTTTAATTTTAATTTATATATAAAATTATATATAAATATAAACCATTCGACGATTCCACTAACATGTTTAACACACCAAACAAAAGGATGTTTCATTGGCATAACACATCTATATTTTTGTAATGTCAAATAAAATGTATTTTATTTACATGACATTTTGCTAATGACAAATAAAAAGATAATTTTTATTTGTATTTCTATTCTTAACTTTAACAAATAAAAAGAAATATTTTATTTGTATATAGTTTCAATGCATGTTTTGACAATAAAATTTATTATTTAATTAACATACAAATTTTGATGTATGTTGTGACAATAAAAATGATTCTCTAACTTGCATACAAATTCTAATGTATGTTTTATAATTCTAGAGACAAAATAAAAAGATAATTTTGTCTACATGACATGTTTACAATTCTAGCGACAAAATAAAAGATAATTTTTTTCTACATGACATGTTTTACATGTCTAATTCAACAAAACAAATAAAGGTGATATTATTGTTTTGTCGACAATTCTAGTTCAACAAAACAAATAAAGTGATATTTTGTTTTGTCGACAACTCTAATTCAACAAAACAAATAAAAGTGATATTTTGTTTTTTCGACAATTCTAATTCAACAAAACAATAAAAGTGATATTTTATTTTGTCGACAAATCTATTTCAATAAAACAACTAAAAAAGATATTTTTACTAAACAAAAACATATTATTATCTAAATGACATATTTATTTACAAAATATGTTTTCTAACTAAATGACATATTTTGGTTTACAAAATATGCTTTCTAACGTAGATGACATATTTATTTACATACATTTTCCTATGTATTCAAATGACAAATAAAAGAATATTTTATTTGCTTACATTCTTCTATGTATTCTATGACGAATAAAAGAATATTTTATTTGCATACATTTTTCTATTCAACATAACAAATAAAAATGATAATTTTATTTGTTTATAACTTCTATTTCAACTTAACAAATAAAAATGATGACTTTCTATTTTGTTGACAATTCTTTTTCAACAAGATGTTAAAAAAAATGATTCATTCATTTTATTAACAATTCTATTTCTACCAAATGATTGAAATGATATTTTCATTTTTGTTGAAAATTCCATTTCAACAAAATGATTTAAAAGTGGTTATACATTTTTGTTGACAATTCTAGTTTAACAAAATTAATATTTTTGCTCAAAAACAAATCTGTTTAACCAAAACATTATTTTTGTCATAACTCCAATCTATTCAACAAAAATGCAATTTCTGTTATAACTCAAATCTATTTAACCAAAATGTAATTTTTCTTTTCAACCATCATATTTTGACAAAATGAAAATCTTTGTTTCAACTAATATATTTTGACCAAAATATACACTTTGCTTCAACTAATATGTTTTGACAAAAATGTACATTTTGTTTCAACTAAACTAATTTGACAAAAATATATATAATTTGATTCCACTAATCTACTTTGACAAAGGGTTCATTTTTGTTTCAATTATTCTTTTTGACAAAGATGTATATTTTGACTCAACTAACCTATTTTGTCAAAAATGTCAATTTTATTTCAATAATTCTATTTTGACAAAAATGTATATTTTTGTTCAACCTATTTAATTGACCAAAATGTATATTTTTGTTTCAACTATAAAAATGAAAATTTTTGTTTCACTGTCTTCTTACAACAAAATGTCCTTTTTATTTCAACTATTTTGATTTGACAAATTTAATTCAACAATTATATTTTGACAAAAATGTCAATTTTGATCCAATAATTATATTTTGACAAAATCATAATTTTAATTCCATTATTCTAATTTGACAAAAATGATAATTTTTGTTTAACACAATTCTAATTAAAAATATGTTAATTTTTTATTTAACTAATCTAATTAACAAAAATGATAAAAAAAAAAATTAACACAATTCTAACTAACAAATATGTTAATTTTTTTTGATTCAACCATTATGTTTAACAAAAATAATTATTTTTTTGTTTAACAAAATTCAAATTAACAAAAATGTTAATTTTTGATTCAACTAACCTATTTTGTCAAAAATGTTTATTTCTATTCAACTATTCTAATTTGACAAAAATGTTCATTTCTATTCAACTATTCTAATTTACAAAAATAACAAATGAAATCAAATAATTCTAATTTGTCATAATGACAATTTTAATCCAACTCTTTTTCTTTTACAGCAAAAATTGGTATTTTTGTTTCCAACAATTTCATTCAACACAAACACCATCAAATCAATGGATCTACATAACAACAATTCTGGATCAAATCACATATCATACAAATAAAATTTAACAGCATATAATTCAACAACATCAATTCTAGATCAAATCACGTATCATGATTAAGTAATTTTAATTATAAAAAAAGTAGAATTTCTCACATTGATATTTATTCCATCTGAATTTGTAGCTAGTTCCGTTTCTACTCTGGTCTGTTTCAATGTGTAGACCAGGCCAAGACGGTTCCAACGCTTCAAAAATCATTCAATTTCAATAAGATCTGAATAAGATATGACATTTTAAAGATTTGATTACTTTTAACTACACAATTAATTAATTAATTAATTAATTAATAATTTACAATTACATTCTTAATATTTCTTCTTTTACGTTCAAACTCCAGGCTTCACGATCGAACCCGTGCTCCTTCGACAATCACATGCCTCTGCCGCCTCTGATTGACCGTCCTTCGATCCAACCACGCCACACGAAAGCCAAACGCCTAGCAACCCACCTCCGACAGCACTGGCGAACTCGCTACTGTCTTGCTCCTCCAAAGTACCCACAAAGTCGATGGTTTTAGGGCTCGATTCCCCCTAAATCTCGAAACGAAATCCGATCACAACCGTTAAAGTCAAAGAACTCGAGATACTTGATAATTCCTAATTGGAGATTGATTTTAATTCCTGGTGGATATAGAGAATTTTGTGGAAGAATTTCAGATGGTTTTGGCCATCGGTTTTTTCTCTGGCTGCTGAGTATACTGAATTAGGGTTTAGTATTTTTGACCGTATTTCTCAGGGTATTTATAATATTTTAATATTAAATTCTCTAGTTTTTCAGAAAAGGCCTGTTACTTCTTAACCACTCCAATTCCAGCCCAACTAACATTGCCCCTAGCTAAATACCCTCGTTTCATACACAATGGACAAGGTCCCATCAGCCCATTTGCTTGTCTCAGCCCACTTTTCTTTATTTTAAAATATAAATCATTTAATTTTATCATACATTTTAAATTTATCGGGGCCACATATGGACTCCAAAAATTCCCGAAAAATAAATCTAGCTATGTTTTGACGGTACGGTCCTAACAAAATTAATTTCGCGAATTTGGAGACTGTTTGAAAAATGACCATTTTCTGGTCAATCCAATTGGACTAAAATTGACAAAACACATTTTCTTTTGCCACGCTTATATATTAATTCCAAAAATTATGAAAATTGGAATCTAACAATAAATTGACATTTCAAATTCAACCAAAGTGGTTACATCGAAAACGGAGGTCATTTATAAAATGGCTGTATATTATATTAATACATATATATATATTCTACAACGGCTATTTTGAATATTTAACTGGCCATAACTTTTTATTCTCGCTATGAAATTTCAAATTTTCAGATTCATTGGAAAGATATTTTTAAACAGATTTAATATTTTTGGATTTACTAAAATCCGATTTATTTTGAATCCTGTAAGTTCAGTCAAAGTTCAAATTCAAATTTTCAAACTACCGTGCGATTTCTAACTCCTTTTAAAATTAAAATAAATATATTCGTTCTAACTTCGATTTAAATAAAATTTTAATTGTTATTATTTAAAATAAATTATTTTAAATATTAAAATCCATTAAAATTTCTAAAATAAAAATTTTAAATTGGTTCCAAAATTCCAGGTTGTTACATTAACTATTGTGTTTTTCTTGGAATTCTGCTCAACTTTCATGATTGGAATTTCGTGAACGTAGTTTATATGAAAAAGTTACGGACAAAATACGAAAACGATGGATAATAAATCAAACAGAAATATATATAGTAATATATAATTACCCAGCCACCTCACTACTAGGTCGATCAAGCGGTCGGCCGCTGGCTACGACCGCTTGGTCGAGCCAGGCAATGACGGCTAGGGTTTGGCTGAATAAAATAATATAACGGATGGGTGGATGTAACTTAGAACTAATCTGATGGTTCTAGGCCATTTCCACCCCTATAAATAAAGGGGTTGTGCCTCATTCTTTTCCATTCAAATCTAAAGAGGCATCAGAGCTCTGCAATTTTTCTTCCTCTTCTAACGTAATTTCTAAAATAAAAATATGTTCACACATATCAAATCAAATCAAATTCAAATGCAATTGGGAAGATTAATAGATTTAGTGGAAAAGAATGTTATTTGACGCTCAACGACGGATTCTTTTCTCTCTTCCCTTTTTCTTACATTTCTACAGATCTAGAATTGTCTCCCTTCTAGATAAATTGTAGATTTATAAGAATTTGGGGATTGTAAGCCTAAAAGGGTTCATAAAAAAGAAATTGGAAGCTATAAGGTGAGTGGGAAATTTACTAATACAATTATAATGACTTATCTATTTCGTTTGAATCACAAGAAGTATAACAAAAAGGATTAAAAAGGGAAAAGTGGTGTAAAGGTACATACAAATATAAATACATGTATTTGTATGTAATTTGCATCGACTATTCCAATATATACATATTACATACATTTCTTGTGATTTGGAAATACGTGAAATTCCACAAAATAGGCATTATTTGCAATGATTATGGATAACGGTCCTTGTGAGACTTGAAACCTTTGTAGCAATATTGGGTACAAAAACTGAATGTTTGGTTAATTGATTAGACCAAACCATTAATCTAAAAATAAGTATTGCAAAATAACAAGTAAATATTAATAACTAAGATGATCGCACGAAAACATAAAAATAAATATATACATATTATCCATCCAAATCAGCGTAAAACGGTGAAATATAAATTGTATGGAATGATTGGATAAGGTTCAATTATGGAATTATGTGTAAATATATCCATTTTGAATTAATATATATGTGGTGAGCATTTACAGCAATCAATGTAATTAACTACCATAAATGAGACCTCAAATAAAGAAATAAACATTGTAACCATTATCGATTTGGGGAAAATAAGTGTGATGGGAAAATGGTTACAATTCCTAAAATCAATTAGGATAAATGTTGTGGACCCCAATTAGGAAATTTAAATTTTAACCGCATTTAGACACGAGGTTAAACTCAACTTGTGGTGTAGGCCTGCCCGGAACTGACCGACAAATCCAGCAACCACAGGTAGTCAGTTTAATGTGAGGGATCTAATGCGTAAAAAAGTACTATGGCACGAGGTTAAGTTCACTTGTGGTAGAAGCCTACCCTAAACCGACCGGCAAATCCAACATCCATAGGTAGTCAACTTAATGTGGGAGGCCTAGTGCATATATATATATATATATATATATATATATATATATATATCAACCAATAAACAAATAAATAGAAATAAAAAATAAGAATAGTAATTACCTACTGGGGTACAAAAAATAGATAATTTAGGACCGATAAATAATTGCCTTAGGAAAATATGACCGTTAGAGTCATAAAGGGAAATAAAAATGAAATAAAAGGAAAAGGGTGTCATAAGGGAATTTATGATTGTCGTTTAAACACTAGGTCCAAATTAGGGAAGGTATTAAATGAATATCCTAGGGAAAAAGGAATACAGCCCTCCTTATTAATATTAATGGAAATAGAAAATATAGTTTGACTTAGTAGGTTAATAATGTAAGATATTATTAACCATATAAACCCGTGACAGTATAGTATTTCCGTATAAAGAGACTAAACGAGAATGTCTTAATAACGTTCGCGTATAGTCCGCTTCCTAGGTCCTAAAGAGTCCACCTGGGGATAGGTTTTTAAGTATAGGTGTCTTAAATGACATGTGTGTGTGGGTCAACCCAAACCTGAAAATTAAAAGGGTTAGATATGGCCATTTATCCTACGTGAAGTAATAAGCGACTAAGAAGGTTATTTAATAAGGTCAGCTAGAAGGCATAACGAACGATAAAACACTTTCTCTCGCCTTATGCGGGGCAAGGGTATATGCGTAAACGACGGAAGCCTTAACTAGTAGGGCTCGTAGCTAGCCCTCTAGTTTATGTTAACGTTGAATATATTATCGAGGGCTAATAAGCGACCAATAGGTCCGCCTTGGTTCTTAAGTGATCAGGGAGAATCCACCCTATCTATCATTGATAGTGAGGCGCTAAATAATAAATAATAGTGAATTAGGATACAGATAGAATCCTCGTAATTAGGGGCCACTCTCGATATAAATAACCAATTAATTTTTAGTATGAAGGCTTCACAAAAATGTATGCAAATGTCCTATCTCGGTAAAGTAATTCAGGAATACTAATTTAGGAAGATCGTGCGTAAACATTTAAAAAGTTTAGGTTAGAATCACTAACCTTGTTAGGCATACAGCTTGGGTTGAACCAAGTGGAATATATCTGTGTTATAGTCTGTGTTGTACATTTCTTAGTTACCAAAACTTGTTATTCTGGCCCCCTTCCTCATTACAACCTCCATGTTTCAGAGAGAAGGTCGGGTTCTCACGGATGATTAAGTTTGGCCTTTGGTTCTCGTTCTCTCTCTTGCTCGGCATTAGCAAAGTGACTTACTTTGAAAAAGCTAGTTACTTGAGTTAATACTAGTTATCCTATTTTGTTTCCGCTGTGAGTTTTGTTTATCGTACTATGATTATTCTCATGCTCATTTGTGTAGGTACTAGATATACATGCTCCATGCATGGATGTGTTCACATTTTGAATTTTTTTTCAAAATTTGGGTGCAGAAAAGTGTGGGGTGTCATATTTGGTATTAGAGCTTAGGTTAAACGATCAGAGGAATTAGTTAAATTAGGACTTGTGAGAGAACGTAATTTGATTTTCTTTCATGTTTTTCTTTGTCTTTCTTACTCGGCTTTAATTTATTTCGACACTGAAGTTAGTCGTGGGCCTAATAATATAAAATGGGCTTTGAGCGACTATGAGTTGAAATATGTTGAGTTCGGGTTTCTAGCCAATTCTATCTTACCCCACAGTATGATCGGCGATATTATCGTGAAGAGCACGAGGATGAGATATGGTGGAGTCTGTTGGTTCGAGTTTGGAGATTGGACAAAAATCTTGCTACAACCGAGATAGTCGCGATTTTTGGTATTTTGTTTTGTTTGGTCCAGTTAAGACCATTACTCGATCCAAAACGGGAAAGAACCCACATTAATATGTCGTATCCATTTCGAAAATATAATTATGAGGTGTATTCATTTGTTACTTCATTAAAATTCCGAAATCTACCTTTGTTGAAATATTCAATTGAGTTCTTGGCCTTATATTCGAGGAAATTTATTTTTAAAACTATTTAAAAAATAAAAATGGATTTTAATGCTTTTGAAATACGGTTTTGGAAATAGTTTGTGAAGATATGGTTTAAAATTCTTAATATATTCATGTTTCAAAAATTTTGGGTATTGTGTAATTTTAATAAGTATAGTCTAATTGGTTGGAAAGGAGTAAGAAATGACAAGGAATATGCCACTATACTTGAAAACAATAAATATTTATTCCTTGTAATTTTTAGTGTCCCTCTTCCCATATATATTAGATAATTTATTGAAATTACCACAATTAATCCTTAAGATTCTAAAGCTCTAATATCTTTGAGCACGAAAAGGTTTTTCCAGTTTGAAATATAAAACTGGAATATAAACAATAGTAATAATTATAAATTGGTTTATGAATTAGAAACCGTTGATTTACAATAAAATTCCATTTTTGGAAAAGTTTTAAATTTTTCTTCGAAAAGGCTAAGGAAAATCCTTTGTCCGGATTTTTGGGGTATTTGATTTCCTGAATCGTCTGTTTTTGTCAACTACGTAAGGGGAAAATCCATTTTAATTTATATTACGGATTTCTAGCTGAAATTTTGGAATTCGTTCGTTCGATGTGTAATTGCAGCATCATGTTGAGACTATAAATCCTCTGAGTTGGTTCAGAGTTTTACTAAGGTTTTTAATACCACGGTGATGAGGATAATTATTTCGGATCGCATCAATTCTTAAAAGATAATGCGGGACAATTAATATTTTAATCTAGCCTAATAAGGTCAAGGTCCAACCTCTGTCCAAAGCCCAATTGGTAGTTGACCATTTAGTGCTATACTAGGACGGTCAATTATTGATGATTTTTGGTGCAGCTTGGACTGAGGACTCAGCCATAAAAGTTGCATCCAAATTACCTCTTAACTTTCTTCTTTCGTCCTTCCTTCCTCATGTAGCCGAACCATATCTTTATCCTTCTTCTCTTTCTTTATTGTCGCCTCATCTCCTCATTTTCTGTGCTTGTTTGCGCATTAGATCTTGTCTCACTAATACTTCAAGATCTAATTTCTTCTATTTGACCATTTCTTGGCCTATGATGCCTAATTGAGCAATCTAATCTTAATCATACCATTTAAGTCTCACCATTAGGGAGAGATCCTTTGACTGGATCAGAATGAGCAAAAAGGTCTCAGCACTTTAGGGCTACGGAAAATCTGGCAAGGCAGTTGGGCTTGCACCGGCCATTGCTTCGAGGTCTTAGCGTAAGGTTGTTGTTTGTAATGCATCCACCTTCGCTATAACTTGTTTGAATAGGTTCTTTTGAAGGTGATCATCGTTTCAGAGATAAAGATTAGGCTATCTTTTGGATACTTTATTTGAGGAGAATCTCAAGAGATTTTAGAGGAATCCGTGTTGTAAGAGGACTTGAATGGTCTCTTGTTTGACCGGCTTTGGGGATTTTGCAGCAAAACTCTTTTTCTTGATGTCGGTTTTTGTTCGGGTATCAATGTTCGAACTGCCCATGTAGACGTGTGACCCATTTAGCAAATCATTCTATAAATGGGAAGTTATTATTAGATTTGTCTCGTGATGCGGAAATCAATCCTTTGCTTGATCGGTGGCGTAACCATCATTTAGTGCCGCATCATATCTGCTTCAGTTTGTTATGCTTGTGTGTGGTCTCATGAAATTACTTTCTGTAAATTCACTTATTCACTTTGTCTTTAGACAATATTAGGTAGGTTTCCATGAGAAGCAGTTTTGTGGTAGGTTTCTTTTCATAAATTCTCTCTTATAAGAGATGGTGATGTGGAACCTCCAGCAACACCAACAGTGTTTGTAATGTAAGATGGAGCATTTTGCTATCATGATATGGTTAATTTAAAGATCATAAATATTGGTTTAATCTCCAACCACAGAGCATGACATCTCGTTGATTATAGACATTGCTTTGTGAGTTTTGGTGTTGTTTTGTTGTTTTCCCTTTCCAGCATCAAGATCTTGGTTTTGTAGGGATTCATGCTTGTAACTGTTAGTGTTGTTTAAATCGCACGACTTAGGTTAATGAGATTTCTAAGTTTGAAAATGTTTATGTCATTCACGTGCGCCTGCTTGAATGAAATCTCATTTTTCATATCCAAACTAACAATTGTCCTAAGGCTGGAAAGAATAGAATTCTAGGTTGCATAAAATTTTAGCAAATGACCTGTTTTGCGTTACTTTCGTCATAGGTATATAAATAAATAAATCACCATTCCATGTTAATGCTAAAATTTATTTTTGTCTTTTGTGTGTGATTTTAGCTTTCGCATTTTTGGCGCAACTGACTTCCTTTTTCGCCAACTTGTGACTTGAATCATTTAAATTTCCACAAAATACATAAATATACATTTTCGAAGTTTCTGGAAAATGTTGTTTGATTTTATTTTTGTCATTTTCTTATTTTATAGGAAAATGAAACGGTTTTGAAAGAAAATTTTCAAAATAAACATGACAAGTTTTTAAGCGGAAATTTATTTTTCTGAAAAATCTCGATTTTTGTTCATATGAATAGCGTAAGGAGATGTTTGGATGCTTTGTGTGCGCGTTTTAGCGGTGCAATAGGACCGACGATGTGATAAAAACATTAACGGTAACAAGGAAAAGTCTGTTTTAGCCTTGGAAACGTTGTTTCCATACCTTGTCAACGATGTGCGCGAGCTATTAGTTAACTCGTTTTACGATTTAGAGCATATTTTAAGCCTCCTTCACAGTCTATAGTTGGAAATTTTCGGAGTATTTTGGGTAACCGAGGGTAAAAATTCCACTATAGGGTGGGAAATGGAAAAGTTATAAGAGGGGAAAATGTTAAAATCCTTCGCTTTGATTTCCTTTTTCCGGTTTGGGAGAAATATAATAGGAAACGATTAGATTACGTGACGTTTTGGATGGTAGGGTTTGGATGCAAAATTGGTTGCTTCACACTTTTATTCGTAATTGTGTGAAGGTTATGGATGAAAAAGAATTTTCAAAATTTGCATTCATATATAACTGCCAGTATATTTAGGATGTTTTGCATCATTTTTTGGAAGTGTTTTAAAATTCTCAATGCATACATATAGAGGACCCAATATAAAATCATCCTGCATGCATATTTTATAGTTGAAATGCATCATGTACACCATGCAAATATTCACATGGTTGCAAAGTGGATGTACACAAATTGGTTGTGTAGGATAGGATAACTAGATGTTAGAATTTAGGGACAAAATTCCTTTTAAGGGGGAATAATGTAACAACCCGAAATTTTGACAATAATTAGTGATTTATTAGAACCTTAAAAATAGGAATTTCTGCAAATGATGGAATTTGACCATGAAATTTTAACCGTTGCGTTCGTCTCAGAATTCTGGTCAACTTTCATGTTTGGAGTTTCGCGAATGGAGTCCATATGAAAATGTTATGGACGAAATATGAAGACGGATGGATAATAAACCAAACAGAATAATATATATATATATAGTAATATATAATTACCCAGCCACCTCACTACTAGGTCGACGAAGCGGTTGACCGCTGGCTGCGACCGCTTAGTCGAGCCAGGCAGTGACGGCTAGGGTTTGGCTGAATAAAATATTATAACGGCTAGACGGATGTAACTTAAAACTAATTCGAGGGTTCTAGGCCATTTCCACCCCTTTAGGGGTAGAGCCTCATTTTTTCCATTCAAATCTAAAGAGGTAGGGGAGCTCTGCCATTTTTTCTTTCTCTTCTAACCTAATTTATAAAATAAAAATATGTTCACACATATCAAATCAAATAAAATTCATATGCAATTAAAAATAATGCAATTTGATGTTCAACGATGGATTCTTCGCTCTCTTCCTTTTTCTTACATTTCTACAGATCTAGAACTTTCCCCTTTCTAGATAAATTGTAGATTTATAAGAATTTGGGGATTGTAAACCTAAAATGGTTCAAAACAGAGAAAATGGAAATTATGAGATGAGTTGGAAATTTACTAATACAATTATAATGACTTATCCATTTCGTTTGAATCCGGCCTATGTTTTATGCCTATCAGATCTGTTATTTAAATAATTGTAAATTATGGCAACCATCAGATCTGATTATGAATGTGGTTAAAATTGGTAAATGATAAGTTGTGATTATGTGTAACATGAATTGTAGGATTTTTATATATTTTTCCTACATATTCCTAAAGTTATGTCATGAAATATGTTGTACATGTTACATAGCACTGTGGATCCGGAAATCAGTCCCATTAAACATAAATTTGTTGTAGTTATGTTCCAGATCTTTAGTTCAGTGCTAAAATATGAAATATGTAAATTTAGGTTAAAAGGTTAATTTGTGTATTATGTGATTGTAAGAATAAAAAGAAATATTAATGTTATATTCAATATTGTTTGGTTTTCACTTAAGCATTGTAAAATATGTTTTTTTCCTCCTTAAAAATATAAAGAGACATTATTTTAGAACCACAAGAAGTATGACAAAAAGGACTAAAAAGGGAAAAGTGGTGCAAAGGTACATATAAATATAAATACATGTACTTGTATGTAATTTGCATCAACTATTCCAATATATACAAATTACATGTATTTCTTGTGATTTGGAAATATGTCAAATTCCACAAAATAGGCATTATTTACAATGATTAAGGATAACGGTCCTTGTGAGACTTGAAACCTTTTTGGCAAGATTGAATATAAAAAGGGAATGTTTGGTTAATTGATTAGACCAAATCATTAATCTTAAAATAAGTATTGCAAAATAATAAATAAATAATAATAACTACGTTGACCGCACGAAAACATAAAAATAAATATATACATATTATCCGTCTAAATCAGCATAAAAAGGTGAAATATAAATTGTATGGAATGTTGGAATATTTGGATAATGTTCAATTATGGAATTATTTGTAAATATAATCCATTTTGAATTAGTATATTCGTGGGTACCATTTGTAGCAATCAATGTAATTAACTGTTATAAGTTAGACCATAAATAAAGAAATAACCATTGTAACCAATATTGATTTAGGGAAAATAAATGTGATGGGAAAATGGTTACAATTCCTAAAATCAATTAGGATAATTGTTGTGGACCCCAATCAGGAAATTTAAATTATAACCGTTTTTAGACACGAGATTAAACTCAACTTATGGTGTAAGCCTGCCCGGAACTGACCGGCAAATCCAACAACCACATGTAGTCAGTTTAATATGACGGGTCTAATGCATAAAAAAACTATGTCACGAGGTTAAGTTCACTTGTGGTAGAAGCCTGCCTGGAACCGACCGACAAATCCAGCATCCACATGTAGTCAACTTAATGTGGGAGGCCTAGTGCGTATATGTGTATATATATAGTGTGGTGCTAAGGGCACCCCAATATGTTCTTCCTAATACCACAATAAAAAAAATAAAACTCATTAAATTTTGTATGCTTCCTAATACCACATTACCTCTCCATTCTAATCTCTCACTCAGTCATTATTTGTCGAACTAATCATGTACTAAGCTAATCTAAAAACCCTAATCTCTTGTAATCTCTGTCTTCTTTGCATCTCCCGAGGGAAAATTCAAATTCATACGGTAATCTCCCAATTGTTTGGTGATCTGAAAACCCTAATTTATCACTTCTAGTTTGCTTGATTCAAACCTTATTCACGGCTTTTGTATATTCCTCTGAATTACGGCGTCGAATTCGTTGATCGGTTATAGATCTAGGGTTTAACCCGTTAATCAATTTTAGAAATGAGGACAAACGAATATCGAGCGAAGTAGAAATAAGGTAAAACAGTGTGGTAGCCCCTATTTTTTAAGTGTGTGGTATTAAGAAGAGTGTAATACTAATTTTTGTGGTATTTTTTAGTCGCGGTATTAGGAAGAACATACTGGGGTGCCCTTAGCACCACACTATATATATATATATATATATAACAACCAATAAACAAAAAATAGAAATAAAAGAATAATAATAGTAATTTCTTACTGGGGTAAAACAAATATATAATTTGGGACTGATAAATAATTGTCTTAGGAAAATATAACCATTAGAGTCATAAAGGGCAATAAAAATGACAAAAAGGGAAAAGGGGTGTCATAAGGGAATTTGTGATTGCCGTTTAAACACTAAGTCCAAATTAGGGAAGATATTAAATGAATATCCTAGTGAAAAACGAATACAACCTTCCTTATTAATAGTAATGGAAATAGAAAATATAGTTGGACTTAGTAGGTTAATAATGTAAGATATTATTAACCATATAAACCCGTGATGTAAATAAATGGTGTACGAATAGTATTTCCGTATAAAGGGACTAAATGGGAATGAGTTAATAACGTAGCCTACTTTATCCTAAAAAGGGAAAGGTGTAAAAAGTCTAATGGGGTACGAACAAATAACCTTCGCGTATAGTCGGCTTCCTGGGTCCTAAAAGGCTAAGAGACCGGGGTAAAAAAGTCCACATGGGAATATGTTTTTCAGTATAGGGGCCTTAAATGGCATGTATTTGTGGGCCTACCCAAACCTAGAAATTAAAAGGACAGATATGACCATCTATCCTACAGGAAGTAATCGGCGACTAAGGAGGTTATTTAATAAGGTCAGCTAGAATGTATAACGAATGATAAAATACCTTCTCTTACCTTGTGAGGAGCAAGGGTATATGTGTGAATGACGGAAGCCTTAACTAGCAAGGCCTGTAGCTAGTGCTATCTAGTTTATGTTAACGTTGAATATATTATCAAAGATTAATAATTGACCAATAGGTCCACCTAGGTTCTTAAGTGATCAGGGAGAATCTGCCCTATCTATAATTGATAATGAGGTGCTAAATAATAAAGAATAGTTAATGAGGATATAGATAGAAACCCCATAATTAGGGGTCCACTCTCGATATAAATAACCAGTTAAGTTCTAGTACAAAGGCTTCAGAAAAATGTATGCAAATGTCATATCTCAATAATCTAATTTGGGAATACTACTTTGCGAAGAGTAGTAGAGTCGTGCGTAAACATTTAACAAGGTTGGGTTTGAATCCCTAACCATGTTAGGCATACAGACTTGGGTTGAACCAAACAGAATATATCTGTGTTATAGTCCGTGTTGTACATTTCTTAATCACCAGAACTTGTTGTTCTGACCCCTTCCTCATTACAACCTCCAGGTTTCATAGAGAAGGTCGGGTTCTCATGGATGATTAGGTTTGGCCTTAGGTTCTCGTTCTCTCTCATGCTCGGTATTGGCAAAGTGACTTACTTTTAAAAAGGTAGTTACTTAAGTTAATACTAGTTATCCTATTTTGTTTCCGCTGTGAGTTTTCTTTATCGTACTCTGATTATGCTCATGCTCATTTGTGCAAGTACCATATATACATGCTCCATGCTTGGATGTGTTCAAGTTTTAATTTTTGTCAAAATTTGGGTGCAGAATAGTGTGTGGTGTTACAAGGATACTTCGTGATAGTCCTCTGTGGTAGGCTTAGGGTTGTCCCAAAGAGTCATGGTTTGTATAGTACCATCAGGTGAGTATGCCTTGGTTGTGTTTGTCGTCATGTGCAGCCTAAAGGCTGATTGATATGATTTTAGGATGATTCGTCGGCTTTCTCATAGTAGGAGGCTTCGAGGTCAGGACCCAACAAAGGATAGTTAGTCATCGGACGCATGTTGTTGTCAGTCAAGCGTATGCGGGAAAGACTAGAGCTAAACCAAAGGGCCAATGATCTTCACTATCAGGTTATTGGATTAGGGACCATATGTTTGTCCAGATTGTTTGTTAGGTTGGTTACTTAGCTCTTTTTGAATGGTCTTTCATTATTTATGGGGTAGTCTGGTGGGGCCTAGAAGAGCCACAGAAGAAACATACCAAATTTTGATAATTTTGGGCTTCACGAAGCCATTAGTTTTAGGCTATCCCAAGGCTATCCTTGACAGGTATAGTAAATCCCCCGACTGTGTTTCGTGGAAGAACTCAGGTTTTGGTAGTCTCTATGGTGCAGCGGTAGGAGCTTATTCACTTTCATAGCGCAACTTAGTACGCTTGGTGGCATAGTGGTGAAGACATAATGTGTTTTCGCTGCATGGCCTAGTACACTTTCGTAACATGGTGATGGATGTCTCGTACGTTTTCGATGTACGACAATGGAGACCACTCGAGGAGGGTACTATGGGGAGTACCTCGATATAGTGGGCATATAGCTACATAGATAATTTATTAGGTTAATCTACTTTTAAGTAGATTGGTATGATTTATGCGTGAAATCGGAAGTGTAATGTGTAAAACCCAAAATAACTTAATAAAGATAAACCAGTGATAGAACGGTATATATAGTGTTATGTAGAAAGTATAATTTTTCCATTCACCAGAACTTTTGTTCTGAGCCTCTCCTCATAACAAAACCATGAGTCAGATAGGTGTTTGAGATTGTACAGTTTAGAGACACTTGTTAGATAGTGTCGTTATATTGGTAAGTATTTACTTATTATTATATTTTATTCCATTCCGTTGTGCGATTTATCTTGCGATCTCTGATATATTTATCCTTATTTTTTGCAGGATACTAGACAAACCATGTCGGGTTTCAATGGACTTGGATTTTAGCATTTATATGAAAAATTCGAACCCACTGAAATTTGGGTTATTACAGGTAACATTGTGCATTTGTATATGAAACTTCGGTTTTAGAAGTTACGTCGTGAACCTATATTGGTTGTGGTCTTCATACGCTCACACATGTAGTCCAGTAGACAAATAAGGATAACAATGTTTTGTATGCTTGGATGGATACTTAGTGTAACAACCCGTATTTTACATATCGTAGGATCATAAAAAAATTCCATTTAATTTCCTAGTGGTCGTACCATTCTCGCATTTTATTATGTTGTTCATGGGGATGTGGGACCTGTGCATGATTGTTACTGAATCTATTTGTGACCATTTGGCCTCCATGACTTACTATTTTATCCATAACTTTTGTTAGGAACCAAATTAGGTGCTTTAATTGGTCTTATTGGAACAAGATGATGGTTGGTCATTCCGTAGAGTGATCACATTAAAGATTTGGCTCACCGGTTTAGAGGAAATTAATGTTTTAAGTTTTCTTTTCAACATGGCAGATTATCTAGAAGCTAACGGGCTGATAAGTGAACCTATTAGACCAATGATCTGCAACTACAAATAGAGAGTTAGAGGAGAGAATTAGGGCTTTTCTCCTCATACTAAACATTAGGTTGGGCGTTTGTGAAACACCAATTCAGCCTAATCTCTAAACCATAATCCATTTCTTCATCAAATCATCCTAAATCACATTAGAAGAAAAGATCTATATCAAGGAGGATTGGATCTTGTCATTTAGTATCAGTATTGGGGAATTTCTTAGCTGTCCAGATTTGATCATTTAGAATTGTATCTTTTAGGATTTAGAATCAAAGGATAGAGCAAATCGGAGGTTCAGATGATCAGATTCAGATAAAACTTGGTTGAGAAGCTCTATAGGTTCCAAGAGGCAAAAAAAAATTCGAGAAAAAATTTATTTAAGTACATGAATTGGTATCGATCCATAGCTTATGAATCTGTACCAATCCATCGTAGTAACTTGGATGCGGTTGTTATTTGATGCAAGTCATGTAGGGGTCTCGATGAGGTTACGGATGAAGTTTGGAATGGATCGGGTGGGTCGAAGTTTGAAATTTTGAGTACATTGCCATGGATAGGTAGAAAGAGCTTGGAAAGGAGTTAGGCTATGTGAATGACCCAGAGAGAAGTGCTCGAGGGACGGATGAGGAATATCTGAACATTAAGTCAAAAACGGATAATTGTATGGATCGGTATCAATCCACAGGGGACGGATTGATACCGATCCGTCAGATGATGGAGTTACGGGCCACATATCCTAAGGTGCAAAGGAAGAGTCTTCAGGAGGTTTCTGGTGGTCTTTATTCGTTGATAGCATATACGAGGGATGAATTATCATCAAAGTGGTGTTGATTCTTCGATTATGAACTCAGCCAAGAGTGGTTGAAGGTGAATGTGATAGGAAACTCAAGATGGAATGAGGCTGCAAGATAATGGAATGGATCAAATGAAGCTCGAGATAAAAGACAGAGTTGTGAATAGCTTATGTGATCATAAGTATCAAGGGATAGTTGATGTTGACACGCTTTTGGGCAAAGCAGTCGCACGTCAAGATTATGGTTAGCGACACGTTCGAGTCTCCAGAACGTCGTCGGAAAACAAAAAGCGATTTGGTCGAAGTCCGAACATGTTTCGAAAAGGTTGGAAATATCATTGATTTCCAAAATCGTCGTTAGCAAATTGGAAAAGTCATTAAAAACTTGGAAAATCCGACATAGTTAAAATACGTGATCGACTCGGTCCGATTAGCTCAAAATCCTTGAGCATTTCAGTCTGATCACGTGGCAAAACTCGTAGAGTCAAAAAATATTGATTTGGCAAATTCTGGTTTCGATCACTCAAAAACTGCTCATCGGCATGGCACAGTCACCAAAAATCGCTTGCACAAACTCAAAACTCGAAGATTAGCCACTTGACAAAATTTCAGATTTGGCATTGAAAAACTACTGATCGACATGACAAGATCACCAAAAATCGCTTGCGCAAACTCAACTTTCTTAGATCAGCCACTTGTAAAATTTGTATATTTGGCACTCAAACGATATTGATCGGCATGGCACGATCATCAAAAATCATGTGCGCGCGCATCAGACCTAGCACAGTCTAGATTTTGGAAAATTTAAGAGTCGAAATCCGAGATGCGAAATTGACACCTTTAAATGGCTTGATCAACATGGGATACGATGCTAAAATCCTGGTTCTGCATCAGGGATACAATGTGAAAAACGATAGGATCAGCATGGTGATGTAAAATTGGGCAAATGGAAAGGATCTGGAAAACTAGAAAACGCATGCAAATCACCCGTTTTTGCTTGCGCGACTCGGTGTTTGGGGATGCAAAAACTGAGATTTGCAAAATGGGTCAGAAAGTGGCAGATCACCTCAAATACGTGTTGATCACCTTTTTTATGTGATCAACACATGGCGATCACTATTTTTTCCAGTTTTATCGAAAATTCAATTTTTTGAGCTCGGACTCGATTTTTTGGCTAAGTGCCGCGGAAACGAATTTCGCATCCCCTTCCGGATACAAAATTTTGGTAGATGCATGGAGACTTCACCTATAAGTACCCCCTTTCTTGACATTCGAAGGGGTTAGCTTGGCTTGGTATTATTGGATCTTGGGCACACAGGAGAGCATCCTTTGGATCCCATTAATGGCTTCCATGGTTATTTCTATGGCTTTGGGATACTTCATGGACTTGTGAACCTCACACAAAAGTTTGCCTACAACTTTATGGCATTCACTTGGACATCTGGACATCTTTTGGACATTCTTGAATTGAAGCTTTTCATTTGCCATTAATGTTCACTCCAAAAAACTTTAGCTCAACGAAAAAGAAGAAGGCATTTTGGTTAAAATTTGGAATTAACAATATATTTGTTATTTTATTGTACAACTTTGTACATTCAAATTGTTCGAACTTGGATAAGCATTGTAATCGAAAATTTCGATGAGTGATTACGATAAAGTGGATGTAGGTGTTAACCAAACCACAATAAAAGTTGTGTGTCCTTTTACATTTATCGTAATTTAGTTGTTTGGATGTCAGGTTTACTTCTAAACCCACTCTTAAGGGGTGGGCGTGTGCAGATAACCAATTTCTCATGTCAACACTTTGGCGTGCCAAGTAAGGGGCGCAACAACTCGACTTCGGCTTCGGTTTTGATCTTCGGATTTGGTCTTCGATTTTGGTTTTGGTTCTCCGATTGGATTTTGGATTTCGACTTTGGATTTGGATTTGGTTTCGGATTTCTTATTAGGCTTTGTTTCTAAAACGGATTTCGCTCGCTTTTCATCATGGTCAAATAGAAGAAAATTGACGTTATCAACGAGAATCATGGTACTGAGGTGAAGGAAGACAAAAACTCTCTTCGATTAATAATCCCTCAAACTTTGTTGCTTGAGATGATATGGATGGTAAGATCAAGAATTTGGCTTTGGATTTGAACGCATGACTCGAGCGGAAAGAGGAAGCGATGCACACTTTTCTCGCTCGACTGGATGCTAGATTTCAAGGCTTTAGAAGGCCGATATGCCATATAGGTATCGGCGGAACAAGAACTAGTGTTATGTAAGTCGCAACTCAGGACTTAGAGGAAACTTCGCAAACTCAACAACATGAGGATGTCGATCCATGGAACGGTACCATTCCCACTACACTCGGAAGAAATACCCCTAACCTCGATGTCTCTCTAGTTTGTGATGCTTCAGTTGGTCAAGCCACGAACTTAGGTTCGCAACTCTTTTGGACTCAGGTCCTCAAACTCAGGCTCACAGCTTTGAACTTCGGTCCCTCACTCGGTCTGCTAAGTATAAAATTAGGATCCAGTCCCCCACTTGGTCTACTAAGTATAAAAATTAGGATTCCAGTCCCACAATTAGTCATCCAAGTACAAAATATGGCCTAGTAATGCATGATAAATATTCTAAATTCTAGAGTACATGTCATTTATGGATTCATTTTCATTCATTCTAGAATTCTGAAACTGGCTTTTAAGCATGGATATCTTGCTTTGCTTTTCTTTGTTAGTTCCTTCGTGAGTTACTTTGAATGTTCACCATATTTCATATGCAGTATTACACATGCAAATATGGTTTAACTCATTTTTATTCAAAGCACAATGAAACATATTCATAGCTTTAACATTTGCAGTAGCATCAAATTTTTGTGAACTTGACCACTTTGAATAGTTAGTAGTAGGAGGAGTATACTCAATCAGAGTATTATTCCAAGAGTCAAATCCATTGGCTTTCATATATATATATATATAAACACACACACACATGTATATATATTCCCATTTGTGTAGCCAAATAATTATAATTTTAGTAAAACTTTTGTTAGTGCTGGTGTTAGTGTTATTTTGATATATCAAATAACTGTTTTGCGGTTACAAAATGTTCTGCTCTGATACCAAATGAAAAGATGTGTAAGATCCGGTAATATGGAAATACGTGTATATGCGTAAGTTTTAATAGTGTGATATATTATTCTTGAAATATGCAAGTAAATATTTAATAAGACAAATACTTAAAGATTATATCACAAATAATAAATATAAATGCAGTAAGTAAAGTAAAGAACTTCATGAATTTTTATACTGCTTCGGATCACCGTCCTACGTACAACCCATACTCTTTCTGGATTTTAACTAGTCAACACCCTCACTTAAACTGGATGAATAGGTATTACAACCCGTGAGCAGCAGAAAAGGGACCAGGGTAGCAGAACAGGATTTTGCCTCAGCAGTCAAAGATGACTTCTTGCCTGAGCAGCAGAACAGGACTTCAACAAATACAAAAGATTGTTTTTGACTGTATATGTGTTCTTGATAGAACAAATAAGTCACAATTGAGCACACCCTTCCTATAATCTTCTCCTTTGTATATATATTTGAAAGCAAGTGAAGAATAAAGAAGGAAAGAGATTTATAATCACAGAATATTGAATCCTTGAGAGCACAAGTGAGTATAGTATAAAAATGTTCAGAATCAAAGAATATAGAAATATGGAAAGTTCGGTGATTGAAACAAATGATTATGAAGTATATTTATAGTAAATAAAAGGTTGTAATTATTCATGAAAATGTTTAATCAAAAGATATACTCATAATTCTTGGATTAAAGAGTTATGAATCTTTAAAAAGTCGCAACCCTCAAATTCAGCCAGCTAAATTTATAATTCAAATGGATTATAAGCGGTAATTATTTGAAACGTAGTGTACATGTGCACAAGTCACACAATTCAGCCGGCTGAATATTCCAACTCATATATTTGAATATTCAGCAATCAACCAACTGAATTTCCAAGTCATTCGGCCGATGCACATGACTTAGCACAAGAGTTTCAGCCTTTTGAAAATAATATATATATATATACACACACACACACACACTATCGGAGAGTTTTTAACAATAATAACTAACTAAATACATACTCGATTTCATTATAAATATACCAATATATCTTCTTGTCGAATCTTCGTGTATTTAGAATATATTCTTCTCCTTTTTTCGTATAAAAGATGTTAGCGAATAATATTGTTGATATATAGTTGTCATAATCAAAATTTATACCAAAAGTGGAGGTTCTAATAAAGATTAAAGATTTGGCCATTCCGTATATTTGTCACATTAAAGATTTGGCCCAGCAATTTATGAGAAATCATTGTTTTAAGTTTTCTTTTTAGCATGGCAGATTAATTAGATCTTAATGGGCTGATTAGCGGGTCAACTAGAATAATGACCCGTAGCTATGAATAGAGGGCTTGAGGAGAGAATTAGGGTTGTTCTCGTCATTCTAAACATTAGGTAGGGCATTTGTAAATCTCTTGCTTAACCTAATCTCTAAACCTTAATCACTTTCTTTATAAAATCATACTAAATCACATTTAGAGGAAAGGTTTACATCAAGGATAATTAGATCGCGTCATTTAGCATCATAATTATGAAATTTCTTCGCTATCCAGATTTCATTTCAATATATTTGCATTGGATCTAGGTTTTTTTAGTGATAGAAATCTCTCACATAGCTACTACAGATTATATATGTTAATTAGGTTAACAAACACCTCACATACTAATTTTACCCTAAAATCGAATCATATATTTTTATTTCAGATTTAGACGTCCTAGGATAACCTACTATTATCACATGCCATGTAATTTGGTTAGATCCATCATGGTTTACATATGTTTAAATTCAAATTATGCTAGTTCCATGATTTTTATGATATGATTCATATATGCTTATGTTCATTTGATTGTATATGATTCAAAGTGGATGAATTACTACTTTTATGATTAAATTGTATGTTATGCTTGGTTTTCTCATTTAGAATAACGTGTTTTAGGACTTAGAATCGAAGAACAAAGCAAATCAGAGGCTCAAATGATATGATTTCATATGAAACTTGGAAGAGGAGCTCTGGAGGTTGTCGAGAGGCTACACAAAAATTTTCTAATGAAACTTCTCTAAGTACATGGATCAGTACCGATCCATAGCCTATGGATCAATATTGATCCACAGCCTATGGATCAGTATTGATCCATCCTATTAACTTGGATGGAGTTGCGATCTGAGGTATAGCGCATAGGGATCTCGAAGAGGCTACAGATGAAGTTTGGAATGGATCGCGTGGGTCGAAGTTTGGAAACTCGAGTACACAGCCAGGGACTGGAAGGAAGAGCTTGAAATTTAGAAAGGAGTTAAGCTAGGCAAATGGACTAGAGAGAAGTGCTTGAGGAAAAGATTGGAGGATAACCAAACATTTATTGAAAAATGGCTAAATGTATATATCAGTATCGATCTATAGGGGATGGATTGGTACTGGTCCATAAAATGATCGAGTTAGGGGACGAGGGTCCTAGGGTGGAAAGCAGTGGTCCTAAGGACATTGTTGGTAGTTCTATTTGTCGACAGCATCTACGTGGTGAGATTTATCATTAAAACGGTGTTGATTCTTTGATTGTGAGCTCAGGATGGAGTAGTCGAAAGCGAATGTGATAGGAAACTCAAGGTGGAATGAGGCTGTGTGATAATGGACTCGAGCGAGTCGTAGGGTAAAAGATGGGTTTGTGGATAGCTCATGTAAATAGAAGTGACAAGGGATATTTGATAGTTCGAAGGATTCTAGCAGTCTCAAGACAGGTTATCATAGGGATGCCCATTCGGATCGAAGAGATCGAATACCCTGAGTAGCTCCAATACCCTGGGTAGCTAGGTAGTAGTACATAGTTGTTAGACGCTTGGGTCCTGAAGGCAAATGTGTTGAACTATGGGTTCTACAAACACGGTAGTCTGACTAGATTCGGGGTTTCCATTAGCTCTTGATGGATGGTAAAGGTTGGTCATTCGGATATCAACGTATTCAAGGAATAATCAGTGATAACTACTTTATTGCTGATAATGGATGGTATGCTTTCTTGTGTGATCTCTTCCATTTCTCCAGTAAGGCTATCAATATAGGATACTGAAGAGAAGCGGGGACTGAGTATCCTGTTCTGGATAGTTCCCATTCTGTGTTATTTTGAGTAGCATATTTTATGCAATTATAAGTGCTAACTCTTTTGTTGTTGGAACAAGTCAAGTGAGGCATGAATTATCTAGTATCATATTTTCCTATATAATCGTTGATATTCTTTTATCATTGATACCAAATTTTTATTTGACTCAAGGGTTTATGTTCCCACTTATTACCTTGGGGTGCTTATCAACGATGCTGTTGAGTAGGTTGCATAGCAGGAGACGGGTTTGGTGACGATGCATCGATGCGATGACGAGCAGGAGGCTTATGTGTTACTATTCTTTTATTATATAACTATTTGGATGATTTTCGTTGTTTTGTCCATTTTGAGATGTATTGTACATGACTTTTGAGATTTTTACGAAGATAAGATTTTCTACTTTACTATGCTTCATTACTATATCATGTTGTACATTTACTATTATATATTATCCATCCGCTGTGAGTTATATGGAAGGTTCTGTTTCGATTTATCTTCCTTAATGGTCATCCCATATCGGCCTGGCTCGTCATGCAATTTACTTTTCCCATAGTTAGTATAAGAGTTATGGGGCGGTCGTCACACTTAATCCCAATTTGTATTGGTAAATATGCTTATTTATTTACTTCACATTTGATAAGTTTTAAATTAAATATTTACTGTGTTAGTCTTTCATTTGTCATCGCAAGAAAGATATGAAGCAGAGAATAGCTTAGGTACTAGAGTCTATAGATTGTGAGTTGACTTTACAGAGGCGAACCATTTTGAGATGCTTTCATTGACCTATCTTCACGAGATAGGCATTGTAGTCATTGAAATCGGAAGGTAAATTGCTTCATTAACTAATATATAATTTTATTTAATTCTAGAGCATAAATTATAACTCTCAATCTATTAATCTTACAAGCGATGATGACTCAGATGGCTTATAGGAAATCGCAGGTCGAGGAGGGGATAACTCTGCTAAAACAACAGATGATAGAGTTCAGTAATTGGTGGAAGAGCACAGGATTGGCGCAACTGCTAGATGAGTGGATCGAGACATACTTAGCATAACACGAGTGGATGACTGGAAAGGATGAGTCGGGAAAGGAAGGGTCGAGAGCTGATGATGAGTAGGTATGGATTTTTTCTAGAAGATTTTGATCGTTTTGATTTGTAATTATTGGCATATGTCGATGGATTTGGTACTTTATTAATGGTTGTGTAGTTTGATGGATTTGTGGATGTCTTATCTGATTGACAAGAGTATTTGTAGATATGGTTGCATTGGTTGGTTGAGTATTGGCGTTGTTTGATGAAAGTTCACACAAACATTAATATCGACATTGTATATTTGATTATTGGTGATATGTGTGAGATTGTATAATGCCTGCAATAGTAGTTATGAAATTGTGTTTATAACTATTGTGGATAAATTTAATATAGATGTTATGTGGTTAGACGGTTCAAATGCAGTTGAATTGTATAACTCAAGTTTCAAGTTTGTGATGGCTAGCGATGTCGATATGGTTCTCAACTAGTGACGACTAGCGATATTTGTCTATTTCAGTATAATGACGGTTGGTGACTATCAATCAACCTTTCACAAAATGCCACGTGTTCAGATTTCCACAATAACTATTGATAATATGATGACGTAGTCGTTGCTATTTTACTAATGACGAGAGTTTTTGTTGTTGCTTTTTGCGACAGCTAGCGATGGTCACCTACAGCTATTCACCATCACTGAAAAAGTCTTTATTGTAGTGTGTGTGAAGTGTAGGTTTAGACTATAAAAATAAGGAAGAACGAAAAATTAGGTGTAAAGGAAATGGTTACAACTATTTCGATACACCAATCATCATGCTCATTAAAAGATTGTATGAATACTAATATAAGTAAATTTCAAATACACAAATGACTAGATGAAAGTCCATTTGGACGTGCAAATATACCCGTAGATTCATAATATTTATATCCTTTGCCAACTGATTAGAAGGATGTTGCTATTTAAAAGCAGCAATGTGATCGAAAACAAATAAGGGTATGTTTGGTTTGTAATTTTTAATTTTAGATTTTCATACCATAAAATGATTGAATTTCAAAAAACGGCCAATCCAGAAGAAAAAAAATCAACATATAAAATTGAAAATGATTTTTTCTAGTCGTTTCACTTTTCTTTTCCTCTTTCCATGTTGTCTACATCCTCCCATCCTCTTCTTTCCCTTCGTCCTCCTATTCAACATTATTTCTAAAATATATTGAAAATGCAAAAAACAAAATTCCATTTTCAAACCAGAACGGCTTTTAATGGTTTGGTTTATATTAGGCTTTGTGTTGTGAGTTTTCAACATTAATTACAAAAAATAAGAAGAGATGAGGGATGACAATAGGAATGGAAGAATGAAGGAGAGAACGATGGAGAAAATGGAGGAACAACGAAGAGAATGGATGAATGACGGAGGGATGAATTGTCTCTCGTTCTTCCATTGTCTCGCAAAACATAAAAATTAAATAAAAGTTGTTTTCTATTTTGTGTGTCAACTTCGTGTTTTAAAACGATTGTTTTTTATAATATACGTGCATCATTTGCATTTATATATATAGACGAAAATCAAAATTTTAAAATGGTAAATCAAGCATCACCTAAACTTTCTAAACATTTCTCAAAATAATAATTCAAAGAGCGACTAATTATAGTCAACGAACATCAAGTGTACATAACAATGAATATATGCACTATTTTATCTAGCAAAAAGAGGGTATTATTGCAACAGATGGTTTAGTAATAGCGGTAAATCCTAGGGTACATTGGAAACTGGACGCAAAGCTCTGACAACAGCATTCGAAAGTTTGTTTGGTAACTAAGAAAAATGACAAACTACAGGAAAAATTAGATTTAATGACAACAAATTTCATTTTTAATTTGAAGTTCAAACTTTAAAAATAAAAAATATAAGAAAATTGCTAAATACAACTTTGAAGAAAATTTTTGACAATAGAATACGTTTTTTCATCAGATAAATACGTGCATTATATGTGGATTATAGTGGAGATCAGACAGTTTTATTGGGAGTTGCAGCCCCATAAAGTGTTGTAATGAATGATGTAATGTTCGCAAAATCGAGTCAGCGACGTAGTATTATTGGAAGAACAGAAAAATAAGTGTTTTATGGCCTAATTTTTTTTTTACTTTTAGTCTTGTTTTGCAAAATATTGCAAATATAGCCCCCTTTTGGCCACGTAAGTGGTAAAAGGGCTAGGACATTTATACTGGCGCAATCACAGATTGCGCCAGTGTAAAGTTTAATAGAAGAAATCTTTCGGGGCGCAATAAAGGATTGCGCCGCAAAAGATTTATATTTTTTAACAGCCGACCCCTTTCTCTTTCCTCCTCATTTCTGAAACTTTACCACTTCCAACCCAAAACCCCTATACCTCAATTAAATCAAAACCCAAATTTCTTCAACTAATTTCAAAGTCTCAATTAAATATGGCAAACTCTTCGACACAGGAACAAGCTTTAGATAACAATCTCTTTAAAAAAAATCTAGTTCTTTCAGAAACTAGGTTTAGGGTTTTTTGATTTTCCTTGGGATTTTGTGCACAGTTGATTCATCGCTAGTTATTGATGATTTATTGTTGTTTAATATATACAATAGTTGATTTCATGATAGTTTAGTTGAGATTCGAAGAAATTAGGTTTAGGGTTTAGGGTAGTCATAAATTGAAATTTCATGGTAGTTTTATTGAATTGAAGAATGCTAGATGATTTCATAATATTGAATTTGTGTAGAATTGAAGATTGGTATTTGTGTATTTGTTTTGGAGAAACATAAAACTAAATTTGTTAGCATTGAATTATTGTAGAATACGCCGAGAAATTGTCCGTACCTGTAGACGGGAGCGTCTTATATTTACAGTCAGAACATCGTTCAAACAATGAGGAATTGATGTCTGTAAGCTTAGAGCACTCATCCCTTCATTGTTATTGTGTGTATTAACTTATTAAAAATTCAATTTTGTTATTGTGTGGCAGGGCAAAACTTCTGTTGTTACCATAGAGCACTCATCTTCATTAAAATCGGTCACTTCAAATCGTGCTGGTGTGTTAGCACTTCTTGAACGAGCGGGCTTTCTTTTGATACATCGACTTGGATCCATACAACTTGACTGCCATCTTATAATGACTTTGAATGATCGATGGAGACCGGAGACATCGTAATTTCACCTCAGATGTAGTGAAATGACGATCACATTAGAGGACGTAGCGGTTTCGCTTGGTATACCAATCGATGGTCATCCATTCACCAAGCCTGAACCAACTGATTATGCTGAGATGCACGAGAGATTGCTAGGATTATCTCCACCAGGAGATGCATGGTGGGGGTCCGAGATGATTACTATGAAGTGGTTTAGGGAGCAACTAGCGGGGGACATTTTTTAGGATGCTTCGCAAGTACAGGTGGTGCAGCGTGCGCGTGGGATATAATTCATATTATCACATCTCGTTTGGTATGTGACCATTCGAAATCTCGTGTGTTGCTTAGATGTTACTTGGAGTACATTGATGAATGCCGGCAGTATGCTTGGGGTAGCGTCGTGCTTGGCTACACATATGCGGAGCTATCACGGATGGCTTTAGGGCGGGGCGATTCCATTGGAGGTCGTCTTACATTGGTGCAGGTATTACAATTGATAGTTTTTCATTTTCAAGGATATTAATTTATCGTTGCATCTTATGTTTTATTATACCTATACTCGTTTACAGACTTGGTCTTGGACGTATCTCTCGGTTGGGAGAATAACTATGAAGAGATCGGAAATTGATTTTTCTTTGCCTTTTGCTTCGAGGTACCATTACTAGAATTATAAATTGCACATAGTTATTTTTAAAATTGCGGTAATAAATCTTGAATGTTTTTAATAGGCGGGTCAGCCCGAAGAGCACGTTGGCGTCGCCCAGACACAATGTTAAGTTCTATCGTAACGAGTTCAATGTACTAGATTACGATGTTGTTTCATGGACCCCTTACACCGAGGCATTTCCTTATCTACCGCCATTGTATGTTGCTTCTATCCAGCTTTGGACAGCACGCGTGCCGCTAATTTATTTTCGGGACGTCTCGAATCATCTACCAGATAGAGTGATGAGACAGTTTGGCTTGCTACACCATATTCCCGAGAAGCCACCGCACTACACGATTAAAGCTGGGAACACCGCGGCCTATCAAACGGCAATCAATAAATGGAACCAGCGCTATGCATATGTGCAAGAGCAAAGTGCAGCAACGATATCCGATCTGGAATACTACACATGGTATTGGAACATCACGCGACGTTATATTGTTATTCCCATAGACCAGCCTCTAAATGTCCCTCAAGGTGCGGAACCATACATCCCTAGAGCGCCGCTTGAGCGAAGTCTGATATGTACATTTTGTTAACATCAAACCGTATATAAAATTACCTGCTCATAATTTGTGTATTACAGACTGATGGAATTTACCATACGGCTGAGTTGATTGACGAGTTAGTGGCGGAGGTGCCGGAGCATAATTCACAATTACCTCTTTTCGACCATTCAATACAATCCAAAAACCATGCTCCGACCACTCAATACAAATCAAAAAACCAATTAGAACCAACCATTCAATACATTTTAAACCGAGTACAAAACCAAACATGCGCAAACAATATTACAAACAACCTTAATTTAGTACACCATCGCACTTAACATACGCAAACAAACTACTGATTACGGTCGAACCGCAACTGTTCAATAACATTTTGGAAACGCCTAATCTCTCGTTCGAGTTCGTTTGCATATACTATCCAACCTGGGCACAAAGGTCTGTCTATCCATTCTGTATAATTGCATCCATTTGAATAGCCTGGACATTTCTGAATGCGCCGACCTATATTGTTGCCATCCGCTCGAACAACTTCGACCGCATAACCGCAGTAACAACATACTAAATAAGAATCAACTTCTTGTTCATATGAAAGTTGAACATGTGGTACTCGATATACCTTTACTTTGTGTGGTGGTTGAACGATCGACTGTTCATATGAGAGTTGAACATGGGGTACTAGAACTTCTTGTCGAGGTTGTACGTTCGTCAGTTCACTAGGTGGTTCTTCCTGAAGTCGTGCTTCTTCCTGAATTCCCAATAGGTTCAGATCTGGGAATTCGTCCGCAAACTCCTGAAGTCGCATCTGTTTATGTGCCTGTTCATCGGAGTTTGTAGATGATGGTCAAGAAGGCATTTTGTATGGGTTATAAATTGAGAACTCGAAATTAGTTGAAGAAATTTGGGTTTTGATTTAATTGATGTATAGGGGTTTTGGGTTGGACGAGGAAAGGGAAAAGGGTCGGCTGTTAATTAAAATATATATATATATATATATATATATATATATATATATATATATATATAAAAGAAAAAAAAATCTTTTAGGGTGCAATTCTCGATTGAGCCCAGAAGTTTTGTTTTTTTATTTTAACACTGACGCAATGTGTGATTGCGTCAGTGTTCATGGCTCAACTCACCATCGTTTATGTGATCAAAAAAGAGCTATATTTGCAAAATAAGACTAAAAGCGGAAGAAAAAGAATAGGGCCACAAAGTAAAAATGCTCCCAAAGATATGGTCTGCGAACTTGCTGCAAAGTACAAACACACTTTCTGTTTTTTCAACCTATTTTTTCTTTACGTTTACAAATAAATATACCATTCTTTTAGCTAAAGAACATGCTTCTTGAAAATACCTCTAAGCATTCGTATAAACGATAAAACGTGAAACATCTCCATTCCTTACTAAAACATACAACATAATTATTATTGCTCCCAGAACTAAACAACTTATTCCAAACCTCCCCAAAGGACTAAAGTAGTGCAACGACTTATATATACAGATCATGAACAACAATAAATAACCTACTTGCTCACCATCTTTACCAGACCTACTAACATTTGACATAAAATGTAAACAGCGAAAGAAAAGATGAAAAAAATCATATTCTTATTTGCCTTTGCCGCCTCCGCCAACTGCTCCCTTAAGAGCCTTCTTCAGTTCTTCATTACCCATATCTGCCTCCTTAACCCTTCCCCTTCCAGAACCGTCTAAAATATTCTTACCCCTTACTGCATCGCTTTCCATTCTATGTGTGTTAGCCTTACCGACGAGTTCTGAGTTGGGGACACAAGCCATTGCTCTGATCTCTTGAACAGCCTTCTTCATCTCACAACTCTCCGCCTTCATGGCCTCCAGCTGCCTTTTCACTTCCGCGCAAGCCTCAACCATTTCAAACCCCTTGCGGGTCTCATCCATCTTCACTTTATTAGCAATTGGTATGTGTTCAATTGAGATTTTGTTCATAACCAGCATAGGCAGCTTCTTTAAAGACATGTTGAAACCACTCACATTTTTCTCTGGTAACCTTATCCCCCACCTGAACCTCACTGCCCCACTGCTCTTCAAGGGTAAGACGCTCCTTGCACTTACCTCCATTCCACTAAGCATAGCACTCGTTCTGTTTAAAAAGCTTGCAGGGCTCACTGCGCTGTTTGCCTTTCCAAACTGTAGTGGTGGCAAAGGTGATTCCACCCAAACTGCCCGATCTACATCATGATCAATGTCAACCACCTTCAATCAAAATTTTGAAATATTAAAATTTAATGCCATTATCATTCTATTACAAGGCCCCACTTAAAAAGAATCAGATTTGTCATAGGACAACCCATACATAGAGTATTTACCAATTCAAACCTATCACCGGTCATCCAAAGTTCAAAATTAATGAGAGAACACATGCATTTGGGTTTTACAAATTAGCAACATTTCCAACAGTGAGGCTCAATGCCACTAAAACATCTGTTGAACAAGCACATAGGTATAGACGTTTTGCCCAACAAATGCCTAGCAGGCAGTAGCTGAGAGCATGTTAAACATATGCACAGTAACAAGCTCTCAACTAAAAGATGCATTTAAACAGCTGCCTAAAACTGAGCACCTAGTTGACAACTGTTTAACAACAGGCACCTAGTTCAGCTCTACCATTGTGAAAATTAGATGACTGCATGTTCATTTGTGCGTGTCCACAAGTTCCAAAAATACCAATTAAATGACTGCCTAGAACATCGGCTACACCTCTCTTTGCTACATCTCAGCCCCCCTGAGTTTCATCCACAAGTTTCAATTTGAATATGTTGCTTTGTCTCAAATAATATGGTGAAGAGGAAGAGGAAAAAGGGGGGGGAGGAAGGGGGGGGGGGGGTAATAATTCAACCTGGAACCTATGGCTGATATTCAAGGGAAACTGAGGTGTGGCTGAACATAGCCTTATACACACACATACATATACCAATTGCCCTTTGATTTCCAACACAAGTCAGGATTCAAATAATATATACAACAAATTACCGTTCAAATTCCCTATCTTCCAAGGTCGCAACTGAGCAACAAGCAGTGATATGTCATCAATTAATACAACGAATAAAGGCCTATAATAACGTCTACAGTCAACCAATCAAAATTATAGACGATAACAGAATATGATGAAAAAGATGAAACAGCGTCCTTTACATATAGAATCTATGCTTTTTAAAAGAATTAAAATAATACTTTACTCTTCACTTGTGCCATATAACAATCACACCCCTCAGCGATTTAATTTATGACAGTGCTAAAAGAGGATTTAAAATATGATCAATATAAAAACTAATATCGTACCTTCTTAGCAGGTGGTAACAGAGGCGCAGGTGAAACAACAGATTTCCTGAATGAGAAATCCCCCAACCTGGGCTTGAACATAACCATGAAGGCAGGACTAGCACTCCCAGTCAAAAAGTTGAACTCCGCTGTCATAGACATTGGAGCACCTGAAGGTGACCCTAAGCTTCCGATACCAGTTTTGATCGAAAACGCAAAGGGATTCAACGAATCGTTCGGGCGGTAAGATGCTCGAAGCGAAGGACCCGACTCAAAGGCGGTGACCAGATCCAGCCGCAGCTCCTTAGTTTCTCCGGCGGAGACAGCTGAGTAGAAGGGCAGGCCCAGGATACTAATCGGGATTTTTGCGCGGAGCAGAGGTTTTTCGTCCTCTCGGAATGTTAGTGATGCTTTCATTTTCTTTGAAGAATTTGAATTTTAGGGTTTATGATTTGGGGATTTGTGAAGAGATTTTTATTCTGTCTTGTTCGTTAAAATTAGGATACGAAGAAATCTGATCATTATATATGTGTTCGGACACGAAGGTTTATTGGTCTTCGTCTTGGATAAAATTACGAGAGTGGCTTAAATTTGGAAACGGGTGTGCTACTTTGCAACGTTTGAATTTCAAATATAAATAATGCCACGTTTCTTTTGTAGCATTAAAGAGAAACTTTAAAAAATATTAAATTGAAGCACAATGCTGAATATAACTAACATTTAATATAGCGTAAAATTGAATACAGTGCTTATTTTAACTAGCATTTCAATATATTGTAAAATCTGAATATAATAATAGTTGTTATTAACAAGAAAGCCATTTACGAAATTTATATCTTATATAGGTTGGTTTTGAAAATATTTACAAATATAAGTCATTTTTTGTCACATTAGCACTGACTGAGCATAACTCAATTGGCCATTTGTGGGGTTTTCAAAAAATGGCCAACTAGTTTATGCATGAAATTCTTTAGGCGACTTTTGAAAACTCTCTTCATCACTCATCACTTTTCACTTTCCTAAATTTTAAACCCATTCTTTTCCCTTAGATCTAAAAGAAGAAAAATTAAATCTTTCAAAATTAAATAAAACTATTGCTTCATGTTAATTGGTAGTTGATTGTTCATTTTCTAAATTAGGAAGACGTGCGACAACAAAGATCCACGTTGTTTAAGGTAATTTCCTAAACCTAAAATCCTAATTTTTGTGAGTTAATTTCTGACACTGCTACGAATAAGCTATTGAATATAAGGGGAAGACCGAGTTTTATGAGGTAGAATAAGTTACATGTCGCGTTCGTAATAATTTATTGATAAATATTTTCTATGAATTTCGAATGATCAAAAATACAATTTCTACACTTTGTTACTATGATGGTAAACTAACTGTTAATAATTAAGAAAATGACAAATATGTTGGTGGTATTTGTAAACTGGAAAGAGTGAGCAAACATTGCAAAGTATCGGTATTAAAAGAATCTGTATACAAAACAACTAATATTAATCCAATTGAATTTTTTTAGAGCAAATAATCCAATTGAATTTGATATTGACATAGTGGTTAATTGGCCCACGGACTCTGATTCAAAAGTTATAGCAATGGCGAATGGCTGAGATTTTAAAGTAATGTTTGGTTTAGTGCCAGGTGCAGGGTTTATTGTGCAATTTTTTGAAAATTGCTAATCTGACATGCACGTCTAAACCTATAGAACAACAAGGCCCTTTAATGTTTTTACCAAAATTGATAGAAACGCAACAAAGACATAAAAGATTGGATAAGTTTATATGAGTAAAAACACACAAAAAAAAAAAAAAAAAAAAAAAAAAACATTTTACAATTAAATACCATCAATTGTCCATCGATAACTACTTAACAACAAACAAAACATTTAGAGCTACAACAATAGCAACAAGCTAACAATAAGTTCACATACATCAGACAATCATCTTCTTAAGTTCCTAACTTCATGGGGAGTCTTTTTCATCATGCGACGTTCTTGGGAATGGCTTACTTAAATGTCGGTAGTGGGCTCCAAAGTAGATGGTTGCTAGGATGGACCATGCACGTACTCTTCATGTGACGATACGCTTGCACCTTGTGATGACTTGCCTGCACCTTGTGAAGAAGAACCGCTAATCTAGGGCATGTAATAAAACAATAGAGGAGGGGCAAGTGGAGGAGGAGGAATTCGAGGTTTTGGTCTATCGATTTTATTTCTCTCAAGAACCGCGTAAAGAATGTTCTTTATGTTCAAGCACACTCCCTCCGACTCATTGTTGATTTGGCGTCTTTCAAGCTCTTTAGTTGTCTCCAAAGGCTAGTAAATGCCATCCGCCTATACAAATTTTTCTACGTAACCAAAACACTAATGTATTGCTTTTTAATCCAAATAACAATAGGTAGTATACTTAACATTCCTCTCAAGCGGTGCATGGGGGTGTATGGAATTTTAAGAACCTCCCGCACTGGCATCGTAAGAACGTATCAATGGTTAATATCTGAATACCACCTTATATAATTCAATACCACCTTATATAATCCAAAATAGATATGGTGCATCCCGCTCTACCTGAGTGAATATATGCCTTTGATTTAGATGCTCAATGTAAAATACATAGTCCTCCGTATTTTAATTTGAACCGTATATCGGTGCATTCACCGCTACATGATGCACCAAATCAAACATACGCATAACCTGATTAAGTAAATGATATGCGGTCAACATCATGCAAATGAGCGGAACTCTAGCATTTTATCGATATCTAGCGACGATACAAATAGTTGGAAGCTGGTCGAGCACCTCCTGCATGTAAGGAATCATGTCACCAAATTGGGGTCAAGCACATCAAATTCGTTACGCTAGAAATCTATGTTTCTTCTTGGAGTTCCAGTTGTCTTATTTAGGCCTATCCAACTATATAAAAATAAGGTTGCAAACTAATAAGTGTGACTATATTCTATGAAAATTTTATTAAATTAACAAGGTAGCTTACCAAGATCCAAAAGGCATGCTATTATCGATAACGACGTTATGCATTTAATCCAACGAATAGGAAGGTATGTCCATGACCAAAAAATGGACATAATAATATAAAATTGAAAATGAACATACCATAATTCACAACAAAGTAAACTTGTAGACGTGAAGCTCATGACAAACCCGTACAAGCATTTAAACAGCCTCCAATAAGCTGAGTCTCAAATAGTGCGAGTCTAGACATCTGCATGTAAGTATAACATAACACTGTACTACCCCATGAATATTTAGCATACTCACTAAATTTCCAAGAAATGCCAAGAATATATGGTTCACTTGATTTTTTGAGTGGTAGCACATTAGACA
The DNA here is from genome assembly GCA_030737875.1 of Allium sativum. NCBI lineage: Eukaryota > Viridiplantae > Streptophyta > Magnoliopsida > Asparagales > Amaryllidaceae > Allium > Allium sativum. Next base: position 246,996,228 of record CM060924.1, read on the forward strand.
AGGTATAATAAAATGCAAGATTATTGCACATGCATGCTGCTTAGTCTGCACATTAGTGGCATCGACAAGGATATCATTAGCTAGATCTTATTTGTACCAACTCACTTCTACCGTTTCATTTCCTCAAGCTTGATTTGTGTGGAGATAGACCTAATAATTCATTGCTTAATTATAGTAAATTTTGCAGCTGACCAATCACTAAAAGCATGCCTTCAATTGTAAACCTAAAAGTAGTCATCTCTCAGATGTTAAAGTGAAAAGAAGAGGTCCTCGACGTGCATCTATCTGCAAGCGCGGTAATGAGACGGTGATCGAACTACATGTAACCTAATCTAGACAAGGGCATAAAGTTAGCTCCCTCAATCTCTTTCATTACTCTAGAATGTCATGAAGTAACCTTTTTCAAGGAAATAGAATGGTCAATAGTACAGCCTGGATCTTTATGCTATTCAAAAATGAACATAGATTACAACAATGAATATTTATTGAAAATTAAACAACCAAATTATAAGTTCGAGATCAACAAAGTTATTGTCGTTCATTGCTCATTGGAAGTCATATGGTTCTGTTGAAAATACAAAACACTTCCATCTATCAGACCAGACTCTATCTCTCACATTCTACATTATTTTATGCAAAAACCAAAATTTTAGTTAAATACATATGTAAAACCCAAAACTTTCATGAGATACATATTTCATGCAAAACTTCCATCTCTATCGCTTGTTTCACCGACTGAAGCTCTAACATGAGAACGAATAATATATATTTATAGGAATTTTTTGTTGAATTTGTTCAGGAGGGAAACCGATCGGAGTCATAAAACCCTCCCTATGCACCTAGCCTGGTCTGCGAGCACCACATAAGTGGTTAATCTTAGCGTATGCACATGGTAAGCTTTAGTATGTCATTCCGGGTTTCGAACCCGCGCCACTATTACCATGACACAAAGTCCTTAATCGCTGGGCTACTATTGCAGACATATTGATACAAATTATTGCAAAATGGAGAAATTTACATAAATCTGGATTTGTAAAAACAACCCAATCGGAGAAGCGACTCGTACCTATATAATTTCCAATACCAGATGTGCTTGCTATAGTCCTAATTCGAATTCAATTTGATGAAAAAAGTGAAAAATTAGTAAATTTTAGGTTTTGGGAACAAAAGGGCAAAATGGGTTGTTTTTGATAGAGGTAGGATGTATTCAAATATGATGTAGATTAGGGATGTTGTGTTATACACTTTTCATGTTGGTGATTTTTTGAAAGATTTTCGAAAAATGCCCAACTACTAAATCTTGTAACAACATGCAACGCAAGTTTTCACCCCTTCTACTACATGTGTAAATTGTTCCAGACAAAATTATGTAATTTTCAAAATACTAACATGATGTAAAAAAAAAAATAGATACATCAGATTCCACAGAATTAAGAACAACAATTACACAAACTAACTAAATGTTTGATAATAACATGAAAAAGAACATTGTCAATTTCTTCACTTCCACTAGTACATAATCAACCATATATAAACATACATATACTAATATGTAAATATGAAACAAAAAACATGTAAGTGAAGGCACCTTCTTTCAGGCCGCAATTAAGTCCATCTTGGATCTCTTTTTGATCCTCTAACCAACATAGAAAAACATAAAATTCTGTCTTTCAATTCAAGCACGTATTCAAGACCTTTAACACCATCGAGGATCAATTCAATTAAAATGGTTACAGTACTCAACTTCTTTAGGGTACGTTTCGTTGTCTTCAGACGAGATACATCCAAAAAATCTACGTCCAACATTCTTTTTGTTTTTGCATACAACTATACACCCATGTCCACAACAACAAAGTGGACAAGGCCCTTTTGGCGTAGTAGTAGGAATAGGATGCAGACGCTTGACTATAGTTCCTTCAAAGAAAATTTGTTTTCCCGGTATTTGGTTCGCGCATATTAAGGTAACTGATAAGTTAACGTTGATGCTTTTAACTGAAATTGATGGGGTATTAGGTCAAACTTAGTCTCCAAAATAAATCCGACATCATCATCACTTTGTTTATCCATCACGAAGCCTATACGTGCTTCAACTTCATCGCAATATTTCACCAAGGTTTTATCTTCGATCTCCCAATCGTACATGACTAAGCTCACAAAAAGTTATACAAATATATTCCAAAAATACAACTAGTACACTTTTTAATCTAGAAAAAATAAATGAGAACTTAAAATTACTCTACTACCTTGAAATAAAGAACTTGTTTCGAGCTTAACACAAATTTGTATACAACTTAAGAGAATTGACTAATGTTTAGGTAGATTTACCAAAAATTGGATTTTAGGGTTCAGAAACAGGATTTTTTTTTTGTAAAGTGGAAATTGAAAATTGATAAGTATAGAGGAGGAGAGAATATGGTGAATGGACTTAAGTACAACAGATTGTTCAGGCGATTTTTGAAAAATCATCAGTCGGTGATTTTTCAAAAATCGCATAAAGAATCCCATGCTTAAACCAGTTGGCCACATTTAGGATATCGCCTTCGGGCAAATTTTCAAAAATCGCCAACTCAGTTATGCCCAATCTCCGATGATGTGGCCGAAAGTGGCCTATATTTGTCAATACTTTCAGAAATGGTCTAAACATGTAATAACTTTCTAAAAGTGTCCTCTATGTGAAATTTTTTACTTTTATTATTCTTATTTTTTTAATTTTTTTTGAATTTGTTCTGAACTGACCAGAGTCGTAAAACCTCATAGTACATCTGGCTCGGTCCGCGAGCACCACGTAACTTACCGATCTTAGCGTATGCACATGATAAGCTCGTAGCATACCATTTTGGGGTTCGAACCTATGCCGTTGTTACCATGGCGCAAGTCCTTAACCGCTGGGCTAATGGTGCATACTACTTTTATTATTCTATTTTTAATAATTATATAACAATGACTGTAACACCCCACGTCCATTAATGTCACTCACAAAGGGAATGCATTAACTTCCATGGAGGCTATAAGTGAATATAGAACAGAAAAATTACAACAGGACAGATAATAAATAGTACTTGGAAATCTAAAACTTCATTTTATTGCAGCGGAAATTAAACATGTTTGTTACATCATAAAACCATAGATCCTAACCAAGTACAATATCCATCTTCATAAAAACAAAATACATAATCCCATTACATAAATAGCCATTAAAAAGATAACAAGCTGGACTTTACTTCAACGGTCCAAGCTTTCCAAAGAGAGATGAAGCAATTCAATCAAACTCCACTAGAGCTGGGCCCAACCTGAGGACCTGGAGGGGGAAAAAGAATAGAAATAGAGGGGGTCAGACATAAAGTCTGGCAAGTATGATAATTCTAACAATACTATTATCAAAATAACTAGACTAAGGCATAAGCTGGAAGACAAGTAAATGTCTATGAACTCTTAGGAAGATAAAGATAGCGTTTAAGATAATGTTAAAGATAACGGTAAAGGCACACCTAATTACTAACGAATGATTACTACACTGCAGCGCACATTACTACACTGCACCACACCAGTCACCCTATTGTTTGATCCCACTTGCTTCACACAGAAACTTTATAAATAGCCTTACGTACCCCTAGCTGAATATATAGGTGTCGCTACCCCTATCTCCACTTGGTGTGCCTCACTACCCCCTTTCGATCGGCTCCCTACTCGTAGATACCCGTGTTGGCCCTACAGTGGGGTGTATCACTCCCCTAAAGTGGCAACCCGATACAACTTGAGAATGCACGGCTTATACCTACACGATGCAACAACGTCTTACCTACCAGCCCGGGTCCACACATGCATACGAAACCCATTGGACTTGCGTTGCCACCGCTCCCTGTTTTGGCCTCTTACAGTCGAACCCAGCATGCGTGTCCCGTCCTCGACTTGGGTCGAGCCCACAAAGATACGTTTGGGATACTGGTCGAAATGGGCCCCCACAAGCTACCCACCTAAGCTTGTCACTAGTATATCCCACTTAACCCTCTTAGTCATGTTCATTTACATGTGTGTTTGGTTAAGTCTTACTAATCGTATTTCACATGCCACTAAGGGCACCCCCTAGATTCCTCATGCCACCCAAGGCACCTACTTAACCCCTATGTCCCACCTTACATGTTTATCTGGTTAAGTATTTCTTAATTCATTCAGGCCATAACCTCATAAAGACCTCTCACATTAGACTGACATTTATGGCAGCTGGATTTGCCGGGCGGGTCCGGGCAGTCTTACACCATAAAAGAGTCTAACCTCGTGTCTTTACAACCGTTATGCTTTAGTTTAGGCCTAGGACCTCTCACATTGGGCTGACATTTGTGACCACTGGATTTGCCGGTTGGGTCCGGGCAGGTTTACGTCACAAACGAGTCCAACCTCGTGTCCTAAGCATTGATTAACACTTAAAATCTTTTAACCTAGTTTTAATAATTCCCTATTCAAATTATTAATTAAGTCAACTTTTAATGATGTCCATAATTGACTCAATTATGGCCATCCACTTATGGCATGCAAAATCATATCAATTGCCCCCCAATTTTTTAATATTAAATCCTTAATATTACCCTACCCCACGTTTATACCTTCGCTTATTCAACGCATAATATTGGCTAGACTTGTATAGTCTAACACCTAGTACAAAGATAAATTATCACAACATATAGACAATTAAAATAAATCTAATCATAATAGGGGTGAAACTTGCATAAACTACACATGTTAAGGATCAAAAGGTGTCAACTTGTTAAATGTCTCAATTTACATGATATGATCATAGCCCAAATCTATACATAAACTTGCATATGGGGTTTTAAGGCAACATAATGATGGTGTGAACTAGCATAGGATATCACATATGTCATAGCATAATTCTAGATGTCATAATAGATGTCTTGGCATATGTTCATAACTTTTCTAATCAATCTAACTTGCATATGTGACTTGTCATATAGATCAACATAACCCAAACATGATGATTTAATTAATATGAACTAACTAGCATAGATGGTAACATCATGGCCTTTTTAACATGTATGATTCATCACAACTTAGCATAGAAACTTTTAACATACATAACATCATCATAGCATGATTTACAACATATAAGATATCATCATCACATAACATTGGATTTACAATATACATGATAGCAAAAAGGGGTTTACAACAACATATATGATAATTCACATCATCTACTCATAATCCATTCATAACTCAACCTAATTAAAATGTTAATAATCTTGTTAAGATCATCATACTCACAATTTAGAGAAGAAAAGAGAGAGTTTAGCTTTTCTTTAGGGTTGACAGAATTAGAATTGAATTTTCTTTTCTTCTTTCTTAGTTGGCGGCGGCTCCATTGATTTCCATGGCGATGGTATGACGGTAACTATTCTATTTTAATTAGGTTTAGGGTTAGCATTAGGATGTATTTATAGGTGTAGGAAGTTATTTAGGACCATTAGATTAACCCTGAACCATGAGAACCAATCAAATGCAAAATCCGCATTTGAGCGAATCGGCCCACGAGTTAACAGCCAAACACCCTGGATTAACCCCTAGTCGACCCAGCGAGGCTCGGGTCGACCTCAGAAATGGGCCGGTTCGGTTATTCCCCCTCCCAATTCGCTATTTTGAACTTTTTCGCATATTTATTTATTTAATTTTTAATTTATATATATATATATCAATATATATATATATATTTCTCTGCGCAACCCATTTCACTTAATTCTTTTCTAAAAATTAAGTATACTTTAATTTGTGAATTTTAATGTTATAAAATTACGGGGTGTTACATTCTTCCCTCCTTAAAGGATTTCGTCCTCGAAATCTCCAAGTCAAGAAGAATGTATATCCTACCATCTAATCGTCCATCTACTCAGCCATCAAACACCAGCATCCATTGTCCTTAAAAGACTTCTAATGCTTTAATGTTTATATGCACAGTGTGTGTATATGTCCATATCTAATGCAAAATTAGGCGGTCTACTGATTCAGTCGACCTCGTTAGTGCAATTCATGATAGTGTCATGCGTCCAATATGTATGCAAAAGATTCCTAATGATACATATTAATTCTATATGCGTGCACAACCATCCACCCGAATGCAACAACTATATGATAATACAACCATTATACATCCATTTTACTAAATACATCCATATATATGCAATATGCAATATGAAGTGACTGAGCCGATTTGGTGCCTAATAGTGTGTGTATATGCATCCATGAGCAACCACTTGCAAACACTTGCATCCACTTTGCATCCACCATATATAACATGTCTCAAACACATGTTTCAACCATAGGATTGTCCTCACTAAAGGTCAAAGATACTAGCGAGAGGATATACTAAAGATAAGATAAGTACAAGCTAAGCGATAAAGGAGAAATTAAAAGACATACCCTGAAAAAGAAAAGGGTGTCGTGAACGCATCTTCTCTTATGTCTCCCAAGTAGCGTTGCTCTCATCGTCTCCCCATTGCACTTTGACTAGTCTGACCTCTCGATTCCTCAACCTCTTGATCTCCGACCCAAGAATGCGCGTAGGAGCTCGTCGAATTGTCGCATCACGCTCTATCTCCACCTCTCTAAGAAAGCTCGGCTCTACCACTTCCGCGGTCTCATGCAAGCACTTCCTCAAATGTGACACATGGAATACGTCGTGTACACCACTAAGTCTCTCGGGCAACTCCACTCTATACGCCATCTGTCCAATTTTCTCCTTAATAGGAAACGACCCTACAAACCTTGGTTCTAATTTCCCAACGGACCCAAAGCGAACAACGTTCTGTAATGGAGACACTTTGACAAAGACCATGTCCCCAACTTCAAACTCGAGATCTGTCCTCCTCTTATCCGCATAAGATTTCTTCCTATCCTGTGCTGCTTTCATCCTCCTTCGAATCAAGTCGATCTTCTCCGAAGTCTCCCTAATCATATCGGGCCCAAGTAAGATCTTATCCGTAGATTCCCACCAACATGTAGGTGAACGACAAGGTCGTCCATAAAGAGCTTCGAATGGTGCCATACCAATGCTGGACTGAAAGCTGTTATTATATGCAAACTCCACCAATGGAAGATGCTCTTCCCACGTACCCCCAAAGTCTATGATACATAGCCTCAACAGATCCTCTAGAATGCGATTCACCCTCTCGGTATGGTCGTCCGTCTGAGGATGATATGCGGTGCTCAAACATAACTGAGTCCCTACCGCCTCTTGTAAGCTTCTCCAAAATTCGCTAGTGAAAATAGGATCGCGGTCGCTCACTATGCTAGAAGGAACACCATGAAAACGAACTATTTCTCAGACATATACAGAAGCTAACCATGGAGCAGTCTTCTTACTCTTCACGGGAATGAAATGGGCGCTCTTAGTAAGTCTATCTACTATAACCCAAATCCCGTATTACCCCTCCTCGATCGCGGTAATCCATCCACAAAATCCATCGAGACACTCTCCCACTTCCATAGTGGAACCTCCAATGGGTGAAGCAACCCACCGGGTTTCTTTTGCTCCGCTTTTACTTGTTGGCATACCAAGCATCTAGCGATATACTCAGCCACGTCTTTCTTCATGCCGGCCTAAAAGTAAACTCTCTTCATGTCTTTGTACATCTTGTCCCCGCCGGGATGAATGGTCATCTTCGAATGATGTGCTTCGTCAAGAATAGTCTTCCTTAGGTCATCGTCTTTTGGTACACAAAGTCTACCGTCCCTACGTAACCAACCCTTATCGTCTAGGGTATACCTACGGAGATTGCTTGATGACTCCCCTCCTTTGAGTTTTTCTACTAACTAAACCAACTGCGGGTCGTCTCGCTGTGCCTCGCCAATCCGTCCCAAAAGCGTAGGTCTGACCTCCAAGGATGCTAGCAAATCGGGTGCGAAGTCAACGGAAGGTCTAAAGTCAAACATCGAAATGAATTCTAAACTTCGCCGCTCAACAAACAAAGGACTTAAGGATAATCTTTTTCTACTTAAGGCGTCTGCCACCACGTTACCCTTGCCAGGGGTATCGGCTATTTCGAAGTCGTAGGACGCTAAGAACTCCATCCACCTTTGCTTCCTTAAGTTCAAGTCCTTTTGAGAGAATAGGTATTTTAAAGACTTGTGGTCAGTGAATAATTCGAATTTCTCACCAAGAAGATAATGATGCCAAGACTTAAGCGCGAAAACAATAGCGGCCAATTCTAGGTCATGTGTAGGATAATTTTTCTCATGCGCTCTCAACTGCCTTCCACCATAGGCTATTACCCTACCCTCTTGCATTAAGACTGCGCCTAGTCCATTCCCACAAGCATCAGTATAAACGGTAAACGGCTTACTCCCGTCTGGCAATACTAAGACTGGGGATGAAGTCAAAGCTCTCTTCAAACGTTGGAACACATCATCACAATCTACGTCCCATGTGAAAACTAGGTTCTTTTTCGTCAAGCGTGTCAATGGAGCTGATATCTTTGCGAAGTCTTTGATAAACTTCCTATAGTAGCCAGCCAACCCCAAGAAACTTCTCACTTCGGTAGCATTTTTTTAGGGACCTTCCAATCTTGGATGGCCACCACCTTCGCGGTATCCACGGCTATCCCTTCTTTGGAAACCACGTGCCCCAAGAACCGTACTTCCTTCCTCTAGAAGTGACACTTAGAAAATTTAGCCTTAAGGCTATGCGCTCGTAGGGTCTCCAACACTTCCCTAAGATGTAGGGCATGCTCTTCTTCATCCTTATAAAAGATCAAGATGTCATCTACAAAGACTACCATGAATTTGTTAAGGTACTCCCTAAACACTCTACTCATCAAATCAACAAAATATGATGAGGAGTTTGTCAAACCGAAGGGCATCACTAGGCATTCATAGAAACCGTCTGGAGTCCTAAAGGCAGTCTTGTCAATGCTATCCTCAGCCACTCTCAACTGATGGAAACCAGTGGCTAAGTCCAACTGCGAAAACACTGAGGCGCCAACTAACTGATCGAAGAGATCGTCAATCCTCGGCAGTGGGTGTCTGTTCTTCTTAGTAAGTTTATTAAGTTCTTTATAGTCCACACACAGTCTAAGGGACCCATCCGCCTTTGTGGCAAATACTACTGGAGCACCCCACTCCGATATACTTCGTTTTATGAACCCCTTCTCAAGCAACTCTTTCACTTGCTTATCGAGTTCCCTCCTTTCACGTGGAGCCATGTGGCGTACTGGCAAAGATACTGGTTTCACATTATCCACAAGATATATTCGAAAATCTATCTCCCCCTTCGGAGGCAAGCCCTTCACCTCCTCAAACACATCCGAATATTCTCGGACCACTCTAACAGATCGTAGATTTTCCTCAGACGCGTCAAGCGATTCTAGATAACTTAGCATAACCGAATTTATGGGATTACAAAAGATTTCGAGAGTGTTGCCAAGGCGAGTCACGAGCCTAACTACTCTCCTTTCACAATCAAGAACGGCCCCATTTCTGGATAACCAATCCATTCCTAAAATTAGCCCATAGCCCGTGAAGCCCAGCACATAAGCATCACATTTAAATTCAACGCTAAGTATGGAAATTTTCAAATCCAAACACATCATGGACAAATAAGCTGAGCCCCCTATTGGATTCGAAACAACTAAGGGATCCTCTACTAAACTGGTGTTTAAGTGCAGTGATTCAATTAATGATGTAGAGATAAACAAATGTGATGCGCCCGAATCGAATAAGGTACGGACAGGATGGTCAAATAGAAAAACTAAGCTTTCAACAGAAATGGTTCTACCTCGTTCTTGCAACGGTGGGACCGCGAGAACCTGAACTTGTCCCCTAGCCTGCCCTGGTGCCATAAGAACCTGCACCTGTCCTCCCGAGGTAACTCCTGCCCTCTGCCCCTTCTTTGGGCAGTCCTTCACTAAATGTCCCGCATCGCCACAATGAAAACAGCCTATCTTCTTTTTCTTTCGGCAATCCTTGCTGAAATGGCCTGGGGTTCCACAGTTAAAGCACTTCTTCTTTCCCTTGCCATTATTGTCTTTTCCACCCTTCTTGTTTTGCTGTTGTGGTTTCTTCTGATCCCCCTTCTTCTCGGGTGCCTTATCAGCTTTAGCGCTTTTCTCCTCATGCATGAGCGCCATTTCTACTAACTTCTCAAAGGTGGCCCCCATAGGGATGTGGGTCATAGCCAACCCTTGCAATGGTTCATTCAAGCCATTCACGAACCTCAGCGCCTTCTTCTCCGGCGTGTTCACTAAGTCCAAGCCAAACCTTGCTAACTGATTAAATTTATTGACATATTCTTTCACTGATGAGCTTCCTTGCTTCAATGTCAAGAACCTTTCCATATATAGATTTTCTTCCGCCCTTGAGAGAAACTTCGCCTCGAACCTACGTCTGAAATCCGCCCAAGAGTCAACAGGACGCTCCCCATTAGTGACCTCCCACCAAAACGAGGCCTCTCCCTTCATCAACCAAGCTGCAAATCGAACTCTCCTCCCTTCTTCTACTTCAAAGATTTCTAGCAATTCTCCCACCTCCTTAAGCCAATCTCTAGCTTCCACAAACGTTTCTGACCCTTGAAATGGTTTTCCACCCATAGCCTTGAATTCTATGCACGTCTTTGCAAAAGTATCTACACGAGGAGGAGGAGGAGGAACGGGTGCAACTGGTGGTGGAGGAACATTGGCTGGACCAGCAGCGGCCCAAGCCTCCAATAGCCTCCTATACCATCCTGGTATCGTTACACCGTCGGGTAGAATAAGATCTTCAGCCATGCTGAAACGAAAAAGGAAAGATTCAAAATGGAGAATTCGAAAGATAAAGATATGTGGCTATTGGGGATTATGTTTTTTTTCTTAAAAACTTTTCTCTTTAAATTTCTCATTAAAACATGTTTTTGAAAGCACTTCTTCCAAAAATAACTATTTTTCTAAAGTATTTTTATCTGTTCCGGTAACCTTAAGATCCGATACCACGTGTAACACCCCACGTCCATTAATGTCACTCACAAAGGGAATGCATTAACTTCCATGGAGGTTATAAGTGAATATAGATCATAAAAATTACAACAAGACAGCTAATAAATAGTACTTGTAAATCTAGAACTTCATTTTATTGCGGCGAAAATTAAACATGTTTGTTACATCATAAAACCATAGATCATAACCAAGTACAATATCCATCTTCATAAAAACAAAATACATAATCCCATTACATAAATAGTCATTAAATAGATAACAAGCTGGACTTTACTTCAACGGTCCAAGCTTTCCAAAGAGAGATGAAGCAATTCAATCAAACTCCACTAGAGCTGGGCCCAACCTGAGGACCTGGAGGGGAAAAAGGATAGAAATAGAGGGGGTCAGACATAAAGTCTGGCGAGTATGATAATTCAATCAATACTATTATCAAAATAACTAGACTAAGGCATAAGCTGGAAGACAAGTAAATGTCTATGAACTCTTAGGAAGATAAAGAGAGCGTTTAAGATAACGATAAAAGATAACGGTAAAGGCACACCTAATTACTAACGAATGATTACTACACTGCACCGCACATTACTACACTACACCACACCAGTCACCCTATTGTTTGATCCCACTTGCTTCACACAGAAACTTTATAAATAGCCTTACGTACCCCTAGCTGACTACATAGGTGCCGTCTGCCCCTATCTCCACTAGGTGTACCCCACTACCCCCTTTCGATTGGCTCCCTACTCGTAGATACCCGTGCTGGCCCCATAGTAGGGTGTATCACTCCCCTAAAGTGGCAACCCGATACAACTTGAGAATGCACGGCTTATACCTACACGATGCAACAACGTCTTACCTACCAGCCCGGGTCCACACACGCATACGAAACCCGTTGGACTTGCGTTGCCACCGCTCCCCGTTTTGGCCTCTTACAGTCGAACCCAGCATGCGTGTCCCGTCCTCGACTTTGGTCGAGCCCACAAAGATACGTTTGGGATACTGGTCGAAATGAGCCCCCACAAGCTACCCACCTAAGCTTGTCACTAGTATATCCCACTTAACCCTCTTAGTCATGTTCATTTACATGTGTGTTTGGTTAAGTCTTACTAATCGTATTTCACATGCCACTAAGGGCACCCCCTAGATTCCTCATGCCACCCAAGGCACCTACTTAACCCCCATGTCCCACCTTACATGTTTATCTGGTTAAGTATTTCTTAATTCATTCAGGCCATAACCTCATAAAGACCTCTCACATTAGACTGGCATTTATGGCAGCTGGATTTGCCGGGCGGGTCCGGGCAGTCTTACACCATAAAAGAGTCTAACCTCGTGTCTTTACAACCGTTATGCTTTAGTTTAGGCCTAGGACCTCTCACATTGGGCTGACATTTGTGACCACTGGATTTGCCAGGCGGGTCCGGGCAGGTTTACGTCACAAACGAGTCCAACCTCGTGTCCTAAGCATTGATTAACACTTAAAATCTTTTACCCCAGTTTTAATAATTCCCTATTCAAATTATTAATTAAGCCAACTTTTAATGATGTCCATAATTGACTCAATTATGGCCATCCACTTATGGCATGCAAAATCATATCAATTGCACCCCAATTTTTTAATATTAAATCCTTAATATTACCCCTACCCCACGTTTATACGTTCGCTTATTCAACGCATAATATAGGGTAGACTTGTATAGTCTAACACCTAGCACAAAGATAAATTATCACAACATATAGACAATTAAAATAAATCTAATCATAATAGGGGTGAAACTTGCATAAACTACACATGTTAAGGATCAAAAGGTGTCAACTTGTTAAATGTCTCAATTTACATGATATGATCATAGCCCAAATCTATACATAAACTTGCATATGGGGTTTTTAGGCAACATAATGTTGGTGTGAACTAGCATAGGATATCACATATGTCATAGCATAATTCTAGATGTCATAATAGATGTCTTGGCATATGTTCATAACTTTTCTAATCAATCTAACTTGCATATGTGACTTGTCATATAGATCAACATAACCCAAACATGATGATTTAATTAATATGAACTAACTAGCATAGATGGTAACATCATGGCCTTTTTAACATGTATGATTCATCACAACTTAGCATAGAAACTTTTAACATACATAACATCATCATAGCATGATTTACAACATATAAGATATCATCATCACATAACATTGGATTTACAATATACATGATAGCAAAAAGGGGTTTACAACAACATATATGATAATTCACATCATCTACTCATAATCCATTCATAACTCAACCTAATTAAAATGATAATAATCTTGTTAAGATCATCATACTCACAATTTAGAGAAGAAAAGAGAGTTTTGCTTTGCTTTAGGGTTGAGAGAATTAGAATTGAATTTTCTTTTCTTCTTTCTTAGTTGGCGGCGGCTCCATTGATTTCCATGGCGATGGTATGACGGTAACTATTCTATTTTAATTAGGTTTAGGGTTAGCATTAGGATGTATTTATAGGTGTAGGAAGTTATTTAGGACCATTAGATTAACCTTGAACCATGAGAACCAATCAAATGTAAAATCTACATTTGAGCGAATCGGCCCACGGGTTGACAGCCAAACACCCTGGATTAACCCCTAGTCGACCCAGCAAGGCTTGGGTCGACCTCAAAAATGGGCCGGTTCGGTTATTCCCCCTCCCAATTCGCTGTTTTGAACTTTTTCGCATATTTATTTATTTAATTTTTAATTTATATATATATATATATATATCAATATATATATATATATTTCTCTGCGCAACCCATTTCACTTAATTCTTTTCTAAAAATTAAGTATACTTTAATTTGTGAATTTTAATGTTATAAAATTACGGGGTGTTACAATGACTTTTATTGTCGATCCAAGTTAAAAACATATGTTTTACTGGAATTCAAAACTTCTCATTCTATTTGCAAATATATATTCAAAAGGATTTGCAATAATTTAGAAAATGATAAAAAGCTGGAGTTAATCAGAAAATCATACATAGATTTAACTTGTGTAAAATACTTCTCAACTGCTATATGTAGTGGTCATGAAAAATAAACATTGTTAGGGCCGATCCTAGGAGTTTTGATACCTAAAGTTGATGCCCTTATACAAAACTAATGTTATAATTGTTATTTACGTAATCAAATAATTTATGTAGTCAATAACGTAAAAAAGAAAAAAATAACTTCATTAGTAAAAATAATTCAAGTCATACAACATAAAAATATTAATTACTCATGAACATTTTTATAGCCTTCTAACTTGCAAATTACTGATAATAATTAATTAAGATGAATTAATACTTTAATAATTAATAAATATTTTAATAAATTATTATGGTTGGTTATTAATAGTGTGTAAATCATATTTAACGATTATTAATTACATTTAATAATTAGTAAATCTAGTTAAAAACAAACATTAAATAAATACCATTAAATAATTGATAATTATTATTTAATATTGATGTTTAATTAAATTAAATGTTTAAATTTAGTATTTAATAATTATCTAGTAATATTTAATATTTGAAAATTAATTTTCAAACATTATTAAATAATAATTACTATTATATAATAAATTATTAATAAATACATAATAAGAGTATAATATACAATATTTGTAGAGTTTAGTAATAATAATTACTATTTTTTAATTATTATTTGCATTTGATACTAATTTATTATTATTATTATATAATATGCAATACTTACTTATTAAAAAATAATAATTATTATTAAACAATTAATATATAGAAAATATTAATTATTACTGGCAATAAACATATTTTTACAATTGTGCTTTCACGTTAGTTGTAATAGATATGTTTTTTGCAACTACACCGCTCAAGTAGTTGCAGTAGAGAAAATTTTGGCTCTAACTCGAAAATTTTGGCGCAAATCTACAAAGGTTCTGTTCAATTCAGAAATATTTACATCACCATTGTCATATCTTTGGTTTTTGTTCATTTTATTTTTCTCTCTTCCGCCGCCTCCTGCAATCTAACCGTAAATATCCCATCGCGAGATTACCCTTTATGACCTCTGCCTCTTGACGCTTTCTCTTTCGATTGTTTTTCCCCATCATGCTCTGTTATTCAACCTCCTCCTCTCTTCCTGAAGAAGGCGAGAGTCTCGCTACTTCGCCAAGTTTGCTCCCATTTAAAACCTTGCCTCTTTCCTTGAAAGTAAGCCACTCCACTCACTATTCTTGTCCTTGGATTCATAGGTCATCTTTTCAAGTTTCGGTTGTGGCTCTAGAACGAGCGTAGCTCAATGTGTTTGGAGTTTTGGTCAGGTATTGATCTGGTTGTGTAATTACCTTGGTGGTATCATGCTAGGTTTTTTTCGTGTTGAGTTGGTGGTGTTTTGATGATGGGCGTGGTCTGTTTGTTTTCTGGTATGTTTGGATGGTGGCTTTTGGTTATGTCGAGTTGAAGTTTTAAGTTGTAGCAGGTTATGGCGTTTGATTTTTCTTTTTTTTATGTGGTTTGTGGTTGTTCTTCTGTTAGGTAACTATAGTGAAAATGTAGCTTCCACATCAAATGAAGCTTCCCACTATGCCATCATCTAGTCTTTTTTCCAGTTGTATTTAATAGTACCCAATTTTCCTTTTTTATTCAATCTAGGGATATAAATATCTTAATGTACAAAGTGATATAGTGGAAGGCAATTACAAGTTCAAGCATTTCAATTTGAGTACTTATGTCACTTTTTTCATGGATTTTAATGCTTGGAACTTCCTTTCCAACAAACACATGTATGCATTGGACATAGAGTTTAAAGCTTGAAACAGTGAGAGGGTAATGGAGGTGTTATAATAGCTGTAGATTAATAAACTCGGTTGAATGGGAATGATTAAACGTGTTTCTAGGTGTGAAGGTGTCAAAGAGTTAATTTATTGTGGCGTCAATAACGCATGTAGATAGGCAGTTTGAAGAATAAGTATGGGTTTTTACATGCACTAAAAAACTCAAATATCTAAAAATAAAAATAAACACAACACTCTTTTTATGCATGTTTGCACTCGAAACCTAAAGAAAATTCAAATACATGAGATTCTCGCGTGGTTTATCTCCACGCTCCACCTTAATCTTTCTAAAGGTTAAGAGGTAACCATTGCGTTAGTTTATTAATTTAAATTAATTTGTTGAAAGTGTTATTAATTTGACAATTGTTTTAGCCGCTAAAAAGTTCCGGTAATTGATTGTTTGCCTTTACAACAAAGATTAAATTTATCAACACAAATCATAATTGATTCTATTCCGTCTCCCACGTACAATCATCATCATCCTCACTCCATTGTACCTTGACTAGCTTAACCGTCTTCCTCCTAAGCTGTTTTCTGTCATTGCCCACTACACGAAGCGACTTATGAGGTTTCACAACTACGGTCTTAACTTCTAGGTCTTCGTACCGCTCTGGAGATACCACCACATTTGAATCATGCACACACTTCCGTAGAAACGACACATGGAACACATTATAAACACTCGCCATCTTCCCGGTAATGCCAATCTATATGCGAGCTTACCAACTCGCTCGATTATCGGAAACGGTCCAACATACCTAGGGGATAACTTTCCTTTACTTCAGAACCAAACAACATGCTGCAACGGCGAAATCTTCACGAAAACCATATAGCCAACGTCGAATTCCAAATCTTTATGATGTTTATCGGCATAGCTCTTCTAACAAACTTGGGCTGCCTTCATTCATAGCCGAACAATCTCGATACAATTTGACGTCTCTCTGATCATCTCAGGCCCAAGCATCAACTTATCTCTGGTTTCTAACCAACATGCCGGAGAATTACACAATCTACCATACAACGCCTTGTATGGTGCCATCCCAATGCTCGACTGGTAGCTATTATTGTACATAAACTCAATTAGGTGTAGATGGTCTTCCCATGATCCTCCGAAGTCCAACACACAAGCCCTCAGGAGATCATCCAAAACTAACCCTCTCGGTTTGACCATCGGTTTGAGGATGATTAGTCGTACTCAAACACAACTTGGTTCCCAAGGTCTCTTGCAAACTTTTCCAAAATCCACTCGTAAACTATGGATCTCGATCACTCACTATGCTCTTCGGGATACCATGGAATCAAACTATCCATTTTATATAAAGCTCAGCCGACTTCGATGCGGTCCTAGTCGATCTGGCATGAATAAAACTTGCACTTTTGGTCAAGCGATGCACGATGACCCAAATTCCTTCATTTCCTGCCCTGATTCTAGGTAGTCCATCGATAAAATCCATCGATATCTGCTTCCACTTTCACGTACAAACTTCCAATGGATGAAGAAAACCACTCAGCTTCTTCTGTTCATCTTTCACCAGCTGACAGTTCATACATTCCCTCAGACCCTCATCTATCAGTCCATCAATATCAAGAACAACCAATCGTCATTTCTTTCGAAGCCAATCCTCTCGATTGACCTCGAACTCCTTATTCTCTAGTTCCAACTTCTGGATTTTCCCAACAAGCTTTGCATCACACTTTTGGATCTCGCCAACCTTTTGATGAGAGTAGGTCTTATCGATAAGCTTGCCAACATTTCTAGTTCCAATTCACCCCTTGGCCTGAAATCAAATCCTGCCAAGCACCCAAGGCTCTTCCATTCTAAAAACATCGCTCCCAAACTTGTGTGTCTTCGACTTAACGCATCCGCCATTGCGTTACCTTTACCAGGAGTATAGGCTATACCAAAATCATACGATGCCAGAAACTCTAGCCACCTTTACTGTCGAAGATTTAAATCCTTTTGGGAGAAAAGGTGCTTCAACGACTTGTGATCCACAAACAACTCGAATCGAACTTCCTACAAGTAATTGCTCCACATTTTCAGAGCAAACACAATTGCTGCCAACTCCAAATCATGGGTTGGATAATTCCTCTCGTGTGGTTTCAGCTATCGACTCGTATAGGCCACAATCTTATCCTTCTACATCAGTACTGCTCCAAGTCCTGTACCACATGCATCGGTGTATACCACCATCTCTTCATTCCCACTCGGAATGGTTGAAACAGGAGCACTCATCATTTTCTCTTTTAGGATTCCAAAAGCTTGCTCACACTTTGCATTCCATGTGAACACTTGATTCTTCTTTGTCAATCATGTCAATGGTGCAGCTGTCTTGGAGAAATCCTTGATAAATCGTTGGTAATAACCTGCCAACCTAAGGAAACTTCTCACGTCCATCGCATAGGTCTATCCCAGTCCTGGATTGTTGCCACTTTAGCGGGAACAACCATTATTCCACTGCCGGAAACAACACGGCCTAAGAACCTTACTTCACTCTTCTAGAAGTGACACTTTGAAAACTTAGCTCTCAGCTGATGCTTTCACAAGATTCCCTAAACAACTCGCAAGTCCGTCTTATGCTCTTCCTCATTATGAGAGTAAACCAGAATATCATCCACGAACACAAGCACGAACTTGTTCAACTGATCCCTGGAAACTCTATTCATAAGATCCACAAAATACGCTGGCGTGTTAGTCAAACCAAATGGCATTACCAACCATTCGAAGAAACCAGATGGTGTCCTAAAAGCAGTCTTCGGCACACTATCCTTTGCTACCCTCAGCTGGTGGAAACTCGTTGCCAAATCCATTTGAGAAAACACTTTGGCCTCGTGAAGCTGATGTAACAAGTAATCTATCCTCGACAACAGATACTTGTTCTTCTTGGTCACCTTGTTCAGCTCACAATAGTCCATACACAATCTCAATGAGACATCTGCCTTGGTTCCAAATACAACTAGTGCACCCCATTCGGATACACTTCTCCAAATGAATCCTTTTCCTAAAAGGTCACGAACTTGCACCTCTAACTCTCGTTGTTCCTTAGGCGCCATCCACCTAAGAGGCATGATGATAGGTCTAGCACCCTCGACCAAATCGGTCTTGAACTCAATCTCGTGATGCGGCGGCAACCCTTTGACCTCGTCAAAGACATCTTTAAACTCATTTGCGATCAGCATCGATGACAAGTCTTCCTTTGGAATCAGAAGCAAATATAAATAGCTCACGAAGACCCCATCTTCGGGCTTACATCTAATCAAAACCTTTCACCCTTCCACATCCCGGACTCTCACCTCTAGCTTCTTGCAATTCACTCTTGTCGCATACCTCTTGAGCCAATCCATACCCAAGATAATCCCAAACCCAATGAAGTTCATAACAAAACAATCACACACAAAGGAGAAACCATGACTCGACAACACTAGACCACGACAAATCATATAATGGTTGGACGAACGCCGAACTGGATTAGTCAAAATGAAAGGTCTATGAAAAATCTCGGGTTCCAAACCCAAGCGGCACACAAGCTCATTACAAATAAATGAATGCAATGCTCCAATATCAAACAATACACGAACTGAAACACCTCTAACTGAAAGAGTATCTTGGATAAAGACAACCTTTCCTTTCTCCTTTGCAGTAGGATCTCTCGAAGACAATGGCACCGCTTCCAAAGCATAAGCCTTCACAACCTGCTTTCCCTTAGCCGGTTCTGGAGAGTCCTTCTTGAGGTTCCCAGGCTTGCCACAGTTGTGACACTTCCTTTAAACTTTTGGATTCTTGCAATATTTAGAATAATGGCACTTCTGCTAGCAGTTAAAGCAAGCCACCTCGCCTTTATGCTTCTTCTGGCCATCCTTCCCTTTCTGATTTTGTTGCTTCCTCTTCTTATTGTTACCACCCTGTTGTGGCTTGTGTTCTTCTTTAGTTGCAATAATAGTCTCTTTCCTAGGAAATAGACTTTCATGCCTCAAAGCCTTCTCAAAAGTCTTCTCATAAGTATCATCGAGATGATCTACAAGCTGATTCCCTAGATATTCATCCAAGCCCAAAACAAACTTCTCGTTCTTCTGGTAAGGAGTATCCATATATGAACGAGAATACTTCGACAAGGCCTTAAAGTCAGAAACATACTCAAGCACTGGTTGACCGTTCTGCTTAAGCTCAACAAACTTCTTAAACAGCATAGACTTATGCACGATAGAGATAAACTTTGCCTCGAACTTGACCAAGAAATACTCCCATGAAATATAATCCTCAGGAGTCTCAAGAGTGACAGAGTTCCACCAATCCATAGCTATGCCCACTAACTGCCTTTGTAACAACCCTGATTTTTGGGGCAAATTTAAAATTTTATTTTAACTAATTTTAATGAATTTATGATATTTAAAATAATTTATTTAAAACAAAATGATTGAAAGTTGATTCAAATTGAAGTTAGAATGAATAATTTAATTTTAATTATAAAAAGAGTTAGAAATAGCGCGGTAGTTTGAAAAGTCAAACTTGAACTTTGACTAACCATACATGATGCAAAATTTAATGGATTTTAGTGAAACCAAAAATATTAGAATCTATTTAGAAATATATTTCTAACGAATCCGAAAAATTAAAATTTCATAGCGGGAATCAAAAGTTATGTCAAAATTAAAATTTAGAAAGGTCGCTATGAAATTTACAAAGGTCAAAATGCTACTTTTTGCATACAAAGGAGTTTGAACTCGAAACCACTTCCATTGAGTTCAGAATGACGTTTCTGCATTGAAAAACAGTAAGCACTTATATATTTAGAGTTTTGAAGATCATTTGTTTAAAAATGTATTTTTAATATTTAATATATACGCCTTGGAAATAGCCATTTTTCAAACGACCTCTGTTTTCGGTGAAACCACTTTTGTTGGATTCGGAATGTCAAAATATGGTTAAGTTTAATTTTTCATAATTTTTACAATTAATATATAATTATAATTGATTTTTCAGTGTAAACAGATAATTTTTGACTTTAAAATTCATTAAAAATTCATACAGGTTTAGAATTGAACGAAATTAATTTTTCCGGGTTCGCGGCATCAAAACATAGCTAAATATATTTTTCGGAAAATTTTGAAATTAATTTGTGGCCCCGACGTATTTAAAAGTACGGTAGAAACTCAATTATTTAATTAATATTGTAATTTTTAAATAAAACGCAGTAGACATCAAAATTGGGCCTCGAAACAGGTTCCATCGCGTTCAGAAGGCTTCAAAACCTTCAGAACGACAGTAAGCATGCCTAATTCTGAGTTCGGGCCAAAACGGGCCTTAATGGGTAATTAGTGAACATTATAATATTATAAATACTAGTTTAATCAAATCCTAAACCCTAATTACATGTCCAGCTGCCGGCCTCTTCTGTGAATGGCTGAAAACGTTCGAATTTCATGCCTCAATATTTTCCAATCCACTTTGAATTAGAACCCAACCCCATCACCAAATCGAAGAGCATCTCTCAAGCTTTGATTCCATACGGAGATGATGGGATTTAGTGGAGTATTTTACCCGGAAGGACACCGTAAACCCGCTGCCTATTCAGCCCGCCGCACCCCACCAGGGCCCGCCGCACCCTCCTCCACTTCAGGCGCATGTAGCTCCCTCCTTCCTCTCCCATTTGCCACCTTCCGATCGACTTCTAGTTGCACCAATTTCGAGATAAATTCAAACCTAATTGGAACAAAATGGGTTCTAATAGCATAAAGTAACAGCTGAAATGTGGATAGTGAAGATGATTAACGGTGGGTTGACTTTTCCTAATTACAGTTGACTAATTAATCTAATTTAGTTTTGTCAATCTAAATTAACTTGTATCTTGCTCGTACGAACTCGGATTTGAACGATTTCAGGTGCGCCACGATCGTGAGACCGAGATCTTCGCGATGACGCTGACCAGACCTAAAAAGGAGACAGTTGAATTTTCAGCAAATTTTGAACGCGAACAGGAATTCAGTTAAAAGCGAGGTGATATATTCTGAATTTAATTAAATTAAATTAAACTTAATTATCTTTCTTAGATAATAAATCTGTATTTGTAAGAATCTCTGATTTTTACAATTTAATTCATTTAATTGATTGTTTCATCGCTGATAAATAATTGTTTGTATATTATTTAATTAGATTTGCGCTGTGATGAATTGTGATTGTTGTTGTGATGAATTGGATTGTATTGTTTTAGTTAGATCTGTTATTGTATTATTCAAATCTGATGAATCCAATAAAAATCATCATGGTTTGTAAATTGGATTAAACTAGAATTTTTAATCCAATTAAAAATATTATCTTGTTTGTGGATTGGATTAGATTAGAATCTTTAATCCAAATAAAATATCATATTTTGTCATGTTTATTTTATTGACATTAAACTGTTAACATGCCATCTTGTTTTTACTGTTGAATTGAATTAGTTTGCCAATTCAAAAATTTTGTGTTATAATAAAATGTTGAAAATGTCTTATTAGATTTAAAATAATAGGTTTGTTATGAGACGTGATTTGATTCTATAATTGATGTGTGTATAGATCTGTTGATTTGATGATATGGTGTTACAATAAAATTTGTAAACACATATAGATCATTTTTGTCGCTGAATAAAAGAATTGTCAATTTGTCAAAATAACAAATTTGTTATTTTTGTCAAATTGAATTAGTTGAAAACAAATTTGTTGTTGTTGTCAAAATAAATTGGTTGGAAACCAAAAAATTCACATTTTTGTTAATCATAATTGTCAAAATAAAAAATTCATTTTTTTATTTGTTATGTTACACATGGAAATTGGTATGCAAGTAAATATATTTCTTTTTATTTATCATGTTGAAGTTTAGGATTGTATACAAATAAGAATAAACATTTTTATATCATGTTTATACATGAGAATTTGTAAACAAATCAAAAATAGTCATTTTTATGTCATGTTATACATTGAAATGGTATACGAATAAAAATTATCTTTTATTTTGTCATTAGAATTATATAACATGTTTTTGTAGACAAAATTATCTTTTATTTTTGTCATTAGAGTTATATAACATGCTATGTAGATATATTACTTAAAAAATTTAATACATGCTTATTGTTAAAATGTGTCATTTTCTTATGTTAGCCCATAATGTTAATACATTATAAAAATATCATTTTGTTTATAACATGTTATATGAGATAAAAGAATGTCACCTATGTAAGAAGTGTTAAAATTGATTAAAAATGTCACTTATAATAGAAGTGTTAAACTAGATAAACATGTCACTTTTGTTTAAAATGGTTATTTAGTATAAGAAGGACATTTTATTAATAACGTTATGTTAAAATGGAAATGTCATTATATTATAAATTGTCATTTTGGTTAAAATGGCACATTAGAATAGAAATTATCATTTTATGTTAAAATGTTTCATTAGGATAGAAATTATCATTTTGGTTAAAATGCCATATTAGAAATATGTTATGTAAGGTAAATTTGTCATCTTTTATTAGAGAATAAGTTGTCATCTTTAGTTAGAAAATAAAAGAACATTTATGTTAAAAATATAAAAGAACATTTATGTTAAATTTGAAAGAACATTTATGTTAAGTTAGAAAGAACATTTATGTTAAATTTGAAAGAACATTTATGTTAAGTTTGAAAGAACATTTATGTTAAAAATTAGAAAGAACATTTATGTTAAATTTGAAAGAACATTTATGTTAAAAATTTGAAGAACATTTATGTGAAATTAGCAAGAACATTTATGATAAAAATTTGAAAGAACATTTATGATAAAAATTTGAAAGAACATTTATGTCAGATTAAAAAGGGAATTCATTAAAATATTCAAATCAGGATGGAATTGTGTTAACATAAAAATGAATGTCTTTTTAATTGTGTCCCTTAACACAAATATAACTTAGAAAAATAAACGATCTTTTATTCATGTTCTCTAATGTAATTAAAAAAGTAGATTTGACATGTATCAAAATCACATTTTTTTATATGTAAGTATAAAAATTGAGAAAGTACCAAGTTTTATTAAGATTTGAAAAGGGTAAGTTATTTTGAAAATATAGAATATTCCAAAATCAAGATATTTTGAAATGTGAAACATTTTAAAATAATATTTTTAGTAGAACAATTATAATGTTTAATTAAAATTGTACTTGGACACGAGGTTAGGTCACATTTGTGGTGGAAGTCTGCCCGGACCCGACCGGCATATCCAGCAGCCACAAATGTTGGGCCTAATGTGAGAGGTCCAAGTGCGCAAATACAAATTGGGCCAAGACGCGAGGTTAAGCCCAACTTGTGGGAGAAGTCTGCCCGGAACCGACCGGCCTATCCAACATCCATAAGTTGTAGGCCTAATGTGAGAGGTCTGGCCCATATTAAAATATAAATGGATAACTTAGAAATTGACTTTATTTTCACACCGTTATGTGTTAATAATGAAATGAATATTTTCACCTCCAAGTTTGTTATAAAAGAAAGTTACATTTTTAATAAAATAAGATAAGGATTATAAAAGTTTTACATTTTTCTTAATGTAAATATTAGAAAAGTTACATTTTTCTTAATGTAAATAAAAGGAAAATAGGAAGTTACATTTTTATATGTAATTGGTATAATATAGAAACCGACATTTTTCAATGTAAATAAGGATGAAATAGAAATTATATTTTTATATGCAAATAAAATAGTTTACGTTTTTCAATGTAAACAAAAGAATGATTAGAAATTTATATTTTCCAATGCAAATAGAATATGAAATAAAAGTTACATTTTCAATATGATAATATATTGAAGTATAAGTTTACATTTCTCAATGTAAATAAAATAGGAATAGAAATTTACATTTTTCAATATAAATAATAAGATTAGAAATTTACATTTCTAAGAAATGGATTTTCATTAGGAAAATAATGAAACCAAATATACATTTGGTGTAAATTGAAAAATGGAAGAGGAAAATATACATTGTTATGTTTAGGATGTGTATGTAAAGTAAAAATAGCGATAGATCGTTATAAATTATTAACGACGATATGAAATGGTTTTCAAATTTATATATGCGAGAGTTATTTGGAAAGTCCGAGTTTACTCTCATTCCAAATAATGATACGACGTTCGAAGAATTAAGGACGGCGATTGAAGACCGACGATCTGACGATCTTCACATCGAATGGGTAACTAGTGTTGAGGCCCTTGATTGATTTGCTCCCAATACGGGGCTAAAATGGTAGTTATCCGGACGTAATGCTGATTTGTACGGATTTGGCTTCCGCTCAGACCCAGAGCATAAGCTTATAAATGGAATGTGTGTCTGACATTGTACTCCTTTATATTGTATTTATTGATTTTATGTCGAATGTATGAATGTTTGGTGGCGGAGAATTTATTCTCTTGCTTAACACCCTTTCATATATTTCAGCAAAGGATTGGTAGTGTGATATGGAGTGATGATGTGGCATGCCAAGATGCATATGATCAAGGCTTTGTTGAAAAGCAGGCCTTGTGGGATGATCAAAGCATAGCCTGTTTAGGCATAGCTTTGTGTATAGCGTGACTTCGCGAGCCTCACACACCAGCGGAGTCTAAAATGGGAGAAGGGAATGCAGGGAGAGCAGCACGTTTCTTTCTAGCTAGAAGTGGTGTTTGGGCTTTAACACGGCCCGGCATTTTACTTATGTGGATGATGGAATGAGGCGCCTCGGATGATAGGTCCTATAGGATTGGGAAACGTGTGTTCAGGAATTGCGAATCCACGAAGCTGTATGTGTGGACCGGCCCTGCAGCTTTCCAAGGGTTAACTGTGGGGAACCCTGAGACATTAGCTAGAGTGTCTCGAATCGGTAAGGAGCTCCTCCATAGCCTTGACTCATGATGGAAACCCAATTTCCAATACGACCTCATGCGGTTTTGATTGTATTACTAGTATGGAGGCATAGTAGTATCGGATACTATTCTTCCTAGGATTGATACATTTACGTTGAAATGTTTTTGAAACATATACACACTAATATTAGATATCGTTTTTTTCGTATCAAGCATTTTTGACCATTATAAGGTAAAACCCTATCCTCCGGTTTGCGTTGCATTGTGTGATGGGACTTGGGTCTTATGATGGTTTCATTTTTCCAAAAAGCATTGCGTTGTTTAATGATTTACTTTAATTTATGCACAACAATCCATTGGAATAAAACCCGTTCCGCGTTAGCGGCGTGGTCTTTGGATTTGCTTTATTGCTATTAGTTAAATTAGTTAAGAATTTTCACAACAGTCCCATGACTGACCCGTTGTTTGTTTCCACCTTTACAAACTAGGGTGCCCTCTTTTCCACACGGGCAGTCGAGTAGTTTGTCTACAGGTTCTTATCTCAAGCAGGAACCTGGATTGAAGCTTAAAGCTGTGTCCAGAGCGTAGTTGTCTTCCGCTGCCTCAGTTACTTTGTTTCCGCTGCACTGTATTGTATTAAAATATTGTAATTTATCGTCCGCTGTATTTTATCGATGTACTCTGATATTCTGTACTTTGATGTTATATTATCATGATATAATAAAAATCTGCTGTTGTTGTTCTGATGTGTTGTATTCCCAGAGTTAAAGTATTCGTGGATTTCCAACTTTTGGCTCAGACTTGTGTGGTTTATGGTCGATCCAAAGGGCGGGAATTTACGGGTCTTTACAGCCTTAATGCAAGCTTCCTCTTTGTTACATCATCAATGCCCAAATCTCAAAAAATACGAATACAAGTATCTAGCCATTTATGAACCTCTTCAGTCAGTTCTGTCCCTTTAAATGGCTTCCCACCTAAAGATGTGATGTCCTTACACAACTTTGCAAAATCCACAACCCTATGCACCTGAACTCTTAAATCTACCACGGCTGTGTCTAGAGCAGGGTCCATTCTCATGATCGCCGCTGCCATAGCCTCGAACATAGCTAGGCAGTCTGGTATACCTCCATTTCCCCCTCCAGGTACAGTCCCCTCCCTAGCAGCGTGTCTCGATGTTCGTTGACTCATTCTAAATCTGCAATATAGAATGATCGGCCATTTACGAGAAAAACTGCTAATGGAGTTCAAACGCCACTATTCTATATACAACTATATAGTATACATCCATCAAAAATCTACAATTATGTCTCTCATAGGTAATTACGTCTCCGAACTTTGGTTGAAATCGATAACCAGAGCTCTGATACCAAATGTGATAACCGCCCACAACTCATGCACTAAACAAGAGAAATAATGCGCTAAATGGTGTGCCAAGCAGCTGTGGACGATCATCAGGGTAGGATAACACAAGCGGAACCAGCCCTATAACTCACAATGCAAGGATAAAATATAATAGAACGTATACAACTGGTTATAGTAGTGAAACCCCATTGCACGGAAACTTAAAACTTCCATAACATCTAGGAGAATATCCATATATCCTTGAATCACAATGTAAGTGTTTGTACAAATTTGCCTCACTACATCACTCAGAGTATATATCAAATAGTGGAAACAGAAATACTAGATAGTAATAAGAACTAGTACGTAAGCATCCAGCTTGCCATCGATCAGCATCATCGTCCTCACTAAGATATCGGCTATCACCTTTTACTCAGTCTGCCCATCCACATCAGGATGAACATCCCAAGGTAATAAGAGGGAAACATAAAACCTTGAGTCAGGCAACAGTCTTAGTGAGCAATAAGACAACTATCTAACATCATCAATAAATTAAATGAGAATAGGCAGATTAATCAACTAATCTACCAACATCAACAGAGAAGAATCCACATCCGTCTTCCCCACATTCAACAGTGATAGCCTTTACATGCATTCATTTAGAAATAATATACATTCATAACCATCAATTATCAAGCGTAGAGCAATCTAATCGACATTGACATCTCCTAAGTACAAGCCCCAGAGGCCTAAACCAATATCAGACAAGCACCCAAGAGACATCTCCTTCGATGTCGAATAATCTAAACTAGACGATACAAATAAAACAATCATCATTCATGACTTTGGCTATCACCGCCAATCCTACTTCGAAACCATCGCTAATCGTATGACCAGCTCAACACTTGCCGCCCGTAAGTGCTAATGATAAACCCCGGTTCTAGCAAAAACTCCATTCGCCTTCGCGACTCGTATCTCTAGGCCCATCGTGACTGCTAACTATACCCTTCCTTTGAGTCCGCTAGAACCTACGACAACGATTATTTCTCGGCCTTCATAACTCTAGTCGTCATCACCAACGACTTTCCAAAAGCTCAAGTCTCCCTCGAGCAACCTTTATCCACGAACTCATCACCTTGAGTCGTTTGCATATTCATTGCATTTCGTCGATCCACAAATATCTCATCATACTTCGAACATTCATCCTAGAACTCACTTCGAAATAACATTCCTTACTGAACCAAAACAACATAATAATAATGGCCTAACATACTTAGGTCGTCCACCCCAGGTCATCCCACACCTATCACTTACGGCCGAACTCAACACATCGTCAACCCTTAGGTCGTCCTTCCCCTTAGGTCATCCTTCCCCAGGTCGTCCCACTCCTAGGTCTTCCCACGACCTAACGGTCTAAAGCCGAAGTCTTCACAGCATATTGCTTAGCCTCATCCCAACGACCTAACACCCTAGGTCGTTCTAACGACCTAACCACCTGACCTTAACCATGCTTTATTCTTTAGGTCATTCCATCTTTTTGTTGTAACCGACCTATGACCCATGACCCAACCTATCATCTTTCCAAGCCAATGATCCATCACCAGGTTGTTCCCACGACCTGGCTTCCCTAACGATCTAAGCTGCCATCAAACAGCCAGAGTCCATTTCTTGGAGAACAAGACACACGACCTGACCCCAGAAAAACGACCTAACTCCAAATCTAACGAAAATATCTTCAATCTTGACGAAATCATCGCCAAACGACAACATCGATTCAACCAATTCATCCAAATCTTCCAATTTAACATTTAACATGCTATGAAATCATCAACAACATCAAAACGACTATTTTCATTAACTAAATCATGATAAATCGATGCATAAACCTAAATGATGGATCCAACTTGCATAAACATATGAATTTAAATGGAAATTACCAGTTTTAAGTTGCTAGATTAGATCCTATGGAGATTCAAATGAAAATACTCTTACCATGATGTAGATATTGGTGAAAACAACTCAAAATAATGAAAATATGATCATACAACTCATATACTTGATTGAATCCGTGTGAGAGATGCATATCACTCACCAATTATTCAAAACAACACAAAATCATCGATTACTCAATCCGAACAGCGAAGAACACTCTTTAAACTCTTCGATTTGATGAAATCTCTCTTCGATTGATGTAGATCCAGCTTCAAAAGATGTAGATCTTCGATTCTCTTCCTCAGATCTAGATTTTAATGGTGGAAAGGTTTATTTGATTGCGCAAGGAGGATCACGAGCTCAACCAAATGAGAGAATGAAGAAAATTAACACTCTCTCGATGCCTCTAACCCCCTATTTATAGCCTCCCACCAGCCCACTAATGGGCCTCTTCAAATTAGCCCACTAATGGCTCAAAACCTAAACAACAAATTATGAAACACTAAAACAACGATTCCTCCTGAACTGCTGAGCTATATCTTTAGTGTGACCAATCTACAGAATTTGCAACACCATATCTTTTCCAGTTAGACCAATCTCAGCACCTGATTTGATCCCAGTCAAAAATTATGCCCTGTACAAGATTGACAGAGGCAAAATGGTCACAAATAAAATTAGTAAAAATTATGGGCATGTCTCACATCCCCATAAACATCATATCAAAATATGGGAATGATCCAACCCACAAGGAATTAAATAAAAATATTTTACGATCCTCCGATACGTAAAATGCGGGCTGTTACAATGTAGTTATTTATGAAGTCGACATCTTGGTTAAAATGTTCAAAGATGACTCCGCAAAGTGTGTTGTGCATTTTCTGGTCGGATCCTTTTGGTTAATTTGTAGAATTCTTTGTGATAGAGATACTTCGGAAACGATTGATGCATAAATTTGTTACTATGTCCGTCTCCAGTCACAATTCAGAGAACCTAACCCATTCTTACTTCCATCCCTTACCCTTATGTACTTAGAAACAATCAACAATGATCACATTTTTCTTATATAGTAAATTATTTTAACATAAATCTTTGAATAAGTCTATTCCATTGTCATGATTTTTTAGGCCATTTTTTAGCATATCAGTCTGAGAACATTGGTTGGCATCATTACAGTTCTAGTCCACTTCTCTACTTCTATGTTCAACTACAGGTACTTTTTTTCTCTATTATAACAATCAAAATTGATTTGATGTTAATTTCATCTTCTTGTTCTAGCACATTGAGGTAAACAAGCTGATAAAAGGAAAGCCTCTTGATAATTTAGTGTTCATGCAATGGATGAACAGATACTGTGATTCTGTCAGTGGTGTTGCACCAAGCAGGTAATGGTTCTCCTTTATTAGCTGAACTTGTTGGTATATGTGAAAACATACATTACAATTCCTATAGTATTTTATCTGTTTGTAGATATTTTATTTGGCATTCTTCTATTCGTGTGCACCATACATACTCATCTTACTGTGTAAATAATATTCTGCTCCATTTGTTGTGATTTTCTCAAATGTGAGTTGTGTCCTTATCATGTTCTTGGGGTTGCATGTCATCTTGTTCTTGTTAAGTTAGTTTATTTAGATCGTACATCAAACTTTGAGGGTGATAATGTAAACATGGTATGCATGTTTGTAGTCCTTGTTGTACCTGAGCCTTAGGGACGTATCTAAGAGTTATTTTCATTGAAACAAGCTCATACAGATAGACGAAAAAGTGTGAAAATGCAATTTATCATTTAAAACCTAATTCTTGGTATTTCAGTATATACTGAGCAGCAGCATATTCATATTTGGCAGTTACCTACGAATCATTTTAGATTATCTCATTTAAAAATTATATAATGACTACTGTTATCGATGATGTTTTAATCAAAAAAGAAAACAATTTGCATCTATTGAGAACCATGTATCCGCAACTCAAGTAAAATTTCTGGTGAGAACTCCATTTTTTCAAAATGCATACATCTCAATAAGGTTATAGCTTTCAAAATTAGAACATTTTAACTCCAGCACACTTCACTTTTTCATCTACAACCCCCTTGAAAGAAGAGAAACTTCCAGAGGAGGAAAAGATACACAAGGATTTGGACAATGTTACTTCTTGTTTATAAATGATAGTATTCAGAAAGAAACATATATTCCTTTCATTAGTATGATGTTTTAGGGAAACTATGCTTTGATATGTAATTATTAGCAAATTGATTGACTGCTATGTCGACATAAAGGGAGCTGTACAACATGATAATTCTTTAAATAAGAAAGCATAACCTAGAATACGTTGAGCTTATTGTAAACAATTTGTTTGATTAAGTGTAATTTCACATCAACAGGTTTTATATTAACTTATTAAGCATTGAAAATTTCAATTTCAGGAGGAGGGAATTCTAAAACAGATGCGGGCTGATGCTTACCCAGATCTCAGGTATTGTCCACATTTAGGTCCATGAATTTGTTTGACTTTGTTACGTCCGCAAGTAAGTTTGGATCGAGAACATCTTTAAAATGCATTTCTATTAACTTAAAGAAGATTAAACAAGGTCACGATGCTAGTTTTGTTAACTAATTCATGCAGAAACCCGCTGCAAGAATAGACATGTGCGTGGAGGATGAGACTGTAAACTATCAGAATAAGGAAGATGTTCAAGAAGCTCTTCATGCTCGATTGATTGGAATCCCCAAATGGATAGTTTGTTGCAGGTAACTGGTAACTTATAATTAGTAAAATGATATTATGTTTATAAACTATAACTACCATATCAAAATATATGCAGTGTATAGTGTCCTAGAATACAAACTCCTTGACTTGGAGATTCCAACAATAACAGTTGTTCGTACACTCATTGAGTCTAGAATTCCAGTGATGATTTACAGGTATTATATCAATAGCTGAACATGGGAATGATTTCATTTTATTTGATTTATATTCAATCCCTTTAAACTATATAATGGAGATCAAGATTCTGTGATTCCACTGGCTGGAAGTATAACTCTGGTGCAAAAACTTGCAGAGGAACTTAATTTTTTCTTAACATATAAGATATTAATCCACTGATTTTTTAATATGTCTCTAATGAAATTTATTTGGAGAAACACTAATTATAAAATCATATCATAGTTAAAGATCATTGTTGATATTGCATGTAGCCGTGGATCGGGAAGCTTTTCTACTAAGGCCAAATTCATATATGTGCACCATTCAACAGGTCGTTGATACAACCATGGGTTAACGCATGGACTTCATTTTGCTATAGTAGTATGTGCATTTTTAGCTTTATGGTTTTGTGTTGTATTGTATTTTGGAATCGTCACTATAATATGCATTTGGATTATGTGTATGTATTACATTTATTAATATAATAGAACTTTGAATGTAACATTAACTAACATTTTGAAATGGTTGATAGAATTTAGTGAATTTGATTTTTTTTCTTGTCTATGTCTATTGGAAATTTATGTTTACTTATTTCTTGGTAATATATGCCTTCATTATTACATTATTAAATGCAGATGATGGTTGATTATAATAGATAAATGGTTTTTTTTTTGAATTTTGCAACGGACATGTGGTGTTGCAAATAATCAAATTGCAACTATCCTAAACAGCTGTTGTTGAGTCATTTACAACTGTCAGAAGTACTTGTAGTATCTTGCTTTTTCAACGTCTAATCCAGATTTGCAACTGCATTTGTTGTTGTAAAAGTTTCTATTGCAACAACAAATTTTAGTTGCAAAAAGTCTACTGTAACGTTTTACTGCAACAAACAGTAACAGTTGCGAAAAGCGTGGCGTGGGTCTGTTGCAATTGGCCTACTGCAACAGAAATTGCTAGTTGTGAAAAGGTTTTTTTGTTGTAGTGTGACTACATCTTCAGTTAAAGAAAGCGTCAAGTCATTTGGTCTTTCTTATGGTATAATGAAACAATTATAATACAGTATCAAATTTATCCTTGAAAACCTTCTTTCGGCCAAGGAACCTACAATTATTATAGTCCGAATTATACTATATGTAATCCAAGAATTAGAAATTTCTACTTTAACTGAAAAAAATTAAAATATCCATTAATAATTATCAAATGGTTCTTGTTATAAAATTACTTCAAATAGCAAACTAAATTTACCAATTTTGATTTAACCCTTATTACACAAATCAATCATTATTTTAAAATTGATTAACTCAAAATTAGAACAAATGCAATAAGAACCAAAATAGAACAGTTCAGTCATTAGAATCTGCAAAACAACATAGTCATGTTGTTTGCGAGTTCGAAGTTACAACATATGGAATAAGGATCAAAATTGAATAATTGAATTTCCATTAAAACCTAAAACACAACATAGTTATATTGTTTGCAAATTCAAAATTAAAACATATGGAAAATGGTTTAAAACTAAGTAATTGAATTGTCATTATAATCACTCAACATAGCTTATTTGCAAATTACAGTACCGGCTACAAAAAAAAACAATAATGGTTTGATTTTTGTGGGTTCCTAAACTTATCGCTGTACCATATACTCATATAGAAAGTGCTTAATGCATAGCAATTATAATCATATCAAAATTTTGAAAATTTCAAGTATGATATTGTTACTACCAAATTTAACACCAAAACTAGAAACCGGTGAAGGGGTATCAGAGCGCTATTGGCACCTAAAGTGTGTCTCCGAAGCTGATTACTGACACCAGATTACAAAAGCAACTTATGCCAGAAGCAGGAAAAAAAGTGGCTCAAAGTACGTACTATCGGTACCAATGAAAATAAGGAAGCTTGGTACCGATACCAAAAGATAGTGTCGAAAGCAACCAATTGGAAGTCAATAATGTGGAATGGCTAAAAGCATGTAAACCGAAACCAAAATGACAAAATCATGAAGACGGAAGCATAAAGCCAAGTTAGTATGGATCGAAAGGGAGGCTATTAATACTAATTTGCTTAATGTTGATACCGATAACAGGAAGCCACATAAAAATTACCAGATCTCGAAACCTTACTATCGCAAAGCCGACACCAGATCCAAAAATGTGACGACCGCCACAACCCCTGCACTAAACAAGAGGAATAATGCACTGAAAGGTGTGTCAGGCAGTTGTGGACGATCGTCATAGGTAGGTAAACACAATCGATACCCGTCGTAGAACTCATAGTGCTAGGTTAAAATATTGTAGAAAATATACAACATGTAATAATAGTGAAGCGTGATATAACAAACTTTTGAAACTTCCACAACATCCTGAAAGATTATCCAAACATTATCGGAATATCAAAGTTTGTACATAAAGCCTCGTTACAACACTCATACAACAATCAAACAGCGAAAAAAGAAATACTAGATAGTAATAAAACTGGTACGTAAGCCTCTAACTTTCCTCTGAACTGCAACATCGTCCTCACTAAGTTATCACCTACAACCTAGTCTGCCCATCCACAACCGGATGAACAGCCCAAGGTAATAAGAGGGAAACATAAAACCTTGAGTCAGACAACAGTCTTAGTGAGTGGTAAAACAACCAACAAACATCAACAATAAAGTATATAAAAAGGGATAGATAAACATACTATTCTACCCACAACACCAGTGAAAAACTCGACCCTGTCTTCTCTACATCGAACAGTGATACCCTTTACAACAACATTTCAACCATACATCCATGGAAATCAGAACACCCATTCAATCATGGCAAAGCACTCATGCCATCCAAATTATATATCTTATGTAAACAATCCTAATCGAACTCAACATCCCTCAAGCACAAGCCCTAGAGGCCCAAACCAATATCACACAAGCACACAAGGAACATTTCCTTCGACATTGGACAATCTACATGAGATGGTTCAAACAAGGCAACTAATCAACCATGACAGACTCTGGCTATCACCACCAATCCTGCTTCGAAACCTTCGTTAACCATATGACGGCCAACCTTTCCATACGTCAAGAGCTAATGGTAACCCCAGTTCTAACATAAACTCCATACGCCTTTGAATGATATGTATGCATGTCCAACCTTAACAACTAGGCCTTTCAACGATACCCAGGGTACTCGACCTACAACCGGTCTTTTAGGCGCCCCTATCATACCCCTACTTTGAGCCTGCTAGAACTTATGACAACAATAATCTCTCGGCCTTCGCATCTCTAGTCATCCAATCCCGACGACTTTTCATAGCTCAAGCAACCTTCTCAAGCAACCATTATCAACCAACTCACGACCTTTGAGTTGTCACCTCATTCGCTGTTCTATACCGATCAACGAACACATTTCAACACTTCGAACCTTCCTACTTGAATTTATTTCGAAGTCAATTGAGCCAAATTACATCACCGCGCTATGGTTAGGGTTCGAGGGGTTGCCCCCGAAATTTTTTTCCAGTCCCTTTTGCTCAAATTTGGGTCGTACCCAAAAGATTAAATTTTCAGAAATGACCTTGTTGTGCATGACCGACCGACCTGTCCCTTAGACCGACCCATTCTGACTGACCCGATCCGAAATGACCGACCCGACCACTTCTCCTTTGCGCTATCTCAAAAATACCGACCCGATCCAGACCTTCACCACTTCAAAATTCGGACCGACCAGATCATGACCTACCCAACTGACAACTTGAGACCGACCCGGTTGCTCAAAACATGACCGAACTGATCTAGGTCTGCACAACCGATCCAATTTGCTTGCTTCCCAGAACATGGACCCCGCTTCCTCTTATGGCCGACCGACCCAATTGTGAACGACCGACCAAAGAGGAGACCAACCCGACCCTGTACTTCACCCTGTACTACGTTGTACTGCATTGTACTACAACCGACTAGATTGGAGACCGACCGACCCAAAATGAGACCGACCGACCAACAAGGCCGACCCATTTCCTGCACACCTCCAATTCAAGCCCATTCTCGACCAAAACTTCGCCAATCGACCAAACCGACAAAATATGCTCAACCAATTCATTCAACACAATCATAAGCACGTTATGAAATCATTAACAATATGAATATGACAATTATCACTAAAATTGTAATTTCACTAAAAATCATGTTAATGAACATATGATCTAAAGTATGGATCTAACTTGCATATACATATGGAATGACATAGAAATTACTAGTTTAAACTTGCTAAATTAGATCATAGGGTGATTCATATGAAAATGGACTTACCAAGGTATAGATCTATGGTAAAACACTTGAATTTAATGAAAAACATGATCAAACACTCATATACTTCATTGAGTCTATGTGAGAAATGCAAATCACTCACTGATTCTCCAATCAAGCTAAAATCAATGTATTAAGATTCCGGACAGTAAGCAACTCGAACTAAACCCATTGATCCGATGAATTCTCACTTCTAATGATGTACATCTAACCTCCAAATGGTGTAGATCTTCGATTTCCTTCCTTAGATTTTGATCTTTAATGGTGGAAAGGTGTTAGAGGAAGGAAGAACATATGCCACCAAATGAGAGAATAAAGAAACTAAACATTTTCCCATATCTATCACCCCCTATTTATAGCTTCCACCAGCCCACCAATGGGCCTCTACAAATCAGCCCTTTAAGGCTCCCAAAACATGAACAACCAACCGAAAAACCTTAAAATAGTGATTCCTCCCAAACCGCTGAACCAAATCTTTAATGCAACCATTCTACGGAAAGGAAATCATCATTTTCTTTCCAATGGAACAGGTCTCACCACCTAATTCGACCTGAGTCAAAAGTTATGCTTTGTACAAGACTTACAGGGGAAAATGGTCAGAAACAAAATTTGTAAAAATTATGGACATGTCTCACATCCCCATAAGCAAAATATTAAAATATGAGAAAGATCCAACCCTTAGGGAATAACATAAAAATATTTTATGATCCTCCGATACGTAAAATGTGGGCTGTTACATTCTCCCCCCTTAAGAATTTCACCTCGAAATTCCAAACAAACACAATAATTCTGCATGCCTATCACCCCATGAGAAGCCAATTATATCATCCAACTAGCAACCATCAAGTCATGCATCCATATCCTTGTCCTAGCACGTGGAATTCTATCAAATAACAACAAGATACAACGATATAACGATGATATGATGTCAAAGGGTCCTACCGACGAAGAGTTCTGGATGAGTCATCGTCATGCCCTCTTCCGTCTCCATCTTCCCTTTATTGTACCTTGACTAGCTTAACCAGCTTCCTCCTAAGCTGTTTTATGTCATTTCCCATAACACGAAGCAGCTTACGAGGTTTCACAACTGCGATTTCTACTTCTAGGTCTTTGTACTGCTCTGGAGATACCACCACATCAGAATCATGCATGAACTTCCGTAGAAATGACACATGGAAAACATTATGCACACTCGACATCTTCTCAGGTAACTCCAATCTATATGCGAGCTTTCCAATTCGCTCGACTATCGGAAATGGTCCAATGAACCTAGGAGCTAACTTTCCTTTACTTCTGAATCGAACCACATGCTTCAATGGAGAAATCTTCACGAAAACCATGTCGCCTACGTTGAATTCCAAATCTTTTCGATGCTTATCAGCATAACTCTTCTAACGATCTTGGGCTGCCTTCATTCATTGCCAAATGATCTCGATACAATCCGAGGTCTCTCTAATCATCCCAGGCCCAAGTATCCACTTATCTCCTATCTCTAACCAATAAGCTGGAGAATTGCACGGACTTCCATACAACGCCTCGTATGGTGCTATCCCAATGCTTGACTGGTAGCTGTTGT
Organism: Allium sativum; assembly: GCA_030737875.1. NCBI lineage: Eukaryota > Viridiplantae > Streptophyta > Magnoliopsida > Asparagales > Amaryllidaceae > Allium > Allium sativum. Next base: position 247,033,924 of record CM060924.1, read on the forward strand.
TATATGCAAACTCAACTAGATGTAGATGGTCTTCCCATAATCCTCCGAAGTCTAACACACAAGACCTCAGGAGATCTTCCAAAACTCGATTGACTCTCTCAGTCTAACTATTAGTTTGGGGATGATAAGCCATACTCAAACATAACTTAATTCCCAAAGCTTCTTGCAAACTTTTCCAAAATCCACTCGTAAACAATGGATCTCGGTCACTCACTATACTCTTTGGGATACCATGGAATCGAACTATCCATTTCACATAAAGTTCATCCTACCTTGATGTCGTCCTAGTCGTCTTGACAGGAACGAACCTTGCACTTTTGGTCAAATGATCCACGATGACCCAAATCCCTTCGTTTCCTGCCCGGGTTCTAGGTAGTCCATCAATATAATCCATCGATATCTGCTCCCACTTCCACATAGGAACTTCTAATGGCTGAAGCAAACCACTCGGCTTCTTCTGTTGAGCTTTCACCAACTGACAGTTCATGCATTTGGAAATGAACTTTCCAATATCTCGCTTCATCCCTTACCAATAGTATACTCCTTACCAGTAGTATACTCGCTTCATATCCTGATACATCTTATTAGCACCAGGATGAATCGTCAACTTCGAGTGATGACATTCTCTCAGAACCTCATCTCTCAATCCGTCGATATCAGGAACAACTAATCGCCCTTGCTTTCGATGCTAACCATATCGATCGATTTCAAACTCTTTAGCTTCTGGTTCCAATTTCTGAATAAACTCGACAGCTTTGCATCTCGCTTTTAGCTCTCGCCAATCCTTTCGATGAGAGTAGGTCTTATCAATAAGCTTTCCAACATTTAAGGTTCCAATTCACACCTTGGTCTAAAATCAAACTCTGCAAAGTACTCAAGGCTCTTTCATTTTGAAAACATCGCTCCCAATCTTGCGTGTCTTCGGCTAAACGCATCTGCTACTGGGTTGCCTTTGCCAGGAGTATAGGCTATACAAAAATCATATGATGCCATAAATTCTAACCATCGTTGTTGTCGAAGATTTAAATCCTTTTGGAAGAAAAGATACTTCAACGACTTATGATCCGTGAACAACTCGAATCGAGCTCCCAATAGGTAATGTATCCACATCTTCAAAGCAATCAGAATTGCCACCAACTCCAAATCAAGAGTTGGATAATTCCTTTCATGCGGTTTAGTTGTCGACTCGTGTAGGCCACAACCTTATCCTTCTGCATCAGCACTGCTCCAAGCCCAGTACCACATGCATCGGTATACACAATCATTTCTTTATTCCCACTTGGAATGGTAAACACAAAAGCACTCGTTAGTCTCTCTTTCAGGATTTCGATCACTTGTTCACACTTTGCATCCCATGTGAACACTTGGTTCTTCTTTGTCAAGCCTGTCAACGATGAAGCTATCTTAGAAAAATCCTTGATAAACCATCGATAATATCATGCCAGCCCAAGGAAACTACAAACATCCGTCGTATTCTTAGGTCGATCCTAGTCCTGAATTGTTGTCACCTTAGCAAGGTCAACCGCTATCCCATTTCGAGAAACAACATGTCCTAAGAACCTCACTTCCTTCTTCCAGAAGTGACACTTCGAAAACTTAGCTCTCAACTGATGCTTTCGCAAGATTTCCAATACAACTCTCAAGTGCGTCTTGTGCTCTTCCGCATTCCGCAAATAAACTAGAATATCATCCATGAACACAAGCACAAACTTGTTTAACTAATCTTTGAAAACTCTATTCATAAGATCCACAAAGTACGCTGGCCCGTTAGTCAATCCGAATGGCATCACCAACCATTCAAAGAAACCGCATGGTGTCTTAAAAGCAGTCTTTGGCACACTAACCTTTGCTACCTTTAACTAGTGAAATCATGTTGCCAAATCCATATGAGAAAAGACTTTGGCCTCGTGAAGCTGATCGAACAAGTCATCAATTCTAGGCTATGGGTACTTGTTCTTTTTGGTCACCTTATTCAACCCACAATAGTCCACACACAATCTTAACGAGCCATCTGCCTTGGTTGCAAACACTACTGGTGCGCCCCACTCGGAAACACTTCTTTGAATGAATCCCTTTCCTAGAAGGTCACGAACTTACACCTCCAACTCTCGTTGTTCCTTAGGCGCCATCCTCCTAAGAGGTATATCGATTGGTCTAGCGCCCTCGACCAAATCGATCCTAAACTCGATCTCACAATGCAGCGGAAAACCTTTGACCTCATCAAAGACATCCTCATACTCATTAGCGATTAGCACAGATGACAAGTCATCTTGTGGAATCACAAGCAAATATAGATAGCTAACGAAGACACCATCTTCGCACTTACACCATATCAATACCATTCGCCCTTCCACATCCCCGACTCTTACCTCTAGGTTCTCGCAAGTCACCTTTGCCGCATACATCTTGAGCCAATCCATGCCCAATATGATACCAAACCCAACGAAGTTAAGAACAAAGTAATCATACACAAAAGAACAACCATGACTCGACAACACTAAACCACGACAAATCATGTAAAGATTGGACGAACCCCTAGCTGGATTAGTCACTACAAAAGGTCTATCACAAATATCAGGTTCAAAACCCAAGCATCACACAAGTTCATTGCAAATGAAAGAATGCGATGCTCCATTATCAAACAAAAATCAAACTGAAACACCTCGAACGGAAAGAGTACCTTGAACGATGATACCCTTTCCCTTCTCCTCTGCAGTAGGAGCTCTTGAAGAATATGGCATGGCTTCCAAAGCATATGCCTTCACAACCTGCTTACCCTTAGCTGATTCTGGACAATCTTTCTTCTCATGCCCAGGCTTTCCACACTTGAAGCACTTCTTCTCAGCATTGGGATTCTTGCACTCATTACCAAAATGACCCTTCTATTGGCAGTTAAAGCAAACTACCTCACTCTTTGGCTTCTTCTTGCTATCCTTTCCTTTCTACTATTGCTGCTTCCTCTTCTTATTATTACCACCTTGTTGTGGTTTCTGAACTTCCTTGGTTGCAGCAACGACATTTGCTTCCTTAGGAAACAAGCATTCATGGTGAACAGCTTTTTCCATAATATTCTCGAATGAATCATCAAGATGTTCCACCAATAATCTTCCTATGTAGGTATCTAGACCCAAAACAAACTTCTTATTCTTCTGATATGGTGTGTCAATATATGAACGAGCATATCTGGAGAAGGCCTCGAAGTTAGAAACATGTCAAGCACAGAACGATCATTCTGTTTCAGCTCTACGAACTTCTTGAACAAAGCCGACTTCTGAGTAGTGGAGATAAACTTTGCTTCAAACTTAGCTTGGAGTTGCTCCCATGAAATCTCTTCCCATGGAGTCTAAAGTGTAACTGAATTCCAACATTCCATGGCCCTGCCTTGCAGCTGCCTTGACGCAAGCTTTCTCTTAGTTGCATCTTCCAATCCCAAGTCTCCAAAAATACGGACATAAGAATCCATCCATCTATGAACATCTTCAGCTAGCTCAGTTCCTTTGAATGGTTTCCCTCCTATAGATGCATAAGCCTTGCACAGCTTCGCAAAATCCACAACCATAGGCAACTGAACACCTACATCAACCGTAGCTTCCACTGGAGCGGGCGCCCTTTGCATGAATGCCTCCATCATGGCTTCAAACATGGTAGGGTAGTCTGGTTCACCACCATTTCCCCCTCTAGTATTAGCTCCCCTAGCAGCATGTATTGTTATTCGTCTACTCATTCTAAATCTGCAATTTAGAATAATTAGCCACTTTCAAGAAAATTGCTAAAGGAATACAACCACTACTAATATATATATATATATATATATATATATATATATATATGCTAATACATATAGTAAGCATCCAATTGAAATCCACAAATACGTCTCTCATACGTAATTACGTCATCGAATTTTGGCTAAAATGTTAACCAGAGCTCTGATACCAAATGTGACGACCGCCCACAACCCCTGCACTAAACAAGAGGAATAATGCGCTGAAAGGTGTGCCAGGCAGCTGTGGACGATCATCATTGGTAGGTAAACAAAATCTACCTATCGTAGAACTCACAACGCAAGGATAAAATATAGTAGAAAATATACAACAGGTAATAATAGTGAAGCATCATATAACAAACTTTTGAAACTTTTACAACATCCTGAAAGATTATCCAAACATCATAGGAAATATCAAAGTCTGTACATAAAGCCTCACTACAACACTCATACAGCAACTAAAACAGCGGAAACAGAAATACTAGATAGTAATAAAACTGGTACATAAGCCTCCAGCTCGCCTCCGAACTGCAACATCGTCTTCACTAAGCTATCACCTGCCACCTAGTCTGCCCATCCACAACCAGATCAACGACCCAAGGTAATAAGAGGAAAACATAAAACCTTGAGTTAGACAACAATATTAGTGAGCGATAAAACAACCAACAAACATCAACAAAAAAGTATATGAGAAGAGATAGACAAACATTCTATTCTACCCACAACACCAGAGAAGAACTCAACCCTATCTTCCCCACATCGGACAGTGATAGCTTTTGCAGCAACATTTCAACCATACATCCATGGAAACCGGTACACCCATTCAAACATGGCAAAGCACTCATGACATCCAAATTATATATCTTATGTAAATAATCCTAATCGAACCCAACATCCCTCAAGCACAAGCCCTAGAGGCCCAAACCAATATCAGACAAGCACCCAAGGAACATCTCCTTCGACGTTGGACAATCTACATGAGACGGTTCAAAAAAGGCAACTAATCAACCATGACAGACTCTGGCTATCACCGCCAATCCTGCTTCAAAACCATCATTAATCGTATGATGGCCAACCTTGCCATTTGTCAAGGGTTAATGGTAACCCCAGTTCTAGCATAAACTCCATACGCTTTTCAATGATACGTATGCATGTCCAACTTTGACAACTAGGCCTTTCAACAATACCCAGGGTACTCGACCTACAACCGGTCTTTTAGGTGCCTCTATCTTACCCCTACTTAGAGCATGCTAGAATTTATGACAATGATAATCTCTCGACCTTCGCATCTCTAGTCATCCAATCCCGACGACTTTTCATAGCTCAAGTAACCTTTTCAAGCAACCATTATCCACCAACTCACGACCGTTGAGTTGTCACCTCATTCCCTATTCTACACCAATCAACGAACACATTTCAACACTTCGAACCTTCCTACTTGAATTTACTTCGAAGTCACGCCATCACTGAGCCAAATTACATCACTGCACTACGGTTAGGGTTTGTGGGGTTGCCCCTGATTTTTTTCCAGGCCCTTCGGCTCAAATCTGGATCGTACCTAAAAAATAAAATTTTCAGAAATGACTCTGTTATGCATACCGACCCACCCATCCCTTAGGACCGACCCATTCTGACCAACCCAATCCGGAATGACCGACCCGACCACTTCTCCTTTGCATTATTTCAAAAATACCAACCCGATCCAGACCTTCACTACTTCAACTTTCGGACTTTGACTAGATCATGACCGACCCAACCGACAACTTAAGACCGACCCGGTTGCTGCACGACCGATCCAATTAGCTTGCTTCCCATAACATGGACTCCGCTTCCTCTTATGACCGACGGACCCTGTTGTGACCGACCAACCCAAGAGGAGACCAACCTGACCCTGTACTTCACCTTGTACTACGTTGTACTGCATTATACTACAGCCGACCAGAGAGGAGACGGACCGACTAGACGAGGCCGACCCATTTCCTGCACACTACTAATTCAAGCCCAATCTCGACCAAAACTTCGCCAATCGACCAAACCGATAAATATGCTCAACCAATTCATTCAACATAATCATAAGCATGTTATGAAATCAATAACAACATGAATATGAAAATTATCACTAAAATTATAATTTCACCAAAAATCATGCTAAATGAACATATGATCTAAATATAGGTCTAAATTGCATATACGTATGGAATGACATTGAAATTACCAGTTTAAACTTGTTAAATGAGATCATAGGGTGATTCATACGAAAATGGACTTATCAAGGTATAGATCTATGGTAAAACACTTGAATTTGATGAAAAACATGATCAAACATTCATATACTTCACTGAATCCATGTGAGTGAGACAAATCACTCACTGATTCTCCAAATCAAGCTAAATTCAAGGTATTAAGATTCCAGACAACAAGCAACTCGAACCAAACCCCTTGATCCGATGAATTTTCACTTTAAATGATGTAGATCTAGCCTCCAATGGTGTAGATCTTCGATTTTTGATTTTTAATGGTGGAAACGTGTTAGAGGAAGGAGGAACATAGGCCACCAAATGAGAGAATAGAAAAACTAAACCTTTTCCCATATCTCTCACCCCCTATTTATAGCTTCCACCAGCCCACCAATGGGCCTCTACAAATCAGCCCACAAAGGCTCCCAAAACCTGAACAACCAACCAAAAAACCTTATAATGGCGATTCCTCCCAAACCGCTGAGCCAAATATTTGATATAACCTCTCTACGGAAAGGCAATCATCATTTCCGTTCCAATGGCATAGGTCTCATCACCTAATTCAATCCGAGTCAAAAGTTATGCCCTGTACAAGAATGACAGGGGCAAAATGATCACAAACAAAATTGGTAAAAATTATGGACATGTCTTACATCCCTATAAGAAAAATATTAAAATATGAGAATAATCCAACCCTCAGGGAATAAAATAATTTTTTTTACGATCCTCCCATAAATAAAATGCGAGCTGTTACAAAAATGGTTTAGAGTAAGCGAAAGCGCATGGGAAGATAGGCTATCCACACTAACATGCTTAGTGTCGATACCGGAACTAAATAAGACGATAAATCAACAACGATACTCAAGTATCAACAAAGTAAAGAGGAACTCAAGGTTCACTATCGACATTATGTGTTGTATCGAAGCCGAAAGTAGGTAGGAAGGCTATCCATATCAACCTGCTTGATATCAGTACACGATCGGAAGCCTTAGCTGAATCACAAGTCACTGATAACAAAAAATAGAGTCCTAAAGTAGCACAGACCCAAAGATAAAGCTCAGGACTAAAATGAGGACCGAAACAAGGTCCCGACACCGAAAGCCATCAAGTCGGCCAATACCATGGCCAAAGAACAACTGCCAAAGCCGAAAGCACCAATCATTGAGTTTATGCAAATCGCAACTGAAAGGGGGCCCAAATTGCCTATAAATTAGACCCTAGGGGTCTCATTTAGGGGATTTTCTCATTCCCCATTATTGTAAACTTTTCTAATAGAGTAGACCCTAGTTTCTGAATTGATTTGGGGATTTTACTTAGACACTTCTATGCACTCAACAAAGTGATCAATAAAGAGTGAATCAATATTTGAGATTAATGTCATGAATTTCTTCATCATGCGTGTTGCTAGTTTCTTCAATGTTTCTTCACGACAATGTTCCATCCATAAGCCAAATTACTCAAAATACCCTTCTACAAGCCGTTTAGCTTTCTAACTTGTGTTTCGCTTAGGGAACCTTTGTCCCAAGGTAAATGTTGGTTCTTGAGTCTCGTAAGCGTGATACTCACCCATTGAGGGAAGTGTAACTAATCTTCGAGCTCAAAACCTTGATATCTAAGAAATGGTGAACTAACTCAAGCTTTTAGGAACTAAATGATCCCTTTATTTCCCCTAAGTCCATATTAGACCTAACTCTGGTGTTGACGAAAAATATCGTTAACATTTTCGCACTAGAAAGAGGGCTTGAACCTCAGACCTTGTAGTTAACAGTTAAATTTCTAACTCTGTTGTTCCGTCCTGGATTTGACTAAGCTTTGAAGAAGCAAGATCATGGGCAAAGGGTCCCAACAAGAATCTTCCAGATCTTGAATGGCTATGTCAGATATTACTGACCCATGGGTGATGGAATAACAAAGATTAATAATGGAAGACTTGTGAATCATCAACTGGAAAATGGAAATAGAGCAATATGATCCTGAACGGTGGAACGTCAACCCTTTCTACATAGGACCAACTTCTACCTTCACTTTAAGTGGTTCTACATCAACAGGGTATAACTTGTTCTCCCACTTTGGAGAAGCCATCCATGCTTAGGCTAGAGGAACTATATTTAAATAAAAAAATGATGGAAGACTTCCACCATTTCGTCTCTAGATGGTCTAAAAGAATTGCGCTTCAATACCAAGATACCTTGAAAAGTAGGTTCGAAGAAGTAGATGAGGTTGCGGAACTAAGTAGCAAAAGGGTAAGGTTCTAATAGTAAAAGAGAATCCGCGAATCAAGACTACCTAAAGAATTCAACCTTACCACAACAATCGAAAATATCTACTTCCTAACCAAGCACGAGCTCAATTTCTGGCCATCGTCCAAGAAGAAACCAAAGTATGAAAGAAAGTTAGAAAGGGCTTACTGCCACTACCATATGACGAACGGGCATTAAAATAATCACTAAAGAGTCCTAGAAGGGATGATTATTAGATTCTATATTCAAGGCCAATTGCAAAAATTTGTAAAAAGGTCAATCTAAATCTGACGAAAGGGTTCTTTAAAGTAAGAATATCCACATGGTTGGGGGTACGATCTCCCTAAAAATGTGGGAACCACCCAAAATAGGTGAAGCTATCTACGATGGTAGAAAACCCTTATCACCACCAAGATGGCCAGGGCAAGGCACCATCGAAGGGTGGTGGTGTGTAAGCCTTTATCCACATCCAAATCAGAAAGGGCTAGGTTAAAGCATCGAAAGTGTAAGCCTTCGCCCCTATAACAGAGCAGATAAAACCCTTACTCCCACCTAGGTAAGGCACCCCTTGTAATGGGGTGATTGTAAGCCTTTATCCACATCCAAATCAGACAGGGTCAGGTTAAAGCATCGGAAACCCTTATCCTATCTACAATAGCCAGGTTAAGGCACTCCTTGGAGGGGGTGGAGTATAAGCCTCTATCACCTCCTACGATGGCTAGGGTAAAGCATTAAAAGAGAAAGCCTTTAGCCGCGCCAATGATGGCTAGGTTAAAGCATCTAAGCCCTTATCACTGCCTACTATGGCTATGGTAAGGCGCCTCTTCGAGTGAGGTCGGGTAAGTCCTTGGGCCCTGTTTGAGAATAAGCTAGCCAAGCGCACTGGACACACAGGCCCAGAGAGTGGCCAACCAAGCACGTACGTCCTCTATTTTGACAAACATAGGCCCAAAGAGTGGCTAACAAAGCACGTACACCCTCTGCTTTGCAAATTAAACCTGAAGGGGTGACTTCTGCTAATACGAGATGTGGATATCTTGGTCTTCTATTAAATACCCGAATTTGGCTTAAGGTTTGGGACTTCTAGCTACTCTTACTAGAAAAGAATTTCTGGTCTTCTATTAAATACATAAATCTAGGTTATGGTTCAAAACTTCTAACTATTATTACCAGAAGTGATTTTTTGGCCTCCTCTTAAATACATGAATCTGGGTTACGGTTCAAGACTTCTATTACTTCTAGATATGGATGTCCAATCTCCTATCAAAACCCTGAATCTGAGTTGGTTCGGGACTTCTATTAAAACTAGATATGGATATCTGGTCTTCTACAAAATACCCTAGTCTGGGTCAAAAGACTTTAATCCTTATCATTGGAAAAAGGATCTGATATCAATACACGGGATGGTGACTCGTGTCTGCTACCTAAAAGCCTTCAAAAAAAGATAGTGATCTTCCATATTGCTCAGGGAGATTTTCTTAACCCATATGCTCAAAGTTATTATTCATTATTCTAATAGGATATGTAGTGCAAATGGTCACATTACTCTATTAAAAAGATAATGCAACATGGTTCCTAATAGATGGGGCTCGGAAACTATCGTCTTGTTGCCACAAAGAGGATTTTCTTCAATAAGTACTCAAGAATCTACCTTGAATCCTCCGGTTAGAACCAAATAACAAAGGCTATGTTTTCCTCAATGCCTAGCACAAGGAGATTCTTTAAGAACTCCTATTAAAACAAGATTTCCATTCCCAAAACACAAAATATGAGTAAACCTATTGCCCTACCACTCATTCGTTTATTATGTAGATATAACGCAAGTGTTATTTCACAGAGCAGGCAACTTATCATATAAATCCTACAAGGTAAACAACAAACCGTGTGTGCTGAGTTTATGCAGGGTAATGCAAAAGGCTTTTGTGAGAAAGTATCCTCATCAAGAGCAAAGACTACATATCAGGTGATACCTTTACAACTTACAACCCTGTATACAGTATTGTTTTGACATCAAGTGCTTACATTCTGCATATTTATCTAGAAGAGAATTTTTACTAAGAAAATATGTCCCTTGAAGGGGAAATAACTATGTTTTTACGTCAGAACTCAGGTGTGAACGTGATCAAGTTCTTAAAAGCTCAGTTATGGGTTGTTAGAATAAGTCTTAGGGAAAGAAACAGGTCTCTTAACCATGTTCAAAGAGTTAGCCGTAAGGGTAAGTGTGTAATTGAATGGAATCCCAAATCCTTCGCGTGTATAGGATGGAGGGCTGCGACAATCCCACTTGTAACACCCTTTAATTTTAATAAGAACACTATAACAATACTAAATAATACTTAATCAAATATTGGGAATTAAGTAAAATGGACTGCACCATTGCGTTCGTCTTGGAATTCTGCTTGAGATAAACTTTGAGTTTACGTAAAACTAACATCGTATGAAGAAGTTATTAAGCCTAGAAGTTTGTATATGTATAAGAGAAATATATATAAAAATCAATTCTAGAAAATTCAAAACAGATCGAAAATCAAATGGGGAAGGGACGCGGTAATTGGACTCATTGGGGGTCGACCCACGCCTTAATGAACGAGATTCGTTAGCAATAAGCTATAAGTAGGACCTCATTTCTATTATTTTTACACATAAAAAAATGGAGAACGAGATGCTGCCCCTGCTTGGATTGAGTTAGCCTATTTTGATTCAACAACAGCTTATACGCATACAAGAAATTCTTCTGTAAGATCTCCTTATTATTCTCTGTTCTTTAGATCTAGTCTCTGTGATTTCATGTTATTTTTAGATATAAACATTTAACAAGTAATCCAGACATGTCTATAAATCTGGATCTAAACCTATTCCTTTTAAGAATCTGCTTCATACCTAAACAGATCTTCCATTACATGTACACCAGATCAACTGATCAGTTCTTATATGCCTATTTCTGTTATTATGTGCCTATTTCTGTTATCATGTGCCTATTCTTTTATTATGCCTATTTCTGTTCTCTTCTCTCCCTCTTTCCCTTTTATTTTTACAATCAGGCTACCTTCGAGCCTAAGCCTATCGCTGAAATATGTGAATGAACGAAATTAAGATTGGTTGGGAAAGTTAAATTAGGGAATATCTTGTATTATAAATCATGACTGGGATTTGGGGGCATAACCTATATTGTGATATATGACTATAATTTGGGGCATATCTTATACTGTGAATTATGACATAAGGGTTGGGCCGTGTAAATCTGTAGGCTAATTATTAGATTAAGCGGAGCATGTAATGAAACTGTAATACTTAACCTTTTCGAATTTGTGGGAGTTATATGAACCTGTTAAATTGTGTATGGGTTAAGTAAACCTGTTTGAATCAGTGGGGGTTAAGTAAATATGTTAAATCAATGGGGGGTTATACGAACCCAATAAACTTAACCTATTTTATATGTTGGGGATATGCGGGCTTGTTAAACTGTTAGGCATAACTTGTCAAAATCCTAGTAGTTGGGGATACAAGCCTAGAGGATGGCTTGTGTCATCTGTTGCGTGGGACCCATATCAGTTAGTAATCCATATTGGTATCATAGGGGGACCCCGAACTAGGTAGGGGTCGGGGAACGCTTACTGAGCTGATTATAAGAGGTTCATACGGGAAAAGATGTTCTGATAGCGCGTTCTGATGGAGTCGTGTGCGTGCATGGTTCCGGATTGTTCAGGGATAATAAGACGTTATAACACCAATAGATACGGCTGTGTCTATCTAGGGGTTGCCACTTTAGGAAGCGATACATCCTACTATGGGGCCGACACAAGGTATTTACGGGATAGGGAGCCAATCGATTGGGGGTAGTAATTAGGGTACATATAGTCTGGCATGTTTAGATGCCCGTTATTTCTGGTTGGGGTAACATCTTTATTTACGTTGGGGTACCTATTATTACTGTTTGGGGGTAAAACCCGTTACTAGAACTACACCTAAGTCTACCGTTATGTTTCCGTTGAGATCATTCATATCTGTTATACAAGTATTGGTGCAGAGAAAAGTAGTTGAGAAATGTAATCTGTTCAGTTCATCCTTCTTATCCTGCTCATTCTATTATACCTATCATATGATATTGTTATCTCTCATTCAGTTTATATGCCTGTCATGATGTTTTACTTATTTATATGTTAAAAGTAACTAGACTCGCCAGACTTTATGTCTGATCCATTTTGTTTCCTTTTCTCTCTCTTTCTTTCTCCCCCAGGTTCTCAGGTCGGGAGTGCTCAGGCTTGATTAGGATTCTCTCTTCTGTTTCTGCTTGGATTTTGGATTTGCTTTGATGTATCGCTTTGACTATTTGTCTACTCCGTTATCGCTCTTTTTGGGGACTATGATTTTATACTACTATACTCTGATGGTTTTAGTACAAGGCAGATACTTTTAATTGATGTAGTTGGTTTTCAGTATTTCAGACTAATGTTGTAACTGGATTTTGGACCATGATGTTTTATCTTGGAAAATAAAGTTTTAAATTTCCGCTGCTATTTTATATCTATCTTGTGATGTTTATGTTTCTGTTTACCTATAACACTTCACAGAACTTAATGCATTCTGTTCAAGAGTGACATTAACGGACATGGGGTGTCACATGTGGTATCAGAGCTAAAGGTTATAAGATCGGATAAAAGATTTTGAAAATTGTTTTCAAAAGGTTTCAGAAAGAAAGTATTTTCAAAGGAAAGTCTATTTTTAAAAATCATATTCTTCAAAGCCATATGAAATATCTTTCGATTCTCTATTTGAATCCCTTTTCCTTTTCTTTTCAGCATTTCTAGGGAAACAAATATTCCCGAGGGTGTTCAGATACTGGCTTGGTTCCGTAGATATCTCGAGGTTACGACACCTGCCCAAGGCCAAGCAAACGCCCATCCCCCAGCTGCAGCCGCTGTCCCTCCCCCACGAGTGGATAATTTCTCCAAGATATGAAAGGATTTCTGTGCTATAGGTGGAAAGCCTTTCCGAGGAACTTAGACCATTGTAGACTCAAGGAATTGGCTTAAAGATATGGAGGATTTGTTTGAGATTTTCGAAGTTGACGACCATAGAAAGATTCAGTTGGTTGTTTGGCAGATAAAGGATGATGCTTCATTCTGGTGGGAAGTGACGCAAGCAGGGCGTCCAGTTGAGACTTGGGATGATTTCCGATAGACATTTGAGATGAAGTTTCTTTCTCAGGCAGAAGAGAGTATGCAAATGGAAAGGTTTTTGGCACTTAAGCAAGGAAGCAAGTTTGTTAAAGAATATGTCAATAAGTTCAATCAGTTAGCGAGGTTTGGTTTGGAGCTGGTGAACACACCGCACAAGAAAGCTTTACAGTTTGCAAGAGGATTGAATGAACCCGTCCATGGATTGGCTATATCTCATATTCCGATGGGGGCAACTTTCGAGAAGCTCGTTGATATGGCATTGATGCACGAAGAAGATAAAGGCGAACAAAAAGAAGCTAAGACTGATGAGGCACAAAACAAGAAAGTGTTCCCCAAGAAAGAACAACAACAAAAGAAGGGTGGAAAGAACGACAAAACTCAAGATAAGAGAAAATGTCATGGTTGTAGACGCATGGGTCATTTGGTCAAAGATTGCAGAAAAAGGAAGAATGCTTGTTTTTACTATGGTGAGGTCGGACACTATTCTAGGGATCGCCAGAAGAAGCAATGACAGGGCCAAAGGGCATGATCTTCTGGAGGACATGTTAATGCTTTCATCACCAGTGTACCAGGCAGAGGTAGGAAAGTTTCTTTTTAAGGTTTGATTTCTCTTTCGTATCATCTTGTTGAACTCTTTTTTATTCTGGCATTTCACATTCTTTTATATATGATTCTGTGGTTGAGTCTCTACACCTTGGTACTAGTATGGTTTCGGATCCCGTTGTCTCAAATCCCATTAGTGGCACGACTCATCTGTCTATGATTTGTTGGGATTTGAGGATATCTGTGTTGGGTGTTGAGTTTGAGTACGACGCATATGTGCCTGATTTTATAGGCTATGGTCTGATTCAAGGGATGGATTAGCTAGCTATGTATGGTGCCATAGACAGTGAGAGGGGGGTCGTTAGACTTTTTCCTTGCCAAAAAAGGACTCTCGAGATTTCTCGTGACCCAAAGGGGTCTATCGTGCTTAGTTTCCTAGAATCACTTGATACTTCTGTCGATGACTTGCGATCTGTACTGGTAGTCTGTGAGTATTACTTGTTTTTGAGGAGGTTAGGGGCTTACCTCCGAGGCACTAGATTGATTTCTAGATATACTTGGTGGATAATGCGAAGCCAGTCCCATTGCATGTGCGCCACATGGCTCCTAGGGAAAGGAGGGAACTTAGTAAGCAAGTAGGGAGCTACTTGAGAAGGGGTTTGTTAGGTGAAGCATATCTGAATGGGGTGCTCCAATCGTCTTTACAACTAAGGCGGACGACTTGCTTCGCTTATGTTGGATTATAGGGAGTTTAATAAACTCAATAAAAAGAATCGACACCTACTTCTGAGGATAGATGATCTATTTGACCAGCTTGTTGGTGCATATGTTTTCTCTTAGTTAGACTTAGCCATGGGTTATCATCTTTTGAGGGTAATCGAGGACAGTATAGACAAGACTGCTTTTAGAACTCCAGATGGTTTCTTTGAGTGGTTAGTCATGCCTTTTGGGTTGACGAATTCATCCGCGTATTTTGTGGATCTGATGAGTAGGATGTTTCGGGAGTTTCTGAATAAGTTTGTTGTGGTCTTTATGTATGACATTCTAATCTTTTCGAAGGCAAGAAAGAACATGCCCAACATTTAGGGGAGGTTTTAAAGACTCTCTGAGCGCACCAGCTTAAGGCGAAATTCTCCGAATGTCATTTTTAGAGAAAGGAAGTGAGATTTCTAGGGCATGTGTTTCCAAGGATGGGATAGCAGTGAATCCCGCAAAAGTGTTGAAGTTCAAGTTGGAAGATTCCAAAGAATGCAACGGAGGTGAGAAGTTTTCTTGGTTTAGTAGGCTATTATAGGAAGTTTATTAAGGACTTCGCAAAGATATCATCCCCACTCACTAGACTAACGAAGAAGAATCTGTCCGTTTCTTGGGATATTGAATGTGAGGATGCTTTTCAGCGATTGAAGAGAGCTCTGACAATAGCCCCAGTCTTGACTTTGCCTGATAGGAACAAAATGTTCACAGTATAGACAGATATATGTGGTACAGGGCTTGGTGTCGTCTTGATGCAAGAGGGCAGGGTAGTATGTTACGGTGGTAGACAGTTGCGAGTTCATGAGAAGAACTACCTTACCCATGATTTGGAGTTGGCTGCTACAGTATTCGCACTTAAGACTTTGCCATATTATCTACTTGGAGAGAAGTTTGAATTATACATGGACCATAAATATTTCAGGTATCCGTTCTCGTAGAGGTATCTCAATTTGAGACAACAGATATGGATGGAGTTCCTAGCGTCATATGATTTTGAGATTGCTTATTCCCCTGGCAAGTGTAATATTGTGGTGGACGCATTTAGTAGGTAGAGGATGACTTTGAGTCTACTACTCGTAGAGAGGCGGAGCTTGGAGCATATAATGACCTTCAATTTTAGGCCCTCTACGGATCTTATACCTGGTTTGTTGGCATCCTTAGAGGTGCAACCTACTCTTATGTGTCATATAGGAACTTCGCAGCGAGAGGAGCTACAGATAGAAGACATCTTGGATAGGCTCGGTACAGGGGAGACTTCTAGTCACCTCAATAGATATTCCACTGATGATAGAGGGTGGTTGCGACGAGATGGGAGGCTTGGTGTTCCCCGAGTTGGGAGTCAGTTGAAGACAGTCCTTGAGGAAGCCCATCATTCTAGGATGATTATCCATCCAGGCGGTGATAAAATGTATAGGGATATGAAGACGGTTTTATTTTGGACTGGGATGAATAAAGATGTAGCAGAGTTTATCTCTTGATGTTTAGTTTGCCAATAAGTTAAAGCTGAACAAAGGAAGCCCGGTGGTTTACTTCATCCTTTGGAGGTCCAATAGTGGAAGTGGGAGAGCGTCTCTATGGATTTCATTGATGATTTGCCAAGATTGAGGAAAGACAACACCACATCTGGGTTATAGTAGACAGGCTTACTAAGAGCGCTCATTTCATTCTTGTTAAGAGTAAGAGAACGACGACATGGTTGGCATCAGTTTATCTTCAAGAGATAGTCCGTCTAAATGGAGTACCTTCTAGTACTGTGAGTGATCGTGATCCCATCTTCACTAGTGAGTCCTGGAAGAGTCTGCAAGAGGAATTGGGTACACGGTTATGTTTGAGCACTGCATATCACCCTCAGACCGATGGGCAGACTGAGATGGTGAATAGAGTTTTGGAGGATCTTTTGAGACTATGCATCCTAGACTTCAGAGGGACTTAGGAGTAGCATCTTCCATTGGTTGAGTTCGCCTACAACAACAGCCATCAGGATAGTAATGGCATGGCACTCTTTGAATCATTGTACGGGCGACCTTGTATATCACCATCTTGTTAGTGGGAGACTATAGATAGGATTCTACTTAGACCTGAGATGATTAGAGAAACTTCAGAAAAGATTGATCTTATCTGCATACGCATGAAGACAGCTGAAGACAGGTAGAAGTCATATGTAGATAAGAGGAGGATTGACATTGAATTTGAGGTGGACGACATGGTTTTCACAAAGTATCTCCTCTGAGGAATGTGGTTCGTTTGGGATCTGTAGGGAAACTAGCACCATGGTTTGTAGGGCCATTTCCCATAGTGGAAAGGATATGTAAATTGGCCTATAGAGTGAAGCTACAAGAAAGATTGGCGCGTGTTCATGATGTTTTCCACGTTTCTCATTTACGGAAGTGTCTGCATGGTATAGTCGAGGTAGTTGAGCCGAGTATGCTTGAGGAAGTAGAGGTAGAGTAGGAGGCGACAGTTAGACGAGTTCCTACCTGTATTCTTGGATAGAAGTTAAGAAGCTTCGCAACCGAGAGGTCAAGTTGATGAAAGTTCAATGGGGAAAAGACCGCGAAGATGCAACTTGGGAGACTGAATACAAGATTTGCGCTTCGTACCCTTTTCTTTTCAAGGGTATGTTCTTAACTTCTTTTTCCAAGCTTTCATTCATACTTATTTCTGTCATTTAAGTATGTATCATATTGTTTACACCAAAAATGGTCTGAACACCCAAGGTACTAAGTCGTACTTCACCAATTTGGAAAGATCTAAATGGAACCATGTTTAATCAGCAATTAAAAATGAAAAATGCAAGAAAAGTAAAGTAGAGGCAAGATTTAGAGTGGTCTAGTCGTTAATTAGGCCTACGTCCACTGTGAAGGTGAGTTTCAATCTTATAACGAGGATTACAAAATACATCAATTCTATCTTTTCATACATCATTGCATTCACTCAATATACCCTTGTTTATATACTTCAATCTTAGAATCACACAAGAGAATGATAAATTTGAGGAAAAGGAGAATGGATGGATGATTGAGAAAGAGGATGGCGTCGTCTTCTATGATCATAAAATTGTTCTTGATGCCATAACCGAATCAGTGGTTGAGGATAAAATTTGGAAGCACTCTCTGGTTTCAAAGATCGGATCCCCTTTATGTTGGTAGCCATCGTGTATTTATAGGTGAGCTTCCATTGGGAAATGACCTGAAGTCTGTTTATGCCAGCTACGGGTCGCTCATTTTATTAATTACAACCATGCCATCGGCTAGCTATAGTCAGCTGTCCGTGGCTGTATTCGGTTACCATGTGCGAGCGACTCAATGGAGCGAGCCTCATGAGTAGTCGTGCGAGCCCGTTGGAGCGGGCATCCAGGCGAGCATGACCGTTTTGAGAGACCTTATAAGAGCAGAACGTGGGACTGGAACTAATTCTCCTTTGTTCCTTGTGCGACCGACCTTTTTGGTTTTTGGGTGCTTGTTCTCTTGCTGCCTTTGTATGGCGCTTTATGTCCCTATGGCTGTGCCACAAGGTCGCTCCGCCTGCATTGAATGGGCGACTTGTTTTGTTTTTTCATGTTTGAGCAGTTTCCCCCCAATATGAACGATCGACCTTAGCTCCCGCACCTGGGTCACGATTCGTGTCCAACTTTGATTGTAGATGCGGTCACATGAGATGTTGCGAGTTCTTGTTTCGCAGTTCCATCCCAGGCTTGGTCTCTTGATGGGTTAACATTTACCCCTCGAAGTTCGTAGTTTTTAAGACATTAAGAACTATGAGCTTCGAAGTAATGAGATGAAATGCCGTTGGATGGAACTGGAAAATAGGCGTCCTCACAGATAGCTTGCGCTTTCAAAATTCGGGTATTTCGATAATTGCATGTCTTTGGACATTTGGCGGGATATTTCCCAGGTATGTTAGATCGGATCACTAGATCTTAATTGAGTTGTCATATCATAAAAGGGGTTTCTAGTCCTTTTATACATTGTCTCTTCATTTTTCCGCTTTTATATTCCTTTGATGAACTTATTCCAATGGTGCCTTTATCGTAGAAGACCTCACTATTGCTTCTTGGAGCTCCGATTTTCTTTATTCTGATTGATTGTCTTGCCTGACCCTGCTTCGGTTGACGATTTTCCTCATCTTTGTTTCCAGCTACAACGCTCCTTTCTCCAAATTGAATTTTCTCGTAAGTGAACTTCCTTTCTTCTACCTCTGATTCTAGGTTAATTCTCTTGGTTTTGTAATGACATTCTCAATTGGCGACATCGAGTCACTGGAGCACATGGTTGTGATATTTGAGAAGTGTTGATTTGACTTGGTACGTTCTTAAACTTTCTGCGGAATTCTCTGGCGGTTCTGACTTATGTGATAAACTTTAGCCTTTTTATGCTGGCAAATTATTCATTGAAATGCCTATGAAATGACATTTCGTAATTCATCATGCCTTCACCAGATGTTTAATGGAATACTTATGTCATAGCAGGACTTCAGCTCTTCCCTTCTCATTATTCTCTTGGTAGGTGCGATTAACAGTCGTGACTGACCAAATCAGAACCTGCGTTTCTCATACTTCTGAATTTATAATCCTTCCTTTATGCGATAGTAAACCCTTTTTATTAGATAAGGCTGATAATCTGGTTTGGAGGATATATCTATCTTGAGTTACTTTCTTTAACTTCAAAAAAATTCAATTCGTAATTCCTTTTTAAGCATGTTTATTTGTCCTGACATGTAGCTAACTGCTAATTCATCTTAATTCTAGTTAACCCATCATGTCTGGGGAACGAGAGGGTCTAGATCAAGAACTTGAGGTTGCCCGGCTGCTGGCTCTGGCTCGACAGTTAGTCAGATTCATCCTCAACCTTACTTTTTTGATAAGGTGGCGACCGGTTGCCATAAATCGACGCTTTCCTTTGATCACTATTTACGAATGTGCGATCGCATTGGGTTTTCAAAAGGCGAAACCAGATTTCCCAGAAAGGAAGAATTAGCGGATTGTCTACCCTCTGGGTTTGTAGTGGTCAATTATCACATGCTGTCTAGTAGGCCGATTCACCCTTTAACCCTTATCTAAAATCCATTTTGTGGCAACTGGCCATTACCCCATATCAGCTGCATCCTAGTGGATATCAAATTCTGCTTGGGTTATACATACTTTTCATGAGAGTTTGGCAGTAGGAACCCACGTTTGCAGATATTTGTTCTTTATATACTTTTAAGAGGAGGGAGATAGACGGCCCTTCTTTCTTTTTTCTGGAAAGTATGCATGATAGAATCATCACTGGCCTGATGGACGGTGCTAAGGGGTTCCCGGATAAATATTTCTTCGTCCGGTGTCCTTGTAAATTCTATGGATATTGGGCGGAAGGAGGTAACAATGCCTTTGCTCTCCGGGTTCTTACCCTTTTTTCCACTTTCTCATCTGGTTTTCTCTCTGATTCATGTAGTGATTCCTTCCATTGTAGGTCTTACTTTGGATAAAGCCCTACTTAATTCTTTAATTTCTATTGACAAAAAGGAAAGGAGCAGAGAGGTGCTGCTTCCAGAGGAAAACCTCCGCAAGTACCAGCTAATTCATTCTACACGATCTCCTGGAAAGACCTTGGTTCACTCTCCATGTTCTCCTGGTAAGCCTTTTAAAAAGAAGCGTCTAATCCCCGACGTAAGTGGCCAGCCTTCGTTGTCGATTATCGAAGGGAGTGACCGAAGAGTCGATGAGGATGCGGACTCTTCGGAGGCCGATGTAATTTCTAGAACAACCGTCGAACGTTCTGCTTGCCCTATTACTCAGGCGGATGGTTCCTCAGGGACTTTCGGAGACCTGGGGACTTGGACTCTGCCAAATACTTGAGCCAGGGTGATGTTGTGATGTCTGACCCGGCTGTGTCTGATAATGGAGGTATCCGAGGGCCTGCTCAGCGTCCTGGAAAAGCTTCCTCTTTCATAACTTCCCCTGGAACCAGTTTTGATATCATCTTACTTGTGGCATAATTTCTCATAAACCTGATAATGTCCGAATGCTTGCTGAATTCATGCTTTATTTATTTTTCAGGTGTCAATTCTAACTACCCGTTATCGGACAGCTTCTTTCACCAGGTGGATCTTACTGATCCATGAAGCCTCTTACGGTCTCATCTTTACTATTATCTGAAGCTTCCCCATTTGTCTTCAAGTTCTTAGGTCCAACATACCCCTGAACCTCCAATGGTTGAATCTTTAAGGCATGAGGGACTTAACCAGGCTAAGCTTCTTGCATCAACAGAACCTTCTGCAAGGTCCATTGTCTCGACCCCTGCTCAAGTCCAGATAATACGCGATCGTCCACCTTATAGGGTTTCTCTTGGGAACTTAACGCTTAAGGATCGCTTTAGCGGTTGGGACTTAAGGGGAATGCATTTTGACCTGGATTTACATCCCAATGATAGGCAAGATACTGTGAAAAGTTTGGATACCATAAGAAGTAGCATGACCCATCAGCTGAATGCTGTTAAGAATCAATTTGAGACACAATTGAATTTGTCATGAAGGACGTTGATAGGTGACTAGAACATTGGGCCAAATTCGGTTATGAATTCCAGAAATTGAACGCTCAACACCTTGACCATATTGAAACCTTGGAAAATGACAAAGCTAGCTTGATCCACTTGATTAGATCCCAAGAATCTGAGGTTACTTCTATAAAGAACGGAAGCGTTAAAGTGAGTGGTTTAGAGGCCAGCAATGTCGAGCTTAGGAG
Organism: Allium sativum; assembly: GCA_030737875.1. Classification (NCBI taxonomy): domain Eukaryota; kingdom Viridiplantae; phylum Streptophyta; class Magnoliopsida; order Asparagales; family Amaryllidaceae; genus Allium; species Allium sativum. Next base: position 247,055,361 of record CM060924.1, read on the forward strand.
GGAGTTGGAGTGTGCGCGAGCGCGGCTTCTAGAAGCTCAATCTGCTCATGAGCTTGCTGAGCACCACTTGGCTTTAAAAAAGCAAGCTTTACTTTCTTTAAAACAGGAATACACAACTCTCGAAGGTCAAATTGCTTCTCAGGATGAAACCCTTAGGACCTTTGAGGAGGATAAAATAAGGTTGCAAAATGATCTTGACAAAGCCAAGATCGGGATCGATAATACTCTGTTTCAATTCTATGTTTGCAGCGTTATGAGTCGTGGAAGCTTGAGTTATTTGAACAAGGATTTTCCGCGAACTATGGCTCTTGTTTGGGAGCAAATACTTTCGTATTCTGATGACTTTTATGATGAGTTCCTTCAAGAACTTCTTTTAGAAGACAAAGACCGCAAGGCTCTGGTTGAAGGTAGGAGGATATTAGCAAACGAGCGAACTCAATCGTTTAGGTGGGGATGCTCAGATGCTATCTCTTCTTGTGCCCCACCTGACTCCATCGGAATTGATACTTCGAGCTCCCTTGTTTTCCCTATAGATCGCTCTTCCTTAGGGGTTGCTAGAGTTCGACCCATTACTGAATGCCCAGATCAGGATAATGTTGTTACACATTTCACGAGCTACGGCAATACTTCTTCAGATGCAAACGATTGTGGGGGCTGACTTTGTATACCCCGCAACTTCAGGTAAAATTGATATCTATCAATCTACCCTGGATTTGGATTTTCTTATTACTTCTCCTGAGATTGCTGAGTTTAGCACTTGTTACCCATTTGCATCAGGTATGCTTTCGCCACCTTCCTTATCTGCTTGCGGCGCCACTGCTCAGCCTACCGCCATCGATTTTATCTTAATATCTACCAGCGCTAGTCCTCTCATCGTGCCTTCGCTAGATGACCCATCTTTACTAGATGTGCCCGATCCAGATGAGATTTGGAATACCAAGGCTGTGTCTACTCTGAAACGCAAAAGAAAGCTAGCTGGTTAATAGTTTAGGATCATAAGTTTCTTTTGTCGGCCCTTCTTTATGGACAGACCAGCAAATGCCAGAACAGTCGGTTTATCTTCCTCTATATAAGAAATAGCATTTGTGACCTTTATGGTCCGATTCTAGCTTATTTTCTTTCACCTGTTACGTATTCAGACCGGTTGTTTGTGCGAGTGCCGGCCCTCGCTTAATATTTTATGTTTGCGCACTTAAGTTTGTATCGTTTAGGTGTTATCATAGTTTTATTATTTTCATTCTTATGAGTGGTCGCACCTTTAGTTTGTTATTCACGCGAATCTTATCATTTGAATAGTTCTTGCAATGAAGTAGTAACTAGCTTATGGTATCTTTTGAGCGGGCATTGGTGATTTTTTACACAATGGTGAAGTCCCCATACCAAAGCTCTTTTCAATTTCGTAGATTCTGTTTATCTGAATCATAATTTCATTTGATCAACTTATGATTTTTTTTAAAACAACACTTGGTTATTATGTGTTTTCTTTTGGGTGCCCCCATGGGAGGTCTTGGGTTCCAATTTCGACCCAATTCGGCCTTATTAGTCCTGATTTTTCAAGGACTGAAAGGCCTCGTTGGATACCCCCATACGGCTAGGATTTCTGATTACCCCCTTTCGGCTAGGATTTCTGATTTGCGTTGTTCCTTCCAGCATGTTTTATCGGTCCTTCCGACACTAGGACTGATGTTTCCAGCCAAGGTATTTATCCGTGGGACATTTTTATCATTTCCCCCGTGCCTTTTTTGAAGCTTGATGTCAGCTTTTCCAGCAAGTGCTTGCTTAGGGAAGCTCCACCTTTTAGCTTGTTGTTTCTCTTAGGACAACATGTCTTGTTTAGGTGATACATTTATACATCAACTTTGTTTGCATGCTTTTGTGATGCTTTCAAGCTATTTTGCTCAAGACGTGCTTTGAGAACCTTCCCTTTGCAATTAGGACAGGTGTGATTAATTTCTTCTATCATGCCCTACATTTGAAAAATAAGTTTTTAGCTTGAAGTGATGAATACGGTATCCAGATAGGCACATGATAATTTCCTTTATACACGGCACTTGTAAGTAATTCATCCTCAAACATGAATATAGCAAGTGGTAAATCAAAGTAAAATGACTACTTTTTCTTAAGAAAACAGAATAAAAATGGAGTAATAAAATGGAGTCACGGAAACTTTAGTTCAAAATCCCATGATCAGGACATCGGTTACTGATCCTTAGCCAAACATTAGTTCTGGGCTAGTTAGGCCTTCTCCTTAGAGGGTTTGCTGCCCCTTGTTTGCAGAGAAGCGGGACAATGGCCTTAGACATATTGTTGCAAATGGTTTTCCCTGACCAGCCTCTCGATTAACGATCTCAGGTGTCTACACTCGTTAGTATTGTGTCCTGGTTGGTCATGGAATTGACAGAACCTTCCTGATTTCATGGTAGCATCTCTAACTGGCATCCGTTCTAGAACTAGATATTTTACAGTGTTCTTGGTTGCCTTGAAGATGTTCTCTATGGTGTCGTTGAGGGAGGTGAATTCCAAATTCTTGAAAAAGCGCGGTTTCCTTATATGCTGCTTGTTTTGCAGTTGCCTGGCTTCAACTCTTGCACTTTAGATATACCTTTGCTTTTCATTCCAATCCATGGAACGAGCCCCTTTCTCCTTGTCGGGCCTTTGTCAGGGCCTATAATCACGACATGCGGTTTTCGGAGTGGAACTTTCTTGCTCAGCAGAAAACTCCATTTCGCTTGCTCGACCTGCTCGAGCGAACCGAGAGTCAGTGACACCTGGTGCGGTTCTTGTGACTGAGGCTTGGATAATGAGCATTGACTCGGTCTTCTTCATCCATGCATTGTTTGTAGTAGTTATTTGGCTCGTTATCCCTATCATCGCCTCTACCAACTCCCTCTTGGTTACAGCCGCCTCAACTCTTACCGGTTCCTTTTCTCCGGGATGGATGGTAGGCGAAGTGGCAACGCCGAAGGCGCCGTCGACTTTGTCGGTGATTTCCTTTCGTGTGCTCATGATTTCAAGCACAGTGACTCTCAGAAAACCTTATCGGATCTGAAATGGGGAAAGAAGCAAACATGGCCCCACGGCGGGCGCCAAAATGTTTACACTAAAAATGGTCTAAACAACCAAGGTACTAAGTTGTACTTCACCAACTTGGAAAGATCTAAATTTAACCATGTTTAATCAGCAACTAAAAATGAAAAATGCAAGAACGGTAAAGTAGAGGCGAGATTTAGAGTGGTTCAGCCGTTACTTAGGCCTACGTCCACTGTGAAGGTGAGTTTCAACCTTATAACGAGGATTACAAAATACATCAATTCTCTCTTTTCATACATCTTTGCATTCACTCAATATACCCTCGTTTATATACTTTAGTCTTATAATCACACAAGAGAATGGTAAAATTTGAGGAGAAGGAGAATGGATGGATGATTGAGAAAGAGGATGGCGCCGTCTTCTATGATCATAAAATTGTTCTTGACGCCATGACCGAATCAGTGGTTGAGGACATAATTTGGCAGCACTCTCTGCTTTCAAAGATCGGATCCCCTTTATGTTGGTAGCTATCATGTATTTATAGGTGATCTCCCCTTGTTAAATGACCTGAAGTCTGTTTATGCCAGCTACGGGTCGCTCATTTTATTAATTACAACAATGCCATCGGCTAGCTGTAGCTAGCTGTCCGTGGCTGTATTCGGTTACCATGTGCGAGCGACTCAATGGAGCGAGCGTCTTGAGTAGTCGTGCGAGCCCGTAGGAGCGGGTATCCAGGCGAGCATGACCGCTTTGAGAGATTATAAGAGCAGAATGTGGGAATGGAACTAATTCTCCTTTGTTCCTTGTGCGACTGACCTTTTTGGTTTTAGGGCGCTTGTTCTCTTACTGCCTTTGTATGGCGTTGTCTGTCCCTATGGTTGTGCCACAAGGTCGCTCCAGCCTGCGTTGAATGGGCGACTTGTTTTGTTTCCATGTTTGAGCGGTTTTCTCCCAATATGAACAATTGACCTTGGCTCCCGCACTTGGGTCACAATTCGTGTCCAACTTTGATTGGAGATGCGGTCACATGAGATGTTTCGAGTGCTTGTTTCGTAGTTCCGTTCCAGGCTTGGTCTCTTGACGGGTTAACACATATCAATCGAATCTTCTACCTTTAGGTAGGGAACCAATGGATGTAAACATGTGTTTGAGACATGTTATGTTTGATGGATGCAAGTGTTTGCTAGTGGTTGCTCGTGGATGAATATATACACACACTAAGCACTAGATCGACTCAATCACTCCCATACTGCATATGAATGTGTGTGCATTTTTTTATGGATGGAAATGGGTGTATCATCACATGATTATTGCATTTGGATGGATGATTGTGCACACATATAGCATTTACATGATATACTAGGACTAATTGCATACATGTTGGATTCATGGCACTAACATACATTCCATTAAGGAGGTCGACTGAATTAGTAGACCGACTGATCTTTCGCATTAGTACAGGGACATACACACACACCTCTGCATATGTTCATATAAGCATTACAAATCTTTTAATGACAATGGACGCTAGCGATTGATGGATGAGTAGATGATTAATGGATGTTAGGATATACATTCTTCTTAACTTGGAGATTTCGAGGAAAAATCCTTTAAGTAGGGAGAATGTAACACCCCGTAATTTTAATTGGAACATTATAATGATAAACTAAAGAATACTTAATAAAATATTAGGAAATAGGTAAAATGGACTGAACCATTGTGTTTGCCTCAGAATTCTGCTAAAGATAGACTCCGAGTTTGCGCAAAACGGATATCGTATGAAGAAGTTATTATGCCTATAAGTTTGTATACGTATAAAAGAAATATATATAAACAAATCAAGTCCAGAAAATTCAAAACACTTCGAAAATCAAGCGGGGAAGGGACGCCGGAATTGGACCCACTGAGGGTCGACCCATGCCCCAAGGGGCTCGACTAGGGGTGGCAATTAGGCCTGACCCGATGGACCCGGACCTGACTCGGCGGGTCTCTGTTCTAGGCGGGTCGTGTTTTGTCGGGTCTAAACTATACATTTCAAAAATCTGGACCCGACCCGACCCGAGCTTCGGTTCGGGTCGGGTTGGGTCGTTTCGGGTCTGATTGAATAACAACACTAAAAATACATATATTTCAATGTTTTTTGATCGGGTCTTCCGGGATGGGTCTATGCAGATCGGGTTTGATCGGGTCTTGATGGTACTTTTCATCACCTAGACCCGACCTGAGACCAATCGGGTTCGGTTCGGCTTTCGGTCTTTTCGGGTCGGGTCGGTTCGGGTTTCCGGTTCTCGGTTCTAATTGCCAGCTCTAGGCTCGACCCACTCAAAAGGGTGTCGACCCTAGGGTCGACCCCGGGGTCGACCCACCAGAGATTCATCTAGGTTCATTTCTGAACCCGGACTTGTTTTCGAACAATATTCGTTGGTAGTAGGCTATAAATAGGACCTCATTTCTGTTTTTTTACACATAAAAAACAATGGAGAACGAGATGCTTCCCCTACTTAGATTGAGTTAGCCTATTTTGCTTCAACAACAGCTTATATGCATACAAATTTTTTTCTGCAAGATCTGCTTATTATTCTCTGTTCTTTAGATCCAGTCTCTGTGAGTTCATGTTATTTCTAGATATAAACATTTAACAAGTAATCCTGACATGTCTATAAATCTAAATCTAAACCTATGCTTGTTAAGAATCTGTTTCATACCTAAACACATCTGCCATTATATGTACACCTGATCTACTGTTCAGTTCTTACATGCCTATTTGTGATATGCCTATTTCTTTTATCATGTGTCTATTCTGTTATTATGCGTATTTCTATTCTCTTCTCTCCCTCTTTCCCATTTATTTTTATAGCCAGGCTACCTTATAGCCTACGCCTATCACTGAAAGATGCAAACAAACGAAATTGGGAATGGTTGGGAAAGTTAAATTAGGGCATATCTTGTGTTATAAATCATGACTGGGATTTGGGGGCATAATCTATACCATGATATATGACTATAATTTGGGAAATATCTTATACTATGAATTATGACATGAGGGTTGGGGCACGTAAATCTATAGGATTAATTAATAGATTAAGCAGAGTATGTAATGAAACTGTAATGCTTAACCTTTTTGAATTTGTAGGGGTTATATGAACCTATTAAATTGTGTAGGGGTTAAGTAAACCTGTTTGAATCAGAAGGGGTTAAGTAAATATGGTAACTCTTAGAAGATTCCAGCAAGCACCAGGGTGGAGATCAATGCCACGTTCATCTAGACACCTTCTGTGGAGTTGCTTAAGCAAGCCTCTGCTAAGATCACCTAAAAAGGAAAAATCCACTATTTCTGCTATAAATTTAGTACAAAAAATCTACTAGTGTGTCCCTATCTTCAACTAACATCCAAAACAGAATCGTGAGTTCAACATTTTCTTTTAACAGTCTTTTACATCGCAATCGAGCAGTTCTCTACCTAGGAGCAGCTTCTCTGTCTTTGAAAAGCAGTACTCTTGCAACACTTTTGTCAAGAAGGTGATATCTATCAGATAATATGTTATATTCACTTGTTTGTTTATTTAGCTCTCTAATAAGACAGGCCACTTCCGATTGTGCTTTTTCAAGAAGGAAATGCCTAAAACCTAACTTTCTCCTTTTCGTCTATGCGAAAGAGAAGGGAGATAATTACTGAAAATAAAATCAAAAGGGATACCATAGAATTTATCATACCTTCGATATAGGAGCAACAACTTGTAAAGTCTCAACAATATCTACACTCTAAAAAACTCGAATCTTTTATCATTTTTCGTGTTCCAGGAAGACTGGGGGTCCCTACTAGAATCGAAATATACTTAAAGGTTTCAGGATCTTTGTTAGGCGCATTATCCTGACCATCAAGAACTAGGAAAGTACCATCGACATTAGTGGAGCCATCATAAAAGCCATCATTGTCTTCAGCAACATTTATAAAACCAGAGCTATCATCATCAATACGAACAACTTTTGACGCTACAATAACGTTTTCCCCATCATCAGCACCTTTTTCACCTAACGGAATATCTTCTATAAACAAAAGTTTGGCTATAATAGTCTCCTTTCACTGGGGAAAGGCATCCCCCTCTCTCATATGATTATCTTGGACATGATTCTTTCTACCAAGAACAGGTCAAGAGAAGAAAATACTAAATCTGGACATTTATTTATGTTGTCTGCATATATGAGTAAAAGAGCATCCTCAAATGAGTTAACCATAATTTCATCTAGTGTAGTCTGGGGAAAGCAAGAAATCCTTCACTTAGCATCATTAGTCACTTTAGCGAGAGGCCTTATTCTTCTCATGTTTGTTCCTAAGAGAAGCATTCTTCTCCTTAAAAAGAGAGTTTTGTTCTTATAAAGAAGCACAATGGGAGTTAAGCACAAAATATCTTCTTTGGACCTTTCCAAAGTCACCTTCAAGATTCGGATCTCCTCGGATAGGACCAGGTTAATTTCTTTATCCTTAATAGCCAAATATTTCGCTTCAGAAAGAGCAGACTCTAGCTTCTCCCTCTCCTTCCCCACAATCTCCTTAGCAATGATAAAAGCATAATTTTCCTTCCTCAAAGATATTTTTTCTTCTTTAAGCTTTGATAAATCAGGAGAAGATTTGGAAACGTCCTCATGTATTAGGAACCATCGTTTAATAGCCTATGAGAAACAAAAAGCTCGGCAAATATGAATAATACAACCAAAAAGTTTGGAAAGATAAGAAAGAAGAGCTCATACCAAGAGTAGTTGCTCAACCAAAGCGCAACGATGGCTGGAGAAGTCAGACGGAAGATCAATATTGGAAAATGTGGAAGAAGACATAATTTTGTTTGACTAAGTCATCAAAGCCCTTGCCAGTAGGAGGGTTAGTAAGATACTGGGGGATAAGATCCTCAGAAGAAGAGGAAAACCCCATCGCATGTTGTAAAGCATTGAAAGCCTAAGTAGACTCAGAAAGGTGAGAGTTCGTAAGAGGGGTCATATTTGGAGAAATGGTTACAAGAGAATCAGTAATTGCATTAGGGCAAGGAGTTTGATCCATAGAATCCTTGGGCCTTTCGGACGGAGAACCCTCTGAACTCATACCTATATGTTTCCTTTTGACAGTTTCTCTAGACTTGAACAAAGCATCCCTAAAAGAGGAAGCTCTTACTCTTAGGACTAAAGAAGATGAATCAACTTTACTAGACTCGGAGTGAATAGCCTCTAATGTATTACAAAAGAAACTTAGATCAATAAGAGTCGTGATCTTACTAAATTTCGGATCACAATGCAAAAAGAATACCTGGGTTATCAGGAAATAAAAGAGAGTTGGGGGAAAAAAAGCATTCCTCCCTTGTGACAAGAGAGAATTCCTTTGCTAAAATAAACTAGAGGAGGTTGCCTAATAATGAATTGGCCAGGCGACAAAAGACAATTCCTTCGAAGGATAGTAGAGGTCAGCAACGAGGACTTGTTGCCCTACTTTTCAGAAGCAGCACTAAGAAGATCTGCTAACCCCTTATCCAAAATGCTGGGGAGTTTGGGAGCTGCATCTGCAGTAAAAATGGAATGAAAGCAACCTTCTATGTTAAAAGGGTTTAGGAAAGGCAAGAAAGAAATATACTAAAATTCCATACTTGGAGTGTTGAAGCCGCCAGAAATGCCAAAAAGACATCGCACAAAGAAAAATTGGGTTTCCAATCTTTGAATCTCACCGCTCCTTCAAATAAAAATTTCTTTGTGGGGTTCTTTTGAAAAATCTGATGGTTCACGTCACTAAGCTTGGAACGGAGAACTAAGTAATTAAGAAGAGAAGGGGTTAAAGTGGGATTCCCGGACTCTAAAGATAAAGACGCTAAGCCTAAAAGGTAGGTGCAAGTATTTGGGGAAAGATGAATGGGAGAAATTCTTAAATATTGCACGAATCATGTAATAAAATAAGGAAAAGGAACAAAGGTCCCATGCCAAATATGAATAGCGGAATAGGCAAAGTAACCTTTTGGAGGAGAGGCCATGGTATCTGTTTCACATGGAGGAATAGCCTCCACACCAAAAATATCGAAGTCCTAAAGAATGGCATCGACTTCCTCTAGAAAGGTAATCAGAGAACGTTTTTCGGTAGCACCAATCTTCTTTGAAGAAGAAGGGTCATGTGGTAAGGAACAATTCTTGACAGGTTTAGTGGCAATATGCTTCTTTACCATGCTATCAGGTATTATCCACACATTTCATAAATCAAAATAAATATGATGTAAAAGAGAAGTCATTTCTAGTCTCTCGAGCACTTTGACAATAGCAACCGACTACACTCATACGTTCTCGGAAGAATAGGAAACAATGGAAAATGCTTGATTGAACTACTAGCCAACTCGAGATTTATTGGCGGAAATTGATTTTAGCTATAAAACCAAAACCAATTCATGACAAACAATTCGATAATTACACCAGCTTGGGTTGGAGGATAGATAAAACGTATTTCAACTGCATAATTAATACATTGGGTATAAGCAATCTCTTAACGAACGAAACCAAACGAGAAGACATATTATGTACCCAATTCGAATTATGTAGTAAAGGTATAGTCAATCTAAAATTTCTTCCGAAACTAACTTGATGTTACTTCAAGTTATTTTGAAGAAAACAAAGTGAAACTTTCCTAGAAATAACTTGATTTATGAATGTGTAAGGCTGTTGATGCTTTGGCAAGAAAAATTCAGATACAGGGAATTGATGACAAGAACCCAAGGGAAAACCGATGAGAAAAAATGAAATGAGCTTATATAGGTGGAATGAAGCGGCTATTTGAATCATTGACTTGAAAAGTCGAAAGTACCCCTTCATTAGGAGAGGGCGAATTTTACTACCAAATTTAACACCGAAACCAGAAACCGGTGAAGGGGTATTGGAGCGCTACTGGCACCGAAAGTGTGTCTCGAAAGTAGATAACTGACATTAGATCACTAAAGCAAGTTATGCTGAAAGAAGGAAAAGAAGTGGTTTAAAGTACATACTATCTGTAAAACCTCGCATTTTTAAATTAAATAATAAAATAAAATTTGAAAAGCATTCAGAATTAGCATCATTGCGTCTGTGGTGATTTTCTGATCAATTTAGACATATGGTTAGCAGGAAACAGATTTAAGATGAAAAAGAATCTTTAAAATAAAATATTACAACAAACATGAAAAAGGTATAAGAAGAACACTAAAAAGAACAATGACCACCATTGTTTTTAGTCTTGTTAACAAAAGCCTATGTAGCTCAATTGGTAAAGATATGTTTCTCCCAAGTGAGTGGCGTAAGTTCGAGTCCTGTTGGCGCCATATTTTTATTTTAGAGGAATGACTGAAATAATACATATTCTAAGAGGAAAATATGTATAAATGCGCATATAAGGAAAATTATACATAAAAGTGAGTATAAAAATATATGTACACATGCATATGTAAATAAATGCGTATGTGTGAAAAAAAATATGAAAGAGAAATCCAAAATAAACTTACAATCAGTGAAAATAGGTAAGAAACAAATGATGGCATAACATCGTTTGAATTTTAAAAAATAAATAAAAGTTACGGGTATATATATACACACGTATAGAATTGAAATTCAAACTTAACCATGCTTTATAATAGTAATAAAATAAGTCAAGAGAAGTATATAAAGCATGAAATTAATGTTGTTGATTAAATGTTAAGTTCAGTAATCACAGCGTTGCACAAAGCTCGCTTGGACCCGGATGGGTCGAACCATGTGCTTAACGGGTCAACCTATGGGTTGACCCACCTGTAGGGCGGGTCGACACACGGGTCGACCCGAATGGGCCCAGATCTGTTTTGTGTGACGTGTATTTCTGAAATCAGCAATTTGGATTTTAATTGATTAAATCCAATGGTCTAGACTTTCTCGAACACCTATAAATAGACTAGCAAGGCCTAGCTTTAATCTCATATTTTCTGCGATGCTACCCAGGCTCTGCCATTCACTTCTTCCTCCAAATCTTTTCATAAAATTATAATATTAGTTCCTAGAGGTTCTGATTCAAGATTTGAAGATATGAGATATAAATCTACAAATAGGTGTTTTGTATTCTAATCAACATGAGGTAAGTTCTTGACTCTGAATTATATAGGTTTCTCTCTCTTTCCCTCTTCCTTTAGCATCAGATTTGTGAATCCATGGTTGTTTTAATAATAGATTTAGTTAGGGATGGCATGGAACAAAAAGTCTAGATCGATTCATGGATTGTAAAGCTGTTAGGTGAGTGGATTTAAATTATACATTTTTAGGTAATGGTATATTTACCATTTACATTCCCCGTCATTCGTAACATATTAAATAACTATAAGTTTTGACAATTGCGGTATATTTATTTTTTTGTTAGGTTTAGAATATTATTATTGTATAGATATGTTCTATGAATTTGTTAATTGGGTTTAAATTGCTATAATACAGAAATTGTGAGATTTATAGTGAATATGTTACAGAAAATATTGATAATGACAAATTGGATATTGTAAATCAAATCACAGTGAAATTGGGAATAATTGTGGTAATTGAGATTAAATCTATGTAGAATATGTTAAGAAGATTTCTGTTGTATAAAACCTATTTTCAATAATCATCTGTCTGAATTGGGAATTATAGTAAACACTTTAAATATGGAAATTACAATAAGCATGAATATTTTCTTAAGAGAATTACTATGCCAAAAGGTTGTAAATACAATTACAGTAACATTTGGGAATAATGAAAAAGAATAGATATGTCTAATTTGTATGTAATATTTACAGTAATCAGAAAATTGTAGATAACTGTGCAAAGACACGAGGTTATGTTCAACATTTGGTAGAAGTCTGCCCGTAATCGCCTGGCAAATCCAGCATCCAAAAGTGGTCAGCTTAATGTGAGAGGTTTGGTGCATAAACATATATAAAAATATATGTACGCAACATGAAATAAATAAATATGTAAATGACATTGATTTAAATCAATGGAAATAAATAGTATGTGTGAAAATTTACAAGACAGTAAAGAAATAAATGTTACAACAGTAAGAGTTTGGTTAACATTAAAAAACCCAGGAAAATGTGATGAATGGGGAATATAACATATTAGAATTAATTACATGAATGAGAATGGACTATAATGGGTAGGATTGTCCTAGGGACAAGTGGAGATTATAACATAGGTTATAATAAATGGAAAGGAAACTTATTAATAAACCTTAGTTAAGAAGAACTAAGTAAATAAGTAAACATCAACGATAAGTTGTGACAGTTATGATGGAACATGAAAGAATAAAGTAAGAAGAATTATGGAATGAAATAGGTTGTACTTAATTATATGCATTAAGTAACATGTTAACTGAAAACATGTGGATTGTAATAAGATATACTTAATCAAGTAGAACATGTTATTGTAACCTGTAGACCTGAAATTTGACAATGAATGACATGGAAATATTGTAAAAAGATTGTAGATTACATTCGTTAATTACAATCTAGGGAGTGACATGTTATGGACTTATTAATGAAATTTAATGAGTTAAGTTATATCACCGAATTAATAAGCGAGAGGGGTTCGTTCCTTAGAGATATAAGGGGATAAGAGAAAATCTGATAACTTGAATAAAAGATAAAATGTGGATGATAAAGTTAATTGGTAAGATGATAAGATAGAGAAAGCGCATGATTAAAAGAATAGACATAAGGTCTAATAACACGTTAGCGTGAGGCGCTTGGACCAGTCCACACGTCTGAAGGTGAAGAACCTAAAGGGGAAGATCATCGGGGTGTCTAGAGACACAGGAGAAACACGTCCACTTGATTACTCGGATCGACATGCGACTTGATTACTTGGTAGGAACAGAGGGAAGCACGCAAATTTCGAGGGACGTGGTAGGGTACTCCGTGGTGATCCTCTGTGCGATACACACTCAAGATGTACTCAAAGAGGTGAGGGTTTGCACTATACCACCTACCTTAACTGCAACATTAGCTTGACAGTCATAGGGCAATGGCGGTATGACACTGGGTTGATTCGACGGTTTGCTTCCCTTGTGGAAAAAGGCTTGTCAGGACCAAATTAAAGATAGTAATCGTCGGATACCTGTCATCTGCAGTCTGTGGGATGTGGAAAAATATAGTTAAACCAAGATACCATTGTCCTTTCACTATCGAGGCATGGTTGAGGGACATGCCAAATTAGATGCTAGATTGGTTGTTAGGGGCACGTCACATAGCCCTTGATGTAGTCTTCCACTAACTGAGGAAGGGGCCTCGGTAGGGCCATAGCCACTGTGAAAAAGTAGACCATACTTGGATATCTGTATTGTAGGCCCTTAAAGGCGGGCCTATACACATATGGAAAGGCTCTCGACCGAGTTTTGTGCTTTGGATGCAGCACTATTATGGGACTTGGGCTATAGTAGAAAGTACGTACGTGTGAGGGTCTAGGTACATGCACACCGCACTGGGTGGTGTATCGTAGACGTTAGGGCATTACTCCGTACGCTTGCATGGCATAGCAAGGTGGGTTCTATACGGCAACGTGGCATTATTATTCGAATTTCCGTACATCGTTCGGCATAGGATATGTTCCCATGGCATAACGGTGGGGACCGTGCGAGGAGGGTATGATGGAAAGTACCATGATATATTGGGGGTGGCTACATATATACTATATAGGTTAATCTTCTAGGATGTAGATGGGTACAACGTGTGTGTAAAACCTTGAGTACTATTAACCCAAAACAACCAAATAAATAAGAAAACGTAGCTGAACGATATATGTAAGGTTATTTATAATTGTGTAATTTAAGTCCAGTCACCAGAACTTGTGTTCTGACCCCTCCTCATAACATACTCATAGGTTAGGTTTATGCTAGAGATATGATAGCTTTGGATACTGGTTAGGCAGTATTATTACTTTGGTAAGGCTATATTTGATTATATTATATTTTATTCCATTCTGTTGTGAGATGTTTTCTAAGCTCTGATATATTTTGTGTCACTATCTTTTATGCAGGATACCAGACAAGCTGACTCGAATTTCGATAGATTGAGATTTTTGAAAAAAAAACCGGTCTGTTAGAATTTGGGTTGTTACACTATCAGTACCAACGAAATTAATTAAGCTTAGTACCAATACCAGAAGATAGCGGTAGAGTAGCTTCAACATCGAAAGCAACCAACTGGAAATCAGTAATGGGGAATGGCCGAAAGCATGTGTACTGAAACCAAATTGACAAAATCATGAAGAAGCAAGCATCAAGACAAGTTTCAAAAGGGAGACTATCAATACTAATTTTCTTAGTGTTGATACCGACAACACGAAGCCACATAAAAGTCATCAGATCCTGAAATCTTACTGTCGCAAAGCCGATACCAGGTCCAAATAGGTTGGAGTAAGCAAAAGCACATGGGAAGATATGTTATCCACACTAACATGCTTAGTGTCGATACCAGAACTAAAGAAGACAATAAAGCAAAGGTGATACTCAAGTATCAACAAAGTAAAGCAAAACTCACGGCTCATTATCGATATTATGAAGCAGTATTGAAGCCGAGAGCAGGTATCAAGGCTATCTATATCAACCTTCTTGATGTCAATACACGATCAGAAGCCTTAGCCGAATCACAAGTCAATGATAACTGAAACTCAGAGTCCGAAAGCAGAACAGACCCAAAGATAAAGCTTAGGAGTAAAAAAGGACTGAAACCAGGTCCCGACACCAAAAGCCATCAAGGCGGTCGATACCAAGGCCAAAGAACAACTATCGAAGCCGAAAGCACCAATTATTGAGTTTTTGCAAATTGCAACCGAAAGGGGGTCTAAATTGCCTATAAATAAGACCCTAAGGGTCTCATTTAGGGGGACTTTTTTCATTCCCCTAACATGCACAAGCAAAATTACTCAAAATACATTTCTACAAGTCGTTTAGCTTTCTAACTTGCGTTGCACTTAGGGAGCCCTTGTCCCAGGGTAACTATTGGTTCTTGAGTCTCATAAGCGTGATACTCGCCCCTTAAGGAAAGAGTAACTAATCTTCGGGCTCAAAACCTTAATATCTAGGAAACGGTGAACTAACTCAAGCTTGTAGGAACTAAATAATCTCGTTTGTTCCCCTAGGTCCACATCCTTAGACCTAATTCCGGTGTTGATGAAAAATATCGTTAGCAGATATGCATAAAATGATAAGTGCAATAAATGATACCTCTTTCTTCTCTATACATAAAAAAGATTAAACAAATATAACACAAATGACTTCCAATAGTGACACGGTTTGTTACTAACAAGTTATAATTAATTGTATAAAATTAGAAGAAAATTTAGAACCTAAAAACCCAAAATGTCAAAATCAAAAATCAATTAGAGACAAATACATTTCCAAATAAGCGACCCTCTAGAGGGTTCGAAATTTCATATCCCCCTGGCGGGGTTCGAATTTCGCACCCCTCCAAGGGGTCCGAAATTTCGTACCCCGCTGGTGGGGTACAAATTTCGTACCTCTCGCTAGGGGGTGCGAATTTTCTGTATGGAGGCCTTTGTTTGGGTTCAAAATTAAGGGGTTGTGGTCCCATTTCCTACCTACTCCCACCTACCCTCCTTCCTATAAATACCCCAACCCTTGGCCTTCATTTGGATCTTTTTCCCTTGGGATTTTTGGACCTTGAGAGCTCCAAACATTCATTAATGACTTCCAACAACTTCTTCATGGCCAATTGGACATGGCATAGATAATTGAAAGCTGGTGCACACATGATTCATAGCTTGTTGGACATAAGCAAGCATAGTTACCTTGTCTTTGGATCTTTTGGACATTAAGGCTCATCTTGGACATAGTTGACCAAGTCAACCTATCTTAAGGAAGAAGGAAAAGGATAATTTAGTCAAAGTTCATTATACATACAACTTTGTTCACAAATATTGTCAAGTCAAATGTAATCGACAAAGATATGATGAATGGGAATTATAAAGTGGACGTAGGCGTTAGTGCTAAGCCACTATAAAAGCTGTGTCTCCCCGCATTTACATTATTTACTACTTATTTGTACAATTGTTCACACATACACATTGGGTGTTGGCATACGAAAATTTTTCTCGTCAACATCACATGTATGAGTTTCTTATCCATTATCTAAAACCCAAGATATTTTATTAATTACAAAATAATATTGAATCGTAAATGTACCTGATCGAGCTGTAGAAGCATTATGCTTGTTTTTCCAGTAATCTTCAAGTAGTCAGGATAGTCCTTTTTGATGACCTTCCTTATCGCAATGGTGACACTAACCTTTGTCATCTATCTTTTTTACTTTCCTTTTTCTTACTTCTTTTTCTTCTTCTTTGTAGTCTTTGAAGATGGTACACTACTCTTTACCGCTAGTATTGGTCCATATTCCTTATATTATGACTCGACTATCCTTAACATATTGAGAAGTTCCATGAGGTTAATTATATTGAATTAGTTCATGTTATAATTCAGTATGAATAGTTCATACATAGGACTAAGGGAACCAAGGATAAAACTCACTTGCAATATGTTGCTTATTTGTACGTCCAACTATTCTAGTCTATCCATATGTCTTTTATTGTGAGCACGTAATCATCCGTATTATGTCATTTGGTCACATTTGTACTGAAAACTTCTTCATAATCGTGAATATTCACCAAATGGGGCATAAGACTATCAAATATCTCATGGACAGACATATTTTCATGTTGCATTGTAACAATTTCTCTAATATAGATAACACGGAAATTTCGACGATCTCTAAGTCTAACATCCAATTTTCGTTAGCAGGTCATAGTTTAAGGTCCGCATTATTAGTGAGTTGTTCTTTTTAGTTTAAATTTAGTAGCAATTTATTGACGCTAGTAAGCTAACACTATTCCAATTGCTCATAGCCAATTGGTGGAGGTAAACCTAGTAAGCTTGTTGCTTTCATGACACATCATCTATGAATTTCTGTTAAACATATTTTAATTTAGACACTAATTGTTTATAACACATTATAATGAATATATAATGAAAAGAAAACACCTTTAATTCGAAAATATATTACAAATATGACGTACCTCTAACTTTACCGCACTATACTGTTGTAACTATTTAAAAATAGGTTGATTCATCAAATTTCATAATATTTAGAATTTGTATCCTTGCTCCAGAATCATGACATATTACATTTGATTTTGTGGGTAGTACTCCTAGAAACCCTCATGAGACACAACTCATCCTATAAGTGACACCTAAGGGTACAAAGACTTGTTGCATATGCTTAACGTATTCATTTTTTCATTTGAAAATGTTGTCAAAAAGTCAATTAAATTTTGTTTGAGGATAAATAATTATTTATTATAGGGGTGTTAGATGAACATCAAACTGTGTATATTATAAACTGCTTATTTACAAATTTTAATATGCTAAATGTTATATTAGTTGGTATTTTTGTTATGTTTATTAAAAAGTATTAAATTTTGAAAAGTGAATAAATTACAAAATAATTAACTCAAAATTGTATTTCAACTCCAATGATCTATTAGTAAGAAATCTATCACGCAATCATATACACAAAAATTATCATAGCTAACTAGTTTTGAACACATGCATTAATTAAAAAAATCCTAAATCTAGCTTTAAACATACTTTTGAATAAATCAGGTCAATGTAATGATCCTTTTTTTTTATCATATCAAATCAAGAATATTATGGAAGATGAAGTAGCATCAAGAACATATAGAAAAAGAAGTTTCTATAGGGCAATGTAATGCAAAAGAAAGAAGCTTATCTAACATGCTGGAGAAAGCCATTTTCTAGTCTTAGGTATATTTTTGTTTACATAGACATAACATATGGAAGAATCTTCCAGAGCAAGATCAAGTCAGGTCATTATAGAAATTCCCTTCCTAAGTCTAAATATTAATTCTTGAAAACTCTATATTAGAGAATACCGAATATTTCCTTTTATATGTTAGGGTTTTAGGGGTAACTTTGTAACTGCATAGTTAGCTTATTACCATTGCATCTATATTGATCGCTATAGCAGATCGTCCTGTACATACATGAATATCAACAATGGATTATTACATCAGTTCTCTATTACAATTCCAATAAGGTATCGGAGTTGCCTTCGCCTAACGGCACTGCATAGTCTTCAATTTTTGCACAGTATGAGGGATTTATTTCTCCTCTCAGCTTGTTTTCATCATCGAGGATAATCCCATCCCTTTGATCGAGCAATCTTGATTTCTTGTGAGATCAAGACATTTGTTCTTATCAAGTGATTGTGTCGCCCTTGGCTACCACTTTCCTTTGTCGACTCGGTTGCATCAATCACAGGTGGTCATCAGCATTAGCCTCATATGATAGTTATCTACCCTTAGTCATGGCTACGGACAATGTATCTATTGCGCCCACAAATCCCCCAAGAGATAATACATCACAATCTGCATACAATATTCAAAGCATCACATCAGATTCAAGAAGTGTTGTCAACCCCAAAAGCTATATGATATCAATTCACCTAGACCAAAAGAATTATCTTCTCTAGAACTTCCAAATCAGCACATCTCTTAATGGATATGGGTTACAAGAATACATCAACAATACTATGTCTATACCAGCAAGAATGACTGCAGATCCTGAAGGAAATCTGATAGTCAACAAGGATATACACATTATAAAAGGCAAGACAACTAATTTTTTCATGGCTTTTCTTATCAATTAGTGCAAATCTACTACTACAACTAATTAGATGCAAAAGCACTCAGAAAATTTGGAATAAATTTGAAAAAACTTTCAATAGTCAATCATTTGCCCAGATAATGCATCATAGAAGACAACTAAATGCTATAACCAAAGACTCTATGACCATGAAAAAATATCAACCATGCAACTTACTTAAAGTTGCAGGACACAAAATCTCATATGCTGAACAAGTCTTAATCGTCTTGAATGGCTTAGATGATGACTGTGAATAATTGTTACTTTTATGTCATCTCAACCCATTACTCCATCTCTTGACCATGTTACTTCAAGTCCGATCGCTCAAGAAGGAAGACTAGAGTACAAGAAGCAGTGCACAGAGCTATCTGTGAACTTTGTATCTGCGGCGAAGAACAAGAATCAAGAATGGCAGTCTAACAACATCAACAGTCAAAATAATCAAAGTGGAAATACTAGCTATTATGGAAGAGGTAGAGGCAGATGGAACAGTGGTAATAAAATAAGATGTCATATTTTTGAAAAATTTGGTCATGTAGCAAGCTAGTGCTACTTTAGATTCGATCAAAACTTCTCCATCAATCAGCAAAATAACAACAAAAGAAGTAACAATCCCAATGTTTATATTACCCAAATAAACTCAGACACGAGAAGCCAGACAGATATACCTAGAAATCAAGGGGATGATGCTCTTATTAGAAGTGATAACCTGCAGAATGAAGAATGGTTCCCTGATTCTGGAGCTTCTAATCATATGACAAGCAATCTAAACAATATGAACTTGGGAAACAGGGAATAAATAGGTACATAGTCTGTTCACTTAGGTAATGGTACAACAATTTCTATAACACACACTGGCACTATTAGTGGTAAAAAAAATTCTAAATTATTTGCTCGGAGTACCAAACATTAAGAAAAACTTGATTAGTTTGTCACAATTTGCTAAAGGCAACCATTTCTTTTTCGAATTCTTTCCTGATCACTGTCTTGTAAAAAATTCAACAACCAAAGAAATTTTATTGCAAGGTGATGTGCATAATGAATTATACACATTCAATCTGGTGAAGAACAAAACAAACTCAGACATAAGACAGTGGTGCAATTTATCAAGTACTAACAATGTAACAAAATTAGACATTCTTGAATTATGGCACTGTGAACTTGGACATGCAAACATGAATAGTGTAAGAAATTACTAAAGAGAAATAATATTGAATTCAATAGTACACATTATTCTTTTATATGCACTGCTTGTCAGCTAGGCAAATAACATAAATTTCCATTTCCAAATTCTCAAACAAAATATAATAAACCCCCGGAAATGGTAGTTGTAGTTCTATGGGGTCCAACATGTATTACCTCCGACTATAAATTCAAATATTACATTTCGTTTGTTGATTCAAAATCGAGATTTACATGAGTGTACTTTTTTAAGTCAAAACATGAGACAGGTAACGTAGTCATTCAATTTGTAACATATTGACTCGGTTTGTGACCAAGCCACACAAAGCTTGGATATTAACGATCAAGTTGAAAAAGTGGTTCATATGCCCAGGAAGTCGACATAAAGGGCTCGGCTCGTAGTGCGTGATTAGGAATTCTCGGATCCCAACTATCAGCTCGTGGTTACTAGCTTACAGAAACCCATTCGCGGACTCGAGCATCACCCACTCGAGCATGAGAGAATGGAATTGTTTTGGGTCGAGGGATAGTGATCCAATCCACCTGAAGCCTGATAGAGAATATGAAGACTCATTCAACCAACATTCTCCACAAGTCGAAAAGTACGAATCTGCTGCCACGTGTCACGAACCGCCTTAGTAACTACATCTCCACTCACTCATGAACCGCTCTGAAATTTCCGGGATTAGCGCTATGTCATCCCGCGACCCCCCTACCAGATTTTCCTATAGATACACCACAATACACCATTTAGAAGGATCTTTTGGTTCTCTACCTACGTAAACTCCTTCATCAACGATATCTCTTTGTTTATTTTAGGTTATTCTCTAAGTTCCAGAGTATATTTTAACGAAACTGGAGAGATTATTAATTGTACCAGTGAAATTGAGTGGCTATTATATTGTATTTGTAATCAGTTCATCAATCAAAGAAGCATAAAGTGGATGTAGGCTCGTTAACACCGAACCACTATAAATCCTACGTTTGATTCTCTTTTTTTTATATGTTTTGAGTTTTTCTCTTAAATTATCAGTCAATTGGGTGTAAGAACCACTTTTTGGTCTAACATTTTGGTGCTTTCACTGAGAAATTTGAATTTTTAGCATTTAGGATTATCGTTCTACCTTTTGGATTCTTTAGTCCGAAGGAGATAGTCCACATTTTCGCTATTCTCGAAGATTTCATTCATTTAAGCAAATCGGAATTTTATGGCTCTAAAGGAAGCTAAGGATTCACAAACTTCTCGAGCAAACAAGGAGAACGAGGAAAGAATAAATGATGTGCATGTTCACATGGCCAGCTCACAGGGGGGACACGAATAGGTAAGGAGGCCGCGATTTGATCCTAAGACACCAATGTGACCCAAACAGGAGCTGAAATACCGGAGGAACCAAATCGTCATGTCGCTACTCGATCCCTGGGGGGAGACCCGAACCCTTCAATCAACATTTGTGTACCAACTCTGCCTATCTCAAACACTCCTCCAACCCAATTCGAACAGGTTATAGTAGAGGCCGGTACTTCTACTCGAGCCAATGCAAATGCTCTAATGCTAGCCGCGACAACTAGTAATCATCCAACTGCCTCTGCACCTGTTTCGCACTTGGATTTCTCACACCTGCTCGATATGTTGGATAGAACTAATGATGCTTTAGAAGCCCAAAGACGTGATATTTTTGCTATGCGAGAAAACATGAAAGCTATGTGTAGACAGATAGACGAACTTCGTTGGTAGAGAACACCCTCTCCGACTCATCATCTCACTGTAGATCAGTCATCTTCTTTGGAGGAAAGGCATCTGTTTTCACCAAAAATGGTTCAAAACACCAACGGTACGTGAACCGTACTTACCAATGTGGTTAGAAAGTAAATGGAGCCACAATCAACAAAGATTAAAAGTAAAAAATGTGAGGAAAGTAAAACTGAGATATGGTTTTAGTGGTTCGGCCCTAAGCTAGGCCTACATCCACTATGAAGATAGCTTTCATAATCATGACAATGGTTACAAAGCATTCAAACTCTCTTTAAACATGCATCCTCTCTCCTTTACAACATATTCTCTCTCTCACATATAAATTCCACTTAAATTCATGGAACTCAATGGAGAGATGATGAGATCCATGAAGGAGAAGGATAGGCTAGCAGAGGAGAAGGAGAGTATCCTTGTTTGAGAGGAGGATGAAGGAGAGTCTTCAATCTCTTTGCCACTTAGGTGATCTCAATGGATGCCATGGCCAAATGGATGAAAGATCTTCAAATGTAGATGATGATGGTTGGAATGCTAAGGAATAGTGGAGGGAAGAATCCGACAGCACTTCGTGGTTGTAAGGACCAGATCCCCTTTATGGTGGAAGCCATGGCCTATTTATAGGTCATCTCCCCTGAAGAAATGAGCTGAAATTCATATATGCAGGCTACGGGTCGCTCGTCCCATTAATTACTAAGATGCTACCGCCTAGTTGTAGCCAACTGTCGATAGCTGCATCCAGCTGTCCTGTGTGAGCGACTTCATAGGAGCGAGCGATTGCATAGATTCGAGCAGATTGATTGGGCGGTTAGGTGATAAGTATGCGGGCGACTGGTCAGAGCTTTAGGATCAGTGTATCGACGACTGACTGAGCATCATGTTAAGCCTTTTAACGATTGACCGATGGATAGCATCTAGTTGGAGCAATTATATCTGATTGTAGATGAACGGGCGACCAGCACCGTAGTCTGTAGGCTAGCGACCAAGGTTTGTAGAGCAGATGTAAGTGCGACCCTGAGTTGGTATCCAATCAAACGGTGGGTAGCATCGGATTAAAGTAGTAACATCTGATTGGAGAATGAACGAATGACTACCATTGTGGAATGCGGGCAAGAAAATGATGTATGTATAAATCATCATACTTTGGGTTATTTTCCAAAAAGAGCATATGTGAATGACCGAGGTAGCTTGAACAAGTGACCGAGGAGGATGTGCGGCATGTCGTAAGGTTTATCCCTTGTTTGCACAAACGAACTCTCTATATGGTCGAGCTAAGATGTTATGCTCGACCCAGTTCTGATGAGCGGACGAACTAGCTGTCCCTATAGGTAGAGCGAGTTATCTTTATGCACGAGCAGTTTCCAAGAGTGTATGAGTTATTCTGCATTTATGCTCCCTAGTGATTGAACGACCGATCACTTTGATACTAAAATGAGTGACAAGCGACCCTTAATTACGCTCGAGCCGCGCCGGTCTTAAGTCTTGGTTCATATGTATGACCTCTTTATTCGGTTGATTTATGCTTGACCATGCTTCTGATGAAGGAATGACTCAATCTGGAATGATAGACAGATTAAATTTATGTTCTTGTGCGAACGGTTTGCAGAAGATTTGTTGGCATGACCGAACGACCTCTTACATTATGCTCGAACGTTAACCTGTGTTCGAACCTTACTTCTAGTTTCGACCAGTTCATGTACGAACGACCCGGGTATAAACATGCGAGTTGTTTGATGTTTGAACGACATGATTGTTTGTCTCGTAGCCTTAACTTAGACTAAATTGTCCAATGTGTGTGCGAATCTTGAGGGATAACAGCATCCACGTCAGATAAGGCCATACGAAAGACCCAAGAACATTGATCAAGTGACATTCAGATAATTAGGATCTTGTAAAGACATAACTCGTGTCTTGGGACCCGATAACCCAAGTCCGACAGAACCAATGTTGCTACCAACGCAAGGATCTCGTGTCCTTCCCACAGATCCTAACATTACTAACCCTTCTCAGCGACAGCTCCTTCAGCCTACTCGTCCTATGAATGACCGGGACCCTGGTAGGCGTGAATGACCCACTCCCGCAAGGAGTCAAGTAATGCCACCCGATGTGGGAACTGTACATATTAGAAGTACCAGAAGTGAAGATTTGGAGCCAATGCTAACTAACACTAAGGTGAAAGCAATGGTACTGTGACGGCCCGCCCCGCACCAGCTGATATTCCCAATGAAATGCGTTGTACCGACGTCCAACCGGCATGGGACGGTCATCAAAAGAAAGGAAAAAAGGGAAGGAATTTGAACAGTGAACCATCAAAGAACCTGTAGTATATCTCACAATGCATGGAATAAAATATAATAATAACATAACTTGACATAAAATAGGCGAGACAGTGCATAAGCTGAAAACTAAACCATCATAGTAGCGGAAAATTAGAAATACAGCTTATGATCCAAACCACCATTACTACAACTTTTAAAACTGTCTCTAAGAAAAATAGGAAGGTACACTACTAATGCCCAAAGTAGTGACCAGAAATAACACAGGGAGAATATATGGGAATGATACGTGTAATCCTCCTGCTCGTCTTCGAACAGTTACTCATGCATAACCAGCTAACCTGTCTCTAGTCTGCTCGTTTAGGAGAACCCAGAGTAATAAGAAGAGACATAAAACTCTGGGTCAGACAAAAGTCTGTTATGAGCGATAAGCAGCAAAAAAAAAAAAAAAAAAAAAAAAAAAACAGAACAATTACAGGTATACATAACCATACCTGAACCTGGACCTGCAACCAAATAGTTAGCACAACAGTATGTACAATACTCTAAGGTGACACTAACACATGGTGTGAAAATAATGGGGGAGGGGGTGTGCATGTCATAGTGATAACAAACATCAAACATAGAAATCATCCTCACATCTCTCACTCGGTGCGTAAAGTATACGATATCCACCACTTTGATCACCCAATTCTTGGTTACGATCACTCTGCCCTATGGAGTCATGACGGCTCCACTGCACTGATTTGTAACCACTAATACTTTGCTATGTCCACTCTGCCCCATGGAGTCATGAAAACTCCACTGCACTGGCTCATATCCCTGCCATGATCACTTTTCCCCATGGAGTCATGACAACTCCACTGCACTGATCCATAGCCAATATTTGTCTCTTAGTGGTGAGTCAAAGCTATAGACATCGATAACCCCTTTGCACACGTCCCGCAGCAAAGTACGACCCATGAAGTTCACTCCTTGGTTCCCATCTGGATCCTGAGTTACAACTTCTCATTTGGACTACCTTTGCATATCGGGTTTTGGTCATTATACCGTTTTCACTTTAGTTCCATTCAGTTCGAGATATGCAATAGCTCACGATTTGGAAGCATGCTCGGCTCGTGGTCTCTATCTCCGATTTGTGACATTGTTTCATGGGTCCTGCTCGTGGACCACCTTTGGGTTGTGGGGTCCACTCGTGACCCCTGTCCAGGTCGTGACGGTGAGCTCGGGTCATGGCCTTTCTCCCGGTTCATGGTTTTCAATCGTGGTGTGCAGCTCGTGAGTACCTGCCCAGCTCATCATTCCAGTTCGTGATGCAGGACTCATGGTGCTTCATCCAGGTCATCGGCTCACCATGGTTTGACTCGTGGCATCTGTTCATGATTTGTAGAGGGGATCATGAGTGGGGTAGGGTCATGATGGTCATTCACGATTGGGGTGTTTCACGAACGTGCCCATGACCATTTCTTGCAACTTTTCCAGCGAGCCATATTCTCCATACGACGGCGTGTTCGGTCACTCTAGGTTTTCTATGCAATCACAGATCATTACAAACTGTCATAGCAACATGTAAAATCGACCATAAGCACCAAAACAACAATATAACATGTTAATATGAATCAAACATACCCAAAAACCAATGTTTTCCCCTTAATCATGTTTAATCAAATCTAATGATAGGATTAGCAAAACATATCCAAATTAAACATAATTTCTAATAGAGGCATAAAATATTATTTCGGAATTTCTAAATATTTTTCTAGAATTTTAACAAGCATAATTTTGCTAATTATCACTAATCACCCCTTATTAGCCGTAATTAGTGAAAAACAATGCAAATCACTCACCTTAGCCACAAATGAATTATAGATCTAAACTTTACTACTGTTTTGGGGCGGCTTCCAAAGCAACACAACAGCTCCAACTCTGATTTGACACTAATCTTCCTTGATTTGGTGTTGATTAAGCTAATACTCGATTAGAAAGTGATTTCAGATGAATTTAGAAGCTAGAGGCCATTGTAAAGGTTGAAGAGAGGTAAGTGGCGGCTGTAAAAATAAATAAAAAACTGAATTCCCTAACCCTATCAGCCCTCTCATAGCCCTAATCCGGAAATGAGTTATGGGCCTAGCTGCTAATCACCCTAATTAGGCCCCATTAAGCTTTTTTTTACCTTCCAAACCTTGTTTTAGACATATCTCCCAAACGGTAAGTCCGTTGGCTAACGTGATCACTCTATGGAAAGGTAAACCATAATCCGAATCCAATGGAGGTGGTTTCAGGTCAAAACTCCTTACCAATCAAAAGTTATAGGCAAAACAATATTCACCAGGGGTAAAATGGTCATTTAAAATTCGGAAAAAACCGTGAACATGAGAAATGACTCCAATAGTCATTCCCCAAATTACACGACTATACAACTTCGTATGAAAATGAAATAAATATGCCTCCAAAGTGTAGAATGCGGGTCGTTACATTCTCTCCCCTTAAGAAATTTCGCCCTCGAAATTCCTTAACCAAAACATACAATGGGTCCCACATGCCTATCAGCCATTTACAAACAATCAAACACACATAATAACACAACAAGTCTACCCTAGCATGCAGAATAGCTAAATTGCAATTAAAATCCTACCAGATAAAGAGTTCTGGATACGACTCCCTAATGCTCTCCTCTGTTTCCCAAGTACAGTCATGCTCGTTATCATCCCACTGAGCCTTGACCGTTTTCACTGCCTTCCTTCGAAGTTGCTTCGTATCGTAATCGACAATACGGATCGGCCTGCGGTTCCCAACCGCCTCAGGTTCTACTTCGATGTCATCCAACTGATCCAGTGAAATAGTCATATCGGGATCGTGTACAAACTTCCTTAACTGGGAAACATGAAATACGTTGTGAGCTCCCGCCATCTTGTCAGGTAATTCAACTTTATATGCTAAATTCCCAACTTGTTCAAGAACTGGGAATGGATCAACAAATTTTGGTGCTAACTTGCCTTTCCTACCAAATCGAATCACGCTCTTTAACGGAGAAATCTTGACAAACACCAAGTCACCAATGGAGAATTTCAATTCTCTTCGCCTCTTATCAGCATAACTCTTCTGGCTATCTTAGGCAGCCTTCATTCGCAGTTGGATAACCTTGACCTTATCTGAGGTTTCACTTATCACATCCGGTCCAAGCACAAATTTCACGCTGGTTTCTAACCAATATGATAGTGAGTTGCACGGTCTTTCTATAAAGCTTCAAATGGAGCCATACCAATACTGGACTGATAACTATTATTATATGCGAATTCAACCAGATGCAAATGGTCATCCTATGATCCTCCAAAATCTAATATGCAAGCTCTTAAGAGATCATCTAATACTCGATTCACCCTCTCTGTCTGACCATCGGTTTGAGGATGGTACGCGGTACTGAGATGTAATTCTAATCCTAAAGCCTCTTGTATGCTCTTCCAAAACCCACTAGTAAACAACGGATCTCGGTCACTCACAATGCTTTTGGGTACTCCATGAAATCTCATTACCCACTTCATATACAATTTTGCTAACTTAGCTGTTGTTCTGGTCGACTTGACTGGTATAAACTTTGCGCTTTTGGTCAATCAATCCACGATCACCCAAATGCTATCATGGCCCAATCTAGTCCTTGTTAACCCATCAATGAAATCCACTAAGACTTGTTCCCATTTCCAATCTGGAATTTCCAATGGTTGCAGCAAACCACTAGGTTTCTTTTGGTCGGCTTTAACAAGCTGGCAATTCATGCATTTGGATATAAACTTCCCAACGTCCCTTTTCATCGCTTCCCAGTAGTAGGTCTTCTTCATGTCTCGATACATTTTGTTACCACCGAGATGTATAGTCAGTATTGAGTGATGACATTCTCTAAGCACTTCATCTCTCAATCCATTGACATTGGGCACAACTAGTCTCGCATTCTTTCTAAGCCATCCATCTTGATCAAGCCCATACTTGTTCATCTCCTCGTCAATTCCCATTTCTAACTTGGAGATGATTTCTAATAGATGAGGTTCGTCCCTCTGACTGGAACCAATCCGCTCGATCAAAGTGGGTCTGATCGTCAAACTTGCTAACATTTCTGGATCCAGTTCGCACTTTGGTCTGAAATCATACCTAGCGATATACTCCAGTTGCTTCCATTCCAGAAACATAGCCCATAAACTGGCACGTCTCCTACTTAATGCATCAACTACCTCATTGCCCTTTCCTGGTGTATATAAGATATCGAAATCATAGGAAGCCAAGAATTCTAACCACCTTTGTTGTCAGAGATTTAGATCCTTCTGAGAAAAGAGAAACTTAAACGATTTATGATCGGTAAACAACTCGAATCTTTCTCCCAAGAGATAGTGTCTCCATATCTTCAATGCGAACACAATCGCTGCCAATTCCAAATCATGGGTAGGATATCTTTTCTCGTGCGGTTTCAGTTGTCGACTAGCATAAGCTACAACCCTACATCCTTGCATCAATACAGCACCTAGTCTGGTACCACATGCATGTGTGTATACTGTCATCTCTTCATTACCTTTAGGAATGACTAACAATGGTGTGCGCATCAACTTTACTTTCAGACTCTTAAATGCATTTTCACACCTTCCGTCCCAGACGAAAACTTGATTCTTTTTGGTCAACTGAGTTAACGGTGCCGCTATCTTGGAGAAGTCTTGGATATACTTACGATAATATCCAGCTAATCCCAAGAAACTTCTTACCTCTGTTGCATTCTTGGGCGGAGACCAATCTTGTACCGTAGCCACCTTCGCAGGATCCACGGCTATATCATTCTATGAAACAGCATGGCCCAAGAATCTCACTTCCCTCCTCCAGAACTGACATTTTGAAAACTTCACTTTTAATTGGTGTTTCCTCAACACCTCCATCACTATCCTCAAATGTTCCTTGTGTTCTTCTTCTGTCCTCGAGTAAACCAAGATATAATCTATAAACACAAGAACAAGCTTATTCGATTGATCCCTGAATACTCTGTTCATAAGATCCACAAAATATGTTGGTGCATTGGTCAACCCAAATGGCATGACCAACCACTCATAGAATCCAGACGACGTCTGAAAGGCCGTTTTAGGAATTCTCTTAGCTGCTACTCGGAGCTGATGAAATCCTGTTGCGAGGTCCAACTGGGAGAACACTCTTGCTCCTTATAGTTGATCAAACAAATCATCTACCCATGGAAGAGGATACTTATTCTTCCTTGTCACTTTATTCAACTCGCGATAGTCCACAAATAAATGAAGGGAACCATCTGCCTTAGTGGCAAATACAACTGGTGCTCCCCACTTGGAAACACTTCTTCTGATAATTCTCTTCTTCAAAAGATTGCTTACTTGCACCCCGAGCTCTCGCTGCTCCCGTGGTGCCATATGATGAAGTGGCATCACTATAGGTCTGGCATCTTTCACTATATCAATACGGAACTCAATCCCTCGATGTGGTGGAAGTCGGGTCACTTCCCCGAAGATGTCTGGATACTGGCCAGCAATGGGAACCCCAGATAACTCGTCCTGCGGAATGTCGAGGGAATTTAGAAAATTAGCCATCACCTCATCACTAGGTAGGCCACCAAACACTACCCTCCACCCATCATCCGCCTTAATAGTCATTGAAAGTCCGTCACAGTCTACAACCACCCCATATCGTTGGAGCCAATCGACTCCTAAAATAATGCCAAACCCAGTAAAGCCCAAAACAAAGCAATTACAAGCAAACATACATCCATGACTCGATAAGACTAAATTTCGACAAATCATACTAAGGCTACTCGAACCACCAACCGGGTTCGTCACCACTAAAGGTCTATCGACTATCTCGGGTTCCAACTCCAACCTACCTACCAGGTCACTAGATATGAAGGAACGGGAAGCTCCAGTATCAAACAGTACTCGAACAGGACCATCATAAATAGAAAGCATTCCTTGAATGACGACATTCTTTCCTTTCTCCGCCGGAGTTGGGGCATTCGACGAAGATGGAACAACATTAATAGCATATGCTTTCACAATCTGCTTCTCTTTAGGAGGTTGTGGACACTTATCCTTATGATATCCCACTTGGCCGCAATTGAAGCACTTCCTGTCCGCTGGCTTTGCTCGACATTCTTTAGCATAATAGCCATTTTTGCCACAGTTAAAGCACTCTATATCTTTCTTAATCTTCTTCTGACCATCCTTAGCTTGGTTATGTTTCCTCTTATTTTGTGAATTACTCTTGCCTCCAATGCTTGTTTGCGGCTTTGGCTCACCTGCAGATGCAACAACAACTTCAGTCTTAGGCTTAGAATAATGGCTCTTTGATATCAATGCTTTCCCAACAATTGATTAAAAAGTCTCATTAATATGGTTTATAAGCCTTTCCCCCAAGTATTGATCTAAGCCTGTTATGAACTTCTCATTCTTCTTTTTGGGAGTATCGATGAGAGATAATCCATACTTATATAAAGTGTTGAACTCAGCAATTTATTCCTAGACTGCCCTACCATTATGTTTAAGCTCCAAGAACTTCCTAAACAACTCTAACTTCTGGGCAGTTGGGATAAACTTGTCACTAAAGTGAGCTTTAAATTGATTCCATGTAACATAATCCTCAAGAGTAGCCGCCTTAATAGCATTCCACCAATTTATAGCCCGTCCTTGCAGCTGACGGGATGTTAGCTTCCTCTTCGTCGTGTCTTCGATTCCCAAATCCTCGAAGATGCGCTAAAGCTATCAAGCCAATCTTGAACTTTTGTAGCCGATTCCGTTCCGTGGAACGGCTTCCCACCAAGACTAGTGTAGTCCTTACAGAGCTTGGCGAAATTGGCTGTAGGCGCCTGCACCGCTGCACCACCACCATTTGCAGCATTAGGAGCTGCTCCGTGAACATCTCTAAGCATCTCTGGTAGGAAGGTAGTAAACATTGTCCTCACGTCAGGAGCATTCCTATTATTGGCTCTTGAACCAGTATTCCTCATATATCGGCTCATCTTTCAATCTATAAAGAGAAACGATTAACCATCTCTTCAGTGGTGCCAGTGTAGTGCGATTTCATCCTTAGATATACTAATAGTATATACATATAACTTTTGAAAATCCAAAATATAACAAATATGCACTCTCATAAACATACTATCTCTCCCTGGTGTCTTTCCCTAGGTTAACTACGCAACCTAGAGCTCTGGTACCAAATGTGATGGCCCGGCCTGCACCAACCAACATTCCCAATGAAATGCACTGTACCGACGTCCAACCGGCACGGGACGGTTGTCAAAAGAAAGGAAAAAGGGAAGGAATTTGAACGGTGTACCATCAAAGAACCTGTAGTACATCTCACAGCGCATGG
Source organism: Allium sativum (assembly GCA_030737875.1). NCBI lineage: Eukaryota > Viridiplantae > Streptophyta > Magnoliopsida > Asparagales > Amaryllidaceae > Allium > Allium sativum. Next base: position 247,086,685 of record CM060924.1, read on the forward strand.
AATAAAATATAATAATAACATAACTTGACATAAAACAGGCAAGACAATGCATAAGCTGAAAACTAAACCATCATAGCAGCGGAAAATTTGAAATACAACTTATGATCCAAACCACCATTACTACAACTTTTAAAATTTGTCTCTAAGAAAAATAGGAAGGTACACTACTAATTCCCAAAGTAGTGACCAACAACAACACAGGGAGTATATATGGGAATGATACGTGTAAGCCTCCTGCTCGTCTCCGAATAGCTACTCATGCATAACTAGCTAACCTGTCTCTATTCTGCTCGTTTAGGAGCACCCAGAGTAATAAGAAGAGACATAAAACTCTGGGTCAGACAAAAGTTTGGTATGAGCGATAAGCAACAAAAAAAAAACAGAACAATAACAGGTATATATAACCATACCTGAACCTGGACCTGCAACCAAAGAGTTAGCACAACAGTATGTACAATACTCTAAGGTGACACTAACACATTGTGTGAAAATAATGGGGGAGGGGGTGTGCATGTCATGGTGATAACAAACATAGCAATCATCCCCACATCTCTCACTCAGTGCGTAAAGTATAAGATATCCACCACTTTGATCACCCAATTCTTTGTTACGATCACTCTGCCCCCATGGAATCATGACGGCTCCATTGCACTGATCCGTAACCGCTAATACTTTGCTATGTCCACTCTGCCCCATGGAGTCATGACAACACCACTGCACTGGATCATTGCCCTGCTATGATCACTATGCCCCTATGGAGTCATGACAATTCCACTGCACTGATCCATAGCCAATATCCATCTCTCAGTGGTGAGTCAAAGCTATAGACATCGATAACCCCTTTGCACATGTCCCGCAACAAAGTCCGACTCATGAAGTTCACTCCTTGGTTCCCATCTGAATCATGTGTTACAACTTCTCATTTGGACTACCTTTGCGTATCGGGTTTTGGTCATTATCCCGTTTGCACTTTAGTTCCACTCAGTTTGCGATATGCAGTAGCTCATGGTTCGGAAGCATACTCGGCTTCTGGTCTCCATCTCCGATTCATGACATTGGTTCGTGGGTCCTGCTCGTGGACCACCTTCGGGTCGTGGAGTCCACTTGTGACCTCTTTCCATGTCGTGATGGTGAGCTCGGGTCGTGGCCTTCCTCCTGGTTCGTGATATTTAATCGTGGTGTGCAGCTCGTGAGTCCCAGCCCAACTCGTCATTCTGGTTCGTGATGTAAGACTCGTGGTGCTTTATCCAGGTCATCGTCTCACCATGGTTCGACTCATGGCATCGGTTCGTGATTTGTAGAGGGAAGCACGAGTGGGGTCGGGTCGTGATGGTCCTTCACGATCGGGGTGTTTCACGAACGGGTCCACGACCATTTCCTGCAAGTTTTCCAGCAAGCTATATTAGCCATACGACTGCGTTTTCGGCCATTCTAACTTTTCTATGTAATCACAAATCATGCCAAACAGTCATAAAAACATGTAAAATCGACCATAAGCACCAAAACAACAATATAACATGTTAATATGGATCAAACATAACCAAAAACCCATGTTTTCCCCTTAATCATGTTTAATCAAATCTAATGATAGAATTAGCAAAACATATCCAAATTAACCCAAATTTCTAACTTAGGCATAAAATATTATTTCAGAATTTCTAAATATTTTTCCAGAATTTTAACATGCATAATTTTACTAATTATCACTAATCACCCCCTAATTAGCCGTAATTAGTGAAAAACAATGCAAATCACTCACCTTAGTCACAAATGAATTATAGATCTGAACATTACTACTATTTTAGGGGTGGTTTCCAATGCAACACAGCAGCTCCAACTCTGATTTGACCCTAACCTTCCTTGATTTGGTGTAGATTAAGCTAATACTCAATTAGAAAGTGATTTGAGATGAATTTAGAAGGTGGAGGCCATTGTTAGGGTTGAAGAGAGGTAAGTGGCGGCTGTAAAAATAAATAAAAACTGAATTACCTAACCCTATCAGCCCTAATCCCGAAATGAGTTATGGGCCTAGCTGATAATTACCCTAATTAGGCCCGGTTAAGCTATTTTTCACCTTTCAAACCTTGTTTCAGCCATATCTCCCAAACGGAAAGTCCGTTTGGCTAATGTGACCACTCTGTAGAAAGGTAAACCATCATCCAAATCCAATGGAAGTGGTTTCAGGTCAAAGCTCCTTACCAATCAAAAGTTATAGGCAAAACAAGATTCTACATTGGCAAAATGGTCATTTAAAATTCGGCAAAAATCGTGAACTTGGGAAATGACTCCAATAGTCGTTCCCCAAAGTTACACGACTATACGACCTTATATAAAAATGAAATAAATATTCTACAATCCTCCAGTATGTAGAATGTGAATCATTATAGGTACGCTAGATTATGGCCGAGATTAAGGGTTACACCAACGAAGATTGGGGCATTGAGTGTATCCATACCTCTTTTAGTAAAGATATTCTGGATTTTTAGTTCCCAGACGATTTAATCTGCCTACAATGGATCAATATGAAGGAAGAACCGACCCAAGGCAGCACTTGATGAGGTATTCATGGTACATGAATGCCGCGACAACTCCCGATGCCATGAAATGCAAGACTTTTCCCATATATCTTGAAGACGTCTCATTGATGTGGTTTACCCGACACCCACCTCGATCAGTTTCCAGTTTCAAAGAGCTAGGTGGAAGCTTCATGAACCAGTTCCGACTCCACGCACGAAAATCTAAGAGTGTCACTGAACTATCCGAAATCAAGCAAGCTCCCGGCGAAACCTTGAAATCATATTTGGACCACTTTAACCTGGTAGTTACCGACGTAAGTGATCCATATGAGCAGACCATTTTGATGGCACTAATTGATGGGGTTGATAAATACACCGAGTTCAGGATATATTTGGCTGGAAAACCACCATTAACCAGGGAACTGTTTTCTGAGAAGGCCAACATTCGGTTGCGTTGGGAGGAAATATATATCAACCGAAAAAGGAAGTTTGACAAGATCCCAAGAGAGGATATCTAGAGCAACGTTGCCATTAAGCAGTCAGGTGATAGCGCCGAAAAAGTCAAGTAAATGTCGGTAATGAGAATGGAGGGAACGATCGCCAAAGCGGGTACGTCGGCAAAAGAAATAGGAATCAGAGAAATGATTCCGAAAAGAGACCTCAATTTCAAACTCTTGAAAATTACACGCCGCTGAGCGACACTTTGGAAAATATCCATGTGGACACTTATAACGTTGTCCAATATAAGAAAGCTCCACCTGGGGATTCAACCGAAAAAGAGTATGAAATCAGAAATTTTGCTTGTTTCATGGAACTTACGAACACTCTACAAATGAATGTCGCCACCTAAGAGATGTTGTAGAGAAGTTACTTCGTGTAGGAAAACTAGATGAATACAAAGTCGCCCCAAAGGACAAAGGGCAACTGGGACAAGCACCAAACCAGAATAAACCTGATCCTAGACCTACTGCCTAGCAAAAGTCATAGTTATCAATACCATCATTGGAGGACCACATCCGGCTGGATTCAGCAACAAGACCATGGGGCAATCATTAATGCTGCTAAACACCCAGAAGTGGGGGAGTGCAGCAATCTTAAGGAAACCACGCCCGTGAAACAATTAAAGACAACAACAGATGATTTTATCTTCTGAGACAGAGAGAATATAGGAGTTGAAGCACCCAGTGTCGATCCATTGGTGATAACTACCACTATCAGACCGACATTGGTACGGAAAGTCCTTGTGCATTGCGGGAGTTCCATCAACATCCTGTTTAAAAAAGCTTTTGATCAAATAAAGCTAAAAATGATGGATTTAAAGTCGTGTGGAGGTTGGATATATGGTTTTAATGGATCCTCAACAGCTCCAATTAGTATAGTGGACTTGTCTGTAGAGCCAGGAGAGGGAGATCGCTGAAGATTAAGGATCCTCCGTTCGTGATCATGGATATTGATTCGCAATACAATGCCTTCTTAGGCCGACTGGCCCTTACAGAGTTTAGGTCTACATCGTACCTTGGTGCCTAATGATGAAATTCCTAAACAATGTCAGAATAGGGATGGTTCGTGGTGACCGGGTTACTGGAAGAGCTTGTTATATAACATAGATAAAAATGCTACGCAACGGAAGGGGCACGGAACCTAAGAATGCTTCCATACCTACCGAGGAGAGATCAGCGTAACAAGTAAAGAAAATAGCGCCAAGGGATTCCCTAACGACCTGCTTGAAGACATTGATCCTAGAGAGGATGAAGAACTGGGATGTAGGAAGGCGACACTTAATGAAGTGACTGTGGACATTCCAATTGATAACGACGACCCAACGAAGGTCTTGAAAATCGGATCTCACTTGGATTCCTTCCGGACGAGGGAATTAATAGACTTTCTAAAAGAAAAACTAGATGTGTTCGCTTGGAATCACTCTAATATGTATGATATTTTCCCTTCAATAATGAGCCATTCACTAAGTATAAACCCAAAGAATCCTCCTGTGAAACAAAAAAGGCGCATGCTGGGCCCAGAGAGGTCGACCGCCTTAAAAGAGGAAGTAGGGAAGTTAAGAGATAACGGGTTCATCAGAAATCAACATATCCTTACTGGATAAACCCCATTCTAGTCAATAAATCCAATGGGAAGTGGCGAACATGTATCGACTTTTTTGATCTAAACAAAGCTTGCCCGAAGGACAACTTTCCACTGCCCAGAATTGACCAACTAGTAGACTCAACGGCGGGACACGAACTTCTCTCTCTCATGGATGCATATTCAGGGTACAACCAGTTTCCCATGCACGTCCCAGATCAGAAACACACCAGTTTTATCACGTTGTTAGGGTTGTACTGTTATGTAGTGATGCCTTTCGGATTAAAGAATGCTGGAGCCACCTATTAACGCTTAGTGAATCGAATGTTTTACAACCAAATTGGGAAGAAGATGGAAGATTATTTAGATGATACGCTGGTGAAGTCCAAGCGATCGTCCGAACACACAACAGACTTAGCAAAGATGTTTGGAATTCTCCGACGATACGGAATGAAGTTAAATCCACTGAAGTGCTCATTTGGAGTAGCATCAGGAAAATTCCATGGTTTCATAGTCAGCTCTCGTCGGAACAAGATTAATCCTGATCAGATCACATCAATCAAGAATATTGAAGAACCACGAAAGATCAAAGATGTCCAGAGTTTAGTAGGGAAGGTCGCTGCATTGAGCAAGTTTATTTCTAAGGCTACATACAAGTGCGTTCCTTTCTTCGATTTGATAAAATGTGGGAAACACAATTTTAAGTGGACCCCAGATTTTATAGAAGCCTTCCAAAACCTGTTAGATCTTTTAGAGAAACCTCCAATATTGTCTAAGCCGGTGGACTATAAAGAATTGTTCAAATATTTGGCAGTGTCATCTCATGCCATTAGTTCAGCCCTGGTACGAGAGGAAGATAAGGTTCAATGGCCGGAATATTATGTGAGCAAGAAGTTAGCGGCAGAAGAACGCAACTCTCCAAAGATAGAAAAACTTGCTTATAGCTTATTGATCGCTTCCAGAAAACTCCGCAATTATTTTCAAGGCCATCCAATCATTGTGTATATCGATCAATCGCTCCGACAAGTCTTATAATAACCCGAAGCGTCTGGACGATTACTTAAGTGGAATATTAAGCTAAGCCAGTTCGACCTAAAGTTCCAACCCAGAGAGTCAATAAGGAGGCAAGCATTAGCCGACTTCATCGCTGAATTCACGAACCCTGAGGATGATTGGCTAGATGAAGAAACCAACCCCTCTGAGCAGAAGCTGGAATCTAGCATATGGAAGCTGTACACAGACGGTGCTAGAAATAACCGAGGGTCCGGTGCCGGAGTTGTATTAATAAATCTTGAAAAACGACCGATTTACTATGCTCTCGGATTGGAATTTTCCGCTACTAAAAACGATTATGAGTACAAAGCCATGATTGTCAGGTTGAAGTTCGCTAAGGAATTGAGAGTAGCAACAGTGGATATTTTCCGTGGTTCTCAAATTGTTGTTTGTCAGGTTCGGAAGGAGTTTCAAGCGAAAGGACCCCGACTGGTTACTTACTTGGAAAAAGTAGAGGAATTGTTAGACAGCATAGAACGCTATAGCATATCACATATTCCACGGGCGGAAAATCAAAATGATGATAGTTTAGCCAAGTTATCTAGCTCCGATAACCCGAAAGAAGCAGAAATGATCCCGATTGAAGTGTTAACAGCTCCAAGCATTGATCAGATGAAAACTGACCCAGTGTTGGAAACCGAGCCAGAAAAAGAGTCATGGATGACGCCGATATAGGACTTCCTGCAAAATTGAACACTCCTGACGAAAAAGAGTGAAAGACGGGTTGTGGTTCGCGGAGCATCATGATATGTCATACATGACGGAGTCCTTTACCTGTAAGGATTTTCTGTGCCCTTGCTCCGATGTGTAGCACATGACGACATCAAACGTGTACTAAAAGAAGTGCATGAGGGTGAACGTGGAGATCACATTCGAGATCAAACGTTGGCAAAGTAAATATTACGGTACGACAACTTCTAGCCTACCATAAACAGGGATGCAATAGATTATTCACGATGCTACGGTCAATACCAGAAATTTGCGAAGATTCCTAGAGCACCTCCTAGTCAACTTAAGTCAATGGTGAGCCCATGGTCGTTCGCAGTGTAGGGGACAGACATCATTGGAAGCTTACCAATTGCTACAGGTGGAGCAAAGTATGCAATCGTGGTCGTAGATTACTTTACTAAATGGGCGGAAGCCGAGCCATTAACCACGATTACGACAAAGCGGGTGATAAATTTCATTGTCAGAAACATAATCTGCCGATTCAGTATTCCTAAGGCCATCATAACTGACAATGGAACCAGTTTGACAATATCAAATTCAAAGATTTCTGCCGAAAGTACAAAATCGATAAGTGATATACCGCAGTAGCTCACCCGCAATCAAATGGACAAGTTGAAGCAGTAAACAAGATTATCAAGTCCATTCTCAAGAAGTGAATGAAGCAGGTGAAAGCCATGTGGGTTGATGAATTACCCCTAGCATTGTGAGCTTACAGAACGACCTACAAATCAGCGACTGGTCATACTGCCTACTCGCTTTCATTCAGATCAGAAGCAGTCATTCCAGTGACGTTGGAAGATCCCTCTCATAGGACAACATATTATGATCCGATGATGAATATAGCGCTTCTTCTTGAGCACTTAGATATGATCGAGGAAAAGAGAGATGATGCAGACTTACGCGCCTCAAGGCACCGACACCAAGTTGCTCAATATTACAACAGGAAGGTTCGACTAAGAACCTTTGAACCTAAAGACCTGGTTTTGAAACATGTCTTCCTGACCCTTGTGTTCTTGGGTCCGAAATGGGAAGGATCATATGTCATTCAACGGAAACTTGACAAAGGAGCTTTCAAACTAACAACCGTAGATGTCAACGAAATCCCCAGAGCGTGCAATGCCCAACACTTGCGGCACTATTTGACTTAAGATTGTATTGTTTTTTTGTTTTGTTTTATAAACTATGTACAAAGGTACAACTTACCTAAAATAGTCTAATTGATATAAACAAAATATTATAAAGTGGATGTAGGCAATGATTTGGCCGAACCACTATAAAAATATTGAATTAACTTTTATTGTATTTATTTATTTATTTATATCCTATTATTGTTATATTCTGGGCTTAAAATATAGATCTTGAGTTAAAATTGAGAGTGTGTATGGCACTCAAACTGGTGAGACTCCGCCCTAAGGAATAGGGTGTAGATGGAAAGCCGGAACGAATAGGATGACTGTTTGCATGCTAAATATAAATGACGAGAAGACGACGTCCCAGACTCTAACTCTCGTGATTCGAAAGAGAGTATAAATGATGGGAAGACGATGTCCCCAAGGCATGATGGTGCACCACGATTACAGACCGCCTTGACCACACTCTAACCTGGGCATACGACAAGAGAGTATAAAGGCATTGAGGACAAGTGCCAATGAAAAAGGATCCTTGCCCCACTGAAGGATTGGGCGAAATCTAATGTCGATCCTAATCGATACCGAACAAGCCCTGGCCAGGCATTATATTCAAGATTGATTGGGGGAATATGAATACACATACACATCACACGCCCTATTGTTTACAACTTAGTTTAGTAATTATCTTATATATTGCACAGATTATTGTTTACGGGTATGGAATTTTTTGTTTAATCTGTGATGTGATTTATCATTTGCTACTTAGATTAATAATGTTTTGACTACTAATGTACATGATTAAAACAAATAACAAACTTGCAAATATTTGACATAGGCATAGCAGGGAAACAAACTACTTTATAAGTGCAGGTTTACATAAGGAAGTAATCAAAAGATGCGCGGACCGCACTCGCTACAACAACCGCAGGCCAATGGAAAAAAAATGAAAAGATTAATCTACATTTTACTTTGATTTGGGAGAGTGCTTGGAATATCGAGCAACTTTCTGTTTCTCTTTTTCCTCCTTCTCAGCATCACTAAGAATGCGCTTCTTCGACTTCTGCTTTTCTGAAGGAGTATCTTGGGGAGAAACAGAGGACTGAAATGCTAGTTGAGAGGTGATTGACTTTGAAAGTTTAACAACTATCTTCTACCCAGAAGGGACTGCCTGAATGGGATCAATATTAAGAGGCTCTTCTTCAACTTTTGCTTTTAGAAGCTCATCAGTCTTCGCCTTCATTTCAGCCAAAGTTATGTTTTCGGCCTCTCCCAAATCCCCAGTTACAACAATGTCATCATCTCCCTCGTTTCCTTCGTTGTCATCATCCTCCTTTAAAGCATATATCATATCTCTATCCTTGGGAACTTCAACACTGGACGACACGATGGCTTTCTCAGCAGCTTCTTCTTGCTTCTCCTCGACCTCTCCAGCAAGTTTTGCACCTAAAGAACGAGAAGCAACAATTATTAGCTCAGGGGAAAATTCGGGTTCTTCGATCATTTGGCATACAATACGGCAAAAAGTTGAAATGGTTTTACCAAATTGAGGCGAAAAGGTGGAGATACCTTCGGATGACTTTTCGACAGGAGCGCCAGAGGTTTCCGGAGCTATTTCAGCAATTGGAGATAGGAAAGCTGCCTTGGGAATTCTTGGATTCTCGGGATCATACCCCTTTACTTTAATAGCCCCAGGAGCAACAGATGAAGAACCAGCTTTGATAGTTTCTTTTCCCTTGATCCAGCGTGTCTCCTCCTCCATAGCGGCAAAAATTAGTTTACGCCCTTCGACTAAGCATTCTGGCTCCTCACCCTTCAGGTATTTTCTCATGAGTTCTTCCTCGTCGATGGTATCCACCTTGAGCTGCTGCTTTTCCCAATCAACAACCTGATCCCACACATAGAGCAAAGTCGTTAGATGGTCTTTAATACATGAAATGTCCAAATAGAGAATCACTTGAGCAAAGAATTCTATCATGAGCTCACCATAATCATCCAATTCCTTTTGGGCTTCGGTACGTTGCACATTAGCGTCGGTGGCAGACCTAATAGCAATACTTGCATTCCTCTCAGCTAGAACTTCCCTTGATTCAATTTCCACCAAGTTGGCCTTTAGATTGGAATTATTCTTTAATTACTCCGCTTTCTCCTGATCAAGGCGGGCACAAGATGACTTTGCCTCGATGCTCTCAGACTTAGCACCGTCAATTTTCTTCTTCAAGTCTATGCGCTCCTAACTATGATATTCGAGCTCGGTATGGTAGCGATGTTTTAACTCTTCATATTGTTTCTTGTAGTTGCCAACATCACGTTGTGCGAGAGAAAGTTGAGATTGTTCGTTCTCTACTTCTTTTTCTGTGTCCTTCAAGATACTCTAATCATACTCGGCCATTTCTTTCATGTGAACAATGTCAGTCAATAAATCTTGGATTATTTTGGAAAGATTTCGCGAATACTTGTACATTTCCTTATACTGCTTATCAACTAAGTCTATTTTAGCATTGACTTCGCCTGCCCACTTCAGGGGCACTGGCTAGAGAGAAGGAACGAAAAGAATATTTACGAAGTGATGGTCAGGAAATTGCATTTTCAAAATTTTCAATTTTGCCTCATTTTCGGAGTCGAATGTCACAGGTTTCATTGTTGATAGCTCGAGTTTTCATCGCGCAGTAGGTACAAGGGCTGATTTTCCTTTCTCTTACCCCTTGTCAGAAACTTTGGTTTTATCATGTAGGTTAGAATGCTTCGGTGGTAGCTTTTCCTGATGATGTGCTTCTTTCGGGAGGGTTGGAACCTTGGGTAGTGATTTGTCCCCTACTCGATGGTCCTGATGGCCCTTTTGCTTATCAGTATCTGATCGACTAGAGGAGCAGGAATGTTAAGAATGAGGACGATTTAAGTCGTAGTGTTTCCTGCTATCTCTCCCCCGACTATCACCTCGATCATACTCCGTGTCTGAGTCAAACCTGGGCATACTTAAACGAACATCTCTAAGAGAGTAGCGGTGGCGCGACATATCTCCTGCGAGTTTATATGAATAAATGTCAGAAATCAGGGTTAATATAGTACACAAGTGCTATGACATGCAGTGCAAGTGTAATGTATATGTCCTAAGTGATCCCCCCAACGGATCAGAGCCTGGAGCTAGGCTTGTCTGTGTTGTCTCCCCGACTTTTTCAGGAGTAGCTTCCTCTTTGGATATGGGAAATAATGGTCCCGTACCAATATCCTAAGAAGTAAAGATCTTATCAAGCAAAGAAAGTTTGGATAGACCCTCGAATATGGGGTCTATGTGGGAATATCCACCAATAAAAGACCTAACAGGAGAGGTAGTCTTTGAAGAGAGCTATTTTTCAGCAACTGAGGAGTCTTTCGGATTGTCGTCCTGTTGTCATCTCTGGCGGGTATATTCAAAGCTTCGTCATCTTGAACCGATAATGGGGAAGGACTTTTTGGGAGTGTGTTGGGATTGTCTTTTACCGTTGAGCCTTTATCCCCTTTCTCGATCGAGGCCACAACTTGTCCCTTAATTGGAGGCACGTATTTGTAAGGCTTTCCTTCATGGCCAAGACCCCGCCTTATGTCAAGTAAATTATGCTTGTGCAGAACTTGTCCACTAGACACTTCCTGATGCTAAGGAAATCTAGATTGTCGTTTAGTAGGCGGACCAAGCGGTCTTCGTATAGCCCACCTTCCTCCTTCTTAGGATTGGAAACTGCCAGAATCAAAATCAAAATGGTTAACACACTTGTCGATATGGTTGGAATAAATGCCAAGAATTCTAAAGCTTACTGGATTTTACCATCTTCTCGTGCATCCCTCTTGATGCTTAATGTAAAACCATTCAGATTTCACGTTTCCTAAATTACCATATCCTTCTTTCGAGATTTTCTTATTTGGCGCAGATTCGAAGTAGGTAAAAGATGAAGTTCCCTTTGAATGATGTTTGAAGTGATAAAAGAAGTTCAAATCTTAAAAGGTTAGCTCCGTACCAAGAATTTCCATATATGCCACATATAACGTGTACAGATAGGCGTAAGCATTCGGGTGGAGTTGCATTGGAGATGTAAGTAATCGTCTCAGAAATTCGACGATGAACGACGGGAATGGAGGTATGGCACCAACTGAACACATCACCTTACTAATAGCCATATACTTGTCGGGGGGAGCATGAGGTATGTCCATGCTCTCTGCCACTTTGACATCATCCCACAGGATTCCATGTTTTAAGCATACTCTCATATGCTTTACTTCATCAAGCGTTGAGGCCTCTGAATCACTAAGATTCGCTAAGATGACTGCGCTTTCAAACTCTTCAGGAGCTCGATAATCTCCGATCCCTTCCTCCTCTTCCTCGTCCAGTGTTACTTCATTTCCAAGCGATGTTGCTTGCTCATGTATATTTACTTCGAATTCAGATCCCGAGTTTGAATAATCTGAGTCTGATGGGAGTACGTCGGGATTATAATAAGTGGAAGATTCTGAGGCTTTACTTTTCTTAGATAACCTGGTCGAGCGTCTGCTAGACATGTTTGTTGTGCTGATGGATAAACATTAAGAGTTAGAGTGTAGCTGCCCATGACCCCCATATGTGTGTGTGCTAATATATGCCAGTGCGTGCATTACTGAAAATAAAAGACATATATTATGCAGATAAACATGCAGTCGGTCAAATTATGCTATTCAGTTATGTGTTTGTTCAGTCCAAAAAGACAAGTTAGAAGGCCCTATCCTAACAATCCATCAATATGTTTAAGTTGCATTCGATTTCAATCAGGCAATAAGTTAGTATGTTCAATGAATCCGAGTTGCTAAAATGATTGGAGTCAAGAATCATGATTGGCTCAAATGTTGAGTATGGTTCGCTAATTAAGTGTGGATCACATAGTGGATTGGAACCGTGATTGGAGAATGGTTTACAAACGTGGAATCGACTTGTAATTGGAGTGTGGTAAATGCATCAAAGTCGGCTTGCTCACGTAGCTCGGTTCGCGTCTAAAAACTGGTTCGTGGCCACGAACGGCCAGAGAAATGGGCAAGGCTCGCGATAAGTATTTGACTCGTGAGCTTGGGGGCGGCTTGCTTAATGACTTCAGTTTACACTCCATAGCTCGTTCATAGACGAGTTCGACTCGCCCTTTGGTTAACTCGTAAGCTTCTCTCAAGACAAGCACCGGGGTCGAGTCACAGAAGCTCGACCAAATCCAGTGCTTGTTCCTCATTGCTCACACGAACAGCTGAAGGTCCCATTGCCATCAATGACTGCTTTCATACAAACGAAACACTTCTTCTTCAAACCATCACTTTCAATTCCATACTCGAGTACTGAATCCACGTACAAGCCTATGGACAAACTCGCTCCATTCCATCCTCCAAATCCAAATTCCCTCACTCCCTAATAACCTCACTCCTGCACGTGAACACGACAAAACCTCGATTGATGCCTGAGGGTGAGCACCATCGCCCACGATGGCGGAAACTTCGAGGTAGGCGAGACAGGGATCATTTACAAGGAATAACAGAAATTGACGCAAAAATCATAAATAATTTCCTTGCAATTCAAGGCTAGGAGCAAGAATCGAAAGTTATAACATAGAGTAATATGTAATTACCTATTCAATTAGATTTTAAATCCGGACAGTTTGGGAAAAAAGAAAGTTAGGGTTTCATATTTTGGGATGGTACGATTGCAATGAAAAGTGAAAAAGGAAAATGGCCTGGCTTATATAAGCTCCTTAGTGGGATATTCATATTCCCTCTTGATTTGATGGGTAACATCCCGTTAATTTTGAACATTTAAGTTATTGAACTTAATTTAATTATTGATTTAAGATGGTTTTAAAATAAGAATTAAATGATAAAAGTAACGTAGAATGTATTGGTTTAAATCATGAAACCAATTTATAATGAAATATTGATGTTTTCAATTCGAAGTGATTTAAATAATTTTATATTGAAAACGTCAAAATTCAGTAGCACCGTTTGAAATGATTTTTGATGGTTATTTGCAGTAGCGGCAACCGATGTGTCTCAAATAAAAAAATAAAAATGTAAGATAAAATTACGAAATTTAATATTTGAGATACGTCTAACAAGACATAGCGTAGGAATAAATTTTGTAGTAAAATACGGAAGTTCATTCGGTAGCGTTATGTAACACCCCGAATTTTAGTTAATACTAAAATTCACTAATTACAGGATAAATAATCTCAGATGTGGGAATTGGGGGTAACGGGCTGCGTTATTGCATTCGTCTCGGAAAAATACGCGAAATAGAGTCCGAGTTTTCGAAAATCGGAGTCCGTATGGCCCGGTTATGGCCCAAGGAAGTTTGCAGAAAAATTAGAGCTAAAAACAGATTTAGGAATTTAAATTTAAATTTAAATTTAGAACCAGCGGGGCCAGGCGGGAAGATTCCCGCCTAAGCATGTCGACAGGGCTGTCGACAGGCCTGTCGACAGGGGTGTCGACATGCCTGTCGACTTGCCTGTCGACATGGCGTGTCGAGCCAGGGTGCTTGGGTGCACCAGATCTGGTTTTCTGGCTAGGGCTGGGCTTGGTTCTAGAGATTTCCTAAATCTAACGGACCTAAATTAATCTAGGGTTAATCTAAGGGCCTAAAACACTCTCTTAATCTATAAATACATCCTAAACCTACCTTAATCCATACTAAAAATAGAAATGAAGGCCTCATGCCGCCAAATTAAATCCTAGGAGGGGTCTCCATTAATCTAAGAAGGAAGTTTCAAGCTAATCCCTCTCATATCATTCTCTAATCATCATTATCTTCATAATTAGCAACTAATCCCTCTTCATAAGTTGGTTAATTTTGGGTTTGGTGAGTTTCTATCACTTTAGCATCAATTGTTAAAGTAAGTAGATTGGGTGTAATGAGACTTATGGTCTTAAATGCGGATTAGTGAGTTTGAATCATTTATAATGATGTGTTACTCTATGTTGTTCTATGTTTATTCATATTTGATAAGTTGGTTTATGCATGCTTAATAAGTTGATTTATGCATGTTTAACAAGTTGGTTTATGCATATTTAACAAGTGGATTTATGCATATTTAATGAATGGAATTATGCATGTTTAACAAAGTGAGTTATGCAAGTTAAGTATATGTTTAAATGCAAGTTTAATGTGATATGCAAGTTATGCATGCTTATGCAAGTATATGGATGCTTATGCAAGTCATGTATATGTTTAAATGCAAGATTTATGTGATATGCAAGTTATGCATGCTTATGCGAGTATATGAATGCTTATGCAAGATATGTATATGCTTAAATGACATGATATGCAAGTTATGCATGTTTATGCAAGTTATGTATGCCTATGCAAGTATGTGAATGCTTATGCAAGTTATGTGTATGCTTAAATGCATGTTTAACATGTTATGCAAGTTATGAGAATGACTATATGCAAGTTCAACATGTTATGCAAGATATGTGTATGATGATATGCAAGCTCATATGCAACATGTTATGCAAATCATGTGTATGATAATATGCAAGTTTGGGTTATATGTAGTTGGGTTAATATATGCTCATATATGCAAGTTGACATCCTCCTAACCCATGACAAAGTTGTATGCTAAACCCATGATATTTGTGATGATCTTCCCCTTATTTATGTCATGAAATGAGAACGATTTACGTGGGAAACGATGGGGTTGGTAAATATGTTAATAAGTGAATGGTTGGGTATGATTAAGCATACCATAAAAATAAATTACCATAAGTGGGAATTTACCTATTGAGTTAGGTCTACCCCATGGGAATTTACCTATTGAGTTAGGTCTACCCATGTTATGGAAAACTTGATATTAATTAGGGATAATTAATATGGGGGTGATTAATTAGGTGTAATTAATCGACTAAGACACGAGGTTGGACTCATTTGTAGTGTAAAACTGCCCGGACCCGACCGGCTTAACCAGTTGCTACAAATGTCAGCCCAATGTGAGAGGTCTTAGCCATAAATTAAATACGTGATTAAGGTAAAGACACGAGGTTAGACTCTGTTATGACGTAAGACTGCCCGGATTCTACCGGCTTAACCAGGCGGTCATAACAGCCAGTCTAATGTGGGAGGTCTTTATGGGAGATCACGGTCTTAATTAATTAAGAAACACTTAACCATAGTAGCATGTAGTGGGACATGAGGGGTTAAGTGGGTGCCTTGGGTGGCATGAGGAAATTTTGTGGTTGCCTTGGGTGGCATGTGAAATCTAGTGGGTTGCCTTGGGTGGCAATAGAAAATACGATTAGAATACTTAACCAAGTGGAAACATGTAATTAAACATGATTAAAGGGTTAAGTGGGATACACTAGATATTTGACAAGCTTAAGTAGGTAGCTTGTGGGGGCCCATTTCAACCAATATCCCAAACGTATCTTTGTGGGCTCGACCCATGTCGAGTGACGGGACACGCATATTGGGCTTGATTATAAGAGGCCAAAACGGGTTAGCGGTGGCAACGCAAGTCCAACGGGTTTCATATGCGTGTGTGGGCCCGGGCTGGTAGATAAGCCGTTGTTGCATCGTGTAGATATAAAGCCGTGCACCGTTAGTATTGGGTAGCCACTTTAGGGGAGTGATACACCCCACTGTGGGACCAGCACGGGTATCTACGGTAGGGAGCCGATCGCTTGGGGAGTAGTGGGTACACCTAATGAAGATAGGGGCAGACGGCACCTATGTAGGGGTACACGAAACTACTGGGTAAGAGTTACTAGGTACACCTAGTGGAGATAGGGGCAGACGACACCTATGTAGTGGGCTAGGGGTACATGAAACTACTGGGGAAATTTTCTATGTCCTTGGAAGGGATCAACCTTTAAGTAGGAATGACTGGTGTGGTGCAGTTAGTAATTATCCTTGGGTAGATAGATGCGTCCTGACGGTTATCTTAGTTTATCCTAAGTCTACCAAGCTGCTTAGTGTAGCCATTCATCCCCAGATATTACCGTAGGTCAAGTTTATGTCTTCTCTGGTTACTTTAATGATTGTATTGTTAAAGTTATAGGACTCACTCAGACTTATGTCTGACCCCGTTGTTTTTATCTTTTTCCCAACCCTCAGGTCCTACGGTGGATCCTAGCGGTAGTAGAGCTTGAGCGGATTGCTGTTCCAGTCTTTAGGAGCTTGGGTAGATGTAAAGCTCCAGTTATCCAGTTATCTTTTCTTTTGTTATGGCTATTGTATGAGAGAGTGGGATTATGTACTTCTTTATTTTGATGGATATTGTACTTGACTTTTATCATGGTTTTATGATGTAACCAGACATGTTTATTTCCGCTGTTGTGAGATGATATTTTTAAATTCCAAGTACTAATTATATCCGTCTTGTTGTAATTTCTCTGTTCTATATTCACTAAAATACTCCACCGATGCTATGGCATTCCCTTAGTGAGTGACTATAGCGGGCGTGGGGTGTTACATGTGGTATCAGAGCAAAGGTTACCGGAACAGATAAAATTTTTAGAAAACTATTTTTCTAAAACATTTTTGGAAAAGATATTTTCAAAAACATGTCTTTTAAGAGAAAAGTTTTTGAAAGAAAAGCATAATCCCCAATAGCCATATCTATATCCTTCGAATTCTCCGTTTTGAATCTTTCCTTTTTCGTTTCAGCATGGCCGAGAATCTTAATCTTCCGGAGGGTGTGACGGTACCAGTATGGTATAGGAGATTGATGGAGGCTAGGGCCACCACTGTGGGTCCAGCAAATGTTCCTCCACCAACCGTAGCACCCGATCTTCCTCCTCCCCCTCCTCCTCGCACTGATACTTTTGCTAAGACTTGCAAGGGATTTAAAGCTATGGGAGGGAGACCTTTTCAAGGATCTGAAACTTTTGTGGAGACTAGAGATTGGCTTAAGGAGGTGGAAGAGTTGATAGATATCTTTGAGATGGAAGAAGGGAAGAAAGTCAAGTTGGCTGCTTGGTTAATGAAGGGAGAGGCCTCATTCTGGTGGGAGGTCACTAATGGAGAGCGCCCCGTTGACTCTTGGGCGGATTTTAGGCAAAGATTTGTGTCAAAGTTTCTCTCAAGGGCGGAGGAAAACTTGTATATGGAAAGATTCTTGACTCTTAAGCAAGGAAATCTTTCGGTGAAGGAATATGTTAACAAGTTTAATCAATTGGCAAGGTTTGGCCTAGACATGGTGAATACACCGGAGAAGAAGGCTTTGCGGTTCGTGAAAGGCTTAAATGAACCTATGCATGGGTTGGCTATGACTCATATCCCTATGGGGGCCACCTTTGAGAAGCTAGTTGACATGGCACTCATGTATGAGGAAGAGAAGAGTCCTAATGCTAATAAGGCACCCGAGAAGAAGGGAGATCAAAAGAGACCTCAGCAACAACAACAAAGCAAAGGTGGGAAAGGCAACGGTGGCAAGAGCAAGAAGAAGAAGTGTTTCAATTGTGGGACACCTGGCCACCTAAGCAAGGATTGTCGCAAGAAGAAGAAGACCGGCTGCTTCCACTGTGGCGAAGCAGGGCACTTAGTGAAGGATTGCCCTAAGAAGGGGCAAAGGACGGGATCTACCTCAGGAGGACAGGTGCAAGCTCTTATGGCACCGAGTCAGGCTAGGGTCAAGTACAGGCTCTCGCGGTTCCACCGATTCAGGAGAGAGGTAGAACTATTTCCGTTGAAAGTCTGGTTTTTCTATTTGACCATCCTGTCCGTACATTGTTTGATTCAGGCGCATCGCATTCGTTTATTTCATCATCATTAGTTGAGTTACTGCACTTAGACACCAGTCTGGTAGATGATCCCTTGGTTGTTTCAAACCCAATTGGGGGCTCCACTTATTTGTCCATGATATGTTTGGGTTTGAAGATTTCTATACTTAGCATTGAGTTTAGATGTGATGCTTTTGTATTGGGCTTCACGGGCTATGGGTTGATTTTGGGCATGGACTGGTTATCCAGTAATGGTGCCGTTCTTGATTGCGAAAGGAGAGTTGTTAGGCTCATGACCCGCTTGGGTAACACTCTCGAGATTTCTTGTAATCCCATGGACTCTGTTATGCTAAGTTATCTTGAATCGCTTGACGCTTCGGTCGAGAGTTTGCAATCTATGAGAGTGGTCCGGGAATATCCGGATGTGTTTGAGGAGGTGAAGGGCTTACCTCCGAAGCGGGAGATTGACTTCCGAATATATTTGGTGGATAATGCTAAACCGGTATCTTTACCAGTGCGCCACATGGCTCCTCGTGAGAGGAGGGAACTCCATAAGCAAGTAGGGGAGTTGCTTGAGAAGGGGTTCATAAGACGGAGCATATCGGAGTGGGGTGCTCCAGTAGTATTTGCTACGAAGGCGGATGGGTCCCTCAGACTTTGTGTAGACTATAGAGAACTCAACAAGCTCACAAAGAAGAATAGACACCCATTGCCGAGGATAGATGATCTTTTCGATCAGTTGGTTGGCGCTTCAGTATTTTCTCAGTTGGACTTGGCCACGGGGTTTCATCAGTTGAGGGTGGCTGAGGATAGCATAGACAAGACTGCCTTTAGAACTCCGGATGGTTTCTATGAGTGGCTGGTGATGCCATTTGGGTTGACGAACGCCCCTGCATACTTTGTTGATTTGATGAGTAGGGTGTTCAGGGAGTTCCTTAATAAATTCGTGGTGGTCTTTGTGGATGATATCTTAGTATTTTCTAAGAGTGAAGAAGAGCATGCCCTACATCTTGGGGAAGTGTTGAAGACTCTTCGAGCACATAGCCTTAAGGCTAAATTCTCTAAATGTCACTTCTGGAGGAAGGAAGTACGATTCTTGGGGCACGTGGCCTCCAAAGAAGGGATAGCTGTGGATCCCGCGAAGGTAGTATCAATTCAGGATTGGAAGGTTCCGAAGAATGCTACCGAAGTAAGAAGTTTCTTGGGGTTGGCGGGTTATTATAGGAAGTTCATTAAAGACTTCGCGAAGATATCAGCCCCATTAACCCGCTTAACAAAGAAGAATCTTGTTTTCACATGGGACGTAGATTGTGATGATGCGTTCCGACGGTTAAAGAGAGCTTTAACCACCGCTCCAGTTTTAGTGTTGCCAGATGGGAGCAAGCCATTTGTTGTCTATACCGATGCCTGTGGGACAGGACTTGGCGCAGTCTTAATGCAAGAGGGAAGGGTAATAGCCTATGGTGGAAGGCAGTTGAGGGCACATGAGAAAAATTACCCTATCCATGATCTAGAGCTGGCCGCTATTGTTATTGCGCTTAAGATTTGGCGCCATTATCTTCTTGGTGAGAGATTCGAGTTGTTCACTGACCATAAATCATTGAAGTACTTATTCTCTCAGAAAGATTTAAACTTGAGACAGCAAAGGTGGATGGAGTTTTTAGCATCCTATGATTTCGAGATAGCGTATACCCCTGGCAAGGGTAACGTGGTGGCAGACGCCTTGAGTAGGAAGAGGTTGTCCTTGAGTCCATTGTTCGTGGAACGACAAAGCTTGGAATTTATCTCGATGTTTGATTTCAGACCTTCTGTTGACTGTGTACCCGGTTTGCTAGCTTCCTTGGAAGTTAGACCTACTCTTTTGGGGTAAATTGTAGAAGCACAGAGGGACGACCCATAGTTGGTTGAGTTAGTAGAAAAGCTCATAAGGGGGAAGTCGTCCAGCCATTTGAGTAGGTACACCCTAGATGATAGGGGGTGCTTGTGTAGAGACGGTAGACTTTGTGTACCGCAAGACGAGGGTTTGGGGAAGGCTATTCTTGATGATACACACCGTTCTAGGATGACCATTCATCCCGGTGGGGACGAGATGTACCAAGACATGAAAAGGACTTTCTTCTGGGCCGGTATGAAGAAAGATGTAAAGAAACATGTTAGATAAGATATTTTCATAAATCTAATTGTCTCATGTTGACTCCTTAAGTTTATATTCTTTTGCTTTGGGCTTGCACATGTTTCTTTACATGGCTGCCATATCATTCATATGCATCTATTCCTTGGTATGTGTCTCACATGTATGTTGTATTTATGCAGTTCACTAATTATTATACTCAAACCATTTAAATAGATCCATTGGGATTAAACTGATTATGTTTATGTGATTTATTTGAAGTAACTGACGTGAAATAAGTTTAATCTTGACTCGGGTGTTTTATGTTTTTTTTTTTGTATGGAACGCTCGGGTCAGATACGAACATTGCAGATTTTAGATTTGTAGCTCGCAAAACTGGAGAGGCACGTGAAGACGCATGTGTACGCGCTAGGCCCGACAAAACTGTAAAATTTTAAAATTTAAAGTTCATGTACATATTTTATTTTCTTCCGCTGTGTAAAAATGTTTTGCAAAACTCTGATTTATATGAATTTTTCCACTTGAAATATTGTATTCTATGATTCTGTGTGTATTTTCTATTTAAACACTGTAAGCTGATAAAGATTCACTGTTTAGAGCGTCTGGAGTTGGTTTAATTACCGATTCGAGACGTTAAAAATAGCGAGTCGTTACAGTAATCTCGAACCGATGGCCCGATGGTTGATAGGGCACAAAGATTTTGGGGACCAAGTAATACATGACTCGTACAAAAGCAATTTGGACTAAACTGAGTAACTTACTTGGACATCGAAATTGAATTTATTATTCGTATGAGACAACAACCTAGGGGAGCCTCGAACCGACCCGTTAGGGGATATAGGAATTAAACAAAAGTAGAAACCAGTGATCAAAGATCGTGCACTTTCACATGAAAGAAAATTACCAAAGTAATGTTTTAAATAACACATATTCTTCCCATTTAATTTGATAAAAGTTAGAGAATATACTTGAGGAGCCGTTTTGTAAGCTGACTTGAAGTTTGAAATCAATGGGCATGGCAAAAATAAATGGAGATTCGATCCTGTATTTATACCCGTCTGAAGAATCAAAGGACGCGACTTTGCGAGGTGGCACGATAATACAGATAGATACAACTGTTGGCATTCATCAATTCAGGAATGGACTAGTCGGTTGTTTCGAAGCACATCTCATCCTTGGTAAGACATACTTCGAGGGGGAAGAATTTTTACTCGGTTTGTGACCGAACCACACAAAGCTTGGATACTCACGATCAATTTGAAAAAGTGGTTCATATGCTCAAGACGTCGACACGAAGGGCTCGGCTCGTGATGCATGATTAGGAATTCTTGGATCTGAACTATTAGCTCGTGGTCACTGGCTCGCAGAAACCAATTCGCGGACTCGAGCACTACCCACTCGAGCATTGGGAGAATGGAATTGGTTCCGGTCGAGGGACAGCGACCCGATCCGCCCAATGCCTGAAAGAAAATATGAAGACTCGTTCAACCCACGATCTCCATGAGTCGAAAAGCACGAATATGCTACCACGTGTCATGACCCGCCTCAGTAACTACCTCTTCACTCACTCACGAACCGCTTCGAGATTTCCGAGATGAGTGCCACGTTATCCCTTGACCCACCTACAAGATTTTTCCTATAAATACACAATAGTACACCATTTGGAAGGATCTTTTGGCTCTCTATCTACTCAAACTCCTTTACCAACGATATCTCTGTTTTTATTTCTAATTATTCTCTAAGTTTTAGAGTATATTTTAACAAAATTGGAGAGATTATTGATTGTACTAGTGAAATTGAGTGGCTATTATCATTGTACTTGTAATCAATTCATCAATCGAAGAAGTACAAAGTGGATGTATGCTCATTAATGTCGAACCACTATAAACCCTGTGTTTTGATTCTCTTTTTTTATTTGTTTTGTGTTTTTATTCTATGAAATTATCAGTCAATTGGGTGTTAGAACCGGTTTTTGGTCTAACATAACACTTGGTGAATGCAAACAAACCATCAAGTAAAGATAATTCAGACAGACGGAAGCGCTGGATTCAAACCTCTAAAGCAATATTTTACAAATAAGAGAATTCAACACAGAGTCACATGCCCACATACCTATGAACAGAATGGACTGGTGAAAAAGAATCATAGACACGTTGTAGAAATTGGTCTAACACTTCTAGCTCAAGCGTTTCTTCCAATTAAATTCTTGCCATACTGCTTTAACACTGCAGTCTTTCTCATCGATAGAATACCTACAAAAGTATTAAACAATGTCAATCCTATGGAAATGTTATTCAATATTTAGCCCGACTACAGGTTTCTAAGAAGCTTTGGTTGCACGTGCTTTCCCAACTTAAGACCATTGAACACTCACAAATTAAGCTTCAGGTCCGAACCATGCACCTTTTTTTAATATGCACAAAATCCTAAAGGACACAAATGTCTTACCAGCAAAGGAAGAATAATAATATCCGGACTTGCTGCATTCAATGAAAATGTCTATCCATTTCCTAGCAATGAAGTCAAAACAATAGAGAAAGTATATAATGTCAGAAAGAATATGCCATATATTCCTGTATATCAGGAACCAAAAAATATGTCCTCAAATGACAGTGATACATCTTCCGTTCAACTCACAGTACCTGACATTGAAACAGGTCAGAGTCAAAGTCAACTCAAACACACATTGTCCAATGCATGGCCAGGTCAAACTGAGAATGATCAATCAAACCAGAGCCAACCTGATAATCAAGACAATAACTTCAGTCATCAAAGTGCAAGGTGGATGAAATAACATAACAAAATAAATTTGGAACCAGATGAGAATGTCATCAATCCCAATCCTACCAGCATGGGTCATCATATGATCACTTGTGCCAAAAGTGGAATTTTCAAACCAAAATTGTATAGTATAACCTAAGAGTTTGATGAACCAACTACATTCAATGAAGCAGTCAATCATAAGCACTGGAAACTTGCTATGGAAAAAGAATATGAAGCTTTACCAAAAAAACAAAACATGGTGTTTAGTACCAAAGCCTACCAACAAAAAACATTATTGGGAGAAGATGAACTTATAGAGTAAAAAGAAGTCCAAATGGAACAATGCATAAATACAAAGCAAGACTAGTGGCCGAAGGGTATACTCAACAATATGGATTCAACTTCAAAGAAACCAGTAGTTAAACCAACTTCAATAAGAATAGTATTAACCGTGGCACTTCACTACAAATGGAAAATAAGGAAATTAGATGTGAATAATGCCTTCTTAAATAGATATCAACATGAAGAAGTTTATATGGAGCAACTGCAGGGGTATGAACAGCAAAAACGATAATATAGTCTGCAAACTTAAAAGGGCCATCTATAGGCTGAAGCAAGCACCAAGAGTCTGGTATGAGATGTTAAAAACTACACAAAAAGCTCTTGGATACACAATTACAAGATCTGATAATTCTCTATACATGAAGATTAAAGACAGTCAAATCACATAAATACTAGTATATGTAGATGATATGATCATAACTGGAAACAACAGAGGAGAAATCAATCGTGTTATCAAGTTCCTGGACAATACTTTCTCCATTAAGGATTTAGCTGATTTAAATTACTTCATAGGAATAGAAGTTATAAAAATATAAGTTAGAAATAATTCTATGTCAAAGGAAGTATATAACTGGAATTCTGAAAAAGTGAGAAATGGACAAGGCCAAACCAGTATCCACACCTATGATGAACAACTTACATCTATCTAAAAATGGAGAAAAATTTTCAAATTCAAAACTGTTTATAAGTATAATAGGTGCTTTAGAGTACTCAACCATCACAAGACCAGATATAACTTACAGTGTAAACTAAAGTATCCCAATTTATGCACTACCCAAGTGAAAATTACTGGAAATCAGTTAAGAGAATTTTAAGGTATCTCAATGGAACCATAAATCAAGGGTTACAACTAAAAGGATGTAAAGAGATAAAGATTAAAGGGTTACGCTGATGCAGATTGGGCCTCCGACGACCGAAGATCCAAATCTGGATATAGATATACTTAGGCGAAAACACTATTTCTTGGTGCTCCAAAAAGCAGCCAACCGTCTCTTGATCAAGCACGAAAGAAGAATATAGGAGCATCGCAAGTGCAACAACATAATTTGTATGGATTGAATCACTTTTAAAGTGAAATCAGGATCATCAAGCTCAAACTCCAGTAATTTAGTGTGATAATCTCAGCTCTATCTCGCTATCCGCTCATTCAGTGCTCCATTCTCGTACAAAACATATTGAGCTAGATCTATACTTCGTTACAGGAAAAATAGCAGATGGGAAGATTGAAATCAACCATTTAATAGTAGATTTTCAAAAGCATACATCCTTACGAAGCCACTCTTACAGAGAAGCTTCGAAAGATTTCAGAAAATTCGATGATAACGGAATTTGGGAAGAAGACAAAAGCCATTGAAGACGAAAAGAAACCCTAGTTGGAATTGACTTGGGGTATAACAGAATACCATATATTTCCTTTTATATATTAGGGTTTTAGGGGTAACTTTGTAATTGCACAATTGGCTTATTATCTTTGCATTTGTATTGATCGCTACATATAGTGGATTGTCCTAGACATATATGAACATCAATAACAAATTATTACATCGGTTCTCCATTACAATTCCAATACTCTACATATATCTTCACCTAAACACATTTGAAGATATCTTAGCACTTACACAACTATTGTGGCTTTTCTCCTAAAATCCATCAAAGCATCAGTTTAGGTTTTTCTTGTTTTATTTTTTCTTTTGTGAAATTAAGTTCATATTTTAGCAATAAAACCATTGATTTTTTTAATTTATTAGTTACATTTTATTTAATTTCATTTTTGCTTAAAACCTACTCATTTACTGAGAGGCTAATAAATCTCTTTGATATTTAATTTCTCTTCCGTTTTCAAGTCAATTAATCGTAGTTTCTCATATTTTACTCTTCTTATTTCTTCACATTGAATTATTCAATAATTTTCTTTACTTATTTCCTAATAATTATTTTTGATTAATTAATATACCTAATTTCTCAGTTTTGTCTAAGTTCCCTATAATTTTAATAAACATTATTAATTAATAAACTCTCTACAGATTCAACCCATACTAGCACATTTCTTGCAATAATTGCTACAAACTTGTAGTAAAATAGTTCATAATTTTAGTTCATATAAAAAATTATCCATTATCTAGTTAATTGACTTAGAGAAAAGTTGGATTATTTAATTCTTGACATATAATCTACAATCATAAATAAAATAAATATTATGGAGAATGTGCTTATGGTTCAAAGTTGACAGATTAACTGTAACGACCCACACTTTACGTATCGAATGATCGTAAAATATTTTTATTTAATTCCCCGAGGGTTGGATCATTCTCGTATTTTGATATGTTGGTTATGGGGACGTGTGACATGTCAATAATTTCAAACAATTTTATTTGCGATCATTTTTCCCCTATCAGTTTTGTACAGGGAATAACTTTTGACTGGGATCGAATCAGGTGCTGAGATTGATTTCATTGGAAAGGAAACAGTGTTTCCAATTCTGTACAGCGGTCCCATTAAAGATTTGGTTCAGCAATTTGGGAGGAATTGTTTTTTTAGTGCTACACAATTTCTAGACAAACTAATTGGTCATTAGTGGGCTGATTATTGAGGCTCATTAAGGCTAGGGGTTGTTGGCAATAAACAGGAGGGCAGAGGCAAGGAGAATATTTTAGTTTTTTCATTTCTCTATTCAGTTAGGACTTGAGATTCTCCCTACTCCAATCAAATATATCTCTACTCCATTAATTTCATTGATCTAGATTAGAAGATTGAAGATCAACATCGAAGAAAGGTAGACCGCATCAAAGTGGTTGATTCGGAGATCGTTACTCGGTGTCCGGATTTGTAGATCATTGTTTTCAAGCTTATTTGTGGATTTGGTGAGTGATAAGCATCGCTCGGACGGATTCAATCGAGTATATGGGTCATTTGATCTTATTTTCCTCATTTCAAGTTAATTTCTCCTAGATCTAATCGATGCAAGTATATTTTTAATTCGGATCACCATAGGATCTAATCTAGCAATATATAATGGTCAATTCATGGGTTAATTCTATGTTTATGCAAGTTTGATCCATTTATATTGATTCATTCATTTCTTATCATAATTTTGGTGAATTCTATATGGCTGTATGATGATAATCGTTGTTTAATGTCTGATTGATCATTGTTCAATGGTGATATTGAGTGTTGGTTTGGATTTGACTATTTGGATCGAGAGAGCTTTGGTCCGAACGTCAAAATATGGATTTGTTAAAAACGTGGCAAACAAGTTGATTGGCCAATGGTATGCACGGTGAAAATGCTTAGATCATCACAGATCTACGATGGATCGACCAACATTTGGATTTGGCAAAACAATGGATCGGGCATGAGTTCTCGAGTGGATCGGGCGTGTTTGGTAGTGGATCGGATGTGCCAAAAATCGATGGACCGGGTAGTTTTCTGATGGACCAGTCGTCTTCAAAGTTGATGGATGTGGCATTCGTTGGATGGATTGATCAGGAAAAGATCTAGCATGGATTGGGCATGTTTTCTCAAGCATGGATCGGGAAGAAATTTCATGGATTGATAGCGTTTCAGAAATGTAGTGCTTTTGATGGATCGGGCACTTGAAATTTGATGGATCGGGTACGCTGTTTTTGATGGATCGGGTGCGCTGCTCGATGGATCGGAGGGTGGACCTCATGGATCGGGAAACTCTGGGCATAGCGTTTTGGAAACATTGTGGATTGATGGATTGGGTATGGATCGACCGAGTGATCAGATGGAATGCGCACGTGGAAAAGCTTGATCAAGCAAGGGGCGCATTGATGAATTGAATGATCAAATGGATCTAGGATCGTAGAGTAAACATAGCGTTTTTCAAACGTTGTAGAATTGAAATTAAACGACGTGGTTCGATATTCGTAAAGGGTGAAACACTGTGAATCAAATATAGACCAAACAAAATATGTTTTTGGTTCGATGGTGGTCGTGGCTTCGAAGGGAATTCAAGGAGGAATGTTCAAAGCGTTGTGAAGTCTTCGTTGATCGTTGAAATGCAACGAATGTAAAGACAACTCAAAGTTGTGAGTTCGTAGATAATGGTTGCTCGAGAAGTCGCTTGAGCTTATGAATTGTCATCAAGTTGGATGGCTAGAGATATTGAAGGCTGAGAGATTATCGTTGTCGTAAGTTCTATTGGGTTCAAAGCATGGGTATAATAGGCATGCCTAGAAGACTAGTGAGACCAGTCGAGTATCCTGGGCAGTCATAATGAGCCTAGTTACGTAGGATGTGCTATAGTCTGAGTAGAACTGGGGTTACCATTAGCCTTTGATGGATGACAAGGTCAGCCAGTCATATGATTAACCATGGTTTCAAGGAAGGATTGGCGGTGATAGTCGGAGTCATGTATGATAATTGTTTTGCTTGTATCTTCTTGTGTAGATTATTCGACGTCGAAGGAGACATCTCTTGGGTGCTTGTCTGATGTTGGTTTAGGCCTTCAGGGCTTATGCTTGGGGGATGTCGATATCGTTTAGAATGGTCTACGCTGGATAACTGGTTGCTTTGTCTTCTATGTTTTCCATTTATGATTGTTGTAAAGGCTATCACTGTCGGGTGTGGAGGAGACGGGTTAGGTTCTTCTCTGATGTTTTGGTAGATTAGTTGATTGATCTACCTATTTCTCATATACTTTATTGATGATGTTAGATAACTGTTTATCACTCATTGAAACTATTGTCTGACTCAAGGTTTTACGTCTATCTCTTATTACCTTGGGTTGTTCATTCATGTGATGAATGGGTAGATTGAGTAGTAGGTGACTGGTGGTAAATCTTTATGAGGACGATGCTACTGAGCAACGATGAGCAGGACGCTGGCGTGTTATATCCTACTACTTACTATTTGCTGTCTTTCCGCTATTAGTTTTTATTTATTCTTTGAGTGACCTATAGGAAGGCATTTTCTATAGACTCGTATCGTGTAAACCAATGTTATATGGATATTTCATGATGATATGAAAAGTTTAAGATTCTTCTCAATTTTGCTTCACTATTATTGCGTTTTGTATATGTTCTATTATATTTTATCCTTGCATTGTGAGTTAAACGACAGGTTACGCGTGTGTTATTCTACCCTAATGATCGTCCATAGATGTTGGGACGTCTTTCGGTGCTCTATTCCTCTTATTAAGTGTAGGAGTTATGGGCAGTCGTCACATTTGGTATGAGAGCTCTGGTTAACCAATTTTAGCCAAAGTTCGAAAACATAATAATGTATGAGAAACGTATTTGTAGATTTCTAATGGATGTATATAATATTATAGTGTATAGTATAGTTGTGCTTGAACTCCATTTGCTGTTATTCTCATGTGTAGACTAATCATTCTATATTTCTGATTTAGAATGAGTCGTCGAACGTCGAGACATACAACTAGGGAGGAGACTGTTCCTGGAGGGGGTGATGGAGGTATACCAGATTACCCAGCTATGTTTGAGGCCATGTTGGCAACGATCATGAGGAGGGAACCCGCTCGAGGGACAACCGGTTGATGTGGGGGTTCATGTGCAAGTGCCTAGGGTTGTAGACTTCGCGAAGCTATGCAAAGACTTCACTACTCTAGGAGGGAAGCCTTTTTAAGCGACAGAGCCGACTGTAGATGTTCAAGGGTGGCTTGATACTTGCATTCAGATATTTGAGGATTGGGGAATCGACGACATGACTAAGAGGAAACTTGCATCGAAACAGCTACAGGCAGAGCTATGGATTGGTAGAACTCTGTCACTTATAGAACCCAGAAAATGAGATCACACAGGATTAGTTCCAAGTCAAGTTTGAGACAAAGTTTATTTCTACAGTTCAGAAGTCTATTCTGTTCAAGAGATTCATTGAGCTGAAGCAGAATGTTAGACCAGTGTTGGAATATGGTTCAGATTTTGAAGCTTTGTCAAAATATGCTCGTTCGTATATTAAGAATCATTACTATGAAAACGAGAAGTTTGTCATGGGTTTGGACAAATATCTTAGGAATCAGCTAGTTGATCACTTGGATGATACTTATGAGAAGATCATGGAGAAAGCTTTGAGGCACGATAGTTTGTTTCCCAAGGAAGAGATTGTTGTTGCAACTAAAGAGAAACCAAAACCACAGTAGGGTGGTAATAACAAAAAGAGGAAGCATCAACAGATGAAAGGAAAGGATGGTCAGAAGAAGCAGAAAAGCGAGGTGATATGCTTTAACTGCCAGTAGAAAGGTCATTATTCTAAGGATTTCAAGAATCCAAAAGCTGAGAAGAAATGCTTCAATTGTTGGAAGCCTGGGCATAACAAAAAGGATTGTCCAGAACCAGTTAAGGGAAAGCAAATTGTGAAGGCGTATGCTTTAGAAGATTTGCTATCTTCTTCTAGGGATCTTACGGAGGAGGACAAAGGGAAGAGTGTTGTCATTCAATGTATTCTTTTCGTTAGAGATGTTTCAGTTCGAGTGTTGTTTGATATTGGAGCATCGCATTTTTTTCATTTGTATTGAGCTTGTGTGTCGCTTGGATTTGGAACCCGAGATTTGTGATTGACCATTGATTGTGACTAATCCATTTGGGTGTTTATCTAGTTTGTGTATGATTTTTCGTGGTTTAGTATTGTCGAGTCATGGTTTCTCCTTTGTATGTGATTGCTTTCTTTTGAACTTCGCTGGGTTTGGGATTATTTTGGGTATGGACTGGCTTAAGAGGTATGCAGCGAAAGTGGATTGCGAAAAGCTCAAGATGATAGTTCGGAATATGGAAGGCAAAATGGTTGTGATTAGATGTAAGCCAGAAGACGGGGTCTTTGAAAGCTATTTATATTCGGTTGTGATACCACGGGAAGACTTTTCATCTGTGTCGGTCGCTAGTAGGTTCAATGATTTCTTGGACGAGGTCAAAGGCTTGTCGCCGCATCGCGAGATTAAGTTTTGAATCGATTCGGTTGAAGATGCTAGACCTATCGTCATGCCTCTTAAGCGGATGGAGCCTAAGGAACAATGAGAGTTAGAGGTGAAAGTTCGTGACCTTTTGGGAAAAGGATTAATTCAGAGGAGTGTGTCTGAATGGGGTGCACCAGTTGTATTTGCAACCAAGGCTGATGGATCCTTGAGATTGTGTGTGAATTATCGTGAGCTGAACAAGATGACCAAGAAGAACAAACATCCATTGCCAAGGATAGACAACTTATTTGATCAGCTTCACAAGGCCAAGGTGTTTTCTCAAATGGATTTAGCAATAGGATTCCACCAGTTGAGGGTGGCAAAGGATAGTGTGCCAAAGACTGCTTTTAGAACACCATCCGGTTTCTTCGAATGGTTGGTGATGCCATTTGGGTTGACTAACACGCTAGTGTATTTTATGGATCTTATGAATGACGTATTCAGAGATCAGTTGAACAAGTTCATGATTGTGTTCATGGACAATACTCTGGTTTACTCCCGGAATGAGGAAGAGCATAAGACGCACTTGCAAAATGTTTTGGAAATCTTGCAAAAGCATTAGCTAAGAGCTAAGTTTTGATGTCACTTCTAGAAGAGAAAAATGAGGTTCTTAGGCCATGTTATTTCTGGAAATGGAATAGCGGTGGATCCCGCTAAGGTGGCAGCAATCCAGGATTGGGATAGACCTAGTAGTGCGACAGACATGAGAAGTTTCCTTGGGTTGGCAGGTTGTTACTGGCTATTTATCAAGTACTTCTCCAAGATAGTTGCGCCGTTGATAGGATTGACGAAGAACAATCAAATGTTCGCATGGGATGAGAAGTGTGAGCAAGCTTTCGTAATCCTGAAAGAGAGACTGACGAGTGCTCTTGTTTTCACTATTCCAGTTGGGAATAAAGAGATGGTGGTATACACCGATGCATGCGGTACTGGACTTGGAGCGGTGCTAATGCAGATGGATAGAGTTATGGGCTACGCAAGTCGACATCTTAAGCCACATGAAAGGAATGATCTAACTCATGATTTGGAGTTGGAAGCGATTGTGTTTACTCTGAAGATGTGGAGACATTACATGTTGGGAGTTCGATTCGAGTTGTTTACGGATCATAAGTCGTTAACGTATCTTTTCTCCCAAAAGAATTTGAATTTTCGGCAGCAATGGTGGTTAGAGTTTCTAGCATCGTATGATTCTGGTATAGCCTATACTCCTGGTAAAGGTAACGAAGTGGAAGATGCATTAAGTCAAAGATATGCAAGTTAGGAGCAATGTTTTCGAAATGGAAGCACCTCGAGTACTTGGCAAGATTTGATTTTTGGCCTCAATGTGAGTTAGAGCCTGAGATGTTGGCAAGCTTATCAATAAGACCTACTCTCATCCAAATGATTGGCGAAATCCAAAGTGTGATGTAAATCTTTTTTAAACTATCTAGATGTTAGAACCAGAGGATAAGGAGTTCGAGGTCGATCGAGATGGTTGGCTTCGGATATAAGGATGACTGATTGTTCTTGATATTGATGGATTGAAAATGAGGTTCTGAGGGAATGTCATCACTCGAAGTGGACGATTCATCCTGGTAGTAACAAGATGTGTCAAGACATGAAGTGAGCTTACTACTGGGAGGGTATGAAGCGGGTTGTTGGAAAATTTATTTCCAAGTGTAGTAACTGTCAGCTGGTGAAAGTTGAACAGAAGAAGTCGAGTGGATTGCTTCAGCCATTGGAAGTTCCTACGTGGAAGTGGGAGAAGATATTGATGGATTTTATCGATAGACTACCTAAAACTGGAGCAGAAATGAAGGCATTTGGGTCATAGTGGATCATTTGACCAAAAGTGCAAGGTTTATTCCAGTCAAATTAACTAGGATGGCAGCAAAGTTAGCTAAGCTATATATAAAATTGATAGCTTGATTCCATGGTATCTCGAAGAGCATAGTTAGAGATCGAGATCCATTATTTATGAGTGGATTTTGGAAGAGTTTTCTATGCAGCCTGTCCCAAGCCAGGGTAAAGGAGGAGGGTTGTGATAGGCTTGGCGAGCCAACGTAAAAACTTAGCCACTCTTATGGATATGGAACCTTATGATATATCGTTGGGGCGTAACCCTCTTAGCGACGCGCTATATCGAGGCTCGGATATGGTGTTAAATATGCAAGGGCTGGGCCGCCATTCTCTTAGTGGCGCGCTACACCGATGCCCCGGTGTGGTGATAAGTGAGCAAGGATCCTCGCATTTTTCTCGGCGGATGCGAGGGGCAAGGAAGCTAGTCGACGATAGTAGAGTTCGGTTAGGTAGTTGGAATGTAGGGTCCTTAACAGGAAAATTAAGAGAGATAGTGGATACTATGATCAGGAGACGGGTTAACATCTTGTGCGTTCAAGAGACTAAATGGGTGGGTCAGAAGGCGAAGGAGGTGGAGAACACTGGCTTCAAATTGTGGTACACGGGAGAAGTACGTAACAAGAATGGGGTAGGCATATTGATTGACAAGAACATTCAGAACAATGTGGTTGACGTCAGAAGACAAGGGGATAGGATCATCCTAGTTAAGCTAGTAGTTGGCGAGGCAGTTTTGAATGTCATTAGCGCATATGCCCCATAGGTAGGTCTAAGTGAAGAAGCCAAAAGGAAGTTCTGGGAAGACTTGGATGTCATGGTTAGGAATGTGCATAGTAGCGAGAAACTTTTTATAGGAGGAGACTTCAATGGCCATGTTGGCTCATCTAGCGGGGGTTTTGAGCGAGTGCATGGTGGTTTTGGATTTGGCAGTAGGAACCAAGAGGGTGAAGATATTTTGAATTTTGCTCTCTCTTTTGATCTCATGATTGCTAATACCTTCTTTAGAAAGAGGCAATCACATATGATCACCTTCAGTAGTGGCCAATAGGCTAGCCAGATTGACTTTGTCCTAACTAGAAGAGATAGTAAACGTGATTGTGTTGATTGCAAGGTCATACCTGGAGAATGTGTCGTCTCACAACACCAGCTGTTGGTATGTGTGTTTCGTCTTCGGGTGGTGAAGGATAAGAGATCGATGATTAGCAGGACGAAATGGTGGAAACTCAAAGGAGATGCTTCACGGGTGTTTAAAGATAGAGTGATGGGAGAAGGAGCTTGGAATGTGGAAGGAGAAGCAAATGTCATGTGGAATGCGATGGCAACTTGCATTCGGAGAGTCGCCACTGAGGTATTTGGGATAACAAAAGGAAGCAAGCGAGAACCCAAGGATTCATGGTGGTGGAATGACGAGGTGCAAAAGGCTATCAAAGGGAAGAAGGAATGCTGCAAACGCATGTACCGTCATAGAAGCGAAGAGAACATGCACAGGTACAAAGTGGCAAAGAAGACTGCAAAGAGAACAAGGAGTGAAGCAAGGGGACGAGCGTACGAAGATTTGTGTCAAAGGCTAAGTACAAAGGAGGGCGAAAAAGACGTTTACAGAATAGCTAGGCTACGCGAGAGGAGGACAAGGGACTTCAATCAGGTTAAATGCATTAAGGATGAGAATGATAGACTTTGGTGAAGGAAGATGAGATAAAGAATAGGTGGAAAGAATACTTTGATAAGCTTTTCAACAAAGAAAGTGATAACTCTTCGATCGAGTTGGAAGACTTAGCCGATAGCACCAATAGACATTTTGTGCGGAGATTTCAAGAAGCTGAGGTAAAGGGGGCGTTGAAACGTATGAATTCAGGCAAGTCGGTAGGGCCTGATGATATTCCTATTGAGGTGTGGAGATGCTTTGGAGATGCAGGGATAAGATGGCTAACTAAGTTGTTCAACAATATTTTCAAATCAAACAAAAAGCCAGATGAGTAGAGGAGAAGCATTTTAGTTCCAATCTTCAAGAATAAAGGAGATATTCAAAGTTGCACAAACTATAGAGGAATTAAGATTATGAGTCATACAATGAAGCTCTGGGAGAGAGTTTGCGAGCATCGTTTGAGGAGGTTGATAAGTGTCTCTAGGAATCAATTAGGTTTTATGCCGGGAAGGTCAACCACTGAGGCTATTTTCTTGGTTAGGCAACTTATGGAGAGATACAGGGAGCAAAAGAAAGATCTCCACATGGTTTTTATTGACCTGGAGAAAGCTTATGACAGAGTACCGAGGAGGGTTATGTGGTGGGCGCTAGAAAGGAAGAGAGTGTCATCAAAGTATATTACCCTTATTAAGGATATGTACGAGGGGGTTGTGACTAGTGTTAGGGCATGCGATGGTGAGACCAGAAACTTTCCAATTAACATAGGGTTACATCAAGGTTCGTCTTTGAGCCCCTATATTTTTGCATTAGTGATGGATGAAATCACAAAAGATATACAAAAGGAGATTCCTTGGTGTATGCTCTTTGCCGATGATGTTGTGCTGCTTGATGAAAGTAGAATAGGGGTTAATCGACAACTGGAGTTGTGGAGGGAGACCTTGGAATCAAAGGGTTTCAGGCTTAGCAGAACTAAAACAGAGTATATGAAGTGTGAGTTTAGCAGTGTCAGGTCAGATGAC
The DNA here is from genome assembly GCA_030737875.1 of Allium sativum. NCBI lineage: Eukaryota > Viridiplantae > Streptophyta > Magnoliopsida > Asparagales > Amaryllidaceae > Allium > Allium sativum. The sequence continues at coordinate 247,121,557 of CM060924.1, forward strand.
AGAGATGTTACCCTGGCCGGTAGAGTAGTACCCAAGAAGGAATCGTTTCGATACTTAGGATCTATGTTGCAGTTTGATGGAGAGATTGATAAGGATGTTCGTTTTAGAATTCAAGCAGGATGGGTGAAATGGCGACTAGCATCTGGCATTCTCTGTGATCGGAAGATTCCTCAGAAGCTTAAAGGAAAGTTCTATAGGACAGCAATCAGACTTGCAATGTTATATGGTGCAGAATGTTGGCCTACTAAGAGGCAACACGTCCAGAAGATAAGTATAGCAGAGATGCGAATGCTTCGTTGGAGCTGTGGGCATACCAGACGAGATCAGATTAGAAATGAGGATATTCGGGAATAACTTGGAGTTGCACCTATTGAAGAGAAGTTAGTCCAATACCGCTTGAGATGGTTTGGACATATCCAACGTAGACCATACGATGCACCTGTACACGCTGGAATTCTAGGTCGCGCCGAAGGCCCAAAGAGAGGTAGAGGTCGACCTAAAATGACATGGGAGGAGATAATAAAGAGAGATTTAAGTAACTGGAGTTTATCGGAAGAGCTGGTAGTTGATAGGAGTGCATGGAAATTGGCAATCCATGTACCAGAACCATAGTGTTTTTTTTAGACTTTATTTCACGTTTACTGAACCTTTTTACTTTTTATTTACTATTTTAGATTTTATTTCACTTTTATTGAACATTTTTACTTATTATTATTATTATTTAAAAAAACTCTTTATCAGATGACTTTTTATTTGATTGGTTATTTTAAACCCTTTTTTTATATATATATTATTATCATCATTATTAATTTTATTTTATTGTAATTTTGGGTTCCATATCTAGCCAACCCCAACTTGTTTGGGATATATGGCTTTGTTGTTGTTGTTGTTGGATTTTGGAAGAGTTTACAAGAGACTTTGATAACCGAGTTGTATTTGAGTACGGCTTATCATCCCCAAATTGATGGTCAAACCGAGAGGGTTAACCGAGTTTTAGAAGGTCTCCTTAGAGCTTGTGCATTGGACTTCGGAGGATCGTGGGAAGATCATCTACATTTAGTTGAGTTTGAATACAACAACAGCTGCCAGTTGAGCGCTGGCATGGAACCATACGAGGCGTTGTATGGTAGACCGTGTAATTCTCCGGCATGTTGGTTAGAGACTGGAGATAAGTTGGTACCTGAGCCTGAAATGATAAGAGAGACCTCGGACTGTATCGAGATTGTTCGACAACGAATGAAGGCAGCCCAAGACAGTCAGAAGAGTTATGCCGATAAGCGTCGAAAGGATTTGGAGTTCGACGTTAGTGACATGGTTTTCTTGAAGATTTGGCCATTGAAGAATGTTGTTCCGTGTGGAAGTAAAGGAAAGTTAGCCCCGAGTTTTGTTGGACCATTTCCGATAGTTGAGCAGATTGGAAAGCTCGCATATAAGTTAGATTTACTCGAGAAGATGTCGAGTGTGCACAATGTTTTTCATTTGTCGTTTCTATGGAAGTGTGTGCCTGATTCGAATGTGGTGGTATCTCCGGAACAGTACGAGGACATGGAAATCGAGTCCATAATTATGAGACCTCGTAAGCCGCTTCGCGTCATGGGGAATGACACGAAACAACTTATGAGGAAGACGGCTAAGCTAGTCAAAGAGCAACAGAGTGAGGATGATGATGATTGTACGTGGGAAACGGAAGAGAGCTTGAAGATGATCCATCTAGAACTCTTCGTTGGTATGACCCATTAATGTCGTGTTACCTTACACCATTGTAACTTGTATAGTTCGTTAGAATTCTGCGTGCTAGGTTAATCTATGGATGCATGGCTTGATAGATGCTAGTTCGGATGGTAAATTGGCTGCTCATGAATGATAGGCATGTTGAATTATTTCTGGTTGTTTGTGATTTCAAGGGCGAAATTCCTAAAGGTAGGGAGAATGTAATGACCCGCATTTTACGTATCGAAGGATCATAATACATTTTTATTTAATTCCCTAAGGGTTGGATCATTCTCATATTTCGACATGTTTGTTATGGGGATGAGTGACATGTTCATAATTTTTATCAATTTTACTTATGACCATTTCCCCTGTCTGATTTCAACAGGGAATAACTTTTGACTGGGATCGAATCAGGTGCTGAAATCGATTTTATTGGAAAAGAAATGGTGTTGCCAATTCAACAGAGTGGTCATATTAAAGATTTGGTTCAACGATTTGGGAGGAATTGTTGTTTTAGTGTTACACAATTTCTGAACAGACTAATTAGTCATTTATGGGCAGATTAGTGAGGCCCATTAAGGCTAGTGGTTGTTGGCTATAAATAGAAGGGTAGAGGCAAGGTGAATTATTTAGTATCTTCATTTCTTTATTTGTTTGGGGCTTGAGATTCTCCGTACTCAAATCAAATACATCTCTACTCCATTAATTTCATTGATCTATATTAGAAGATTGAAGATCAACATCAAAGAAAGGTAGATCACATTAAAGTGATTGATTCAGAGATTGTTCTTCACTTTTCTTCGCTATCTGGATTTGTAGATCATTGTTTCAAGCTTATTTATGGATTTGGTGGGTGATAAGCATCTCTCACACGGATTCAATCGAGTATATGGGTCGTTTGATCTTATTTTCATCATTTCAAGTTAATTTCACCTAGATCTAATCGATGTAAGTATATTTTGAATTCGGATCACCATAAGATATAATCTAGCAAATTATAACGGTAAATTTATGGGTTAACTCTATGTTTATGCAAGTTTGATCCATTTATATTGATTCGTTCATTTCTTATCATAATTTGGGTGAATTCTATATTACTATACGATGATAATCATTGTTTTAATGTTTTATTGATCATTGTTTGATTGTGATATTAAGTGTTGGTTCAGATTTGACAATTTGGATTGAGAGAGCTATGGTTCGAACGTTAAAATATGGATTTGTTTAAAATGTGGCAGAAAGGTTGATAGACCAATGGTGCGCACGGTGAAAATGCTTGGATCAGCTCAGATCTGCAATGGATCGGCCAATATTTGGATTTGGCAAAATAATGGATCGGGCACGAGTTCTCAAGTGGATCTGGCGTGTTTGGCAATGGATCGAATGTGCCAAAAATCGGTAGATCGGGTAGTTTTTTAATGGATCGGCCATCTTCAAAGTTGATGGATCGGGAACTCGGTGGATGGATTGATTAGGCAAGGATCTAGCATGGATCAGACACGTTTTCTCAAGCATGGATCAGGCATAATTTTCATGGATCGATAGCGTTTCAGACACGTTATTCTTTTGATGGATCAGTCACTTGAAATTTGATGGATCAGGCCGCTGTTTTTGATGGATTGGGCGTGCGCAACTCGATGGATCGGAGGGCGGATCTGATGGATCGGGAAACTCTGGGCATAGCATTTTGGAAATGCTATGGATTGATGGATCGACAAGGATCAGCCTCAGATGGAGTGCGCATGTGGAAATGCTTGATCGGGAAAGGGGTGCACTGATGGACCGAGTGATCGGATGGATCGGGCATGGCAGTGTAACCACAGTGTTTTATAAACACTATAGAATGGAAATTAAATGTTGGTTCGAGATTCATAGCAAAAGGATGAAACACTGTGAATCAAATATCGACCAAACGAAGTATGTTTTTGGTTCGATGATGGTCATGCCTTCGAAGTGAATTCAAGGAGGAATGTTGTGAAGTGTTCATTGATCATTGAAATGCAACGGATGTGAAGACAACCCAAAGTTGTGAGTTCGTAGATAATGGTCGCTCGAGATGTCGCTTGAGCTCATGAATAGTCATCAAGTTGTATGGCTAGAGATATTGAAGTCTGACAGATTATCGGTTTCGTAGGTTCCAACGGGCTCAAAGCAGGGGTTTAATAGGGATGCCTACTCGACTAATGAGATTAGTCGAGTACCCTGGGCAGTCTTGATGGGCCTAGTTGTCCCGGGGAGGAAAATGTATGTGGGACGTGTAGTAGCCTAACTAAAACCGGGATTACCATTAGCCCTTGACCGACGGTAAGGTCGGCCAGTCTTACGATTAACAATGGTTCCATGGAAGGATTGGCGGTGATAGCCGGAGTCGTGGATGATGATTGTTTTTCTTGTATCCTCTTATGTAGATTATCTGACGTTGAAGGAGACATCTCTTGGGTGCTTGTCTGATGTTGGTTTAGGCCTTCAGGGCTTATGCTTGGGGGATGTCGATATCGTTTAGAATGGTCTATGCTGGATAACCGATTGCTTTGTCTACTATGTTTTACTTTTATGATTGTCATAAAGGCTATCAATGTTAGGTGTGGAGGAGACGGTTGGGTTCTTCTCTGATGTGTTGGTAGATTAGTTGATTATTCAACCTATTTCTCATATACTTTATTGATGATGTTAGATAGCTGTTTATCGGTCATTATGACTGTTGTCTGATTCAAGGTTTTACATCTGTCTCTTATTACCTTGGTCAGTTCATTAATGTGATGAATGGGAAGACTGAGTAATAGGTGATAGGCAGTAGATCTTGATGAGGACGATGCAGCTAAGCGACGATGAGCAGGAGGCTTGCATATTATTCTTACTATCTACTATTTGTTGTTTTTCCGCTGTTATTTTTAATGTATTCTTCATGTGACCTATAGCAAGGCATTTTATACGAACTCTTATAGTGTAATCCAATGTTGTGTAGATATTTCATAACAATATGAAAAGTTTAAGATTCTGCTCAATTCTGCTTCCCTATTATTGCCTGTTGGATATGTTCTGTTATATTTTATCCTTGCGCCATGAGTTATACGACATGTTTCGCGTGCGTTATTCTACCCTGATGATCTTCCATAGCTTCCTGGTACGTCTTTCAGCGCATTGTTCCTCTTGTTAAGTGTAGAAGTAATGGGCGGTCGTCACACTAACATTGAAGAAGGAATTTACTAGTGTAATTTTAAAGTCAGAGAGTTCTATGGCTTTTGTTCTATAAATTACAATTTCTTATTCGATGTTTTGAAGGCAAGGGGATTTAGGTCTAAATATTTGAATTAGATAATAGAATTGCTAAGTAATGGTATATCCCCTATCTTGATGAATGATCAAGAAGGTAGAAAGATTTTTTTAAGAAGGTCACTAAGATAAAGGGACCATCTCTCCCCATTACTCTTTGAATGTATTATAAATGAGTTAGCCATATTGATTAAGGCAACTAGCCTTCAACTAGAACGGGAATGCAGAAATAATGAGAAATTATATAGTAGATGGTGGTATATATCAGTATGTTGATGATACTACTATTTCTAGAGCTCCTTAACCTTATTTATTGCACTTACACTTATTTTATATGATTTTGAGAATATATCTTGTTTAATGATTAAATTTAGTTAATGTTCAGTCATAACTATATGGAGATGTTGGAAGGAAATTGAAACATATTGTTAATAATTTTCGTTAATCTTATTTAGGAGTGGTGATTTGGCTAGTTTCTTTAAAAATTGATGGTTTGTTGCCTTTAAAAAATAAGATTGGATCTAAACTTACAAGATGGAAAATTCATCCACTACTAAAAGCGGAGAGATTATGTTGATTTATTCAGTGTTAATACCCTTACCACTACATTGTTTATCTTTTTTTATAAATTTTCAAACTGGATGATTAGATACATTTATATGATAAGAAGGGATATTATATGGAAGGGTAGTAGATTTGATAGTTAAATGAAGAATATTACAGCTTTGGACATAAACTGTAAATCTAAGAAATGAGGTCATTAGAAGTTACGACATTGGAAGATTCGAATTGTGCTCTTTTATGGAAATTGGTATGGAAAATTTCTGATCGGAATGGTTCATTATGGAAACTACTGATGAAAAATGAATATTGTAGAATACATTTAGCTATTAATAATTCTTTCTCTAATCATTGCTCTAAGTTCTAAAAATCTTTTGTTCAATTGTAGTATATATGTTTGGAGTAAAATGGGATGTTGTAATGAGGATAATAGTTTATTTTGGTGCAACGTGCGCATTATTAATACTTCACTAAAAAGTTGTATTCATGAATTGTTCAATATATCTCTACATCAGAATGCTAAAGCCAATGAGATGTACTAGCCCAATGAACCAAAATTCGAACAAGGTTTAACTTTTGGTAGAATATTTGGGGTAATTGTTTGATCTAGTACAATAAGTTGACTAATATAGTTGAACAATAATTACTCCAGGTAAATTTGGATAAAATCAATGGTCTTTGAAAGAAAGTGTGAAGTTTAATGTGAAGTTTTTTCACCATTTATTGAATTTTGGCAGTATAAAGGTGAAGTACAATAAAGCTTTATTGAAAACTCATGTACCACCAAAAATTAGTTTTATGTCCACAACATGAGCTTATCGGTTAAGTGCTTTGTGATGTGGTATCAGTGGTATGGGTTCAACACCCAGAAATGTATGCTAAGAGCTTAACATATGCATATGCCAAGATCAACCACCTGTGTGACACTCGTAGACCAAGCTAGGTTCAATAGGAGGTTTTATGTCTCTAGTCGTCCCCCCTCCCCCGCACCCCGAGAAAATTCAAAAAAATAGTTAAGATTATTGTGTCTTTTACTCTTAACAAAATATTCAATACCAAAGTGCTACTTCTACGCTAGAGGTCGGAGTCCATTTCTCACTATTTGTTTTGTTGTTACAAAGATGAAGATATGGACCGTTTATATTTTTTGTGCCTATTTACTTAATTATTATAGGTTCCATGTATACAAAGTTCGCATATTTTTCATATTCCTCATTTTCTTGATCAAGCTCTGTATCAAAAAGAGGATAGGTGTTTGAATCAAAAATGGTTCGAACACCAAAGGTGTGAAATTACACTTCACCAATTGGTATGCAAAATGAAAACGGGGCCACAAATACAAATACAAGTAAAAAGCGGGAAAAACTAAGTAAGAGACAAAGAGTTTTTGTAGTGGTTCGATCTAGGATAGATCTACGTCCACTTTTGAAGTGTTCTTCATTATCATAGAGAGAATTACATATAACATCATTTCATACATCACATTTATTACACTTGATCACTCTTTTAAATGATTCTCCACTTTTTGCTCTCCTTTCGCTTTAGACCTCACTTGAATTCGAGAAGGAACGGATTAGAACTTGGGATTAGACAACTTTCCTTGATTCCATCATGAAAACAGTGCTAGATCCGAGCTTTAAAGAGGAGCAATGGAGGGTGTAGATCACTTGGAGTGAGTTAAAGTGAGAATTGATGGTGTTTGGAGAAGATGAGATCCACTTGATGTTGGAGGAAGGAGTGAGCTTAGGAAGCCATTAAAGGTGCTTGAGAAGCTTTAGAAAGGTGGAGAAATGATTTGGGCAGCCATTCGGGGTAGAGGAATCAGTCTCTTGAATGGTGGAGAAGTGGGCTATTTATAGGTGCAGTTTGGGGGTAGTGGCAGTCTTGTAATTATGGAGTGTAGAGTTTGGGTCGGCCTAAAACTTATTTACGAAAATGCCACTAGGTAATTTTCCGACCGACCCACTTTACAGCTGTGTACAACTATCATATGACCCATATTTACAGTCCTGCCACCGCTCCATCGTTAATGACAGACTAGGATGAATTGTACATGACTGACCAGCTTTATTCCATGAATGTACCGACCAGATTATGAAGTATGGACCGACCAGCGTAATAATGCTTCAGGGCTGATCACGCTAGCATGCTCCAGGACTAACCCAAATTATTACTATAATGCCACTGCTTCATTACTCAAGGCCAACCCATGCGACTGTCTTGTAAAGTGCATACTGATCCTCCCACAATTTAGGTACCGACCCAAATGGATAATGACACCGAACTACGTGTATTTATATATGGCCGACCCGTATGTATGTCATAATAAACATTGTTGCCAACATGCTAATGCATCCTTTGTTCGAACTATTTTCATGCATTAATCATTCCATGCTGACATGGCATGATCCCCGTCAACATATGAAGCTGCTCTTTGTGCAATATATGTTTGCATGTTTTACCAGAAGTGCACGTAATGTATTCAACCCAATGTTGAACTTCATGCTTTCTATCTGACATCACACAGTTCTTAAATGGTTCATGCTTATACATCTGTACACGTGAATACAATTGTGTGCTTTCTTTTTAATGCTTAACTACGTAAGTGTCTCCAATCACATGGAACATGCATGCTAATCTACGTGTGACTCATGCTTCATGTCGCCTCCTTTAATTATATCTTTGCCACGGTTTTGTAAATAATATCGATAACCAGCATGGCTTCGTATATGCATTTTGATACATTTTTATGCTGACCCGTATACATTCATTTGTTTATTTTTCAAACGGTTTGAGTCCACATATATACACGTGTTCATTGTGTCTTCATTGCTTAATATTGCTTCCAATTCATGGAACAGAAACCGTATGTTCGCTGAAGCTGCTTAAGTGATCAAACCGATGTATTGCATGGATCATTTATATTGTGCCGACCCAGTTAGTGCCAACCCAGTTAGTGCCGACCCACTTAGTACTGACCCACTTAGTGCCGACCCACTTAATGCCGACCCAGTTGGTGCCGACTGAACCATATGATTGAGGCTGACCTGGTGATTTTAACACGGTTAACATTTTCCCCTCGAAGCTTGTATTTTTGCTTGTGAAAAATGCGGGCTTCGAAATGAACATTAATGTTGATATATTTTGCACTAAGATCCGGTTACAGCTCTTTGTTTGCTATGAAAATCATACTTTGAGTCCATATGCTTCATGTCACCTGTTCTACAATTAAAACAAGCAATTGCATGGTTTTTGACTTATACTCACTATCGACTGTCCATATCAATAGTGGATTAGTTAATCATTAAAAATGATTTATAGCGAACTTAATCTTGAACTGAATAGAGTGTTTGTATAGGACTTGTTTTATTCAACGGTTTAAAACTCATTTAAAATTATTTTCACAAACACGATATTCTAATTCGAATTCGCATTAATGCTTAAAATCAACTAATCGACTAAGGTCGGTTGTTGATTTTAAACGTTATCGCTTTAATGACTTATATAACGGTACAAAATATTTCACATTTGAGAAATATGTTTTTTATTATTCATTTTCTGCTTCCTCTTTGAGAAGCTTTGATATTCATGCCCCTTGTTTAGGAAGTGGTAATTATTCTTCTCCACGGGAAGTACTTTGGATTTCATGCCCCTGCTTAGGCTAAAATTTTAATACTTGTCGTATCTGAGATTTTCAGACATCACACAAGTTAATTGGTTAAGGCAAACTCCGTCTACAATCCGGCCTAGTTAATTTAGGCATTGAAGACTTTCGTCACTCAACTATACTAATAACCCAAGCGTTGGTATGTTCAGAAGGAGTGCGATGAGAGAGGACTTTGGTTAGAACCCCAATGTTTGTCATGATCGGATCAGGTACTTCCTGATACAGACGACCAATTGGGTGCCAAACATTCTTCACATTTGAGATTCGGATGCTACATAAATGGTTTTCATTCTTTACATCTGGAGATTACATATGTAAATAGTTTTCATTCTTCACATCTGGGGATGCCGGATGCTGCGCAAATAATTTTCATTCTTCACATCTGGGGATTCCAGATGTTACGCAAATGGTTTTCATTCTTCACATTTGGGGATTCCAGATGCTACGCAAATGGTTTTCATTCTTCACTTCTGGGGATTCCAGATGCTACGCAAATGGTTTTCATTCTTCACATCTGGGATTCTAGATGCTAGCAAATGGTTTTCATTCTTCACATCTGGGGATTCCAGATGCTACGCAAATGGTTTTCATTCTTCACATCTAGGGATTTCAGATGCTACGCAAATGGTTTCCACTCTTCACATTTGGGGATTCCAAATGCTACGCAAATGGTTTGAGTGGCTGTTATATCGTTTCACGGGGCAACCATCAGTCCCTTTGTCGGATGCTTGACTTGGAAGGTTGTTCCGATTTAGGAATTGAAGCTCTGAACCTCCCAATTAGGGAAGTGCCCCTTCGAAAAAAGTTACATCTCTCGTGTTTATCGTGGCTCTTTTTTGTTATTTGAATCTTTGCGACTTCCCCATTCACTTTTCAAGGCGGTGCTTTTTCTATTTTTGCATTTGTACATGTTGATATTTACAGCATTTGGCTCCTGAACTAGCGTTGTTGGGGTCGCAATGTTACAAGAACAAGCGCTCGACAGAAGGCCTGCAATATGAAATCATCTTTTAAGAAAGTTTTGATTTGACGTATAATTTTGCAAGCAAGAAATTCATTTAGACAGATATGCTCTTAGTCGTAGAGCTAATGTTCAGTGCATCACCTGCAGATTATTACAGACTGTTTACAAGAAGTGTTGAATATAACAGAAAGTAAGACGTGAAGTAAAGCATGAACTAAAGCAGGAAATACAGCATAAAGTAAAGTAGTGGCGATGTTGATCGCTTATTCTGAGCCATTGAAAATTGGAGCACCATCAACGGTTATCAGTTGGTGATCAACCTTGGATTGGTTTGAGTAGAAGCTACGTTGTTTGGACCAGTTTGATCATTTGATGCCACTTGCCCCTGGAGGTTGCAGAAGGATTCATGGCCTGTGGATCCTTTACATACGGTTGCATCCTATTTTTCCTGATTAATTACTCGATGACATTCTTCAGGTGTCGGCAATCATTGGTGTTATGACCAGGCTGGTTGTGAAATCTCCATAATTTTCCCGAGTTCGTTGCTTTGTCGCTTATCCTTATCGGATTTGGCTCCGTGTACTCATCAGAATTCTTTGTTGCAAGATAGATATTTTCAGGAGTGTGATTCAAAGGCGTCAGGTCTGATGATTTAAAAAGGCGAGACTTATTATTAGCCTTGTTGCCGTTCCCATCGTTGGCGCGCTTCTGCCCCTAAATGTTCTTCTGATTTCACCGAGTAGTAGCATTTTTGGGAGCTTTAAGAAGTTGGTTACCGTCAATAATATGAAGAGCCATAGGATTATAATACACCCTCATATATTATTCGGCTTTTTTATAAAAAAAAATTCAAGGGTGTTTGGCTCTTTCATTTTAACCCATCTCCCGAATTCGCTCTTCTCATCTTTAGCGCCGATTAGAGATATGAGGATTGTACGGAGTTCTGGATTCCTTACTTCAGACAAGGCCACATTGAATCATATGAGGAAAGCTTTAACGAATTCCCCTAGATTCTGTTTCATTGCTGAGAGTGTTATAGCATCTTCGGCTTTGGTAGCATACAAGCGGAACTGCTCCTTGAATTTTTTAGTCAGGTCAGAGAACTAGTCTATGGATTTAGGTGGCAGCTTTGTGAACCATAATGATGTAACACCTTCTAAGTAGAGAGAAAAGTATGTGCATCTCATCTCATCAGTCGCCTTAGCTACACTCATATGCCACTCGTATTTGAATAGAAAATAGTTAGGATCAACAAGGCCATTGTACGGAGGCAAAGTTTGAGGATTGAACTTTTTTGGACGCTCTGCATCAAGGATTCTTTCGGTGAACGGAGTCCTATCAGGAGAGAAGTCCCATTCTCTTTTATCATCACTACGAGCTTGATTCCTCTTCATGATTTTTTTTATCATATCTGAGATGTACTCTTCAGTATTGTGTCATCTTTCGGGGTCAACTTCTATCTCTTTACCGAATGTTCGCCGTGGCAACACATTGTGGTTTAGCGATTTAGGTGGTGCCCCTTGTGCGGGACTAACAACCTTCCGAGTATTTCGGTCGAAATAACTTTTAGCTCTTGGCTTCAAGTTTTCGATGTTAGCCTCATCTTTATTGCTCAACCATTCGTTATCATCTTCCATGTTTTCGAGATTAACATGGACCTTCGGAGGGGTTGTATTTGGTCAAGCATTAAGGATGGCGTCAAGTTTCTCCATCATAGCTTTAGTAGAAGCATCCATTTATTGGTTCATGTTGGCAATAACGGTGATTAACTCATTTTTAGTCACACCGGCTGTGCTTTCCAAGTTTTCGCCAACTTCAAAATGGTTAGTAAGCGGCATAGTCTCATTAGCTACATTATCGCTTCCTCCAACGGTTTTACTCGTGGTATTCTTAGATTTTGCCATGATTTTGGACAAGGGTCTCAACCTTGTGGGAGAGGATTCGTCAAAGGGCCTAGATCGTAGTAGATTTTGAGAATCTATGGTAGAATTAGGCTTAGAACTTCAATGGTAGGCTCTTAGGATTTGGAGAAGCGTGAAGGAAGAAGATGCGAACGTGGCCCCATGGTGGGAGCCAAATGTTTGAATAAAAAATGATTCAAACACCCAAGGTGTGAAATTACACTTCACCAAACGGTATGCAATATGAAAATGGGGCCACAAATACAAATGCAAGTCAAAGCAGGAAAAAGTAAGTAAGAGACAAAGGGTTTTTGTAGTGGTTCGATCTAGGATAGATCTATGTCCACTTTTGAAGTGTTCTTCATTATCATAGAGAGAATTACATATAGCATCATCTCATACATCACATTTATTACACTTGATCACTCATTTCAATGATTCTCCACTTTTTCTCTCCTTCCACTTTAGACCTTACTTGAATTCGAGAAGGAACGGATTAGATCTTGGGACTAGATAACTTTCCTTGGTTCCATCATGAAAACGGTGTTAGATCCGAGCTTTAAAGAGGAGCAATGCAGGTGTAGATCACTTGGAGTGAGTTAAAGTGAGAATTGATGGTGTTTGGAGAAGATGAGATCCACTTGATGTTGGAGGAAGAAGGAGTTAGCCTAGGAAGCCATTAAAGGAGCTTGAGAAGCTTTAGAAAGGTGGAGAAATGATTTGGGAAGCCCTTCGGGGTAGAGGAATCAGTCCCTTAAATGGTGGAGAAGCGGACTATTTATAGGTGTAGTTTAGGGGTAGTGGCAATCTTGTAATTATGGAGTGCAGAGTTTGTGTCGGCCTAAAACTTATTTACAAAAATGCCACCGGGTAATTTTCCAACCGACCCACTTTACAGTAGTGTACAACTGTTATATGACCCATATTTAAAGTCCTGCCACCGCTCCATCGTTTATGACCAACCAGGATGAATTGTACATGGTCAACCAGCTTTATTCCATGAATGTACCAACCAGGTTATTAAGTATGGACCGACCAGTGTAATAATGCTTCAAGACTGATCACACTAGCATGCTCTAGGATCGACCCAAAGTATTACTATAATGCCACCACTTCATTACTCTAGGCCGACCCATGCGACTGTCTTATAAAGTGCATACCGATCCTCCCATAATTTAGGTACCGACCCAAATGGATAATGACACTGAACCATGTGTAGTTATATATGGTCGACCCGTATGTATGTCATAATACACGCTGTTCCCAACAAGCTGATGCACCTTTTGTTCGAACTCTTTTCATGCATTAAGCATTCCATGCTAACGTGGCATGATCCCCATCAACATATGAAGCTGCTCTTTGTGCAAAATATGTTTGCTTGTTTTACCAGAAGTGCACGTAATGTATTTAACCCAATGTTGGACTTCAGGCTTTCTATCTGACATCACACGGTTCTTAAATGGTTTATGTTGTACACCTGTACACGTGAATACAATTGCGTGCTTTCTTTTTAAAGCTTACCCACGTAAGTGTCTCCAATCGCATGGGCCATGCATGCTAATCCACGCATGACTTAATCATGCTTCATGCCGCCTCCTTTAATTATATCTTCGCCACGGCTTTGTAAATGATACTGACCGACATGGCTTCGTATATGCATTTTGATACATTTTAATGCCGACCCGTATACATTCATTTGTTTATTTTGCAAAATGTGATGGCCCGCAAATCCGTACTACATGAGTTGACTAAATACCACATACATCCAACTCAAATAATACAGAATCACGAGTCATTATGGGTTAAAGAAGAAAAGATAGAAGGAGAACAGAAATAATAACATAGAAACTCATAGTGGAACGAATAAAATATAATATCATAATCATAACATTGAAATACAAATTTGTATTGTATATACCTACCATATCAGAGTACAACACATATACATCACAGCGGAAAATTACTCTAAATAAGTAACGGTGAAGCCTCCTGCTTCTAGCTCCTCTAAGTGTAGTTGTAAAAGCCTAAAACACTTGACTGCCCGTACAAATTTGGGCACCAAAGAGTTTAGGGAAAACAAAAAACAAAATAAACTCTGGGTCAGTCATGGGACTGATGTGAGTAAACTCCATCCATGTTGTTTAACTTTGAAAATCCTTTTGAAAAAAAGATAATAGTAAGACCAGCCCACACATAAACATGGACGGTTTTTACCTTACTATAACCAAAACATTTTTGGCATCAAAATCCATTGATATTACAATAGTGTCTAATCAAATAAATAACCAAATAGTAGAACACTTGCATCTCACGCTGTACATATATATTATAAAATCAAAAACCGCATGGCGCTTATTGGAGATTGGATTCCAACTACGACAAGGTATGAGACCACCTCCCGATCAATGTACTCTAGAGGGGATACACTAGGGTTCAACAAGAAAGTCTTGCAACCCGGCCACGCATGACTGTCCACTCATTTAGCTTGAGTGTTCCGAATATATTGTCACCCACGATAGTTGGCTATCCAACCGTAATCCGTAAGATACAGAATCGAAAGAAGAACAAATAAATGAATTTTCTCTAGATCAGTGACAAATATACTCAGCTTGGGTATGACCCAACTAGCCATGCTGCCTGCCCGATTTTTGTCATTTCTCGGTTGTGAGGCTTGAGGCTATGTTAATCTTTCAGAACATCTGGCCACCATACACTCTGAATGCCACATCGTCAAACCCATCAAATCACTAGTTGATCTTCCCAAAATATTACGGGTATAAAAGCTAAAAGAAACGAATTCCTCCGCCACCATATGTAATATCTCGAAAAGATCATCTTATGTGATCTATTAGGAATACTCTGTCAGACATTCGTCCATACAAGTTGTCCTAAAACTGGATAAACATAACAGACTTTGCATTTCACTCCCTCTTGAATTTATCTTCGGCATCATCTAATTCGCAACGCCTATGCCTATACGGAGTGGTTTTCGGATATTAAATCCAACCGGTCTCTCCGTATTGACAAAGATGTCAAAGATCTTTGATAGCCAGTGTTTTAACTATCGAAGGAAAACAAGCATCCATCAAACAAAATCACTGGCCCCTTTTGATATTTTATTTTAAGTTCATTTCCTTATCGAATTCTATATATCGATATATCGATTTCTGGTTATCAAAACTTCTTAAAAATATTCTAACTCCTTAAATTTTCGGAAAATTTCGCCAGCGCCTCCTTTGTACTGGTCAATAGTTCAAACCCCAACTCGCCTCTCTATGCCCTTTCCATTCTAAAAGAAAATCAAAAAGCCAAGCGGGTTGCCCAATAGGCTCATAAAATCTCATATGGAAATTTAAACAAGTACTTTTTTGTCGGGCACTTAAATTTATCATCTTCATACTCACTTCATACTTTTCATCCCATACCTGTTTACCTATATATATACATATATATATCCATTTCCAACTCATTTCAATCAATCCATTCCCTTTTTAACAAAATCTGCTAACCACTTCTTTAATTCGCTCTTTTGCCTTATACACTTTTGATTTGAACATATCATATTCGAATATATTTTAATAAGCTAATACACAAATCGAATTCCATTTCCAACTCGAGTTTCATATTCGATTTTCCAATTTCAATTAACAATTAACATTCCCCCAAACCAAGTTAAGTTTGATTCAAACCCTGTTAACTAATTTCTTTTGAAATTAGTTAACTTCATTTGGAAATTAAAAATCTGATATTTAATCTAAAAATCAATCCACTTACTTGACTTGAGCCTATATTTATTTTATAACTCAAATCTGGATTTTTCTAATGGAAATCGGGTTTTACTTATTCAAAATCCTTTTATTTTTATTAAATAAACCATTATGGTTTAAAACGATTATGACGCTGTTTTTCTGAAAATACTATCTTGACATAACTCACAATATATATGCCGAAATCAAGATTTTTCCATTCCATTAGAAAACTATCATTCAATAGGTTCGAGTGTTTCTTGTTTCATCAAATTCCAACTTATATTGAGTTACATATACTTAATTGAAGTTCGAAATGCCAAATTATGAACTACCGCGCCGCGGCGAGTTCGTTTTAATTATAATTTAACATACAATGTTTAAACTTCGTTTGTTAATAAATTTCAAAACTTATCTGCACAGTCTACTAACTACCCTTCAACAACAGTACAGCACCACCACCCTGACCATTCCACCCCAGATTTTTCGTAACTAGTTCGAATAGTGTCAAAACAAGCTTGCTACTTTCCTTTTTCTACTGTAAATTCAAAACCGAACTTGCTACTCCAAATTCTACCCGCAGGAATCACAATAATTCACGCAACACCCTTTACCCAAAAATTCATGCAACCGAACCTTAGTACATACTCATCGTGATACCCCAGAACCCTTCCCAAAACCATCATCAGACTTCGGCGCATCAATCCCATTCCAAACCACATCGTCCCCCTCACCAATGGAACCCCCTCTTCCCAACTACCTTTATTTTAGGTATGAAAAAAAACTAACGAACTACACCATCCTAGAAATCAAAGTCGCCCTCTCCTTAAATTAAAAACTTCACTGTCAAACAAAACAACTCCAACTCACCATTTTTTGGTCCTCACCAAAACCCAGGCATCTGAACACCTGATCGTCACAACAGCTTCAACTCCATCTCCCAAATGGCAGACCATCGAACTACCCATTTCCACCTCAAATAGTCAAACTCCTCTCCCTCATTCACGCAACTGCCAAATCCATCACCTTATACCATCGTCGCCCCTCCCATCTCCAACCTGGTGACATTTCCCAAGATCAAGCAATTCCAATTCGCATTAGAACTGTCGCCCCTTTTCAAACCCGCTCACCATTGAGTATGAATCCTCACCAAGCATCCCTCATCGACTTGCGTTGCCACAAGAAACCCTACCCCAAATTTCGTTCGACTATCGAAGACCAAAACACCTTCCCCAAAATCAGAAACCCCTTTGCCTCGCTGGTTCGAATCGCGAACCTCTCCAGAAAGCATCACGATCCAATTGCGATTTCAAATTCTGTTTTTTTTTTCAGTTTGAATCGATGGAAATGATTTTCGAAATAGTGGGAGAAAATTAAAGGAAAGCCAGAGGACAAGGATGTTTCGTGTACCTTGGGTTGAATTTATAGTTGTGAGGGGGAAACACAGCGTACCAAAGCCATTAAAACAATGTCTCCTTGATATTAGGAGTAGGAGACATGGGTTTAATTCATGTTTGCTTGCGTACAAACAGTGGAGGATATCAAAAATAACATAGGGTGCTGATTGGGAAATGAATTCATTTTGATTTGATTTTTTGTTTTAATTAAATAATTAAAATATCTCGTGCTCTCCAACTCGAAATCCTGAACCACCATTTCAACGAAATGATCGATGTTCCACTGTTATAACACTATTTTGAACTCAATGGAATGAGTTCTGAAATTAAATTTAACTGCACAGAACAGATAATAATTTAAATTAACGATTTAAATTATAAATTGATTTTCGATCAATTAAATAAATTATTATTATCGTTCAAATTCAACATAGAATTTATATTAACCAACTGAATTGTTTAAATTCAGTTTTAACTTAGAATCTAATTATTTATCATTTCCATATTATGATATTTCGACATATCTGATATTAATCCTATATTGATTATTAAACCGATAAATTCAATATAAAATTTATTTATATTTTGCATTTAACCCTTAAAATAAATTTAAAATGTCCAATATTTATAGGCTAAAAATCCGGGACGTTACATTCCTTCCTCTTAAAAGAATTTCGTCCCCGAAATTACTAAGGTAGAAGAAATGCTACAGACCCGTTAACCTTTCAAAGCCCACTTTGTTATAACTCTGGGTTTCATATTCTATAACTCAAGTCCCATACAGCTTTAAGTTTTCATGGAAATAAATAATTTCTTATTTTATTCATATGCATCCAGATTTATTCAAATTGATTCAACATCAATTAATTTATTTCTTTTACAATGACCGAATTTTTTATTTTACTCATCCTTGGTATTATTTGGTTAATATAATAACCACTTATTTTTCTTGTCAACTTCAACTGAATCCAAATCAATTTTTTCATTTCAATTTGTTTAACTTGCTTAAGTTGAATTCCAGAATTCAAATACCTGGTTTTTATTTCTTTCAAAATCATATAAATATATACATAGATATATTTATAACCATCATAAATTCAAAACATTTGAATTTTCCAAACAACTTGTTTTCTAAAATAAATTTTATTGCAAATCTCACTATGGTAGCAATCCATCACTTAGAAACTCGAAAATGAACACTGATGATGTCTGAATCATCATCGAAATTATTTTCTAGTGACCGAAGCGAATTCAGTGCTTTATCATTTTCAAAAATCCATACAAACTGATTTTTATTCAAACATCTTTCCAAAGTAATGCTATATTATTTACATAACACCTTAGAAAATATTTCCCAAACATCCGGGATTTACATTCCAAATTCTGGTTTCAATCCAATTTTAATTCATCTTATTTATAATATGCAAGTTCTATTTGGTTATATATAACCATTTCAATTTTGTAATCTCATAATAGCAACCAAATCATCCATATATAAATAATTCTTTAGAAAATTATTCACTTTATTAACAAAATATAATTTTGAGTAAAATTATTTCATCTACCCAATTTAAAACAATATTATGTCGAATTATTCTGTTCGAGTGTTTGGAAACTCCTGTCGACGTCGTGGCGTCCCACGATTCGACTAGAATTCATATGTCACTCAACAGACAAGCCAACACAATATAAAACAATTTTTATATCAAATTACAAATACGCTCTCTCATATATATACACACTCAACTCATTCTAGGGTACCACTGACCCTATCTCTAATGAGTAAACCCCTAGCAAAGCCTAGGTGTTCGCTCAACCTAAGTTCTGATACCAACTGTGACGACCCGCAAATCCATACCACTTGAGTTGACTAAATACCACATATGTCCAACTCAAATAATACAGAATCACGAGTCATTATGGGTTAAAGAAGAAAAGATAGAAGGAGAACAGAAATAGTAACATAGAGCCTCACAATGGAACAAATAAAGTATAATATCATAACCATGACTTTGAAACACAAATCTTTATTGTATATACATACCATATCAGAGTACAACACATATACATCACAGGAGAAAATAACTCTAAATAACTAACGGTGAAGCCTCCTACTTCTAGCTCCTACAAGTGTATCTGTAAAAGCCTGAAACACTTGATTACCTGTACAAATTTGGGCACCCAAGAGTTTAGCGGGAAAAAAACAAAATAAACTCTGGGTCAGTCATGGGACTGATGTGAGTAAACTCCATCCATGATGTTTAACTTTGAAAATCCTTTTAAAAGAAAGGGTAATAGTAAGACCAGGCCACACATAAACATCGACGGTTTTTACCTTACTATAATCAAAACATTTTTGGTATCAAAATCCAGTGATATTATAATAGTATCTAATCAAATAAATAACAAAATAGTAGAACGCTTGCATCTCACGCTCTACATATATATTATAAAATAAAAAACCGCAGGGCTCTTATTGGAGATTCGATTCCAACTATGACAAGGTATGGGACCACCTCCCGATCAGTGTACTCTAGAGGGGATACACCGGGGTTCAGCAAGAACGTCTTGCAACCCGGCCACACATGACCGCCTACTCATTTAGCTTGAGTGTAGCGAATATATTGTCACCCACTTTGTTGGCCATCCAACCATAATCCGTAAGATAAAGAATCGAAAGAAGAACAAATAATTGAATTTTCTCTAGATCAGTGATAAATATACCCTACTTGGGTATGACCCAACTTCCTATGCTGCCTGCCTGATTTTTGTCATTTCCCGATTGTGAGGCATGGGGCTACGTTAATCTTTCAGAACATCTGGCCACCATACACTCTGAATGCCACATCGTCAAACCTGATAAATCACTAGTTTATCTTCCCAAAATATTACGGGTATAAAAGCTAAAGAAACGAATTCCTCCGCCATCAAACATAATATCTAGAAAAGATCGTCTTATCTGATTTGTTAGGAAACTCTGTCAGACATTCGTCCATACAAGTTGTCCTGGGAATGGACAAACATAATAGACCTTGTATTTCACTCCGTCTTCAATTTATTTTCGGCATAATCTAATTGGCAACGCTTATGCCTATACAGAGTGGTTTTCAGATATTCAATCCAACCGGTCTCTCCATATTGAAAAAGATGGTCAAAGATCATTGATAGCCGGTGTTTTAACTATCAAAGGAAAACAAAAATCCATCAAACAAATCACTGGCCCTTTTTGATATTTTAATTTAGGTTCATTTCCTTATCGAATTCTATATATCGATATATTGATTTCTGTTTATCGAAACTTCTTAAAAATATTCTAACTCCTTAAATTTTCGGAAAATTTCGCCAGCACCTCGTATGTACTGGTCAATAGTTCAAACCCCAACTCGCCTCTCTAGGCTCTTTCCATTTAAAAAGAAAATAAAAAACCCAAGCAGCTTACCCAATAGGCTCATAAAATCTCATATAGAAATTTAAACATGTACCTTTTTGTTGGGCACTTAAATTTATAATCTTCTTGCTCACTTCATACTCTTCATCCCATAACTGTTTACCTATATATATATATATATATATATATATATATATATATATCAATTTCGAACTCATTTTAGTCAATCCATTCCCTTTTTAACAAAATCTGCTAACTGTTTCTTTAATTCGCTCTGTTGCCTAATACACTTCTGATTTAAACATATCGTATTCGAATATATTTTAATAAGCTAATACATAAATCGCATTCCATTTCCAATTCGAGTTTCATATTTGATTTTCCAATTTCATTTAACAATTCACATTCCCCTAAACCAAGTTAAGTTTGATTCAAACCCCATTAACTAATTTCTTTTGAAATTAGTTAACTTCATTTGGTAATTAAAAATATGATATTTAATCCAAAAATCAATCCATTTACTTGACTTGAGTCTATATTTATTTTATAACTCAAATCTGGATTTTTCTAATGGAAATTCGGGATTTACTTACTCAAAATCCTTTTATTTTATTAAATAAACTGTTATGGTTTAAAACGATTATGGCGCTATTTTTCTGAAAATATGATTCTGACATAACTCACAATATATTGGCCGAAATCAAGATTTTTCCCTTCCATTAGAAAACTATCATTCAATAGGTCCGGGAGTTTCTTGTTTCATCGAATTCCGAATATATTGAGTTATATATACTCAATTGAAGTTCGAAACGCCAAACTATGGACTACAGCGCCGCGTAATTATAATTTAATATATAACGTTTAAACTTCGTTTATTAATAAATTTCAAACTCCATTTTAACGATTCAAACCCGTTATCCAAATCCGACTTAATAATTTTGATTATTCAAACTTGTCAATTATTTATTCCCACATTCATAACTCGACTCTGAATATATTCCAAACTCAAATTCTATAATCAATTCCAGTCTATCTAGAGTTAAATTATTTATAAAATTCAATATAATCGAATTTCAATTATAAATTCCATTTATGGAAGTAATAAATTAATTCAACATCATTTACCATTACAAAGTAATACCATCTCTTGATAATAGTGAAGTCGTTCAAGTTGGGGTATTTTATTTACCTCTCAGATCTTAACTGACAACAATCTTGTCTTGAGACGTATAAAAGTTTGTAGTACAAAAACTTGATTTAAAATGTCGACTTTTATTCAATTTCTTAAATTTGTGTTTCCAAATTACTTGATGAAAATTACTTCATCACATTTATAAACGTTGTTTATAAATTAAACTTCTTTATTAAATAAACTTTTATTTTAATAATCGATTCGAAACTTGATTCCAATTTTGGAATATTTTATTTTCATAACTTGAACATATATATATAAATCAATATAGAATCAATTTTTATATTTGAATTTTATTTCTATTCAATATAATCCCGATATCTTATGCAGAAATAAATTTTTTTATTTTATAAATTCGATATGGTAAAATTCTAATCATAAATATGTATGGATTTATTTCAATTCAGTTTACATTTCGAACGTTGGAATAAATTTCATCATTTCTTTTCTCTGAACCAATTTAAAATTATACATCCTCTTTTTAAATTCATACTTGAATTTAAATTTATAAATTATTCAATGAAACATTGTTTATAAGTTTCCACTTCTTTTAAATATTTAAAACAAGTTTCTATTTCAAATCTTATTTGAAATCCAGTTTCCATTCTGGAAAATAAATTTTCCTTTTTGAATTCAGACTTGAATTTAAAGTCTGATATTATTAACGATAATTTTTCTTCCAATTTATAATATGGTTTATAAATTCAACTACTTTTTTTTATTATTAAAAACAAGTTAATATTTCTCAATCCATTCGAAATTCCATTTCCATTTCGAAAAGTAAATTTTCCTTTTTAAATCCAAAAATCCCTTTTTAATATTTTTAAATATAATATCTAGGGCCAATTATATTCTAATATCCAAACAAACAAATCATCCATTCAATTCATACATCACATACATATATAAATATGTAAACAACAGTAAATAAATTTGAGGAACCCAGTTGGATTCCTCCAACCTGTTTTCACTGCATCCACAGATGTTAGACAACATAAATAATGCCAATCCTTCTTCAAGGAAGGATATCGCGGTATAGAAGGTCATCCACTCATATATCGTGGGGCGATAGGGTCATCCGCTAATGATACTACAGGCATCCGCTAATGGTACTGCGGGAAATCCAATATATATAATAATAGCCACAATCACCAAGCCTAATATAACTAACATATATAATAACCAAGACTGATAAATAATTTATAAATGCAACCAAGCAGCCAACAATTTAGTTTTGACGATAAAAATAAATTTTTAATGAGATTTACTCACCTGATCTTTTTCATTACCGAATATCCATTTTAAAATTCCATTTGTCTTGGCTACCACTCGAGTCGTCTCGAATGAATCCATTGTACGCCTATTGCCTCGATCAACAATGAAATAACTCAACATAATTCATCGATCCACTTTCACCACAAACAACCCCAAAATGTTGCTCCATTCATTACGGCATATCATCGAACACCATGCCTTCATCAAAAACTCCTACAACTCCGAATTGTTGCAGCAGCTTCCTGTGACAAAACTTATCTACACAGTCTACTAACTACCCTCAACAACAGTACAACACCACCACCCCGACCATTCCACCCCAGATTTTTCAAAACTAGTTCGAACAATGTCGAAACAAGCTTGCTACTTTCCTTTTTCTACTGTAAATTCAAAACCGAACTTGCTACCCTAAATTCTATCCACAGCAATCACAATAATTCATGCAATACCCTTTACCTAAAAATTCACGCACCTGAACCTCAATTCGTACTCATCATGATACCCCCAGAACCCTTCCCAAAACCATCATTAGACTTCGACGCATCAATCCCATTCCAAACCACAGCGTCTCCCTCACCAATGGAACCCCCCTCTCTTCCCAACTGCCTTTACTTCAGGTATGGAAAAAAACTAATGAACTACACCATCTTAGAAACCAAAGTCGCCCTCTCCATAAATTAAAAACTTCACTATCAAATAAAAAAATTGCAAACTCACCATTTTCTGTTCCTCACCAAAACCTAGGCATCTGAACACCTGATCGTCACAACAGCTTCAACTCCATTTCCCAAATGATAGACCATCGAACTACCCATTTCCACCTCAAACAGTCAAGCACCTCTCCCCCATTCACGTAACTGCCAAACCCCTCCCCTTATACCATCGTCGCCCCTCTCATCTCCAACCTGGTATCGTCACCCAAGATCAAGCAATTCCAATTCGCATTAGTATTGTCACCCCTTTTCAAATCCGCTCACCATTGAGCATGAATCCTCACCAAACTTCCCTCATCGACTTGCATTGCCACCAAAAACCCTACCCTAAATTTTGTTCGACTATCAAAGACCAAAACACCTTCCCCAAAATCGGGAACCTCTATGCCTCACTAGTTCGAATCGCAAACCTCTCCAGATAGCATAGCGATCCAATTGCGATTTCAAATTCTGTTGTTTTTTTTTCAATTTGAATCGGTGGGAAAGATTTTCGAAATAGTGGAAGAAAATTAAAGGAAAGCCAGAGGACATGGATATTTCATGTACTTTGGGTTGAATTTATAGTCGCGAGGGGTAAACACAGCATACCAAAGCCATTAAAACAATGTCTCCTTGATATTGGGAGTGGGAGACATGGGTTTAATTCATGTTTGCCTGCGTACAAACAGTGCATGATATCGAAAATAATATAGGGTGCCGATGGGAAATGAATTCATTTTGATTTGATTTTTTGTTTTAATTAAATAATTAAAATATCTCGCGGTCTCCAACTCGAAATCCCGAAACGCCATTTCAACGTAACGACTGATGTTCCATTGTTATAACACTATTTTGAACTGAATGGAACGAGTTCTGAAATTAAATTTAACAGTACAGAAGAGATAACAATTTAAATTAACGATTTTAATAAAATTCGATTTAAATTATAAATTGATTTTCAATCAATTAAATAAATTATTATTATCGTTCAATTTCAACATAGAATTTATATTAACTGACTGAATCGTTTAAATTCAACTTTAACTTAGAATCTAATTATTTATCATTTCCATATTACGATATTTCGGCATATCAAATATTAAATCGTATATTGATTATTAAACCGATAAATTCAATAAAAAAATTATTTATATTTTCCATTTAACCTTTAAAATAAATTTAAAATGTCCAATATTAATTGGCTAAAAATCCGAGACGTTACACAAACGGTTTGGGTCCACATGAATACATGTGTTTATTGTGTCTTCATTGCTTAATATTGCTTCCAATTCATGGAACAGAAACTGTATGTTTGCTGAAGCCGCTTAAGTGATCAAACCGATGTATTGTGTGGATCATTTATATTGTGCCTGTGCGGACCCAGTTAGTGCTGACCCAGTTAGTGCCGACCCCATAATGCCGACGCACTTAGTGCCGACCCAGTTGGTGCCGACCGAACCATATGATTGAGGCTGACATGGTGTTTTTAACAGGGTTAACAATTGGAAACTTACTCTTAATATAAGTGTCTTTCAGCCGATTTTGTATGCAAGCATTAGTGGATTTTTTAGGATATTTTTTGACTTGGTACTTCGCTCAGAAAAATTATATCCTACATTCCCTTTTAGCTAGGTAGAACTAGTCTTCATGGGAAGGAATGCAGGGAAATGCTTCCAGAGTTGCAAAAAAGAGGTAAAGAGAGCTCGAACATTATAGGCAGGAATTTGGCTAAAAAGAAATAGGGGTAATGATGATGTTTAGCCTTTTGGTTTATATTTTAATGTTAGTATTGTGTAGTTTGGTTCCCATTATCATTTTTTATGGTAGAGGATGTTTATGTACCTACTATGATAGAGGTTGATCTTGTGTATTGTGTCCAAGAGGGTTTTTATCATTTTGGATGTAAGTTTGTTATATTTGTGTTATTGTTAGAAGTTTATTTGTGGTAATTTATTTTTTGGTTAGGAATGTTGTTAACATCCTTTTTAAATAATAATCATAGTAGTAGCAATAGTAATAATGATAACCAAAACACAACTAAAGTTTTCTTTCCTTCTATAATTATAAACAACAGATAGCTAATCAATGGTGAAATAAAAATAAAAGCCCTGTTAGTTACTTTCTACAATCTATCAACATAAAAGGATATTTCTAAACATGTAGAATAAATTACGTAATAAGTTTTATATTTTTATTTGGCATAAATTTTGAGGTATTGTCAATAGAATTTTGCAAATTTCCTTTTTTGGTTATATCAACCCATAATTTTGGGGTTTAATTTATATATTTTACATATATAGAACACGCGCTCATATTTTTCCTAGTATTTCATTCTTAGGAATTTTTAGCTAGACATTTAAATCAAAAATCACTATTAAAATATGCAAATCAACAAATTATGTACACAGTGGCATATGGCAACTGTTAGAGTAACTAAGCATTTACCTAGGGTCCAAAGTCGTTTGACAGCCTCGATATTATAATCAACATTTATGAAGTACTAATTTTTATAACATATAATATTTAGTTATATATCTTCTACACCTTAGTGACTGTATGTAATATCTATTGGTCTTTTTTCCGTGTTTCCGGTAAGCTTTAATGTCAACTAAAGATTTGTGCTAAACTTCTTTTTGATGTAGGATGAATGTCTACAAATAGGGGTAATCAATAGTCGGTTCAAACCGATTTAACCGACCAAACCGGTTCATTTTGGTTTAGTTTTAAAACTAAACCGGAATGAATTCGGTTTATAAAATTAATTTTTTGATTATCAGTTAACCAACTTTTATTTATTATCTAATTTTTCGGTGTTGTAGTACTTTAAATAATTAATCTAGTGATAAAATACAAAGACATGTGTTGCAAATATGTCAAATTTTGTTATAAGCATAAAATTTACTACATAAAATTTCTCCAAATATGAACTTATGTTTTACTTTGAGTGAATTCATCGTTTAAATAATAACAAGTGTTTCAAGTTCGATTAAATCGATTAGGAACTGAATTAACCAAAATTAGTTTGGTTTGGTTCGGTTTGATTTGGAAAAATTTCGGTTTTAATTTGGTTTGAGTTTTTTTTATTTCAAAACCAATCGAACCGACCGAGTGCTCACCCGTATCTACAAAAGAGTACAATGTGTTATCGCAAAATTTCTTTCCTAACTTCAAAAGATAGGTGTATTCTATTAAAAATGTATATGCTCTATTTTTACATAATTTCTTATCTATCTTAGAAAAATTGTAAACATTTGTAAATGGATATACATAAACATAACTAAATAGATCATACATTATGTAATTTTCATCTAGGAGATCAAATTATCCTAAGACAATACACAAAAAGTGATATCATAATAAATATTACAAAAAATTATGACGAATAAAATAACTATTCAAACAAATAAAGCATGAAAACATGTTTACACTCATCTTCTAATGCAAACTACCACCTTATTTCTCATCTAATGGTAAAAAGTACCATAAAATGAAAACCATGTCAACTAAGTTAACATTCTACTCAAACTAAGCAAAAATAAAAGAGATTTATTGCTCTAGATTATCATAAGAGTCATCTCTTGCTCATCCTCTTTGTTTTGAATGTTGATATACTTATACCATCTTGCAAGCATGATGTAAACCGCTAAATCCACAACCGTCAATATCGCAAGCAAGAAGAAAAACATATCCAAACGTCCATTATTCAAATTTTCTGGAATCCATCCTGTGCTATTACCACTAGCAGTAATTGCCATTACAATCGTTACCAATATGATACTGACATAGTTTCCAAGAGAAATCGATGCCATGCATAAAGAACTTCCAAAGCTTTTGATTCCATCAGGTGCTTGGCCATTGAAGAATTCCAACTGTCCAACATACATAAAAACTTCCGAGGCACCAATCAATGCATACTGGGGTATCTGCCACATGATTGAAAGTGAGCTTGGTTCATGCTCCTTTGATACTCTTTTGAGTCTTTCAATCTCTACGATTCCTGCAGCCACCATTGCAAGTGTTGCTATTACTAGTCCAACCTGTTAAATTATATATTGTAATGATTTCATTATTCTCTTTATTCTTCTAAATGTTGGATAAAATCGTTGGTCATTTATTGTTATAAGATTTACAAAATATAAATTTTAGCCATAACAAAACATCGTTAATGTAGATGATAGAAAAATACATAAATCTTTATTAAGAAAACCTTACCCCCATACGCTGAAGCTCAGAAAGTCCTCTAGGGTTTTTTGTTAGTTTAATAAGAAATGGAACAATGAGGTGACGATAAGTTAGAATACATGCAAGGACTGATAGAATATCAAATAGAGACATGCTAGCAGGAGGGAGGTGAAAAGATCCAATATTTGAGTCCATTGCAGCGCCTTGTTCCACAAATAAAGATGCCATTTGGGTGAACACCACAGAATATATGATAGTGCAAAGCCAGATTGGAAGCATTTTAAGTACACATTTTACTTCTTCTACTTGAGTTATTGTGCATATGTACCATGGACTTGTACTTAATTTATCTTGTACACTATATTCTTCATTGGTGTAGGTTGCAGCCTTGTCTAAAAACCTGCTCATACAAGATGTTTAGAATGATATGTTAAACACAATCTTCAAATAAATAATGGGCCACTATAAAGTTATTCACTTGAATTTAACACATACAAGTTTAAAATAGAAATATATAGTGGATGATTGCACTCTTTTGATAATAAGAGTGGTACTGAATTTTTTGAGATATGACAAATTTTGTTTGTAGGACCTAAGAAACTTATTTCAGCTTTATGTCTCGCTCAAAACATATTAAAAAAATAGATCTAATTTGTCGTAATTCAAATTTGAGCAAGTGTTAAAAAAATTGTGCTTGCACGAATTTGGACTGCGCAAACGTAATTTTTTAAAAAACAAAAATTATGCTTTCACAAATTTGATTTGTATAAGTGTAACTTTTTTTGAAGAATTTTTTTGTGCTTGTGCAAATGTGAAATATGCAAGCATAAAATGTTGTTATATGGAAAAATGTGCCTGCTTCCGTAATAAGTTTTAAACGATAGCTGAAGTTGAAATATGTTTTTTCTCTGGCCTATAAGCAAAGAAAGTTCGTTTAAGGTATCAACTTTAAGACCTCCATAACCACAACTTAAAGACTCCACCACTTGAGCCACTAATTGTTTGTTAAATTGGATTACACCGTTCTAGGAAAATTTGTAAATTAGTCATCCAAAAAGTAATGGAACTCTACACATCTAATCTTAATTTTAACATTTTTAGTAGTGGTCAGTCTATTGTATAAGTTGCCCCATTATCTCATAAAATAATTGTTACATGTATCAATTTGTAAATGAAGGTGAAGGTGTATAAATTTTTGCTTTGGTAAGTGTATATTAAACATAATAAAATAACCAATTTAGAAACAAAATAAATTTGTGTTGAACTGTGATCAATCATAACAATCATTCAATCCCATATATACATACACATGGACAAAGACTGGCTACACCTCATTTTTGTAACCCGCACATCTCCTTTTTTTAAGCATCTCAAGTGTCCCCTAATAATATCATCTACACAGTTCAAAATTAAAATAATGATATATCTTTATAATAAGAAATTATCAATAAAATAATGACATAACAACATAAATATGAAATCGACAATTGATATCGCTAATATTCAAAAGAATAAGTTGACCCATTACCCATAGTAGGATAAGTGAATGGCCGTTTTATGAGATTAACTACTATTTTCTACTATGAAAGCCAGGTTCATATTTTCAAATATGGAATATATTACTTAGACTACTATGTAGAATGTTATTTTCAATCAATATGCAAGTTCTACACGGAAATTTCATGTGATGATAAAGCATAAAAAATATACTCAACTTTTAAATTAGTTAATGAAAGGTCATACCTGAATTCATCACTATGCACAATCTTTCTACTTCCAGAAATAGCCGATTCTTTCCCTTCTAGTTCATACAACATTTCACTATTTTTTGGCACATCAATATTCCATTTACGAATTGCTGCAACAAAAACCTGTGCAATCCGAGTCAAAGGATTTCCTGATGGTCTGAAATGTCTATAATTACGTGTTCCTAACAAAAACAACAAGAGCGCTAATACAGCAGAACCAGTTGAAGCCCAAAATCCCATAACCCATTTTCCAGAATCTTCATAATAAACCAATAAGGTATTGGATAAGATGGAACCAGCATTGAGAGCAAAGTAAAAATAACTGAAGAATGCTGTTTTTGAATGTTTTTCATCAGGGTCGTGTTCATCAAATTGGTCTGAACCTAGTGTTGCAACTGTAGGTTGATATCCACCATTTCCAAATGCGATCAGATATATCGATATATAAAATAATGCAGTCCCACCTGGTGATACAGAATCACATTCAAATTTTGCATCTCCACATCCAGACGGTTTTACCAATATAAACCATGACACCAATGATAGTAGGGTTAATCCCTAAGAAAATATAGTTTACGTGATTTATCAATAATGGAAGTAAGCAATACATGATATGCTTAGCTATTTTAGAAAGTAAATAAAATGAATTGTAACGTACCAGCACAAAAATCAACTGAAATATTGCACAAGTTAGGTATCTCCCCCAGTATGAATCACTGAGAAAGGCTCCAAGAAGTGAGAAAATATAAACAGTTCCAGTCCATTTACTGACATTATTTGCTGCTTCGGCATTATCTTGCTCCATAACTCTTGTTAGAAAAAGCACAAGATTTACACCCACTCCAAAAAATGCAAGTGTAGAAAGGCCATAGTTGACTGCATTATGAATTAACATGTTAGATCATAGATGTCAAAATCTTCTGTTAGGTTGATCCCTTGATAGAATATCTATTTTGCTGTTTTAACTTGGAAAGCTGATGGAAATATGGTCTAAAGAAAAGTATTAGACGATGCCGATTGGAACACATTAAAAATTAGAATGATAGTCATTTCAAATTAGAAGTAACATATTTCTTTTATGATAAGACCGTCTGCAAAACACAATAAAAATTAACTTCAAATTTTTTTACTCAAAATGTAGGTTGTAAATTGTTATAATCTTTACAAAAATTAATATGAAAACAACACATGCCACTGTTTTAGTAGGTTACCAAAATATCAATGTTATTTTTTTCTTTTTTTTGTGGACATAAAATGCTCCCGTAATTTGCATGTGAAGTCTCATATTTGATTCATGTTTTTTGACAAAATAACTTAGTAATTTATGAGTTCAAGAGTTGGGATTCCATTTCTAATATAATACCTATGTACTCTTCATGATTTAAGCATAAAAACCACTCTTTTCTTTCCTTATTTTTTAAGGATTTTTTTAACATGGATATTTAAATTGTAGTATACGACAAATTACATATCAATATATGTTCAAAATACGCTACATAAGTATCGAGCCTACAACCTCTAGCGTCAAAGTGTGCCTATAGACCTACATTCGAGCCCTGCCATCCATACATTTGTCGAAAAAGGTAATAGTTGAGGTCATATGTATCATGAGTTGAAGCACAGTTTAATTCTCCCTTAGAAGTTTATTGGTCCACCGATTCTCCAGATTATATTCCAAATAAAATAAAATTAAAATAAAAAAATAAATAAATCAAACTTTTGATAGTAATGCATTTTTATTTTGAAAATCATGGATAAAATCTCAAATCTACCAGAAACTATCATTTTTAAATATTATCTGATTTAATTTATATATGCTTGGTAATACAAGATTTTTTTTTCTTTCTAAATTTACATTTATATTTTTGTTTTACAAATATTTTAACCTACTTTTCCATAAAAGTATGATTTACTTATTTTAAAATCGTCAACTATTAACTAATCCCTTTCACTTTTAATTTTCAAAATACAATAAGTTTTTAGTACTATACACAAGTGCTTTGCTATCAAAATTAGCAAGCTAAAACTATTTTCAAGGTTCTTATATGCATATTCTAATCTTGAAAATTTTATAGTTAACTTGAATATAAAAGCTTAACCTTGAACTTGGATGAATTTTATGTTACATTAGACTAATTATTTTTTATAACTGCATAATATTAGTAGTATTCTGGACAATATGCAAACAGATTTGAAAGAGAAATTTGGGTATAAAATATAAACAACATAGCGAATCCAACTTTTTAAATAGAATATTATTGGAGGATATAATGGTAGTTGTTGGATTGAAGAGGAGGAGGATAAGACTTTATAAACTAATAAAGATAAATTTCAAATTATTATTTCCAACAGTAGTTATATAAAAGTTATTTTTAAAGGAAAAAAAATTAAGTAATAATTTTTTTTAATATTCATGCACGCTAGCTGTTATATTTACAAGGCAACTTTACTGATTTTGTTTGATGGTCCAGTACAACAATTTGATTCACTATAATAACAAATTTACTAATTAAGTTATAATAAATGCATTCACAATATTTTTTCAAGTATTTCATGTGCCTACTCTTTTATTTGCACATGCATCACACGTGCCAAGACACTCATAATATATTATTTAATTTTTATGTTTTAGTCATTTGATGTACATTATACCACACCATAACATTAATAGCACACTCTCAATAAAATGTGTTCATCTTATCCACCTCTTTTTTAAGGAGCATTGATGCACCTAAAATACATTCTTTTTTTCTTGGTCCTAGAAAGATTTACCTTTTACTTCAAACGTATCTTCATATTTATGTACATGTATGTATGTAAACTGGTGCATTCGTCCGTACATATGTACATACATGCACACACAGTACACACGTGTGTGTTAAGATAGAAAAAAGCAAGTATAATTCAAATATGTTCCAAGAATATTATGTATAATCCCAAAGGTGAGATAAACATTAACAGCACTGTTGGCTATTAAGTAAAAGAAGTAACTACCTAAGAGCAATAAAGCTGAGTTCCACCTTCCAGTTTTAGCTTTGACGGCGGGTCTTCCTTTTCTGTCAGTTGAACCATCTTGAGTGACCGGAGAGGTCTTCTTCTCTACTATTCCCATGTTTGTTGAAGTCCCATAGTCTTCTGTTTTCACCTGTGTCCAATGCAATACATTTGTAAACAAAAAAGGCGAATGAATAAAACTGCCTACGGAAAAATATATAACCTTGAGAACATATATTTAAGTGCTTATTCAAGTAATTTCAGATTGACTACTTAGTACAAGTGCATATAGATACTTATACTAACCTTGTTTTCAAAATCCACTAATTCGGAGGCAGCCATGCTCTGTAACAGAAACAAGCAATAGTTGCGTCAGACAAACTGCATTATTAAATGAAGCAGAAAATTAATTGGACATTTAACTAATGTCTTGGTTGGTTCTGTAGACACGAGGTTTGGTATCTGGCTTATCAATTATTAGTTAGGTGGTTATAAATTAGGCACTTAGGATATGCTAACAGTTACGTACTGCATAGCTTAAAATTTACCATTGAAAATGATTATATGAATAAGCTTAGGAACCCTGCTAATTATAGCTGAATGCATGCTGTAAGATGCAAACTGTTACTTATTAATTGAGATGAACGAACCGTAGCAACCTTCCAAATATCTCCAAAACTCAATTTGGAACGAATTGAATTGGATGGCAGCCAATGTAAGTCGTACGATCCGATTTAGACGTTGAATGCTGAAGCCCCTTATTGAATCGCGATTTCAATTCAAACATTGAATTGAAACAAAATCAGATTCAGTTGACATTGCCATCTCAATTCAGCAATCAAAAGAAGGGAAAAAGGAAGAGGAATAAGAAGAAAAACCAGCAGCAGACCTGAATTGAAGCATCAAGGATTCAGAAGCAAGTTTGATTTATTTTTCTCTTCTTTTTTCTGAATTGTTTTCGTTCCGATCATACTATATGCCTAAAATGCTGGATCTATATGCAACTCATTCCTTTTTTCACTGATTTTCAGGAATAAAAGTCGAAGCCACCGTATTTATTGCAACTATCTGCATTCTCTTTCTTTTAAAAAAAGAAAAAAAAAAAAAAAAAAAAAAAAAAAAGCTGAGAAGGGGTTATAATTAAATTAAACTTTGCTGTCTTCCTTCGTAAAACGCTATATCTACCGTATACAAGGGGAACGAAGCCCGTCTACCTTATACAGACATGCATATTGTTGAGAACTAAAGCAATTATCAGCAAAAACAAAGGAAAGAGAAAGAGAAAACAGAAAAGCACTAGCTCTTTACTGGTTGTTATTTTTAGTAATGGTAGGCCCAAGTTGGTCTGATTCTTTATTCATGGTGGAGTGATGGATTTCTGGTGATGATATGTGGTGGTTAGATAGATGATGTATGGTGAAGATGAAAGGGTGGCAGTTTATTTGTGCAGATGAAGGTTTCAAGCAAGAAATAGTAGACTTGAATGTGCAGAAGAATTAAGCTGCAAACTAAGCTTGAAGAACTGTAATTTTTGGGGTGCAAATATGATAAGAGAAGTACGAAGTGTAATTGCTGAAAGTAATTGGGAATCAGAACTTTGTATTGATATTGCAATGAAATGTAAATTGCAGAAATTATGAACAAGAAACAAATTGCTAGAAAGAACGAGAGAACTGAAACAAGAAAATTGCAGGAAATAACAAGAAGTGTAATTGAATAAGTGCAGGAATCTAAAAGAACAGGGAAATGTAATTGAAAGATCAAAAAGGCAAAAGAACTGAATTGAAACAAAATTGCAGCTGAAAGAAAATATGTAGCTAAATAACAAGATTAAGAAGAACTGAACTCAGAAATTGTAACCCAACTGATAATGAAAAGAAGATGGTTAGCATTCCAGAATTCTCAACTACTACTGGCCAATGCATGTACTTCCATATTTATATACACCTTGGAACCATACAATCTTGACTCAATCAGACCTAAACCAACACAATACAAATCAGATTCGACCCATAGACAGGCCCATGTCACTCAACAGTACACTGCATAGAAAGACTTGCCAATTTAGACTCAAAATCTGTTGGCTTCAGGTGTGCATGTGCATGACATGTACGCACATGCACAACAGATACACCCAAATATCCTGCTCCTCAGGCCATGTTTTAAGGACCTAAATCCTCTGGTGCACCTCTGACATCCTCAGTCACCAACTCTGACGATTCCATGCATGCCTCTGATAAACTTGGCGGAAAATGAGCATCTTCTGGTTTCCTAGCTTCCAATACAAGTTCTTTAAGTTCATGGTTGTTACATGTAATTTTGATAGACATATCCATTAGGAAGAGGTTGATTGATCAATAGTCTTTGACGTGGTGAAGTTCTTAGTTTTCTGTCGATGTTGAAGTTTGTCTGATGAAATATGGTGATGATATGGAGGCAGTACAATGTACAAGCAAATAGAGATGGAACAAGAAGATGTAAGCTGAAGAATGACTTAAAATTGAATATAAGTGTAAGAAGGACAAACAGATAAAGGAATACTAGAAATAATATGTGATGTAATTGGTTAAAGGAATATTTTTTTCATTTACACCTCTTTTCACAAAACTTATAACAAAAATATGTCATTTTCAAAACTAATTACAAAACGAAAATGCAAATTGAACCGAAAGCTAGTTTGTCAGATAGTGCGAATCAACTTTAGCCGATGATTTGTTTGATTTCAAACTTTAGTATCTTGTAAAATTACACTGTCGCCCCTAAATTCTACCGTTTCCTTTAATTCGCATGATTTGACTGATGCTGCTTTGATCAAATTATCACTATTCATTACAAAAATAGACCACTTTCAGAACAAGTTGCGGTATCCCAGATATCGCCATTTTTTTTATATAAAGGCAGCATCTCAGATACTGCCTAATATGAAATATCGTTGGCGGTATCCGAAATAGCGTTAGTTGGTGGTATCTGAGATAGTGCCAGTTGGCGCTATCTCGAGTGACACTCTGATACCTTTAACCAGTAGCCTCCCTTTTTCCCTCTTTCACAACCCCACTTCTAGAAAAAAAAACTTTTCCCATTTTTTAAAACTTCAAAATCGTCCATAATAACATGTGAATGATTTTCGAATTTATTCTTGCAATTTCTGTTAAATATTGCCTTAAGGTTCTATATAATTCCGCCCAATCACCATAAAGCACGTCGACTGCCTTACTCAACGCTCTTCATGCCTTCATATAACTAATCTTAACAAACAATTGTTCCTCCAATAAAACCTGCACAGTGCCAGCGCTTATATTCAAATCTGATTTTACAAACGGTTGGATCTTCGAAATCAGAAATGTGGAAGTAACGACCCAGAATTTTCGACGTTTGAAATATGAATTTATTTAGAATTTATCATTAAAATAAATATTTATAGTGGGTTTTGATATAGAATTTGAAATTTCAATTATTTGGAACATAGTTGAATATATTTGGATTTCAATTTAGAGTTTGGACTTTAAATTTTGTTTTGAATGTATTTTGAACAAACTTGTAAGGAAAAAAAAAACTTTCGTAAATCTAATTTTTAGTATGAATATTTGATTTATTAACATTTGTAAGATAATCTGAATGTATTGAAATACTTAAAATTTTAATTAAATTGAGGTTTAATGTTATATTTGTACTTGGATTTGGAATTTATCTATTTGAATATAATTTGAGTTTACCTCTGATTTAATGCTTTAGCAAATTTATAAACGGTTCGACATTATTAACAAATTTGTGCTTGTAGCCTTGTATTCTTTCCATTTAATTTTAATGTAAATGGTTGTCGAAACTTAAAGTTTGAATTTAAGTTAATCTATCTATGGTTTTATTTGCATTTAGCTTTTATATATTGTGTTCTTCGTTGTATTCTAGCTCTTTTGTATTTATAATATTTTACTTTTTGATTTATTTATTTGTGTTTAATAGTTACGGTATTTTAACTTTCTTTAACTTATATTCTTATTACATTTATATTTAACATATTTCAATTTCATACTGGAAGTATTTATTTTTATTCAAATTTATTTCTACCATTATGTTTTCTAAATTACTGTACTCTGTGATTATATATTAATTTTGTTTAAATCGTGTAAGCCAATAACAATCTGTTGTTTTGAACGTTTCGAGTTGGTTTAATTACCGACTTGAGACGGGCAAAATGACAGGTTGTTACAGCTGGTATCAGAGCTTTGGTTCATACAAAGCTTGACTTATTCGGTTTCAAAACTCATTAGAGTTAAGGTAGAAATACCTTAGAATGAGTGGAATTAATGCTAGAATCAACGGATTTCGAAAAAATTTGAAAGAGATATTTCAATAGATTTCCCAACAAATTGAATAGTATAACCCTTCAACAAGATTTGATACTTGAAATGTGAAAGAATAGAATAAAGTCCTATATTTTGTGAAAAGGAATGTTTAATGAAGATTGAAAGAAAGGTTATTTGACTATCTGAATTTTTAAATAATTCCTAAGATATTGATTTGAAACTCTTGAAAATTTTCTATATGAAGTTTATCTGGAAATCTTAGAATTGTTCGAGACTGCTTGTAATGAAATTTGATCTAGAGAAACAATAAACGTTTTTCTAAAAAGCTTTTGAGAGGCTTACTCGGTTTGAAAGGATGATAAAATATCATATTTATCAAATTTGACTTCCAAAGCATCGAAAAGAAACTTGACGACGTTATGAGCCTCTTAGAAATTTTCAACTTATGTATAATTGTGGAAAGGATATTTCGAAATAAATTGAAGTTTATCTTCATGAAACTTCATATGATGAATCCCAAAGTCAATGATTTAGAGAATTTGAAAGGCTTGAAATGTTTGAATAAGATCATTAATTTCAAAATATAAAGAATAAGTTGTATGTGTGGAAGTTGAAACTGTATTTTAAACTGTTCGTATTTTTTTTTCCAAATTATTTTAGATTTGTTGAACAGTTTGTAAATTGATTTATGAACTAAGAAAATTTTGATGACTTCAATCCCGATATTTTGAAATGTTTGAAAGAAAATAATACGATGATTAAAAGTATTTGCGAATTGTTGTTGCGAAATGATTTATGGCTTCGGGATATGAAATGATTTAATATGTTTTCATGGATTCGGGTGACCTGTGACTAAAGGAAGGGTGTGTGTGATTTAGGGTAAGCAACCTATGCATATACGATGTCCGAGTCTGGATGAAAACCGTGAGATATATGTGCTCCGCGGTTTTGTACTTAGAGGTCCGAGTCTGGACTAAAACCGTGAGATACACTTCACCTGAGATCCCTCGATGATGGTATTTCGGGCTGAGCAACCTTGGTATATACGGTGTCCGAGTCTGGATGAAAAACCGTGAGATATATGTGCTTCGTGATTTCGTACTTGGAGGTCCGAGCCTGGACGAAAACCGTGAGATACACTTCGCTTGAGAACCCTCGATGATGGTCTGCTTTAGGTATCCGGAGCGACCTTGATTATCTATATTATTGCATACGATGGGTTGTTCCTAGGCCTTGTCATGGGAAACTTGAGGAAATGAAACAGAATTTTTGACTAGAAGTTGAAACAAGTATATTTAGTACTTGTAAATTTTAGTCATGCGCCTGATCAACACATTTCTAAAGTTTGCAAGGACGACAATGGACTTGTTAGGCTTCGAGTTATCATATATATTTGAAGTTTTGAAAGCGATTTTGATTTTGAAATCTCGTAGTGAAGTATGATTATATATGAAAGAAATGTATAGTACATCAATTGTTTGATATAAAAAGGGATTCTATGTTCAGAGAAAATCATTTTAAGGCTTTCAAATATTTTGAAATTTATATATATAGCAATTTATATAGTATTTTCATTTAACTTACCTAATTTAGTCTTTTACCTAACTTGTCATCTCACTAAACTATTATATTTTGCATTTGTATCTATCATTTACCCATTTCAAACTCTTTTATCTATATGATTTTTCTATTTATTTGTATTACCTGTATTCTACCAGTTTTTTTTCCATTTTGTTTGTAACTTTTACAGCTATCTTGTATTAAACTACTTTCACTAAAATGGTTGGTAATTTGAACATAGCTTTTCTTTTATATACGCAAATTTCCTTATTTATTTTTTCAATGAGTTGAGTTCGCTTAAATAATAATTTTGATACAAGAAGTTTTACTGCTCATATTTAACCATTTATTTGTAACTTTTAAAGCTATCTTATATTAAACTCTTTGAATTTTACTAAGCCTATTTTATTTCAAAATAACTTTACCGTTTTAAACTACTTTTACCTAAATTGTTGTATACTTTGAACCAAACTTTCTTTTACATTATATAGCAAATTTCCTTATTAAATTATAATACAATGATTTAAGTTTCATTTAGATAATAATTTTGATGTACAAAGTTTTACCAATTTAGTTCTATGATAAATTTGGTATTTAATCCACTAAGAACCTTTTTGATAAGTTTACAAGCTTGTTAGAAATTATAAGCATTCTGATTTGATAACTTTTATTTATATTTGGTTCTAATAAGTTTAATCAAAATTTGTTTTACTTAAATATAATTTTTACACTCCTTTTCGAGGACGAAAAGGTTTAAGTGGCGGAGGCTGTAACGACCCATAATTTTTGACGTTTGAAATATAAATTTATTTAGAATTTATCATTAAAATAAATATTTATAGTGGGATTTGATATAGAATTTGAAATTTCAATTATTTGGAACATAGTTGAATATATTTGGATTTCAATTTAGAGTTTGGACTTTAAATTTTGTTTTGAATGTATTTTGAACAAACTTATAAAGGAAAAAATCATTTTGTAAATCTAATTTTTAATATGAATATTTGATTTATTAACATTTGTAAGATAATATGAATTTATTGAAATACTTAAATTTTTAATTAAATTAAGGTTTAATGTTGATATTTGTACTTGGATTTGGAATTTATCTATTTGAATATAATTTGAGTTTACCTCTGATTTAATCCTTTTGTA
Source organism: Allium sativum (assembly GCA_030737875.1). Lineage (NCBI taxonomy): Eukaryota > Viridiplantae > Streptophyta > Magnoliopsida > Asparagales > Amaryllidaceae > Allium > Allium sativum. The sequence goes on from CM060924.1 coordinate 247,161,269, forward strand.
AATTTATAAACGGTTTGACATTATTAACAAATTTGTGATTGTAGCCTTGTATTCTTTCCATTTAATTTTAATGTAAATGGTCGTCGAAACTTAAAGTTTGAATTTAAGTTAATCTATCTACGATTTTATTTGCATTTATCTTTTATATATTGTGTTCTTCGTTGTATTTTAGCTCTTTTGTATTTATAATATTCTACTTTTTGATTTATTTATTTGTGTTTAATAGTTACGGTATTTTAACTTTCTTTAACTTATATTCTTATTACATTTATATTTAACATATTTCAATTTCATACTGGAAGTATTTTTTTTTATTCAAATTTATTTCTGCCACTATGTTTTCTAAATTTTTGTACTCTATGATTCTATATTAATTCTGTTTAAACCGTGTAAGCTAATAACAATATGTCGTTTTGAGCGTTTCGAGTTCGTTTATTTACCAACCTGAGATGGGCAAAATGCCAGGTCGTTACAGTGGACGTTGCTTGCTTCTGGTTTGAGCTAACCGTTGGATTCACGCATTTGTGTTCATCTAGATTTTTTTTTTACAACCCACCAACTTTGCTTGGATTTTTTTGACACAATTGCATGAATTCTCCTTGGACAATTAGCATCGACATTACAGATAGTCATATACTTGGTTTTATTGGACTTTATAGGTTTGAAGGAGACAACATGAAGAATTGATCATTCACTTAATTGTTATTTGAATTTTTCTTTTGTGTCAAAAATCATACCGACTTTGAACCATTTTGGACACTTAATATCGAAGATATCTCATTTTTGAATTGAATATCTACAACAATTGACTTCGTCATTAATTGGGTCTTATACAAGTCAGCATCAAGAGGTACTTTCATTTCAGTCTTATCACTATCTTCAGCCGATATATCTTCCAAATCAACAAAATCATAGTTTAATGGTTCGTTATTTACTTCCATGTTATCTATCCAAGAAACGTCATTATCTGGTATGCTAACTACATTTCATACTATTAATAGGGGGATCCTCAAACTCCCCTTCACATATTCCAACCGTGTCCTTTTCAATATTGTCTGGTGCCTCGTTTGCTACAATTTCCTCGTTTACTACTTGGATATTTGATTGTGTAGCAATGTCGTAGATTTGAGCAATGAAAATTCAAAAATGAGACACATGAGAACTATATGCATTTTTTTCACATACAAAACCAACGAGTTAACTGTAAAGCATTCACATACCTCTGACTTAAACGTTTTAGCTCAGATTGTGTAGGATGCATGAAAAAGGACACGTAATAATTTGAAGGTCCAGCAGAGCGAAAAAGATTTGATTGCTGAGTAACAAAACTGCATACAAAACAAAGTACTTAAGAATTACAATACTAACACATGCTTATAGATCCAACGAATAACCAAAATAGCAATCACTTTTCCATCATATGTGTGAAAATTTCTTGAGTAGAATTGGGGTCGTTGTATCGAATATTATGTTGATAACTCGTACACGGTGGAAAACCAAAGGATATAGTATTAAAGCTCGACAATATAGATGACTAATTCTTTCATCAATATTTTGACATTCAAGGTTATCTATGTTTGGAGCTATTTCTTCTACTGCTTGAACCCATTTTCTCTATAAAAAAACTTGATGGATTTCGTTGTCATTGAAAACATTATTATCCACATCATCATCATTGGCTATTTTAATGACTTTCGATCCAGAATCGTAGCCCGGTTAAATAGTAAATTAATGTCAAATTCATCGGATTTAATCTTAGTCGATTTACCGAATCTTTCAGTTGAACCAAGTTACATCCTCGAACAACTTTTGCTGGTCTATATGACCCTCCAACATGTTTGCCAAAGTTGTAATCGTCTAGCACCAATTCATCATCATAATAACATACGGCATGATTGCATTTAAGAGTCACTCTACATACAAAACAACAATTTCATTATCTATAACGAACCAACCTTCAAACCAAAAATCATATATTATAAAATTCTAGTGTAAATAGTCATACCTAGAAAACAAAATGGAATCAATAACTTGTTGATTATTAAGTAGATCTTCTAATAGAAAGCTGATTATAATTTTGTAGGAGTTTTAAAAAGAGGATTTTCTTTTAAAGGACAAACTTAACAAAAATTGTAACAACCCGCATTCTACGTATCGGAGGATCGTAGAATATTTATTTCTTTCCCGTATGAAGTCGTATGGTCATGTAACTTTAGGAAACAACCATTAGAGTCATTTCCCATGTTCATGATTTTTACCAATTTTTAAATGACCATTTTGCCCCTAGCTGATCTTGTTTCGGCCATAACTTTTGATTGGAAAGGAATTTTGACCTGAAACTACTTCCATTTGATTCGTTTGATGGTTTACCTTTCCGTAGAGTGGTCACATGTGAAAAACGGACTTACCGTTTGGGAGATATGGCTGAAATAAGGTTTGGAAGGTGAAAAACTGCTTAACCGGGCCAAATAGGGTGATTAGTGAATAGGCCCATAACCCATTTCGGGATTAGGGTTATGGGGAGGCTGAAATGAGTTAGAGAATCATTCCATTTCAGTTTTCTAGCCTCCACTTATGTGACGATCCCAAAACCCCGTGACACGGTGTTAAGGATAATCATTGGAATATAACACATAAATCATCATTAGCAGATCACAGATAATAGCATAAACAGAAAATAGAATAATTTACACACATATGACAGCGGAATCATATAGATATCATCACATCAGAGAGCACAGTACAGGATACAACTTAGTGTATAATGATACATAATCAGTCACCATCGCCTGAGGCGGAATCATACATAAAGAGTACACAAAAGGAATATCAGTCTACATCGCCAATGGCGGAATCATAATATAGATACAATAATGGCGGAGAAAATCCAAGTCAGCACGGTGTAGTCAAGCCTCGCCATGAGCCAAAAGGTGCGTCAGAAACCTGTAACTAGGATGCCCGTGTGAAAATGAGGGCACCCGAGTTTGCAAGGTGAAACAAACTACGAGTCAGTCATGGGACTGGTATGAGAAATCTACTCAACTTATTAACAACAATAATAAGGCAAATCAAAGGACCACGCCACTTTCGCGGAACGGGTTTACTCCAATGAGTGCTAGTGCATGAAATAAAATAAATGATTAAATCAACGCAATGCTTTTTATAAAATGAAGCCATTATAAGACTCAGGTCCCATCACACAATGCAACGCAAGCCGGAGGATAGAGTTTTTACCTTATAATGGCCAAAGATGCTTCATACGAATAAAACAAAAGTGTTTGATATTATTACTAGTGCATATATGTTTCAAAAGCAAATTCAATCATAAATATCAATCATAGGCGGCATAAATGACCCATACCACTATGTCGCCATACTAGTAATACAATCACATCCGCATATCTCGTATTGGAAATTGGATTCCTTCATGAGTCGAGGCAAGGGGCAAGCTCCTCTCCGTTCGAGACACTCTAGCAAATGTCCCAGGACCCCACTATGATCCTTGGAATCGGCTGGGCCGGTCCTCTTTTACTTTTGAGGATTGGCAATTCCTGAACACACGTTTCCCGGTCCTTACAGACCTATAATCGAGGCGCCTCGCATTCCAACAACCACACAGGTGAAAAGTATATATAATGTCAGGGCTGGTAGGTCACTGACACCACCATAGCTAGAAAGAAACGTCGTGCACTCCCAGCGGTCCGTCTCCCGTTTTTGACTCATACCGAGGTGTGAGGCTCGCGAATTCACGTTATACACAAAGCTACGTCACACAGACCATGCTTTGATCATCAACCACAAGACTTTGCTTTGCAACAGAAGCCTTGATCATATGCCACTTAGGCGTGCCACACAGGCAATCCACTCCATGCGACTGATTTCTATCAATACATAACCTCTGAGCTCGTACGTCTCAGAGAAGGGTGTTAAGCAAAAGAATAAATTCTCCGCCGCCAAACAGATATATATTTAACAGAGATCAATCAACACAGAACAAAATCCAATGTCAGACACACAGTCCATTTACAAGTCCGTTCTGGGTCTGAACGAAACCGGAGGCACCAATCCCTCGCATATCCGTACAATCAACAATATGTTTGGACGGCTACTACTTCAATTCCTTCATGGTAGCTACTCCAATCACGAGCATCAGTAGCGCCCATCCATCCAATGTGGAGATCGTCGGTCTTCAACCATCTTTGCCTCTTCGACTTCTCAACGTCGATCGATTATTTGAAATGAGATAAACTCGGCCTTTTCAAATAATCCACGTATATTTAGATTTTCAAACCAATTAATCACATGGTTGAACTATTCAACATTCACATTTCAGTTATTTAGTTAAAATTTTCATGTCAAATACATTCAGCCATCACATCTCAAGCAAACACAACAAAATTGGTTCATTTTCACTCTATATCGTCTATAGCACTTTATAACGACATATCGCCATTTTTATTTAATTTAAAACGGCCATATTTAATTAAACGACGTTTCAGGTCATGTCGATGCACTGGCGCTGCTTTCCACTAATTTTGTTTTACACATATATGAAAATCTAACCGTTGGATCTTCACAAATTTTACATCATTAGGAAGGTCATTTCAAAACGAATCCAACGGTTTCAGTTTTGGGAAAATCCGACGGTCGGATCTTCCACACCAACCATTTGAAGTTACGATTTCAATTTACGAACTGCAGCGTCGTTATTCGATTTAATTTAATTATATTTATATACATATATAAATATAATCGTTTCTGGCGCTGTTTTTCTTCAGTTTTGAATTAAACATTCAAGACAATCCAACCGTTGGATCTTCACAAAGTTAGTGCCGTTGGAAAGATATTTTCAAGGCGAACCCAACGGTTGAGGTTTCGGGTAAATCCAATGGTCGGATCTTCCGCACTAGTCATTTGAAATCACGGTTTCAAAACACGAACTGCACGGCCACGTTTCGTTTTAATTCTATTTATATTTATATATTTATATAAATATAGCTCATTCAAAATTTCCTATATCGTTTCCACTTCAATTATTTCACTAACGCCTTAAATTTTTGGAAAATTTAGCCATAACCTCCTTTGTACGGGAGGGTCTGGGAAAATTCCCAAATAGCCACACGGGCGTCTCATATCAAAAAGAAAAAGAAAAAGCCAAGCGGCTAGCCAACAGGCTCATAAAATCATCACCCAAATAAAGCGGTAAATGTGTACCTATTTGTCGGGCACAAAATTCTATTTCTCTTCTCTAGCCCCTTTTGCTCTAACCTGTTCAATAGATATGCATGTACATATATACAATTTCCAACATTTATCATTTTCCATTCAATTTCATATTTGATTTGCTTTGGTTTAAAAACACCATTCATTCTAATGTTGCATGCATAGGCTAAAATCATATCATTAGCTAGTTAATGTATATTTCAACTCATGCACGTTTATTTGAACAAGTGGCTATTTTTAACACTTCACATTTCAAAGATGATAATTTTGGCGAACTAAAATAGATTTCAACACATGACTATTTTATTTAGTTCCTATGCATGTTAAAAATAATATTTCTATCACAAATATTTGTTTCAACGTCCGCATATCTTTAGCATATCACACATATGATAAAAATGATATTTTTATCATTTAAAATATTTATTCAACCAATGTATGGTTTCAACACTTCATAGTTTCAATAAAAATGTAATTTTTATTGTTCAATCTTTTTATTCAACACATGAACCTTTCCACTACACACACTTCTCAACAAATGAGCATTTCCACACATGGACACCTTATTTATGTTGTTCTTATTAGAAAGATGAAATTTTGATTGTTGAAACTATTTATATAAGGCGAATATTTTGCATACTTCATATATATATAAAAATGTGATTTTTATTGATTAAACACTCCATTCATTCACAAATGAATTTAATTTTCATACAACACTTTTCAACACATGAATATTTCCACACATGGACATAGTTTCATATATGACTTTAATTTCTATGCATGAAAATAATTTCAACATATGAAAATAATTCTAACACACAAAGATTATTCAAAATTTCGGCAGCATAACGGCAGGGTAGTTAAAACCGGCACTGTCCCTAGTACGGCTCCTCGCTCTACCTTAAAACCTCGCGGTTTTTGACAATGGGGATTCTTGCATCTAATTCGCACGCAGGCGACATGTTTATTTTTATTTCCACAAATATTTCCAATTCATTTCAATCACCAATGGGTATTTTTCAACCACAACCAAACAATATCAACCACAAACAATTATTCAACCATTCGTATTTTTCACCCAATATTTCACACCAATTCACCACAATAAATATCGTCCATGGTTTGTGGACGAGGGGAGTATATATATATATATATATATATATATATATATATATATATATATATATATAATATTTGCTATATTTCACTTGCATTTCAACACATATATCAATTATTCTATGCATGTAAAAATTCATACTTCGCTCATATAGCTTACACTACGCATGTACATGAGGTATACAACACGTATGTAATTTATATTTCGCTTATATAAATTATTCACGACATTTTCCATTCAATTTCACGTTAATTTAGATTTCTCACCTTGGTTTTCTGGGCGCTAAAAATCGATACGATGTCAGAAAAATCCGCAGCTTCTTCTATTGGGTAGAGAGCTTTCTTGCGGTCTCGATGTTTCCTGTTTCATCGAATTTCGTCAACACACCAAAAAGATATGATTTTTCAAAGTGTAAAGATCAAAGAAAAACGCACTTTCAGAAAGCTTCAAAACTAGGTTTGCGGTTTTCGCGAGAACCGGGACACGAGGGGACGATCAGGAAGTTGGAGGTGGAAGAGCTTCGAGAGAGCTACAGGCGCGCGGTGGTTTGGTGGGACTCGGTGGCGCAGAACGGCGGCGGCTTGAAGGTCGGAAGTTTGGAGGTGGATATCTCGACGTAGAGGCGACGATAGGGGGAGCTCCTTATATGGATTTGAAGAGGGGAGGGAGAACTACAAAAAGTTGAACTGGAGGAGGGGCTAATTCTGGCCGTGGCGATCGGAAATCGCCTGGGAAGGTGACGAAGGCTTTTCGCCGTCGAAGTCGGGCTCGGGGTGGGGGGGGGGTTTCTGTTATTTTTTTTTTTAATTATGAATGGAAAAATATGATTGGCCGAGACTATATTAAAATTTTTAAATAGTGTTTTCTTAAACGAACTCCTTTTTAAACCCAACGACTGTCGCCCCTAGCTAAATACCCCCATTCCGGACACAACGGGATATGTTTCGTAGGCCAATTCGACTGTTACAGTCAGTTATTTTTCAAATTAAAGTATAAAACATTTAATTTTTAACTCTGAACACACATTTCAATTTGCCAGGGCCACAAACTGATTCGTAAAATTCCAGAAAAATAAATCTAGCTATGTTTTGACGCTACGGTCCCAACAAAACTAGTTTCGTCGAATTCTGAGGTCATTTGAAAAATGGCCATTTTCTGGTCGATCCAATTTAACAGAAATCGACCAAACACATTTTCTTTTGCCACGTTCACATACTAGCTTCAAAAATTATGAAATTTGAAACCTAGCAATAGTTTGACATCCCGGACCCAACAAAAGTGGTTTCGTCGAATTCCGAGGTCGTATGCAAAATATCAATTTTCCAGGCCTATATATTCTATATACCGACTCTTCTGAAAATTCATTCGGCCATAACTTTTGATTTCCGTTATGAAACTTCGATTTTTCAGATTCGTTAGAAAGGTATTGACTAACAGATTTAAATATTTTTGGTTTCGCTAAAATCCGTTATATTTTCCACCCCGCACAGTCGGTCAAAGTTTGAATTCAAATTTTCAAACTGACTTACTATTTCTAATTCACTATTTTATTGAAATATTCTATTTCAATTGTTCAAATTCCTTTGAAATAATCAATTTAAAAGCTTTAAATTGGCTCGTATTTTCCGGGTTATTACAATCTCCCCTACTTAAAATTTTTTGTCCTCGAAAAGGAAACAACAGTAAAGTAGGAAATAAAATGTAAATGCAAAGTATTGTAAAGGTACCTTGCACCGGAGTTAGTCAGAGATATCCACTCTGCATTTGGGGTAAGCTTGCTTAATGCTTTCCTCAGTTTCCCAAGTACAGTCTCTAGGATCACTGCTCCACTGCACTTTAACTAAATGAACCTTTTTGCTTCTGAGTTCTCTAGTTTCTTTGCCAACAATTTTTAATGGCTCTCTTTTGAGTGCTAATTCTGGAGTTATCTCTACATCCCGTTGCGCTGCTTCTTCTACAACAAGATCCAGATCATGCACATGTCTCCTAAGTTGAGATACGTGAAAAACATTGTGCACTCCAGGCAACCAATCTGGCAATTGGACCCTATAAGCAAGAGTTCCAATTCGCTCAAGTATAGGAAAGGGACCAATAAATCTCGGTGCCAACTTCCCAGTCTTTCCAAATCTGATTACTCCTCTCATCGGAGAAACCTTTAAATAAACATGATCACCAACAGCAAATGTCAAATCTCTCCTTCTAGAGTCTGCATAACTTTTCTGTCGGCTTTGGGCGGTTTTCAATCGCTTCTTGATGAAGTCCACTTTATCCGATGCTTCCCTAATCATATCGGGTCCTAGTACAAGTCTGTTGCCAGGTTCTACCCAACATGCTGGAGATCTGCAGGGTCTGCCATATAATGCTTCAAATGGTGACATTCTCAAACTTGCTTGATAGCTATTGTTATATGAGAACTCTGCCAAATGCAAATGATCTTCCCACGACCCACCAAAATCGATTATACAAGCCCGCAATAAATCTTCCAGAATTCTATTCACCCGCTCAGTTTGGCCATCTGTTTGTGGGTGATAAGCGGTGCTCATATTCAATTTCGTTCCCAATTCTGTCTGGAAAGCCTCCCAGAACTTGCTAGTAAATAGGGGATCTCTATCATTGACTATGCTGATGGGAATTCCATGCAGCTTAACAATTTCTTTGAAATATATCTGTGCTAGACTTTGGGCAGTTCTATTGGATCTGACAGGTATAAAATGGGCAGTCTTCGTGAAGCGATCTACGATTACCCAAATGCTGTCATTACCTTTCTTGGTTCGCGGCAAACCATCTATGAAATCCATGGAAATCTGTTCCCATTTCCAGCCTGGGACTTCCAACGGTTGCAACAATCCAGCTAGCTTCTGTTGGTCACTCTTGACCAATTGACAAGTAGGGCATCTGCTAACATACAAAGAAATATCTCTTTTCATTGCCTTCCACCAGAAAGTGCGTTTGATATCGTTGTACATTTTACTCACCCTAGGATGGATGCAAAATTTGGACTTATGGCATTCGTCCAGCACTTCTCTTTTAAGCTCGGGAATGTCGGGAACACATATTCTTCTATTCAGCCTCAGAACTCCTTCTGTATCCACTTGGAAACTGGAGCCTTCGCCCCTTTGAATCCTTTTTACCATCTCTTTCACAAAATTGTCACTTTTCTGAAGAACAGATATCCTATCGATCAATCCAGGTGTAATTATAAGATTGGCAACGATTGCGGTCTTCCTACTAAGTGCATCCGCTACTACGTTAGCTTTCCCCGGCGTATACAGGATATCAAGATCATACGCTGCAAGAAATTCTAGCCAACGCTGCTGTCTCAGATTCAGATCTTTCTGGGTATATAAATACTTCAACGATTGATGATCTGTATACAGTATAAATTTCTCGCCCAATAAGTAATGCCTCCAGATTTTCAAGGCAAAAACGATGGCTAGCAACTCAAGATCATGAGTCACATAATTCTTCTCATGCAGTTTCAATTGGCGGCTTGCATAAGCGACTACTTGGCCTCTCTGCATTAACACTGCACCAAGACCTCTAATAGAAGCATCTGTCCAAACCGTTAAATCCTGTTTGCCATCAATAATTGTTAACACTGGAGCGGTGGTCAGCTTCGATTTCAATTCCTGGAAAGCTTCTTCACAGTCGGAAGTCCACTTAAACTTCTCATGTTTCTTTGTGAGCTTCGTTAACGGACCAGATATCTTCGAAAAATCCTTAACGAACTTTCGATATTAACTAGCCAACCCCATAAAACTTCTAACTTCTGTGGGAGTAGTGGGTTGTTTCCAGTCTTGAATCGCTATTCTTTTGCTTGGGTCAACAGAAATTCCTTTCTCTGACACGACATGGCCAAGAAATTTAACTTCTTCTTGCCAGAAGACACATTTAGAGAATTTGGCTTTGAAGACGTTCTTCCTTAGAATCTCCAATACTTGTTCTAAGTGTTTTTCATGCTCGGGTTTTGATTTGGAGCAGATTAAAATATCATCGATGAATACTAGGACAAATTTATTCAGAACTCCCCTGAACACTCTATTCATTAGATCGACAAAGTATGCTGGAGCGTTGCATAGGCCAAACGACATTACTAACCATTCATAAAATATGTCTGGGCCTCTGAAAGCCGTCAAAGGAACACACTCTTCTGCTATTCTCAATTGATGAAAACCTGTAGCTAGGTCCATTCGGGAAAATACTTTCGCCCCATTCAACTGGTCTAGCAAATCATCAATGCAGGGTAGTGGATATTTATTTTTAAGCGTCTGTTTGTTGAGGTCTCGGTAATCAACACATAATCTAAGAGTACCGTCTGACTTCGGGACAAACACAACAGCTGCACCCCAATTAGAAAAACTAGGTCTGATTAGACCCTTCCACAATAGTTGACGAGTTTGATCGCCTAATTCTTCTTTTTCTTTCGGAGTCATTCTACGAATTGGATGCACCACTGGTCTGGCATTGGGAATTAGATCGATTCGGAATTCTATTTCTCTTTGCGGAGGTAAGTTTTCAACTTCTTCAAACACATCCGCAAAGTTTCTAACAATCGGAATCTTTTCTATGGAAGTGGGGATAAGTTCCAATGCTGACCAAAATTCTTCTCTATTCGGATTCGAACCATGACAAGGAACCGAAATATATCCAAGCTTCGTTCGAATTTTAACGATTCTTTCCGCACAATTCACTTCAGCTTCATGTTTTGTCAACCAATCTAGCCCGAGAATGATATCGAATTCGGGAAAATCCATAACGATTAAATCAAAAGGAAACCTGTATCGAGAAAAAGAAATAGGTACTTTACAATATGAACCGAGAGTAATAGGACCCCCTATCGGGTTATGAACTTCAACCGATTCTTTAAGCTTTCGCTGTTTTAACTTTAATTTGTGCACTGTGTTTCTAGCAATAAAACTACGCGATGCACCTGTGTCAAATAATACAGAAACAGGAATATTTTTAATTGTAAGGGTACCTCCCAAAACATCGGGTTTACCTGCTCCATCGGAAGCAGCTGGCGGGCTAGACCCGTCATAGACATGAGCTACAGTAGCTTTCTTCAACAAAGGACAGTCTTTGACCAGATGATCGGTCTTGCGACAATTGAAGCACGAGCGAGGGTTCTGAGAGCCTTGGCTCGAGCCTTGAGAATTCGTTTTCTGTTTCTTCGGAGCTGTGCAGACGTTTGAGTAGTGCCCCGGCTTACCACAGTTAAAGCAACTTCCTCTTGGCGGCTTGCCAGTCTGAGGTTTTGAAGATGCTGCTTGGCTTGACTCGCCCTAATTTACAGCAGGCTTGCGCTTGTTTCCTGCTTGGCTTCTAGCGCGATCCTGATCCAGATGCCTTTGATCAAGGTCTTCATAGTTTCATGTCATTTCCACTAGCTCATTGAAATCCAGCTTGACATGGGCCATGGCTCTATCATGATATTGTCGTCTTAGTCCAAAGATAAACCTCTTATTTTTGGATTTCGCAGTGGCAACGAGCTCTGGAGCATAGGCGACAGCATTGTAAATTTGTTCAGATAATCTTGCACGGAAAGATCCCCTTGCTGGAGATTGGCGAAGTCATCGTGCATTCTTTCTAGAGCTTGTTCTGGGACATATTTCTCCTTGAAAAGTTCTTTAAATCCATCCCATGTTCTTCCAGCTTCTCTAATCCCGGCGGTAAGAGATTCCCACCATAACTCGGCTTGTTCCTGCATAAGCCAAGCGCCCATAACAGCTTTGTCTTCGTCTCCTAGCCTTAGGCCTTCAAGAATTTTCTCGCATGTTTTGAGCCATGCAAGGGCCTCTATTACGGTGCCAGTTCCCGAGAAGGTCTTGCCTCCTAAGTTCTTATATCTCTTAGCTACACGGTCGAGCTCGAAGTATTGAGCTGCCGGAGGTTGTATCAAAGGTCCTTCTTGAGCTGGGATTTCTCCCCTACCTCGGCCTCGGCCGGCACGGCCTCCTCTCGTGGCGGCTGCTCTGGTAGCCATTTGTCAAATTCTGTATAAGTAACGAAAAAGTCAGCTAACATAAATGATAGTCTATTGCATAATTAAGCAGAAATTCTACGGAAAGATAACGATGGACTGATCAATTGTTTTTGCTAATCTGCTCAGCTCATTCTAGGACTTTACTAGTCCTATCTCTAATGAGCGACTCGCCTTAGAATACTACTGATTCTATTTTGACGAAGTGTTTAATGTGTTAGACTCCAGAACTAAGGTTAACCAAAGCTCTGATACCAGCTGTGACGATCCCAAAACCCTGTGACACGGTGTTAAGGATAATCATTGGAATATAACACATAAATCATCATTAGCAGATCACAGATAATAGCATAAACAGAAAATAGAATAATTTACACACATATGACAGCGGAATCATATAGATATCATCACATCAGAGAGCACAGTACATGATACAACTTAGTGTATAATGATGCATAATCAGTCACCATCGCCTGAGGCGGAATCATACATAAAGAGTACACAAAAGGAATATCAGTCTACATCGCCAGTGGCGGAATCATAATATAGATACAATAATGGCGGAGAAAATCCAAGTCAGCACGGTGTAGTCAAGCCTCGCCATGAGCCAAAAGGTGCGTCAGAAACCTGTAACTAGGCTGCCCGTGTGAAAATGAGGGCACCCGAGTTTGCAAGGTGAAACAAACTACGAGTCAGTCATGGGACTGGTATGAGAAATCTACTCAACTTATTAACAACAATAATAAGGCAAATCAAAGGACCACGCCACTTTCGCGGAACGGGTTTACTCCAATGAGTGCTAGTGCATGAAATAAAATAAATGATTAAATCAACGCAATGCTTTTTATAAAATGAAGCCATTATAAGACTCAGGTCCCATCACACAATGCAACGCAAGCCGGAGGATAGAGTTTTTACCTTATAATGGCCAAAGATGCTTCATACGAATAAAACAAAAGTGTTTGATATTATTACTAGTGCATATATGTTTCAAAAGCAAATTCAATCATAAATATCAATCATAGGCGGCATAAATGACCCATACCACTATGTCGCCATACTAGTAATACAATCACATCCGCATATCTCGTATTGGAAATTGGATTCCTTCATGAGTCGAGGCAAGGGGCAAGCTCCTCTCCGTTCGAGACACTCTAGCAAATGTCCCAGGACCCCACTATGATCCTTAGAATCGGCTGGGCTGGTCCTCTCTTACTTTTGAGGATTGGCAATTCCTGAACACACGTTTCCCGGTCCTTACAGACCTATAATCGAGGCGCCTCGCATTCCAACAACCACACAGGTGAAAAGTATATATAATGTCAGGGCTGGTAGGTCACTGACACCACCATAGCTAGAAAGAAACGTCGTGCACTCCCAGCGGTCCGTCTCCCGTTTTTGACTCATACCGAGGTGTGAGGCTCGCGAATTCACGTTATACACAAAGCTACGTCACATAGACCATGCTTTGATCATCAACCACAAGACTTGGCTTTGCAACAGAAGCCTTGATCATATGCCACTTAGGCGTGCCACACAGGCAATCCACTCCATGCGACTGATTTCTGTCAATACATAACCTCTGAGCTCGTACGTCTCAGAGAAGGGCGTTAAGCAAAATAATAAATTCTCCGCCGCCAAACAGATATATATTTAACAGAGATCAAACAACACAGAACAAAATTCAATGTCAGACACACAGTCCATTTACAAGTCCGTTCTGGGTCTAAACGAAACCGGAGGCACCAATCCCTCGCATATCCGTACAATCAACAATATGTTTGGACGGCTACTACTTCAATTCCTTCATGGTAGCTACTCCAATCACGAGCATCAGTAGCGCCCATCCATCCAATGTGGAGATCGTCGGTCTTCAACCATCTTTGCCTCTTCGACTTCTCAACGTCGATCGATTATTTGAAATGAGATAAACTCGGCCTTTTCAAATAATCCACGTATATTTAGATTTTCAAACCAATTAATCACATGGTTGAACTATTCAACATTCACATTTCAGTTATTTAGTTAAAATTTTCATGTCAAATACATTCAGCCATCACATCTCAAGCAAACACAACAAAATTGGTTCATTTTCACTCTATATCGTCTATAGCACTTTATAACGACATATCGCCATTTTTATTTAATTTAAAACGACCATATTTAATTAAACGACGTTTCAGGTCATGTCGATGCACTGGCGCTGCTTTCCACTAATTTTGTTTTACACATATATGAAAATCTAACCGTTGGATCTTCACAAATTTTACATCATTAGGAAGGTCATTTCAAAACGAATCCAACGGTTTCAGTTTTGGGAAAATCCGACGGTTGGATCTTCCACACCAACCATTTGAAGTTACGATTTCAATTTACGAACTGCAGCGTCGTTATTCGATTTAATTTAATTATATATATATATATATAAATATAATCGTTTCTGGCGCTGTTTTTCTTCAGTTTTGAATTAAACATTCAAGACAATCCAACCGTCGGATCTTCACAAAGTTAGTGCCGTTGGAAAGATATTTCCAAGGCGAACCCAACGGTTGAGGTTTCGGGTAAATCCAATGGTCGGATCTTCCGCACTATTCATTTGAAATCACGGTTTCAAAACACGAACTGCACGGCCGCGTTTCGTTTTAATTCTATTTATATTTATATATTTATATAAATATAGCTCATTCAAAATTTCCTATATCGTTTCCACTTCAATTATTTCACTAACGCCTTAAATTTTTGGAAAATTTCTCCATAACCTCCTTTGTACGGGAGGGTCTGGGAAAATTCCCAAATAGCCACACGGGCGTCTCATATCAAAAAGAAAAAGAAAAAGCCAACAGGCTCATAAAATCATCACCCAAACAAAGCGGTAAATGTGTACCTATTTGTCGGGCACAAAATTCTATTTCTCTTCTCTAGCCCCTTTTGCTCTAACCTGTTCAATAGATATGCATGTACATATATACAATTTCCAACATTTATCATTTTCCATTCAATTTCATATTTGATTTGCTTTGGTTTAAAAACACCATTCATTCTAATGTTGCATGCATAGGCTAAAATCATATCATTAGCTAGTTAATGTATATTTCAACTCATGCACGTTTATTTGAACAAGTGGCTATTTTTAACACTTCACATTTCAAAGATGATAATTTTGGCGAACTAAAATAGATTTCAACACATGACTATTTTATTTAGTTCCTATGCATGTTAAAAATAATATTTCTATCACAAATATTTGTTTCAACGTCCGCATATCTTTAGCATATCACACATATGATAAAAATGATATTTTTATCATTTAAAATATTTATTCAACCAATGTATGGTTTCAACACTTCATAGTTTCAATAAAAATGTAATTTTTATTGTTCAATCTTTTTATTCAACACATGAACCTTTCCACTACACACACTTCTCAACAAATGAGCATTTCCACACATGGACACCTTATTTATGTTGTTCTTATTAGAAAGATGAAATTTTGATTGTTGAAACTATTTATATAAGGCGAATATTTTGCATACTTCATATATATATAAAAATGTGATTTTTATTGATTAAACACTCCATTCATTCACAAATGAATTTAATTTTCATACAACACTTTTCAACACATGAATATTTCCACACATGGACATAGTTTCATATATGACTTTAATTTCTATGCATGAAAATAATTTCAACATATGAAAATAATTCTAACACACAAAGATTATTCAAAATTTCGGCAGCATAACGGCAGGGTAGTTAAAACCGGCACCGTCCCTAGTACGGCTCCTCGCTCTACCTTAAAACCTCGCGGTTTTTGACAATGGGGATTCATGCATCTAATTCGCACGCAGGCGGCATGTTTATTTTTATTTCCACAAATATTTCCAATTCATTTCAATCACCAATGGGTATTTTTCAACCACAACCAAACAATATCAACCACAAACAATTATTCAACCATTCGTATTTTTCACCCAATATTTCACACCAATTCACCACAATAAATATCGTCCATGGTTTGTGGACGAGGGGAGTATATATATATATAATATATTTGCTATATTTCACTTGCATTTCAACACATATATCAATTATTCTATGCATGTAAAAATTCATACTTCGCTCATATAGCTTACACTACGCATGTACATGAGGTATACAACACGTATGTAATTTATATTTCGCTTATATAAATTATTCACGACATTTTTCATTCAATTTCACGTTAATTTAGATTTCTCACCTTGGTTTTCTGAGCGCTAAAAATCGATACGATGTCAGAAAAATCCGCAGCTTCTTCTATTGGGTAGAGAGCTTCCTTGCGGTCTCGATGTTTCCTGTTTCATCGAATTTCGTCAACACACCAAAAAGATATGATTTTTCAAAGTGTAAAGATCAAAGAAAAACGCACTTTCAGAAAGCTTCAAAACTAGGTTTGCGGTTTTCGCGAGAACCGGGACACGAGGGGACGATCAGGAAGTTGGAGGTGGAAGAGCTTCGAGAGAGCTACAGGCGCGCGGTGGTTTGTGGGACTCGGTGGCGCAGAACGGCGGCGGCGGCGGCTTGAAGGTCGGAAGTTTGGAGGTGGATATCTCGGCGTAGAGGCGACGATAGGGGGAGCTCCTTATATGGATTTGAAGAGGGGAGGGAGAACTACAAAAAGTTGAACTGGAGGATGGGCTAATTTTGGCCGTGGCGATCGGAAATCGCCTGGGAAGGTGACGAAGGCTTTTCGCCGTCGAAGTCGGGCTCGGGGGGGGGGGGTTTCTGTTATTTTTTTTTTTTAATTATGAATGGAAAAATATGATTGGCCGAGACTATATTAAAATTTTTAAATAGTGTTTTCTTAAACGAACTCCTTTTTAAACCCAACGACTGTCGCCCCTAGCTAAATACCCCCATTCCGGACACAATGGGATATGTTTCGTACGCCAATTCGACTGTTACAGTTAGTTATTTTTCAAATTAAAGTATAAAACATTTAATTTTTAACTCTGAACACACATTTCAATTTGCCAGGGCCACAAACTGATTCGTAAAATTCCATAAAAATAAATCTAGCTATGTTTTGACGCTACGGTCCCAACAAAACTAGTTTCGTCGAATTCTGAGGTCATTTGAAAAATGGCCATTTTCTGGTCGATCCAATTTAACAGAAATCGACCAAACACATTTTCTTTTGCCACGTTCACATACTAGCTTCAAAAATTATGAAATTTGAAACCTAGCAATAGTTTGACATCCCGGACCCAACAAAAGTGGTTTCGTCGAATTCCGAGGTCGTATGCAAAATATCAATTTTCCAGGCCTATATATTCTATATACCGACTCTTCTGAAAATTCATTCGGCCATAACTTTTGATTTCCGTTATGAAACTTCGATTTTCCAGATTCGTTAGAAAGGTATTGACTAACAGATTTAAATATTTTTGGTTTCGCTAAAATCCGTTATATTTTCCACCCTGCACAGTCGGTCAAAGTTTGAATTCAAATTTTCAAACTGACTTACTATTTCTAATTCACTATTTTATTGAAATATTCTATTTTAATTGTTCAAATTCCTTTGAAATAATCAATTTAAAAGCTTTAAATTGGCTCGTATTTTCCGGGTTATTACAATCTCCCCTACTTAAAATTTTTCGTCCTCGAAAAGGGAACAACAGTAAAGTAGGAAATAAAATGTAAATGCAAAGTATTGTAAAGGTACCTTGCACCGGAGTTAGTCAGAGATATCCACTCTGCATTTGGGGTAAGCTTGCTTAATGCTTTCCTCAGTTTCCCAAGTACAGTCTCTAGGATCACTACTCCACTGCACTTTAACTAAATGAACCTTTTTGCTTCTGAGTTCTCTAGTTTCTTTGCCAACAATTTTTAATGGCTCTCTTTTGAGTGCTAATTCTGGAGTTATCTCCACATCCCGTTGCGCTGCTTCTTCTACAACAAGATCCGGATCATGCACATGTCTCCTAAGTTAGAAAGGTATTGACTAACAGATTTAAATATTTTTGGTTTCGCTAAAATCCGTTATATTTTCCACCCTGCACAGTCGGTCAAAGTTTGAATTCAAATTTTCAAACTGACTTACTATTTCTAATTCACTGTTTTATTGAAATATTCTATTTCAATTGTTCAAATTCCTTTGAAATAATCAATTTAAAATTTTTAAATTGGCTCGTATTTTCCGGGTTATTACAACTTACCTCTTAGAAACACTAAAAATGGCCTCCAACCTCTAAATCACCTCCAAATCATCTTCTAATCAAGGATTAAGCTTAGCAACGTCAAATCAAGGGAGATCTACACCAAATCAACATTGGAGCTGCTGTTTAGCATCGGGATTCGCATCAAATCAGAGATTTATTTCAGATCTAAGTTTTGTTGTGGCTAAGGTGAGTGATTTGCATAGTTCCTCACTAAGTATGGCTAATTAAGGGTAATTAGTGTTAATTAGCGAATTTAAACATGATAAAATTCTGGAAAAATATTTATAAAATTCGAAATGATGTTTTAGACCTCTGATATGAATTTGGGTTAATTTGGTTAAGTTTTGCTAATCATATCATTAGTTTCACCTAAACATGCTTAAGGGAAAATATGGGGTTTTGGGTATGTTTGATCCACTTTAACCTATCATATTGATGTTTTGATGTTTGTGGTTGATTATGTATGTTGCTATGACTGTATGGTATGCTTTGTGATTGATTTCAATAGTTAGAATGGTTGAAAACGTCGTCGAATGGCATAAAACATTTGCTGGAAAGGTTGCAGGAAAAGTGCAGGTTCTGGACCGGATCGGATCGGATATGGGGGCTCGGATCGGAATAGTGACCGGGCAAGGACATCCAAACTGGATCGGAACTTGACACTTGTGAGGCTTGGCAAAAAGGAAGGCCATTTTGGTTAAGCTGGGGATCGGATCGACTTAAGGACGAAGGGCTCGGACCGGAGTATGGCGAAGGGATCGGATCGGATTAGAATAGGGAACGGGACCAGAAGAGGCAACAAGAGCTAGAGCACGAACTGGATGGGAGATGGCAACCCGATCCGACCCGAAGTGGGACACCCGACCCGAACCGATGCAACGTTGAGAACCCGAGCCGAACCGATGCAACGTTGAGAACCCGACCCGAACCGATGCAACGTTGAGAACCCGAACCGAACTGTTACCAGAGGAAGACCACGAACCGAACCAATTCAAAGTAAAGGACCCGACCCGGACCGATGATTAGAAGGGGAACCCGACCCAGTATTGACCAACAACCCGAGATGCAAAGGTAGTCCAAGTTGGGAGTTAAAGCCCAGGATCCAGTTGGGAATCAATAAGTTCACTTCATGGTTGGGCTTTACTGCGGGACATGTGCTAAGGAGTTGTCGACGTTCATAACTTCGATTCACCACTGAAAATGGATGATGGGCTACTTATCAGTGCAGTAGAGTCATTATGACTCGAGGGGTAAGGTGATGGTAGCAAGACTACGTTATCAGTGCAGTAGAGTCATTATGACTTGAGGGGCAAAGTGATGCGTAGTGAGACTATGAGCCAGTGCAGTGGGGTCGTTGTGACTCCATGGGGCAGAGTGGACATAGTAAAGGATTAGTGAGGCTATGAGCCAGTGCAGTGGGGTCATTGCGACTCCATGGGGCAAAGTGGACAAAGCAAAGGATTAGTGGCTATGTATCAGTGCAGTGAAGCCATTTATGACTTCATGGGGCAAAGTGATCATAGCAAGGTATGTTGGGTGATCGAAGTGGTGAATATCGTATGCTTTATGCACTGAGTGAGAGATGTGAGGATGGTTGCTATGTTTGATTGTTTGCCATCACTATGACATGCACACCCCACCCCCGTCATCTTTACACCATTTGAAATGTCACCTTAGAGTGTTGTACAATATGTAGTGCTAACTCTTTGGTTGCAGGTCCAGGTTCAGGTATGGTTTAGTCTACCTGTTATTGTTCTGTTTAGATGCTTATCGCTCATACTAGGCTTTATGTCTGACCCAGAGTTTTATGTCTCTTCTTATTACTCTGGGTGCTCACACGAGCAGACTAGAGACAGGTTAGCTGGTGATGCACGAGTAGCTGATTCGGAGACGAGCAGGAGGCTCCTACGTATGATATCTACATATATTCTCCATGTGTCGTTGGTGGTCACTACTTGGGCATTAGTAGTGTACCTTCTTCATCTTGCTTTTTCTTTAGGGACATTATTTTAAAAGTTGTAATAAGCTGTATTTTGGATTTCCGCTGCTATGATGCTTAGTTCTGGTTTTCATCTTATGCACTGTCTCACCTGTTTTATGTCAAGTATGTTGTTATTATATTTTGTTCTATGCGCTGTGAGACATTCTACAGGTTCTTTGTTGATTCTTCGTCTTCTTTTCTTTCTTTGGCGACCGTCCCGTGTTAACTGGACATGTGTACAACGCACTTTTGGAGTAAATATCGGTTGGTGCGGGGCGGGCCGTCACATTTGGTACGAGAGCCAGGTTGCGTAGTTAACCTAGGGAAAGACACTAGGGAGAGGTAGTACGTATATGAGAGCGCGTATTTGTGATTACTTTGGTTTTCAAAAACTATATATATATATACTATTAGTAGTATAAGAATGAAGTCGTACTGCACTAGCACCACCATGGGGTCGTTAATCGTTTTCTCTTTACAGATTGAATAATGAGTAGAGACAACAGGGGTGTTGGTAGAGGGACCAACCATGGGAATGCTCCTGACATGAGGGCACTGTTCACTAACTTCATGAGGGAGATGCTTAGGGATGTTCAAGGGGCAGTTCCCAATCCCGGAAATGATGGTGGTCCAGTAGTGCAGGCGCCTAGGGTCGATTTCGCCAAGTTGTGCAAGGATTACACTAACCTTGGTGGGAAGCCGTTCCACGGAACGGAGTCGGCCACAAATGTTCAAGATTGGTTGGATAGCTGTGATCGTATCTTCGACGACTTGGGTATCGAGGATGCGATGAAGAGAAGGCTAGCGTCTCGTCAGCTGCAAGGGCGAGCGATATATTGGTGGAATGCCATTAGAACAGCTACTCCAGAATATCAAGTTACTTGGGATCAGTTCAAGGCTCGCTTTAGCGAGAAGTTCATTCCAGTTGCCCAGAAGTCAGTGTTGTTTAAGAGATTCTTAGTACTCAAGCAGAATTGTAGGGCAGTCTCTGACTATGTTGCTGAGTTCGACACTTTGTCGAAGTATGGACTATCTCTTATCGATACTCCTGAGAAGAAGAATGAGAAGTTCATTACTGGTTTGGATGGATACTTGGGGGAAAGGCTTATCAACCACATCGATGAGACTTTTGAATCGATTGCGGGGAAAGCTTTGAGATCAGAGAGTCTTTACCCTAAGCCAAAGACTGAGGCTGCATCTGCAGAAGGGCCGAAACCGCAAGCAGGTGGTGGAGGCAAGAATAACTCTCAGAATAAGAGGAAGCATAACCAATCTAAGGATGGCCAGAAAAAGAGCAAGAAAGATGTTGAGTGCTTCAGCTGTGGTAAGAAGGGCCATTATGCAAAAGAATGTCGGGCCAAGCCAGCGGAAAGGAAGTGCTAAAACTGTGGCCAAGTGGGACATCATAAGGATAAGTGTCCGCAACCTCTTAAAGAGAAGCAGATTGTGAAAGCATATGCTATCGATGTTGTTCCTTCTTCGTTGAATGCCCCAACTACGGCGGAGAAAGGAAAGAATGTCATCATTCAAGGTATGCTTTCTATTTATGATGTACCAGTTCGAGTTTTGTTTGATACTGGGTCTTCCCGTTCCTTCATATCTAGTGACCTGGTGGATAGGTTGGGACTGGAACCCGAGATAGTCGATAAACCATTGGTTCTGACGAACCCGATTGGTGGTTCGACTAACCTTAGTATGATTTGCCAAAATTTGGTCTTATCGAGTCATGGATGTATGTTTGTTTGTGATTGCTTTGTTTTGGGCTTTACTGCGTATGGCATTATATTGGGGGTCGATTGGCTCCAAAGATACGGGGTGGTGGTAGACTGTGAGGGCTTTTTGGTGACAGTTAGGGCGGATGATGGGCGGAGGGTAGTGTTTGGTAGTCTACCTAGTGATGGGGTAATGGCTAGTTTTATAAATTCCCTCGACATCCCGCATGATGAGTTGTCAGATGTGCCCGTGGTTGGCCAGTATCCGGACGTCTTCGAGGAGGTGACCGGGCTTCCACCACACCGAGAGATTGAGTTCCGTATTGCTTTAGTGAAAGATGCCAGACCTATAGTGATGCCACTTCGTCGTATGGCACCAAGGGAGCAGCGAGGGCTCGGGGTGCAAGTCAGCAATCTTTTGAAGAAGGGATTTATTAGAAGAAGTGTCTCCGAGTGGGGAGCACCAGTTGTGTTTGCCACTAAGGCAGATGGTTCCCTTCGTTTGTGTGTGGACTATCGCGAGTTGAATAAGGTGACGAGGAAGAATAAGTATCCTCTACCGCGGATAGATGATTTGTTTGATCAACTGGAAGGAGCAAGAGTGTTCTCTCAGTTGGACCTCGCGACAGGATTTCATCAGCTCCGAGTAGCAGATGAGAGTGTTTCGAAAATGACATTTAGGACGCCGTCTGGATTCTATGAGTGATTGGTTATGCCATTTGGGTTGACCAATGCACCAACATATTTCATGGATCTTATGAATCGAGTATTCAGAGATCAGTTGAATAAGTTTGTTCTTGTGTTCGTAGACGATATCCTTGTTTACTTGAGGATAGAGGAGGAACACAAGGGACATTTGAGGATAGTGATGGAGGTGTTGAGGAAACACCAATTGAAAGCGAAATTCTCTAAGTGTCACTTCTGGAGGAGGGAAGTGAGATTCTTGGGCCATGCTGTTTCAGAGAATGGTATTGCCGTGGACCCTGCGAAGTTGGCTACGGTACAGGATTGGCCTACGCCCAAGAATGTAACAGATGTAAGAAGTTTCTTGGGGTTAGCTGGGTATTATCGTAAGTTTATCCAAGACTTCTCCAAGATCGCGGCACCGTTGACTCAGTTGACTAAGAAGAATCAGGCCTTCGTCTGGGTCGGAGTGTGTGAGAATGCATTCAAGAGTCTAAAATAAAAGTTGACGCGTGCGCCAGTGTTAGTCATTCCTAAAGGGAATGAAGAAATGACGGTATACACGGATGCTTGTGGTACCGGACTAGGTTCAGCATTGATGCAAGGTGGTAGGGTTGTATCTTATGCTAGTCGGCAACTAAAGCCGCATGAGAAAAAGTATCCTACCCATGATTTGGAATTGGCAGCGATTGTGTTTGCGCTGAAGATGTGGAGACATTATCTCTTGGGAGAAAGATTTGAGTTGTTTACCGATCATAAATCGTTAAAGTATCTCTTCTCCTAGAAGGATCTGAATCTCCATCAGCAGAGATGGTTAGAGTTCTTGGCTTCGTATGATTTTGATATCGCATACACACCTGGGAAAGGCAATGCGGTAGCCGATGCCTTGAGTAGGAGAGATGCCAGTTTAGGGGCTATGTTTCTTGAATAGAAGCACCTGGAGTATATCGCAGGGTTTGATTTCAGACCAAAGTGCGAATTGGATCCAGACATGCTAGCTAGTTTGACGATCAGACCCACTTTGATAGAGCGGATTGGTTCCAGCCAGAGGGACGATCCTAATCTATTGGGAATTATCTCCAAGTTAGAGATGAATATCGACGGTGAGGAGATGAATTTGTATAGGCTTGATCGAGATGGATGGCTTAGAAAGAATGGAAGACTAGTTGTACCCAACGTGAATGGTTTGAGAGATGAAGTGCTTAGAGAATGTCATCACTCAAAACTGACTATACACCCTGGTGGTAACAAGATGTATCGAGACATGAGACAAACTTACTACTGGGAAGGGATGAAAAGTGACGTTGGGAAGTTTATATCCAAATGCATGAATTGCCAGCTAGTTAAAGCCGAGCAAAAGAAGCCTAGTGGTTTGTTGCAACCATTAGAAATTCCCGATTGGAAATGGGAGCAAGTCTCGATGGATTTCATCAATGGTTTACCGAGAACTAGATCGGGATATGATAGCATTTGGGTAATTGTGGATCGATTGACCAAGAGTGCAAGATTTATACCAGTCAAATCGACCAGAATGGCAGCTAAGTTAGCAGAATTGTATATGAAGTGGGTAGTGAGATTTCATGGAGTACCTAAAAGCATTGTGAGTGACCGAGACTCGTTGTTCACTAGTGGGTTTTGGAAGAGCTTACAAGAGGCTCTAGGGTCAGGATTACATCTCAGTACCGCATATCATCCTCAGACCGACGGTCAGACGGAGAGGGTGAATCGTATATTGGAAGATCTCTTAAGAGCTTGTATATTGGATTTTGGTGGATCATGGGATGACCATTTGCATCTAGTAGAGTTTGCATATAATAATAGCTACCAATCCAGTATCGGTATGGCTCCATATGAAGCTTTGTACGGAAGACCGTGCAACTCACCATCATGTTGGATAGAGACTGGCGAAAAGTTTATGCTTGGACCAGATGTGGTGAGGGAAACTTTAGATAAGATTAAGATCATTCAACAACGAATGAAAGCTGCCCAAGATAGGCAGAAGAGTTATGCTGATAAGAGGAGAAGAGACTTAAAATTCTCCGTTGGTGACTTGGTGTTTGTTAAGATTTCTCCGTTGAAGAGCGTGATACGATTTGGCAGGAGGGGCAAGTTAGCACCAAGATTTGTTGGCCCATTCCCAGTTCTCGAACAAGTTGGGAATTTGGCATACAGAGTTGACTTACCAGAAAAGATGGCGGGAGTTCACAACGTATTTCATGTTTCCCAACTATGGAAGTTCGTACACGACCCAGATATGACTATTTCACCAGATCAGTTAGAGGACTTCGAAGTGGAACCTAAGGCAGTTGGGAACCGCAAGCCGATTCGTATTGTCGAGCACGATACGAAGCAACTCCGAAGGAAGGCGGTGAAGCTAGTCAAGGTTAAGTGGGGCGAGAACGAGAATGATTGTACTTAGGAGACAGAGGAGAGCATTAGGAAGACGTATCCAGAACTCTTTACCTAGTAAGCTTTCAGTTACGATTTAGTATTCCGCATGCTAGGATAGACTTGTTTTGCATGTTTGATTGTTGCATATGACTGGTAGACATGCGGGATCCTTTGTATGTTTTGAGTTAAGGAATTTCGGGGGCGAAATTTCTTAAGGGGGGGAGAATGTAACAACCCGCATTCTATGTATCGGAGGATCGTAAAATATTTATTTCTTTCCCGTATGAAGTCGTATGGTCATGTAACTTTGGGAAACAACCATTAGAGTCATTTCCCATGTTCATGATTTTTGCCAATTTTTAAATGACCATTTTGCCCCTAACTGATCTTGTTTCGGCCATAACTTTTGATTGGAAAGGAATTTTGACCTGAAACCACTTCCGTTTGATTTGTTTGATGATTTACCTTTCCGTAGAGTGGTCGCATGTGAAAAACGGACTTACCGTTTGGGAGATATGGCTGAAATAAGGTTTGGAAGGTGAAAAACTGCTTAACCGGGCCAAATAGGGTGATTAGTGAATAGGCTCATAACCCATTTCGGGATTAGGGTTATGGGGAGGCTGAAATGAGTTAGAGAATCATTCCATTTCAGTTTTTTAGCCTCCGCTTACCTCTTAGAAACCCTAAAAATGGCCTCCAACCTCTAAATCACCTCCAAATCATCTTCTAATCAAGGATTAAGCTTAGCAACGTCAAATCAAGGGAGATCTACACTAAATCAACATTGGAGCTGTTGTTTAGCATCGGGATTCGCATCAAATCAGAGATTTATTTCATATCTAAGTTTTGTTGTGGCTAAGGTGAGTGATTTGCGTAGTTCCTCACTAAGTATGGCTAATAAAGAGTAATTAGTGTTAATTAGCGAATTTAAACATGATAAAATTCTGGAAAAATATTTATAAAATTCGAAATGATGTTTTAGACCTCTGATATGAATTTGGGTTAATTTGGTTAAGTTTTGCTAATCATATCATTAGTTTCACCTAAACATGCTTAAGGGGAAATATGGGGTTTTGGGTATGTTTGATCCACTTTAACCTATCATATTGATGTTTTGATGTTTTTGGTTGATTATGTATGTTGCTATGACTGTATGGTATGCTTTGTGATTGATTTCAATAGTTAGAATGGTCGAAAACGTCGTCGAATGGTATAAAACACTTACTGGAAAGGTTGTAGGAAAAGTGCAGGTTATGGACCGGATCGGATATGGGGCCTCGGATCGGAATAGTGACCGGGCAAGGACATCCGAACTTGATCGGAACTTGACACTTGGGAGGCTTGGCAAAAAGGAAGGCCATGTTGGTTAAGCTGGGGATCGGATCGACTTAAGGACGAAGGGCTCGGACCGGAGTATGGCGAAGGGATCGGATCGGATTAGAATAGGGAACGGGACCAGATAAGGCAACAGGAGCTGGAGCATGAACTGGATGGGAGATGGCAACCCGACCTGACCCGAAGTGGGACACCCGACCCGAACCGATGCAACGCTGAGAACCCGACCCGAACCGATGCAACGTTGAGAACCCGACCCGAACCGATGCAACGTTGAGAACCCGAACCGAACCGTTACCAGAGGAAGGCCACGAACCGAACCAATTCAAAGTAAAGGACCCGAACCGATGGTTAGAAGGGGAACCCGACCCGACCCAGTGTTGACCAACAACCCGAGATGCAAAGGTAGTCCAAGTTGGGAGTTAGAGCTCAGGATCCTGTTGGGAATTAATGAGTTCACTTCATGGTTGGGCTTTGCTGCGGGACGTGTGCTAAGGAGTTGTCGACGTTCATAACTTCAATTCACCGCTGAAAATGGATGATGGGCTACTTATCAGTGCAGTAGAGTCATTATGACTCGAGGGGCAAGGTGATGGTAGCAAGAATACGTTATCAGTGCAGTAGAGTCATTATGACTTGAGGGGCAAAGTGATGCGTAGTGAGACTATGAGCCAGTGCAGTGGGGTCATTGTGACTCCATGGGGCAGAGTGGACATAGTAAAGGATTAGTGAGGCTATGAGCCAGTGCAGTGGGGTCATTGCGACTCCATGGGGCAAAGTGGGCATAGCAAGGGATTAGTGGCTATGTATAAGTGCAGTGAAGCCATTTATGACTTCATGGGGCAAAGTGATCCTAGCAAAGTATGTTGGGTGATCGAAGTGGTGAATATCGTATGCTTTATGCACTGAGTGAGAGATGTGAGGATGGTTGCTATGTTTGATTCTTTGCCATCACTATGACATGCACACCCCACCCCCGTTATCTTTACACCATTTGAAATGTCACCTTAGAGTGTTGTACAGTATGTAGTGCTAACTCTTTGGTTGCAGGTCCAGGTTCAGGTAAGGTTTAGTCTACGTGTTATTGTTCCGTTTAGATGCTTATCGCTCATACCAGGCTTTATGTCTGACCCAGAGTTTTATGTCTCTTCTTATTACTCTGGGTGCTCACACGAGCAGACTAGAGACAGGTTAGCTGGTGATGCACGAGTAGCTGATTCGGAGACGAGCAGGAGGCTCCTACGTATGATATCTGCATATATTCTCCCTGTGTCGTTGGTGGTCACTACTTGGGCATTAGTAGTGTACCTTCTTCATCTTGCTTTTTCTTTAGAGACAGTATTTTAAAAGTTGTAATAAGCTGTATTTTGGATTTTCGCTGCTATGATGCTTAGTTCTGGTTTTCAGCTTATGCACTGTCTCACCTGTTTTATGTCAAGTATGTTGTTATTATATTTTGTTCTATGCGCTGTGATACATTATACAGGTTCTTTGTTGATTCTTCGTCTTCTTTCCTTTCTTTGGCGACCGTCCCGTGTTAACTGGACATGTGTACAGCGCATTTTTGGAGTAAATGTCGGTTGGTGCGGGGCGGGCCATCACAAAATTTTTGGTGAAAAGTATGGAAAGTTTGAAATTTAGGGAGAATGACACATTTTAATGCAAAAGTGGAATTCAGGGGGCCCACTATCCTTTTCACTTTTACACTAAAATGTGTTCTTCTACCTAAATTCCAAAATTTCCACCAAAAAAATTGCTAAGTTTGTCCTTCCGCCTATTTTCCACTTTTAAAAAATAGGGAAAAAAAAGTTTTTTAAAAGTGGAGTTGTGAAAGAGGTAAGAAGGGAGGTTGCTGGTTGAACGTATGTTATCCGAGATAGCGCCAACTAGCTCTATCTCAAATACCGCCAAATATATTTCATATTAGACGGCATCTGAGATGCCGACTTTATATATATAGAAAAAAAATGGTGGCATTTGGGATGTCGCCAGTTATTCTGAAAGTGACCTATTTTTATAACAAGTGTGTACCTGTGCTTCGCACATGGAGTTGCGAAAATATTGCAAGTATATGGTAAATGAAGGAAAAGTTAAATCGATGAGGTTTACTAAATTATAATAAGCATGTTAGCAGTAATTGATAATGGGAAGTTTCTTAATGAAATATACACGTAAAAAGTAGCCAAAGTCACATACAATAAAATAATACGAACGTTATTTATAAACATTGAAGTAGTGAAATATTATTATTGAACAGTACATTGATATTTGTATAATAATGTGTAATTTTTGTACCCTAATGCATGAGCACATTGTGTAGGTATCAATATATTTAAAAATGCATCATACTGAAATCAATTTGCTTTCCAACAACAACAGACTTCGCTATGAAGTCAACAGATACAATATTTTTTAGTCACACTGTCGGATCGAGGATGCTATTGCAAAAAGTTTGTTTTCGTCCACGCAAGTCTATGTAAGTAGCCTCGGTTCTTCATAGTGTGTTTAAGTTGCATTTACTATGGATCCTATTGCTATTGCATGTTGTAATGGTGAAAACAATAACAGGAATATGTGCTTTTCAGTACTAGGTGATGGTTCGGGAAAAAGGTATTATATAACCCATATAAATGGTTGTGACCCATCAATATCATTTTGGTGTTAGCTATATATTTAAGAAAATATAGTTGATTAGGATAATAAGTTGTTACTTCCAATCTTGTACAAGAAACCACCTTTTGTACGGTATAGGTTGAAAGTAGATTAGAAAATAGATAAAGATATAAATAACACATATGATGATCCATCCTTATGCTATAGCTGTAAATGAAATGCCCATCATACATGATTTTGATAATAAGGTCTTTTCGCATACAACGTTTAAATTTAAAATAAAGGTTGTCAAATATATTGTGTCGTCCGCCCATAACTCCTGCACTAAACAAGAGAATTAATGCGCTGAAAGGTGTGCCAAGTAGCTATGAATGATCATCAGAGTAGGTAAACACAAGCGGAACCTGTCGTAGAAGTCACAGCGCAAGGATAAAATATAATAGAACGTATAAAACAGGTAATCGTAATGAAGCATTTTATTGCAAACTTTTCAAACTTTCACAACATACTGAAAGGTTATCCAACGAATACCAAAGTTTGTACATAAGGCCTCACAACAACCCTCATAAAGCACTCAACAGTGGAAATAGAAATACTAGATAGTAATAAAACTGGTACGCCAGCCTCCTGCTTGCCTCCGTACAGCATCATCGTCTGCACTAACAACCTGTAACCTGCTACTTAGTCTGCCCATCCACAACCGGATGAACAACCTAAGGTAGTAAGAAGAAACATAAAACCTTGATTCAGACAATAGTCTTAGTAAGCGATAAAACAACTAACAAACTTCAACAATAAAGTATATGAGAATAAGTAGATTAACAAACCAATCTACCAATCATCATAGAAGAACTCAACTCATGTCTTACCCTACATCGGACAGTGACAGCCTTTACATTAAGCAATTCAACCATTCGTGCACGGAAATCATAACACTCATTCAATCATGGCAAAGCACTCATAACATCCAGATCATATACATCTCATGTAGACCATCCTAATCGAATTCAACATCCCTTAAGTACAAGCCCCAGAGGCCTAAACCAATATAAGACAAGCACCCAAGGAACATCTTGTAACAACCCGTATTTTTCGATAACGTGTTAAGACGAGAATCAAGGCAGAATTTAATTTTAAATTCTGAATCAAGTAAAACGGGCTACGCCATTGCGTTCGTCTCGGAAAAATACGCAAAATAGAGTCCGAGTTTTCGAAAATCGGAGTCCGTATGACCAAGTTATGGTCCGACAAAGTTTTCAGAAAATTCAAGTTCAAAAACGAGTTCTAATTTCAAAAATTAAGGCTGGAAGGCTAGGCGGGAAAAATTCCCGCCAGGCACCCCAAGTCGACAGCCCTGTCGACTTGGGAGTCGACATGGCCTCACCCAAGTCGACAGCCCTGTCGACTTGGGGGTCGACTTATGGTGGCCGAGCCATCTTGGCTTGGTGCACCTGCACTTGTCTCTGGTCTTGTTCTGGAAGCTTCCAACGTGGTTTGATGGCTCAGATCCATCCTAGGGTTAATCTAAGGGCCTAAAACTACCCTAATCTCTATAAAAACACCCCTAAGCCTACCCTAAACCCTCATTATTCATTCTTGCAACTAAACTATGGCAAAATTTTACCTCTCATGGCCTCCACACTCTTCATAAAATTTCTAAATTGTTTCTATGAGAGATTTTCCATGCATACAAGTGTTTTCAAGCTTGTATGAGTGTCATAAGCTTGCATTCAAGTCAAGTTTCTATCTTTGCATCATAAAGCAAGGGTTTTGATCATTTTGGCTCAAGGATTTTTATGTTAGAGCTTGCATTTTGGGTCTATTTGATTGCATAAGGGCTTTGTCATATCTTTTATGCCTTCATAGCAATGTAAGCCCTTTCCCTACTCTTAGATATTAACTATGAAGTTAAATGTTCATGTTGCAAGTTTGGGTTTGATCATTGAATATGATACATGCTATCATGTCATGCAAGTTTATGAAGTCATTATCTTGATCTTGTGGGCTAAAAGCTACAACCTTTATGTTGAAATGTTGCATTATGCAACATGAGAACCCTCATAGCCTTTATGTCAACTTGCATATGAAGTCATATCCCTCATATGATGATATATGCGAGTTACTAGTCATCATTCCATGTCTTTTGTTACCATGATCCGCGTATGTGCCAAGTTTGGGTTTATGCATGTTTTTGAGGCTTAAGAATGTAACATGCAAGTTAATGAACACATTTGTGCCTCATTTGCCACCATGATTAACTTGTGGCTTAATATCCATTTTTGTCATGCCTTTGCCAAGTCTCTTCTTTTAATCCATTACGTTGTTGCGAACGTATATGCGAGTTTAAAAGCGTTGGGTTATGTTATGGGAAATTTCTAATGACATGAAATTATAACTTGGAAATATGACTTGAAATATAACATGGAAGTTGACATGTAAGTACGTATAAAAACATAAGCTTGGGAATTTACCTATTAAGTTAGGTCTTCCCTTTGGGAATTTACCTATTAAGTTAGGTCTACCCAAATGCTTGTAAATTTGTAACATGTTTTGGAAACATGATGGACATGACACTTAGATAATATAAGTGTGGCCAACTCGAGGTTGGGTTGAGTTTGCAACGTAAAACTACCCGGAACCGACCGGCCTAACTAGTAGTTGCAAACAATAGGACCCAATGTGAGAAGTTGGTCATGTTGTGCTTAAACCCGAGGTTAGACCAAGTTGTGGTGTAAAGCTACCCGGAACCGACCGGCTTAACTAGTAACCGCAACAAAGTCTAATGTGAGAGGTTGAGGTGCATTAAGTAATGAATGCCACATGATAGGGTTAAGTTAATTTGATTAATGACTCTTAATCAAATATGACATGGACAAATGGGTTAAGTAAATGGTTTAGGCTAATGATACTTAACAAAACATGACAAGGTTGGGTAGGTTAAGTAATTTGATTTGCCTAATGACACTTAACCATTTTTATACGATAAGTGGACGGGGTTAAGTTAACCAACACTTAACCAATCCAACACGATAATTTGGGGAAGGTTAAGTAAGTTTTCTTAATGACACTTAACCGAAAAATACAGTTAATGGATGAGGTTAAGATTAGACTCAACTAGTCTAAGCATGGAAATCGGATGGGGTTAAGTTAGCCTGGACTTAATTAATCCCACTTGGTAGTTTAATGGAGTTAAGTTAAACACTTAACTAATCTAACATGATGATTTGAGGTGGTTAAGTGACCTATACTTAACCAATCTAACTCGTGAATTTATTGAGGTTAAGTTAACCTATACTTAACCGATCTAACGTGAAAACATGATAAGGCTAAGTCACGAATCGCTTGGATACACTTGACCGATTTGACTAAGTAAATTGATAGGGTCAAGTTAATATATACTTAACCAATCTAGAATGATAATTGGACGAGGTTAAGTCGTGAGTTGCTTAATACATACTTAACCAACGTGAGCATGGTTTGTAGGGTTAAGTCTTGGACTTGGATACTTAGCCAATTTTGAAATGATTTGAAGACGGGTTAAGTCTTGGACCTGGATACTTAGCCAATTTTGACATGATTGGTAGACGGGTTAAGTCATGAACTTAAGTGACACTTAATCCATTATGTAAACCCTAGTCCTGAGGATAGGGGATAACCGTAGTTAACAAGGATAACGGGAATAAGGCTAAGTGGTAAACCTTAGTTGAGGAATAACTAAGTAATGATTCTTAGTCAAGGAAATTTAGACCAGTTCATAGATAGATGAGTAACCTAATACGGTAGGTCATCATTTAAGTACACGAGTAGGAGCAAGTATCTGATTTGGATAAAGGCTCCAGCGAACTGGGTAACGAAGCAGCGGCTTCGGGGAAACGTGAGGGTATTCTTGGTATCCCTCTATGAGCTGCCAGGTGATTATACTAGGCTCATGAGAGGTTAAGGTCTGCGTTAGAAGAACCAAGAATATGCCTTGGTTGCTATACGAGCGACCTAAAGACGGGGATGGATAGGGGATAGTCGACGATACACGGTCGTACCCTAGATAGCATTTCGTCAGGCTACCTACCATCTTTGGTCAAGCGTGTACGTACGGAAAGGCAGAGAACACCCAATAGACCATAATTGCTATCTAATTATGGTTGCGGTAAGGCTTGGATGTGGGTTGGCCAGTGTTGTGTTCTCATACAGGATTTATCCTGTCTTGTCTTTCACTAGTTGAGGGAGTGGTCGCGTGGGACCATAGCCACGTATAGAAAAACAGACCTTAGCATCTGCATCGGCAGATAAATCGAAAGCTCCCGACCGAGTCCTGTATTTCTTGATCTGCCCTGTGACAGGACTCGGATGGCACGATGTGATACATGTGCATACAGTCATAGAAAAACGATTCACGATGAATGCGTGGGAAAAAGGGCGCGGTTGACGGTTAGCGTAAATCCTAGTGGCCCTGGGTGGTTGAACCAAAACCGAGATACGGAAACGTGCAATAGGTAAGCGTAATCCCTAGTAGCCCTAGGTGGCATAAGTCCTAGTTGTACAAGCGATAATTCATGTTGGAAGACCCTAGCTAGGTTTAGGGTAACAGTCCAAACCGATCTTAAGGATCATGGAACTATGTTAAAGTAATATAGAATCTCATGGGAAAGCCCGTATGGTCTATGGCAAGGGACTAAACTTATACACGGAAAGGAACATACGAGTTGAGTAACCTATATATGCAGCATATTAGGTTGACATGGACCATTATACGACTTTTGGGTAAGGGTCATTCATGGATAACACATGATACGGTGGGGATACTAGTACGGTAGGTGCAGAGCAGATGTACAGGATAGATACCATGGGGCGTTATACGTGATAGATATCTTGGGGATATTATACTTGATAGGAACTTGACGATGGGATACCTTGACATCGTAATTTATTATGACACTTTAGTTTATCTGAGTTCAGTAGTTCATCCTGTTATTCTGATTTAGCTTATCTATCTTGTTATCATGCTTATGTTCATCCCAGTTTCTCATGTCAGTTAACTTTACTAGTTTTTATGCTAATAGTAGATAGGGCTTACTCAGTCTTTTTGACTGACCCGTTTTGTTTCGCCTCTTTTCTTCCGTTTCCCCCCCAGGTTACAGGGAGGAAATACTGTTGTTTAGTTCGGACTTCTTCTGCTTGAAGGTCATCATGGATGGCTTGGACTACTCTTGGCTATGGCTACTTTACTGTTTTTACTTGGGGAATAATTTATGAAAAAGTCTTTATGCTTCTTTATTATTGCAAGACAGGTTTTGATGTACTCTGATGTAAAAGGCTTTAGACCTTAATTATTCATGTTATGAAAGTTCGATTTTACTTCCGCTATTTTATATGTTCTGTCTTGTGATATTTCTGTGCATGTTTACCAATAATGCCCCTCTAAAGCTAGTGCATTCCTTTGCGAGTGACCCTAGCGGAGGCGGTGTGTTACACATCTCCTTCGACTTTGGACGCCCTACATGAGACGGTACAAACAGAACAACCAATCATCCATGACCGATTCTGGCAATCACCACCAATCCTGCTTTGAAACCATCGTTATTCATATGACGGCCCATCATGACTGCCATATGTCAAGGGATAATGGTAATCCTAGTTCTAGCACAACTCAATATGCCATCATGACTCGTATGTTTGTCTTCTCAAATCTCGACAACTAGGCCCTTCACGACTGCCCAAGATACGAGGCCTTTCATGACTGCCCAAAGTACCCCTGCTTTGAGTCTACTAGAACTTACGATAACGACAATCTCTCGGCCTTCGCATCTGTAGCCATCAACTCCAATGACTATTTATTAACTCAAGTCCCCTTTGAGTATCCATTATCCACGAACTCAAAACACCCTTAAGTCAACTTCTCAAACCATAGCATTATCACTGTCAACCACAACATTTAAAAGCACTGCTAAAAACATGACCGACCAGGGTATAAGGCCGACCCGACCAGTGTTCTTCCAACTCGACCAATCCGTTAACTCTAGGTCGACGGACCCTTTTTGCAACCGACCCGACTCAATTCTTAAGACCGACTCGATCATCTTTACTCAATCCATTTCCTCCTCAGTTGGCCGACCAGACCCACTTATCTAATACCGACCCGACCCATGAAGTCACGGCCTGATCATCTGTCTCCATATCCCTTTGACCGACCCGATCCTCTCCATGACCGACTCGATCCAAAATGACCGACCTAACCAGAACTGTACTGCATCTTGTACCACTTTTGTACTACGACCGACCAGAATTAACTGATCCGACCCAATTCCTGCACTCCCCCAATTCAACTCCGATTTCGACCAAAATTTCGCCAAATGACAAATTCTACGAAACTAACTCAACCAATTCACCAAATGCAACCATAACCATGTCATAACATCGCTAATAACATGAATTTGATGTCTATCACTAAAATGATGTAAATTTCACCAAAAACCATTAAAATGAACATATGGTCAAAATGAGAGATCTAACTTACATAAACATATGAAATGGCATGGAATTAACCGGTTAAACTTGCTAAATTAGATCATAGGGTGATTCATATGAAAATGAGCATATAATGGTGTAGATCTATGAGAAAACACTTGAATTTAAAGAGAAACATGCACAAACACTCATATACTTCATTGCATTCATGTGAGAGATGTAAATCACTCACCGATTTGCCAAAACAAGCTTAAATGATAGAAATAAGGATCCGGGCAGCAAGCACCTCGCACCAATCCTCTTGATCCGATGAACTCTTACTTAAATTGATATAGATCTAGCCTCCAATGATATAGATCTTCAATTTCCCTCTTTGGGTTATGATTTTTAATGGTGGAAAGGTGTTAGAGGAAGGAGGAGCTCAAGACCTCCTAATGTGAGAATGGAAAATTGAAACCCTTTCTCATATCCCTTACCATCTATTTATAGTTTCCACCAACCTCCTAATGGGCCTTCCCAATTCAGCCCATTTTGGCTTACCAAACCTGGACAACCAGCTGAAAAACCTTAAAACAGCGGTTTCTCCTAAACCGCTAAGCCAAATCTTTAATGCAACCACTCTATGGAAAGGCAATCATCAATTCCTTTCCAATGGCACATGTCTCACCCTTTAATTCAACCTGAGTCAAAGTTATGCCCTGTAAAAGATTGATAGGGGCAAAATGGTCACAAACAAAATCGGTAAAAATTATGGGCATGTCTCGCATCCCCATAAGGAACATATTAAAAGATGAGAATGATCCAACCCTCAGGGAATAAAGTAAAAAGGTTTTACAATCTTCCAATACGTAAAATGCGGGCTGTTACATTCTCCCCTTCCCTCCCCCTTTAGAATTTCGCCCCCAAAATTCCAAGCAAGTACGAGCAACCACATAATGCAGCATGTCTATCATCCATGAGAAGCCAATTTTACTATCCAAACTTGCAACCATCAAGCCATGCATCCATAGCCTTATCCTAGCACGCAGAATTCTAACAAACCACAACAAGATACAATGATGATACAATATCAAAGGGTCCTACCAACGAAGAGTTATGGATGAGTTGCTCTCATACTCTCTTTCGTCTCCCAGTATAATCGTCGCCATCTTCACTCCATTGTATCTTGACTAGCTTAACTGTCTTCTTCCTAGGCTGTTTCGTGTCATTCCCCACAACATGAAGTGGCTTACGAGATTTCGTAACTGCGGTCTCTACTTCTAGGTCTTCGTACTTCTCTGGAGATACCAACACATTCGAATCATGCACAAATTTCCGTAGAAACGACACATGGAATACATTATGCACACTCGACATCTTCTCGGGTAACTCCAATCTATATGCGAGCTTTCCAATTCGCTCGACTATCAGAAATGGTTCAACAAACCTTGGAACTAACTTTCCTTTCTTTCCAAATCTAACCATGTGCTTCAATAGCGAAGCTTTCACAAAAACCATATCGCCTACATCGAATTCCAAGTCCTTACGATGCTTGTCAGCATAACTCTTCTAATGGTCCTAGGCTGCCTTCATTCATTGCCGAACTATCTTGATACAATCCGAGGTTTCTCTAATCGTCTCTGGCCCAAGTACCACCTTATCTCTAGTTTCTAACCAACATGCTGAAGAATTGCACGGTCTCCCATACAACGCCTCATATGGTGCCATCCTAATGCCAGACTGGTAGTTATTATTATATGCAAACTCAACTAGATGTAGATGGTCTTCCCGTGATCCTCCGAAGTCTAACACACAAGCCCTCAGGAGATCTTCCAACACATGATGACTCGCTCGGTTTGACCATTGGTTTAGGGATGGTAAGCTATACTTAAGCACAACTTAGTGCCCAAAGCTTCTTGCAAACTCTTCCAAAATCCACTCGTGAACAATGGATCTCGGTTATTCACTATGCTCTTTGGGACATCGTGGAATCAAACTATCCATTTCACATAAAGTTCAGCCAATTTCGATGCCGTCCTAGTCAACTTGACAGGAATGAACCTTGCACTTTTGGTCAAGCTATCCACGATGACCCAAATTCCTTCATTTCCAGCCTTCGTTCTAGGTATTCCATCGATATATGCTACCACTTCCATGTAGGAACTTCCAATGGCTGAAGCAAACCACTCGGCTACGTCTGTTCAGCTTTCACGAACTGATAGTTCATGCACTTGGAATGAACTTTCCAATATCTCGCTTCATCCCTCCTCAGTAGTAGACTCGCTTCATGCCCTGATACATCTTATTACCACCAGGATGAATCGTCAACTTTGAGTGATGACATTCTCTTAGAACCTCATCTCTCAATCCGCCGATATCAGGAACAAGTATTCTCCCTTGCTTTCGAAGCCAACCTTCTCGATCGACCTTGAACTCTTTATCTTCTGATTCTAGCTTCTAGATAAACTCGACAAGCTTTACAACTCGCTTTTTGCATTCGCCAATTCTTTCAATAAAAGTGGGTCTTATCGACATGCTTGCTAACATTTCAGGTTCCAAGTCACAACTTGGCCTGAAATCGAATCTTGCCAAATAATCAAGGTTTTTCCATTCTGAAAACATTGCTTCTAAACTTGCATGTCTTCGACTCAACGTATCTGCCACTGCGTTGCCTTTGCAAGGAGTATAGGCTGTATCAAAATCATATGACACCAGAAACTCTAACCATCGTTGCTGTCGAAGATTCAAATCCTTTTGGGAGAAAAGATACTTCAACGACTTGTGATCTGTAAACAACTCGAATCGAACTCCCAATTGGTAATGTCTCCACATCTTCAGAGCAAATACAATCGCTGTCAATTCCAAATCAAGAGTTGGGTAATTCTTCTCATGCGGTTTTAGCTGTCGACTTGCATAGGCCACAACCTTATCCTTCTGCATTAGCACTGCTCCAAGTCCAGTACCACATGCATTGGTGTATACCACCATCTCTTCATTCCTAGTCGGAATGGTTAACACAGGAGCACTCGTTAATCTCCCTTTCAAGATTCCGAACGCTTGTTCATACTTTGCATCCCATGTGAACACTTGGTTCTTCTTCGTCAATCCTGTCAACGGTGCAGATATCTTGGAGAAATCCTAGATAAACTTTCGGTAATATCCTGCCAACCCAAGGAAACTCCGAACATCTGTCGCATTCTTAGGTCGATCCCAGACCTGGATTACTGCCACTTTAGCTGGGTCAACCACTATCCGATTTCCAGAAACAACATGACGTAAGAACCTCACTTCACTCTTCCAGAAGTGACACTTTGAAAACTTAGCTCTCAGCTGATGCTTTCGCAGGATCTCCAACACAACTCTCAAGTGCATCTTATGTTCTTCCTTGTTCCGAGAATAAACCAGAATATCATCCACGAACACAAGCACAAACTTGTTCAACTAATCTCTGAATACTCTATTAATAAGATCCACAAAATACGCTGGCGTGCTAGTTAACCAGAATGGCATCACCAACCATTCGAAGAAACTGGATGGTGTCCTAAAAGCAATTTTCGGCACACTATCCTTAGCCACCCTCAACTGGTGAAATCCCGTTGCCAAATCCATCTAAGAAAATATTTTGGCTTCGTGAAGCTGATTCGAACAAGTCGTCTATCCTTGGCAACAGATACTTGTTCTTTTTAATCATCTTGTTCAGCTCACGATAGTCCACACACAATCTTAACGAGCCATCTGCCTTGATTGTAAACACGACCAGTGCACCCCATTCGGGTATACTCCTCCGAATGAATCCTTTTCCCAAAAGGTCACAAGCTTGCACCTCCAATTCTCGTTGTTCCTAAGGCGCCATCCGCCTAAGTGGCATAACAATTAGTCTAGCACCCTCGACCAAATCGATCCTAAACTCGATCTCACGATGCAGCGACAACCCTTTGACCCCGTCAAAGATATCCTCATGCTCGTTAGCGATCAGCACAGATGACAAGTCTACTTGTGGAATGCCAAGCGAATATAAATAGTAATGAAGACACCCTCTTCGCACTTACATCTAATCAAAACTTTTCGCCCTTCTACATCCCCGACCCTCACCTCTAGCTTCTCGCAATTCACCCTTTCCGCATACCTATTGAGCAAATCCATGCCCAAGATGATCCTAAACCCAGCGAAGTTAATAACAAAGCAATCACATACAAAAGAGCAACCATGACTCGACAACACTAGACCACGACATATCATTCAAAGATTTGACGAACCCCCAACCGGATTAGTCACTATGAAGGGTCTATCACAAATCTCGGGCTCCAAACCCAAGAGACACACAAGCTCATTGCAAATGAAAGAGCGCGATGATCTAGTATCAAAAAGCACACGAACTAAAACACCATTAACAGAAAGAGTACCTTGCACCATGACACCCTTTCCCTTTTCCTCGGTAGTAGGAGCCCTTGAAGAATATGGCACGACTTCCAAAGCATATGCCTTCACAATCTGCTTTCCTTTAGCCGTTTCCAGACAGTCCTTCTTGAGATGCCCAGCCTTGCCATAATTATGACACTTCCTCTCACCCTTCGGATCCTAACACTCATTAGCAAAATGGCCTTTCTATTGGCAGTTAAAGCAAACCACCTCACTTTTAGGTTTTGTTTTGGCCATATTTTCCCTTCTGGTGTAGCTGCTTCCTCTTCTTATTATTACCACCTTGTTGTGGTTTCTGAGCATCTTTGGTTGCAGCAACAACATTTGCTTCTTTAGGAAACAAGCTCTCATGACGAATATCTTTTTCCACAATCTTCTCAAATGAATCATCAAGATGATCCACTAACGGCTTTCCAATATAAGTATCCAAACCCAAGACAAACTTCTCGTTCTTGTGATAGGGTGTATCAGTGTATGAACGAGCATATCTAGACAAGGCTTGATAATCAGAAATATAGTCAAGAACTGATCTGCCATTCTGCTTCAATTCCATAAACTTCTTGAAGAGAACGGACTTCTAAGCTGTGGAGTTAAACTTTGCTTCAAAATTAGCTTGGAATTGCTCCCAAGAAATATCTTCCTCTGGAGTCTCGAGTGTAACAGAATTCCACCACTCCATGGACTTGCCCTGCAGCTGCCTTGATGAAATCTTTCTCTTTATTGCATCCTTAATACCCAAGTCTCCAAAGATTCGGACACATGAATCTATCCACCTCTGAGCCTCTTCAGCTGGTTCAATACCCTTGAATGGTTTTCCTACTAGAGACGTAAAGTCCTTGCATAGATTTGCAAAATCTACCACTCTAGGAACACACACACCAACATCTACCGTTGCTGCCACTGGAGCGGGTACCCTTCGCATAATTGCTTCTGCCATGGCTTCAAACATGGCCGGGTAACTTGGTTTACTGCCATTTCCCCCTCCAGTATTAGCTCCCCTAGTAGCGTGTCTTGATTCTCGTCTACTCATTCTAAATATGCAATTTAGAATAATTAGCCACTTTCAAGAAAAGCTGCTAAAGGGATACAACCGCTACTACTATATATGCTAATATATATATATAGCAAGCATCCAACTGAAATCTACAAGTACGTCTCTCATACGTAATTATGTCTTAGAACTTTGGCTAAAATTGTTAACCAGAGCTCTGATACCAAATGTGATGACTGCCCATAACCCCTGAACTAAGCAAGAGAATTAATGCGCTGAAAGGTGTGCCAGAAAGCTATGGACGATCATCAGAGTAGGTAAATAAAAGAGGAACCTGTCGTAGAACTCATAGCGCAAGGATAAAATATAATAAAACTTATACAACAGGTAATCGTAATGAAGCATCATATAGCAAACTTTTCAAACTTTCACCACATACTGAAATGTTATCCAACGAATACCAAAGTTTGTACGTAAGGCCTCACTACAACCCTCATAGAGCACTCAACAACGGAAATAGAAATACTAGAAAGTAATAAAACTGGTACACCAGCCTTCTGCTTTCCTCCGCACAGCATCTTCGTCCTCACTAACAACCTGTAACCTGCTACTTAGTCTTCCCATCCATAACCGGATAAACAACCCAAGGTAATAAAAGCAAACATAAAACCTTGAGTCAGGCAACAGTCTTAGTGAGCGATAAAACAGCTAACAAACTTCAACAATAAAGTATATGAGAATAGGTAGATTAACCAACCAATCTACCGATCATCAGAGAAGAACTCAACTCATGTCTTTCCCCACATCGGACAGTGATAGCCTTTACATTAAGCAATTCACCCATTCATCCATGGAAACCAGAACACTCATCTAATCATGGTAAAGCACTCATAACATCCAGATTATATACATCTCATGTAGACCATCCTAATCAAATTCAACATCCTTAAGTACAAGCCCCAGAGGCCTAAAAATATATCAGACAAGCACCCAAGGAACATCTCCTTCGACTTTGGACGCCCTACATGAGATGGTACAAACAGAACAACCAATCATCCATGACTAACTCTGGCTATCATCGCCAATCCTTCTTTGAAACCGTCGTTATTCATATGATGGCCCATCATGACTGCCATATGTCAAGGGATAATGGTAACCCTAGTTCTAGCACAACTCCATACACCATCAGGACTTGTATGTTTGTCTTCTCAAATCTCGACAACTAGGCCCTTCACGACTGCCCAAGGTATGAGGCCCTTCATGACTACCTAAAGTACCCTTGCTTTGAGTCTGTTAGAACTTACGATAATGACAATCTCTCGGCCTTCGCATCTCTAGCCATCAACTCCAATGACTATTTATTAACTCAAGTCCCCCTTGAGTATCCATTATCCACGAACTCGAAACAACCATGAGTCAACTTCTCAAACCATATCATTATCACTATCAACCACTGTGTTTAAAAGCACTGCTAAAAACATGAACGACTAGGTTATAAGGGCGACTCGACCATTGTTCTTCCAACTCGACCGACCTGATGACTCTAGGCTGATCGACCTAACCTAATTCTTGAGACCGAGCGGATCCGCTTTACTAAATCCATTTCCTCCTTAATTGGCCGACCCGACCCACATATTTAAGACTGACCCGACCCAAAAAGTCACGGCCTGATCATCAATCTCCATCTCCCTTTGACCGATCTGATCCTCTCCATGACCGACCCGATCCAAAATGACCGACCCGACCAGAACTGTACTGCAACTTGTACCACATTTGTACTACGGCTGACCAGAATTGACCGACCTGACCCAATTCCTGCACTCCCCTAATTCAACTCCGATTTCGACCAAAATTTCGCCAAACGACAAATTCGATGAAACTAAATCAACCAATTCACCAAATGCATCCATAACCATGTCATAACATCGCTAACAACATGAATATGATATCTATCACTCAGGGGCCTAGCGAGGAATTACATCGTGGGGGTGCCAAATTTTTTTAAACAAACAACAGTCTGATGTTTTTGTATAAACTTCAGTGTCATAGCCTGTTTGTCAGAACATATTTGTATAAACTTCAGTGTCATAACCTGGTTGTTTACAGAATGAAGCTTTGGATGCGAGAACAGGTGGAGTTGCTAACAGTAAAATTTAGTTGTAATATTACTCATCCCTTTCTTCTTTTATCAAACAGAGCAAACTGCTAATTCTGAAATGATTTATACCAGCTGCTTAATAGCAAAAATTAGATGGAATAAATTCGGTTGGTGAAAACATACTACTAAAGCTCCATTTTATTTTACTGTTTACAGAATGAAACTCCAGTGCCACAAGTTTAAATTCACTTCTATATGTTTGCTTAACAAAACATGGTAACATAGAGAAATCTTAGGGAGGGCATGGCCCCCACTGGTCTCTGAATAACTACGCCCCTGCTATCACTAAAATGATGTAAATTTCACCAAAAACCATTAAAATGAACACATGGTCAAAATGCGAGACCTAACTTACATAGACATATGAAATGACATGGAATTAACTGGTTAAACTTGCTAAATTAGATCATAGGGTGACTCATATGAAAATGAACATATAATGGTGTAGATCTATGAGAAAACACTTGAATTTGATGAGAAACATGGATAAACACTCATATACTTCATTGCATTCATGTGAGAGATGTAAATCACTCACCGATTTGCCAAAACAAGCTAAAATGATAGAAATAAGGATCCGAACAGCAAGCACCTCACACCAATCCTCTTGATCTGATGAACTCTTGCTTAAGTTGATGTAGATCTAGCCTCCAATGGTATAGATCTTCAATTTCCCTCCTTGGATTATGATTTTTAATGGTGGAAAGGTATTAGAGGAAGGAGGAGCTTAAGACCTCCTAATGAGAGAATGGAATATTCAAACCCTTTCTCATATCCCTTACCACCTATTTATAGTTTCCACCAACCCCCTAACGGGCCTTCCCAATGCAGCCCATTTTGGCTTACCAAACATGGGCAGCCAACTGAAAAACCTTAAAACAACGATTTCTCATAAACCGTTGAGCCAGATCTTTAATGTAATCACTCTGCGGAAAGGGAATCATCAATTCCTTTCCATTGGCACAGGTATCACCCTTTA
The DNA here is from genome assembly GCA_030737875.1 of Allium sativum. Taxonomy (NCBI): domain Eukaryota; kingdom Viridiplantae; phylum Streptophyta; class Magnoliopsida; order Asparagales; family Amaryllidaceae; genus Allium; species Allium sativum. Next base: position 247,205,499 of record CM060924.1, read on the forward strand.
ATTCGACCTGAGTCAAAAGATATGCCCTGTAAAAGATTGACAGGGGCAAAATGGTCATAAACAAAATCGGTAAAATTTTTGGACATGTCTCACATTCCCATAAGCAACATATTAAAAGATGAGAATGATCCAACCCTCAGGGAATAAAATAAAAAAGGTTTTACGATCTTCTGATGTAAAATGCGGGCTATTACATATATGTATACATCTACCTATTCAATTGAAAATAATTTCATAAGTAGCAATCAAAGCATGCATAGGACTATATAAACATGACTGAAATAAATACATACGAAAGAGCGAAATATTATCTCATAATGAAATAAACTAAAGAAAACATCCGTTATTACAATTACATGAATGAGTTTTTGTGCAATATATTACATGAATGAATTTTTATGTAATATCCAACAAAGCATGACTCAATTAAAGTAAAACAAAGATTGCTAACATCACGGGGTCAATTCATATACTTATTTGTTTAAAAAAAAATTTGAAGGCTTCAATTTATAAAAATCCGAAAATATGAACTGATGTTATGACAGCTTAGAATCAACCGAAGATTGAATTTGCTGGATCAATAATACATTTATTCAAAAGCTAAGGTTTAAGACAGACCGGTAATACAGTGTTCACTGTTCAATATAACATGGATATCAATTTATTAAAAAGATAAGGTTTAAGTTCCCAAGTATCTTTTGACCGAATGAGCCTGAAACTTAATTAATATAGTCGCTTGTAACATTCAGTATAATGTAATAATCAAATGCGATACGTAATGAAACGAAACAATTAAAATTCATTGTTTTAGAAATGAATATACTAACTGTATAAAAATAATCATTCATGAACACATCCAGATAATACAATGAAAATAAGTCTTCCTGACCCAAAACGCAAGGTACATTTTTTCGGTACAGTAAGGTGGAAAGCACAAAACAGAAAGAAGTTAGGGAATAAACATAGCAGTTAGCCTTTGTGTTGCCGCTTTCCACAAGATTTTGGGTTCTTGGTAGCTCGAATAAGAAACATTCTGATGCCAGCAAGAAACATGTCTACCATGATGGGTGGAAATTCATCTTTCTATATTTTCGTTCATTTGTTTGATTTTGAAGTTGATCATTTCCCCTATTCGTTCTTTCTGGGGAATGAAAGGGCTAGATTCCATCTTTTGATTTATGCTACTTGATTTCTTCATCCCTAATAATATAAACCTTCCATATATCAATCTTTGTTCTCAGAAAATTCAGTGGTCTTAAGAACTGAGAAAAAAGATATAAAAATATTTCACAGCCAATGAAAAGATGCAAATCGAAAGATGTTACAAATTTCGATAAAATTAACAGCTACCAGCACCATGTCTAGCTAAAACTATCACGGATAAAAAATTACCAATCAGAATCTATAATAAATCGGTAGCAAAGAGAAATTTAGTAGTAACACAAATGTTCTTTGAAACTATACATTAACTTCAAGCCATTCTAGAATAAGCCAACCGCATAAAAAACTAATTAACCATTTTAATAGAATCAGTTGATTCAACTGGAATCGTCAGTACTTTCAAAAAATAACTATGTTTATAGATTTTTTTTTTCAATACGGAAAATACCAGTTTGTAACAATTAAAAATACCTTTTACAGCAGCTAGCTTCATCTCACGAAGAAAGGCTGAATTTGGATTTGTTAAGACCAGAGTGATCATCAACTTAAATAAAAATTAAAATAAAAGAGGGAATAAAAGACCAAAGTGATCATCAACTTTATCAGCTTAAGAGGCAGTTTTGAAGATTTATGATGACATGTTCTTTTCTGTCAATTTTTACAGCAGAGCCAACTGAAATTAATACACTAACTACCCAAGGAAGAACGCCTCACTCTCTATTTCGAACCAAAATGGAATTAAAAGGAAAGAAGAAGAGAGAACATTTATAGGTTGGTCAAGTAGAAAAATTAGTTCTTATTATAGCAGTTTCGATAGGTTTATACAAAAATTGAATATAAAATTAGGTCAATTATACATAAAATTAAGCTGTTTATATGGATATAAACTGAAGTTCATTTTCAACGACGTAGACCATCAAAACATACCAAACTGGAACTTAGATGACTTTGTCGCTTAAATTAAAGAATCAATAAGAACAAAACCAACATATATAACTATTTCAATAAAATCAACATGAAGAAAAATAATGACTTTATATATCTGATGCCATCATTCATTTATAAAAACCAAGTAGAAATCAAATGCAATGATATAGTTCTTTAATTTTTGCACTTAATACTTAAGTTGTCCTAGTGGAAAAAATGTGCATTGCTAAAAAGAGAAGCAAGTTAAAAGCAAGCAGCTAGAGAATGATTAGCTTAATCCTGGGAATGTGATGGAAGAAACCTACAATATAATCAATAGTGGTCAAGAATATGCAAATTATAAAAGGAAAATAAGCACATTTTTTAGGAAAATAACTATAAAAGAAAGAATTTGTTGGGAAACAATGGCTGAGTCATGTACTTGGTCGCTTTCTTGAAGACGATTCGGCGATCTGGTCGGTGGTGCAAACCAGTTCGTACCTCCGCCGTTGCCTCTAGGATAAAATAGCCTCTGAAAAGAATAACTGATTTACTTGCACAACAAATCAGTGCAGATTTGCACTTTCAAATATTAAAAACTGCTCTTTTTTTTAATGGCGGAGGTAAGAAATTGTTGTTCAGAGATATATGTTCTCGTCTACAACTGAAGATAATATATAGATGGGATTAGGGCTGAACGAAAATACTGGACAGTGAGAGAAAATCAGATCTACTTAAATAACGGGTCAAGAGTTTACCGCTTCATGTAAAAGTCGGCTCAGAAATATTTTCCTTATTTAAAACACGATTCGAAAAAATGCAATTTTTTTCTGGTCCAAAAATATAAGTGTTTACACCACAAAGCAAGGGCCCAACACTTATTCCAACATTTTTAATAATTCACCTTTAAAAAAAAATATTTTTTTTCAACAGAATTCCATGTAATTGGATTGATAAGGAAAAAATTATTGTAATGCAGTCACTAAGAACCAGATGGCATTGAATCATGCTAAAGCATCGAATTCATATTAATCGTAAGAATCAAGAATTAAATGTTTGACTTGCTACGTACCTATAATTGTCAAATATGAAATATCTTTTAACTACAAATTAGGATATTCCAGGTGCTAACAAAAGTTTTAAATGAAGAAACAGGAGGATATCAATTATTGTTATAAATTAAATGAAGAAACAGGAGATATCAATTGTAATTTGCTATAAAAGGAAAATAACTATGAACAAAAGTAACATATATTGACCATTTTTTCCAAGCATTATAAACATGCACTATCAATAAGCGAAACCAAATTAACTCAAACAAATAATCCATTAAATCAACTATTTAGTCACGAATATTCGTACTTTAGTTGCATGTATTTAAGTTGTATGGATTTTAATATGAATCTAAAATTTGGTTATGCATACATCATGCTGCAAGTTATATATAAAGACGGTGACATATTAAAATTTTATATAGTTGTCCTAAATTTGAAGTTTTCCTATCACAAAATATTTATTGCCAAAGAAAAACATGGCATACTTACTACAAAATTGTGCAGCATAAGTTATAGACGTTTATGATTATTTAATACAAATAGTTAATACTTTTCATTTTTAAGTTGTAATTTTTTTTCACAATTTAAACATGAGGAAAAATATTAATTATTTTTGTTGAAACTTTAAAAACAGTTTACAAAGAAACAACTCAAAACGTTAAATGAAAATTGGTATTCAAGTCATTCATATAAATGGATTTAAGAGTATAGCAAGCATTGGCTATAGATGCCTCAATCTTTGCCATAACTCAAAACCGTATAATTATCGATCGTACTTGATAACGGATGACAAAATACTTATTGCCAAAGAAGGAAAAACATGCCAGTAGGTACCAACAAAATTTGCGCAGCAAGTTATATATGGCATTAAATAAAAACAATTTTTTTCGTTTTAAACAAATTATTATGCCTACTATAAGTTAATTTTCTCCCTTCTTGATACTCAGTTAATTTTCCTCCCTTTTTATTAGTTAATTACGTTTACAATCGGTTAATTTAAGGCTGTAAACGGATATTTTCAGATGCGGATAGTATCATATCCGCATCCGCATCTGAAACCATTTTCGGATATTGGATATCCGCATCCGCGGATACGAACGGATATCAGATAATTATCCGCTCCGCCAATGTTCGATAAATCAATGAAAATAAATGATTTTTTTTAGCTTAATATTAAGATTTTTCAACCTAATTGATTACTAAAATGCCAAATAAATAAATATGTTAATGATATATGATATTTAGCAATTAACATGTATTTAGTAGACTTTATATTTTTCAAAGTAATAAATTAGTATATTTAATTATGTTAAAATACACATAATTTAGGCTATAATCGTGAAAAAAAAAAAACAGAGGATTATTTTCGGATGCGGATATGCCTATATCCACATCCGCATTTCCGGATATCAGATATTTATCCACTTTTCGAATGCGGACGAATTTCGGATTTTTCGGGTATTTATTGACAGCCCTGGTTAATTTTCCTTTTTTTAATACGTAATAATGTGTATTATAAATAAATAATACCACCTAAAACTTTGCATCATTTCTTAAAATTACTGTCATAAGACAATGCATTGCAAACATATAAGTGAAACTAAAACCTACCACTACTAGAAAGGGTTCATTTTGCGATGTCACGGGGTAACCACTAGCGACGGCTAAAAAAGCGGTCGTCGCTAGCCGTTGCACGGTTCTGGAGTAATAAATTGCCGAGTCTTTCTTCCCCAAATCTGTTTATCTCGAATTGAAAAAAACCACGCCCTTCCGCGCCATCGCCCCTAGCTCCGATTTCATCCATTCCAGTCATCTCAATTTGTGCCGGTATGTCTTCTAAACCCTATTCCATGTTTAATTAGGGTTATTTAGGGTTATTTTGCATGTTTATATGGGTTTGTTAATTGATTGTTTATGGATTTGAAATTGGTTGTCTTGTGAGATGCATATGATGTTGATTATGTTATAGATTGATTCAGGAATAAGTGTAATTGATTAGAAGGTTGGAAACGTTGATTATCACATATGTACTTGATTTAGAAGCATGAAAACGACGATTATCATGTATGTAATTGGGCTTACGTTGAGTGTATTGTAGGTTGATTGTGTTGTAGGATCATTTGAGAAAAAATGAAGCAAACGCGATTATTTAGCGGTAGTAACTTGATTATAATTATTAAAACTGTGTAATCATGTTCCTTGTCTGCATGCGTTGTTATTTATGTCACCATTGGATGCAAGTATAGTCGGTCCAAACAAATTTAAAGAATGCTTTTGCAATATACAAAAAAAAATTGTTGCTATAATATTAATAAAAAAATGTTAATTCAAGATGGTTCTTAATTTAGATATAGATCGTTAATAATCTTGTTATATGTAACAAAAATCATATTTATAACTTAACTCCTTAAAGTTGAAATGAAATTAAATAATTAACTTGAAAGATAAGTTTATGTTTCAAAAATTGAAACTAATTAACTAAAATTAACTTCATAATTTATACTTTAAACTAAAATTAACTAAAAGTAACTAAAACTAATTTATAATTCATAATTTTCATTGTCATGTTATTTTACAAATTGAAAGTACTGAAAAATATTATATGGACGGTATGTAGTTAACGTGCGAGCATAGACGGAAAAAGGCGCAAGGCGCAACTAAGGGGCTTTTTTGAAGTTTAAGGCACACCTATTAGTGAAGGGAAAAAAAGCCCAAAGTGCAAAAAATGCGCTTTTTTCATTTGAATTGTTTTTTTGGGTTTAAACTTAGGTTGAATGTTTTTTGACTACTTATATGAACCCCTTAGATAAATTTGGCCCCGTCCAACAAGTGTTGTATATGATCGTTATATGGATATTCGATTTTATACAAAACGGAAATCTATATTAATCTGATACAATATTCGTTGGATTTGTCCTAGTATTGGATAAGTTACAAATATAATAACGTAGGCATATTTTATAAATCATTTTAGTTTAAATGGTTAACAAAATTTCGATGGCACTTCCTTTTTGTTTCCTATGGACACGCATTTGTGTACGATATAGGAACCAAAGGGAAGTGCTGCCGAAATTTTGTTGAACCATTTAAGTTGAAATGATTTATAAAATATGCTTACGTTATTATATTTGTAATAGGAAGTAGGTAAACCAACCGTCAAAGTAAAAAAGAAATAAACAGAAAACCGAAAACATGCAATAGTTATAAATGAAACTTTACAAGATTTCAATTAATATAAAGTGTTACGTTCGATCGAACTTTCTAACATATTTGTTGTAAATCAGAAAAATGTTCGATTATTTTCGTGATCGCAGTTGAATGTATCAACCCCGAACCGGTAAGAAAGGTTCGATAAAGGAACATTTTTGTAATGGAGTCTACGAATTTATTAGATTAGCTAAATCTAATAATCGGAGTAACATAGACATTCGTTGTCCGTGTAGTAAGTGCAGACATCTGAAGCATTGGAAGCCATATGTAGTAGAAGTACATCTGTATAAATTGGGTTTTGTGTCGAATTATTACTTATGAGATGTCATGGAGAACTTGTTCAACCTACATCTAACCCTGTAGTGGTAGAGGACGATAGTACAATGATGAACGATAATACAATGACGAATCCGATAGAAAATATGGTGCAAGATGCTGCACAATCAATGTTTCCTAACATTGAGAAAGGCGATGATGAGAGTGGAAATGTTGAAGAACCAACGGCGGAAGCGATTTTTTTATTATGATTTATTGAATTCTGCTAAGAGGCCGTTGTGGGAAGGGTGTATAAGCAGAACCAAATTGTCTGTAACCGCCGATTTCATCATTATGAGACCAAAATTCAATCTTACAGAAGCTGCATTTACAACAGTTGTACAAACTGCAAAACGACCTATGCCGCCCAATAATTTGATGTGTGATAGTCATTATAAAGTGAAAAAACTTATGTTTTCTTTTGGACTACCATATCATAAGATAGATACATGTGTTAAAGGGTGCATGTTGTACTGGAAAGAAGAATCTCATCGTAGAAAATGCAAATTTTGCAACGAAGATAGATATAAGCCAAGGAAAAGAAGTTCCATATAAAAGAATGCATTATCTACTCATAACTCCCAGACTTCAACGGCTATATGCATCTTCTGCTACAACGTGTCATATGCGATGACATAGCGTGAGAATATCAGAAGAAGGAACCATGATACACCCGTCAGATGGTGAAGCATGAAAACACTTTGATATGACTTATCCTGAATTTGCTATAGAGAGCTGTAATGTTAGGCTCGGTTTATGCACGGATGGATTTTCGCTATTTTCTCAGTTTGGTAGTAAATATTCATCATGGCCTATCATTGTTACTCCTCATAACTTACCTCCATGGATGTGTATGAAATATCTATATATGTTTCTAATGGTTGTCGTCCCCGGTCCCGATGATCTGATACAAGGAATTGATGTTTATCTACAACCTTTGATTGAAGAGTTGAAAACACTGTTGCATTAAGGAGTCGAAACATAAGACATTTCGAGAATTTTTTTCTTTGTATGTTTGCTTCTGTATTATGGACTATTAGTGATTTTCCCGCGTATGGCATGCTTTCAGGTTGGAGCACAGCTAGATGTCTAGCTTGCCCTCATTGTATGGAGGAGACACGAGCATTTTCATTAAAGTGTAGGAAAAAAAATTCTTGGTGTTTGACAGTCATCGTTGCTTTCTCCATGTTAATCATAAATTTAGAACGGATAAAAGGAACTTTAAAGCTAACAGAGTAGAGACTATGCTACCGCCTAAAGTTTGGACAAGTGAAGAGATATATGAAGTTGTAAGTGAGTACCTAAAGTTACATGAAACAGGAGAGCAGGATGAAATTCCAGTTAAATCGGACATTCATAATTGGTGCAAACAAAGTATATTTTAGGAGTTACCTTACGAGAAAAATCTAAAACTTCGGCATAATATTGACGTGATGCATAATGAAAAAACGTTTTTAATACAGTTTTGAATGTAAAGGGTAAAACCAAGGACGATGCGATTCGTGACGCGATATATTACACTTTTGTAAATGGCCGGAACTGCACTTGTATGACGAAAATAAAAAACTTAAAGCATGCTATGAGCTAAACAACAAGCAAGTAAAACTCGTGCTAAAGTGGGTGGAAGGATTACGATGTCCTGATGGGATTTCTTCAAACCTTTGTAGATGTGTGAACTTTAAAAACAGTAAATTGAGTGGAATAAAAAGCCATGATTGCCATATCATGATGGAATATTTTTTACCTGTGGTTTTCAAGGAACTGTTGCCTACAAAAATCTAGAGTGTTATCACAGAATTAAGTTTGTTTTATAAACAACTTTGTTCAACGACGTTAAAGGTAGATCGTCTACGTAAGCTTGAACTAGAAATCCTTGTACTGATCTGCAAACTCGAAAATATATTTCCACCTAGTTTTTTTTAATGTAATGGAGCATTTACCTATTCATCTTCCGTCCGAAGCACTTCTTCGAGGTCCAGTCCAATATGGATGGATGTATCTATTTGAGAGGTAATTTTGTATACAATTTTAATAATCGTGATAGATTACAATTTAGATTATTGTACCAACATATAAATTAATCTTATTATAGGTACTTGAATCATTTGAAGAAAAAAATTAGGCAAAAAGCTCGAGTAGAAGGTTCGATTTGCAAATCGTACCTTGAAGAAGAAGCTCCATTTTTTCTCTCTCATTACTTTAGTGAAGATGTGAACTTGTCTTTTGTAAATGTTTCCCATAATGAACAAGTCGTTGAGCAGGAGTCTTCTCAAACAATGTTATCTATTTTTAGACAACACGGAAGACCTGCAGGAAAATGTGTGGAAATATGGTTAAGTGATAAAGACTACAATGCGGCACACACATATGTTCTGTTAAATTATGCAGAAGTTTCACCATTTGTCAGGTAATACTAAATTCATGTAAAATTCAATTATATATACATATACATTTATTTGTCTCTATTAATAAAAAATGAACATAACACATATATGCAGTATCTACGAATCACAACATCCATCTGGTGATCTCAGTACAAAATTTACTCGATGGTTTTCAGACTATGTTCATGATCCAAAAACTGTGTTGTTAACGAAGGATTATGACATCTCGCTATTAGACCAAAAAATAAATGTCAAAATTTATCTAGTATACTTTGTCAATGGATTTAAATTCAACACCAATGATTACGGAGGTGAAAAATTAACGTATTACAATGGTGTATTTGTCAAAAGTAGTGATGATCCAGAGAAGCATATAAAAGATTTTTACAGCGTCTTAACGCAAGTTGTAGAATTGACATATTATGTTCAGCCCATAGAGAAAATTTATCTGTTCAAATGCAACCGGTTTAGCAATGTTCTTGGTTTTGGAATCAACGTGCACAAAGATTATAAGCTAATCGAAATAAGGCATACGTCACATTACTATAAGTATGATCCTTTTGTGTTAACTAAGCAAGCATTACAAGTCTATTTTGCTCTGTATCCATCCTTAAAAAAAGATAAAGCAGATTGGTGGGCTGTTTTTAAAACAAAGGCAGGATTTACAATTGACGGAAATAATACTCCAGACAAAGCAACGTATCAAGCGAATCTTGAGCCAAATACTGAAATAATAATAGCCGATGACATTGTTGTAGGGTCATTGAATGATGAAGCGAATGTATTTGTAGATGCATTTGTAAGTACTGAAGAAAACGATATAGAGTATGAGACCGAATCTGGATCCGAAGATGATGAAGACTGATGTTATGTACTTATGTTTTTATGTACTATTCTGAGCTATGTAATAATAATGATGTTGATTGTTCTTAGCTATGAATTTACTTACATTCTTTACTAGTATGATTATGTAATGATCATGTTGACTATGTATGTTATGCAGTGTTGTTCTTTTCATTTACGATTGGTGTTATGATAATGATGACTGATGTTAATAATTCAAGTTATTTTGTATGCACATTATATGGTTGTAACATATATGTCAGATGATAGACGACAATCGAGGAGTACATCTCAACCTACTCCTTCACCATCTCCTGGACTGCGAGCAGGAGCAGGTCCGAGCAGCTCAGTGCCAGATCTTCGCCGAGTTGCGGAGAATGTTCTGAAGAGTGCTGGGTAAATGTCAAATTTATTTCAATTTAGATTATTTAAAATATATGAGATTTATATTAACATCTACACAGGGGATTCGAGATTGAGCCAGCGCAGTTCATTTTAGATGTATCAAGGCAGTCTTACACAAGCAGAATGTCGGGTGCTTGGCCGCATTGGGATAGTATCCCACCACATATTAAGAATGTCATTTTAGCTGATTTATTGGTAAGTATTTTTTTATACTAATATTAAAAATTAATATATTGTAAATAATTAAAAATAAATGTAATATGCAGGTTGTTGTACGTGTTGAGGAGCAGGACATGCCAACTTTTTTGAGTTATTGGAATATGAAAATGTGCAAGATTTATTGAGAGACAATTTCAAGGGCCAAGACAAATAGAAAAAAGCCTCCATTTATGAGTGATGATGTTTGGGCATAATTTCAAAAGTACTGGGAGACGGGAGATGCTAAAGTAAGATATAATGATAATATTGACATTTATAATATTGATTGTATTATTTTACATCATCGTGTATCATATTTAATAGAAAGTAGCAGCTAGAAATAAAGCAAATAGAGAAAAGAATCCTGCTCTACACCGCGGTGGCTCAAAATCATTCCAACAGCATAGAAGGGATTTGGTATAAATTTTAAATATTTGTCGTATATGTTCACATAAAATTTTAGTGTATATAATTCAGTCTTATCTTTAATAATTTTATTACTGTATATTTACTCAGTTTATAAAGAACGGAAGAGAGCCTTCGCTGGCAGACGTATTCAGACACACGCATGCGGTGGAGCATACCGATGAAGAAGGATCTATTATGTATGAGTGGGCAAATCTGAAGAGTGCGCGTATAATGGTAAATATGCTTATCCGTATAAATTAAAATGTTTCATATTCGTTCATATCACAGTATATAAGTAAATTTTATGGCATTTGTGATAAAATTGTATTGCTATTGTAGGGGAAGTATGATGCAGAGGCTGCTAGAGTGATGGAGGCTAGTGGACAGGCGCTTACGGTTGTAGAGTCTGATCGTATACGGGATTCTATCAATGATCCGCCTACTCGAGGAAGGTGATATGGTTTCGGCAATCAGGAGGTATTAAATAAACTTATTTAGACAAAATACGCACGTTATAAATTTATTGCTAACTATATGCATGTTTATCACAAACTAGTAAAAATATGTTTAAATAACTATAATGTGAACTTAATTATTTCGCAGGCTGTTCAGCATGGTTATAGGAGGTCGATGGAGGAGGCCACTATTGCTCGGATGCAGGAGCAGATGAACGAGAAGATTGACTAGCGAAAAACCCAGATGCAACAGGAAATAGACGAGCGCACTGCAGCTTACTTTCAGGAGCATGGGTTTATGCCTGTGGAGGGAGGAGATTCTGCTGCTTATCGAGGGGAAGAAGAAGAAGACGGCGATGACGACGAGAAAGACGAGGAAGATTAGTGTACGTGCTCATTTTCTTGACTTATGCTCTGGTATGTACATATGCTTGGTTTTTTATATGTTAGATGCATGTACGATGGTATTTGACGATGGTATATGATGTGTTTTGATATGTATGACGGTTTGCCGATGATGGTATGATGTGTTTTGATATGTATGAAGTTATTTGATGATGGTATGCTATGATGGTGTTTTTAATTATTATTTTTGGGTATATTTGACGATGGCATGTTATGATGAATTGACTATTGATGAGTATTGGTGAATTGATGGGATGATAGCGGTGTGGTAGTGGTTATTGGATGGAATTGTTGTTGGGTGGCTTGATGGAAAGGAATTGCTGTGCACTGTAAAAATTTTGCTTTAGTTTTGCGACGACTAGTGATGGCTATTTGTTCACTACATAACGACGGCTAGCAACGTCTATTTTGTAATGATTTGTGAAGGTTTGCAATGGCTTCCCGGTAAAAGAAACTACTTGCCACGTAAGATGGCACATGGCAATTAACCGTTGCTAGCCGTTGCTAAATGAGCAACGGAGCCGTCGCTCAACCTGTTGCTATTTCTATTGGCGACGACATTAATAGCGACGGCACATAGCGATGGCTAGCGACGGCCGCCGACGGCTTTTGGCCGTCGCAAATCACTGTGTTCTTTATAGTGTACGTGAGATGCATATGAAGTTAGATATTAAAGCATGAACAACAAATTTTAAATCAAAAGCGAGTGTTTTAGAGGGACAAGAGCAGAAGAAGATATAACAATCATTTGAATGAACTTCACAGTCGTCATGGATGGAGATACCTAAAGCACGACAAAAGGTGGGAAAAGATTGAAATCTGCATTTAGGTATGGCTAAAATTTTCCTTCCTATGGCAGAAAGTTGTTGATTGCTATTATGTAGAAATAGTAGTTTGGTGCTAGCTAACTTGAAAATTTTATGCGACCCATCTTCCCAACTGATTTTCAAAACTCCAGCCAACGTTATTTGGTGTTTGAACTTTATTTGATAAATAGATATCGAATTGGTTAGCATTTGCTGTAACTAAGCAGGTTTCGTTATTCTTCATACTTATGGAAATGGCACGAGCAGAAAGATATACTGAGGTGTCCATCAAACAACATACACTAAACATTTGATGCATTAGATTATCTTGTGATTATTGACTCTTTTCAATGAAGCAAAAAATGAAGATCAAGATTTAACTAATAGTGCATAATGGATTCAAGCTATAAGTATTTTAAATGGTAGAATTTCAAACATGCGGCAGTATTTTACTTAATTACTTAGGCATTAAGCAACCTACTTATTCAATATGTATATATATGTATATATATCAATATTTCACTTATATTTGGAAACTTTATTGATCGTATTAGCACAAATCATGGTACAGAACGCGATTTTTGTTGACTAGTATTATAAGTATTTTAAATGGTAAAATTTCAAACATGCCGTAGTGTTTTACTTAATTACTTAGGCAATAAACCACCTACTTATTCAATATACAAATATCAATCATTTACTAATATTAGAATTTTTGAATTTTTTTTGAACTTACTACCATAGATTTTAGGTCAAAGCGGTATTATTTTATGATGAGTATTACAAGTATTTTAAATGGCAGAATTTCAAACATGTGGTAGTGTTTTACTTAATTAGTTAGGAAGTAAGCAACCTACTCATTCAATATGAAAATATCAATCTTTTACTAATATTAGAATATATTTTTTGAATTTTTTTGAACTTATTAGCACAAATTTCAGGTCGAAGCGGTATTATTTAATGATGAGTATTATAAGTATTTTAAATGGTAGAATTTCAAACATGCGGCAGTTGTAACGACCCAGATTTTGACGATCTTGGTTATCCGATATACAACACATATCGAACATCCAAGGATCGAAAATAACCGAATAGTTAATGAAAGAAATTAGAGGGTGAGAATAGATAAGATAGAAACTTAGAATAGAAGAAGAAGAAGAACACAACATCAGAGTAACACGGATCTCACAGCGGAACGAACAACATATAATAGATAACACATCCTTGAAATAAAATCAGTATATGTATACAATAACATTATCAGAGTACAACACTTACAACACAATGGAAATAAACAATAGCTATATAATCCTGAAGCCTCCTGGCTCTCCAAGTATCTGTAAAATCCCGACTACTAGACTGCCCATACGAATTTAGGCACCCAAGAGTTTAGGGAAACAAACAAATAAACTCCGGGTCAGTCATGGGACTGGTGTGAGTAAAACAGTTTGAGCCATTAAACGATATCTCATAAGACCATGTCGTACAACGGAACGGGTTTTTCCCTTCTGAGAATCCAAAATATCTTTATATCAAAAACCTTTTGATATCATAATAATGTCTATCAACCACAATATAATAATCATTTAGCAGAAACGCTTACATCTCACGTTCTACATATATAGTACACAATCAAAACCGCAAGCACATATTGGGTAATGAATTTCCAACTATGACAAGGTATGGAACCACCTTCCGATCAGTGTACTCTAGGAACGATACACTGGAGTTCAACAAGAACATCTCGCAACTCAGCCACACATGACCGACAACTCATTTCACTTGAGTGTATCAGATGTATATCACCAACGGTTGGGATCAGCAACCGTTCCCATATATATATATGGGACAACATTGATAGATTAAAGAAGCAAATGAATATTCTCTAGATAGGTGATTATACACCCTACTTCGGAGCGACCGACTTAGCCATGTTGCCTGCCCGATTTCTGTCATTTACCGGATGTGAGGCTAGAAGCTACGCTTATCTTTTACATGCCACATCTTCATTCACTTAGAATGTCACATCGTCATACCCGCCAAATCACAAATTGACTTATTCAAAAATACCACGGATATAAAGCTAGGAGAAACGAATTCCTCCGCCACCAAACATGAATACGTTTGAAGAGATAAACTTACGCGATCTATTAGATATACTCTGTCAGATCTTCGTCCATACAAGTTGTCCTCGGACTGGACAAACCGAAGGCACTATTCAGTATATCCATCTTAGGCACTGTTATCTAAGATTTATACAACAGCCCTTGCACTTTACTCCGTCTTCAATTATCTTCGGCATATATGATTCGCAACGCTTATGCCAATACAGAGTGGTTCTTTGGATAATAATAAAACCGGTCTCTCCATATTAACAACGTTAAAATGGTCAAAACTTCGATAGTCGGTGAGTTAACTATCAAAGAAAACAGGTGTGCAAACAATGATATTATTTCCAGATGGAAATTATATCGATCAATCATCATTCATATATATATATATATCTCATTTTCTATTTTTAGAAAATATACGTTATTAACACTGGAAATCATTTCCATGGCTTAATTACGTATCACTATTCTTCCACATCTATCAGACTCTAACTATAAACTAACAACAGAACAACTTCCTAAGTATAAACCCCGAAGGCCGAAACCAACATCAGATCGATACTCAGTAAACCATTCAACTTATTAATCTCTAGGCAATTTCTAATTTTTGTTTAACTCCATTCTGATTAACTATGTTCGATTAACTAACTTTCGAATAACTAATTCGATTAACTCTATTCTGAACAACTATATATGTTTTAACTTTATTTCGAATAACTATATTCGATTTAACTCCATTCACTTAACTCTAGATCGCAACGATCACAATGGTTACGCCTGATTCCCTCAGGAAACATCTGACCGTCGTAGGCTATCTGCAGCCCTGCGAATTTCGCTAGCAGTCGTGCTAAATGGCAACTTATCCTAAATAACTATGTCTGTTTAACTCCCTTTTGATTAACTATGTTTGATTTTCCTCCTTTTAAAATCCTATTTAGTTTCCAACTAAATTTCCTTTATTATATTTATTTTCTAAATAAATATTCCTTTATTCTATTTATTTTCTTTTAAAAAAAAACTTTTCCTTTCCTATATAAAATCCATTGATTTTATATAAATAAATTATTTTCAAAATATACTTTGAAAATTCCCTTTTATTCAGTATTTTTCACGGTATTTAAAATACCAAATAACCACGATCGATATCGTTCAAACACACATAATCAATCAGATTATATATCACATCATATATTACAATATATGAACAGAACAATATCATAAATATTGAGGTGTCCAGTTGGACCCCTCCAACCTGTTTCCCTGCATCCACAGATGTTACACAATATAATCAACATCACTTTCAGTTCAATATGAAATATTCTATTAACAGAATCAATATTTATAGATTTAACAGTTATATATATATATATAGTTTCCACTAACTGACTAGCAGTTCAATCAAACAGTCAACACACAGTCAATCAGACAATTTTTAACAGTTCTAAAAATACAACATGAAAATATAAACTGTTCAGAGTTAGTGAGATTTATTCACATTGGACGATCATCGTTAATAACGATAACCATCGCTTGATTCAAACGAATAATTTGTTTTACAATAAATTGTAGCGAGCTTGGATTCACTCCCAGCCAGTTCCGTGGTGTAGCCACCGTCCATACGATCCCACGGATCTGACCATTCAGAATTCTGATAACATATGGCCAAGTTGCATAATTATAACCAGTCATGATTTTAAATAAACAATTTAATTCCTTAATTGAGTTTTACTTGACTAATTACCTTTCTCAATTAAATTAATCACTGCTGATTAGTCGTCTTCACCATTTCCAGTTGCACGTCATCTCTTACTGCCATGATATGAAACTTCATATTTTCCCCTTTTACTTGATTACCATTATTAATAAATAATCAACCTTCCTGAATCACATTGTTTACTTCCCTTTCCATGAGACAATAGGAACCACCCCATTTCTAACAACATCCTCAACTCAGACCTCCTCTAACTGCAACTTCACCATACTTCATTTACTACCACTACTTTACACACTTCAAACGGTTTGCAGCATGTTCATTCAACCCATTTACACACTTTAAACCATGATTCCACCACCACTTTGATTTCAGCACTTCATCCTACTGTTATGAAGTTCAGACTCCACCATTCATAAACGGATCCCACTCCACACAAGACCTCACGGCTTGAACTCGATCTCCAAAATTTTGCTAACCTGAAACACTCTCGAGTACTGTAGCACGAGATTTCGATAACAACTCAAGGCCGATGTCCACCCCAGGTTACAGTGAATCAACCCATCCCCACTTCCTTTTCTTCCTGCATACACTTTGAACCAAACAACTTCCAATCACCATTTTTGTTCTTCGATCCTCACGTATACCATCCATCCTTCACGAAACTTCGAACCGTAACTACCAAAATACTCCTCTTCCAGAACTCCATCTCCCTATCACCATTTCAACCAACTCGCATCGATCTTGGCAATGGCAGTTTTCGGGCTCTCGTCGCATTGCTGAAGAAAACAGCGAACCCAAATCCATCGAATACCTCAAAAAAAGCATACAAGCTCGAATCACTGCTAGAAACCCAAAACTAAACTCAGATTCAAGGATTAAAGCCTCTAATTCGCCAAACCTCTAACCCTAGAACACGGTGCCCCAATCCCAGCGTACAAAAGCAACATCGAACCCAATTAAATTGATACAGATGTGAAAAGAAAACACTCAGGAATCCAAATATATACCTCATTTAATTTATAGATCTTTATCTCATTTGATATTGATTTTTTCCCATTTTGGTTTTTGCTGTAAGGAGTTTCCGGCGGCTTGAAATGTTTCGTTGACCAGAAATGAAAATGAGATTAGGTTAGAGAAGTTAAGGAGTATTATAGGAGTTTTTAATATATTTTTATATTCCATTATAATATTAATTTTTATTGCGACGCTGTTTGTAATTATCATTAAAAATCCCTACGATCACACACGATACCCAAAAATTGTGAAGCTAGACATGCAGCTACAGTTCGACATTGCGGACCCAACGAAACTGATTTCATCGAATTCCGACTCCGTTTGCTCACGCAACGTATTTTTAAAGGTCAAAATACTGACTGTTTTTCACTCTAAAAATCCGTACGACCACATAGTGACTCTAAAAATCACAAAACTTGGAATCTAATAAAAATTTAATATTGTGGATCCAACAATATTGGTTTCGTCGAATTCTGAGGTCGTTTGCATAACTAATTATTTTTAAAGCTCTGAATGACCCATTTAAATATATAAATATAATTAAATTTAATATTTAAAAAAATAAATATTATCGTATATATTCACAGTGGAATACCATACAGCTCTAGAATATTCCTATATGAATTTCTAGCTCGATATTTCATCATCAGAGTTATATTGATATTCGATTTATATTTAAATCCTTTTTTAAAATATAAATAATTCCTTTATAAATTATAAAGGAATTTCATAGCAACTTTTCTGAAATTTGATTTGGACACAGATCAAAATCTACATGACGAAATCCCAATTTTTCTCTTCCACTAGAAAAATATACTTCACCAGCTCCTAACGTTTCTTGTTTCACAGAAATTCGATTTTAAACTGACCCTGTATATTCAGTTGAAGTTCAAATCGCCAAATAGCGAACTGCCGCGCCATTACGGGCTCGATTATAATTATATTATAATTTATACGTTCAACTGTCATTTATATAATATATTCGTTATTATAATTCAACTCTAAACTGAATTATATACTTTGAATTGTCCAGTTCACATTATATTGTCAATTCACTATTTCCGACTATTTCAGAATTAAATATATTATTTAATTTATTATTTTAATTCCAAGTTATTTAATTAAATGACCATTAAATCCTCTTAATCACCTTTTAAATAATTAAATTAATTAATTATTATATCTCTGAAAATGCGGGTCATTACATTCTTCCCCACTTAGAATAATTTTGTCCTCGAAATTGCTAAGGTAGAAAACAAACCCTACTAACTGGTTAAAAATTATTTGTTCACTTCTTAACACCAGTTTCAACTGAATTAATTTAATTTCAATTTAATATTAATTAATTCTTATCAACGAAAATTTTCAAAAATCCTGAAAATTTTCTAACACCTTGACTTTTCGAAATTTTTTGCCAGCACCTCCTTTGTACTGGTCAATAGGACAAACTCCAACTCGCCTCTCTGGGCCATCTCTAACCCAAAAGAAAATCAAACAGCCAAGCGGCTTGCCAAATCGGCTCATAAATCACCAAACCCATATATAAATAAACTTGTACCTTTTTGTCGGGCATATCAACTCTATCACTTCCATATGCTATCAACTCAGCATATACCAATGTTATCCCAATCAAATTCTGAAATCACTTTTATCTCCAACACAACCATTCGCTTTTTACCAAGCCAAATTTTCATTTCAAACTCAAGTTTCGTTCTTGATCCCGAATCCTTAACTCACCAACACAATATCATTTCAAATCAATTTCTATTACCACTTAACTGGCTTTACTTTAATTCCAATTTGCTTTTACAAATTCCTATTTAATTTGTCTTAAATTAAACAAATCAAATTCTGGGAGATCTAAACAGTTTTGTTTTTCTCAAAACAATTCAAAAACAAATACCTTTGGTAGTAATCCATCACTCAGCAACTCGAAAATGAACACCGATGATGTCTAGCCCATCATTGGAATCTATTTTCCAGCGATCAAAGTGAGTTCAGTACTGTATCACTTTCAAAACCATTTCTGAATATTTCCATTTTGAAATCAGTTCAAAATATTCTTTCAATGTTTGTAAACAATTTAAAATCTCCCAGGATTTTAAAATTCCTTATACTTAATCCAGATTCATTTACAAATACTTTTCCAAATCTCCAGGGTTTTAATTCCAATTCTGATTTAAATTCAGATTTAATTCATTTCAATTTCATATATTTCACTTATATGAATTCTGATTGGTTATATATATATAACCATCTCCATTATAATCTTAATCGATTATAATAACAACCAATATCCAATATATATCAAAATATACTTCGGGTAAAATTATTTTCATTTACCCTCTTTCAAAACTTATCGTGCCGACCGAACGTATTTGAGTGTTTTAAACTCCTACCGATACAGTGGATCAAACTGATCGACCAGAACTCATAAACTACTCAACCAATAAATCTTCACAATATAAAATTATTTTTATATCATCTACAAATACGTTCACTCGTATATATACACACAAACTTAATCTAGGGTATTACTAACCCTATCTCTACCGAGTCACGCTACAGAGCCAAGGTAATTCACTTAACCTTAAGCTCTGATACCAATTGTAACAGCCCGGAAATTTGACGATCTTGGTTATCCGATATACAACACATATCGAACATCCAAGGATCGAAAATAACCGAATAGTTAATGAAAGAAATTAGAGGGTTAGAATAGATAAGATAGAAACTTAGAATAGAAGAAGAAGAACACAACATCAGAGTAACACGAATCTCACAGCGGAACGAACAACATATAATAGATAACACATCCTTGAAATAAAATCAGTATATGTATACAATAACATTATCAGAGTACAACACTTACAACACAACGGAAATAAACAATAACTATATAATCCTGAAGCCTCCTGCTCCAAGCTCCCCAAGTATCTGTAAAATCCCGACTACTTGACTGCCCATACAAATTTAGGCACCCAAGAGTTTAGGGAAACAAACAAATAAACTCCGGGTCAGTCATGGGACTGGTGTGAGTAAAACAGTTTGAAACAGTTTGAGCCATTAAACGATATCTCATAAGACCACGTCGTATAACGGAACGGGTTTTTCCCTTCTGAGAATCCAAAATATCTTTATATCAAAAACCTTTTGATATTATAATAATGTCTATCAACCACAAAATAATAATCATTTAGCAGAAACGCTTCCATCTCACGTTCTACATATATAGTACACAATCAAAACCGCAAGCACGTATTAGGTAATGGATTTCCAACTATGACAAGGTATCGAACCACCTTCCGATCAGTGTACTCTAGGAACGATACACTGGAGTTCAACAAGAACATCTTGCAACTCAGCCACACATGACCGACCACTCATTTTGCTTGAGTGTATCGATTGTATATCACCAACGGTTGGGATCAGCAACCGTTCCCGTATATATATATAGGATAGCATTGATAGATTAAAGAAGAAAATGAATATTCTCTAGATAGGTGATTATACACCCTACTTCGGAGCGACCGACTTAGCTATGTTGCCTGCACGATTTCTTTCATTTACCGGATGTGAGGCTAGAAGCTACGCTTATCTTTTACATGCCACATCTTCATTCACTTAGAATGTCACATCGTCATACCCGCCAAATCACAAATTGACTTATTCAAAAATACCACGGGTATAAAGCTAGGAGAAACGAATTCCTCCGCCACCAAACGTGAATACGTTTGAAGAGATCAACTTACGTGATTTATTAGATATACTCTGTCAGAACTTCGTCCATATAAGTTGTCCTGGGACTGGACAAACCGAAGGCACTATTCAGTATATCCATCTTAGGCACTGTTATCTAAGATTTATACAACAACCCTTGCACTTTACTCCATCTTCAATTATCTTTGGCATACAAGATTCGCAACGCTTATGCCAATACAGAGTGGTTCTTTGGATAATAATCCAACCGGTCTCTCCATATTAACAACGTTAATGTCACGACCCGAAATCCCCCTTACGGGAAATCACGGATTGAGTTGAGGACAAGACCAATCAGAACACAAACAGAAGAAAATTGCATTGTTAATTACAACAATTTCATCAGATTACAAGAATATACAGAGTATGAATCAATATTACACATCATAAAATATCAAAGATTACAATACAATACATAGTAGCGGAAAATAATACAAAACACAATTGAAGGAGATATACCGATACAAAGCTTTCTGAATATCATTCCAGCTGTAAACCAGGATCCTGTGAATATAAATCTGCAAAACCAAAACTACTCGCTGCCTGTGTCGAAAATAGGGGCACCCAGAGTTTAGGTTAAAACAATAAACTCCAGGTCAGTCATGTGACTGGTGTGAGAACTAAAACAGTTATAAATCTTTATTTTAAAGTTCGGTAAATCAAGGGACCACGCCGTATAACACGGAACGGATTTCCTCCCAGGAGTACTAGTGCATAAAACAACAGCGCAATGCTAGATAAAGAACAATGAAGCTATTATAAGACCCAGGTCCCATCACACAATGCAACACAAGCCGGAGGATAGAGTTTTACCTTATAATAGCCAAAGAATGCTTGATACGTTTAAAATAGATTATTTTGATAGTACTATAAGTGTATAGTGTCAAAAACAATTTCAATCATAAGTATCAATCATATACGGCATAAGTGCCCCATACCACTATGTCGCCATATATAGGTTATACTATCAAAATCGCAAAGTCACGTATTGGAAGTTGGATTTCCATCTGTGAACTGAGGCAAGAGATCGTCCTCACCGCTTTGAGATAATCTAGCCTATGTCTCAGGACCCAGACACAGGTGAGCCCTTGGATTGTCAGGGCCGGTCCACCGATGTGGATTAAAATTCCTGAACACCGCGTTTCCCTACCCTTTGGGGCGTAAATGAGCCAACGAATGACTCCATCGGTCCCGGATCAACCGAAATAACCGAGGCGCCTCGCAACAGCAACAACCACACAGGTGAAAATAATATAAATGTCAGGGCTGGTAGGTCACTGACACCACCCTAGCTAGAAGGAAACACATGCCCTCCCTGAATCCCTCTCCCGTTTCTGGTTCACAACTGGGATGTGAGGCTCGCGAATTAACGCTACACAAAGCTATGCCACACAGGCGGTGCTTTGATCATCAACCACAAGACTCTGCTTTTCAACAGAAGCCTTGATCATTTGCATCTTAGCATTCCACACAGTCAAACCACTCCATGCAACCGATATCTATCAATCACACGGAATGATATCTAATGTCAGACACACAGTCCATTTACAAGTCTGTTCTGGGTCTGAACGAAACCGGAGGCAACTTGTACCTCGCCGATCCATCGATCTCTAAGTACGTCCGGACAATCACCAACTGATTCCCTCCTCTTGGGTATACAACCCAATCAAGATCATCAGTAATTGTCCAAACGATGTGAAGACCTCCGGTCTTCGATCACCGTCTTCATCCTCGATACCACGTCGAATCAGCTATTCAGAATGGGATAAACCCGGTCTTCCTGAATAACTCGCATATATAATAAACAAGTGTGACACAAACACAACATACGCCTCATTCCAATTCAGAATATTCTTTTATTAAAATATTCTTATACTTTGGGAAAGGTTCCCATTGATTTTATCAAAGATAAATTCTTTAAATTTATTCTTTAATCTTCTTTTGAATATCAATTCAAACTAGTCGGGATTAGCGAACCTTACCGAAGTAATCATTCGTTTTAATTTCCCAATCCCAACCTATTCATCCCATGAAGTAAAACTGGTAATACTTCATATCTAACACCACAGTGTTATCGGTAAATTCAATTACCATTTTACGTTCAAATCTAATTAAAGATTTAACTATCGTCTGGAGTAAAATTGGTGGCACTCCCTTCTCGATCATTTCTTGAATTTGTTAATTTTAATTATCAAATTCACTTTTCAATCTAATTAAAGATTCATTAAAACTCTAATCCAGTTTTAATTTCCAAAAATCATTACTTAATGATTATTCAAACCCAGGAAATAAATCCTATCTTTAACTGGGTTAAAGAACCAATGTCATTTAAAACACGGTTCACGATAAACCCAAAATCACATTCCATATACAACGGAATTTTCATGGAAAACAGATCAATATATGTAATCGATATGAACTTCCATATCCAACTAATAATATAAATGGAATAACGACAAAGCTTTTTAAATTCCTTATATATTAGCAGTCTTTCTCCACAGAAATTCACTTCGGTTATTACCAAATAAAATTCCATTCCATTCCAACTTATTTTATTAAATTGGAAAACTTTACTTTGGAAAATCTCCTTTAAATCTTAACAAAGGATTTATAAATTCCAAATCACATTTCACTGTAAATCGGGTTAAAGAACGAATGTCGTTAAAACACAGTTCACGATAAACCCAATTCACATTCCATATACAATTCCAATTCAATCCCAATTAAATATTATTTAATTGGTATACTTCATTAAATCTAAATAAAAAGATATAATCTTTTTCTCAACTGGGTTTAAGAACAGTGTTAATGAAGACACCATTCACGACAAACGCAAATCCCATTTGATATTAAATACAAGGCTCTGAATAGAAAATATATCGGCTTATATTCAATACCAAATTCTACGACCAACAAATATCGTATTGGAAATAACGATATAAATATATATCTTTCAAATTTCCATAACAATACCTATATAACCTCGAAATCCAACATCGAAATATTCCAAAGACAATTTCGATTCAAATCATTTCCACTTTATATATTGGAAATTCTGGTTATTTTCAAAACCATTTCAAATCCACTTTATTTATTTTAAAAATAAATGGGATTATAATTCTAGTTCAAAACTAGTCCATTTCGATAAAAATCTATTTTTATCTTTTCAAATATGGAGTTTTTCATCCCAATTCTTTCCAAATCATTTCTTATGATTTTACACTAATTATTGATATTTTTAATAATTTTATCAAGGTCCGTACAGTCGATTTCCATGAACGGCCATCGCACTGCACTTACAGCGACCTTTTCCAAATTTGATTTGGACATAATTCCAAATCCAACCGTTAGATTTCAAATCTCTAATATTCGTTAGAAAGATCTTTTTGGTACGAACCCAACGGTTCCGATTTTAGGAGAATCCGACGGTCGGATCTCCCGCAACGTCAATTCGAAGTCAATGGTCGAAATTCGCGAACTGCGGCAGCGCGGCGCATTCTATTCAAGCCATTATATATATATAATATATAAATTATATATATTTCATCGATTTCCTTTTAAAATATATTTTATAAATTGTTTTAAATTTGTTTTCAAAACGATTTCAACTTGCATCTCCAATTCAAATCAAAATTGAATTTCCCAATATAAATTCGTTTTAAACTCATTTCAAATCGATTTAAATTTAAATCGATTTCAATTCAATTTCAATCCGTTTTAAATTCAATTCAAAACGATTTCAAATCTATTTCAATTTAATTCGAATTTCAATTCTATTCAATTTAATTCGAATTTCAATTCTATTCAATTTAATTCGAATTTCAATTCTATTCAATTTAATTCGAATTTCAATTCTATTCAATTTAATTCGAATTTCAATTCTATTCAATTTAATTCGAATTTCAATTCTATTCAATTTAATTCGAATTTCAATTCTATTCAATTTAATTCGAATTTCAATTCTGTTCAATTTAATTCGAATTTCAATTCTTTTCAAAATATCAGATTTTGAAATCATTTTCGATCTTCATTTAGAAATGAATAAAATCGACAAAATTCCCGTTCGTGTTAAAATGGCGTTTAACTACTTAACACGGCTTCACATTTCAATATTCACGGAATATTATTTTAAAATATTTGATAATTCTGAACTGGAATCAGACACGGTCAATTACCATATAATGTGATTATATGGATTTCACACAACAAATGTGTATAACAACAATGAAGACAACAATCCATCATCCAAAGTGCATTCTACACTGTATAAGCACCAAATATAAATATTTAACGCTTATAACAGTCTGTCAATCAATCGATCGACATACAGCTAATTACTGGGATTAGTGTATGTCAAATTTTATCCCAATACCCGTGTGGGGTTTTCAAACAATAACCACAATTTTATTTGTGCAGTTGGGCGATGTGTAAAATTTATCGTCCTAATCAATATCAGTCAAATGTGTGTATATAAACAAATCGTTCGATTTGTTTATAAATCTTTATTTTATATCCACGTTAAAAATTATATTTTTATATATAAAATTATTTATTCCATCCCACAATCAATTATCACAACACGTCAATCAAACAAACAAGCCGTCCATGGTTTGTGGACGACGGGTGTCGGGTGCTCCTAAGCACCGTCTGCATCCTAGTATATATTTTAACTAGAAAAGGAAATTTAAAGCGATAAGTTCTCACCTTTGGGATCCACTCCGTCATTCTTTAATTCTGAACGGTTCAGATTCACTCGACATTCCAACTCAACCATTTCACGCTGTTCACAATAAAAATCACATTTTTATTCTTGTAATGTTCATACAAAAAAAATCACATTTTTATTTCAACGCTATAAAAATCACATTTTATTATGATGTTTATATTTTAAATCAATGTTTATATTTTAAACATCGTATTTTTATAACGCTATTTTCTATAAAAAAAAATATTTTTATATTGCTACTTATATAAAAATCAGATTTTTACCATCACTATATATATATATATATATATATAAATCTAATCTTTTTCTATTTAAAGTTCAAACCTTTTTATCATTCAAAATCTAATCTTTTTCTTTCTAAAAATCCCTTCTTTTTATTTCTTCTTTTTATTTTGGCAGAATATATAAAAAAACTGATTTATATTTTTAAAAATCAGAAAAATAAACAAAGCTATTTTAATTAAACTAAACCGAATATTTAAAATAATTAAAATAAAAAGAAAACTTACAGTGCCTAGAGGGGGAAAGGAGAAGAGGAGTTGCAGAAGAGAGGGAGGAGGTCTGACCACGGCGGCAGTCCTCTACAGGCGGTGGTGGTGGTAGGGCAAAAGGGGCGGCGTGGTTTTCAGGTTGGGTTTGAGGGCTTAACGCGGAGAGAGGGAGGATAGAGGAGTGAGGAGGAGGGGAGAACGGAGGTGGAGGCGCGACAGGTGGGGGCGGTGGTTGGTGATGAGCGCGGCGGTGGATCCGAGTAGAGGACGACGGGTTTCAAAACTTTTAAGGGGGGCGCGAATTTTTTTTAATTTAGGGTTCTGAGAGGAGATAAGGGAGGAGGGGGTATATATAAATATATATTATTTTATTTTAATTTTAAAATCCAAAAAGTTACCTTTTTATTTGAATCCTAAATCGAACCCACCGACTGTCGTCCTTAGCTAATTACCCCCATTCCGAACACAATGGGACATGTTTCATCAGCTGATTCGATCGTTTCGATCACTTTTCATCAAAATCAAAATATAACTCTATATATTGAATTTATCGCACATTTCAATTTACCGGGGCCACATACTAACTCTAAAAATTCCCGAAAAATATTTTCTAACTTCGTATTGACAATACAGTCATAACAAAACTAATTTCGTCGAATTCTGAGACCGTTTGAAAAATGGCCATTTTCTAGTCGATTAAAATCAACTAAAACTGGTCAAACGCGTTTTCCTTTGCCACGCTCCCATATTGATTCAGAAAATTACGAATTATGAAACCTAGCAATAACTTGACATCACGGATCCAACTAAAGTGGTTTCGTCGAAAACCGAGGTCGTTTGCAAAATTTTCATTTTTAAGGGCTAGAATTTTATAGCGACTATTCTGAATATTCATTTGGCCATAACTTTTGATTCCCGCTATGAAATTTCAATATTTCGGATTCGTTGGAAAGATGTTCTCAAATATATTCTAATATTTTTGGTTTCGCTAAAATCGAGTTTATTTTGAATTCCTGTACATTCATTTGAACTTTGAAATCGAATTATCGAATTACCGCGCCATTTTCAATTCCTTTTATAATTTAAAATAAATATTTATATTCTAATGATGATCTATATAAATATATACGTTCTAATTCTATTCAAAATAATTTTCCCATCGTTATTATTTAAAATAATTCATTTTAAATATTCAAAATTCATCAAAGTTGCCAAAATAAAATTTTTAAATTGGCTCAGATTTCCGGGTTGTTACAGTCTCCCCCACTTAAAACTTTTCGTCCCCGAAAAGGAACGAAGCCGAAAGTTGTTTAACAAATCAACTCAACTTTTATTATTTCCACTACGGCTTAAGTTCTTCAACTTTTCAGTTTCTAAGAACTTTTCAAAATTTTCAAAAATTTGGCTAACACCCTAAAATTTCGCCATAACCTCCCCTGCACCGGGGACTTCGGGATATTTCATATAGCCTCCCATGGCCTTCTTCAATCCAAAAGAGAAAGAAAAAGCCAAGCGGCTCATAAAATCATCCAAAACCCAAGAAATACAATAAACATGTACCTATTTGTCGGGCAAACAATTTTATTCCTCTGCTCTAGCCTCCTTGCTATGACCTGTTCAATGGATACACATGTATATGTATGCAATTTCAAACAATTTTCAATACAGTTCAATATTCGGTTCAATTTGGCTAAAGGTTCAACATTCAATTAATCAACCAATCATCAAACAACACAATCAGCAATCAATTTGTTGATTATCATTTCAAATTCATAATTTTGATATATAGTCAAAAATCACATTTTTGGTGCCAAATCACAACAATAAGCCCTATCTAATTTTGGTTCTCACAACATCCAATTGGAAACATATAGAAATCTCACTTTTGAAACTCGAACATATATACTGATGATGTCGCGACATCACCAGAATTATCCCCGAGCGACTACAATGTGATTCTATATCTATCCAGTATATTAAAACTTCAAATACACGCGGATCAGACGTATACGCAAAATCTCTATATACTTGATTGTCCAAATTCAATATAAAATAAATAATCAAATACGAATAATAGAATTTTATTTTCAAAACAAAATTTGTTTTCATCTTAAAAATATACTCTTCACATTCGTTCTAGGATACTATTGATCCTATCTCTAATGAGTCATTCTCGTTGGATATTACTAATCCAGTCTCTGATGAATTCTTTCGTTTGGTTCTAACGTGCCTTGTTCTCGAGCTTTGTAAACCAAAGCTCTGATACCAAACTGTAACGACCCGAAATCCCCCTTATGGGAAATCACGGATTGAGTTGAGGACAAGACCAATCAGAACACAAACAGAAGAACATTGCATTGTTAATTACAACAATTTCATCAGATTACAAGAATATACAGAGTATGAATCAATATTACACATCATAAAATATCAAAGATTACAATACATTACATAGCAACGGAAAATAATACAAAACACAACTGAAGGAGATATACGGGTACAAATCTTTCCGAATATCATTCCAGCTGTAAACCAGGATCTTGTGAATATAAGTCTGCAAACCAAAACTACTAGCTGCCCGTGTCGAAAATAGGGGCACCCAAAGTTTAGGTTAAAACAATAAACTCCAGGTCAGTCATGTGACTGGTGTGAGAACTAAAACAGTTATAAATCTTTATTTTAAAGTTCGGTAAATCAAGGGACCACGCCGTATAACACGGAACGGGTTTCCACCCAAGAGTACCAGTGCATAAAACAACAGCGCAATTCTAGATAAAGAACAATGAAGCTATTGTAAGACCTAGGTCCCATCACACAATGCAACACAAGCCGAAGGAGAGGGTTTTACCTTATATTAGCCAAAGAATGCTTGATACGTTTAAAACAGATTATTTTGATAGTACTATAAGTGTATAGTGTCAAAAACAATTTCAATCATAAGTATCAATCATAGACGGCATAAGTGCCCCATACCACTATGTCGCCATATATAGGTTATACAATCAAAATCGCAAAGTCACGTATTGGAAGTTGGATTTCCATCTGTGAACCGAGGCAAGGGATCGTCCTCACCGCTTCGAGACAATCTAGCCCATGACTCAGGAACCAGTCACAGGTGAGCCCATGGATCGTCAGGGCCGGTCCACCGATGTGGATTAAAATTCCTGAACACTGCGTTTCCCCGTCCTTTGGGGCGTAAATGGGCCAACGAATGACTCCATCGGTCCCGGATCAACCGATATAACCGAGGCGCCTCGCAACAGCAACAATCACACAGGTGAAAATAATATAAATGTCAGGGCTGGTAGGTCACTGACACCACTCCAGCTAGAAGGAAACGCATGCCCTCCCTGAAGCCCTCTCCCATTTCTGGGTCACAACCGGGGTGTGAGGCTCGCGAATTAACGCTACACAAAGCTATGCCACACAGGCGGTGCTTTGATCATCAACCACAAGACTCTGCTTTTCAACAGAAGCCTTGGTCATTTGCATCTTAGCATGCCACACTGGCAAACCACTCCATGCAACCGATATCCATCAATCACCCGGAATGATATCCAATGTCAGACACACAGTCCATTTACAAGTCCGTTCTGGGTCTGAACGAAACCGGAGGCACCTTGTACCTCGCATATCCATCGATCTCCAAGTACGTCTGGACGACCACCAATTGATTCCCTCCTCTTGGGTGCACAGCCCAATCAAGATTATCAGTAATTATCCAAAGGATGTGAAGACCTCCGGTCTTCGACCACCGTCTTCATCCTCGACACCACGTCGAATCAGCTATTCAAAATGGGATAAACCCGGTCTTTCTGAATAACTCGCGTATATAATAAACAAGTGTGACACAAACACAACATACGCCTCATTCCAATTCAGAATATTCTTTTATTCAAATATTCTCATACTTTGGGAAAGGTTCCCATTAATTTTATCAAAGATAAATTCATTAAATTTATTCTTTAATCTTCTTTTGAATATCAATTCAAACTAGTCGGGATTAGCGAACCTTACCGAAGTAATCATTTGTTTTAATTTCCCAATCCCAACCTATTCATCCCATGAAGTAAAACTGGTAATACTTCATACCTAACACCACGTGTTATCAGTAAATTCAATTACCATTTCACGTTCAAATCTAATTAAAGATTTAACTACCGTTTGGAGTAAAATTGGTGGCACTCCATTCTCGATCATTTCTTGAATTTGATAATTTTAATTATTAAATTCACTTTTCAATCTAATTAAAGATTCACTAAAACTCTAATTCAGTTTTAATTTCCAAAAATCATTACTTAATGATTATTCAAATCCAGGAAATAAATCCTATCTTTAACTGGGTTAAAGAACCAATGTCATTTAAAACACGGTTCACGATAAACCCAAAATCACATTCCATATACAATGGAATTTTCATGGAAAACAGATCAATATATGTAATCGATATGAACTTCCATATCCAACTAATAATATAAATGGAATAACGACAAAGCCTTTTAAATTCCATATATATTAGCAGTCTTCCTCCACAGAAATTCACTTCGGTTATTACCAAATCGAATTCCATTCCATTCCAATTTATTTTATTAAATTGGAAAACTTTACTTTGGAAAATCTCCTTTAAATCTTAAGAAAGGATTTATAAATTCCAAATCACATTTCACTGTAAATCAGGTTAAAGAACGAATGTCGTTAAAACACAGTTCACGATAAACCCAATTCACATTCCATATACAATTCCAATTCAATCCCAATTAAATATTATTTAATTGGTATACTTCATTAAATCTAAATAAAAAGATTTAATCTTTTTCTCAACTGGGTTTAAGAACAGTGTTAATGAAGACACCATTCACGACAAACCCAAATCCCATTTGATATTAAATACAAGGCTCTGAATAGAAAATATATCGGCTTATATTCAATATCAAATTCTACGACCAACAAATATCGTATTGGAAATAAAGATATAAATATATATCTTTCAAATTTCCATAACAATACCTGTATAATCACGAAATCCAACATCGAAATATTCCAAAGACAATTTCGATTCATATCCATTTCCACTTTATATATTGGAAATTTTGGTAATTTTCAAAACCATTCCAAATCCACTTTATTTATTTTAAAAATAAATGGGATTATAATTCTAGTTCAAAACTAGTTCATTTCGATAAAAATCTATTTTTATCTTTTCAAATATGGAGTTTTTCATCCCAATTCTTTCCAAATCATTTCTTATGATTTTACACTAATTATTGATATTTTTAATAATTTTATCAAGGCCCGTACAGTCGATTTCCATCAACGGCCATCGAACTGCACTTACAACGACCTTTTCCAAATTTTATTTGGACATAATTCCAAATCCAACCGTTAGATTTCAAATCTCTAATATTCGTTAGAAAGCTCTTTTCGATATGAAGCCAACGGTTCCGATTTTAGGAGAATCCGACAGTCGGATCTCCCGCAACGTCAATTCGAAGTCAATGGTCGAAATTCGCGAACTGCCGCAGCGCGGCGCGTTCTATTCAGGCCATTATATATATAATATATATGTATATTATATATATTTCATCGATTTTCTTTTAAAACGTATTTTATAAATTGTTTTAAATTCGTTTTCAAAACGATTTCAACTTGCATCTCCAATTCAAATCAAAATTGAATTTCCCAATATAAATTCGTTTTAAACTCATTTCAAATCGATTTAAATTTAAATCGATTTCTATTGAATGTCAATCCGTTTTAAATTCAATTCAAAATGATTTTAATTCTATTTCAATTTAATTCGAATTTCAATTCTATTCAATTTAATTCGAATTTCAATTCTATTCAATTTAATTCGAATTTCAATTCTATTCAATTTAATTCGAATTTCAACTCTATTCAATTTAATTCGAATTTCAATTCTATTCAATTTATTTCGAACTTCAATTCTATTCAATTTAATTCGAATTTCAATTCTATTCAGTTTAATTCGAATTTCAATTCATTTCAAAATATCAGATTTTGAAATCATTTTCGATCTTCATTTAGAAATGAATAAAATCGACAAAATTCCCGTTCGTGTTAAAATGGCGTTTAACTACTTAACACGGCTTCACATTTCAATATTCACGGAATATTATTTTAAAATATTTGATAATTCTGAACTGGAATCAGACACAGTCAATTACCATATAATGTGATTATATGGATTTCACACAACAAATGTGTATAACAACAATGAAGACAACAATCCATCATCCAAAGTGCATTCTACACTGTATAAGCACCAAATATAAATATTTAACGCTTACAACAGTCTGTCAATCAATCGATCGACATACAGCTAATTACTGGGATTAGTGTATGTCAAATTTTATCCCAATACCCGTGTGGGGTTTTCAAACAATAACCACAGTTTTATTTGTGTAGTTGGGCGTTGTGTAAAATTTATCGTCCCAATCAATATCAGTCAAATGTGTGTATATAAACAAATCGTTCGATTTGTTTATAAATCTTTATTTTATATCCACGTTAAAAATTATATTTTAAACTATAAAATTATTTATTCCATCACACAATCAATTACCACAACACGTCAATCAAACAAACAAGCCGTCCATGGTCTGTGGACGACGGGTGTCGGGGTGCTGCTAAGCACCGTCTGCATCCTAGTATATATTTTAACTAGAAAAGGAAATTTAAAGCGAGAAGTTCTCACCTTTGGGATCCACTCCATCATTCTTTAATTCTGAACGCTTCAGATTCGCTCGACATTCCAACTCAACCATTTCACGTTGTTCACAATAAAAATCACATTTTTATTCTTGTAATGTTCATACAAAAAAATCACATTTTTATTTCAACGCTATAAAAATCACATTTTTATTATGATGTTTATATTTTAAATCAATGTTTATATTTTGAACATCACATTTTTATAACGCTATTTTCTAATTTTTTTTTATATTGCTACTTATATAAAAATCAAATTTTTACCATCACTATATATATATATAAATCTAATCTTTTTCTTTTTAAAGTTCAAACCTTTTTATCATTCAAAATCTAATCTTTTTCTTTCTAAAAATCCCTTCTTTTTATTTTGGCGGAATATATATAAAAAAACTGATTTATATTTTCAAAAATCAGAAAATAAACAAAGCTATTTTAATTAAACTAAACTGAATATTTAAAATAATTAAAATAAAAAGAAAACTTACAGTGCCTAGAGGGGGAAAAGAGACGAGGGGCTGCAGAAGAGAGGGGGGGAGGTCTGACCACGGCGACGGTCCTCTGCAGGCAGTGGTGGTGGTAGGGCAAAAGGGGCGGCGCGGTTTTCAGGTTGGGTTTGAGGGCTTAACGCGGAGTGAGGGAGGATAGAGAAGTGAGGAGGAGAGGAGAACGGAGATGGAGGCGCGGTAGGTGGGGCGGTGGTTGGTGATGAGCGCGGGGGTGGATCCGGGTAGAGGACGACGGATTTCAAAACTTTTAAGGGGGCGCGATTTTTTTTATTTAGGGTTTTGAGAGGAGATAAGGGAGGAGGGGGTATATATAAATATATATATTATTTTATTTTAATTTTAAAATCCAAAAAGTTACCTTTTTATTCGAATCCCAAATCGAACCCACCGACTGTCGTCCTTAGCTAATTACCCCCATTCCAAACACAATGGGACATGTTTCATCACCTGATTCGATCGTTTCGATCACTTTTCGTCAAAATCAAAATATAACTCTATATATTGAATTTGAATGCACATTTCAATTTACCGGGGCCACATACTAACTCTAAAAATTCCCGAAAAATATTTTCTAGCTTCGTATTGATGATACGGTCATAACAAAACTAATTTCTTTTAATTCTGAGACCGTTTGAAAAATGGCCATTTTCCAGTCGATTAAAATCAACTGAAACTGGTCAAACGCGTTTTCCTTTTCCATGCTCCCATATTGATTCAGAAAATTACGAATTATGAAACCTAGCAATAACTTGACATCACGGATCCAACAAAAGTGGTTTCGTCGAAAATCGAGGTCGTTTGCAAAATTTCCATTTTTAAGGGCTAGAATTTCATAGCGACTATTTTGAATATTCATTTGGCCATAACTTTTGATTCCCACTATGAAATTTCAATTTTTCGGATTCGTTGGAAAGATATTCTCAAATAGATTCTAATATTTTTAGTTTCGCTAAAATCCGGTTTATTTTGAATCCTGTACATTCATTTGAACTTTGAAATCGAATTATCGAACTACCGCGCCATTTTCAATTCCTTTTATAATTTAAAATAAATATTTATATTCTAACGACGATCTATATAAATATATACCTTCTAATTCTATTCAAAATAATTTTCCCATCGTTATTATAAAATAATTCATTTTAAATATTCAAAATTCATCAAAGTTGCCAAAATAAAAAATTTAAATTGGCTCAGATTTCCAGGTTGTTACAGTTAAAATGGTCAAAACTTCGATAGTCGGTGAGTTAACTATCAAAGAAAACGGGTGTGCAAACTCCGATATTATTTCCAGATGGAAATTATATCGATCAATCATCATTCATATATATATATATATCATTTTCTATGTTTAGAAAATATACTTTATTAACACTAGAAGACATTTCCATGGCTTAATTACGTATCACTATTCTTCCACATCTATCAGACTCTAACTATAAACTAACAAGAGTACAACTTCCTAAGTATAAACCCCGAAGGTCGAAACCAACATCAGATCGATACTCAGGAAACCATTCAACTTATTAATCTCTAGTCAGTTTCTAATTTTTGTTTAACTCCATTCTGATTAACTATGTTTGATTAACTAACTTTCGAATAACTAATTCGATTAACTCTATTCTGAACAACTATATATGTTTTAACTTTATTTCGAATAACTATATTCGATTTAACTCCATTCACTTAACTCTAGATCGCAGCGATCACAATGGTTACGCCTGATTCCCTCAGGAAACATCCGACCGCCGTAAGCTATCTGCAGCCCTGCGAATTTCGCTAGCAGTCGTGCTAAATGGCAACTTATCCTAAATAACTATGTCTGTTTAACTACCTTTTGATTAACTATGTTTGATTTTACTCCTTTTAAAGTCCTGTTTAGTTTCCAACTAAATATTCCTTTATTTTATTTATTTTCTAAATAAATATTCCTTTATTCTATTTATTTTCTTTTTTTAAACAACTTTTCCTTTTCTATATAAAATCCATTGATTTTATATAAATAAATTATTTTCAAAATATACTTTGAAAATTCCCTTTTAACATTCCAGTATTTTTCACGGTATTTAAAATACCAAATAACCACGATCGATATCGTTCAAACACACATAATCAAACATATTATATATCACATCATATATTACAATATATGAACAGAACAGTATCATAAATATTGAGGAGTCCAGTTGGACCCCTCCAACCTGTTTCCCTGCATCCACAGATGTTACACAATATAATCAACATCACTTTCATTTCAATATGAAATATTCTGTTAACAGAATCAATATTTATAGATTTAACAGTTTATATATATATATATATAATTTCCACTAACTGACTAGCAGCTCAATCAAACAGTCAACACACAATCAATCAGACAATTTTTAACAGTTCTAAAAATACAACATGAAAATATAAACTGTTCACAGTTAGTGAGATTTACTCACATTGGACGATCATCGTTAATAACGATAACCATCGCTTGATTCAGACAGACAATTTATTTTACAATAAATTGTACCGAGCTCGGATTCACTCCTAGTCAGTTCCGTGGT
Source organism: Allium sativum (assembly GCA_030737875.1). Lineage (NCBI taxonomy): Eukaryota > Viridiplantae > Streptophyta > Magnoliopsida > Asparagales > Amaryllidaceae > Allium > Allium sativum. Next base: position 247,241,658 of record CM060924.1, read on the forward strand.
GTAGCCACCGTCCATACGATCCCAACGGATCTGACCGTTCATAAATCTGATAACATATGGCCAAGTTGCATAATTATAACCCGTCATGATTTTAAATAAATAATTTAATTCCTTAATTGAGTTTTACTTGACCAATTACCTTTCTCAATTTAATTATTCACCGCTGATTAGTCGTCTTCACCATTTCCAGTTGCACGACATCTCTTACTGCCATGATATGCAACTTCATATTCCCCCTTTTACTTGATTACCATTATTAATAAATAATCAACCTTCCTGAATCACATTGTTTAGTTCCCTTTCCATGAGACAACAGGAACCACCCCATTTCAAACAACATCCTCAACTCAGACCTCCTCTAACTGCAACTTCACCATACTTCATTTACTACCACTACTTTACACACTTTAAACGGTTTGCAACATGTTCATTCAACCCATTTACACACTTTAAACCATGATTCCACCACCACTTTGATTTCAGCACTTCATCCTACTGTTATGAAGTTCAGACTCCACACAAGACCTCACGGCTTGAACTCGATCTCCAAAATTTTGCTAACCTGAAACACTCTCGAGTACGGTAGCTCGAGATTTCAATAACAACTCAAGGCCGATGTCCACCCCAGGTTACCATGAATCAGCCCATTCCCACTTCCTTTTCTTCCCGCATACACTTTGAACCAGACAACTTCTAATCACCATTTCCGTTCTTCGATCCTCACGTATACCATCCATCCTTCACGAAACTTCAAACCGTAACTACCAAAATACTCCTCTTCCAGAACTCCATCTCCCTGTCACCATTTCAACCAACTCGCATCGATCTTGGCAATGGCAGTTCTCAGGCTCTCGTTGCATCGTTGAAGAAAACAACGAACCCAAATCCATCGAATACCTCAAAAAAAGCATACAAGCTCGAATCACTGCTAGAAACCCAAAACTAAACTCAGATTCAAGGATTAAAGCCTCTAATTTGCCAAACCTCTAACCCTAGAACATGGTGCCCCAATCCCAGCGTATGAAAGCAACATCGAACCCAATTAAATTGATACGGATGTGAAAAGAAAACACTCAGGAATCCAAATATATACCTCATTTGATTTATAGATCTTTATCTCATTTGATATTGATTTTTTCCCATTTTGGTTTTTGCTGTAATGAGTTTCCGGCGGCTTGAAATGTTTCGTTGAACAAAAATGAAAATGAGATTAGGTTAGAGAAGTTAAGGAGTACTTATAGGAGTTTTTAATATATTTTTATATTCCATTATAATATTAATTTTTATTGCAACGTTGTTTGTAATTATCATTAAATATCCCTACGATCACACACGATACCCAAAAATGCGAAACTTGACATGCAGCTACATTTCGACATTGCGGACCCAACGAAACTGGTTTCGTCGAATTCCGGCTCCGTTTACTCGCGCAGCGTATTTTTAAAGGTCAAAATACTGACTGGTTTCACTCTAAAAATCCGTACGACTACACAGTGACTCTAAAAATCACGAAATTTGGAATCTAATAATAATTTAATATTGCGGATCCAACAAAATTGGTTTCGTCGAATTCTGAGGTCGTTTGCAAAACTGGTTATTTTTAAAGCTCTGAATGACCCATTTAAATATATAAATATATTTAAATATATAAATATATTTAAATATAATTAAATTTAATATTTAAAAAAATAAATATTATCGTATATATTCACAATGGAATACCATAAGGCTCTAGAATATTCCTATATGAATTTCTAGCTTGATATTTCATCATTAGAGTTATATCGATATTCGATTTATATTTAAATCCTTTTTTAAAATATAAATAATTCCTTTATAAATTATAAAGGAATTCCATAGCGACTTTTCTGAAATTTGATTTGGACACAGATCAAAATCTACATGACGAAATCCTAATTTTTCTCTTCCACTAGAAAAATATACTTCACCAGCTCCTAACATTTCTTGTTTCACAGAAATTCAATTTAAAACGGACCCTGTATATTCAGTTGAAGTTCAAATCGCCAAATAGCGAACTACCGCTCCATTACGGGCTCGATTATAATTATATTATAATTTATACGCTCAACTGTCGTTTATGTAATATATTCGTAATTATAATTCAACTCTAAACTGAATTATATACTTTGAATTGTCCAGTTCACATTATATTGTCAATTCACTATTTCCGACTATTTCAGAATTAAATATATTATTTAATTTATTATTTTAATTAAATATTCCAAGTTATTTAATTAAATGACCATTAAATCCTCTTAATCACCTTTTAAATAATTAAATTAATTAATTATTATATCTCTGAAAATGCAGGTCATTACAGTAGTGTTTTACTTAATTACTTAGGCACTTAGCAACCTACTAATTCAAAATGAAAATATCGATGTTTCACTTATATTTGGAAACTTTATTGGTCTTATTGGCACAAATCCTAGTACAGAACGCTATTCTTTGTTGACGAGTATTATAAGTATTTTAAATGGTAGAATTTCAAACATGCGGTAGCGTTTTACTTAATTACTCTGGCACTAAGCAACCTACCTATTTAAAATGCAAATATCAATCTTTTACAGGTATCAGAATTGATTTTTGAATATTTTTTGTAACAACCCATATTTGGACCGTTCAAATCGACAATGATCGTCAATGTTAACTTAAACAAATCAAAAATACATATAATTATTGGGAATTATATAAGAAAAAGATGAAAGAAGAAAATCAAACACAGAATCTCATAGCTGAAGGACAAAATATAATAATTAAATAACAGTTCATGAAGCTGTTGTAACGTACATTTGATTATATTTTACAACAATTATCAGAGTTAACTATCATAAGCATACCAAAATTTTCGCAGCGGAATAAAAATGAAAAATATGTCTGTTGAGCTCCATCTTCATCTTCATAATGGTGTCTTCAATAACTAAGAAACTCAGGCTGACCCGAGCACAAATGAAAATACAAAACACTTGGATCAGAACTAAAATATTCTTATATCAGTTAAATAAAATTCATGCGATAATATGAGTGCAACAACTTAAGAGATGTTAATGGAATTTCCATCTCCTAAGGATCCATTAAACTAGATACTATGTAATATAATACGCTATTATAATAGTGTCTACGGTTAAATATAACATATTAAAATAGCGCAAGAGGGGTTACATTTTTACCCTTACATGATTTATACATTGTCGTAAATATTGCATATAAAACACCAGTAACGGTCGATGGATAGGGATGTGCCGCTATACGACTACGTTAAATCAAAATCGTAGGGGGCTCGATAAGGATAATATGACAAGGCACACGTGGAATGCCTAGAGTACAAATATACTAGTTGCACGTTCAGACTGGTGGTAGCGCGTAACCGCGGCTACCGCCCACCTCGGACAACACTCCCAAATCACGGATGCGCATCAAATCAAATCAATCAAACCGAGGGACTATAGTAATAAAGGATGAAGTGTTGCCGACGAAGGTAGCTTACCCCACTTGGTCCGGTATAGCCTTGTTTTAGTCATTTTAATTATGATCCGAAGGTCAAGGACATCCATTATTGTTCTCTTACTTCATTCCAGTAGCATTCGCCGAACCAACCTACTTCATTTTGGAACTCCACCGCGTACACAGTTGTTAAAATGGTTTTCGGTATTGGCAGAGAGTATGACAATATCCGATTCCGGTCTCTTTAACAACAAAACATTTACATTTTTCACACTGGTAAGTTCTTTTACATTTCAAAGAAATTCATACATCATATCAAAATTTCATATTTTTCTTTAAACTCATTTCAATAGTCAAAATAGAATATTTCATATTAAAATCTCCATTTAAAGCCAAACTTAAAATCTTGAAACAATTACAACTTTAAAATAATTTGGATATTAAAATAGTTAAAAGTATTTTTAAAATAGTTTAGACATATAATTGAAATAGTTTGAAAATAAATAATTTGTATTTAAAATGGAAATTTCAGATTTAGTAAAATCCATAGTTAAAATATTAAAATAGTTTATAAAATAAACAAATAAATATTAAAATGGTTTATTTAAAATAAGTAATAAAATAAATTATTTATAATGTAAATAGTTTATAAAGAAAATAATGTAAATAGTTATAATGTAAATAGTTTATTATAAAAATAGTTTATAAAATGGTTTAAAATACTATAGTGGGAATTAGAATCGTTTCTTCAAAATTTAACCAAACTGGAAATCATATTCCAGTTTCAAATTAATTAGACTAAATTTCTATATCTTAATTCAAAAGGATTTGACTTCCCATTAGTATTTCAATTCGATTCAACAGTTCGATTTCAAACAATTCGATTTAATAATTCGATTCAAATAATTGAATTTCAACTATAATTCTAACTTTAAATTATTCGTTTACTAAAAATCTTGCGTTCACAATTCAATTGTTACTGTAAATCAAGTTAATTTAAAGTAAATATCAAAGATGGATAAACAATTCAATTTTGATAAATTTAATTTATATTCAATTCAGTTTTTAACTTTAGTTATCCATATTTACCAATTCTTTAAAATTTAAAATTTAAAATTTCAAAGCTCTAAGTTTAATTAAAGAAAATCGTTTAATAATATCATTTATTTTGTCTTTAAAGCAGTATTCCAAAATTCAAGGTTAAAAACAAATTTTATTTAACCAACCGGTGTCCGTATATAATTTTCTATCCGATGGCCAGTAATACTTCAAATTTTATTTTAGTATTTTGGGAAAGGTTATATATCATTTCAAATCCAAATCAGGTTCATAGGTATGTATCATTTCAACCTACGTTCTTAATTCATTTTAAGGATTAATCCTGGTTTTATTTGATGTCCGTAACATCTGGGATAATGGTTGGGATTAATCAACGAAATCAATAACATATATAAACAATGTCGATGACAAGATGAATTACATATCAATACATTAAATATATAATTTCAAGGCATCCATCAAAATCAATACATCTAAAACGTTCAATATAATATCAGTGTACTAGCCATAAGGTATGAGATTTTTAAACTAGAAATTAAATTCTAACTATAAAATATATATAACAACAGTTAACTAAATTATACTGTCTATACGGATTAACACAAAGAAGTAGTTTAAACAATCAAACAACAAACAAAACAATCATATCATAACATAAATTTAATTCAACAAACAATCAAATATTTTAGTTAGGTGTGAGTGGGTTTAATCACTCACCATTGGTTCTGAACGCCTTTGAGATCCAAAATAAGCCCCAAAATTTAACTTTCTCCGAATTTGTCCAAATAAGTGCCATCGGGAAGAGCTCGTCATTATGATTCCAACGCAACAAACCACGTGCCAATTGGAGCTCGTATGAAAAAGTATTTCATTTTTTACGATTTGAATTTAATGAAATAAAATAATTAAATAATTCCCCTTACAAACCATTCAGTGCCATGTCAGCTGCTTTCTCCCCCATCTTCTACACGCGCATCGTTCCCAGGCAACGCAAAAGCCATGGCCGCGAAATATTCATACTCACCGCGCCTCTATGCTAGCCTCAGACCACGATCGGGTGGCACCACCGAAATCGCTACATCAAGTCACGCCTGGGCCCACCACCACGCCACTTCCAGTGGCTCCGTTCGCCTCCAAACATCCTTAAGCCACGTGCCCTTCAAGGAGTGATTTTGGTAAAATCTGAACGAGTTATGACAACCCACCATATAGATGTGTTAATCTCTTCGAGCTTTATGATTTTGATTTTGGAAGATCATTGAAACATTGAGTGGATTAGGAGAAATTAATCAATTAAGTTTCGAAATTTTTCAGCCATTGGAAATAAAGTGGCGACTGCAGGAATTAGGGTTTCGAAAATTAATATTATAATAATATATTCATCGTTTTGCGTGTTTTAAAGTTAACCTATGTCCAAATAAGGCCTACTTACAGCCTAACTATAGGTTTTGATGCCTTCTGAACGCAATGGAATAGGTTTCAAAGCCCAATTCCGAAGTCTTTACCCGTTCGATTATTTAATTAAATTATACATGCAAAATTCTATACATTCTAATTTCTTACGATCAAACGATAATTCCGATAGCTACGAAATTTTAGATCTTAGAAAATTTTACAATTCCGAATCCATTAAAATTTATTTCATTGAATTCTGAGATAGTTTGCAAAATGACAATTTTAACCAGTTCAGTAATATATTAAAATATTCATTTTCCATTTATTCACCTTTAAATTAAATTCAAAGCTTTATAAATTCTATTCAAATCTAAATAAATTCATATAAAGTTGTACATCAAAATGGTTTATCATGATTTACAAATTCAAATTTTAATTAAATTATTAATCACACCAATAAATTTCATTAAATATATTAATATTAATTCCAACTTTCAATGATTATCCATATAAACAAAATCACAAGTTTTAATTCCAACCAATACAAGTCACCACTATCAAAATAAGTTGAATTTAATTACTTAAGCAATTTATTTAAGTTTCCACTATACAATTTCACAATCAAATCACAAAAATTAAATTATAAACTTGTTAACCCAATTTAATATTAAATCTCAACTCTCAATTTTAACAGCACAAACCCATCAAAGTTACATTTTAAATCAGTGTAGGCTATTAATGTTATAACTGATTTGAAATTCATTACGCGATCAAATGGATCTCTATACTATCATATTCAATAAACTAAAATTATCAATATAAAACAAATCTCAAAATTATTTAATTTATTTTATATTATTAATTCAATATAAATCTTTATTTTCAACATAAGTAATCTATCAAACATAAATCATTATTGTTTAAACCAAAAATGGTCCAAACACCAAAGGTACATAAATGTACTTCACCAAATGGTAAGTAATTGAAAATGAGACCACAATTGCAAAAGAGTAAGTAAAAACACAAGGATTTTTATAGTGGTTCGATCTAAAATAGATCTATGTCCACTTTGGCAAGGGTTTTCATTATCATGGAGAAATTTGCAAAACTCATTATCTCATACATCTCACTTATATCGCTTGTTCTCTCTCTTTACAATGATTTTCCACTTTCTACTCTCTTTCCGCTTTAGTTCTCAGTTGAATTTTGGAAGGAATGGATAAGATCTCGTGATTAGATGATCTTCCTTGATTCCATCATGAAATTAGTGTTAGATCCGAGCTTTAAAGAGGAGAAATCTCTGTTGGAGATCAGTTGGATTGAACTTAAGTGAGAATTAATGGTGTTTGGGGAAGATGAGAACCATTTGATGTTGGAGGAAGATGGAGTGAGCTTAAGAAGCCATTAATGGAGCTTAGGAAGCTTGAGAATGGTGGAAAACCAAAATGACAACCCTTCGGGGTGGCTTAGATCAGTTCCTTGAATGGTTGTGAAATGGGGTATTTATAGGAGAAGTTTGGACCAGGTGGCAAAGTTGTAATTATGATGAACAGGGTAAGGGTCGTTCGCTGGCGTATTCAATGCACGACTCCTTCTGAATAAGTATGCATGACGAGAAACATTACCACCGTTGTTTACTCTTGTGAACGAGCCTTGTCTAGATTTGGCACATGCGGATGTATTTTAACGATCATATCATAAATGACTGACCCGCTCCTGTACTTCCACGCATGTCTATTCACATGCGCTGTTACCTGGGAATGAGCTGGCCAATGCAACTCTTTATTTTTTCTAACAATAGGCCACATACATTATGCCATGCAAAACAATGTAAACCGACCGAAGATATATTGCGAGCGACCCCTTATCATTTTTGCTGCTGAATAATCCACGTGGTGTATGCATGCCCTCTAATTCTTTATGCTTGGATTTCGTATTTCATGAAACACATAAACTATGTACGTGCTTCTTCCTTATACCACACGTGTTATGCTACTTTATGTATGCTTCTTTAATGAACGAGCGAGCCAACATGCCATCACCTCTTGCACTATTCAAATAGGGGATTGGAAATTATGATTCTTTCCATTTTGATATATATGTTTTATTCCAGCTCCACACTACATTTTTATCTTGCCGATTCACTTCATATATCCTTATATAATATGGCGTGCTCGAACTTTTTATGAAATGGAATGATCGACCCTTCATGACATAGCCTGACGCTTCTTGAGCCTTCTGATCGATGAGCGCGTGAACGTTGCATTTTGTATACGTAGCCGACTGAGCTCTTTTCCTTTGCACGAACGAGCACTGCATAGTTAATGAGTAACTCATAAAGAAGCCAATCCATGTATTAGTAGTGCTGACGTGGCTAACTATATATAGTTCTAATGACCGATCAGTTGGAGAATGATGCAGTCGCTCGACCTTTCATGCTCGACCAATACGTGGTGCTCGACCGTGGCATGCTGCTCTACCAGAAGTGCACGATCCCAAAGCCGTTCGACCAGTAGTGCGCGACCAGGATATAAAGTCAGTGTACGACCATATATCCATTCCATACATGATCCATATTATATGTTTATATTTGTAACCGCGTGTCATCGTTCGTGAACACTTCTTAGTTCTGGGTCGCGTTTTAGCAACATGGTTAACATTTGCCCCTCGAAGCTTGTATTTCATGCTTACGAGAAATTCGGGCTTCGAAATGAACACAATTGGCGTAGAGATCCAGTTGTAGCTCTTTGTTTGTTATAGCTAATCATGCTTTGAATTCATATGCTTTTTGCCACCTGTTCTGTAATCAAAACAAGCGATTGCACGATTTTGGACTTATATTTCACCATCGACTATCCATATAGATAGTGGATTAGTTAATCATTAAGAAATGAATTATAGCGAATTTTATTTTGAATTTAATAAAGTATTTGTACAGGACTGTTTTACTCAATGGTTTATAACTCATTGAATATCATATGCACAAGCACAGTATCTTAATTCGAATTCGTGTTAACGCTTAAGATCAACTAATCAACAAGAGTTGGCCGTTGATTTCAAACGTTATTGTTTGAACGACTCATATGATAATACACGACATTTCTCATTTGGGAAATGCGTATCTGTGATTCATTTTCTGCTTCCTCTTTGAGAAGCTTTGATATTCGTGCCCCTGTTTAAGAGGTCGTAATTAGTCTCCACTGTAGGAAGAATTTTATTGCTCAATGTTTTTCTACTTTGCTGATTCGTTCTAACATCGGAGACTCCATTGGATGCCCCTACTTTAATGAGGACGTTTATAATCCAACGTTCAACTTCTTCTGTTGATTTAATCAACATTATTGAGTTCATCAAACGTTGTTGATTTCTCTTGTGGAGAAGTTGCTTTCTCCATGGAAAGGATTTTTGATTGTCGTATCGTTTCGTAGTGCGAACTTCAACGATGTGCACCACGAACTCCCACGCTTCGTTTCACTTATAGTGAACTCCCATGCTTCGTTCTGCATAATGAGTTCCGGCGATCTTGGAGGGTTGCATCGCTTCGTGCCACGAACTCCAACGATTCGTTTCACTTATAGTGAACCCCCGCACTTTGTTTTGCGTAATGAATTACAGCGAACTTGGAGGGTTGCAACGCTTCGCGCCACGAACTCCCACGCTTCGTTTCACATATAGTGAACTCCCACGCTTTGTTTCGCGCAACGAATTCCAGCGACCCTGGAGAACTCCCACACTTCACGCCACGAACTCCCACGCTTCGTTTCACTTCTAGTGAACCCCCATGCCTCGTTTTGCACAAAAAATTCCAACGACCTTGGAGGATTGCATTGCTTCGCTCCACGAATTCCCACGCTTAGTTTCACTTATAGTGAACTCTCGCACTTCGTTTCATGCAAGGAATTCCAATGACCTTGGAGGGTTGCATCGCTTCGCGCCACGAACTCCCACGCTTCGTTTCACTTATAGTGAACTCCCAAGCTTCATTTCGCGCAACAAATTCCAACAACCTTGGGATTTCGGATTCATAGCTATTCGCTTCCCTCTTTTCCCTTTGACTCATTGGGACTTTTCCTATTCACTTTTCAAAGTGGTTCTCTTCATCCTTGCATTATGTGTATCGATGGTTATAGCACTTGACATTTGAATTGGTGTTTGTCGGGGTTGTCTCATTTTGTCAGGCCTTGAGAGAGAAAATGCTCATTGAATAGCCTATAATGAAAAATTGTCTATTAGCAAATTTTTCGTGTAAATTTTGCAAGTCAGAGATTTATACAGGTAGGTAAGACTTCATTCATAAAGCTATTGTTCGGTACCATGCATGTAAAACACTACAGACTTTTTACAAGAAAGTAGAACAAAGAAAGAAGTAAAGTAAATGAGAAGGAGATCGCTTATTCTGAGCTATAGATATTAGATCATCATTAACGGTCGTCAGTTGATTATCGGCCTTGGATTAGTTTAAGTAGGAGCTCTATTCCTTGGACCGGATTGGCCATTTGATGCCCCTTGCCCCTAGGGAGTTGCAGAAGGATTTGCCTCTTGAGGATTCATCACATATTGTTGTAGGAGGTTCTTCCTAATCATCTCTTCAAGTAATGATTTTAGATGCCTACATTCATTGATATAGTGGCTTGGCTGATTGTGGAACCTGCAGAACTTCCCAGATTTGGTTAGATGGTTATTCATCTTCATTGGCCGAGGCTTCGGATAATCTTCCACATCCTTCATGGCAAGGCAGATGTTTCCAGGAGTGTCATTCAAAGGTTTTAGTTCCAACGAGTCAAGAAGACGAAACTTCTTATTAGCCTTGTTGTCGTTCCTATCATTGGCTTGCTTCTACCCCTTAGTATTCTTTTGATTGTACTGAGTAGCAGCATTTTTAGGAGCTTCAAGAGGTTGGTTTGCATCAACAATCTAAAGAGGCGCATGATTATTATCCAATCTCATGTATTCCTCGGCCTTTTTATATAATTTCTCAAGCGTGCTTGGCTCTTTCATTTTAATCCATTTACCAAATTTTCTCTTCTCATCTATGGCGCCGATTAGAGACATTAAGATCATGTGGGCCTCGGGATTTCCTACTTCAGGTACAGTAGTATTGAATCTTTTAAGGAAAGCTTTGACAAATTCTCCTGGATTCTGCTTCATTGATGTAAGGAATATAACATCCTTAGCCTTCGTAGCTTGTAACTTGAACTGTTCTTTGAATTTCAAAATCAAACCATCAAATCGATTGACGGATTTGGGCGGTAGCCTTGTGAAGCTTAACGAAGTGACACCCTCTAGATAGAGATGGAAGCACATGCATTTGATCTCGTCTGTTGCTTTGGCTGCTTTCATATACCATTCATATTTATATAGGAAGTGATTCGGATCAGAAGTCCCGTTGTATGGAGGCAGAGTAGGATAAGAAAACTTCTTAGGGAACTCAACTTTGCGGATCCTCTTCGTGAATGGAGTTTTGCCGAGGGATAAGTCCCATTCCCTTTCACTATCCTTGCGAAGCATGTTATCTTTCATGATTTGCTTTACCATATTTGTGATATATTCCTTCGAGTTGTGTCGTTCTAGAGAGAGGGCTTCGATCTCTTTTCCGAATGCTCGCCGTGGCGAGCGATCGCGACTAGAGGATCTAGGTCTTTTACCTTCATTATGAGAAGGTGCCCCGTTAACGGGATTTACAACTCGTTGGGTATTTCAATCGGAATGGTCTTTAGCTTTCAGCTTTGAGTCTTCGATATTAGCATTGCCTTTGTCAATAAGTCCTTCCAAGTTGTCATTATGATAATGATCGAAGGATGATGAATTTGCATTTTCTTTAAGGTTGATAAGGATTTTGGGAGGAGGAGCGGGATTTGCTTGAGCGTTTAAGAGAGTACTCATTTTATCCATTAAAGATTGATTAGCACCAATCAAAGTTTTATTAGCATCCATTAAAGCTTTGTTAGAGGCTTCCATTCATTGACTCAAGTTAGCGATGATGGCATCTAATTCAGCTTTGGTTACTCCAGCTCCACTTATTCAATTCCCTCCAACTTCAAAGAGGTTGGCAAGTGGAGTAGTCTCGTTGTTAGCAACATTGTCATTTTCTTCAATGTCTTTACTTGCGGTTTTCTTATATTTAGCCATTATCTCGGACAAGGACTTGAATTTGGAAGAGAGTTCATAGACTGGCCTAGATCTTAGACTTGTAGAATCTATGGTAGACGTAGGCTTACAACTTCAATGCAAGGCTTTTAAACTTTAGAGAAGTGTGAGAGAAGGAAGTGCGAACATGTCTCCATGGTGGGCGCCAAATGTTTAAACCAAAAATGGTCCAAACACCAAAGGTACGTAAATCGTACTTCACCAAATGGTAAGTAATAGAAAATGAGACCACAATCGCAAAAGAGTAAGTAAAAACACAAGAATTTTTATAACTGTTTGATCTAAAATAGATTTATGTCCACTTTGGCAAGGGTTTTCATTATCATGGAGAAATTTACAAAACTCATTATCTCATACATCTCACTTATATCACTTGTTCTCTCTCTTTACAATGATTTTCAACTTTCTACTCTCTTTCCGTTTTATATCTCACTTGAATTTGGGAAGGAATGGATTAGATCTCGTAACTAGATGATCTTCCTTGATTCCATCATGAAATTAGTGTTAGATACGAACTTTAAAGAGGAGAAACGACGGTTGGAGATCACTTGGATTGAACTTGAGTGCGAATTAATGGTGTTTGGGGAAGATGTGATCCATTTGATGTTGGAGGAAGATGGAGTGAGCTTAGAAAGCTATTAGTGGAGCTTAGGAAGCTTGAGAATGGTGGAAAACCGAAATGACAGCCCTTCGGGGTGGCTTAGATTCGTCTCTTGAATGGTTGTGAAATGAGGTATTTATAAGAGAAGTTTGGACCAGGTGGAAAAACTGTAATTATAATGAACAGGGTAAGGGTCGTTTGTTGGCGTATTTACGGAACTTCCACTTGATAGTTGTACACAGCTATACAACCGACCCTTAAATAAATGTGTGCGAGCAGGGTTCTCATGCGCGAGCATGATTAGGCGAGCATGCTTCAATGCGCGACTCCTTTTGAATAACTATGCGCGACTAGAAACATCACCATCGCTATTTTCTCTTGTGAACGAGACTTGTCTAGATTTGGCATATTCCCATGTATTTGAACGACGGTACCATAAATGACTGACCCCCTCCTATACTTCCACGCGTATCTATTCACATGCGTTGTTACCTGGGAATGAGCTAGCCAATGCAACTCTTTATTTTTGCTAACAATAGGACACGTACACTATGCCATGCAAAACAATGTAAACCGACCAAAGATATATTGCGAGTGACCTCTTTTCATTTTTGCTGCTGAACAATCCACGTGGTGTATGCAAGCCCTCTAATTCTTTATGCTTGGATTTCGTACTTCATGGAAAACATAAACTATGTACGTGCTGCTTCCTTATACCACACATGTTATGCTACTTTATATATGCTTCTTTAATGAACGAGCAAGCCAACATGCCATCGCCTCTTGCACTGTTCAAATAGGGGATTGGAAATTACGATTCTTTCCATTGTGATATATATGTTTTATTTCAGCTCCACACTACATTTTTATCTTGCCAAATCACTTCATATATCCTTATATAATATGGCGTGCTCGAACTGTTTATGAAATGGGATGACCGACCCTTCGTGACATGGCCTGATGCTTCTTGAGCCTTCTGATGGATGAGCGTGCGAACGTTGCATTTTGTATACGTGGCCGACTGAGCTCTTTTCCGTTGTACGAACGAGCACTGCATAGTTAATGAGTAACTCGTAAAGAAGCCAATCCATATATTAATAATGCTGACGTGGCTAACTATATATAGTGCTAATGACCGATATAGTTGGAGAATGGTGCGGTCGCTCGACCTTTCATGCACATACACCGCTCGACAAAGACGTGGTGCTCGATCGTGGCATGCTACTCTAACAGAAGTGCACGACCCCAAAGCCGTTCGACCAGCACTGCGCGACCAGGATATAAAGTCAGTGTACGAACACATAACCATTCCGTACACGATCCATATTATACGTTTATATTTGTAACCGCGTGTCATCATTTGTAAACACTTCTTAGTGCTGAGTCGTGTTTCAGCAACGGGATTAACAATTATCTCATATAGCTACCGAAATTAATTGTTTAACAAGACAAGTTTTGTTCATACCTTATCAATATACGACAACTTAAATCACAAATTTTAATATTTAAAACAAATTTTGTTCAAAAACACATTAAGTTTAATATTTTAAATTATCGCAAAATCTCGGGATGTTATATTTTTGAACTTATTAGCACAAATTTTAGGTCAAAGCGGTATTTTTTAATGATTAGTATTATAAGTTTTTTAAATGGTAGAATTTCAAACATGCGGCAGTGTAATGACCCGCATTGTCAGAGGTATTATAATTAATTTATTTAATTATATAAATAGTGATATAGTGAATTAAATGGTGATTTAATTAAATAAGTGATTTATTTAATTAATTTAAATAATAGAATAATATATTTAATTCAGAAATAATCAGAAATATTGGAAATCACAATATTTTGTGAACTGGGTCATCCCCAAGATTTAATTCAGCTTAGAGTTGAATTATATTGACGAATATATTCAATCGACGTCAGTTTGAACGTAGAGTTTTAATATAATTAAAATAGAGCTTGAAATGGTGCAGCAGTTCGCTATTTGCCGATTTGAACTTCAACTGGATATACAGGGTTCGTTTTAAATCGGATTTCTGTGAAACAAGAAACGTGTGGAGCTGGTGGAGTATATTTTTCTAGTGGAAGAGAAAAATCGGGATTTCGTCGTGTAGATTTTGATTTATGTCCAAATCAAATTCTCAGAAATGCAGCGCCCTGACCATAACGATTTAATTATATTTTATATAAGGATTTAAATAGAAATCGAACATCGATATAACTCTGATGATGTAATATCGAGTTATAGATCCATATAGGAATATTCTGAGTTGTATGGTATTCCACTGTAAATATAGACGATAATATTTAATTTTAAATATTAAATTCAATTATATTTAAATATATGTATATATTTAAATAGGCTATTTAGAGCTTTAAAAATAGCCACTTTTGCAAACGAAGTCGGAATTCGATGAAACTAATTTTATTTGATCCGCAATATCAAATAGTTGTTAGATTCCAAGTTTGGTGATTTTTAGAGTCACTGTGTGACCGTACGGATTTTTAGAGTGAGAAACAGTCATTATTTCGACGGTTAAAAATACGCTGTATGAGCATACGAAGTCGGAATTCGACGAAACCAGTTTCGTTGGGACCGTAATGTCGAACTCTAGGTACATGTCCAGTTTGGTGATTTTTGGGTATCGTATGTGGTCGTAGGGATTTTTAAGGACCACGAACGAGTAGAAAATCGATAAATAAAATAAAGAAAAATATAAAAAAAATATCTTAACCTATTTGGACCTAAACCATCCACGTCCCCTTTGTTTTCAGCCACTCCTTAAACACTATAAACGCAAGAAATTCCGCCGCTCTCTCCTTTTCTATTCAGTAAAAGGATTCGATCCTTCAAAAATTCATAACATGGAAAATAAAAATCCATAAATCGCTATACAAATATATTGGTGATCTGCGTAGCCGTCTCCTCACGCTGGTATAAGTCTTGAAGGGTTCGATCACTCGACTGTGTGCTGTCGTGTCTTACAGTAGATCTAGGGTTGGGAATACTGCGAAATTAAAGCAGTGATTCGGGTTTTTGATGTTAGATTTGTGTTCGTTGAAGCAACTGGGATCTGTGTGCATATTTTGGTGGTAATCGGTGATGTTTCATTCGTGGGTCTGTATGGATATCCTCGTCGACGCAACTGAGGGAAGCCACCGTGTTGAACGAAAGGGGTAGGGGTGGAAAGAGGGTTTGAAGAGGAAGATTATGGGTATTTTTTTGGGATTTATAATTGAAAGGAGATGGAGCTGCGAGTGGAAGAACGTGATGGGTTTTGGGGTTGACAATGTTGATCTGAGAACGGATTGTTTGGGGAAGAACAAGAAGCGGGTCGGGTCTGGTAATACAAGGGGAGTGGGCCGGCAATGTTGAATAGGGTAAAGGCCCGTTAATTCTTTTTAAGTCCAAGTTAATTAGTTAAATCTGCATTAACTTTTAAAATGTGTAATTTGGTCATACATGACTAGAATTTCGAACGGTTGGATCCGTTGGGATCGTATGGACGGACACTACACGATGGAACTGACTAGAAGTCCATCGGAGCTCGTTACAATTTATGGTGAAATAAATTTTCCGTCAGAATCAAGCAATGGTTATCGTTATCAACGATGATTGTCCAATGTGAATAAAACTCACCAACTCTGAACAGTTCTATTTTTACAACATATACTTAGAACTGGTAATTATCTATTGATTGTTGTGTGTTAACTGTTTGATTGAATTGCTTATGTATTTGTTGAAATTATAGACAACGATATATATTTAAATATATATCGTTAATCAAATATCGATTCTGTTTACCAGAATATTTCATATCGAAGTGAAGTCGATGTTAATATTATTGCCTAACATTTGTGATGCAGGGGAACAGGTTGGAGGAATCCAACTGGATTCCTCAACATTTATTTTGCTGTGATTTATATATTGTGATATATAATGTGATATATAATGTGATATATAATCTGACGTTGATTATGTGTGTTTGGACGATATTTATCGTTGTTATATGGTGTGTTAAATACCATAAGAAATACCATAATGTGGAAAAGGGATTTTCAAAGTATATTTTGAAAATAATTTATTTATATAAAATCTATAGATTTTACATTATAAAAAAAGGATTTTGAATATAAAGGAATTATATTTGTAAATCAAATATAAGGGAATTATATTTATAAATCAAATATAAGGGAATTATAATTGTAAATCAAATATAAGGGAAAGAATTTGTTAAACAGATATAGAGGGAAATATTTGTAAAAACAAATATAAAGGAAAATATTTGTCAAACAAATAGTAAGAGAAATATTTGTAAACCATTTACAAATAGGTTATAAAGGATTTATTTATTTAGGGAATAAATAAAGGTATAAAGGATTTATTTATTTAGGGAATAAATAAAGGTATAAAGGGTTTATTTATTTAGAAAATAAATAGAATAAAAATTAAATGGAGATATTTATTTGATAAATAAATAGAATGTTAGAAATGAGATATTTATTTGATAAATAAATAGGATTAAATCAAAGGAATAATTATTTGATAAATAAATAGAACTAAATCAAAAGAATATTTAGAAGATGAAATAGAAAATGGAAATCTGTTCTTAACAGATAAATAGAAAGGATTAATTTATAAATAACCGTTTATAAATTAATTAAATATTTATCATTCGATAAATGGAATATATAAGTCTGAACTTATATAGATAAGAGATATTGGTTTTAACACCGATAGTTTTAAATAGAATGGGTACACAACACTTGTATAAGTGAAGTAACGTTATTAAAGAGAACATTTATAAAGTGAAGAACCGTTACCAAAAGTAAATCTTTATAAATGAATAAACGTTATTAAATAGGAGTTATTCGAATAAGAGAAATCAATTAGAGTTAGAATTAACCAGTTAGAGTTAATCAGTTAGAATTTGCCAGTTAGGGTTGACCAGTTAGAGTTAACCAGTTAGAGTAAATCAGTTAGGGTTGACCAGTTAGAGTAAATCAGTTAGGGTTGACCAGTTAGAGATTACCAGTTAGAGTAAATCAGTTAGAGTTAATCAGTGAGGGTTGACCAGTTAGAGTTAGAGTTAACTAATTAGAGTTATTCAAATGGAGTTAATCGAGTAGAGTTATCGAATATCACTTATTCGAAGTAGAGTTATCGAATATAGTGTATGCGAGAGAAGAATAATCGAATATTGGTTATTCGAGGTGAGTTAATCGAATCTAGTTATTAGAAAGAAGTTATCGAATCTAGTTATTCGAAAGGAGTTATCAAATATAGTTATTTGAAAGTAGTTATCGAATAGTTTATTCGAATAGAGTTAGAGTAGTTATCGAATAGTTTATTCGAATATAGTTAGAGGAGTTATCAAATCTAGTTTATTCGATAGGAGTTAAGTGAATAGAGTAAATCAAATAAGGTCAGTCCAATAGAGTTAATTGATGAGAGTTAAGTGAAAAGAGTTAATCGAATATAGTTATTCGAAAGAAAGGTTAAGTAAGGAATTTAGTTAAAGAAATTTAAAGTGAACTTTGCCTATTTCAAGGTTAGAAATGTTGTTCAGTTAAGGTCTGAGAGGTAGTTCTACCCCAACTTGATTGGCTTCATTTTTAACTAAGGAATGGGTAAGGTTCGGCAGTAAAGGATGGTTAAGTGAATTTAGTAATTAAAGAAAATGGGTTGAGCGATGTTTTATTTAAACATCTGCTTAATCCAAATGTAGGAGTTTTGGAAATGTTTTCCAAACAAGAATCAGAAATGTTTCTAATACAGAAAACAAGAAATGGAAATGTTCCCAATGTAAATAACGTATATTTTCTAAATTTAGAAAATAGCAAATGTTGAATATAGGGAAATAGGAGATGAAAAATGAACTAAAGGATAAATGTTAAATGATGTTTGATCGATATAATTTCCACCTGGAAATAATATCGTTGTTTGCACACTTGTTTTTCTTTGATAGTTAACTCACCGACTATCAAAGTTTTTGACCATTTTAACGTTGTTAATATGGAGAGACCGGTTCGATTATTATCCAAAGAACCACTCTGTATTGGCATAAGCGTCGCGAATCATATATGCCAAAGATAATTGAAGACGGAGTAAAGTGCAAGGGCTATTGTATAAGTCTTAGATAACAGTGACTAAGATGGATATACTGAATAGTGCCTTCGGTTTGTCCAATCCCAGGACAACTTGTATGGACGAAGGTCCGACAGAGTATATCCAATGGATCGCGTAAGTTGATCTCTTCAAACGTATATACGTTGGTGGCGGAGGAATTCGTTTCTCTTAGCTGTATACCCGTTGTATTTTTGAGGAAATCAATTTGTGATTTAGCGGGTATGACGATGTGACATTCTAAGTGAATGAAGATGTGGCATGTAAACCTGGATGACTTGTATGGATGAATGTCTAATAGAGTATTTCCAGAAAGGTCACGTACATTGATTTCTTCAACCGTACCAAGAGTGGAAACGGAGAAGGAAACTTCTTTAGCTAACACGTAATGTACTGTTGTAGACGTCAATTAGTGATTTTCGATGGATCTGACAATGTGGCATTCGAAGTGAATCTGATGTGATGATAAAGCGTAACCTCAAGCCTCATCAACCGGTAAATGACAGAAATCGGGCAGGCAGCATGGCTATGTAGGTCGCACCTATTAGGGTGTATAATCACCTGATCTAGAGTTTCATTTACTTCTAAAAATCTATTGTTGATGCTGTCCCATTCGGGAAAACGGTTGTTGATCCCAACTGTTGGTGATATACATTCGATACACTCAGCGAAATGAGTGGTCGGTCATGTGTGGCCGGGTTACAAGATGTTCTTGTTGAACCCAGGGTATTCCTCTCTAGAGGTACACTAGCAGAAGGTGGTTCCATACTTTGTCATAGTTGGAAACCCATTATCCAATACGTGCTTGCGATTTTTGATTGTATACTATATATGTAGAACGTGAGATGAAAGCATTTCTGCTAGATTGATATCTATTTGTACTTAGACATTATTATAATATCAGCTTGATATTGCTTTGTCAAGGATGTTGGATTCTCATAAGGGAAAAACCCGTTCTGTATTCACGGCGTGGTCTTATGAGATATCATATACCTGTTTAAACTGCTTTACTCACACCAGTCACATGACTGACCCAGAGTTTATTTTGTTTGTTTTCCCTAAACTATTGGGTGCCTAAATTTGTACGGGCAGTCAAGTAGTCGGGATTTATAGATATACTTGGAGAGCTTGGAACAGGAGGCTTCAAGATTTTATAGCTATTGTTTTTCCGCTGTGTTGTAAGTGCTGTACTCTGACAAGTGCTATTGTATACATAACTGTTATATTTCAAAGTTATGATATATATTATATGTTATTCGTTCCGCTGTGAGATTCGTGTTACTCTGATGATGTAAGTTCTTCTTTTCTTCTTCTATTCTAAGTTTCTATCTTATCTATTCTAATCCTCTAATTTCTTTCATTAACTATCCGCTATTTTCGACTCTTGATGTTCGATATGTGTTGTATATCAGATAATCAAAGTCGCTAAAATTTCGAGTCGTTACAGGCAGTGTTTTACTTAGTTACTTAGGCACAAAGAAACCTACTTATTCAATATGCAAATATCAATGTTTTACTTATATTTTGAAACTTTACTGATCTTATTGGCACAAATCCTGGGACAAAATGTAATTTTTTGTTGACGAGTATTATAAGTATTTTAAATGGTCGAATTTCAAACATGCGGCAGTGTTTTACTAATTACTTAAGCACTAAGAAACCTACTTATTCAATATGCAAATATCAACCTTTTACTAATATTAGATTTTTTTGTACTTATTGACATCAACTTTAGGTCATATACTGGAAATGACAGCAATTGTGTTTAAGAGGAAAATATTTGCCTATATGAGATTGGTACAAATATAAAGACATAATTGTTGTCATGGAATATAATTTGTTTAGCTATCTCTTAGTTTTCTACATTTATATAACATGGTAACATAGTAACAAGCATGGAAAAAGTAACGCATAAAGGAACTCAAAACATAATGAAAAAAGGGTCGCTGAGCACAACTATCTGGTGCAAAAATGAATGAGTACAACATTTAAGAGTTCATGAGATCCTCACGCAAGAAGAAGGAAGTCTGGATGCATGATGCATGGTGTAGTGCACAAAAATGGTAGAAGACGGGGACATGGGAGAAGAGAAAGGAGATGGGATCGGAAGAGAAGGTGAGGTAAACATGTAGATCTGTGTTTTTGTCAATACCAGGCTCACGGTTGGCAATACATAACTATACATATATATTCAATCAAACTAAATTAGCTATACATTCACAGAAGGGAATTCAACGTGAAAATGGATTCATCTGGTCTGTTGCAGGGGTATGCGAAGGTCTGTGGTATGGGCATGGACGTGAAAAAGTGTATTCACATGTTTAAGATGAAAAGAAGAGGGGCACAACATGTTACTCAAATGAAAGAAGAGAGAGTAGTAGAAGGAATCAGAAGAAAGGACGGCAAGAAATGGGAGTAGAAAAGGGCACATGCATAGGCTAGACTAGGTTACTTGGGTTTGGCCGTATTAATTTTATAAAAGGAAACTGGGCCGCAGTGCTGGGCCGAAGAAGTAAAAGGATGTTTTTTTTAAAATCCTTGAGTTTTAATTAAAAGCATTATAATTTAAGGGAATGGGGAAACATGTTAAGCAAATCGACCGAAAATATTGGGGTTAAGCGGACTTAGATTGTGTTTTGGTCTATTAAGTTATCAAATTGGATTAAATTGAGTTAAAATAGAAGTTATAAATAAATATATAAAAAAACCAGTAAATAAAATAATAACAAAGGATCGGAAATCTGCTGAATAAGTTCATAATTGCAATATAAACGTTATCGTGTAAACCTGAGTTTGAAACGAAAACATTTATATATATTCACGGTCTATCAAAAAGAAATAGATGTATAAATAGAATCGATTAAATTATCTCCATAGGATCTGGATAAAAAACAATTGTGAAGTAAACCGTTATCCAAGGTCAGATATTTCAAACTAGTATTAGTTTGAAATAAAACGTCGAATTATTTTTAGATGTTAATGTTGTGATAAACGTTCGTGGTTAATTTATCTGTTATGCTTTGAAGCAGCTAAAGCTTTTAAATTAGTTAAAATAAACATTGACACATTTTATTAAATTTTACTCATCTTATATTGATTGTTGTTCTAAATTTGTGCAAGTAAATTAAATTGAATTGACAAGTTACGTAAATAGATGTAAATAAATAGTTTTACTCATATACACTATTTTAATTTGATAGTTAAAACACCAACTATCAAATATTCCCTACGTATTAGTTCGAAGAGACCGGGATGGGAACTAGACCCAAAACCACTTTGAACTAATTTTACGTAAACTAACGTGCAATGATGTCTATAAGAGTTAAAGAATTGAAGACCGTAGATCTTCATGAGCAGTAGAAATACTTTTTGAAATTCTCTGGTTAGCCCGCAGAGATATTTCAGCTGTGATTGTACCATAAGTGAAATCTTCGGATTTGCAAGGACTACTCGCTACTGATCCGTGGGGTGATTCCTATATTGGATGTAGTAGAAGAGTGCCTTCGGTTCATCCTGTTCCTGGATAACTTGGATGGACGAATGTCTGACAGAGTATTTCCAACGGGTCACGTGCATTGATTTCTTCAAACGTGTCATAGTTGGGTAGCTTCCAACTAGGGTATTTTTGTGGATGTCAATTAGTGATATGTGACGGATCTGACGATGTGGCATTCAAAGTAAATGGTGGCCAGATGTTATAAAGGTAAATTATAACCTCAAGCCTCATCAACCAGGAAATGACAGAAATCGGGCAGGCAACATTGCTATGTGGGTCGCTCCCATTAGGATGTATAATCACTTATCTAGAGAAATTCCATTTCCTTCTTTAATCTAATTCGATGCTGTCCCTTTTGGGAAACGGTGGTTTGAGCCCAACCGTTGGTGATATACATTCGATATACTCAAGCGAAATGAGTGGTCGGTCATGTGTGGGCTGGGTTGTAAGACGTTCTTGTTGAACCCAGTGTATTACCCTCTAGAGATACACTATCGGCAGGTGGTTCCATACCTTCTCATAGTCGGAATCCAATCTCCAATAAGCGCCCGCGGTTTTGATTGTATACTATATATATGGAGCGTGAGATGCAAGCGTTCTGCTAGATTGTTATTTACTTGTATTTAGAAATTATTATAATACTAGAATGATATCGTTTTAAAAAACGATTAGGTTATCGTAAGGTAAAAATCCATCTGTGTTTATGTGTGGATCGGTCTTACGATTATCATTTATTTCAAAAGGATTTTTGAACATTAAATTAAACTGTTTAAAATCGTTTACTCATACCAGTCCCATGACTGGCCCAGAGTTTATTTTTCTGTGGTTCCCTAAACTCTTGGTTGCCCAAATTTGTACGGACAGTCAAGTGGTTTCAAGATTTTACAGATTCATTTGAAGGAGCTTAGAGCAGGAAGCTTCAACATTTGATATATAGTGTTATTTCCGCTGTATTGTATATGTTGTACTCTGATGATGCATGTAAGTGTAAATACTAGTTTTGTATTTCAAGTAATTTTATATAATATATTTTTCCGTTCCGCTGTGAGATTCGTGTTCACTTCGATTCTGATATGTTATGTTCTTCTTTTTCTTCTATTTTGACCTTTTTTCTTTCTATTTCTCACCATCAAAATTCTTTCTACTAATGATCTGTTAAATTCTGATGGTTGATTAGTCGATATGTGATAAAGGAAGCATATTAGTATCGATAATTAGGATCGGAACTTTCTCGGGTCGTTACATAATTACTTTGCCACTAAGCAACCTACTTATTCAACATGCAAATATCAATGTTTCATTTATATTTGGAAATGTTATTGATCTTATTGGCAGAAATCCTGAGATAGAACACTATTTTTTTTGTTGACGAGTATTGTAAGTATTTTAAATTGTAGAACTTCAAACATGCGACAGTGTTTTCCAGAATTACTTAGGCACTAAGCAACCTATTTATTCAATATGCAAATATATTTTTTCACTTATATTTGGAAACGTTACTGATCTTACTAGAACCAATCCTAGGACATACGCTATTTTTTATTGACAAGTATTATAAGTATTTTAAATGGTAGAATTTCAAACATGCGGCAGTGTTCTACTTAATTACTTAGGCAATAAGCAACATAATTATTCAGTATGCAAATATTATTCTTTTACTGATATTAGAATTTTTGTTTGAATTTTTTTGAACTTATTAACAGAAATTTTAGGTCAAAGCGGAACTATTTAATGATGAGTATTATAAGTATTTTAAATGGTAGAATTTCAAAATTGTGGAAGTGTTTTACTTAATTGCTTAGGCACTAAGCAAACAACTTATTCATTATGCAAATATCAATGTTTCACTTATATTTGGAAACTTTATTGATCTTATTGGCACAAATCCTAGGAGAGAACACAAATTTTTGTTGACGAGTATTATAAGAATTTTAAATGGTAGAGTTTCAAACAAGCGGCACTGTTTTCGTTAATTACTTAGGACTAAGCAACCTACTTAATAAAAATGCAAATATCAATCTTTTACTAATATTAGAAAAAAAAAAAAAAATTCGAACTTATTAGAACAAATTTTAGGTCAAAGCGGTATTATTTTATGATGAGTATTATAAGTGTTTTAAGTGGTAGAATTTCAAACTTGTGGTAGTATTTTACTTAATTACTTAGGCACTAAGCAACCTACTTATTCAATATGTAAATATCAATGTCTCACTTATGTTGGGAAACTTTATTGATCTTATTGGCGTAAATCCTCGGAATGAACACTATTATTTTGACGAGTATTATAAGTATTTTAAATGGTAGAATTTCAAACATGTGACAGTATTATACTTAATTACTTAGTCACTAAGCAACTTACTTATTCAATATGCAAATATCAATGTTTTACTTATATTTGGAAACATTATTGATCTAATTGGCACAAATCCCAAGACAGAACTGTAACATCCCAGATTTTTGACTGCTATCGTAACACAATTAATTTGGATTATTTTAATAATAAATTGTGAATAACAAATATTTAGAAAAATTCCAAATATTTATATATTATGGTTTAAAATATTTTACCCATCGTATGTATATATGTATATAATAGCAACAAGAAATGTTTGGTCATTTTGCTTTGTATTTTAAAAAGGTAATTTAAACTTTGGTTAAAAATAATAATATTAGATTTGAACATTCTAGAAAATTAAGAATAATGATTTGTTGGGTATATATGTCTATATATAATAATGTATGCAAGTAAACTTGGCTTCAACCTTTTTGTTTGCCTTAAAACTTGTTTAAAAATGTATGTAAAAATAAAACTGGGTTTATGTTTTGTTAGTTAATAAGAGTAAAATAAGTTCTTAGTATTAAAACTTTTAGCACATATATGTATAGTTTGATCATACATGTGCATATACAGCGAAACAACCCTTTTTCTAATGTATAGTGTAGGCACCCTGTCCATGCTCCTTACCAATGTGGAATTATAGACAGCACCATCACATTTCCTCTAGAATCAACATAAAGCCTGCAGCCTATATTTTTTAGCAAGTATTGCTTAAGGGCAAAGTAAAACTTTTTAAAATATATGGTTGCACATGGCCATTCTCTGCGCAATACTGGAAAGAATTCAGTGAGAAAAGTTTTCACACAACATCTCATCACAATCAACACAAGAGTAGTAACTACCCTATATATTTCCATGTGCACATATATGTTCTTCATCTAGTTGCTGTACAAACATAGGCTATACACAAAAAAATTAAAGCTCATTTGTAGAACATAGCGCTCCGTATCTACTTCACAGCTGTACAAGGACATATGCATCCTTAGCAACTAAGTATGGAAATATTTAAACCATTGGCACATATTGCACATGGCTATGTATATAGATAAAGTCAGCATAACCATTTGCCTAACTAAGTTTAGCTATTTGAACCTTCAGCACATGTCAAGTACACATTTACATGCATCACTTCATAGCTAGCCATAGCACTTAGGAGCTAAGTCGTCTTGGAAACATTTCATTTCACATGACTATACATGTACAGTCTACTTCATCCTTGCACATAGCCTT
Source organism: Allium sativum (assembly GCA_030737875.1). Taxonomy (NCBI): domain Eukaryota; kingdom Viridiplantae; phylum Streptophyta; class Magnoliopsida; order Asparagales; family Amaryllidaceae; genus Allium; species Allium sativum. The sequence goes on from CM060924.1 coordinate 247,267,519, forward strand.
TTCGAACCACATTTAAAGCCTGTCCTTACTACATCTCATACTTTAACTGCAAGTATCAGGTTGAATCTATATATACCCTGTATGCCCTCTCAACCATCACACACACTTTGTGACGACCCGCCCCACACCAACCGACATTTACTCCAAATGTGCGTTGTACACATGTCCAGTTAGCACGAGACGGTCGCCAAAGAAAGGAAAGAAGACGAAGAATCAACAAAGAACCTGTAGAATGTCTCACAACGCATAGAACAAAATATAATAACAACATACTTGACATAAAACAGGAGAGACAGTGCATAAGCTGAAAACCAGAACTAAGCATCATAGCAGCGGAAATCCAAAATACAGCTTATTACAACTTTTAAAATACTGTCTCTAAAGCAAAAGCAAGATAAAGAAGGTACGCTACTAATGCCCAAGTAGTGACCACCAACGACACAGGGAGAATATCTATATATCATACGTGGAAGCCTCCTGCTCGCCTCAGAATCAGCTAATCGCACATCACCAGCTAACCTGTCCCTAGTCTGCTCGTGTGAGCACCCAGAGTAATAAGAAGAGACATAAAACTCTGGGTCAGACATAAAGTCTGGTATGAGCGATAAGCATCTAAACATAACAATAACAGGTATACTAAACCATACCTGAACCTGGACCTGCAACCAAAGAGTTAGCACTACATACTGTACAACACTCTAAGGTGACATTTCAAATGGTGCAATGATAACGGGGGTGGGGGTGTGCATGTCATAGTGATGGCAAACAATCAAGCATAGCAACCATCCTCACATCTCTCTCACAGTGCGTAGAGCATATGATATTCACCACTTCGATAACCTCAACACCTTGCTATGATCACTTTGCCCCATGAAGTCATAAATGGCTTCACTGCACTGATAAATAGCTACTAATCCTTCGCTATGTCCACTTGCCCCATGGAGTTATTCACCCCATCTGCGCTGGCTCATAGCCTTACTAGATCTTTACTATGTCCAATTGCCCCATGGAGTTGTTCACCCCATCTGCGCTGGCTCATAGTCCTACTAATCCTTTACTCTGTCCACTTTGCCCCTCGAGTCATAACGACTCTACTGCACTGGGTCATAGTCTTACTACGATCACTTTGCCCCTCGAGCCATAGTGACACTACTGCACTGATAACGTAGTCCTATCATTCATGGTGAATCAAAGTTATGAACGTCGACAACTCCTTAGCACACGTCCTGCAGCAAAACCAAACCATGAAGTGAACTCATTGATCCCCAACTGGATCCTGAGCTCTAACTTCCATTTGGACTACCTTTGCATCTCGGGTTTTTGGTCTTCACCGGATTGGTTCGGATCGAAATACTCCTCCCTAAGAAATCGGATCGGTTCGGGTCCTCCAGCACAAGCCTTCCCCTCTGCTCCGGAACGGATCGGGTTCTCCATCACGCCATGGTTCGGAACATCGTCACCATCATCGGGTCGGGTCTCCAGGCTCAATCGCTACGGATCGGTTCGGAGGTAGCTAAACGGATCGGGTCGAGGTGGCACTTCAGATCGGTTCGGAGCGCGGGCTTCACCCTTTTTCCTCCAACGTTGGATCGGTCTCCATCTCCACGCGGATCGGGTCGGGGAGCTACTACATGTCACGAGAAGTGCAAGTGGATCGGAGCTTCTGAATTCGAGTGGGGGTTCGGATCGGGTCCTTTTCTCCATTCCGATCCGGATCGGATGTTTTCCTGCACTTTTTCCAACAAGCAGTTTTCGCCACTCGACGGCGTTTTCGACCATTCTAACTATTCTAATCAATCACAAAGCATACCATACAGTCATAGCAACATGTATAATCAACCACAAACACCAAAACATCAATATGATAGGTTAAAGTGGATCAAACATAGCCAAAATCCCATATTTTCCCTTAAGCATGTTTAGGTGAAACTAATGATAGGATTAGTAAAACTTAACCAAATTAACCCAAATTCATATCAGCGGTCTAAAACACCATTTAAGAATTTATAAATATTTTTCCAGAATTTATTAGTGTATAAATTCGCTAATCTTCACTAGTTACCCTTAATCAACCATAATTAGTGAGGAACTATGCAACTCACTCACCTTAGCCACAAATAAAACTTAGATCTGAAATAAATCTCCGATTTGGTGCGAATCCCAATGCTAAACAGCAGCTCTAATGTTGATTTTGTGTTGATCTCTCTTGATTTGATGTTGCTAAGCCCAATCTTCAAGTAGAAAGTGATTTGGAGGTGATTTAGAGGTTGGAGGCCATTTTTGGGGTTTCTTAGAGGTAAGTGGAGGCTAGAAAACTGAAATGGAATGAAACCCTAACTCATTTCAGCCCTCACCTAACTCTAATCCCGAAATGGGTCATGGGCCCATTCACTAATCACCCTATTTGGCCCGGTTAAGCAGTTTTTCACCTTCCAAACCTTATTTCAGCCATATCTCCCAAACGGTAAGTTCGTTTCTCGCATGTGACCACTCTACGGAAAGGTAAACCATCAAACGAATCTAATGGAAGTGGTTTCAGGTCAAAACTCCTTTCCAATCAAAAGTTATGGCCAAAACAAGATCAGCTAGGGGCAAAACGGTCATTTAAAATCGGCAAAAAATCATGAACATGGGAAATAACTCTAATGGTTGTTTCCCAAGGTTACATGACCATACAAATTCATATTGGAAAGAAATAAATATTCTACGATCCTCCGATGCGTAGAATACGGGTTGTTACATTCTCCCCCCTTAAGAAATTTCGCCCTCGAAATTTCCTAACCAAAACACACAAAGGGTCATGCATGCCTATCAGCCATAAAACAACAATCAAACATGCAAAATAGGCGAAACAAGTCTATCCTAGCATGCGGAATAACTAGATCACAAAGTAAATCTTACCAGGCAAAGAGTTCTGGATACGTCTTCCTAATGCTCTCCTCTGTCTCCCAAGTACAGTCATTCTCGTCCTCGCCCCACTGAACCTTGACTAGCTTCACCGTCTTCCTTCGAAGTTGCTTCGTATCGTGCTCGACAATACGAATCGACTTGCGGTTCCCAACCGCCTTGGGTTCCACTTCGAAGTCCTCTAACTGATCAGGTGAAATAGTCATATCTGGGTCGTGTACGAACTTCCTTAGCTGGGAAACATGAAATACGTTGTGAACTCCCGCAATCTTCTCTGGTAAGTCAACTCTAGACGCCAAATTCCCAACTTGCTCGAGAACTAGGAATGGATCAACGAATCTTGGTGCTAACTTGCCTCTCCTGCCAAATCGAATCACGCCCTTTAACAGAGAAATCTTCACAAACACCAAGTCACCAACGGAGAATTTTAAGTCTCTTCTCCTCTTATCAGCATAACTCTTCTGCCTATCTTGGGCAGCCTTCATTCGTTGCTGAATGATCTTGATCTTATCTGAGGTTTCTCTTACCACATCCGGTCCAAGCACAAACTTCTCACCGGTCTCTATCCAACATGATGGTGAGTTGCACGGTCTTCCATACAAAGCTTCATATGGAGCCATACCGATACTGGATTGGTAGCGATTATTATATGCAAACTCTACTAGATGCAAATGGTCGTCCCATGATCCACCAAAATCCAATATGCAAGCTCTCAAGAGATCTTCCAATATACGATTCACCCTCTCTGTCTGGCCGTCGGTTTGAGGATGATACGCGGTACTGAGATGTAATTCTGACCCCAAAGCCTCTTGTAAGCTCTTCCAAAATCCACTAGTAAACAACGGGTCTCGGTCACTCACAATGCCTTTGGGTACTCCATGAAATCTCACTACCCACTTCATATACAGTTCTGCTAACTTAGCTGCAGTTCTGTTTGACTTAACTGGTATAAATCTTGCACTCTTGGTCAATCGATCCACAATTACCCAAATGCTATCATGTCCCGATCTAGTCCTTGGTAACCCATCGATGAAATCCATCGAGACTTGCTCCCATTTCCATTCGGGAATTTCTAATGGTTGTAACAAACCACTAGGCTTTTTTTGCTCGGCTTTAACTAGCTGGCAATTCATGCACTTGGATATAAACTTCCCAACGTCTCTTTTCATCCCTTCCCAGTAGTAAGTCTGCTTCATGTCTCGATACATCTTGTTACCACCGGGGTGTATAGTCAATTTTGAGTGATGACATTCTCTAAGCACTTCATCCCTCAAACCATTCACGTTGGGTACAAATAGTCTTCCATTCTTTCTAAGCCGTCCTTCTCGATCAAGCCCATACAAAGTCATCTCCTTACCGTCGATATTCATCCCTAACTTGGAGATGATTTCCAATAGATTAGGATCGTCCCTCTGACTGGAACCAATCCGCTCAATCAAAGTGGGTCTGATCGTCAAACTAGCTAGCATTTCTGGATCCAATTCGCACTTTGGTCTAAAATCAAACCCTGCGATATACTCCAGTTGCTTCCATTCAAGAAACATAGTCCCTAAGCTGGCATGTCTCCTACTCAAGGCATCGGCTATCGCATTGCCTTTCTCAGGTGTGTATGCAATATCAAAATCATACAAAGCCAAGAACTCTAACCATCTCTGCTGATGGAGATTCAGGTCCTTCTGAGAGAAAAGATACTTTAACGATTTATGATCGGTAAACAACTCGAATCTTTCTCCCAAGAGATAATGTCTCCACATCTTCAGCGCAAACACGATCGCTGCCAATTCCAAATCATGGGTAGGATACCTTTTCTCATGTGGCTTCAATTTCCGACTAGCATAAGCTACAACTCTACCTCCTTGCATCAATACCGCACCTAGTCCGGTACCACAAGCATCCGTGTATACCGTCATCTCTTCATTCCCTTTAGGAATGACTAACACTGGTGCACGCGTCAACTTTTCCTTTAGACTCTTGAATGCATTCTCACACACTCCGTCCCAGACGAAGGCCTGATTCTTCTTAGTCAACTGAGTCAATGGTGTTGCTATCTTGGAGAAGTCCTGGATAAACTTACGATAATATCCAGCTAATCCAAAGAAACTTCATACGTCTGTTGCATTCTTTGGCACAGACCAATCCTGTACCGTAGCCACCTTCGCAGGGTCCACGGCAATACCATTCTCTGAAACAACATGGCCCAAGAATCTCACTTCCCTCCTCCAGAAGTGACACTTAGAAAACTTCGCTTTCAATTGGTGTTTCCTCAACACCTCCAACACTGTCCTCAAATGTTCCTTGTGTTCCTCCTCTGCCCTCGAGTAAACAAGGATATCGTCCACGAACACAAGAACAAACTTATTCAATTGATCTCTGAATACCCTATTCATAAGATCCACGAAGTATGCTGGTGCATTGGTCAACCCAAATGGCATAACCAACCACTCATAGAATCCAGACGGCGTCCTAAATGCCGTTTTCGAAACACTCTCATCTGCTACACGGAGCTGATGAAATCCTGTCGCGAGGTCCAACTGGGAGAACACTCTTGCTCCTTCCAGTTGATCAAACAAATCATCTATCTGTGGCAGAGGATACTTATTCTTCCTCGTCACCTTTTTCAACTCGTGATAGTCCATACACAAACGAAGGGAACCATCTGCCTTAGTGGCAAACACAACTGGTGCTCCCCACTCGGAGACACTTCTAATAAACCCCTTCTTCAAAAGATCGCTTACTTGCACCCCGAGCTCTCGCTGCTCCCTTGGTGCCATACGACGAAGTGGCATCACTATAGGTCTGGCATCTTTTACTAAATCAATACGGAACTCAATCTCTCGATGTGGTGGAAGCCCGGTCACCTCCTCGAAGACGTCCGGATACTGGCCAACCACGGGCACATCTGACAACTCATCATGCGGGATGTCGAGGGAATTTATAAAACTAGCCATTACCCCATCACTAGGTAGACTACTAAACACTACCCTCCGCCCACCATCCGCTCTAACTGTCACTAAAAAGCCCTCACAGTCTACCACCACCCCGTATCTTTGGAGCCAATCGACTCCCAATATAATGCCATACCCAGTAAAGCCTAAAACAAAGAAATCACAAACAAACATACATCCATGACTTGATAAGACCAAATTTCGGCAAATCATACTAAGGTTAGTCGAACCACCAATCGGGTTCATCACAACAAACGGTCTATCGACTATCTCGGGTTCCAGTCCCAACCTATCTACCAGGTCACTATATATGAAGGAACGAGAAGCCCCAGTATCAAACAAAACTCGAACTGGTACATCATAAATAGAAAGCATACCTTGAATAACGACATTCTTTCCTTTCTCCGCCGCAGTTGGGGCATTCGACGAAGAAGGAACAACATCGATAGCATATGCTTTCACAATCTGCTTCTCCTTAAGAGGTTGTGGACACTTGTCCTTATGATGTCCCACTTGCACTTCCTTTCCGCTGGCTTGGCCCGACATTCTTTAGCATAATGGCCCTTCTTACCACAGGTGAAGCACTCAACATCCTTCTTACTCTTTTTATGGCCATCCTTAGCTTGGTTATGTTTCCTCTTATTCTGAGAGTTATTCTTGCCTCCACCGCCCGCTTGCGGTTTTGGCCCTTCTGCAGATGCAGCCTCAGTCTTTGGCTTAGGGTAAAGACTCTCTGATCTCAAAGCTTTCCCCACAAACGTTTCAAAAGTCTCATCGATGTGGTTGATAAGCCTTTCCCCCAAGTATCCATTCAAACCAGTAATGAACTTCTCATTCTTCTTCTCAGGAGTATCGACAAAAGATATTCCATACTTCGACAAAGTGTCGAACTCAACAATATAGTCAAAGACAGCCCTACCATTCTGCTTGAGTTCCAAAAATCTCTTAAACAACACTGACTTCTGGGCAGCTGGAATGAACTTCTCGCTAAAGCGAGCCTTGAACTGATCCCATGTAACATGATCTTCTGGAGTAGCTGATCTAATGGCATTCCACCAATTCATCGCTCGCCCTTGCAGCTGACGAGACGCTAGCCTTCTCTTCATCGCATCCTCGAAACCCAAGTCGTCGAAGATACGATCACAGCTATCCAACCAATCCTGAACATCTGTGGCCGACTCCGTTCCATGGAACGGCTTCCCACCAAGGTTTGTGTAATCCTTGCAGAACTTGGCGAAATCGACCCTAGGCGCCTGCACTACTGGACCACCACCACCATTTCCAGGATTGGGAACTGTTCCCTGAACATCCCTAAGCATCTCCCTCATAAAGTTAGTGAACATTGTCCTCATGTCAGGAGCATTCCCATTACTGATCCCTCTACCAGCACCTCTTGCGTATCGGGTCATCGTTCAATCTGTAAATAGAAACGATTAACGACCCCATAGTGGTGCTAGTGCAGTACGACTTCATCCTTATACTACTAATAGTACATATATATGTAGCTTTTGAAAACCAAAGTAATCACATATACGCGCTCTCATATACGTATTATCTCTCCCTAGTGTCTTTCCCTAGGTTAACTACGCAACCTAGAGCTCTGATACCAAGTGTGACGGCCCGCCCCGCACCAACAGACATTTACTACAATGATGCGCTGTGCACATGTCCAGTTAGCACGAGACGGTCGCCAAAGAAAGGAAAGAAGACAAAGAATCAACAAAGAACCTGTAGAATGTCTCACAGCGCATAGAAAAAATATAATAACAACATACTTGACATAAAACAGGAGAGACAGTGCATAAGCTGAAAACCAGAACTAAGCATCATAGCAGCGGAAATCCAAAATACACCTTATTACAACTTTTAAAACACTGTCTCTAAAGCAAAAGCAAGATAAAGAAGGTACACTACTAATGCCCAAGTAGTGACCACCAACGACACAGGGAGAATATCTATATATCATACGTGGAAGCCTCCTGCTCGCCTCCGAATCAGCTACTCGCACATCACTAGCTAACCTGTCTCTAGTCTGCTCGTGTGAGCACCCAGAGTAATAAGAAGAGACATAAAACTCTGGGTTAGACATAAAGTCTGGTATGAGCGATAAGCATCTAAACAGAACAATAACAGGTATACTATACCATACCTGAACCTGGACCTGCAACCAAAGAGTTAGCACTACATATTGTACAACACTCTAAGGTGACATTTCAAATGGTGCAAAGATAACGGGGGTGGGGGTGTGCATGTCATAGTGATGGCAAACAATCAAGCATAGCAACCATCCACACATCTCTCTCTCAGTGCGTAAAGCATACGATATTCACCACTTCGATCACCTCAACACCTTGCTATGATCACTTTGCCCCATGAAGTCATAAATGGCTTCACTGCACTGATACATAGCTACTAATCCTTCGCTATGTCCACTTGCCCATGGAGTTATTCACCCCATCTGCGCTGGCTCATAGCCTTATTAGATCTTTACTATGTCCACTTGCCCCATGGAGTTGTTCACCCCATCTGCGCTGGCTCATAATCCTACTAATCCTTTACTATGTCCACTTTGCCCCTCGAGTCATAACGACTCTACTGCACTAGATCATAGTCTTACTACGATCACTTTGCCCCTCGAGCCATAGTGACTCTATTGCACTTATAACGTAGTCCTATCATTCATGGTGAATCAAAGTTATGAACGTCGACAACTCCTTAGCACACGTCCTGCAGCAAAACCAAACCATGAAGTGAACTCATTGATCCCCAACTGGATCCTGAGCTCTAACTTCCATTTGGACTACCTTTGCATCTCGGGTTTTTGGTCTTCACCGGATTGGTTCGGATCGAAATACTCCTCCCTAAGAAATCGGATCAGTTCGGGTCCTCCAGCACAAGCCTTCCCCTCTGCTTCAGATCGGATCGGGTTCTCCAGCACGCCCTGGTTCGGATCGTCGTCACCATCATAGGGTCAGGTCTCCAGGCTCAATCGCTACGGATCGGTTTGGAGGAGGCTAAACGGATCGGGTCGGGGTGGCACTTCGGATCGGTTCGGAGCGCGGTCTTCACCCTTTTTCCTCCAATGTTGGATCGGTCTCCATCTCCATGCGGATCGGGTCGGGGAGCTACTGCATGTCACGAGAAGTGCAAGTGGATCGGAGCTTCTGAATTCGAGTGGGGGTTCGGATCGTTTCCTTTTCTCCATTTCGATCTGGATCAGATGTTTTCCTGCACTTTTTCCAGCAAGCAGTTTTCGCCACTCGACGGCATTTTCGACCATTCTAACTATTCTAATCAATCACAAAGCATACCATACAGTCATAGCAACATGTATAATCAATCACAAACACCAAACATCAATATGATAGGTTAAAGTGGACCAAACATAGCCAAAACCCCATATTTTCCCTTAAGCATGTTTATGTGAAACTAGTGATAGGATTAGTAAAACTTAACCAAATTAACCCAAATTCATATCAGAGGTCTAAAACATCATTTAAGAATTTATAAATATTTTTCCAGAATTTATTAGTGTATAAATTCGCTAATCTTCACTAATTACCCTTAATCAACCATAATTAGTGAGGAACCATGCAAATCACTCACCTTAGCCACAAATAAAACTTAGATCTGAAATAAATCTCTACGATTTGGTGCGAATCCCAATGCTAAACAGCAGCTCTAATGTTGATTTGGTGTTGATCTCTCTTGATTTGATGTTGCTAAGCCCAATCTTCAAGTAGAAAGTGATTTGGAGGTAATTTAAAGGTTGGAGGCCATTTTTGGGGTTTCTTAGAGGTAAGTGGAGGCTAGAAAACTGAAATGAAATGAAACCCTAACTCATTTCAGCCCTCACCTAACTCTAATCCCGAAATGGGTCATGGGCCCATTCACTAATCACCCTATTTGACCCGGTTAAGCAGTTTTTCACCTTCCAAACCTTATTTCAGCCATATCTCCCAAACGGTAAGTCCGTTTCTCGCATGTGACCACTCTACGGAAAGGTAAACCATCAAACGAATCTAATGGAAGTGGTTTCAGGTCAAAACTCCTTTCCAATCAAAAGTTATGGCCAAAACAAGATCAGCTAGGGGCAAAACGGTCATTTAAAAATCGGCAAAAAATCATGAACATGGGAAATGACTCTAATGGTTGTTTCCCAAGGTTACATGGCCATACAACTTCATATGGGAAAGAAATAAATATTCTATGATCCTCCGATGCGTAGAATACGGGTTGTTACACACTTACACTAAATCACATACAAACTAGAGAGAAGAACCTGAGAACTCATGGTAGCAAAACAAAGAAAGAAAAGCAGTAAACATGGGATATACGGTGAGTAAACTCTGTTTTCTCCTTTGGAATCTTTTACGGGTGGATGTATATAATACTAGTATATATATAGATAGATGCATATGTATTCAAGTTGAATGGTACTTATTTTTTTATTTAAATTTGGAATCAATACGGAAATCTGTAGCATTGAAAAAAATAATATAAGAAGTAAACATAGATGAGAAACTTACTTTTCCCATTTAAATCTAGTGTTACTTGAAAGACATAATGGTTCAAACTCATGTTTAATACTTCGGAATGTCAATGAATCAATGCGGTCATCATGTTAGAGAAATAAATCAAAAGCCTGGAAACAATATACGAACAGGCTCTGTTTTGCTCTTGCAAACAAATTACAGTGAACAGTAAAAAATGGAAATGCTTTATCATGATAACCTGGGAATTTTACATTTGTGAGTAAATGTCTTCTCTTTGTTTTATTCTTATGTACATGTGAAGAAATTATAGTGGCCTTTCATGCTGGACGCAAAACATGGAACAGAGTAAAGCCTGTAGCATAGGACTGGAATGGTGAACGAAAACGGAATGAGTAAACATCCTCTGTTAGTTATTTATAATATAGTTGTATTGATATTTGGTTTTACATGGGAATTAGTTAACCAATTGTACATGTTAAAACCGGAAGCATATATATATATATATATATATATATATAAAAGTTAAAAGCCACCATAGGCAAAACCATGGAACAGTGAGTGATAAGTGGGTAAACTATTTCTCTTTTAGTCATTTTATACATTGATTATGTTAATATAAATAAACCTATACACGTACATACAATAGGGGTATAAATGTTTTTGAATGAAACCTGGAAATACACAAATACTGGAAGCAAAGCTGAAAACAAAAGAATTAAACCCAGTGTTTTGTATTCAGTATGTTTTCAGCATTTAAAAAAAGAAAAACAAAACAAACGAAAGACAGAAAGGAAAGGGACATTGGGAAGAGAAGGGGGCTTGCGCTTTCACCTGTAGTGGTGTGGAAGGGTTGCTGTGGAGCTGTGTGAAATGGTTGCTATGCGAAAACAAAGCCCATTTTTTTAAGAAAAAACCCCTTAAAAATCAATAACTCTAAAGTCTAGGGGGTTTACATATCAGAGTAATAGGTCCGTGACAATCTGTAGTGGCAGCGTGGTTTGCGGGTAGTGGCGCGACGGTCGTCAAGTGATCGGAACAACGGTGCACGTGCACAGTGCACACTATGCGGTACAGAAGAAAACAACAGTATATAAAATAAATAAAAAATACTATGAGTAAAACAAAGAATAGAGATTTGTAAAGCATGTGTGATGGAGGTGTAATGACCCAGATTTCCGTAACATCGAAGTTGACTATATACATCATACGTCCAACCCAAATATCACAAAAATACGAAACATTTTTTTTATAAGAAAGAGGTAGAAGAAGAACAGAACTAACAACACAGAATCTCACATCGCAGCGGAACAAAATATAATATATCACATCTTTGAAAATACAAAATCTTAACTGTATAACATACACTTATCAGAGTACAACACTTACAACACAGCGGAACAACACTATAACTAAATAACGCTGAAGCCTCCTGCTCCAAGCTCCTTTAGATATATCTGAAAAATCCTGAACTACTTGACTGCCCGTACAAATTTAGGCACCCAAGAGTTTAGGTAGAACAAAACAAATAAACTCCGGGTCAGTCATGGGACTGGTATGAGTAAACAGTTTCAGAAAACTAAATGATATCTCATAAGACCACGCCTTATAACACGGAACGGGTTTTTCCTTTATGAGAATCCAACACTTGATTTAACTTTCAAAAATCCCTTTGAAAGGAACTATAATCTTTATATCAAAACTCTTTTGATATTATAATAATGTCTAAATCAAGTAGATAACAATCTAGTGGAACGTTTGCATCTCACGTTCCACATATACAATATACAATCAAACCGCAAGCACGTATTGGGTAATGGATTTCCAACTATGACAAGGTATGGAACCACCTTCCGCTGGTATATCTCTAGAGGAGAATACACCGAGTTCAACAAGAACATCTTGCAACTCAGCCACACATGACCGACCACTCATTTCGCTTGAGTGTATCGAATGTATATCACCAACGATTGGGATCAGCAACCGTTTCCCGAATGGGACAGCATCGACAATAGATTTTTAGAAGTAAATGAAACTCTAGATCAGGTGATTATACACCCTAATAGGTGCGACCTACATAGCCATGCTGCTTGCCCGATTTCTGTCATTTACCGGTTGATGAGGCTAGAAGCTACGCTTTATCATCACACCAGATTCACTTCGAATGCCACATCGTCAAATCCATCAAATCACCGATTGACGTCCTCAACAGTACATTATGTGTTAGCTAAAAGAAGTTTCCTTCTCCGCTTCCACTCTTGGTACGGTTGAAGAAATCAATGTACGTGACCTTTCTGGAAATACTCTGTCAGACATTCATCCATACAAGTCACCCAGGAACAGGATGAACCGAAGGCACGATTTCTATTAATAGAAAAAGTCCTTGCACTCTACTCCGTCTTCGATTATCTTTATATAATCTGATTCGCACGCTACTGCCAATACGGAGTGGTTCTTCGGATAATAATCCAACCGGTCTCTCCATATTGACAACGATGGTCAAAACTTCGATAGTCTGTGATTTAACTATCGAATAAAAACAAGTGTTTCGATAGTCGATGATTTAACTATCGAATAAAAACAAGTGTTCATCCAATTATTAACCAATTACTAAGCCCTTAATTAATATTCCATTAATTAAATCTCTTCTCTATTTCTTATCAATATTTGTTAACCAAATATTTTCAATAACCATATTGGCCTTATACGTTATTTGGAAAACATTTCCATATATCGCCTTCTTTTATTTTCTAAACTTTAGAAAATATATGTTATTTATAATTGGAAAATATTCCAATTACTTATCTCTTTTCCAATCTCGTTTATTCCTATACTTAGGAAATATTTATTATTCTATTTCCCAGCTTACACTTATTTGGGTTAAAACGGATGTTGTGTAAAACATCGTTACGACAACCCAAATACTATATTCAACTAACTCTTATCTAACATTGATCTTCGAGCCTGAATCTTACTGTTCATTTGTTAATAATGCAATCAATCAAGTTGGGGTATAACTACCTCTCAGACCTTGACTGAATAACATTTATAACGTCAAAACAGATAAGACTACTTACTCGAACAATCAATACTATACAACTACTTCTTCACTTTTAAACACATATAAACTTTCTCTTCTATTCTTTCGAGATTTTATTCCTAGTCTTCCTTTTTGATTATACTATTCTATTTCTAAGTTCATTTCCTTATCGACTTCTATATATATCGATACGTTGATTTCTAACTATCAAATTATCTTAAAAAATATTCTATCTCCTTAAATTCCCGGAAAAATTCGCCATAACCTCCTTTGTACCGAGAGCATCGGGAAATTTCAAATAGCTTTCCCGGTCCTTCTCATCTCAAAAGAAAAAGAAAAAGCCAAGCGGCTTGCCGATACGGCGCATAAAATCTCATATATGAATTAAATACGTACCATTTTGTCGGGCATTCTATTTATTTCACTTCTATACTTTATTCCATACCTGTCTCCTGTATATTTATACCTGCTCAATCTATTTAACTATACCAAATCGTTTTAACTCAATTTGTTAATTAAATCTGTTACTTAACTTTTCAGTCTATTTCACCTTCATATTTGAACATGACATGTTCAAATATATTTTAACTGCATATTAACAAATTCTAATTATACTCATACTCTCGTTCCCTTATCGACTTCTTTTTCAAATTCCAATTCAATTTTATTTGAATTCTTTTTATTTAAAGTACATTTGAATTCTATTTTCACATTCTATAGTTTAAAGTACATTTGAATTCTATATTCAAATTCTATAGTTTAAAGTCCATTTGAATTCTATATTCAAATTCTATAGTTTAAAGTCCATTTGAATTCTATTATTCAAATTCTATTTGAATTCTATTTGAATTCTATATTCAAATCTATTTCAAGTTCTATTTGAATTCTCTTTTCAAATTCTATATTCAAATCTATTTGAATATCTCTTTTCAAATTCTATATTCAAATCTATTCGAATATCTCTGCATTTCTTTATAAACAATGTTTATAACTTTACTTAAAATCCCCCATTACATATTTATAAACAAAGTTTATAAATTCAATTCAAATCCCATATTTTCATTTATAAACAGAGTTTATAAATTCGATTCAAAACCCACCTTTCATTTATAAACAAAGTTTATAAATTCGATTCAAATCCCATACTTCATTTATAAACAGTGTTTATAAATTCGATTCAAAACCCACCTTTCATTTATAAACAAAGTTTATAAATTCAATTACTTGTTTTATATACCTTCAAAACAAGTTAATATTTTCTATAGTTTTATTTAAAATTCAAATTCTATTTATAAAAATAGAATTCCCTTCCTAAACCTCAAATACCCTTTTCGATATTTTTATAAATCAATATTCAAGCTCTAGTGGTATTTTCAACAATCAAATCAACCAATTTTCAATCACTTGATTTTTAACACATCATATAGGAATATATATATGAAATCAAACAAACAACAAACAGATAATATATTTTTGAGGAATCCAGTTGGATTCCTCCAACCTGTTTTCCTGCATCCACAGATGTTAGTCAACATAGTAATACCCATCCTGCTTCGAGGCAGAATATCGCGGTATAGAAGGTCATCCACTAATCATAGCGTGGGGCGTATAGGGTAATCATCCGCTAATGAAACCGCGGGCATCCGCTAATGATACTGCGGGAATCCAACCAATTATCAACCCAATATATATATATACCCTAAATGACTAATATATATTTTAAAACAATCAAACAACATTCAGACAAGCACAGACAATTATTTTTAACTATATAAAAATAATTTAATAAAAATTGAGATTTACTCACCGATGATTTTTTTATCTGCGATCCATTCTGATTTTCAATCTGTATCGTTGTAGCTACGAAACTCGAGTTGAATCCGTCTTGTACCTTAATTACTTAATGATTTTGCAAATCCTCTTCTTCTTGGCATTTCATCGAACGCTTGATGTTCATCACTGGTGCTTCGTCATTTCTGCATCTGCGCCCATACTGACCAACTGCAGACCCTCCTGCAACCAACAGGCCTTGCCGCTTCAACCTTTACTCCACCATCTCGATCACTGCCTGATCTGCTCTGCCCATTCATCACCTCCAAGATCTGTACATCGCTTGACCATATACATCGTGAGTTTCCCAAAACACTTGGATATAGAAAACCGTGACTTCCTGCTAGTGCGACTAATTTCCCAGACCCGTTCACAGCTTTATCTCCAGGAAACCCGAACTCCATCATTGTCTTACATCTGCCTGTCGCGACCCCTCTTTGCTACCGGAATCTCCTTCGATTTCATCTACTATTGGGTTCTCAAAGGACAAGGTGTCTAATTCCTTTTGGTTTCGAGATTGAGGAAAGGGGCGTCGGAAGTTCTTATTCGATTTTTACAGAACAACGAGGTAGTACAGTTTTTGATTTGAGGAATTTAGAAGAAAGGCATAGCCTGGAGGAGCGTCGGCTATGAGAAAAAGGATCGCCATTTATTTGAAAGCTTTGATTTTAACATCTCGATTCATTTTATAGATGTATATATATAAGGACGGATCTGAATCCACTTCACTGGAAATGAATGAAGACAACGAGGCCATTTAAATTTCTTGCTTTTGTTTTGTTCAGAACCAATTTAAACGAGAGGTTAAAATAGAAGAAGGGGAAAAAGACATCGTGTTTTACTTATAGACGAGGAATACGTCAGTTTGAAGGAATTATATTATTTTATTTATTCTATTTATAATTAAATTAAACTGGTATCCTTTAATTTAAAATACCCATGGTGCCAAACTCCTTTCTGAACCCAACAACTGACGATTTTAGGGTAATACCCCTGTTGCGAACACACTGGGATAGGTCACGAAGTCCAATTCGATCATCTGAAGGAGATATTAATTTAAATCAATATAAATTAATTTCAGACAATTTATTCTCCTCGATAATAAATAAATATTATTATCGTTATAAATTCAAATAGAATTTCATATTTATTATTTGAACTGTTTTCAATTCAAATTAAAATTTGAATTCAACTAAATCCATTTTCGTATTCTGTTATTTAATATATTCGATTTTAAATCGAAATTGATTATTAAACTAATAACATAATATAAAATTCCATTTATATTATCCCCCCAATATTTAAATTAAATATTAAATATTCAAAAATTAACCCATAAGGATCCGGGTCATTACAGGAGGAATCCTCATAACAGTTTGAGAGTGATTCAGAAGCTCGGTGCACTTTATTTCAAAAGTAGGTCTCTGTCTTTTTTCTTTTTTTTTCTTTTTTGACATTTGTTTTTAGCTGATACCGATAATACACAAGCATATATTCTGTGATTCCCTTGTGCATGCGAAGTGAATTGTTTAACCAGTCTGGAGTATTTTGCTTCGCTAACGTTTTGTTATAAGGGATGCTGCTGAAGCTTGGTGGTGAAATTAATAGTTGGCATGGGTATGGTGTACATAAATGTTTTGGGCATGGAAAAGAAAAACAAACAAAGAACGAACAGAAAAGATAAAAAGAGAGATGATGTAGCAGGTCAACAAAACTAAGGGAATGAGGAAGTTTATAGCAGTAGAAAAACGATGTACCATCAGTCATCAGTAAAAGTATGGGAAGGAAAGAAGTAATAATAATAAAAAAAGGAAAGATAGACAAACAATGGAAAGAGGGGAAGGGGTGCTTGCGTTTCCTCCTGAAGCCATGCATGCGCATTTGTTGCTGTGGGAATTCATTTGACCTGGGCTAAGTCCATCCTTTTATACATAAATAAAAAAGGGAAATTCGAAAGGGAATTAAGTCTAGAGCACGTTATTTTTGAGAGATGTATTAGGAGTGACAACATTCATTAAATAGATTTAATTAATGGTGGAATTAAGTGGTGCAACACGTTTTATTTTTGAGAAATGTATTAGCAACGTCAACCGTCATTAAATTGATTTAATTAAACGGTGCTTTTAATACCAAATACCATTTAAAATAAATCGAACATAAATTAGTTGTGATCTAAGTTAACACGTAAACTATGGACCAGTAATAATCTGTAACGCAGTAAATACTGAATCGTTTGTTCAATTAAATTACTTATTTATTTTAGTTGTATTTAATTAGTTGATCAAATATTTTATTGACACCATGTTAGTGGAAATAAACATCGTTCCACTATATAATTGATTGACTGGATTGTTTGAATACCTTGTTAGTAGAGAAATAAACACCATTTTGCTATTTTATCAGTTTGACATATTTTATCAGTTAATATATGTGTTGAGGTATTATCAATTAATAATATCGAATTGAATTTGTATGATTGTTCGTGCAAATTGGGTTAACGACTTGTATGTCATCAGTTATAAGAAATGTTATATACTGTTGGGACTGCTAAGTTATATTTCTGTAAAGTAACTTAAAAATGAACTCGAGATTTGATAACTGGATATAAATTGTTTTTATGAAAAACAATTAAGTGGATTATTATAAAATAATTATATTATTAATTAATTTAAAAAGGGAAGATTTATGTGTAATCAGTTAATCAGTTTTATTGATGAAAACCCATTGTTTTAAAAAGGGAATTAATTATTAAATTAATTAATAGAAATGGTTCTGACAAATGATGAAAATCTTAATAATATTTTATTAAGTTAAGATATGTCTTAAATAAACAGATTTAAGTTGATAAGGTAGTTAAATAGAGAATTGGATATGTTACCCAAGATAATAATTTGACTAAATTAATCTTTTAATTTAGTAGGTTTTAAAGATAATTTGATTATCGGAGAATAAGGATATCAAGACGATTATTTGGATCAAATTCCCTAAATTGATATTTAAGTTAAGTTAACTTAATCAATGGTTCAAAACAACAACGTTGTTTTGAAAGTGGTTTAAGATTTAAACATTAAATTAAATTTACAAATCCTGCTTTGTCAAATATTTTGGATATCGAACTTCTACGAATCTTGACGATAAGAATGATTTCGACTCAAGGTCTGAGAGGTAATTAAAATACCCTAACTTGGACGATTTCACTATTGTTCGATAGATCGTATTTGTTTGTGTTTGAAATGAGTGTTGGAGTTGAATATCGTTTTCAGTTATAGAAACAGATATTCAAGAACAAAATTATCACGTAAGTTTGATAATAAAATTTTCTAAATTAGTTAATACTTACGTATTCAAATAAATATACATACAAAGTCAATATTTGTATAATCTAAGATTTATATAAATTAATCTTAGCAGATCCGACGGAGTTAAATCTGTTTGTTTATTTTATTTGATAGTTAAATCACCGACTATCAAAGCTGGACCTTTTCATTATCGTTTCGAAGAGACCGGAATCTAATTCCACTTCGATTCGATATATACGTTTCGAGTCAGAAATTATTGAAGATCACTGAAGATAGAGTTATGCAAGGGTTATTCTGTCGAACCTAGGTAGAAAATGCCTAAGATGGATCTACAGGATAGTGCCTTTAGTTTATCCAGTCCCAGGATAACTTGTATGGACGAGTGTCTAACAGAGTATGCCTAATAAATTGCGTAAGTTGATTTCTTCAAACGTATTTACGTTTGGTGGCGGAGAAATTCGTTTCTCTTAGCTTTATATCCGGTATATTTTTGGGGAAATCAATTTGTAATTTGGCAGGTTTGACGATGTGGCATTCAAAGAGAATGAAGACTTGTTATATCTAGTGGTAAGTTCAGCCTCAAGCTTCACAACCGGGAAATGACAAAAATCGGGTAGGCAACATGGCTATGTGGGTCACTCCCATAAGGGTGTATTGTCACCTATCTAGAGAAATTTCATTTGCTCCTTTATTCTATTCGAGGCGTTCCCTTTTCGGGAAACGGTGGGTAGCTCCTAACCGTTGGTGGCAATATATTCGATACACTCAAGCGAAATGAGTGGTCGGTCATGTGTGGGCCAGGTTGCAAGACGTTCTTTTTGAACCCAATCTATTCCCCTCTAGAGATACACTATCGGAATGTGGTTCCATACCTTTTCATAGTCGGAATCCAATCTCCAATAAGCGCCCGCGGTTTTGATTGCATACTATATACGTAGAGCGTGAGATGCAAGCGTTCTGCTAGATTGATATTTATTTGTATTTAGACATTATTATAATATCAGAAGAATATTGCTTTCAAAACGTTTTGGGTTATCATAATGTAAAAACCATCCATGTTTATGTGTGGATCGGTCTTACGATAATCTTTTCTTTCAAAATGTTTTTG
Source organism: Allium sativum (assembly GCA_030737875.1). Classification (NCBI taxonomy): domain Eukaryota; kingdom Viridiplantae; phylum Streptophyta; class Magnoliopsida; order Asparagales; family Amaryllidaceae; genus Allium; species Allium sativum. The sequence continues at coordinate 247,287,141 of CM060924.1, forward strand.
AAAGTTAAACAAGTGTTTGGATTCTCATAAGGGAAAAACCCGTTCCATTTTTATGGCGTGGTCTTATGAGATATCCTTTATCAAATCAGTTTGTTTTAAAAATCGTTTACTCACACCAGTCCTATGACTGACCCAGAGTTTATTTTCTATGTTTTCCCTAAACTCTTGGGTGTCCGAATTGGTACGGGCAGTCCAATTGTTCAAGATTTTACAGATTTTTTCTGAAGGAGCTTGGAGCAGGAGGCTTCAGCGTTAGACATATAAAGTTTATTCCACTGTGTTGTATATTTAATGTACTCTTATGATGTATGTAAGTCCAAATACTGTTGTATTTCAAAAGTGATTATTTATATATTATATTTAATTCCGTTGCGTTGTGAGACTCTGTGTTTATGTTCAGTATGATCTTCTATCTATTTTCTTCTATTCTAATTTTCTATCTTTCTATTTCTTATCCTCTAACTTCTTTCTATTAATGATTCGTATTTTCGTGCAATTCGGGTTGGACGTGAGTTGTATTCAGTTAGATCAAATGGTACGGATTTTCGGGTCGTTACATTTGGTATCAGAGATGAAGGTTGAGTAGTAACCTTGGCTCTGTGGCGTAACTCGATAAAGATGGGATTAGTAATATCCTAGATTGAGTTTGAGTGCATATATATATGAGCGTGTATTTGTTAATTAATATAAAAACTATTTTTATATTGTGTTGATTGGTTTGTCGAGTGATTTAAAAATTTTGGTCGATGCAGGGTGCACACTGTATCGATAGGTGTTTCTAAACTCTTGAGCAGAACAATTCGACACAGTATTGTTTTAAGATGGGTAAATGAAATATTTTTTCCCAAATTATATTTTGTTATAAAATAATAATTTTCTGAAATTATTATTATATATGGATGTGTCGATGGTTGTTATTATAATCTGATAGGATTATAAACAGTAAAGTGATTATATATTGAACCTAGTTAGATTGTATAAGAATAAGTTACGAATAAGATAAATTGAAGAATTGTTTGAGAAAACAAGATATTTTGGGAAAATTCAAAAGTTTTGAATTTAAAATGGAATCAAGATATGTGATTTCAAACTGGTTTAGAATAAAACCGAAAATTTGGATTCTGGAATTTTAATTGGGGTTAAGAAATTGGAACCTGATTGGAGATTGGTTAAGTTAACTGATTTTGTGAGTATTAATCTGATGTTGATTTCGGTCTTCGGGGTTAATACTTAAAAGATTATTTTTTTACTGATTCATAGTCAGGGTCTGATGAATGTTGTATTGTTTGTATTGATTGCTAGGAAATGTTTTGATAAATAACCTATGTGGTTTGGATGCCTTGTTTGTCGTGATCGTTAGGGGATGACCCATGATTGTTTTCTGTATAAATCTATAACTATAGATATAAATGGAATCTCCTCGTTACTCTGAAATTTCGGGGACGAAATTCTTTTAAGGGGGTAGATTGTAACATCCCAGATTTTTGACTGCTATCATAACAAAATTAATTTTGGATTATTTTAATAATAAATTGTGAATAAAAAATAGTTAGAAAAATTCCAAATATTTATATATTATGGTTTAAAATATTTTACCCATCGTATGTATATACGTATATAATAGCAACAAGAAATGTTCAGTCATTTTTCTTTGTATTTTAAAAAGGTAATTTAAACTTTGGTTAAAAATTAGATTTGAACGTTCTAGAAAATTAAGAATATTGATTTGTTGGGTATATATGTCTATATATATAATAACGTATGCAAAAAAACTTGGCTTTAACATTTTTGTTTGCCTTAAAACTTGTTTAAAAATGTATGTAAAATTAAAACTAGGTTTATGTTTTGTAAATTAATAAGAGTAACTTAGGTTTCTTAGTATTAAAACTTTTAGCACATATATGTATATTCTGATCATACATGTGCATATACAACGAAACAACCCTTTTTCCAATGTATAGTGTAGGCACCCTGTCCATTCTCCTTACCATTGTGGAATTGTAGACAACACCATCACATTCCCTCTTGAATCAACATAAAGCGTGCAGCCTAGATTTTTTTAGCAAGTATTGCTTAAGGGCAAAGTAAAACTTTTTAAAATATATGGTTGCACATGGCCATTCCCTGCGCAATACTGGAAAGAATTCAATGAGAAAAGTTTCCACACAACATCTCATCACATTCAACAAAAGAGTAGCAACTACCTTATATATTTCCATGTGCACATGTATGTTTTTCATCTAGTTGCTGTACAAACATAGGCTGTACACAAAAAATTAAAGCTCATTTATAGAACATAGCCCTGCATATCTACTTCATAGCTGTACAAGGACATATGCATCCTTAGCAACTAAGTATGGAAATATTTAAACCATTGGCACATATTGCACATGGCTATGTATATAGATAAAGTCAGTATAACCATTTGCCTAGCTTAGCTTAGCTATTTGAACCTTCAGCACATGTCAAGTACACATTTACATGCATCACTTCATATCTTGCCGTAGCACTTAGGAGCTAAGTTGTCTTGGAAACTTTTCATTTCACATGACTATACATGTACAGTCTACTTCATCCTTGCACATAGCCTTTTCGAATCACATTTAAAGCCTGTCCTTACTGCATCTCATAATTCAATTGCAAGTATCAGGTTGAATATATAAATATCCTGTATGCCCTCTCAACCATCACACACACTTACACTAAATCACATACAAACTAGAGAGAAGAACCTGAGAACTCATGGTAGCAAAACAAAGAAAGAAAAGCAGTAAACATGGGATATACGGTGAGTAAACTTTGTTTTCTCCTTTGGAATCTTTTACGGCTGGATGTATATAATACTAGTATATATATAGATAGATGCATATTTGTTCAAGTTGAATGGTACTTATTTTTTATTTAAATCTGGAATCAAAACGGAAACCTGTAGCATTGAAAAAAAAATATAAGTAGTAAACATAGATGAGAAACTTCCTTTTCCCATTTAAATCTAGTGTTACTTGATAGACATAATGGTGCAAACTCATGTTTAATACTTCGGAATGTCAATGAATCAATGCAGTCATCATGTTAGAGAAATAAATCAAAAGCCTGGAAACAATATACGAACATGCTCTATTTTGCTTTTGCAAACAAATTACAGTGAACAGTAAAAATAGGAAATGCTTCAACATGATAACATAGGAATTATACATTTGTGGGTAAATGTTTTCTCTTTGTTTTATTTTTATGTACATGTGACGAAATTATAGTGGCCTTTCATGCTGGACGTAAAACATGGAACAGAGTAAAACCTGTAGCATAGGACTGGAATGGTGAACGAAAATAGAATGAGTAAACATCCTCTATTAGTTATTTATAATATAGTTGTATTGATATTTGGTTTTACAATGAATTAGTTAACCAATTGTACATGTTAAAACTGGAAGCATATATGTAGAAAAGTTAAAATCCACCATAGGCAAAACCATGGAACAGTGAATGATAAGTGGGTAAAATATATCTTTTTTTTTCTTTTTATACATTGATTATGTTAATATAAATTAACACAAACACGTACATACAATAGGGGTATAGATGTTTTTGAATGAAACCTGGAAATACACAAATACTGGAAGCAAAGCTGAAAACAGAAGAATTAAACCCAGCGTTTTGTATTCAGTATGTTTTCAACATTTAAAAAAAGAAAAAGAAAACAAATGAACGAAAGACAGAAAGGAAAGGGACATTTGGAAGAGAAGAGGGCTCGCGCTTTCACCTGTAGTGGTGTGGAAGGGCTGCTGTGGAGCAGTGTGAAATGGTTGTTGTGCAAAAACAAAGCCCATTTTTTTTTAAGAAAAAAAAACCCCTTAAAAATCAATAACTCTAAAGTCTAGGGGGTTTAAGGATCAGAGTAATAGGTCCGTGACAATTTGGAGTGGCAGCGTGGTTTGCGGGTAGTGGCGCGACGGTCGTCAAGTGATCGGAACAACGGTGCACGTGCACGGTGCACACTGTGCGGTGCAAAAGAAAACAACAGTGTATAAAATAAATAAATACTAAATGTAAAACAAAGAAAAGAGATTTGTAAAGCATGGATGATGGAGGAATCCTCATAACAGTTTGAGAGTGATTCAGAAGTTCGGTGCATTTTATTTCAAAAGCAGATGTCTGTTTTTTTTCTTTTTTGACATTTGTTTTTAGCTGATACCGATAATACATGAACATATATTCTGTGATTCCCTTGTGAATGCGAAGTGAATTGTTTAACCATTCTGGAGTATTTTTCTTCGCTAACATTTTGTTTTAAGGGATGCTGCTGAAGCCTGGTGGTGAAATTAATAGTTGGCATGGGTATGGTGTACATAAATGTTTTGGGCATGGAAAAACAAACAAACAAAGAACGAACAGAAAAGATAAAAAGAGAGATGATGAAGCAAGTCAACAAAACTAAGGGAATGAGGAAGTTTATAGCAGTAGAAAAACGGTGTACCATCAGTCATCAGTAAAAGTATGGGAAGTAAAGAAGTAATAATAATTAAAAAAAGGAAAGACAGACAAACAATGGAAAGAGGGGAAGGGGTGCTTGCGTTTCCTCTTGAAGCCATGCATGCGCATTTGTTGCTGTGGGAATTCATTTGACCTGGGCTAAGTCCATCCTTTTATACATATAAAAAAAAGGGAAATTGGGAAGGGAATTAAGTCTAGAGCATATTATGGTTGAGAGATGTATTAGGAGTGACAACATTCATTAAATTGATTTAATTAATGGTGGAATTAAGTGATGCAACATGTTTTATTTTTGGGAAATGTATCAGCAGCGTCAAACGTCATTAAATTGATTTAATTAAACGGTGCTTTTAATACCAAATACTATTTAAAATAAATCGAACGTAAATTAGTTGTGATCTAAATTAACACGTAAACTGTGGATCAGTAATAATCTATAACGCAGTAAATACTGAATCGTTTGTTCAGTTAAATTATTTATTTATTTTAGTTGTATTTAATTACGTTGATCAAATATTTTATTGACACACTGTTAGTGGTAATAAACATCATTCCACTATATAATTGATTGACTGGATTGTTTGAATACCTTGTTAGTAGTGAAATAAACACCATTATGCTATTTTATCAGTTTGACACATTTTTTCAGTTAATATATGTGTTGAGGTATTATCAGTTAATAATATTGAATTGTATTTGTATGATTTTTCGCGCAAATTGGGTTAACGACTTGTATGTCATCAATTATAAGAACTGTTATATACTGTTGGGACTGCTAAGTTATATTTCTGTAAAGTAACTTAGAAATGAACTCGAGATTTGATAACTGGATATAAATTGTTTTTAAGAAAAACAATTAAGTGGATTATTATAAATTAATTATATTATTAATTAATTTAAAAAGGGAAGATTTATGTGTAATCAGTTAATCAGTTTTTTTTATGAAAACCCATTGTTTTAAAAAGGGAATTAATTATTAAATTAATTAATAGAAATGGTTCTGACAAATGATTGAAAATATTAATAATATTTTATTAAGTTAAGATATGTCTTAAATAAACAGATTTAAGTTGATAAGGTAGTTAAATAGAGAATTGGATAGGTTACCCAAGATAATGGTTTGACTAAATTAATCTTTTAATTTAGTAAGTTTTAAAGATAATTTGATTATCAGAGAATAAGGATATCAAGGCGATTATTTGGATCAAATTCCCTAAATTGATTTTTAAGTTAAGTTAACTTAATCAATAGTTCAAAACAACAACGTTGTTTTGAAAGTGGTTTAAGATTTGAAAATAAAACTAAATTTACAAATCCTGCTTTGTCAAATATTTTGGATATCGAACTTCTATGAATCTTGACGATAAGAATGATTTCGACTCAAGGTCTGAGAGGTAATTAACATACCCCAACTTGGACGATTTCACTATTGTTCGATAGATCGTATTAGTTTGTGTTCGAAATGAGTGTTGGAGTTGAATATCGTTTTCAGTTACAGAAACAGGTATTCGAGAACAAAATTATCACATAAGTTTGATAATAAAATTTTCTAAACTAGTTAATACTTAAGTATTCAAATAAATATACATACAAAGTCAATATTTGTATAATCAAAGATTTATATAAATTAAGCTTAGCAGATTTGATGGAGTTAAATCTATTTGTTTATTTTATTTGATAGTTAAATCACTGGTTATCAAAGCTGGACCTTTTCATTATCATTTCGAAGAGACCGGAATCTAATTCCACTTCGATTCGATATATACGTTTCGAGTCAGAGATTATTGAAGATCACTGAAGACGGAGTTATGCAAGAGTTATTCTATTGATCCTACGTAGAAATTGCCTAAGATGGATTTACAGGATTGTGTCTTCAGTTATCCAGTCCCAGGATAACTTGTACGGACGAGTGTCTGACAGAGTATGCCTAATAAATTGCGTAAGTTGATTTCTTCAAAAGTATTTACGTTTGGTGGTGGAGAAATTCATTTCTCTTAGCTTAATACCCGGGATATTTTTGGGGAAATCAATTTGTAATTTGGCAGGTTTGACGATGTGGCATTCAAAGTGAATGAAGACGTGTTATATCTAATGGTAAGTTCAACCTCAAGCTTCACAACCGGGAAATGACAAAAATTGGGCAGGTAGCATGGCTATGTTGGTCGCTCCCATTAGGGTGTATTGTCACCTATCTAGAGAAATTTCATTTGCTCCTTTATTCTATTTGATGCTATCCCTTTTTGGGAAACGGTGGGTATGTGAAAACCCTTAACTTCCCCGTAAAGGAAATTGTCGGATAGTTCGAGAACAAGCCACAACAGAACGCATATAAAAGAACATTTCATTGTATATAACAACAATGCATCAGATTACAAGAATATACAGAGTATACATGAATATTACACAGAAATATCAGAGATTTAAATTACATTTAAATACATAGCAGCGGAAAATAATACAATACACAACTAGAAGAGATATACGGATACAAAGCTTTCCGGATATCATTCCAGCTGTAAACCAGGATCCTGTGAATATAAATCTGCAAAACCGAAACTACTAGCTGCCCGTGTCAAAATAAGGGCACCCAGAGTTTAGGTTAAAACAATAAACTCCAGGTCAGTCATGTGACTGGTGTGAGAACTAAAACAGTTATTAATCTTTATTTTAAATCATTAGGTAAATCAAGGGACCACGCCGTATAACACGGAACGGTTTTCCTCCCAAGAATACCAGTGCATAAAACAAACAGCGCAATGCTAAATAAAGAAAAATGAAGCTGTTATAAGACCCAGGTCCCATCACACAGTGCAACGCAGCCGAGGATAGGGTTTTCCCTTATAACAGCCAAAGAATGCTTGATACGGTTAAAACAAATCGTTTGATACTATTATAAGTGCATAGTGTATAAAACAACTTCAAATCATGAGTATCAATCATAGACGGCATAAGTGCCCCATCCCACTATGTCACCATACTAGGCTCTACAAATAAAACCGCAGAATCACGTATTTGGAAATTGGGTTTCCATCTATGAACCGAGGCAAAAGATAGTCCTCAACCGATTCGAGACGCTCTAGCCCGCCCCTCAGGATCAGAGCTCGAGTGACCCTTGGATCCTCAGGGCCGGTCCTCCGATGTGGATTAAACTTAAACCCTGAACATGCATTTCCCCGCCCTATGGGGCGTAAATGAGCCAACTAAATGACTCCACCGGTTCGAGAATGACCGATCAATCCGAGGCGCCTCGCAACAGCAACAACCACATAAGTCAAACTCGTCAGGGCGTGTAAAACCACTGACGCCACTTCTAGCTAGAAAGAAACGCATGCCCTCCCTGACGTCCTCTCCCGTTTTTGGTTCATACCGGGTGTGAAACTCGCGAAGCAAACGTTACACAAAGCTACGCCACAAAGGCCTTGCTTTGATCATCACCACAAGACTTTGCTTTTCAACAGAAGCCTCGATCAATTGCCACTTAGGCATGCCACACAGGAAATTCACTCCATGCGTTTGATATCCATCAATATATAACCCCTGAGCTCGTACGTCTCAGAGAAGGGCGTTAAGCAAGAGAATAAATTCTCCGCCGCCAAACAGATATATATTTAATAGAAATCAAACACACAGACTAAAATCCAATGTCAGACACACAGTCCATTTACAAGTCCGTTCTGGGTCTGAACGAAACCGGAGGCACCTAGTACCCCGCACATCCATCGATCTCCAAGTACGTCTGGACGATCACTAACTGTTTCCATCTTCTTGGGTGTACAGCCCAATCAAGATCATCAGTAATTACCCAAACGACGTGAAGACCTCCGGTCTTCGACCATCGTCTTCATCTTCGACTTATCGTCGTACCAGTTATTCAGAATGGGATAAACCCGGTCTTTCCGAATAACTCGCGTATATTTTAAATAAGTGTTACACAAACACAACATACGCCTCATTCCAATTCATTAGTCACTAACCGTAAATTAATCAAGAGAATAACTCCCCAAAATATTAACCCCGAAGGCCGAAACCAACATCAGATCAATATTCAGAAAACCCTTCTGCTTGGCTAACCGACAGTTAGTTTCTAAATTTCACATTCATATGGAAAGGTTCCCATTAATTTTATCCAAGATAAATTCCTTGAATTTATTCTTTAATCATCTTTTGAATTTCGATTCAACTAGTCGGGATTAACGAACCTTACCGAAGTAATCATTTGTTTTAATTTCCCAATCCCAACCTATTAATCCCATGAAGTAAAACTGGTAATACTTCATATCTAACACCACGGTGTTATCGGTAAATTCAATTACCATTTCACGTTCAAATCTAATTAAAGATTTAACTATCGCCTGGAGCAAAACTGGTGATACTCCATTTCGATTATTTCAATCTAATTAAAGATTCATTAAAACTCCACTTAGTTTTAATCTTCGACTGGGTTAAAGAATCAGTGTCATTTAAAACACGGTTCACGATAAACCCAAAATCACATTCCATTAATTATCGGGTTAAAGAACAAGTGTTATTTAAAACACTGTTCACGATAAACCCAAAAATTAATACTAATTCAATTCCAATTAAATATCATTTAATTGGTACACTTCATTAAATCTAAATAAAAAGATTTAATCTTTTCTCAACTGGGTTCAAGAACAGTGTTAGTGAAGACACCATTCACGACAAACCCAAATCACATTTGATATTCAATATAAGGTTCTGAATAGAAAATATATCGGCTTATATTCAATATCAAATTCTACGATTAACAAACGTCGTATTGGAAATAACGATATAAATATATATCTTTCAAATTTCCATAACAACATCTGTATAATCACGAATTTCAACATCGAAATATTTCGGAGACAATTTCGATTCAAATCCACTCCAATGCAATCATTGGAAATTCTGGTTATTTTTAAAACCCTTTTCAAATTCAATTTATTTATTTAAAAATAAATAGAATTATCTTTCTAGTTCAAAACTAGTTCATTTCGATAAAAATCTATTTTTATCTTTTCAAATATGGAGTTTTTCATCCCAATTCTTCTCAAATCACTTCTTATGATTTTACACAAATTATTACTATTTTTAATAATTTTATCAAGGCCCGTACAGTCGATTTCCATCAATGGCCATCGAACTGCACTTACAACGACCTTTTTCAAATTTGATTTGGACATAATTCCAAATCCAACCGTTAGATTTCAAATTTCTAATATTCGTTAGAAAGCTCTTTTCGATACGAACCCAACGGTTCCGGTTTTAGGAGAATCCGACGGTCGGATCTCCCGTAATGTCCGTTTGAAATAAATGGTCGAAATTCACGAACTGCCGCGGCGCGACGCGTTCTATTCAGGCCATTATATTATATATATATATTATATAATATATACTTCGTCGATTTCTATTTAAAACGAATTATATAAATAGTTTTGAAATCGTTTCAAAAGCAATTTCAACTTTCTTTTCAATTCAAATCAAAATTGAATTCTTCTTTATAAATTCGTTTAAAATTCATTTCTATTCAATTCAAATTTCAATTCAATTTGAATTCATTTCAATTCACTTTCAATTCAATTTGAATTCGTTTTCAATTCAATTCATTTCGAAATCGTTTTCAATTCAATTCATTTCGAAATCGTTTTCAATTCAATTCATTTCGAAATCGTTTTCAATTCAATTCATTTCGAAATCGTTTTCAATTCAATTCATTTCGAAATCGTTTTCAATTCAATTCATTTCGAAATCGTTTTCAATTCAATTCATTTCGAAATGAATAAAATCGATATAAATATCGTTTACGTCAAAATGGCGTCAATCTAATCAACACGGCTTCATAAATTTCTATTTTCAAATATTCTATTTCAAATATTTCTTTTTCAAAATAGTTGTTATTATCAAAATATTTCGTTCAACACATGACCAATCTCAATGGATGAGTACTGTCAACACATGAACCTTTATTTTATAATTTTCATTATTTTTCAAATTGGAATGAGGCCCAATCAATTACCATATAAAATTAATTATATGGATTTCCATACAACACATGTATATAACAGCATTGAAAAATAATCAATCATCAACCAAAGTGCACTACACTGTATAAGCATCAAATATAGATATCTAACGCTTAAAACAGCCTGTCAATCAACCGATCGACATATTTAATAAATCAGGATGAGTGAACTTCAAATTTCATCCCAACACCCGTGTGGGGTTTCAAACAATCAAACGCATATTTTTATTTGTGCAGTTGGGCGATGTGTAAAATTTATCGACCCAATCAATGTCCTTCAAACAGGTGTACATAAACAAACCGTCTGGTTTGTAAATGAATATTTATTTATTCACATTCACGTTAAAAATTATATTTTTAACGACAACATATTTTATTTCGACATATGAATTTCTATTCAGTTCATTTATTCAGTAAAATTGATATTTTTATTTTTCTAACATATTTTAGAAAATTTCGGCGGCATAACGGCACGATACTAGAAACGGGACGAGGCCTAGCCTTATCCCCGGTCTAGTGAAGGCCCACGCCATTCACACATCAATCAAAATCACCAAACAACCAAATTCAAATCAAATCATATAACTAATCTATGCAACCAAACAAACAAGTCCATGGTCTGTGGACGATTGTGTCGGGTGCTACTAAGCACCGTCTGCATCCTAGTATATATATATATATAAATAGAAATGAAATTGAAAGGTGAGAAATTCTCACCGATAGCTATCCTAGCTCCACGGCACTTCATTTGCAGAAACCTTCGTCGCTACCGCATCTTCGTCGTCTTCGTTGTCCGCTTTCACTACCTATGTAAAAATCGAATTTTTACTTCGCTATTCCATATATAAAAATCATATTTTTATTTCGAAGTTCAACATATAAAAATCCTATTTTTATTTCGAAGTTCAATATATAAAAATCCTATTTTTATTTCGAAGTTCAATATATAAAAATCCTATTTTTATTTCGAAGTTCAATATATAAAAATCCTATTTTTCATTTCGAAGTTCAATATATAAAAATCACATTTTTATTTCGAAGTTCAATATATAAAAATCACATTTTTATTTCGAAGTTCAATATATAAAAATCACATTTTTATTTCGAAGTTCAATATATAAAAATCCTATTTTTATTTCGAAGTTCAATATATAAAAATCCTATTTTTATTTCGAAGTTCAATATATAAAAATCACATTTTTATTTCGAAGTTCAATATATAAAAATCACATTTTTATTTCGAAGTTCAATATATAAAAATCACATTTTTATTTCGAAGTTCAATATATAAAAATCACATTTTTCATAATCGCGTCATACATTTAAAAATCGAATTTTTACTTCACTATTCAATATATAAAAATTATATTTTCATATTGCCACCTCATATATAAAAATCGTATTTTTATATTGTTATACTTATAATAAAAATCGCATTCTTATTATATCGCCACATATATAAAGATCAAACTTTTACTTTGCTACATATATAAAAATCGTAACTTTACATACTAAAAAGACTTCTTTTTCTAACTCAAAATCAAAACTTTTTCTATTTTTAAAAATCTTAACTTAAAATGTAAAAAAAAAAAGATTTAAAAACAAGATCTAATTTTTAAACTAATAACATAAAAGGAAAATAAAATAATAACGAAAGAAAAACTCACTGTCGCTATCGACGAGGGGTGGGAGAAGTCTGCACGGAGGAGGGGAGAATGCCGGAGGTGACTGCGCCTCACCAGCAGCGTGCGGCGGTGCGGAGGGGCCCGCGCCAGAAGGCTTCGCCGGAGATCGTCGTTGGGGTTTTCTGGGTGTTCTCGCGCCGATCGAGGACTGGAGGGGGGGTTCTTCGCCTGAGGCATGGCGAGGTGAAGGTAGAGGCGGCGGGTGGCGAATCGCGATGGGGTGGGTGGTGGATACGGCAGCGACGGGATTTAGGGTTGAGGGATTTTTTTTTCCTTTTCCTCAGATCCACGAATGACGGGGGGGGGGGGGGCTTTGACTGATGTATAGGAGAAGGGGGGTTTTATTTTATTTTATTTATTATTTAATTATTATTTTAAATTCTTTTGAATCCAATAGTTACATGTTTATCCATATGAAATCTAAATCAAACCCAACGACTGTCGCCCCTAGCTAATTACCCCCATTCTGAACACAATGGGATATGCTGCGTAACCCAACTCGGCTGTTACGATCAGTTTTCGTTAAATTTAAAATATAACTCATTATATTGAATTTTAAACGTACATTTCAAATTACCGGGGTCGCATACGAACTTTAAAAATTCTAGAAAAATATTTCCTAGCTTCGTATTGACGATACGGTCCTAACAAAACTAATTTCGTCAAATTCCGAGACCGTTTGAAAAATGGCCATTTTCCAGTCGATTAAAATCAACTGAAACTGGTCAAACGCGTTTTCCTTCGCCACGCTCACATATTGATTCGAAAAATTACGAAATTTGAAACCTAGCAATAATTTGACACTGCGGATCCAACAAAAGTGGTTTCGTCGAAATCCGAGGTCGTTTGCAAAATGTCCATTTTTAAGGGCCTGAATTCCATAGCGACTATTCAGAAATTTCAACTGGACATATCTTTTGATTCCCGCTATGAAGTCTTGATTTTTCGGATTCGTTGGAAAGATATTATCAAATAGATCCCATTATTTTTGGTTTCACTAAAATCCGGATTGTTTTGCACCCGGTACATTCAATTGAAGTTTGAAATCGAATTATCGAACTACCACGCCATTTTCAATTCTATTTATAATCATAAATAATTATTTATATTCTAACGACGGCGTATATAAATATATACGTCGAATTCTATTCAAAATAAATTTTCTCGTCGATATTATTTAAAATAATTCATTTTAAATAATCAAAATTCGCTAGAATTGCCAAAATAAAAAATTTAAACTGGCCCACATTTTCGGGTTGTTACAATCTCCCCCACTTAAAACTTTTCGTCCCCGAAAAGGAACAAAGTCGAAAGTGGTTTGATCAATCAACTCAACGCTCGATCTGGCTTCCATTCTCCAACTCTTTAGTTTCTGAGAATTTTCAAAATTTCAAAAATTTGGCTAACACCCTAAATTTTCGAAAAATTTCGCCATAACCTCCCCTGCACCGGGAGCATCGGGGAATTTCAAATAGCTTCCCCGGTCCTTCAGATCTCAAAAAGAAAAAGAAAAAGCCAAGCGGCTAGCCAATAGGCTCATAAAATCATCATCACCCAAACAAAACAGTAAATTATGTAGTAAACATGTACCTATTTGTCGGGCAAACAAATTTTATTCTCTGCTCTAGCCTCCTTGCTATGACCTGTTCAATGTAAGTATATGTATATGCAAGCAAATGCGACCAATTTTCAATACAGTTCAATATTTGGTTCAATTAGGCATAATGGTTTAAAATTAGCAAACAAATGAACCAACAACACAAACATCAATCAATTAGTGAATTTAACGTTTCAAATTCATAATTTTGATACATATACAGAAAATCTTGTTTTTGATGCCAATTCACAACAAAGTGTTCTAGCTATATAAGATTTGGTTCTCACACCAGTCTAATGGAAATATATAGATATTACACTTTCGTCACTCGAAAATAAATGCTGGTGATGGTATACTTCATCATCAGGACCATGTCCGGGCGACTAGAGTGTGACTCTATATCTATCTAATATATTAAAACTTCGAATATACGTTCATGACGCGTATATGCAAAACCTTTATATACTAGATTGTCCAAATCCAAAATAAATAAATAATCAAACACGTTTTAAAATGGTTTAAATTTTCAAAACAAAATTTGTTTTCTTTTGAAAAATATACCCTTCACACTCGTTCTAGGATACTACTGATCCTATCTCTAACGAGTCATTCTCGTTGGATATTACTAATCCAATTTCTGATGAATTCTTTCGTATGGTTCTAATGTGCCTTGTTCTCTGAGCTTTGCAAACCAAAGCTCTGATACCAACTGTGAAAACCCTTAACTTCCCCGTAAAGGAAAGTGTCGGATAGTTCGAGAACAAGCCACAACAGAACGCATATAAAAGAACATTTCATTGTATATAACAACAATGCATCAGATTACAAGAATATACAGAGTATACATGAATATTACACAGAAATATCAGAGATTTAAATTACATTTAAATACATAGCAGCGGAAAATAATACAATACACAACTAGAAGAGATATACGGATACAAAGCTTTCCGGATATCATTCCAGCTGTAAACCAGGATCCTGTGAATATAAATCTGCAAAACCGAAACTACTAGCTGCCCGTGTCAAAACAAGGGCACCCAGAGTTTAGGTTAAAACAATAAACTCCAGGTCAGTCATGTGACTGGTGTGAGAACTAAAACAGTTATTAATCTTTATTTTAAATCATTAGGTAAATCAAGGGACCACGCCGTATAACACGGAACGGTTTTCCTCCCAAGAATACCAGTGCATAAAACAAACAGCGCAATGCTAAATAAAGAAAAATGAAGCTGTTATAAGACCCAGGTCCCATCACACAATGCAACGCAGCCGAGGATAGGGTTTTCCCTTATAACAGCCAAAGAATGCTTGATACGGTTAAAACAAATCGTTTGATACTATTATAAGTGCATAGTGTATAAAACAACTTCAAATCATAAGTATCAATCATAGACGGCATAAGTGCCCCATCCCACTATGTCGCCATACTAGGCTCTACAAATAAAACCGCAGAATCACGTATTTGGAAATTGGGTTTCCATCTATGAACCGAGGCAAAAGATAGTCCTCAACCGATTCGAGACGCTCTAGCCCGCCCCTCAGGATCAGAGCTCGAGTGACCCTTGGATCCTCAGGGCCGGTCCACCGATGTGGATTAAACTTAAACCCTGAACATGCATTTCCCCGCCCTATGGGGCGTAAACGAGCCAACTAAATGACTCCATCGGTTCGAGAACGACCGATCAATCCGAGGCGCCTCGCAACAGCAACAACCACATAAGTCAAACTCGTCAAGGCGTGTAAAACCACTGACGCCACTTCTAGCTAGAAAGAAACGCATGCCCTCCCTGACGTCCTCTCCCGTTTTTGGTTCATACCGGGTGTGAAACTCGCGAAGCAAACGTTACACAAAGCTACGCCACAAAGGCCTTGCTTTGATCATCACCACAAGACTTTGCTTTTCAACAGAAGCCTCGATCAATTGCCACTTAGGCATGCCACACAGGCAATTCACTCCATGCGTTTGATATCCATCAATATATAACCCCTGAGCTCGTACGTCTCAGAGAAGGGCGTTAAGCAAGAGAATAAATTCTCCGCCGCCAAACAGATATATATTTAATAGAAATCAAACACACAGACTAAAATCCAATGTCAGACACACAGTCCATTTACAAGTCCGTTCTGGGTCTGAACGAAACCGGAGGCACCTAGTACCCCGCACATCCATCGATCTCCAAGTACGTCTGGACGATCACTAACTGTTTCCATCTTCTTGGGTGTACAGCCCAATCAAGATCATCAGTAATTACCCAAACGACGTGAAGACCTCCGGTCTTCGACCATCGTCTTCATCTTCGACTTATCGTCGTACCAGTTATTCAGAATGGGATAAACCCGGTCTTTCCGAATAACTCGCGTATATTTTAAATAAGTGTTACACAAACACAACATACGCCTCATTCCAATTCATTAGTCACTAACCGTAAATTAATCAAGAGAATAATTCCCCAAATATTAACCCCGAAGGCCGAAACCAACATCAGATCAATATTCAGAAAACCCTTCTGCTTGGCTAACCGACAGTTAGTTTCTAAATTTCACATTCATATGGAAAGGTTCCCATTAATTTTATCCAAGATAAATTCCTTGAATTTATTCTTTAATCATCTTTTGAATTTCGATTCAACTAGTCGGGATTAACGAACCTTACCGAAGTAATCATTTGTTTTAATTTCCCAATCCCAACCTATTAATCCTATGAAGTAAAACTGGTAATACTTCATATCTAACACCACGGTGTTATCGGTAAATTCAATTACCATTTCACGTTCAAATCTAATTAAAGATTTAACTATCGCCTGGAGCAAAACTGGTGATACTCCATTTCGATTATTTCAATCTAATTAAAGATTCATTAAAACTCCACTTAGTTTTAATCTTCGACTGGGTTAAAGAATCAGTGTCATTTAAAACACGGTTCACGATAAACCCAAAATCACATTCCATTAATTATCGGGTTAAAGAACAAGTGTTATTTAAAACACTGTTCACGATAAATCCAAAAATTAATACTAATTCAATTCCAATTAAATATCATTTAATTGGTACACTTCATTAAATCTAAATAAAAAGATTTAATCTTTTCTCAACTGGGTTCAAGAACAGTGTTAGTGAAGACACCATTCACGACAAACCCAAATCACATTTGATATTCAATATAAGGTTCTGAATAGAAAATATATCGGCTTATATTCAATATCAAATTCTACTATTAACAAACGTCGTATTGGAAATAACGATATAAATATATATCTTTCAAATTTCCATAACAACATCTGTATAATCACGAATTTCAACATCGAAATATTTCGGAGACAATTTCGATTCAAATCCACTCCAATGCAATCATTGGAAATTCTAGTTATTTTTAAAACCCTTTTCAAATTCAATTTATTTATTTAAAAATAAATAGAATTATCTTTCTAGTTCAAAACTAGTTCATTTCGATAAAAATCTATTTTTATCTTTTCAAATATGGAGTTTTTCATCCCAATTCTTCTCAAATCACTTCTTATGATTTTACACAAATTATTACTATTTTTAATAATTTTATCAAGGCCCGTACAGTCGATTTCCATCAATGGCCATCGAACTGCACTTACAGCGACCTTTTTCAAATTTGATTTGGACATAATTCCAAATCCAACCGTTAGATTTCAAATTTCTAATATTCGTTAGAAAGCTCTTTTCGATACGAACCCAACGGTTCCGGTTTTAGGAGAATCCGACGGTCGGATCTCCCGTAATGTCCGTTTGAAATAAATGGTCGAAATTCACGAACTGCCGCGGCGCGGCGCGTTCTATTCAGGCCATTATATTATATATATATTATATATAATATATACTTCATCGATTTCTATTTAAAACGAATTATACATGTAACACCCCGCGAATTCTATAACCATGAAATTCACAAATTAAAGTATAATTAATTTCAATCAAAGAACTAAGGGAAACGGGATACGCCATTGCGTTCGTCTCGGAAAAATACGCGAAATAGAATCCGAGTTTTCGAAAAACGAAGTCCGTTTGAAGAAGATATGGCCTTCGGAAGTTTTTGAATTAAGTTTAAAATTCGAACAGCTCAGAAAAACAATTAAAAATTAAAAATCGGGCCCAATTGGCCAGGGCGGGAAAACTCCCGCCTAAGCCACCCAGGTCGACTGGGCTGTCGACCTGGGCTAGCCATGTCGACAGGGCTGTCGACAGCCCTGTCGACAGGGGTGTCGACCTGGTCGAGAGCCAGGTCGAACCCAGCCCAACCTGGCTGGCCAGGTCTGTGTTTGGCCGATTTTCTGTAGTCTGCTTTGTCATTAGGGCTAGGTGGCAGGCTCTAATTGGTCTCTCTTTCGAATGAATGGCTACGATCAATCCAGGCAACATCGATGGCTCTAATCAGTTCATAAACCCTATAAAAATGACCCTAGACTCAACCCTAATCTATTCATTCAAAAATAAGAACAAAGCCGCCATGTTGCTAAGGAACGTCTAGGAGTAGCCACCAAATTGGAGAGAAGATTAGGGGGCAAATTCTAAAGCCTAAAGCAATTCAAGCAAATCAAATCAACGCCTACGTCAAAAGGAGTCGCATCTCTAAATTCCTAAATTAGAGAATTCGCCACAACGATTGTAAGTAGAGTATTATTTTGGTATGAACAAATAATTGTGTTGGTTTGTATATTTGATTTGTGGCGATAAAGTAATTCATATTTGGGCGTTGCTATTGATTTGGAACATTGTATACGTTTGGATATTCTCGAATTATGTTATTCATTATGAAAAACTACATGCGGTAGTTTTATGCAAGTATACGTTTGGAATATTCGCAAATTATGTTGAAGCTACATGTATGTAGTTGATTAATTGAAATGCATTCAAGTTTGGGGTTTTGCTACTATGCCATCATAATGTGTATTTTTATACAAACATCATTTTTTGTGAAGTAATTGGAATAAGTTTGGGTTATCATAATCCATATGAAATTATGTGAAAATTTGGCATCATGATCTATGTATTAAGCCATGTTTTGTACTAGAAACCTATTTGCAAACTTATGAATATGACTAGGCTATGATTGATATTTTGCATAATTGAAATCTATGTTAGGTCTATATTGTTAACAAGAATTATATGATGACATATGTGGTATATAGCTAGGTTAGATTCAAAAATCCCTTTTGCAAGTTTGCATGACTAAAGTAAAAATCATGATTTTATGTTAGAAATATGTATGCCATGGTTATGTGAATAAATTTAACTATACTTTTGTATTAGTCACAAAAGTAGGCACCCTTGTAAACATGTAGTAATCTTATGAACATGATTTGCTTATGTTTGACATTATGCCTAAATAAGAACATAGGTTTATGTTGTAGTTAAGACTATGTGTCAATAATGATATCCAATTTAGATTCTTAGCTTAACTACAAGTTTACATGGTTTGATTCATGCCACTTATGCTTTATGACCAAAGTATATGTTACTACTATGCAAGTACACCAGTTTCTATTTTGTAGTTCCAACGTCACATTGCAAGTTCATGCGCTCACAATCCCCTTTTTTGTGTATGTAATCACGCTTTAAGCCTCCCCTCTTTCGCATGGCTAAGTTGGGCTTAAAAAGGTTAAGCCCAACATATAAACGAACGTATTAAACGGGGGAAAATAACGTTGGGCTAAATTAATTAATAAATGAAAATATAAAGTAGAAAAGCCCAAATTCAAGTATGGGTTGGGCCCATGATTGGTGTAACCTTTACGCCATTTACTTAATAATGGGCCGCAAATATTTACATATAAATAAAGAAGAAAGACAAAATATGTAAATGTAGAAAATACGATGTGTTTAACCCGAGGTTGGATTGAGTTGTGATGTAAACCTGCCCGGAACCGCCCGGCTGTCCAGTAGTCACAACAATACCTATCCAATGTGGGAGGTTAAACATGGAGCCCAATAAGGACCCGAGGTTAGACTGAGTTGTGGCGTAAGACTGCCCGGAACCAACCGGCAACAGGCAGCCACAACAATACCTGTCTAATGTGAGAGGTCAGGGCCTTAATAAGACAATTAAGGCTGAGTCAGGATTGTTAGGATTAAGTGAACTAAAGACTTAATCAAAATGGAACATGCTAAACTAAACGGACTGGTGGGGGTTAGGTTAGAAAAACACTTAACCAACTTAGCATGTTGGCTAGAGATAGAAAACCTAGTAACGGGGGACCCTTTTCAGCAGTAACCCTATAAGGTGTATCATGATACCCTGAAACTAGGCAGGGTGGGGCACGATTACTGGGCTGATTGTAAGAGGTCAAATCGACGGCGGTGGTGTAGCAGTGTAGGTTCTAACGGGGTGCGGGCGTGCACACACTCCGGCGCAGAAAAATAAAGCACTGGGCACCAGTAGCATACCTGTGCATTCTAAGGTTGTGTCGGGCCGCTGCCATAGGACTTGATACACCCCATGGTGGGACCAGCATAGGTAACTACAACATCGGGGGCCGTAAGACACATGTAACTATGCGAGTAGGAGCCGATCATCATTGAATGGATCACATCACCCTGATTATGGGGTGCCAGTTGGGAACTAGTTTATACGGGTTCAGGGATTGACATGGGGTACGATAGTATATTCGACCCTAGACAACTTAACTAAGTTTATAGTGCTTTCCCACTTCTTGATTATACTTATCATACCCAGTTCTTTATTCATAGACAAAATAGTCCTAGACTTACTCAGGCTTTATGTCTGACTCTACTTTCCTTTCGTCTTCTTTTCTTCCGTTCCCCCCCCCAGGTCCACAGGGAGGGAACACTGCAGCTTGACCAGCATTCACATCCAGCTTGAAGAAGAGAAATGTATTGCTTGGACCTTTTTCATTTTGAACTATGGCTTTGGACAACCACTATGGGGCTTTTGCAGTTTATCTATGTTTTCTTTATGCTTCTTTAAATAATGTAATCAAGACAGATTATGAAAGTATTATGTTATGTTTTTGGAAAGGATGTAAGACAATTATGGTAATGTTGTTGTAACACGTATTTGCTTTTATGAAATAAAAGTTCTTGTTTTTCCGCTATTTACAAATATGTGTTCTTATATCTGTCTTGTATATCTGTGACTTATACTTATAAACCTCCACCAAAATTAGGGCATTCCCTTTGAGAGTGACTCTAACAGAGGTGGGGTGTTTCACTTGGTATCAGAGCATAGGTTTACCAGATAAGATAAAAAGTTTTGAAAATTTATTTTCAAAAAGGAAATTTAAAGAAGCATTTTTAAAAGATAAAAATATTATTTTATTTTAAAAGGCAAAGTCCACTCCCCAAAGCCATAGGTACTATCTCTTATCCTTCGTTTTGAATCTATCCTTTTTGTTTCAGCATGTCCGAAGATCTTAACTTGCCGGAAGGGGTACCAATACCTGGTTGGTTTAGACGGTTCTTAGAAGCAAGGGCCACTCAGCCAGGTCCTACCGTTCCTCCTCCCCCAGCTGCAGGAAATCATCCAGCTGCAGCAGCACCTTTTCCTCCACCTCCTCCACGGGGAAACACCTTTGCTAAGATATGTAAAGATTTTAAAGCCATGGGAGGAAAGGATTTCCATGGAACTGAGTCCTTCGTAGCAGCTAGGAATTGGCTGAAAGAAACTGAGGATCTATTTATCATCTTTGAGGTAGAGGATAGACAAAAAGTACAATTGGCAGTGTGGCTATTGAAGGGCGAGGCTTCCTACTGGTGGGAAGTTACTAATGCTGAAAGACCAGTGGAGACATGGGAGGACTTTAGGGCAAGGTTTGAGACTAAATTTCTCTCAGATGCGGAAAGAAGTTTGCAGTTGGAAAAATTCTTATTTCTTAAGCAAGGAGACAAGACTGTCAGAGAGTATGTGAATCAGTTCGATGAGCTGGCTAGGTTTGGCCTTGACCTAGTCAACACCCCGCACAAGAAGGCTCTCCGTTTCGTCAAAGGGTTAAATGAGCCATTACACAGTTTGGCCATGACCCATATACCCATGGGGGCCACGTATGAAAGATTGGTGCAAATGGCATTGCTGAATGAGGAGGATAAGGGCAAGAAGGAGACAAAGGCAGAAAGCTCTCAAGGGAAGAAAGAGGGTTTGCAGCCTAAGAAGACAGACTTTAAGAAAGGCGGGAAAGGCAACAAAGAGAAGAGGAAGTGTAATTTCTGTGGCAAAGTGGGGCACTTAGTAAAGGACTGCCGGAAAAAGAAGGCCAAGGAAAATGGTGGGTGCTTTTCTTGCGGTGAGACGGGCCACAGGGCTAAGGACTGCCCAAAGAAACGAGGACAGGGGCAGAGGGCTGGATCCACCCCAGGGGCACAGGTTCATGTGCTAGAAGCGCCACCTTTGCAACAACGAGGTATAAATACTTCTGTAGAAAGTGTAGTTTATCTTTATGATCACCCCGTTCGCACTTTATTTGATTCTGGCGCATCACACTCCTTTATCTCGTCTGCTTTAGTAGAATCTCTGCACCTAAAAACTAGTATGGTAGAGGACCCCTTAATTGTTTCAAACCCAATTGGGGGCCCAGCTCATTTGTCTATGATCTGTTTGGGATTGAAAATTTCTATTCTAAGTGTAGAATTTCAATGTAGTGCCTTTGTTTTGGGCTTTTCGGGGTATGGTCTGATTTTGGGTATGGATTGGCTATCCAGTAATGGGGCCATCCTTGATTGTGAGAAAAGGGTTGTTAGGCTCCTAACCCAGCTCGGTAATACTTTGGAAATTTCTTGTAATCCCTCGTATGCGGTTATGCTTAGTTATCTTGAATCGCTAGATGCCTCTGTTGAAAATTTGCAATCAGTTAGAGTGGTCCGGGAATATCCGGATGTCTTCGAAGAGGTGAAGGGCTTGCCTCCGAAGCGGGAAATAGACTTCCGCATATATCTTGTAGATAATGCAAAGCCCGTTGCGTTGCCCGTTAGACACATGGCTCCACGAGAAAGGAAAGAGCTCAGTAAACAGATTAAAGAGCTTCTAGAAAAGGGGTTCATTAGGAGGAGCATTTCAGAATGGGGCGCTCCAGTGGTGTTCGCTACAAAGGCGGATGGTTCACTCCGTCTATGTGTTGACTATAGGGATCTTAACAAGCTAACGAAAAAGAATAGGCACCCTCTCCCTAGAATTGACGATTTATTTGACCAGCTTGTAGGAGCGTCTGTTTTCTCCCAACTCGATTTAGCAACCGGTTTTCATCAGCTAAGGGTGGTTGAAGATAGCATCGATAAAACGGCGTTTAGAACCCCAGACGGCTTCTTTGAATGGCTTGTCATGCCTTTCGGCTTGACAAATGCACCTGCTTACTTCGTGGACCTGATGAGTAGGGTATTTAGAGATTTCCTCAACAAATTCGTAGTGGTCTTCGTAGATGATATCCTTATCTTCTCAAAGAGTGAAGAGGAACACGCTCAACACTTAAGGGCAATCATGGAAACTTTGCGAGTCCATCAACTAAAAGCCAAATTCTCCAAATGCCACTTTTGGAGAGAAGAGGTGAGGTTCCTTGGGCACATAGTATCCAAACAAGGGTTAGCGGTGGACCTGCTAAGGTAGTGGCGGTACAGGATTGGAAGACACCAAGGAATGCAACTGAGGTCCGAAGCTTTCTAGGACTAGCAGGTTTCTATCGAAAATTCATAAGGGACTTTGCGAAAATCTCAGCTCCGCTCACGAAATTGACCAAGAAGAATCTAGTGTTCAATTGGGACTTGGATTGCGAGTTTGCTTTCCAACGACTGAAAAGGGCTCTTACAACAGCCCCAGTTTTGACGCTGCCAGATGGGAGCAAGATGTTCACTGTTTATACGGAAGCATGTGGGACAGGGCTAGGCGCCGTCTTAATGCAAGAAGGAAGGGTAGTAGCTTATGGCGGGAGGCAGTTGAAGGTGCACGAAAAGAACTACCCAATCCACGATCTTGAGTTAGCCGCCATCGTCTTTGCACTCAAGTCTTGGCGACACTATCTCCTAGGTGAGAAGTTCGAACTTTACACTGACCATAAATCGTTGAAATATCTTTTCTCGTAGAAGGATCTTAACTTGAGGCAACAAAGATGGATGGAGTTTCTTGCCTCGTTCGATTTCGAAATCTCCTACACTACGGGCAAAGGCAACGTAGTTGCAGACGCGTTGAGCCGAAAGAAATTGACCCTAAGCCCGTTGTTTGTTGAAAGACAAAGCCTAGAGTTTATAGCCAGTTTCGACTTTAGGCCCTCCTCCGATTTCGTACCAGGCTTGCTAGCATCTCTCGAAGTGCGCCCAACTCTAGTGGATTCAGTAGGGATAGCACAACGCGAAGACCCTCAGCTTGTGGAAACAATTGATAGGTTAATTAGGGGTGAGACTTCAAGTCACCTCAACAGATACTCCATCGACGATAAGGGTTTGCTAAGGCGAGACGGAAGACTATGCGTCCCACAGACAAAAGATTTAGTAAAGAAGGTTCTCGAGGAAGCACATCACTCCAAGATGACGATACACCCAGGCGGGGATAAGATGTACAAAGACATAAAAAGGACTTTCTTCTGGAATGGCATGAAAAAGGACGTGGCAGAATTCGTTTCTAAGTGTATGGTGTGCCAACAGGTTAAAGCAGAACAGAAAAAGCCTGGCGGACTACTACATCCTCTAGAGGTCCCGCAGTGGAAGTGGGATAGCATCTCAATGGACTTCATCGATGGGCTGCCTAGGTCTAGGAGAGGCAACACTAGCATTTGGGTAATAGTGGATAGGCTTACTAAAAGCGCCCACTTTTTACCTGTCAAAAGTAAAAGAACTGCCTCATCCCTAGCATCACTTTACCTCAAAGAAATCGTTCGACTCCATGGAATACCATCTAGCATTGTTAGTGACCGAGACCCCATCTTCACCAGCGAGTTTTGGCGGAGTCTGCAAGAAGCAGTAGGAACGCAGTTATGCTTGAGCACAGCCTACCATCCCCAAACCGACGGCCAAACGGAGAGAGTGAACAGAGTTTTGGAAGACCTTTTAAGACTATGCGTCCTTGACTTCGGAGGGACATGGGAAGACCATTTTCCTTTGGTGGAATTTGCCTACAACAACAGCTATCAAGCAACCATCGGAATGGCGCCCTTCGAAGCTTTATATGGAAGACCGTGCCGATCGCCCACTTGTTGGTGGGAGTCTACTGATAAGCTCATACTTGGACCAGATATGATCCGAGAGACTTCAGAGAAAGTAGACTTAATACGAAGAAGGATGAAGACGGCCCAAGACAGACAAAAGTCCTATGCCGACAAGAGAAGGACCGACCTTGAATTTGAGGTTGGAGACAGAGTTTTTCTCAAGGTATCACCGCTAAGAAACGTTGTTCGTTTTGGAACCACAGGAAAGCTAGCGCCAAGATTCGTAGGGCCATTCCCTATCATCGAGAAGATTGGGAAAATGGCCTATAGATTAGAGCTACCCGAGAAGTTGGCTGGAGTCCACAACGTCTTTCACGTTTCACATCTCCGAAAATGTCTACATGAGTCTGCTGAAGTGGTAGAGCCAAATATCCTCGAAGAGGCCGAAGTGGAACGCGAAGCAACCATAAGGAAAGTTCCAACCCGCATACTAGGAACGGAAGTGAAGAAGCTACGCAACCGCGAAGTCAGGCTCGTCAAAGTTCAGTGGAGCGACGCCGAGGGAGACGCGACTTGGGAAACGGAAGCTAGAATACGCACTGCCTACCCTTTTCTTTTCGAGGGTACGTCCTTGATCTTTCTTTTTCCTTAAATCGCGCTCTTATCTATCTTTTTAGGTATATTTCCTCGACCTTATCTTTTAGGTAGAAACCCTTTGGATGGAAACATGTAATTGAAACATGTTATGGATGATGGTTGCAAGTGGTTGCAAGTGATTGCTAGTGATTGCTCGTGGTTGCATATACACACACAATCTAGGTTTTAGATCGGCTCAGTCACTTCATATTGCATATGCATATATGTTTGCATTCGTATATGGTTGAACTTTAATGTGTTGTCATATGGATGTTGCATTTGTATTGAATGATTGTGCACTCATGTAGAATCATGAATAGGAAAATTTGCATACATAATGGATTCATGGCACTTACATAATTCGCATTAAGGAGGTCAACTGAATCAGTAGACCGCCTGATTTTGCATTAGATAAGTTCATGTACACACACACTTCGCATATAATCATGAAGCATTAGAAGTCTTTTAAGGACAATGGATACTCGTGTTTGATGGATGAGTAGATGGATGATTGGATGTTAGGATATACATTCCTCCTAACTTGAAGATTTCGGGGACGAAATCCTTTTAAGTGGGGGAGAATGTAACACCCTGCGAATTCTATAACCATGAAATTCACAAATTAAAGTATAATTAATTTCAATCAAAGAACTAAGGGAAACGGGATACGCCATTGCGTTCGTCTCGGAAAAATACGCGAAATAGAATCCGAGTTTTCGAAAAACGAAGTCCGTTTGAAGAAGATATGGCCTTCGGAAGTTTTTGAATTAAGTTTAAAATTCGAACAGCTCAGAAAAACAATTAAAAATTAAAAATCGGGCCCAATTGACCAGGGCGGGAAAACTCCCGCCTAAGCCACCCAGGTCGACTGGGCTGTCGACCTGGGCTAGCCATGTCGACAGGGCTGTCGACAGCCCTGTCGACAGGGGTGTCGACCTGGTCGAGAGCCAGGTCGAACCCAGCCCAACCTGGCTGGCCAGGTCTGTGTTTGGCCGATTTTCTGTAGTCTGCTTTGTCATTAGGGCTAGGTGGCAGGCTCTAATTGGTCTCTCTTTCGAATGAATGGCTACGATCAATCCAGGCAACATCGATGGCTCTAATCAGTTCATAAACCCTATAAAAATGACCCTAGACTCAACCCTAATCTATTCATTCAAAAATAAGAACAAAGCCGCCATGTTGCTAAGGAACGTCTAGGAGTAGCCACCAAATTGGAGAGAAGATTAGGGGGCAAATTCTAAAGCCTAAAGCAATTCAAGCAAATCAAATCAACGCCTACGTCAAAAGGAGTCGCATCTCTAAATTCCTAAATTAGAGAATTCGCCACAACGATTGTAAGTAGAGTATTATTTTGGTATGAACAAATAATTGTGTTGGTTTGTATATTTGATTTGTGGCGATAAAGTAATTCATATTTGGGCGTTGCTATTGATTTGGAACATTGTATACGTTTGGATATTCTCGAATTATGTTATTCATTATGAAAAACTACATGCGGTAGTTTTATGCAAGTATACGTTTGGAATATTCGCAAATTATGTTGAAGCTACATGTATGTAGTTGATTAATTAAAATGCATGCAAGTTTGGGGTTTTGCTACTATGCCATCATAATGTGTATTTTTATACAAACATCATTTTTTGTGAAGTAATTGGAATAAGTTTGGGTTATCATAATCCATATGAAATTATGTGAAAATTTGGCATCATGATCTATGTATTAAGCCATGTTTTGTACTAGAAACCTATTTGCAAACTTATGAATATGACTAGGCTATGATTGATATTTTGCATAATTGAAATCTATGTTAGGTCTATATTGTTAACAAGAATTATATGATGACATATGTGGTATATAGCTAGGTTAGATTCAAAAATCCCTTTTGCAAGTTTGCATGACTAAAGTAAAAATCATGATTTTATGTTAGAAATATGTATGCCATGGTTATGTGAATAAATTTAACTATACTTTTGTATTAGTCACAAAAGTAGGCACCCTTGTAAACATGTAGTAATCTTATGAACACGATTTGCTTATGTTTGACATTATGCCTAAATAAGAACATAGGTTTATGTTGTAGTTAAGACTATGTGTCAATAATGATATCCAATTTAGATTCTTAGCTTAACTACAAGTTTACATGGTTTGATTCATGCCACTTATGCTTTATGACCAAAGTATATGTTACTACTATGCAAGTACACCAGTTTCTATTTTGTAGTTCCAACGTCACATTGCAAGTTCATGCGCTCACAATCCCCTTTTTTGTGTATGTAATCACGCTTTAAGCCTCCCCTCTTTCGCATGGCTAAGTTGGGCTTAAAAAGGTTAAGCCCAACATATAAACGAACGTATTAAACGGGGGAAAATAACGTTGGGCTAAATTAAGTAATAAATGAAAATATAAAGTAGAAGGGCCCAAATTCAAGTATGGGTTGGGCCCATGATTGGTGTAACCTTTACGCCATTTACTTAATAATGGGCCGCAAATATTTACATATAAATAAAGAAGAAAGACAAAATATGTAAATGTAGAAAATACGATGTGTTTAACCCGAGGTTGGATTGAGTTGTGATGTAAACCTGCCCGGAACCGCCCGGCTGTCCAGTAGTCACAACAATACCTATCCAATGTGGGAGGTTAAACATGGAGCCCAATAAGGACCCGAGGTTAGACTGAGTTGTGGCGTAAGACTGCCCGGAACCAACCGGCAACAGGCAGCCACAACAATACCTGTCTAATGTGAGAGGTCAGGGCCTTAATAAGACAATTAAGGCTGAGTCAGGATTGTTAGGATTAAGTGAACTAAAGACTTAATCAAAATGGAACATGCTAAACTAAACGGACTGGTGGGGGTTAGGTTAGAAAAACACTTAACCAACTTAGCATGTTGGCTAGAGATAGAAAACCTAGTAACGGGGGACCCTTTTCAGCAGTAACCCTATAAGGTGTATCATGATACCCTGAAACTAGGCAGGGTGGGGCACGATTACTGGGCTGATTGTAAGAGGTCAAATCGACGGCGGTGGTGTAGCAGTGTAGGTTCTAACGGGGTGCGGGCGTGCACACACTCCGGCGCAGAAAAATAAAGCACTGGGCACCAGTAGCATACCTGTGCATTCTAAGGTTGTGTCGGGCCGCTGCCATGGGACTTGATACACCCCATGGTGGGACCAGCATAGGTAACTACAACATCGGGGGCCGTAAGACACATGTAACTATGCGAGTAGGAGCCGATCATCATTGAATGGATCACATCACCCTGATTATGGGGTGCCAGTTGGGAACTAGTTTATACGGGTTCAGGGATTGACATGGGGTACGATAGTATATTCGACCCTAGACAACTTAACTAAGTTTATAGTGCTTTCCCACTTCTTGATTATACTTATCATACCCAGTTCTTTATTCATAGACAAAATAGTCCTAGACTTACTCAGGCTTTATGTCTGACTCTACTTTCCTTTCGTCTTCTTTTCTTCCGTTCCCCCCCCCCCCCCCCCCCAAGGTCCACAGGGAGGGAACACTGCAGCTTGACCAGCATTCACATCCAGCTTGAAGAAGAGAAATGTATTGCTTGGACCTTTTTCATTTTGAACTATGGCTTTGGACAACCACTATGGGGCTTTTGCAGTTTATCTATGTTTTCTTTATGCTTCTTTAAATAATGTAATCAAGACAGATTATGAAAGTATTATGTTATGTTTTTGGAAAGGATGTAAGACAATTATGGTAATGTTGTTGTAACACGTATTTGCTTTTATGAAATAAAAGTTCTTGTTTTTCCGCTGTTTACAAATATGTGTTCTTATATCTGTCTTGTATATCTGTGACTTATACTTATAAACCTCCACCAAAATTAGGGCATTCCCTTTGAGAGTGACTCTAACAGAGGTGGGGTGTTTCAATATAAATAGTTTTGAAATCGTTTCAAAAGCAATTTCAACTTTCTTTTCAATTCAAATCAAAATTGAATTCTTCTTTATAAATTCGTTTAAAATTCATTTCTATTCAATTCAAATTTCAATTCAATTTGAATTCATTTCAATTCACTTTCAATTCAATTTGAATTCGTTTTCAATTCAATTCATTTCGAAATCGTTTTCAATTCAATTCATTTCGAAATCGTTTTCAATTCAATTCATTTCGAAATCGTTTTCAATTCAATTCATTTCGAAATCGTTTTCAATTCAATTCATTTCGAAATCGTTTTCAATTCAATTCATTTCGAAATCGTTTTCAATTCAATTCATTTCGAAATCGTTTTCAATTCAATTCATTTCGAAATGAATAAAATCGATATAAATATCGTTTACGTCAAAATGGCGTCAATCTAATCAACACGGCTTCATAAATTTCTATTTTCAAATATTCTATTTCAAATATTTCTTTTTCAAAATAGTTGTTGTTATCAAAATATTTCATTCAACACATGACCAATCTCAATGGATGAGTACTGTCAACACATGAACCTTTATTTTATAATTTTCATTATTTTTCAAATTGGAATGAGGCCCAATCAATTACCATATAAAATTAATTATATGGATTTCCATACAACACATGTATATAACAGCATTGAAAAATAATCAATCATCAACCAAAGTGCACTACACTGTATAAGCATCAAATATAGATATCTAACGCTTAAAACAGCCTGTCAATCAACCGATCGACATATTTAATAAATCAGGATGAGTGAACTTCAAATTTCATCCTAACACCCGTGTGGGGTTTCAAACAATCAAACGCATATTTTTATTTGTGCAGTTGGGCGATGTGTAAAATTTATCGACCCAATCAATGTCCTTCAAACAGGTGTACATAAACAAACCGTCTGGTTTGTAAATGAATATTTATTTATTCACATTCACGTTTAAAATTATATTTTTAACGACAACATATTTTATTTCGACATATGAATTTCTATTCAGTTCATTTATTCAGTAAAATTGATATTTTTATTTTTCTAACATATTTTAGAAAATTTCGGCGGCATAACGGCACGATACTAGAAACGGGACGAGGCCTAGCCTTATCCCCGGTCTAGTGAAGGCCCACGCCATTCACACATCAATCAAAATCACCAAACAACCAAATTCAAATCAAATCATATAACTAATATATGCAACCAAACAAACAAGTCCATGGTCTGTGGACGATTGTGTCGGGTGCTACTAAGCACCGTCTGCATCCTAGTATATATATATATAAATAGAAATGAAATTGAAAGGTGAGAAATTCTCACCGATAGCTATCCTAGCTCCACGGCACTTCATTTGCAGAAACCTTCGTCGCTACCGCATCTTCGTCATCTCCGTTGTCCGCTTTCACTACCTATGTAAAAATCGAATTTTTACTTCGCTATTCCATATATAAAAATCATATTTTTATTTCGAAGTTCAACATATAAAAATCCTATTTTTATTTCGAAGTTCAATATATAAAAATCCTATTTTTATTTCGAAGTTCAATATATAAAAATCCTATTTTTATTTCGAAGTTCAATATATAAAAATCCTATTTTTATTTCGAAGTTCAATATATAAAAATCACATTTTTCATTTCGAAGTTCAATATATAAAAATCACATTTTTATTTCGAAGTTCAATATATAAAAATCACATTTTTATTTCGAAGTTCAATATATAAAAATCACATTTTTATTTCGAAGTTCAATATATAAAAATCCTATTTTTATTTCGAAGTTCAATATATAAAAATCCTATTTTTATTTCGAAGTTCAATATATAAAAATCACATTTTTATTTCGAAGTTCAATATATAAAAATCACATTTTTATTTCGAAGTTCAATATATAAAAATCACATTTTTCATAATCGCGTCATACATTTAAAAATCGAATTTTTACTTCACTATTCAATATATAAAAATTATATTTTCATATTGCCACCTCATATATAAAAATCGTATTTTTATATTTTTATACTTATAATAAAAATCGCATTCTTATTATATCGCCACATATATAAAGATCAAACTTTTACTTTGCTACATATATAAAAATCGTAACTTTACATACTAAAAAGACTTCTTTTTCTAACTCAAAATCAAAACTTTTTCTATTTTTAAAAATCTTAACTTAAAATGTAAAAAAAATCAGATTTAAAAACAAGATCTAATTTTTAAACTAATAACATAAAAGGAAAATAAAATAATAACGAAAGAAAAACTCACTGTCGCTATCGACGAGGGGTGGGAGAAGTCTGCACGGAGGAGGGGAGAATGCCGGAGGTGACTGCGCCTCACCAGCAGCGTGCGGCGGTGCGGAGGGGCCCGCGCCAGAAGGCTTCGCCGGAGATCGTCGTTGGGGTTTTCTGGGTGTTCTCGCGCCGATCGAGGACTGGAGGGGGGGGGGTTCTTCGCCTGAGGCATGGCGAGGTGAAGGTAGAGGCGGCGGGTGGCGAATCGCGATGGGGTGGGTGGTGGATACGGCAGCGACGGGATTTAGGGTTGAGGGATTTTTTTTTTCCTTTTCCTCAGATCCACGAATGACGGGAGGGGGGGCCTTTGACTGATGTATAGGAGAAGGGGGGTTTTATTTTATTTTATTTATTATTTAATTATTATTTTAAATTCTTTTGAATCCAATAGTTACATGTTTATCCATATGAAATCTAAATCAAACCCAACGACTGTCGCCCCTAGCTAATTACCCCCATTCTGAACACAATGGGATATGCTGCGTAACCCAACTCGGCTGTTACGATCAGTTTTCGTTAAATTTAAAATATAACTCATTATATTGAATTTTAAACGTACATTTCAAATTACCGGGGTCGCATACGAACTTTAAAAATTCTAGAAAAATATTTCCTAGCTTCGTATTGACGATACGGTCCTAACAAAACTAATTTCGTCAAATTCCGAGACCGTTTGAAAAATGGCCATTTTCCAGTCGATTAAAATCAACTGAAACTGGTCAAACGCGTTTTCCTTCGCCACGCTCACATATTGATTCGAAAAATTACGAAATTTGAAACCTAGCAATAATTTGACACTGCGGATCCAACAAAAGTGGTTTCGTCGAAATCCGAGGTCGTTTGCAAAATGTCCATTTTTAAGGGCCTGAATTCCATAGCGACTATTCAGAAATTTCAACTGGACATATCTTTTGATTCCCGCTATGAAGTCTTGATTTTTCGGATTCGTTGGAAAGATATTATCAAATAGATCCCATTATTTTTGGTTTCACTAAAATCCGGATTGTTTTGCACCCGGTACATTCAATTGAAGTTTGAAATCGAATTATCGAACTACCGCGCCATTTTCAATTCTATTTATAAACATAAATAATTATTTATATTCTAACGACGGCGTATATAAATATATACGTCGAATTCTATTCAAAATAAATTTTCTCGTCGATATTATTTAAAATAATTCATTTTAAATAATCAAAATTCGCTAGAATTGCCAAAATAAAAAATTTAAACTGGCCCAGATTTTCGGGTTGTTACAGGGTAGCTCCCAACTGTTGGTGACAATATATTCGATACACTCAAGTGAAATGAGTGGTCGATCATGTGTGGGCCGGGTTGCAAGACGTTCTTGTTGAACCCAATGTATTCCCCTCTAGAGATACACTATTGGAAGGTGGTTCCATACCTTGTCATAGTCGGAATCCAATCTCCAATAAGCCCCCGCAGTTTTGATTGCATACTATATATGTAGAGCGTGAGATGCAAGCGTTCTGCTAGATTGATATTTATTTGTATTTAGACATTATTATAATATCAGAAGAATATTGCTTTCAAAATGTTTTGGGTTATCGTAAGGTAAAAACCGTCCATGTTTATGTGTGGATCGGTCTTACGATTATCTTTTCTTTCAAAATGTTTTTGAAAGTTAAACAAGTGTTTGGATTCTCATAAGGGAAAAACCCGTTCCGTTTTTACGGCATGGTCTTATGAGATATCCTTTATCAAATCAGTTTGTTTTAAAAATCCTTTACTCACACCAGTCCCATGACTGACCTAGAGTTTATTTTCTATGTTTTCCCTAAACTCTTGGGTGTCCGAATTGGTATGGGCAGTCCAATAGTTCAGGATTTTACAGATTTTTTCTGAAGGAGCTTGGAGCAGGAGGCTTCAGCGCTAGACATATAAAGTTTATTCTGCTGTGTTGTATACTTAATGTACTTTGATGATGTATTTTAAGTCCAAATAATGTTGTATTTCAAAAGTGATTATTTATATATTATATTTTATTCTGTTGCATTGTGAGACTCTGTGTTGATGTTCAGTACGATCTTCTATCTATTTTCTTCTATTATAATTTTCTATCTTTCTATTTCTTATCCTCTAACTTCTTTCTATTAATGATTCGTATTTTCGTGCAATTTGGGTTGGACGTGAGTTGTATTCAGTCAGCTCAAACGGTACGGGTTTTTGGGTCGTTACAATTGGTATCAGAGCTGTAGGTTGAGTAGTAACCTTGGTTCTGTGGCGTAACTCGATAAAGATGGGATTAGTAGTATCCTAGATTGAGTTTGAGTGTATATATATGAGCGTGTATTTGTTAATTAATATATAAACTGTTTTTATATTGTGTTGATTGGTTTGTCGAGTGATTTAAAAATTCTGGTCGATGCAGGGTGCACACTGTATCGATAGGTGTTTCTAAACTCTTGAGCAGAACAATTCGACACAGTATTGTTTTAAGATGGGTAAATGAAATATTTTTGCCCAAAATTTATTTTGTTATAAAATAATAATTTTCTGAAATTATTATTATATATGGATGTGTCGATGGTTGTTATTATAATCTGATAGGATTATAAATAGTAATGTGATTATATATTGAACCTAGTTAGATTGTATAAGAATAAGTTATGAATAAGATAAATTGAAGAATTGTTTGAGAAAACAAGATATTTTGGGAAAATTCAAAAGTTTTGAATTTAAAATGGGATCAAGATATGTGATTTCAAACTAGTTTAGAATAAAATCTAAAATTTGGATTCTGGAATTTTAATTGGAGTTAAGAAATTGGAACCTGATTGGAGTTTGGTTGAGTTAACTGTTTTTATGAGTATTAATCTGATGTTGATTTCGGTCTTTGGGGTTAATACTTAAAAGATTATTTTCTTACTGATTCACAGTCAGGGCCTGATGAATGTTGTATTGTTTGTATTGCTTGCTAGGAAATGGTTTGATAAATACCTATGTGGTTTAGATGCCTTGTTTATCATGATCGTCAGGGGATGACCCATGTAATTGTTTTGTGTATTAATCTATAACTATAGATATAAATGGAATCTCCTCGTTATTCTTAAATTTCGGGGACGAAATTCTTTTAAGGGGGGTAGATTGTAACATCCCAGATTTTTGACTGCTATCGTAACACAATTAATTTTGTATTATTTTAATAATAAATTGTGAATAACAAATATTTATAAAAATTCCATATATTTATATATTATGGTTTAAAATATTTTACCCATCGTATGTATATATGTATATAATAGCAACAAGAAATTTTCGGTCATTTTGCTTTGTGTTTTAAAAAGGTAATTTAAACTTTGGTTAAAAATAATAATATTAGATTTGAACGTTCTAGAAAATTAAGAATAATGATTTGTTGGGTATATATGTCTATATATATAATAATGTATGCAAGTAAACTTGGCTTTAACCATTTCGTTTGCCTTAAAACTTGTTTAAAAATGTATGTAAAAATAAAACTGGGTTTATGTTTTGTAAATTAATAAGAGTAAAATAAGTTTCTTAGTATTAAAACTTTTAGCGCATATATGTATAGTCTGATCATACATGTGCATATACAGCGAAACAACCCTTTTTCCAATGTATAGTGTAGGCACCCTGTCCATGCTCCTTACCAATGTGGAATTGTAAACAACACCATCACATTTCCTCTTGAATCAACATAAAGCCTGCAGCCTAGATTTGTTTAGCAAGTATTGCTTAGGGCAAAGTAAAACTTTTTAAAATATATGGTTGCACATGGCCATTCCCTGTGCAATACTGGAAAGAATTCAATGAGAAAAGTTTTCACACAACATCTCATCACAATCAACACAAAAGTAGCAGCTACCCTATATATTTCCATGTGCACATGTATGTTCTTCATCTAGTTGTTGTACAAACATAGGCTGTACAAAAACAAATTAAAGCTCATTTGTAGAACATAGCCCTGCATATCTACTTCATAGCTGTACAAGGACATATGCATCCTTAGCAACTAAGTATGGAAATATTTAAACCATTGGCACATATTGCACATGGCTATGTATATGGATAAAGTTAGCATAACCATTTGCCAAGCTAAGCTTAGCTATTTGAACCTGTATGCCCTCTCAACCATCACGCACACTTACACTAAATCACATACAAACTAGAGAGAAGAACCTGAGAACTCATGGTATCAAAACAAAGAAAGAAAAGCAGTAAACATGGGATATACGGTGAGTAAACTCTGTTTTCTCCTTTGGAATCTTTTACAGGTGGATGTATATAATACTAGTATATATACAGATAGATGCATATGTGTTCAAGTTGAATGGTACTTATTTTTTATTTAAATCTGGAATCAAAACGGAAACCTGTAGCATTGAAAAAAAAATAAGCAGTAAACATAGATGAGAAACTTCCTTTTCCCATTTAAATCTAGTGTTACTTGATAGATATAATGGTGCAAACTCATGTTTAATATTTCAGATTGTCAATGAATCAATGCGGTCATCATGTTAGAGAAATAAATCAAAAAACTGGAAACAATATACAAACAGGATCTGTTTTGCTCTTGCAAACAAATTATAGTGGCCTTTCATGCTGGACGCATAACATGGAACAGAGTAAAACCTATAGCAAAGGACTGGAACGGTGAACGAAAACAGAATGAGTAAACATCCTCTGTTAGTTATTTATAATATAGCTGTATTGATATTTGGTTTTAGATGGGAATTAGTTAACCAATTGTACATGTTAAAATTGGAAGCATATATGTAGAAAAGTTAAAAGCCACGATAGGCAAAACCATGGAACAGTGAGTGATAAGTGGGTAAACTATTTCTTTTTATACATTGATTATGTTAATATAAATAAACCTATACACGTACATACAATAGGGGTATAAATGTTTTTGAACGAAACCTAGAAATACACAAATACTGGAAGAAAAGCTGAAAATAGAAAAATTAAACCCAGTGTTTTGTATTTAGTATGTTTTCAGCATTTAAAAAAAGAAAAATAAAACAAACGAATGAAAGACAGAAAGGAAAGGGACATTGGGAAGAGAAGGGGGCTTGCGCTTTCACCTGTAGTGGTGTGGAAGGGTTGCTGTGGAGCTGTGTGGAATGGTTGCTGTGCGAAAACAAAGCCCATTTTTCTTTTAAGAAAAAACCCCCTTAAAAATCAATAACTCTAAAGTCTAGTGGGTTTAAGGATCAGAGTAATAGGTCCGTGACAATCTGGAGTGGCAGCGTGGTTTGCGGGTAGTGGCGCGACGGTCGTCAAGTGATCGGAACAACGGTGCACGTGCACGGTGCACACTGTGTGGTGCAGAAGAAAACAACAGTATATAAAATAAATAAATAAAATACTAAAAGTAAAACAAAGAAAAGAGATTTGTAAAGCATGGGTGATGAAGGAATCCTCATAAAAGTTTGAGAGTGATTCAGAAGTTCGGTGCACTTTATTTCAAAAGCAAGTGTCTGTCTTTTTCTTTTTTTTCTTTTTTGACATTTTTTTTAGCTGATACCGATAATGCACGATCATATATTCTGTGATTCCCTTGTGCATGCAAAGTGAATTGTTTAACCAGTCTGGAGTGTTTTGCTTCGCTAATGTTTTGTTTAAAGGGATGCTGCTGAAGCCTGGTGGTGAAATTAATAGTTGGCATGCGTGTGGTGTACATAAATGTTTAAGACATGGAAAAAACAAACAAACAAAGAACGAACAGAAAAGATAAAAAGAGAGATGATGTAGTAGGTCAACAAAACTAAGGGAATGCGGAAGTTTATAGAAGTAGAAAAACGGTGTACCATCAGTCATCAGTAAAAGTATGGGAAGGAAAGAAGTAATAATATAATAAAAAAGGAAACACAGACAAACAATGGAAAGAGGGGAAGGGGTGCTTGCGTTTCCTCCTGAAGCCATGCATGCGCATTTGTTGCTATGGGAATTCATTTGACCTGGGCTCAGTCCATCCTTTTATATATATATATATATATATATATATATATATATATATATATATATATATATAAGGGAAATTGGGAAGGGAATTAAGTCTAGAGCATGTTATTTTTGAGAGATGTATTAGGAGTGACAACATTCATTAACAACATCGAACAGAATAAAGGAGCAAATGAAATTTCTTTAGATAGGTGACAATACATCCTAATGGGAGCGACCCACATAGCCATGCTGCCTTCCCGATTTTTGTCATTTCTCCGTTGTGAAGCTTGAGGCTGAACTTACCATTAGATATAACACGTCTTCATTGACTTTGAATGCCACATCGTCAAACCTGCCAAATTACAAATTGATTTCCCCAAAAATATCTCGGGTATGAAGCTAAGAGAAACGAATTCCTCCGCCACCAAACGTCAATACGTTTGAAGAAATCAACTTACGCAATTTATTAGGCATACTCTGTCAGACACTCGTCCATACAAGTTATCCTAGGACTGGATAAACTGAAGGCACTATCCTGTAATTCCATCTTAGTCATTTTCTACCTAGAATCGCCAGAATAACCCTTGCATAACTCCGTCTTCAGTGATCTTCAATAATCTCTGACTCGAAACGTATATATCGAATCGAAGTGGAATTAGATTCCGATCTCTTCGAAATGATAACGAAAAGGTCCAGCTTTGATAGTCGGTGATTAAACTATTAAATGAAATAAACAAATAGACTTAACTCCGGCTGATCTACTAAGCTTAATTTATATAAATCTTTGATTATACAAATATTGACTTTGTATGTATATTTATATGAATACATAAGTATTAACTAATTTAGAAAATTTTATTATCAAACTTACGTGATAATTTTGTTCTCGAATATCTTTTTCTATAACTAAAAACGATATTCAACTCCAACACTCATTTCGAAAACAAACTAATACGATCTATCGAACAATAGTGAAATCGTCCAAGTTGGGGTATTTTAATTACCTCTCAGACCTTGAGTCGAAATCATTCTTATCGTCAAGATTCGTAGAAGTTCGATATCAAAAATATTTGACAAAGCAGGATTTGTAAATTTAATTTAATTTTTAAATCTTAAGCCACTTTCAAAACAACGTTGTTGTTTTGAACCATTGATTAAGTTAACTTAACTTAAATATCAATTTAGGGAATTTGATCCAAATAATCGCCTTGATATCCTTATTCTCCGATAATCAAATTGTCTTTAAAACTTACTAAATTAAAAGATTAATTTAATCAAACCATTATCTTGGGTAACCTATCCAATTCTCTATTTAACTACCTTATCAAATTAAATCAGTTTATTTAAGACATATCTTAACTTAATAAAATATTATTAAGATTTTCAATCATTTGTAAGAACCATTTCTATTAATTAATTTAATAATTAATTCCCTTTTTAAAACAGTGGGTTTTCATTGAAAAAATTGATTAACTGATTACACATAAATCTTCCCTTTTTAAAATAATTAATAATATAATTAATTTATTATAATCCACTTAATTGTTTTTCTTAAAAACAATTTATATTCAGTTATAAAATCTCGAGTTCATTTCTAAGTTACTTTACAGAAATATAACTTAGCAGTCCCAACAATATATAACAGTTCTTATAACTGATGACATACAAGTCCTTAACCCAATTTTCACGAACAATCATACAAATACAATTCGATATAATTAACTGATAATACCTCAACACATATATTAACTGATAAAATATGTCAAACTGATAAAATAGCATAATGGTGTTTATTTCTCTACTAACAAGCTATTCAAACAATCCAGTCAATCAATTATATAGTGGAACGATGTTTATTTCCACTAACAGGGTGTCAATAAAATATTTGATCAACGTAATTAAATACAACTAAAATAAATAAATAATTTAATTGAACAAACGATTCAGTATTTACTGCGTTACAGATTATTACTGATCCACAGTTTACGTGTTAATTTAGATCATAACTAATTTACGTTCGATTTATTTTAAATGGTATTTGGTATTAAAAGCACCGTTTTATTAAATCAATTTAATGACGGTTGACGCTGCTAATATATTTCCCAAAAATAAAACGTGTTGCACCACTTAGTTCCATATGTAATTAAGTAAAACACTGCCGCACATTTGAAATTCTACCATTTAAAATACTTATAATACTCGACAATAAAAATAGCCTTCTGTCCCAGGATTTGGGCCAATAAGATCAATAAATTTTCCAAATATAATTGAAAACTTGATATTTACATAATGAATAAGTAGGTTGCTTAGTACCTAAGTAATTAAGTAAAATACTGCCGCATGTTTAAAATTCTACCATTTAAAATACTTATAATACTCATCGTTAAATAATACTACTTTAACCTAAAATTTGTGATAATAAGTTCAAAAAATTTCAAAAAAAATTCTAATATTAGTAAAAGATTGATATTTGCATATTTAATAAGTAGGTTGCGTAGTGGTTAAGTAATTAAGTAAAACACTGCAACATATTTTAAATTCTACCATTTAAAATGCTTAAAATACTCATCATTAAATAATACAGGTTTGACCTAAAATTTGTGCTAATAAGTTTTAAAAAATTTAAAAAAAATCTTAATATTAGCAAAAGATTTATCTTTGCGTATTGAACAAGTAGGTTGCTTAGTGACTAAGTAAAAAATTTAAAAAAATTCTAACAGTAGCTCCCAACCGTTGGTGACAATATATTCGATACACTCAACCGAAATGAGTGGTCGGTCATGTGTGGGCCGGGTTGCAAGACGTTCTTGTTGAACCCAATGTATTCCCCTCTAGAGATACACTATCGGAAGGCGTTTCCATACCTTGTCATAGTCGAAATCCAATCTCCAATAAGCGCCTGCGGTTTTGATTGCACACTATATATGTAGAGCGTGAGATGCAAGCGTTCTGCTAGATTGATATTTATTTGTATTTAGACATTATTATAATATCAGAAGAATATTGCTTTCAAAATGTTTTGGGTTATCGTAAGGTAAAAACCATCTATGTTTATGTGTGGATCGGTCTTACGACTATCTTTTCTTTCAAAATTGTTTTGGAAGTTAAACAAGTGTTTGGATTCTCATAAGGGAAAACCCCGTTCCGTTTTACGGCGTGGTCTTATGAGATATCCTTTATCAAATTAGTTTGTTTTAAAAATAATTTACTCACACCAGTCCCATGACTGTCCCAGAGTTTATTTTCTATGTTTTCCCTAAACTCTTGGGTGTCCGAATTGGTACGGGCAGTCCAATTTTTTAGGATTTTACAGATTTTTTCTGAAGGAGCTTGGAGCAGGAGGCTTTAGCTTTAGACATATAAAGTTTATTCCGCTGTGTTGTATATTTAATGTACTCTGATGGTGTATGTAAGTCCAAATACTGTTGTATTTCAGAAGTGATTATTTATATATTATATTTTATTTCGTTGCGTTGTGAGACTCTATGTTGATGTTCAGTACGATCTTCTATCTATTTTCTTCTATTCTAATTTTCTATCTTTCTATTTCTTATCCTCTGACTTCTTTCTATTAATGATTTGTATTTTCGTGCAATTTGGGTTGGACATGAGTTGTATTCAGCCAGCTCAAATAGTACGGATTTTCGGGTCGTTAACAAGAACACTATTTTTTTGACAAGTATTGTAATTTTTTTATTGGTAGAATTTCTAACAAGCGACAGTGTTTTACTTAATTACTTAGGCACTAAGAATCCTACTTGTTCAAAATGCAAATATCAATGTTTCACTTATATTTGGAAACTTTATTGATCTTATTGGCACAAATCCCGGGACAGAACGCTATTTTTTCTTGACGACTATTATAAGTATTTTTAATGGTAGAATTTCAAACATGCGGCAGTGTAATATACTTATTCAATATGCAAATATCAATCTTTTACTAGTATTAGAATTTTTTGAATTTTTTTTGAACTTATTAGCACAAATTATAGGTTAACGCGGTACTATTTAATTATGAGTATTATAAATATTTTAAATGGCGGAATTTCAAACATGCGACAGTGTTTTACTTAATTGCTTAGGCACTAAGAAACCTAATTATTCAATATTCAAATATCAATGTTTCACTTATATTTGGAAAATTTATTGCACTTACTGGCATGAATCCTGGGAAAGAACGCAAATTTTTGTTGATGAGTATTATAAGTGTTTTAAATGGTAGACTTTCAAACATGCGGCAGTGTTTTAGTTAATTATTTAGGAACTAAGCAACCTACTTATTCAATATGCAAATATCATTCTTTTACTAATATTAGATTTTTTTTGAACTTATCCGCACAAATTTTAGGTCAAAGCGGTACTATTTAATGATGAGTATTATAAGTATTTTAAATGGTAGAATTTCAAACATGCGGTTTACTTAATTGCTTAGGCACTAAGCAACCTACTTATTCAATATCGAAATATCAATATTTCACTTATATTTAGATACTTTATTGATCTTATTGGCACAAATCCTAGGAGACAACGCAAATTTTTTTTAACGAGTGTTACAAGTATTTCGAATGGTAGAATTTCAAATATGCAGTAGTGTTTTAGTTAATTTGTAATGACCCGGGTTTTACATCGATCGTAAACACACATATAAATTGATCTTGAGTATATATTCACAAATACGATTTGAAAGTCAAGACTTTAAAATGTTTAAAACATGTCAAAAGGGAAATTGCATTTTTCTTATGTATGTATATGATAGCATATTTTAATAGTGTTGTTTAAATTTTAATTTTTAAATGTATGTTAAATATAACTTATGCATAGCAATTTTAAATGCCATTTTCTTTACAAACACTTGTTCATTTTTCAAAGGGCTTTAAAACTTTAGTTTGGCAAACTATTTGCTTTTAAACCTAAAAGCCTCTTGCCAAAGAACATGATTAAACATCACTTTATTCTCAAAACAAACGCAAGGAAAATATTTGTATTTTTATGTGCATTTAAATCATAAACATGTATGGCCAAATCTCTTGCAAAATCATGATCTCATCCATGGAACATCTACACCATGGATTTGATAGCAAGTAGGATCTTTAAGGAGATATTGGCACATGACAAAACCATTCTTGACAAAAGCATTTTTAGTTTGAAATATATCTCTTTTCTTCCATAAGTTTTTCTGAAAATAAAATTCCTTTTCCTTGTCCGAAAACATGTTTGTTTTGTCAAAAAAAAAACATATGCATATAGATTCACAAAACCTTGCATATATACCACTATCTTACCTACACTAGACCTACGCTAAAACCATAGATTTCCTTGTCCTTTCCATCTCATGCCAAGATCAATTTTAGTACAAGATTTTCAGATTTTAGATAGCTTTGGGAGGCAAGCAAAATACTTTATGTTTTGTTGTTAAATCAAGTTATCATGTAAGATTTTGGTTTAAAAACCCAGGGCAAAACTGATTTTTATGGTACCAAAAGGGATACTCTAATTTTTTTAAATCCAAGAAAAGATTTGTGAAAATGTATGGTACATGAGCATTTAGTGTTGACATTTCATAGAGGCCAATAGGAAGGAGAAAAGATCATGTGCAAGGGATTTTCATGGTGAAGTAAGGCTGATATAAGCCATGTGTTCTTGAGTAATGGCGCTTTGATTTGGCAAGATAAAAAGATTTTTTCTTTTTGTCAAACACAAGATCTGAAAACTGATTTTTGCGACCATTATTTTATGGTTTTCTGCCACTATAAATAGGACCTAAGCACACACATCTCACTCACACAACACAAAAGCATTCAAGCTAAATCAGTGAAGGAGGAATTGAGGGTTTTAACCAGAACAGGTGAGTAAATTCTGTTTTCATTCTATGTTTCTACTAGGTATGTAGTTGATCAAAGTGTTAGGTAGATTAGTTTGATGCATATGAAAACACAGACATTTAAATATGTGTATATTCTCTATGAGTAAATTTTTCCTTGTTTAAAATCCTTACTATAAAACAGTTTTTACCCATCTGTGTATATGTTGATTTGATAAATTCATATCATGTTAATACCATCACCTTGTTGATAGAAACCCTTAGATTTATCTGCTATACTCATGTATACAAGTACCTATATGTTGTATAAGAGTTGATAGTTCAAGACTTTAACTCAAAAACCTGTTACTGTGTTTTGTAAAAACACAGAACATTTGGCCATTGGTTTTAGGAGTGAACCATATCCAACTACTCAGGCTAGATTAGGTAAGTGTAGAAAGATAAGGTATATTTTAGTAAGAGCAACAAGAAGAAAGCATTGAAATGAGATTATATTCAAACAAAACAGTGAAAACATGATGTCTCTGTAAACTCATTGTAAACTCGAATTTTCAAACACCACCGATCAACAATACAGGTATACGAATACGTTAGTGTGACAAAATTATGAT
Source organism: Allium sativum (assembly GCA_030737875.1). Lineage (NCBI taxonomy): Eukaryota > Viridiplantae > Streptophyta > Magnoliopsida > Asparagales > Amaryllidaceae > Allium > Allium sativum. Next base: position 247,331,280 of record CM060924.1, read on the forward strand.
TTTTAGTAACATAATCAAGATTTTTAGTGATGGGATTTGGGAAAATTCTTGAGATGATCAGAAAATGGATATTGGGCAAATTCCGGCGATGGTGGCTATCGTGGATGTCGGCGCCGGGGATGGAGGAGCGTGGCATGCCAGAGATCATAGGAAAAATACCCTAATATTTTTCTAATGGGTAGATTAAGTAAACAAGTTCGATTTGTGTGTAGGGTTCATGTTTGGGTTCAGGTTTTTAAAATCAATTTGAGAGGGAAACAGTCGATCGAGTTGGCCAGAAATGGGTGTGGAGGAGCTCGCGGGATCAGAGAAGCGGTCGGAGGTGGTGGCAGTCCTTCCGATGGTCGGAGTTGGTGGGGACCGTGGAGCTTTGTGGTGCTGACCTGAAGCTGTTTTGTTGTATTTAATGAAGGAACGGTCTTTTTGGAAAGGGGGAGCTGTGGGGGCGAAATGATTGATTGGTGGTGGTCCTGGCCGGAGATGGGACGTGCGAGTAGGTGGCGACGGAGCTCGGGTGGAGGAGATTGGCTGTGCACGTGCACAGCAGTGCACTGGTAATGGAAAGGGGAAGGAGAAGGAAGTGGTACTTTGGTAAGGATGAAGACCATGGACGCGGCAATGGTTTTGGACGTGAAAGCATGGTATTTTCAAGGGTGGTACTTTGCCATTTGGTAAGTACCAGGGGTATTTTGGCAAACGAGAAATAAAGGGTCGTGGCGAGTGATTTCGAGAGATGGTACCTGGTACTTTGGCAAGTACCTGGGTGGCACTTTGAAAAATGGAGCGGTTATGAGAAAAAGGAAGGGAACGGACGTGTGCATCATGGAAAATTGGAAGTGGCATTTCGGTATTTTGGTACTTTGGTGAATACACTCTCAAAGAAGATTTTGAACGAGATTTAAATTAAAAACAGTTTTAATTTAAAAATAGAAAATAAATAAAATTAAAGAATAAATGAATAAATAAAAAGTGAATTTTTATTTAATTTATCGTAGGCAAGTGAAAAGAAGAACGGCAGTCGCCAGAAGATCGAAATGAAGAAGATCAACTAGAAAATTTCGACAACTTTAAAGATAGAATTCTTATTAGCAAGGAAAGGAAAGAAGTGAATCAGGATCAGTTTGTCAGCATTTGAAATTAAAAGTACAGGAGATGGAATTTAAATTAAAAAATTTATGATGATAATTAGAAAAAGGAAATTTCTAATGAAATATTCAAACTTTAAAGTCAATAAAGGAAGTCGTTCAAGTATAGCAGATCGAATAGGGTTCTGACAGACGTCGAGAAGTCAGCACAGAAACTGTAATTTTGTTAAATTATAAATTTAGTTTATAATTTAAATTATAATTTATTTTCTAATAAAATATTTAAAGTAAACAAGGCAAAAAGAAATCGTATGCAAAACATACGCTAAACTTGTCAATTCAAACGGTGGTCTGAATTCTCTGATACGAGTAACTGGGCAAGTACAGTTCTGTACTTTATAAAATAAGAACTGTAAATTATATTTTTAATCATGTTTAGAGTGATAAATTAAAAAGAGAAATCATATTTGTCATATAGAAGAAGAAGAAGTAAATCGAAAAAAAAGATCAAAAGTGAAATTTGACGAAAGCGATACAAAGTGTAAAAGTGTAGAAAATAGATTATGGATCATAAATTTAACTCATTTATGAATAATCAGATTCAGTGATGATTATGAGAAATATTTTCTAGAGAAATAAGGTAAGTATTTGTTTCTTTAAAGTGACGACCAAAATATGAAGATTAACTGTGCGATGCACACACTAAAATTGGCCGTTTTGAAAAGATGATCAAAATAACCAGATAAAGACCAGATGATCTTATACTGTTTAGTTTGACTGGAATTATATATGTAAATTTGTTTATAATCTTGTTAGATTTATAGTTTAAAAAGAAAATGTTCGTTAATCATTGCAAAGAGACCGAAATAAATATTTCACTTTGATTTGATTATACGCCGCGCGTCAGAGATTTTTAAATTGAAGACGGCGATATACATGGGCTATTCTTAAATAGTGCCTTCGGTTTGTCCAGTCCCAGGACAACTTGTATGAACGAATGTCTGACAGAGTATTTCCAAAAGAATCACGTACGTTGTTTTCTTCAAACGTACCAGTTGCTGGCACAGAAGGGAAACTTCTTTAGCCTAATAACCGGAGTGTTTTTGTGGAAATCAATTAGTGATTTCCGATGGATTTGACGATGTGGCATTCAAAGAAAATAAACAGTGATGATGAAAAGGCAAGTCTAGCCTCAAGCCTCACAACCGGGAAATGACAAAAATCGGGCAGGCAACATGGCTATGTGGGTCGCTCCAATTAAGGTGTACAATCACCTATCTAGAGAAATTCCTTTTGTTTCTTATTCTATCGATTCTGCCCATTCGGGAAACGGTGGTTTGAGTCCAACCGTTGGTGATATACATTCGATACACTCAAGAGAAATGAGTGGTCGGTCATGTGTGGGCCTGGTTGCAAGACGTTCTTGTTGAATCCAGGTGTATTCGCCTCTAGAGATACATCATTGGAAGGTGGTCCCATACCTTATCATAGTTGGAAATCCAATTTTCATAAGCGCCAAGCGGTTTTTATTAGTATACTATATAGGAGAATGTGAGATGCAAGCATTCTTCTAGATTCTAAATTATTTGTGAAAAACACCTAGACACTATGATAATATCTATTTTCAAGTATACAAAGTGTTTTGATCTCATAAGGTAAAAACCCGTTCCGTATTTACGGCGTGGTCTTATGAGATATTTTATTTGTTTTAAACTGTTTACTCATACCAGCCCCCTGACTGACCCGGAGTTTATTTTTCTGTGTTTCCCTTAAACTCTTGGGTATTCATAACGCTTGTTATGAATAGACAAGTGAATCAGGATTGGATGAAACTTGAGAAGCTGGATGGAGACTTTTTGTGTGCTGGTCTACTTATCATCTCTACTGTATAATTACAAGTATGCAAGCTTGGTCGTCAATGATATGTATAATTAAGAATGTACTATGAATGGCTTGTATCACTAGACCTATGATGTTCTGATGTAATATGTTCTGCTGTGTAATATTATGAAGTATCATCTTTTGTAATAATTCCGCTGTGAGATTCTGATGTTTTCTGTGATTTTATCTTCTATCTATTCTTATTCTTATTAATGACACGACTTCCGATGTGTTCGAAAGTTGGGTCGTTACATAATTACTTATGCACTAAGCAACTTACTTAATCAATATGAAAATATGAATTTTTTTTTTGAATTTCTTTTGAACTTATCAGCACAAATTTTTGGTTAAAGTGGTATTATTTTATGATGAGTATTATAAGTATTTTAAATGGTAGAATTTCAAACATGCGGCAATAATTTACTTAATTACTTAGGCACTAAGCAACCTACTTATTCAATATGTAAATTTCAATAGGAAAACTTTATTGATCTTATTGGCACATATGCTCGGACAGAACGCTATTTTTTTGATGAGTATTATAAGTATTTTAAATGGTAGAATTTCAAACATGCGACAGTGTTATATTTAATTACTTAGGCACTAAGAAACGTACTTATTCAATATGCAAATATCAATGTTTCATTTATATTTGGAAACATTATTGATCTTATTGGCACAAATCCCGAGACAGAACGCTGTTTTTGTTGATGAGTATTATAAGTTTTTAAATGGTAGAATTTCAAACTTGCGGCAGTGTTTTACTTAATTACTAAGGCACTAAGCAACCTACTAATTCAATATGCAAATATGAATCTATTACTGATATTATATATTTTTTTGATTTTTTTGGAACTTATTAGCATAAATTTTAGGTTAAAGCGGTATTATTTAATGAAGAGTATCATAAGTATTTTTAATGGTAGAATTTCAAACATGCGGCAATGTTTTACTTTATTACTTAAGGCACTTAGAATCCTACTTATTCAAAATGCAAATATCAATGTTTCACTTATATTTGGAAACTTTATTGACCTTATTGGCACAAATCCTGGGACAGAATGCTATTTTTTGTTAACGAGTATTATAAGTATTTTAAATGGTAGAATTTCAAATATGCGGCAATGTTCTACTTAATTACTTAGGCATTAAGCAACCTAATTATTCAATATGCAAATATCAATCTTTTGCTACTATTAGAACTTTTTAAAATAATTTTGAAGTTATTAGCACAATTTTTAGGTCAAAAATATATTATTTAATGATGAGTATTATAAGTATTTTAAATGGTAGAATTTCAAAATGCGGGAGAGTTTTACTTAATTACTTAGGCACTAAGAAACCTACTTATTAAATATGGAAATATCAATCTTTACTAATATTAGAATTTTTTTTTGAAATTATTTTTAACTTATTAGCACAAATTTTAGGTCAAAGCGGTATTATTTAATGATGAGTATTATAAGTATTTTAAATGGTAGAATTTCAAACATGCGGCAGTATTTTACTTAATTACTTAGGAACTAAGTTGTAACAACCCGGAATTTCTGAACCAATTTAAAATTTTTATTTTAGCTATTTTAATGAATTTTGAGTATTTAAAATGATTTATTTTAAATAATAATGACTAAAAATTATTTAAATCGAAGTTAGAACGTATAAATTTATTTTAATTATAAAACGAGCCTGAAATGGCGCGGTAGTTTGAAAATTCGATTTTAAATTTCAAATGAATGTACAGAATTCAATATAAATCAAAATTGGACGAAACAAGAAACGTTAAAATTTGCTTAACTGAATCTTTCTAACGAGTGTAAGAATATGAGATTTCACTTTATAAATTGTAATATATGGCCAGTTTAAAATTTAAGATAGTCGCTATGGAATTTATATATAATTTTAATAAATATATTGCCCTTAAAAATGGCCATTTTGCAAATGACCTCCATTTTCTAAGAAACAACTTTTATTGGATCCGGAACGTCAAATTATAGTTAGGTTTCAAATTTCATAATTTTTGGAATTAATCTGTGAGCATACTAAATTTAAACGCGTTTGGTCAATTCAGTTTAAATTTAATCGACTGGAAAAAGACCATTTTTCAAACGGCCTCCAAATTCGACGAAAATAGTTTTGTTAGGACCGTATCATTAAAACATAGCTAGATTTAATTTTTCCATAATTTTTGGAGTCAGTATGTAGCCTCGGTAAATTAAAATGTACATTGTAATTCAATATCAAACGTTATATTGATTTATATTTAATTTTGTTGAAAACTGATAAAAGCAATAGAACTGGCTTACGAAACATATTCCATTATGTCCGGAATTGAGGTATTTAGCTAGGAATGGCAGTCGTTGGGTTTGATTTGGAGTTCGGAGCAATAAATGGGTATTTTTGGAAATTAAAGGAATTAAATAATATAAATATATATATTAATGGGCCAATAGGATTTTAAATAAACCCTAATTCATTTTTCCTGAAGCCGTCATCGTTCAAAACCGATTACGGCAGAAAACCTTCCAATCAATTCTCCCTCCGATCTCCAAATCCACACACCGATTCAAGAAATTATCTAAACGAAAATTGGAGAGCTCTGGCTGATCTTTAAATCCAACGGGTGAGATCGGAAAAGGAGGCGTGGTTTTCTCGAATCGCATGCTTAAAGACCCTCCATTTCGAGGCGGATTCTGGTGGCTATAGGCGGTCGAGCACGCCATAGTGGGTGTCGGCGGAAAGCTCTCTCGAAGGCGCACATGGTGGAAGCTCTAGAACGTGGTCCATCGTCTCAGTTTGCACGCAAGGTTGAACCTTAGTTTTGAAGAGTTGGATTTCGACGTCGACTGTGTTTAATTGGGAGAAGAAAGGTGATAAATTTTAAATTAATTACTTCATTAACTTCTTAAAGATGTAATTAAACTTTATAAAACCATAACTTGCTCAAACGATGTCGGAATCCAGTGAAATAGGAGCCATTCGGATTGTGACAGCGTGTACTACATTCTAGGGCTGTCTGGGAGGAATTCAGAGCCAGTTGATATTTTTGGTCATTTTAAATGTGCTGTTTAAGTTGATTAAAATAATCATTTTATCGATTTCTGAAATCGATCAAAGTGAGAACTCCTTCTCACTCAACATTTTGTTTTGTTATTTATTTTTGGAGTTTAACATACGAATTTGCACAAATCATTTAAATTAGAAGTGATGTATGGATATTAGCGACACTCTCATTTCATACTCCGCGAATAGCCACTTGTGGCGCCATAAACGGCATTATGTAGTTGAATATTTACTTATATGGATGATTTGGAGATGTGTGTACTGTGATTGAGGTTATGGATTTGGAATGTTAATATTAAACTGATAGTTGAAAATGGACAAAAATATTCATTTATATATTGAACTGTGAAAATTGTTTAGTCAGAAAAATAATTCAAACCGAATTAAAATTGGTTAAATTTATTAACCAATGATTTATTTAAATCAATTGTTGTTGTTTGAAAATCCCACACGGGTATTGGGATGATATTTGATATACACTAATCCCAATATTTAGTTGTATGTCAATCGATGGGTTGACAGGTTGTGATGAGCGTTATTTATTTATTTTAATGCTTATACAGTTGTAGAATGCAAACTGGGTGATGTTTGAATGTGTAATGATTATTTATCATTATTGCTGAATACATGCGATGTTTGAAATCCATATAACTGAAATTATATGGTAATTGATTGAGTCGCATTCCGATTCAGAAATAATGAATATTTTAAAATAAAGAATATTTTGAAATAACGAATATTTTAAAATAATATTCAGTGAAGAATTAAAATAAGATTTTGATGTTCGATTATGGATGGACACAAATATATATATAAAAATATAAAGCCGGGTTAAGTATAGAAACACTATTTTAACCCGAACAGGTTTATCGATCGATTTTATTCATTTTATAATGAATACGAAAAGGAAATGGATTTCAGAATTAGATATTTTGAAAATATTATCATTTTGATATTATAGTTATATGGAATATTCAACTTTGATTTAAAATTGAAAATGAAGTTGGAATCGTTTTTAAAACGAATTTATAAAATATGTTTTAAATGGAAATCAATGAAATATATTATATATACTTAAATGGCCTGAATAGAACGCGCCGCACAGCGACCGTTCGCGAATTTCGACCATTGACTTCAAATTGATGTAATGGAAGATCCGACCATCGAATTCTCCTAAAACCAGAACCGTTGGGTTCGTATCAAAAAGATCTTTCCAATGAATATAAGATATTTAAATTGGAACGGTTAGATTTCAAATTATATCCAAATCAATTTCAGAAAAGGTCGCAATGGATGCAGTTCGGTGGCCGTTATTGGAAACCAACTGTAAGGGACATATAAAAATTATTAAAAATATGGTAAAATTGTGTGAAATCATAATAAATTAATTGGAAAGAGTTTGGATGAAAAATTCCAAGTTTGAAAAGATAAAAATATATTTTTATCGAAATGAACTAGTTAATAACTAGAATAATAATCCAATGATTTTTAGAAATAATAAATTGGATTGAGAAATGGGTTTTAATATAACCAGAATTTTTCGAAGAATAAATTGGAATGGGTTCTGAATGGAAATAATCTTTGGCATATTTCGATATTGGATTCCGTGATTATACGGATATTGCTGAGGAATTTGGAAGATACAAATATCGTTATTCCCAATACGATATTCGTTGGTTTCAGAATTTGATATTGAATATAAGCCGATATAATTTCTTTTCAGAGTCTTGTATTTTATATCGAATTTGATTTTGGGGTTGTCGTGAATGGTGTCTTCAATAACACTGTTCTTAAACCCAGTTGAGAAAAGAATAAAACTTTTAATTAAGATTTAGAGAAGTTTACCAATTAATTAGTATTTAATTGGAATTGAATTGTGTAACACCCCACACCCGCTACGGTCACTCACTAAGGGAATGCCATAACATCGGTGGAGTATTTTAAGTGAATATAGAACAGAAAAATTACAACAAGACAGATATAAGTAATACTTGAGAATTTAAAACATCATTTCATTTCAGCGGAAAGTAAAACATGTTTGGTTATACCAAAACCATAAATAAGAGTCAAGTACATAATATCCATCCTGATAAAAACAAAAGTACATAATCCCACTACATAACCTAATAGCCATAATAGAAAGGATAAACTGAGCTTTACATCCACGGCCCAAGCTCCAAAAGATAGATAAAGCAGTCTGATCAAAGCCCAATAGTGCTAGGCCCACTCTGAAAACCTGAGGGTTGGGAAAAAGATAAAGAAACAACGGGGTCAGACATAAGTCTGAGTGAGTCCTATAACCCTAACAATACAATCATTAAAGTAATTAGGGTATGATATAAATAAGGTACGGTACCTCTGGGGATAATGACTACACTAGGTAGCCAACTAAACACAAGATGTACTAAGATAACCGAAAAGACGCATTTATCCACCCAAGGATAATTACTAGATTGCACCACCCCAGATCTACCCACCCAAGGGTAATTCCTACACTGCACCACACCAGTTCTACCCAACCAAGGGTAATTCCTACTTAAAGGTTGATCCCACTAAGTGTACTTAGTAATTTTACCCAGTAGTTTCTTGTACCCCTAGCTGACTACATAGGTGTCGTCTGCCCATATCTCCACTAGGTGTACCCACTACCCCCAAGCGATCGGCTCCCTACCGTAGATACCCGTGCTGGCCCCACAGTGGGGTGTATCACTCCCCAAAGTGGCAACCTGATAATCAATGGTGCACGTCTTATACCTACACGATGCAACAACGTCTTACCTACCAGCCCGGGTCCACACACGCATATGAAACCCGTTGGACTCGCGTTGCCACCGCTACCCCGTTTTGGCCTCTTATAGTCAAGCCCAATATGCGTGTCCCGTCCTCGACTTGGGTCGAGCCCACAAAGATACGTTTGGGATATTGGTTGTAATGGGCCCCCACAAGCTACTACTTAAGCTTGCCATTTTATCTAGTGCGTCCCACTTAACCCCTTTTATAATCATGCCCACTTACATGTTAAGGTTTGGTTAAGTCATCTAATCATATTTCAATTGCCACTTAAGGCCCCCACAAGCTACTACTTAAGCTTGTCATTTAATTATATTTCAATTGCCACTTAAGGCCCCCACAAGCTACTACTTAAGCTTGTCATTTAATTATATTTCAATTGCCACTTAAGGCCCCCACAAGCTACTACTTAAGCTTGTCATTTAATTATATTTCAATTGCCACTTAAGGCCCCCACAAGCTACTACTTAAGCTTGTCATTTAATCATATTTCAATTGCCACTTAAGGCACCCACTAGATTTCCACATGCCACCCAAGGCACTTACTTGATTCCCACATGCCACCCAAGGCACTTACTTAACCCATTAATCATGTTTAATTACATGTTCCACTTTGGTTAAGTATTCTAATCGTATTTTCTATTGCCACCCAAGGCAACCCACTAGTTTCCTCATGCCACCCAAGGCACCCCCACTAGTTACTACATGCCACCCAAGGCACCCACTTAACCCCTCATGCCTCACTACATGCTAATTTGGTTAAGTGTTTCTTAATTAATTAAGATCGTAACCTTTGTAAAGACCTCTCACATTAGACTGTCTTTTATGGTAGCTGGATATGCCGGTTGGTTCCGGGCAGCCTTACACCATAACAGAGTCTAACCTCGTGTCTTTACACTTGTCACGTATTTAGTTTATGACTAAGACCTCTCACATTGGGCCGATCATTTGTAGCCGCTGGATTTGCCGGTCGGTTCCGGGCAGTCTTATGCTACAAAAGGGTCCAACCTCGTGTCTTAGTAGATTAATTACACCTAATTAATCACCCCCATAATTTGTATTAATTATCCCTAATTAATTACAAATATTTAAGAATATGGGTAGACCTAACTAAATAGGTAAATTCCCAATTCCATAATATGGGTAGACCTAACTTAATAGGTAAATTCCCAATTATGTCCATCCACTTTATGGTATGTTTAATCATACCCACTTCACACAATTTTATGTGTTCATTAATTTTTACCCCATCGTCCCCACGTAAATACGTTAACATGACATACTTTAAAAGAGAAGATTCATCATACACACAATGGTTCAACTTAGCATATCATTAGCATTATCATGGGTTTAAAAGGTGTCAACTTGCATATATGACCATAAACCCAACTTGCATAAATAACCAACCCAAACTTACATGAATCACATATGTCATAAAGATGGTAACTTGCATAAATGTTCATGTCATAGACCTATCATAAAGGTGTCAACTTGCATACATGTCATAGGTCTAAAAGGGATGAACTTGCACATGTACTTATGTCATACATAGAGGCAAACTTGCATATATTATGCATATCATAAAAAGAGACAAACTTGCATGTGAACTTGCATCATAACTTGCATATGAACTTGCATCATAACTTGCATATGAACTTGCATCATAATTTGCATATGAACTTGCATAACATGCCATACTTAGAGGCAAACTTGCATATATTATGCATATCATAAAAAGAGACAAACTTGCATCATAACTTGCATATGAACTTGCATCATAACTTGCATATGAACTTGCATAACATGCCATACTTAGAGGCAAACTTGCATATATTATGCATATCATAAAAAGAGACAAACTTGCATATGAACTTGCATCATAACTTGCATATGAACTTGCATCATAACTTGCATATGAACTTGCATCATAACTTGCATAAAACCAAATACTTAGCATGCACAAAACCAAATACTTAGCATGCGTAAAACCAAATACATAACTTGCATAACATGTTGCATATAACTTGCATATAATCTCACATATAGTTTGCATAACATGTTACATATGCATCAATGTTCAACATAGTGTTTTGCATAGTGAGCATCATAAAACATAGCATTAAACTTGCATATAGCATAAAACTTGCAAAACACACAACATACACTATACTAAACTTGCATAAGCACATTTATCCACAAACATAGCCATATCTTATCATATCCTATCATAATCAATTTAACAATTGATTATTAAGGCTATAGAAACTCACCACTAAACTCCCATAAGCAAACCCTTGCCCAAAATCACCCAAAAACTCTAGCCTTGAACATAAAGCTTGCAACTTGATGATGAATGCAAGCTAATGATCACTCATACAACTCAAAGATGCTTGTATGAACATGAAAGCCTTCATAGAAATAGTTTTATAAGAGGATGGAGGCTAGGGCTTTGAGTGGAGGCCATGATCATAGAAAATTTTGGCATAGTTTAGTTAGAGTATAGGATTATGATCATTTAGGGCTAGCTTAGGGTCTTATTTATAGGATTAGACAAGTGTTTTAGGCCATTAGATTAACCCTAAATTAGATTAGGACCATCAGATCTCGGAAGCTTCCAGAAACCAACCCCAAAACACAGCCCAAACCCTGAAATGGTGCACCAGGCCAAACTGGCCGAGCACCCCCTGTTGACACGCAAGTCGACAGGGCTGTCGACTTGGTCCTAGCCAAGTCGACTGCCCAGTCGACAGGGCTGTCGACTTGGTTAGCTCGGCGGGAATTTTCCCGCCTGGGCCCAATGGGCCCAATTTCGAAATTTGAACCTGAATTTTAAATCTGTTTTGAACTTTGAATTTTCTGAAAACTTCATTAGGCCATAACTGGGCCATACGGACTCCGATTCTCGAAAACTTGGACTCTATTTCACGTATTTTTCCGAGACGAACGCAATGACGCAGCCCGTTTTCCCCCAATTCTCACATCTGAGATTATTTATTATGTAATTAGTGAATATTAGTATTAACTAAAATTCGGGGTGTTACATTCTCCCCTCCTTAAAGGATTTCGTCCCCGAAATCTCTAAGCTAAGGAGAATGCATATCCTACCATCCAAACAACCATCTACTCAATCCATCAAACACGAGCATCCATTGTCCTTAAAACAATTTCTAATGATGTATGAGCATATGCAAAAAGTGTGTGTATATGTTCCCTATTTAATGTATGAACATATGCAAACCATGGTAGTGCCATGCATCCATTATGTATGCGAGAGAACCCTATCGACACATACAATATCTACATGAGTGCACAATCATTCACCAAAATGCATCATCCATATAATAACACAATCATTATACATCCATAAATATAGCTACCTACACACAATTATATGCAATATGCAATATGAAGTGATTGAGCCGATCTAGTGCCTAGAGTGTGTATATATGCATCCACGAGCAACCACTAGCAACCACTTGCATCCACATGCATCCATCAAACATAACATGTCTCAAACACATGTTTCAAACATAGGTTTACCCTATCTAAAGGTCAAAGGTACTAATGAGAGGACATACTAAAGATAAGATAAGCACTAGACAAACGATAAAGGAGACGTTTAAAGGACATACCCTCAAAAAGGAATGGGTTTAACGAACGCATCTTCGCTTCTGTCTCCCAAGTAGCATTGCTCTCACCTTCTCCCCTTTTCACTTTGACTAGTCGAACCTCTCTGTTTCTCAACTTCCTAATCTCTGACCCAAGGATGCGGGTAGGAGCTCGTCGAATAATCACATCACGCTCTACCTTTACTTCTTTAAGCAAGCTCGGCTCTACCGCCTCTGCGGTCTCATGTAGGCACTTCCTCAAATGTGACACATGGAATACGTCATGTTTTCTATGCAACCGAACTATCTCTCGAATATAAACTGAAGCTAGACATGGAACAGTCCTCTTGCTCTTCACGGGTATGAAATGGGCACTCTTAGTAAGTCTATCTACCACAAACCAAATTCCCGTATTACCCTTCCTTGATCTCGGTAATCCATCGAGACACTATCCCACTTCCATAGCGGAACCTCCAAATGGGTGAAGCAACCCACCGGGTTTCTTCTGCTCCGCTTTCATTTGCTAGCACACCAAGCATCTAGCGACATACTCGGCCACATCTTTCTTCATACCGGCCCAAAAAAGAAAACTCGCTTCATGTCTTGGTACATCTTGTCCCCACCGGGATGAATGGTCATCTTTGACCGATGTGCATCATCAAGTATAGCCTTCCTCAAACCCTCGTCTTGCGGTACACAAAGTCTACCGTCTCTACACAACCACCCCTTACCATCTAGGGTGTACCTACTCAAATGGCTGGACGACTCCCCCCCCCCTTATGAGCTTCTCTACTAACTCAACCAACTGTGGGTCGTCTCGCTGTGCCTCGCCAATCCGTCCCAAAAGAGTAGGCCTAACCTCCAAGGAGGCTAGCAAACCGGGTACAAAGTCAACGGAAGGTCTAAAGTCAAACATAGAAATAAACTCTAAGCTCCGTCGTTCAACGAACAATGAACTCAAGGACAACCTTTTTCTACTTAAGGCGTCCGCTACCACGTTACCCTTGCCATGGGTATACACTATCTCAAACTCATAGGATGCTAAGAATCCCATCCAAAATCATCACAACTGTCCATCTCTCACGCAGACCACCCTAGTCGAACTCGACATCCCCCAAATGCAAGCCCCAAAGGCCTAAACCAATATCAGACAAACACCCATGGGATACCTCCTTCGAATTCAGACGACCTACGTGAGATGATACTAGCAAAAACGACTAAATAATTAAGCCCTTGTCCAACTCTGGATGTCCTCGCCAGTCTCGCTCCAAAAACCACCGTTTATCCCATAACTGGCTTTGCTCAACCTATTGAGCACATACGAAAACTTATTTCGCTCCTAGAAAAGACCAAGATGTCATTTACAAAGACCATCACGAACTTATTTAGGTACTCCCTGAACACCTTTCTCATCAAATCAATAAAGTATGCGGGGGCGTTCGTCAAACCAAATGGCATCATCAGCCACTCATAAAAACCATCCGGAGTCCTAAAGGCAATCTTCTATATACTATCCTCAGCCACTCTCAACTGACGAAACCCCGTGGCTAAGTCCAACTGCGAAAATACTGAGGCGCCAACTAACTGATCAAAGGGATCATCAATCCTCGGCAATGGGTGTCTATTCTTCTTTGTGAGTTTATTTAGTTCTCTTTAGCCTACACAAAGTCTGAGGGACCCATCCGCCTTCGTGGCAAAAACTACTGGAGCACCCCACTCCGATATACTTCGTCTTATGAACCCCTTCTCAAGCAAATCGCCTACTTGCTTATGGAGTTCCCTCCTCTCACGAGGAGCCATGTGGCACCCTGGCCAAGATACTGGTTTGGCATTGTCTACCAGATATATTCGGAAGTCAATCTCCCGCTCCGGAGGTAAGCCCTTCACCTCCTCAAACACATCCGAGTATTGCCGGACCACTCTAACAAATCGCAAACTCTCGACCGACGTGTCAAGCGATTCTAGATAACTTAGCATAACAGATTCCATGGGATTACAAGAGATCTCGAGAGTGTTACCCAAGGGGGTCATAAGCCTAACAACTCTCCCTTCAAAATCAAGAACGGCACCCCTACTGGATAACCAGTCCATGCCCAAAACTATCCCATAGCCCGTGAAGCCCAAAAAGCATCACATCTAAACTCAACGCTAAGTATAGCAACTTTCAAACCCAAACACATCATGGAGCCCCAATTGGGTTTGAAACAACTAAGGGATCATCTACTAAACTGGTGTCTAAGTGCAGTGACTCAACTAACAATGATGAGATAAACGAACTCGATGCGTCAGAATCAAATAAAGTTCGAACCGGATAATAAAGAAATCCAAATCCCAACCTAGACGGTCCTATCCCCATCTGGTACACTAGCCGTGAGGGAATACAACTACCCTCCAAAAGGTTCCGTACCTTGCCCTTGCCTCTTTGGACAATCCTAATAAGGTGTCCTATTCCTCCAAAAGGATAACTACTCGCCTTATTCTTCCCATTCTCCACTCGTAACCTCCCACCAATGAGGTTTCATCCTTCATTAACCAAACAACTATTTTAGCCTTCCTCCCATCGTCTATCCAATAGGTACCTACAAGTCCTCCTCCTTCTTGGACCAACTTCTAGTCCGACTAATGTCTAAGTCCCTTGAAGTGGTTTTCCATTCTTATCTAACTTAGAAAGATCCTCTATACGCGGAGGGGAAACTCAAAACGAGAGAGAGGAAGAGATTCAAAACGGAGAATTTGAAAGATATAGATATGGCTATTGGGGATTATGCTTTTCTTTTAAAAACTTTTCTCTTAAAAGACATGTTTTTGAAAATACTCCTTTCAAAAATATTCTTAGAAAATAGTTTTTCTAAAAAAAATATCTGTTCTGGTAACCTGGCTCTGATACCACGTGTAACACCCCACACCCGCTACGGTCACTCACTAAGGGAATGCCATAACATCGGTGGAGTATTTTAAGTGAATATAGAACATAAAAATTACAACAAGACAGATATAAGTAATACTTGAGAATTTAAAACATCATTTCATTTCAGCGGAAAGTAAAACATGTTTGGTTATACCAAAACCATAAATAAGAGTCAAGTACATAATATCCATCCTGATAAAAACAAAAGTACATAATCCCACTACATAACCTAATAGCCATAATAGAAAGGATAAACTGAGCTTTACATCCACGGCCCAAGCTCCAAAAGATAGATAAAGCAGTCTGATCAAAGCCCACTAGTTCTAGGCCCACTCTGAAAACCTGAGGGTTGGGAAAAAGATAAAGAAACAATGGGGTCAGACATAAGTCTGAGTGAGTCCTATAACCCTAACAATACAATCATTAAAGTAATTAGGGTATGATATAAACAAGGTACGGTACCTCTGGGGATAATGACTACACTAGGTAGCCAACTAAACACATGATGTACTAAGATAACCGAAAAGACGCATTTATCCACCCAAGGATAATTACTAGATTGCACCACCCCAGATCTACCCACCCAAGGGTAATTCCTACACTGCACCACACCAGTTCTACCCAACCAAGGGTAATTCCTACTTAAAGGTTGATCCAACTAAGTGTACTTAGTAATTTTACCCAGTAGTTTCTTGTACCCCTAGCTGACTACATAGGTGTCGTCTGCCCCTATCTCCACTAGGTGTACCCACTACCCCCAAGCGATCGGCTCCCTACCGTAGATACCCGTGCTGGCCCCACAGTGGGGTGTATCACTCCCCAAAGTGGCAACCTGATAATCAATGGTGCACGGCTTATACCTACACGATGCAACAACGTCTTACCTACCAGCCCGGGTCCACACACGCATATGAAACCCGTTGGACTCGCGTTGCCACCGCTACCCCGTTTTGGCCTCTTATAGTCAAGCCCAATATGCGTGTCCCGTCCTCGACTTGGGTCGAGCCCACAAAGATACGTTTGGGATATTGGTTGAAATGGGCCCCCACAAGCTACTACTTAAGCTTGCCATTTTATCTAGTGCGTCCCACTTAACCCCTTTTATAATCATGCCCACTTACATGTTAAGGTTTGGTTAAGTCATCTAATCATATTTCAATTGCCACTTAAGGCCCCCACAAGCTACTACTTAAGCTTGTCATTTAATTATATTTCAATTGCCACTTAAGGCCCCCACAAGCTACTACTTAAGCTTGTCATTTAATTATATTTCAATTGCCACTTAAGGCCCCCACAAGCTACTACTTAAGCTTGTCATTTAATTATATTTCAATTGCCACTTAAGGCCCCCACAAGCTACTACTTAAGCTTGTCATTTAATCATATTTCAATTGCCACTTAAGGTACCCACTAGATTTCCACATGCCACCCAAGGCACTTACTTGAATCCCACATGCCACCCAAGGCACATACTTAACCCTTTAATCATGTTTAATTCCATGTTCCACTTTGGTTAAGTATTCTAATCGTATTTTCTATTGCCACCCAAGGCAACCCACTAGTTTCCTCATGCCACCCAAGGCACCCCCACTAGTTACTACATGCCACCCAAGGCACCCACTTAACCTCTCATGCCTCACTACATGCTAATTTGGTTAAGTGTTTCTTAATTAATTAACATCGTAACCTTTGTAAAGACCTCTCACATTAGACTGTCTTTTATGGTAGCTGGATATGCCGGTTGGTTCCGAGCAGCCTTACACCATAACAGAGTCTAACCTCGTGTCTTTACACTTGTCACGTATTTAGTTTATGACTAAGACCTCTCACATTGGGCCGATCATTTGTAGCCGCTGGATTTGCCGGTCGGTTCCGGGCAGTCTTATGCTACAAAAGGGTCCAACCACGTGTCTTAGTAGATTAATTACACCTAATTAATCACTCCCATAATTTGTATTAATTATCCCTAATTAATTACAAATATTTAAGAATATGGGTAGACCTAACTCAATAGGTAAATTCCCAATTCCATAATATGGGTAGACCTAACTTAATAGGTAAATTCCCAATTATGTCCATCCACTTTATGGTATGTTTAATCATACCCACTTCACACAATTTTATGTGTTCATTAATTTTTACCCCATCGTCCCCACGTAAATACGTTAACATGACATACTTTAAAAGAGAAGATTCATCATACACACAATGGGTTCAACTTAGCATATCATTAGCATTATCATGGGTTTAAAAGGTTTCAACTTGCATATATGACAAAAACCCAACTTGCATAAATAATCAACCCAAACTTACATGAATCACATATGTCATAAAGATCGTAACTTGCATAAATGTTCATGTCATAGACCTATCATAAAGGTGTCAACTTGCATACATGTCATAGGTCTAAAAGGGATGAACTTGCACATGTACTTATGTCATACATAGAGGCAAACTTGCATATATTATGCATATCATAAAAAGAGACAAACTTGCATGTGAACTTGCATCATAACTTGCATATGAACTTGCATCATAACTTGCATATGAACTTGCATCATAACTTGCATATGAACTTGCATAACATGCCATACTTAGAGGCAAACTTGCATATATTATGCATATCATAAAAAGAGACAAACTTGCATATGAACTTGCATCATAACTTGCATATGAACTTGCGTCATAACTTGCATATGAACTTGCATAACATGGCATACTTAGAGGCAAACTTGCATATATTATGCATATCATAAAAAGAGACAAACTTGCATATGAACTTGCATCATAACTTGCATATGAACTTGCATCATAACTTGCATATGAACTTGCATCATAACTTGCATAAAACCAAATACTTAGCATGCACAAAACCAAATACTTAGCATGCATAAAACCAAATACATAACTTGCATACCATGTTACATATAACTTGCATATAATCTCACATATAGTTTGCATAACATGTTACATATGCATCAATGTTCAACATAGTGTTTTGCATAGTGAGCATCATAAAACATAGCATTAAACTTGCATATAGCATAAAACTTGCAAAACACACAACATACACTATACTAAACTTGCATAAGCACATTTATCCACAAACATAGCCATATCTTATCATATCCTATCATAATCAATTTAACAATTGATTATTAAGGCTATAGAAACTCACCACTAAACTCCCATAAGCAAACCCTTGCCAAAAATCACCCAAAAACTCTAGTCTTGAACATAAAGCTTGCAACTTGATGATGAATGCAAGCTAATGATCACTCATACAACTCAAAGATGCTTGTATGAACATGAAAGCCTTCATAGAAATAGTTTTATAAGAGGATGAAGGCTAGGGCTTTGAGTGGAGGCCATGATCATAGAAAATTTTGGCATAGTTTAGTTAGAGTATAGGATTATGATCATTTAGGGCTAGCTTAGGGTCTTATTTATAGGATTAGACAAGTGTTTTAGGCCATTAGATTAACCCTAAATTAGATTAGGACCATCAGATCTCGGAAGCTTCCAGAAACCAGCCCCAAAACACAGCCCAAACCCTGAAATGGTGCACCAGGCCAAACTGGCCGAGCACCCCCTGTCGACACGCAAGTCGACAGGGCTGTCGACTTGGTCCTAGCCAAGTCGACTGCCCAATCGACAGGGCTGTCGACTTGGTTAGCTCGGCGGGAATTTTCCCGCCTGGGCCCAATGGGCCCAATTTCGAAATTTGAACCTGAATTTTAAATCTGTTTTGAACTTTGAATTTTCTGAAAACTTCATTAGGCCATAACTGGGCCATACGGACTCCGATTCTCGAAAACTCGGACTCTATTTCGCGTATTTTTCCGAGACGAACGCAATGACGCAGCCCGTTTTCCCCCAATTCTCACATCTGAGATTATTTATTCTGTAATTAGTGAATATTAGTATTAACTAAAATTCGGGGTGTTACAAATTGAAATCGGATTTTTGGGCTTATCATGAACTGTGTTTTTAATAACACTTGTTCTTTAACCCAAATAAACAGCGAAGAATAGGACATGGAAATTATAATCTTTTAATTAAGATTAATGGGATTTTCCAAAGTAAACTTTTCCAGTTTAATATATATTAAATTGGAATTGAATGGAATTCTATTTTGTAATAATGGAGATGAGCTTCTGTGAAGCAAGACCGTTACTATATATGGAATTTAAAAGGCTTTGCCGTTATTCCATTTATATTATTAGTCGAATACGAGAATTTATGAAACACCCCACCTCCGTTAATGTCACTCACAAAGGGAATGCCTTAGCATTGGTGGAGCATTATAGGTAAAAGACACATAAAATTTACAAGACAGAAATATAAGCAGTGGAAACAAACATTTATTTCATACGTGGTTCAATACAAAAGTCATTACCGCAAATTGTCTCAAAATAACTCCTAAAACATTACATCATAATCTCTATCTTGATTAAAACATAAAGAAGCATAAAACATAAATAAAACTGCATAAATCCCCAAGTCTAGTGTGTCCAAAGCCACAGCCAAAGATAAAAAATTCCAAGCCGTACATCACAGAGTCTTCAAGCTTGGAAAGATGAAAGGTCCAGATTAAGCTGAGCTATTCCCTCCCTGGCTACCTGAGGCGGAGGGGGGAATGGAAGAAAAGAAGATGAAAGAAAAATAGGTCAGACATAAGTCTGAGTAAGTCCAGTGACTTTTCAGTGTGTGAATAAGGAAAAGGTCATGATAGGAATAAACTGAAAATAGGACAGTACCAGAACAACAAACTAACATAAAGCTATATAAGGTAGGATAAACCAAATATAGATCGCACCCATGTCTAATTCTCTGCACGTACTTATACTTGTTCAATTAGCACCACGTGTTCATGGTGAAATGATCCCCCTTATATCGATCGGCTCCTACTTGCATACATTTATCACGTGTATCATTCGGGCCCCCGCTTGACTGCAGATACATGTGCTGGTCCCACCACGGGGTGTATCAAATCCTATGGTGGCAACCCGACACGATTTTAGATGCACAGTGTATGACTACTGATGCCAGTGCCTTCTTTTTCCACTCCGGAGTACGTGCACGCCCGTACTTTGTCGGAACCTACACTGACGCACCACCCACCGACGTTTTGACCGCTTACAATTCAGCCCAGTAATCGTGCTCCACCCTGCCTAGTTCGGGGTTCCTTGATACATCTATGTGGGTTACTACTGAAATGGGTCCCCGTTACAAGGGTTTTCTAGCCAACATGTTAAATTGGTTAAGTGTCCAAATTTACCTAACCCCACCCATCAGTTTAGTTAACATGTTGAATTGGTTGAGTGTTCCCTTAATTGACTTAACCCTACCAATCTTGACCTAGCTTTATTAAAGCACCAACCACTCATATTAGACAGGTATTATTGTGGTCACTAGATGTGCCGGTCGGTTCCGGGCAGTTTTACACCACAACTCAGTCTAACCTCGGTTCCTTTTTGGGCTCAATGCACTAACCACTCACATTAGATAGGTATTGTTGTGGTCACTCGATGTGTCAGTCGATTCCGGGCAGTTTTACACCACAACTCAGTCTAACCTCGGGTTAGGCATATTCGTCTTTTCTAAATTTACATATTTATCCTTTTATGCTTATATGTAAATTTGTCAACAATTTATTGTCATGGCCCACTTTCCTCTTAAATCAAATTCATAATTTTTGGTATGTAAATTATACCAATTTCATGCCACTTATTCTGATTATGCCTAACATGCCAATTACATGAAATTTTCAGGTTTACGTTACCCCCGTTGTACGTTCGCGTTAATCACATAAAGTCATTGGGCCCGCAAATTAGCCCAATTTATAAACAAGAGGTAAAAGAAGGGAACATTTAATCAAACACATGTCACATAAATTTAAATTACCATGTCTCATGAAACTTGCAATTAAATTGGATAGAACTAGCATAAGCCTAAGCATGTGAACATTTAGATCTAGGCATAGGTGAACACAACTTGGTTTATAAACTAGCATAATTTAGGAGAATCATGACATATACATTACCAAAGCATGTATAAGTTTAACTTTAACATGTAGATGTGAACTAGAACTAACAATAATGATCATATGAACTTGAATGGATCCACTTTATAAACATGCATATAAATATAGATCTAATTTTTTTGATCTAACACAAAACATGTAACTTGCGTATGAACATATATATATATATATATATATATATATAGATAGATAGATCTTGACTTGGGTCTAACATAAAACATGTATCTTGCATATGAATACATATATAGATCTTGACTAACATAAAACATGTAACTTGCATATGACACATCATGAAAGGATTGTCAAACTTATATGTGGTATGATGGTTTCGTTCCCCAAATCATAATAAGTTCATCACCAATTTCCATATGATACGATAAGTTCAAATAAACCACAACCATTCCAAGACATACATGACCAAATTATTGCAAGAATTAGACATGAATCCTGTAACGACCCGTATTTTTACGGATAATAATTTATTTATTTATTTATTTAATTATTTAAATAGTGATTTAGAGAATTAAATGGCCGTTTAATTAAATTATATGGAATATTTAATTAATTTAAATAATAGAATAATATATTCAATAAAGAAAAAAAATGTGTGTTAAACTTTCCTAAATACATCACTTATCTCTTAAACCTAAAGAACCCCTTCGCTGGTCAAAACAAAGCCATGTTCTTTATTCCACTTCCACTTATTCTCTTCAGCAAGAAAGAAGAAAAAAACATGGAGAAACGATTGCCTAACAAATCCAAATCTAATTCCTATATATACCCTTAAACATTCTCTAACCCTAAACGCAGATGTTCTCTGGTCAAATGAGATTCACACCTCCACTTTTCCAATTTTCTTTCAGTAAAACGAGAGCTTCAGCTTCGTATAATCAGTTTGGGGTTCGTTGTCGTGTTCTGTTTGCAGCAGTTACCTAGGGTTAGCCTTCGTGGTTTTTGTGGGCATTGCTGGTGGAATTGAAGATCGAAATCGAGTTTGGGTTTTTGGGTATGATTGGGTACGAAATTGGATGAGGAGTGTTATGGTGGATTTTGTTTAATTTATTATGAAACAAAGGAGGGGGAGTGTAAGTTCAAAACGCCGGCAATGGTGGGCAAACGAGGAGCAGCTGAAAAGGGGTATTATGGGATTGGAAAACGAAGAAGAAAGGGTCTATTGGATGATGGGTTTCGGGTTGGAGAATTTGGTTTGGGCCAATGTTATGGGGATGTGAAAATGAGAAATGCTGGTGCGAGCTTCAGTAGAAAACTGTGGTATGGATTTTGTTTTGTCGGAGTCTTGGTATCGCGGAAGAAGGATTGGATGGAGGGGGCTTTGAAGGATGCGGGTGTGGGTTTTCTTGAATGGGAAATGGGCCGACGTTTAAGGGTAAGGCCCAAACGGGAATAAATCCTAGTTTAAAGTTTTAATTCAAATTGTGTAATGTTTTAAATGGTATTAGGATTTGAACAAGTTGGGGCTATAAGTTCCGGATTTGGTTGACGCGGGTAAATGCTTGGGAGAAGAAAGGTTGTACATGCCTAACCATGGATTAGTAATTTAGATGGTAATTATAGTTAATAATCATTAATTAAATATATTTATATCTTTTAATTCGATTAAAACTTGTAAAAAAGTACGAATTTTGCGTACTATATCAGAATTCAACGAAACAAGATCCATTGGGATCGTATGGACGGTGGCTACACAATGGAACTGACCGGGAGTGGATTGGAGTTCGTTACAATTTATAGCGAAATAAATTGTCCGTCTGAATCAACCGATGGTTATCATTATTAACAGTGATCATCCAATGTGAGTAAAACTCACCAACTCTGAACAATTCTATTTTTATAACGTATATTTAGAACTAATAAATGATGACTGATTGCTGTGTGCTGACTGTCTGGTTGAATTGCTTATGTATTGGTTGAAATTATAGATAACGATATATATATATATATAAATCGTTAATCGAAAATTGATTCTGTTTATCAGAATATTTTATACTCGTGTTGTTTAACATCTATGATGCAAGAAAACAGGTTGGAGGGATCTAACAGGATTCCTCAATATTTATAATACTGTTGTTTTAATATATTGTGTTATATGATGTGGTGTATAACCTGTGATTGATTATAATGACATTGGTCATGTTATTTGGTACTGTTGAATACCGAAAGAAATATTGGAATAGAAAAGGGAAATTTCAAACTGTGTATTGAAATAGAATATTTATAAAATCAAGGGATTTTATAAAAAAGGAATTTAATAAAGAAATTATTTATAAAATTAAAGAATTTTATAAAAAGGATTATTTACTTAGAAAGTAAATAAACGTATAAAAAGGATTATTTACTTAGAAAGTAAATAAAGGTATAAAAAGGATTATTTACTTAGAAAGTAAATAGAAGTGTAGAACGATTATTTACTTAGAAAGTAAATAAAAGTGTAAAACGATTATTTACTTAGCAAGTAAATAGAAGTATCAAGAAATATATTTACTTATAAAGTAAATAGAATTTATAAAGGAACATTTATTTAGAAAATACAATAAAGATTAAAGGGAATTATTTATAAAATAAAAAGGGTTTTATAAAGAGGAATATTTATTGGGAAAATAAATAGAAGTATAAAGAGATTATTTATTCAGAAAATAAATAAGATATTATAAAGGATATTTATTTAGAAAACAAATAGATAGAAAAAGAAAGATTTGTAAAACATTTACAAATAAAATAGAAAAAAGGAAATATTTGTAAAACATTTACAAATAGATTAAATGGAAATATTTGTTTATAGGAAATAAATAGAATGTTATAAAGGAAATATTTATTTGTTAAATAAATAGAAAAGATAAAAGAAATATTTATTTGTTAAATAAATAGAATTGAAATGGGAATAGTTATTTGTTAAGTAAACAAATACAAAAGGAATAATTCAAAGGAGATAATCCAAAGGAATAATTCAAAGGAGATAATTCAAAAGGAAATTATTCAAAGGTGTTAATTCAATAGAGTTAATCAGTTAGAGTTAATCAGTTAGAATTAATCAGTTAGAATTAATCAGTTAGAATTAATCAGTTAGAGTTAACCAGTAGAGTTATTCAAATGGAGTAAATCGAGTAGAGTTATTGAATATCACTTATTCGAAGTAGAGTATCGAATATCACTTATTCGAAGTAGAGTTATCGAATATAGTGTATTCGAGAGAAGAGTTATCGAATATAATTTATTTGAAGAAGAGTAATCGAATATAGTTTATTTGAGAAGAGTAATCGAATATAGTTCATTCGAGAAGAGTTATCGAATATAATTTATTCGAAGAAGAGTAATCGAGTATAATTTATTCGAGAAGAGTAATCAAATATAGTTTATTCGAGAAGAGTAATCGAATATAGTTCATTCGAGAAGAGTTATCGAATATAATTTATTCGAAGAGGAGTTATCGAATATTGGTTATTTGACGTGAGTTATCGAATCTAGTTATTCGAAAGGAGTTATCGAATCTAGTTATTCGAAAGGAGTTAATCGAATATAGTTTATTCGAATAGAATTAAAGGAGTTAATCAAATATAGTTTATTCGAATAGAGTTAAAAGGAGTTATCGAATATTAGTTATTCGAATCGAGTTAAAAGGAGTTATCGAATATTAGTTATTCGAATCGAGTTAAAACGAGTTATCGAATATTAGTTATTCGAATAGAGTTAAAAGGAGTTATCGAATATTAGTTATTAGAATTGAGTTTAAAGGAGTTATCGAATATTAGTTATTCGAATCGAGTTCAAAGGAGTTATCGAATATTAGTTATTCTAATCGAGTTAAAAGGAGTTATCGAATATTAGTTATTTGAATCGAGTTAAAAGGAGTTATCGAATCTAGTTATTCGAAAGGAGTTATCGAATCTAGTTATTCGAAAGGAGTTATCGAATCTAGTTATTTGAAAGGAGTTAATCGAATCTAGTTTATTCGAATAGAGTTGAAGGAGTTATCGAATATAGTTTATTCGAAAGGAGTTAAGTGAAAAGAGTTAATCAAATAGAGTTAATCGATTAGAGTTGAATCAAAAAGAGTTAATCCAATAGAGTTAATCAAAAGAGTTAATTGAATAAAGTTAATCGAATATAGTTTATTCGAAGAAAGGTTTTCGAATCTAGTTATTCGTAAGAGAGATTATCGAATATAGTTATTCGAAGGGAGGAGTTATCAAATAGAGATTTATTCGAAAGAGAGTTACGTAAGGAAGTTTGTTAAAGGTTTAAAAGATAAACTTTGTCTATTCTAAAGTTAAAACGTTGTTCAGTTAAGGTCTGAGAGGTAATTATACCCCAACTTGATTGACTTCCTTCTTAAGTAAGGAATGGTAAGGTTTGATAGTGAATGATGGTTAAGTGAATTTAGTAAATGGTTTAAGATGGCATGGCGATGTTTGATGTAAAGATCAGTTTAAATCCAATGAAGGAGCTTTAGAAATGTTTTCCAAATAAGAAACCAGAAATGTTTTCTAATATAGAAAACAGGAATTGGGAATGTTTTCCATTGTTAATAACGTATATTTTCTAAAATTAGAAAATAAGAATTTAGAATATACGGAAACAGGAGTTAAGTAAATTAATGAACTAAAGAGATAAATGTTAAATGATGATTGATCGATATAATTTCCATTTGGAAATAATATCGTTGTTTGCACACATGTTTTTCTTTGATAGTTAACTCACCGACTATCGAAGTTTTCGACCATTTTAACGTTGTTAATATGGAGAGACCAGTTGGATTATTATCCGAAGAACAACTCCGTATTAGCACAAGCATTGCGAATCATATATGCCAAAGATAATTGAAGACGGAGTAAAGTGCAAGGGCTTTTGTATAAATCTTAGGTAAAGATTGCCTAAGATGGTTGTACTGAATAGTACCTTCGGTTTGTCCAGTCCCAGGACTACTTGTATGGACGAATGTCTAACAGAGTATATTTATTAGATCGCGTAAGTTGATCTCGTCAAACGTATTTCCGTTTTGTGGCGGAGGAATTTGTTTCTCTTAGCTGTATACCCGTGGTATTTTTGGGGAAATCAATTTGTGATTTGGTGGGTATGACGATGTGACATTCAATGTGAATAAACGTGTGATCTGTCAGAGATAAGCGTGGCCTCTAGCCTCACAACCGGGAAATGACAAAAATCGGGCAGGCAGCATGGCTATGTAGGTCGCACCTATTAGGGTGTATAATCACCTGATCTAGAGTTTCATTTACTTCTAAAAATCTATTGTCTATGCTGTCCCATTCGAGAAACGGTTGCTGATCCCAACCATTGGTGATATACGTTCGATACACTTAAGCGAAATGAGTGGTCGGTCATGTGTGGCCGGGTTGCAAGATGTTCTTGTTAAACCCAGTGTATTCCTCTCTAGAGGTACACTAGCGAAAGGTGGTTCCATACCTTGTTATAGTTGTAAATCCATTACCCAATACGTGCTTGCGGTTTTGATTGTATACTATATATGCGAACATGAGATGAAAGCGTTTCTGCTAGATAATTATTATATTGTGATTGATAGACATTATTATAATATCAAACGGTTTTTGATATAAAGATATTATGGATTCTCATAAGGGAAAAACCCGTTCCATTATACGGCGTGGTCTTATGAGATATCGTTTACTTGATCAAAGTGTTTTTAAACTGTTTTACTCATACCAGTCCCATGACTGACCCGGAGTTTATTTTGTTTTGTTTCCCCTAAACTCTTGGGTGCCCAATTTTGTACGGGCAGTCAAGTAGTCGGGATTTACAGATATATTGGAAGATCTGGGAGCAGGAGGCTTCAAAATTATATAGCTATAGTTATTTTCGCTGTGTTGTAAGTGTTGTACTCTGATAATGTTATTGTATACATATACTGATTTTATTTCAAGGATATGTTATCTATTATATGTTGTTCGTTCTGCTGTGAGATTCGTGTTACTCTGATGTTGTATCTTCTTCTTCTTCTTCTATTCTAAGTTCTATCTTATCTATTCTCAACCTCTAATTTCTTTCATTAACTTCCGGTATTTTTCGATCCTTGGATGCTCGACATGTGTTGTATATCGGATAACCAAGATCACCTTTTTCCGGGTCACTACAAATCCGCATCATCAATCACATACAACTTGGTTCAAATTCTATTTTTCAATTCATTACAAATCATGTCTTTAATTTATTCACATCTGAAAGGTAACTATACTTACAAACAAAAAGGAATTCTTGAGTTCTGGGATCTGTATTCTAAAACTGAATTGCTCGCCTTTGATGTAGATCATTGAATTCTCTTAGTTGAATTAGATTTGATTTGATTTGATTCGATTTTTAATGTTGCTTCTATCTTGTCTTTGAGTTGTAAGAGATGACGGCTATTCTAGGTTCACTACTGAAGGCATGATGGCTCTAGGAATATTTTTGTGTGGCTTAGGGTTTAGATTTAGGTTGCTTATATAGAAGTTTGATTAATTTAGAGCCGTCGGATCAACCCAGAAGCGATCAAGACCATCCAGACAAGATAGAACAGCCAAATCAGCCCTAATGACTCAGCAGGGTGTTAGAACACACAAATTTTCAGATCTGCCCGAGGGGGGGTAGGTCGACACTAAGGTCGACCTGTATAGGGGAGGTCGACACTAAGGTCGACCCCCTGGTCGACCCCCAGGTCGACACTAAGGTCGACCTGTATAGGGGAGGTCGACACTAAGGTCGACCCCCTGGTCGACCTGGTCCCTGGGTGGGAAATTCCCCGCCCAGCCCACTTCTGCTTCTGATTTTGAATTTTTGAACTGTTTATCAAAACTACTGAAACTTCTGAAAACCATAACTCCTTCATATGGAGTCCAATTCACGCAAACTCAGACTCTATCCCAAGCAGAATTCCAAGACGAACGCAATGGAATAACCCGTTTCCCTTAATTCTCACATTTAAAATTAAATATTCTTTAATTCGTAACTTCAATGTTAACAGAAAATACGGGGTGTTACAATTTATATCAGTTTTACACTGTTATGTTTTCCGTGTAGATTCCATTTTGATGGAAGATGATTTTTGGTTTATCGTGAACTGTGTCTTAAATGACATTGGTTCTTTAACCCAGTTAAAGACAGGATTTATTTCCTAAATTTGAATAATCATGTAACAACCCGGAGAATTTGAACCAGTTTAAAAATTTTAAATTGACTATTTTTGTGGATTTTAAATATTTAAAATAAATATTTTAAATAATAAAAACGAAAAGTGTGTTTGAATCGATGTTTGAAAATAAATATAATTATTTCAAATTATAAACAAGGCCTGAAATGGCGTGGTAGTTTCAAAATTTGAATTCAAACTTTGACTGATTGTACCGGGTGCTAAATAAAACGGATTTTAGTGAAACCAAAAATATTTAAATCTGTTAATGAGTATCTTTCTAACGAATCTGAAAAATCGAAGTTTCATAGCGGGAATCAAAAGTTATGGCCAAATGAATTTTCAGAAAGGTCGCTATAGAGAATATATAGCCCTTGAAAATTGACATTTTGCAAACGACCTCGGAATTCGACGAAACCACTTTTGTTGGATCCGAGATGTCAAATTATTGCTAGTTTTCAAATTCCATAATTTTTGAAGTTAATATGTGAGTGTGGCGAAGGAAAATGTGTTTTGGTCGGTTTTAGTTAAATTGGATCGACCAGAAAATGGCCATTTTTCAAACGGTCTCAGAATTCGACGAAACAAGTTTTGTTGGGACCGTATCATCAAAACATAGCTAGATTTATTTTTCTGGAATTTTTAGAATCAATATGTGGCCCCGACAAATTGAAATGTACGTTCAAATCGAATATTGAATGTTTTATATTTTAATTTGAAGGAAAGCTGACTGAAACAGTCGAATGGGCCTTCAAAACATATCCCATTGTGTTTGAAATGGGGGTATTTGGCTAGGGACGATAGTCGTTGGGTTTGGATTGGAGCTAGTATGTGAAGAGGGGTATTTTAGAATTTTAAAAATATATAAATAAAATAGAAAAATCCTATTGGCCCTCACTTTTTCTCTCTCCCGGTTTTTCTCTCCCCCCCTCGCGATAAATGGCGATTGCTTCTCCAACCTTCCCTCCTCCTTATCTCCCTCCACACGCACCAAAACGCCATGGCCCAGTTGAGCTTTTTGTAGCTCTCCACTCGATCTTCAAATCCGTATAAGCCTCATCTCCCCTCGCCTTGTATTTCGCTCGAACCAGTGTCACGAACTGCCGCCGTTCACCCTCGAAATCCTCCACCTGGGCGCGATCGAGTTGACCAACCAGGGGTGGCTCCGGCGAGCGACTCCAAGCCCGACGACGTGGTGCAGGCTGATCGACGCATCGCTTCACGGATTCGACGAAAATTGAAGACCTAGTTTTGAAGATTTAAGTGAGGGTAACGGTTTATTTATTTTTAATAGTTTATAGCACTTTAAAGCGCTACGGCTTATGATTTTACAATAATAATCATATCTTTTTTGTTTGTGGTCGAAATTCAGTGAAACAAGAGACGCCGGGACTGTGAGGACGTCTTCTACATTTTAGAAGAGACCGGATATTTTTCTGAGCCTTCTGCAATTTTTGGTGGAGTGGAACCCAATGTGAGATTTCTGAATAATAAAAGATATGGAAACGACGATGTATAAATTATGTAGTCGATGTATGAGTTATATAAGCGTTGTACACCTCATGTGTAAGCGTTGTATAAGTTGTATGTTCGATGTATAAGTTATATATGCGTTGTAAAAATTATATATGCGATGAAATGAATTGAAGTGAATCAAATTATATTTATATACGAATATATATTTATATATATACTCCCCAAGTCCACAGACCATGGACGATATATATTGGTTGTGTTATTGTTTGGATATTGGTTGATGTGAAATTTGGTGAATAATGCGAATGGTTGATAGAATTGTTTGTGGTTGAGAATGATTGATCATTGTTGAAAAATACCCGCTTGTGGTTGAAACAAATTAGAATAGGTTGTGGAAAAGAGAAGCATACTCACCTGCGTGCTAACTAGATGTATGAAATCCCCATTGTCAAAAACCACGAGGTTTCAAGGTAGAGCGAGGACCCGTACATCGATACGGTGCCGGTTTTAACTACCCTGCCGTTATGCTGCCGAAATTTTCTGAAATATTACTGTGTTTTATTTATTTTCATGTGTTGAAACTATATTCATGTGACGACAAGAAATTTCGCTCGATCCAAATCGGTCGTTAAACCGACGAAGACCGCTCGAAACCCCTGATCGTATGAGAACACGACAAACCAGAACGCAAACAGAAGAACATTTCATTGCTATTACAACTATTCCATCAGATACAAGAATATATAGAGTATGAATAAATATAATACATTCAATAAATATCAGAGATTACAATAAATTACATAACAGCGGAAAATAATACAAAACATAACTGAAAGTAATACACGGATACAGAGCTTTCCGAGCATCGTTCCAGCTGTAAATCAGGATCCTGTGAATATAAATCTGCAAAACCAAAACTACTAGCTGCCCGTGTCGAAAATAAGGGCACCCAGAGTTTAGGTTAAAACAATAAACTCTAGGTCAGTCATGTGACTGGTGTGAGAACTAAAACAGTTATTAATTCAATTTTTAAAAGAGAGTAATTCAAGGGACCATGTCGTATAACACGGAACGGGTTTCCTTCCAAGACTACCAGTGCATATAAATAAACAGCGCAATGCTTTTTCGAAAAATGAAGCTATTATAAGACCCAGGTCCTATCACACAATGCAACGCAAGCCGGAGGATAGGGTTTTCCCTTATAATAGCCAAACATGCTTAGTACGTTTAAAACAAATCATTTGATACTATTATAAGTGTATAGTGTCAAAACAATTTCAATCATAAATATCAATCTTAGGCGGCATGGGTACCATCTATCATGTCGCCATACTAGGCTCTACAAATAAAACCGAAATATCACGTATTGGAAATTGGATTCCATCATGAGTCGAGGCAAGGGGCAAGATCCTCACCGCTTAGAGACACTCTAGCAAATGTCTCAGGGCTACTCTCTCTGGGCAACGACTTGGAATCGGCTGGGCCGGTCCTCCCTTACGTTTGAGGATTAGTTATTCCTGAACACACGTTTCCCGGTCCTTACAGACCTAATATCGAGGCGCCTCACATCCAACAACCACATAGGTGAAAATAATATAAATGTCAGGGCTGGTAAGTCACTGACACCACCAAAGCTAGAAAGAAACGTCGTGTTCTCCCAGCGGTCCGTATCCTATTTTTGACTCATACCGAGGTGTGAGGCTCGCGAATTCACGCTATACACAAAGTTACGCCATGAAGGCCGTGCTTTGATCATCAACCACAAGACTCTGCTTTTCAACAAAAGCCTTGGTCATTGCATCTCAGCGTGCCACACAGGCAATTCATGCTATGCGACTGATATCTATCGATATATAACCTCAGAGCTCGTACGTCTCAGAGAAGGGCGTTAAGCAAGAGAATAAATTCTCCGTCGCCAAACAGATATATATTTAATAGAAATCAATCAACATAGAATAAAATCCAATGTCGGACACACAATCCATTTACACGTCCGTTCTAGGTCTGAACGAAACCGGAAGCACTTTCCTCGCATATCCATCGATCTCCAAGTACGTTTGGACGACCACCAACTATTTCCATCCTCTTGGGTGTACAGCCCAATCAGGATTATCTGTAATTATCCAAATGATGTGAAGACTTCCGGTCTTTGACCACCGTCTTCATCTTTGACTTATCGTCGAAACGGTTATTCAGAATGGGTATAGACCCGGCCTTTCCGAACAACCCGCGTATATAGTAAACAAGTGCTAGAAAACACAACATACGCCTCATTCCAATTCTGAATATTCTTTTATTCAAATATTCACATCTTTTGGGAAAGGTTCCCATTAATTTTATCAAAGATAAATTATTTAAAATTTATTCTTTAATTTTCCTTTGGAAGTCATTTCAAACCAAATTATGGTTTTCCAAACTAGTCGAGATTAGCGAACCACATCGAGGTAATTATTTATTTTATTTCCCAATCCCGACCTATTCATCCCATGGAGCAAAACTGTTATTACTCCATAACTAACACCACGGTGTTATCAGTAAAATTAATTACCATTTCACGTTCAAATCTAATTAAAGATTTAACTATCGCTCGGAGCAAAACTGGCGATACTCCATTCTCGATCATTTCCTATATTTGATAATTTATATTATCAATTCCCATCTCAGTCTAATCAAAGATTCATTAAAACTCTTCTTAGTTTTAATCATTAACTGGGTTAAATAACCTATGTCATTTAAAACACATTTCACGATAAACCCACATCACATTCCATTCTATTAGTCTCTAACCGTGAATTAGTAAGAGAACAGTTCCCTAAATATTAACCCCGAAGGCTGAAACCAACATCAGATTAATATCCAAGAAACCATTCAACATAACTGATCCCCAGTTAGTTCCTAATTTTCTTAACTCCGTTTGGGTTTAAGAACAGTATTATTAAAGATACCATTCACGACAAACCAAAATCCCATTTGATATTAAATACAAAGCTCTGAATAGAAAATATATCGGCTTATATTCAATATCAAATTCTGAAACCAACAAATATCGATTTGGAAATAACGATATAAAATATATCTTCCAATTTTCCGTATCAATATTCGTATAATTCCGAATCCGATCATCGAAATATTTCGAAGATAATTTCGATTCAAATCCATTCCAATTCATATATTGGAAATTCTGGTTATTTTTAAAACCATTTCAAATCCAATTTATTTATTTTAAAAATATATAAATTATTATTCTAGTTCAAAATTAGTTCATTTTGATAAAAATACATTTTTATCTTTTCAAATATGGGATTTTTCATCCCGGTTCTTTCCAAATCATTTATTATGATTTTACACAAATTATTGATATTTTTATTAATTTTATCAAGGCCCGTACAGTCGATTTTCATCAACGGCCATCGAACTTCACTTACAGCGACCTTTTCTGAAATTGATTTGGACGTATCTCCAAATCCAACCGTTAGATTTCAAATTTCTAATATTCATTGGAAAGCTCTTTTCGATACGAACCCAACGGTTCCGGTTTGAGGAGAATCCGACGGTCGGATCTCCCGTAATGTCCGTTCGAAGTCAATGGTCGAAATTTTCAAACTGCCGTGGCGTGGCGCGTTCTATTCGGGCTATTATATTATATATATAATATATATAATATATATTTCGTCGATTTCTATTTAAAACGAATTTTATAAATCGTTTTAAATTCGTTTTTAAAACAGTTTCAACTTTATATTCAATTTCAAATCAAAGGTGAATTTTCCATTATAAATTCGTTTTACATTCATTTCCATTCAATTCGAATTCAATTCGAATTCATTTCAATTTGAATTCATTTTAATTCAATTTCAATTCGAATTCATTTTAATTCAATTTCAATTCGAATTCATTTTAATTCAATTTCAGTTCGAATTCATTTTAATTTGAATTCAATTAAATTTCAATCCTGTTCAATTCAAAATATTCGATTATGAAATCACCTTTCAATATTCATTATAAAATGAATAAAATCGATATAAATATCGTTCGCGTAAAAATGGCGCATCACTAATCAACACGGCTTTATATATTTCAATCACTTCGTTATTCTATTCAACAAATGAATATTTATTCTATTCAACACATGAATCTATATTTCTTTCAACACTTGACTAATCTCAACAAATGAGTACTGTCAACACGTGACTATTTTTGTTATGTAATATATTTTATAAAATTATGATTTCTATCGTTAAATTTTTAATTAGACTCCAACCGTAAATTAGTAAGAGAACGATTCCTAAGCATTAACCCTGAAGGCCGAAACCAACATCAGATCAATCCCCAGGAAACCACTCATCTTATCTATTTTCCAGTTAGTTTCTAATTTTATATATGATAAAGATGTAAATTTTATTGTTAAAATATTTCGTTCAACACATGACTAATCTCAACGAATGAGTACGGTCAACACATGAACATTTATTTTGTAATATTCTTTTATTTCCCAATTGGAATGAGGCCCAATCAATTACCATATAATATTAATTATATGGTTTCCATACAACACATGTATATAATAGCAACGATAAATAATTAACCATCATCAAAAGTGCACTACACTGTATAAGCATCAAATATCGATATCTAACGCTTATAACAGTTTGTCAATCAATCGATTGACATAGAACTAATTATTGGGTTTAGTGTATGTCGTATATCATTCCAATACCCGTGTGGGGTTTCAAATCAACAAACATAGATTTTTATTTGTGCAGTTGGGCGATGTGTAAAATTTATCATCCCAATCAATATCAGTCAAATGTGTATATATAAACAAATCGTTCGATTTGTTTATAATTATTCATTTCTTTTTATATATATGTTAAAAATTCTATTTTTAACTATAAAATATTTTTAACTATACAATTATTTTATTTCACATCACACAATCAACTACACATCAAAATCAAACAAACAAGCATACAAGCCGTCCATTGTCTGTGGACGACGGGTGTCGGGTGCTACTAAACACCGTCTGCATCCTAGTATATATTTTATAACTAGAAAAGAAAATTAAAGGTGAGAAGTTCTCACAGAGGGTTCCACTCCGCCGTGCTTTGCTTTTGAACCGCTGAACTGTCTGGATTGGTTTGAACTTCCAATGCAGTTCTTTTCACGCTGTTCAAATAAAAATTATATTTTTATTGCTTCATTCTAATAAATAAAATTCATATTTTTATTTCTACTTCATATATTTTTACAACGCTTATTTCAATATAAAAATTATATTTCATGTATTTCTATTTCTTATATAAAGATTTCGCCTTTTTAAATATAAAGTTCATATTTTTACTACTCCTACAATATAAAAATCATATTTTTATAACTTTACTTTAATAAAAATCATATTTTTATTATCTCTATTCTATAAAAATAACATCTTTAATATTTCTACTATATAAAAATTATACTTTTATATTTCTACTTTAACAAAAATCACAATTTTATTATCTACATTATATAAGAATTATATTTTTAACTTTTCTATATTATAAAAATTATATTTTTATAATCTATACTATAAAAAAATCATATTTTTATAATCTATATTATATAAAAAATCATATTTTTAATACTTCTACTTTATAAAAATTATATTTTTATTCTTTCTATAATATAAAAATCATATTTTTATAAACTAAAAATCATTATTTTACATCGCTTCTTTAAAATGTTGTTCATTCATGTAAAAATCGTTTCCTTGAAATCATAAAAATCCGATCTTTATATTTTAGAAATCTAAGCTTTCTTAATAAAAAAAACTAAGCGTTCTTTAAATAAAAATCCAACTTTCCATCACTATGTAAATTAAAAACTGAAAACGAAAATCAAATTGGGATCTACTTACATCAAATCGAAGAAATGAGGGGTTTCTTTTGCTGCCTTCGAATTGGAGGGGCGTTGTACGGTCTGAGAAGGTGCTGCTGGGGGGTGGTGCTCGAGCTAGGCGACGGGGAGGGGTCAGATGTCGTGGTGGGGGTCCGGCGTTAGAGCAGACGTCGGTGGTGGTGCTGTTAGGGCGTGGCGGCGGCTTCCGAACTGAGCGTAGGGGGTGGGTTTTTCGAGTGATAGAGGAGAGAGGGGAGGGAGCGGAGCAGGTGGAGGAGGGGGGAGGTCGAACGTAGGAGGAGGTTTTTGGGGAGGCGCCGGTGACAAGCGGTTTTGGGGGGGGGGGTCTTTTTAATTTTCTGACGGGGAGAGAGAATGTGGAGCGAGGGAGAGAGGGAGTTATAATATATAAATATAATTTAATTATTTCATTTTAATTTATTTCTCCTTTAAAGTTGACTTTTCATCCGAACCCCGATCCAGTCCCAATGACTGTCGTCCCTAGCTAATTACCCCCATTCCGAACACAATGGGATATGTATCGTAAGCCAGTTCGGCTGTTTCGATCAGTTTCTGTTTAATTTAAAATATAAATCTCTATATATTCAATTTAAACGTACATTTCAAATTACCTGGGCCACATACAGTCTCTAAAAATTACAGAAAAATATTTTCAAGCTTCGTATTGACGATACGGTCCTAACAAAACTAGTTTCGTCGACTTCTAAGACCATTTGAAAAATGGCCATTTTCCAGTTGATTAAAATCACTAAAACTGGTCAAACGCGTTTTCATTTGCCACACTCACATATTGAATCGAAAAATTATGAAAATTGGAATCTAGTAATAATTTGACATCACGGATCCAACAAAAGTGGTTTCGTCAAAATCCAAGGTCGTTTGCAAAATGGCAATTTTTAAGGGCCAGAATTCCATAGCGACTATTCTGAATTTTCATTTGGGCATATCTTTTGATTCCCGCTATGAAATTTTGATTTTTTCAGATTCGTTAGAAAGATATTCTCAAATAGATTCTAATATTTTTGGTTTCGCTAAAATCCGGTTTATTTTGAATCCTGTACATTCATTTGAACTTTGAAATCAAATTTTCGAACTACCACGTCATTTTCAATTCCTTTTATAATTTAAAATAAATATTTATATTCTAATGACGATCTATATAAATATATACGTTCGAATTATATTCAAAATAAATTTCCCGTCATTATTATTTAAAATAATTCACTTTAAATATTCAAAATTCGCTAAAATTGCCAAAATAAAAATTTTTAAACTGGCTCAGATTTTCGGGTTATTACAATCTCCCTCACTTAAAAGTTTTCATCCCCGAAAAGGAACGAAGTCGAAAGTTGTTTAAAAAACCAACTCAACTTTCATACTTTTCGCTACGGCTTAAGTTCTTCAACTTTTCAGTTTCTAAGAACTTTTCAAATTTCTCAAAAATTTGGCAAACACCCTAAATTTTCGAAAAATTTCTCCATAACCTCCCCTGCACCGGGGAGTTCGGGATATTTCATATAGCCTCCCATGGCCTTCTTCAATCCAAAAGAAAAAGAAAAAGCCAAACGGCTAGCCAATCGGCTCACAAAATCACCCAAAACTCAATAAATACAATAAAGATGTACCTATTTGTCGGGCAAACAATTTTATTCCTCCGGTCTAGCCTCCTTGCTATGACCTGTTCAATAGATATACATGTACATGCATGCAATTGTAATCATTTTCAATACAGTTCAATATTGGGTTCAATTTGGCCTAAATTCACCGTTTCATTCACATAATGGTTTAAATAAATAATCATACAACGCAACCATCAATCAATTAATGAATTAATGTTTCAAAGTCATAATTTTGATATATCTATACAGAAAATCATGTTTTTGATGCAAAATCACAACAATATATTCTAGCTATATTTTGGTTCTCACACCAGTCTAATGGAAATATATAGATATCACACCTTCGGAACACGAATATAAATACTGATGATGATGCATCATCATCAGAATTATCCCCGGGTATCTAGAATGTGATTCTATATCTATCCAGCATATTAAAGCTTCGAATATACGTTCATGACGCGTATATGCAAAATCTTTATATATTGGATTGTCCAAATTCAATATAAATAAATATTCAAATACGTATAAAACGATTTAAATTTCGAAACAAAACTTGTTTTAATTTTAAAAATATACTCTTCACACTCGTTCTAGGATACTACTGATCCTATCTCTAACGAGTCATTCCTTATTGGATATTGCTAATCCAAATTCTGATGAATTCTTTCGTGTGGCTCTAATGTGCCTTGTTCTCTAAGCTTTGTAAACCAAAGCTCTGATACCAAATGTGACGACAAGAAATTTCGCTTGATCTGAATCGGTCGTTAAACCGACTAAGACCGTTCGAAACCCCAGATCGTATGAGAACACGACAAACCAGAACGCAAACAGAAGAACATTTCATTGCTATTACAACAATTCCATCAGATACAAGAATATACAGAGTATGAATAAATATAATACATTCAATAAATATCAGAGATTACAATAATTTACATATCAACGGAAAATAATACAAAACATAACTGAAAGTAATACACGGATACAGAGCTTTCCGAGCATCGTTCCAGCTGTAAATCAGGATCCTGTGAATATAAATCTGCAAAACCAAAACTACTAGCTGCCCGTGTCGAAAATAAGGGCACCCAGAGTTTAGGTTAAAACAATAAACTCTAGGTCAGTCATGTGACTGGTGTGAGAACTAAAACAGTTATTAATTCAATTTTTAAAAGAGAGTAATTCAAGGGACCACGCCGTATAACACAGAATGGGTTTCCTTCCAAGAATACCAGTGCATATAAATAAACAGCGCAATGCTTTTTCGAAAAATGAAGCTATTATAAGACCCAGGTCCCATCACACAATGCAACGCAAGCCGGAGGATAGGGTTTTCCCTTATAATAGCCAAACATGCTTAGTACGTTTAAAACAAATCATTTGATACTATTATAAGTGTATAGTGTCAAAACAATTTCAATCATAAATATCAATCCTAGGCGGCATGGGTACCATCTATCATGTCGCCATACTAGGCTGTACGAATAAAACCGAAATATCACATATTGGAAATTGGATTCCATCATGAGTCGAGGCAAGGGGCAAGATCCTCACCGCTTCGAGACACTCTAGCAAATGTCTCATGGCTAATCTCTCTGGGAAACCACTTGGAATCGGCTGGGCCGGTCCTCCCTTACGTTTGAGGATTAGTTATTCCTGAACACACGTTTCCCGGTCCTTACAGACCTAATATCGAGGCGCCTCGCATCCGACAACCACATAGGTGAAAATAATATAAATGTCAGGGCTGGTAAGTCACTGACACCACCAAAGCTAGAAAGAAACGTCGTGTTCTTCCAACGGTCTGTATCCCCTTTTTGACTCATACCGAGGTGTGAGGCTCGCGAATTCACGCTATACACAAAGCTACGCCACGAAGGCCGTGCTTTGATCATCAACCACAAGACTCTACTTTTCAAAAAAAGCCTTGATCATTGCATCTCAGCGTGCCACACAGGCAATTCATGCTATGCGACTGATATCTATCGATATATAACCTCTGAGCTCGTACGTCTCAGAGAAGGGCGTTAAGCAAGAGAATAAATTCTCCGTCGCCAAACAGATATATATATTTAATAGAAATCAATCAACACAGAATAAAATCCAATGTCGGACACACAATCCATTTACACGTCCGTTCTGGGTCTGAACGAAACCGGAGGCACTTTCCTCGCATATCCATCGATCTCTAAGTACGTTTGGACGACCACCAATTATTTCCATCCTCTTGGGTGTACAGACCAATCTGGATTATCAGTAATTATCCAAGTGCTGTGAAGACTTCCGGTCTTTGACCACCGTCTTCATCTTTGACTTATCGTCGAAATGGTTATTCAAAATGGGTATAGACCCGGCCTTTCCGAACAACCCACGTATATAATAAACAAGTGCTAGAAAACATAACATACGCCTCATTCCAATTCTGAATATTCTTTTATTCAAATATTCACATCTTTTGGGAAAGGTTCCCATTAATTTTATCAAAGATAAATTCATTATAATATATTCTTTAATTTTCCTTTGGAAGTCATTTCAAACCAAATTATGGTTTTCCAAACTAGTCGAGATTAGCGAACCACACCGAGGTAATTATTTATTTTATTTCCCAATCCCGACCTATTCATCCCATGGAGCAAAACTGTTATTACCCAATAACTAACACCACCGTGTTATCGGTAAAATTAATTACCATTTCACGTTCAAATCTAATTAAAGATTTAACTATCGCTCGGAGCAAAACTGGCGGTACTCCATTCTCGATCATTTCCTATATTTGATAATTTATATTATCAATTCCCATCTCAATCTAATTAAAGATTCATTTAAACTCTTCTTAGTTTTAATCTTTAAATGGGTTAAATAACCTTTGTCATTTAAAACACAGTTCACGATAAACCCACATCACATTCCAATTTATTAGTCTCTAACCGTGAATTAGTAAGAGAACAGTTCCCTAAATATTAACCCCGAAGGCCGAAACCAACATCAGATTAATATCCAAGAAACCATTCAACTTAACTGATCCCCAGTTAGTTCCTAATTTTCTTAACTCCGTTTGGGTTTAAGAAAAGTATTATTAAAGATACCATTCATGACAAACCAAAATCCCATTTGATATTAAATACAAAGCTCTGAATAGAAAATATATCGGCTTATATTCAATATCAAATTCTGAAACCAACAAATATCGATTTGGAAATAACGATATATCTTCCAAATTTCCATATCAATATTCGTATAATTCCGAATCCAATCATCGAAATATTTCGAAGATAATTTCGATTCAAATCCATTCCAATTCATATATTGGAAATTCTGGTTATTTTTAAAACCATTTCAAATTTATTTATTTTAAAAATATATAAATTATTATTCCAGTTCAAAATTAGTTCATTTTGATAAAAATACATTTTTATTTTTTCAAATATGGAATTTTTCATCCCGGTTCTTTCCAAATCATTTATTATGATTTTACACAAATTATTGATATTTTTATTAATTTTATCAAGGCCCGTACAGTCGATTTCCATCAACGGCCATCGAACTGCACTTACAGCGACCTTTTCTGAAATTGATTTGGACGTATTTCCAAATCCAACCATTAGATTTCAAATTTCTAATATTCATTGGAAAGCTCTTTTCGATACGAACCCAACGGTTCCAGTTTGAGAAGAATTCGACGGTCGGATCTCCCATAATGTCCGTTCGAAGTCAATGGCCGAAATTTTTGAACTGCCGCGGCGCGACGCGTTCTATTCAGGCCATTATATTATATATATAATATATATTTCGTCGATTTCTATTTAAAACGAATTTTATAAATCGTTTTAAATTCATTTTCAAAACAGTTTCAACTTTATATTCAATTTCAAATCAAAGGTGAATTTTCCATTATAAATTCGTTTTACATTCATTTCCATTCAATTCGATTTCAATACGAATTCATTTCAATTTGAATTCATTTTAATTCAAATTCAATTCGAATTCATTTTAATTCAATTTCAATTCGAATTCATTTTGATTCAATTTCAATTCGAATTCATTTTAATTCAATTTCAATTCGAATTCATTTTAATTCAATTTCAATTTGAATTCATTTTAATTCAATTTCAATTCGTATTCATTTTAATTTGAATTCAATTAAATTTCAATCATGTTCAATTCAAAATATTCGATTATGAAATCACCTTTCAATATTCATTATAAAACGAATAAAATCGATATAAATATCGTTCGCGTCAAAATGGTGCATCACTAATCAACATGGCTTTATATATTTCAATCACTTCGTTATTCTATTCAACAAATGAATATTTATTCTATTCAACACATGAATCTATATTTCTTTCAACACTTGACTAATCTCAACAAATGAGTACTGTCAACACGTGACTATTTTTGTTATGTAATATATTTTATAAAATTATGATTTCTATCGTTAAATTTTTAATTAGACTCCAACCGTAAATTAGTAAGAGAACGATTCCTAAGCATTAACCCTGAAGGCCGAAACCAACATCAGATCAATCCCCAGGAAACCACTCATCTTATCTATTTTCCAGTTAGTTTCTAATTTTATATATGATAAAGATGTAAATTTTATTGTTAAAATATTTCGTTCAACACATGACTAATCTCAACGAATGAGTACGGTCAACACATGAACATTTATTTTGTAATATTCTTTTATTTCCCAATTGGAATGAGGCCCAATCAATTACCATATAATATTAATTATATGGTTTTCATACAACACATGTATATAATAGCAACGATAAATAATTAACCATCATCAAAAGTGCACTACACTGTATAAGCATCAAATATCGATATCTAACGCTTATAATAGTTTGTCAATCAATCGATCGACATACAACTAATTATTGGGATTAGTGTATGTCGTATATCATCCCAATACCCGTGTGGGGTTTCAAATCAACAAACATAGATTTTTATTTGTGCAGTTGGGCGATGTGTAAAATTTATCATCCCAATCAATATCAGTCAAATGTGTATATATAAACAAATCGTTCGATTTGTTTATAATTATTCATTTCTTTTTATATATATGTTAAAAA
The DNA here is from genome assembly GCA_030737875.1 of Allium sativum. Taxonomy (NCBI): domain Eukaryota; kingdom Viridiplantae; phylum Streptophyta; class Magnoliopsida; order Asparagales; family Amaryllidaceae; genus Allium; species Allium sativum. The sequence continues at coordinate 247,373,885 of CM060924.1, forward strand.
TTCTATTTTTAACTATAAAATATTTTTAACTATACAATTATTTTATTTCACATCACACAATCAACTACACATCAAAATCAAACAAACAAGCATACAAGCCGTCCATTGTCTGTGGACGACGGGTATCGGGTGCTACTAAACACCGTCTGCATCCTAGTATATATTTTATAACTAGAAAAGAAAATTAAAGGTGAGAAGTTCTCACAGAGGGTTCCACTCCGCCGTGCTTTGCTTTTGAACTGCTGAACCGTCTGGATTGGTTTGAACTTCCAATGCAGTTCTTTCCACGCTGTTCAAATAAAAATTATATTTTTATTGCTTCATTCTAAGAAATAAAATTCATATTTTTATTTCTACTTCATATATTTTTACAATACTTATTTCAATATAAAAATTATATTTCATCTATTTCTATTTCTTATATAAAGATTTCGCCTTTTTAAATATAAAGATCATATTTTTACTACTCCTATAATACAAAAATCATATTTTTATAACTTTACTTTAATAAAAATCATATTTTTATTATCTCTATTCTATAAAAATAACATCTTTAATGTTTCTACTGTATAAAAATTATATTTTTATACTTCTACTTTAACAAAAATCACATTTTTATTATCTACATTATATAAGAATTATATTTATAACTTTTCCATATTATAAAAATTATATTTTTATAATCTATACTATGTAAAAATCATATTTTTATAATCTATATTATATAAAAATCATATTTTTAATACTTCTACTTTATAAAAATTATATTTTTATTCTTTCTATAATATAAAAATCATATTTTTATAAACTAATCATTCTTTTACATCGCTTCTTTAAAATGTTGTTCATTCATGTAAAAATCATAAAAATCCGATCTTTATATTATAGAAATCTAAGCTTTCTTACATAAAAAAAACTAAGCGTTCTTTAAATAAAAATCCAACTTTCCATCACTATGTAAATTAAAAACTGAAAACGAAAATCAAATTGGGATCTACTTACATCAAATCAAAGAAATGAGGGGTTTCTTTTGCTGCCTTCGAATTGGAGGGGCGTTGTACGGTCTGAGAAGGTGCTGCTGGGGGGTGGTGCTCGAGCTAGGCGACGGGGAGGGGTCGGATGTCGTGGTGGGGGTCCGGCGTTGGAGCAGACGTCGGTGGTGGTGCTGTTAGGACATGGCGGCAGCTTCCGAACTAAGCGTGGGGGTGGGTTTCTCGAGTGACAGAGGAGAGAGGGGAGGGAGCGGAGTAGGTGGAGGAGGTCGAACGGAGGGGGAGGCGTTTGGGGAGGCGCCGACGATGAGCTGTTTTGGGGGGGTTCTTTTTAATTTTCTGACGGGGAGAGAGAATGTGGAGTGAGGGAGAGAGGGAGTTATAATATATAAATATAATTTAATTATTTCATTTTAATTTGTTTCTCCTTTAAAGTTGACTTTTCATCCGAACCCCGATCTAGTCCCAACGACTGTCGTCCCTAGATAATTACCCCCATTCCAAACACAATGGGATATGTATCGTAAGCCAGTTCGGCTGTTTCGATCAGTTTCTGTTTAATTTAAAATATAAATCTTTATATATTCAATTTAAATGTACATTTCAAATAACCGGGGCGACATACAGTCTCTAAAAATTACAGAAAAATATTTTCTAGCTTCGTATTGATGATACGGTCCTAACAAAAGTAGTTTCGTCGACTTCGGAGACCGTTTGAAAAATGGTCATTTTCCAGTCGATTAAAATCACTAAAACTGGTCAAACGCGTTTTCATTTGCCACGCTCACATATTGAGTCGAAAAATTACGAAAATTGGAATCTAGGAATAATTTGACATCACGGATCCAACAAAAGTGGTTTCGTCAAAATCCGAGGTCATTTGCAAAATGGCTATTTTTAAGGGCCAGAATTCCATAGCGACTATTCTGAATTTTCATTTGGGCATATCTTTTGATTCCCTCTATGAAATTTTGATTTTTCGGATTCATTTAAAAGATATTCTCGAATAGATTCAAATATTTTTTGTTTCGCTAAAATCTGGTTTATTTTGAATCCTGTACATTCATTTGAACTTTGAAATCGAATTTTCGAACTACCACGCCATTTTCAATTCATTTTATAATTTAAAATAAATATTTATATTCTAACGACGATCTACATAAATATATACGTTCGAATTATATTCAAAATAAATTTCCCATCATTATTATTTAAAATAATTCATTTTAAATATTCAAAATTCGCTAAAATTGCCAAAATAAAATTTTTTAAACTGGCTGAGATTTTCGGGTTATTACAATTCATGTGTTGAATAGAAATTCATGTGTTGAATAACATTAATGTTTTGAAATAAATTGTTTTACAATAAAAAATTACATTTTTATCATCTATATGAAGTATATAAAATAATAATGTTTTGAAATAAATTATTTTACGATAAAAATTACAATTTTATCATCTATTTGAAGTATGTAAAATAATAATGTTTTGAAATAAATTGTTTTACAATAAAAATTACAATTTTATCATCTATATGAAGTATATAAAATAATCGTGTGTTGAAATAATTTGTTTTACAATAAAAATTACATTTTTATTATATATATTAATTGTTAAAAATAGTGATGTGTTGAAATAAATATCGGTTGGATAAAAATATCATTTTTATCAAATGTATAAAGTGAATATGGTTTTGAAATCGAAGAATGAATTATATATATTTATGTATATATAATTAAAATAAATCGAATAACGACGCTGTAGTTCGTATTTTGAAACCGTGATTTCAAACGATTATTGCGGGAGATTCGACCATCGGATTTTCCCGAAACCGCAACTGTTGGGCTCGCCTTGGAAATATCTTTCCAACGGCACCAACTTTGCAAAGATCAAATGACACCAACTTTGCAAAGATCGAACGGCTAGATTGTCTGGAATGTTTAATTCAAATCTGAAGAAAAATAGCGCCAGAATCGATTATATTTATATATATAAATATAATTAAAATTAATCGAATAACGACGCTGCAGTTCGTATTTTGAAATCGAAACTTCAAACGATTGTACCGGGAGATCCGATCGTCGGATTTTCCCAAAACTGTAACCATTGGATTCGTTTTGAAAAGATCTTTCTAATGATATAAAATTTGTGAAGATCCAACGGTTAGATTTTCAGATATGTGTAAATCAAATTTGAAGAAAAACAGTGCCACGGCCGCGTTATGGCCTGAAGCGTCGTTTGAGTGAATTGACTATTTTTAAATAAATAAAAATAGCGATAAATCGTGATAAAATATTATAAACGATATGGAATGAAAATAAATTGAATTTGCTCGGTTTAGTGGATATTTGATGGTTGAATGTGTTTGGCGTGAAAATTACATTAAAGAACAGAATTATTAATGTCAAATAATTTAACCATTGAAATGAATTGATTTGAAATTCTAAATATACGTGAATTATTTGAAAAGGCCGAGTTAATTCTCATTTCAAATAATTGATCGACCAGTAAAAGTCGAAGATACAAAGACGGTGCAAGACCGATGATCGTCACGTCGAATGGAGGGGTGCTACTGATGTTCATGATAGGAGTTGCTACCTTGAAGGGGCTGAAGTAGTAGCTGTCCGGACGTACATGTTGATTGTACGGATGTGCGAGGAATAAAGATCCTCCAGTTTCGTTCAGACCCAGAACGGACTAGTAAATGGACTGTGTGTCTAACATGGGATTTCATTCTGTGTGATTGATAGACGTCAGTTGCATGGCGTGAATTGCTTGTGTGGCATGCTGAGATGCAGTGAACAAAGCTTTTGTTGAAAAGCAGAGCTTTGTGGTTCATGATCAAAGCACGTCTTTGAATAGCTAGCTTTGTGTTTAGCGTTGTTTCGCGAGCCTCACACCCCGGTATGAGCCAGAAATGGGAGAGGACTTCAGGGAGGACATGCGTTTCCTTCTAGCTAGGAGTGGTGTCAGATTTTACACGGCCTGACATTTTACTTACGTGGATGATGTATTGCGAGGCGCCTCGGTTAGTTCGGTCTCTTCGGAGCCGATGATTTGGTCGGATATGACCAGTGACACCCCATAGGGTGGGGAAACGCAGTGTTCAGGCATTTTAATCCACATCGGTGGACCGGCCTTGACGATCCAAGGGTCGATGTGTTATGATCCTGAGGGACGGGCTAGAGCGTCTTGAAGCGGTAAGGACGATCCCTGGCCTTGGTTCATGACGGAAATCCAATTTCCAAGTACGACATCATGCGGTTTTGATTGTATATATATATATATGGCGATAAGATATATGGTACCCATGCCGTCTATGATTGATAGTTATGATTCAAATTGTTTTTGAAACATATAAAAACTAGCAATAATATCAAATGATTTGTTTTGCTCGTATCAAGCATGTTTTGGCCATTATAAGGTAAAACTCTATCCTCCGGTTTGTGTTGCATTGTGTGATGGGAACTGAGTCTTATAATGGCTTCCTTTTTATAAAAAGCATTGCGATGTTTAAATGATTTACTTGTTTTAAAGCACTGGCAATCCAATGGAGTAAACCCGTTCCGTGAAAGTGGTGTGGTCCTGTGATTGGCCATATTATAAAATATGTTAAGTAGATTTCTCATACCAGTCCCATGACTGACTCGTAGTTTGGTTCACTTGCAAACTCGGGTGCCCCTATTTCTACATGGGCAGCCTTGTATTCATGTTTTAACAGGCTCTTTCTGGATAGTTGGAGTTGAAGACGGATTCTATCATTTATCTCTTTTTATGCTGTTCAGCTCCTATTATACATTTATGTTTTGTTTTCCGCTATAGGCATTTATGTATAGCTGAACTGTATTTTGTACTAAGTATGATCCTGTATACTGTGTAACTCTGATGTTTATATTTATCCAGTATATTCTGTTGTACATTATCTGGTGTATTTATTTATTTTTGTTCTGCTATTATCTGTTTATGTGTTATATTCCAAAGATTACCCTTGCCACCATCGTACGGGTTTTGGGTCATCACAAATCATTAAATAATGATTTTTGGAGATTAAAACTTAGTGGGGTTTAATAAAACTTTAACTAGATTGAAATGTTAATGTGGTAATTAAATTTGCTAAATTTGAGAAATGTTTGAAATGGAGTATAACTGGTTTTACTTCAGGCGATAGTTAAATCTTTAATTAGATTTGAACGTTGAATGGTAATTGAATTTACCAATAACACAGTGGGTGTTAGATACGGAGTACTACCAATTTTGCTCCATGGGATGAATAGGTTGGGATTGGAAAAATAAAATACATGATTACTTCGATAGGGCTCGATATTCCCGACTAGTTTGATAAACCTTAATTTGGTTTGGAGTTGTGAAAAGATAATACAAAATCTTTTAAAATGGTTTCCAAGTGAAGATTTATACAAGAGGTTTAAATGAATTCAATCTTTGATAAGATTTATTGGAATAATTCCCAATGTAAAGAATATTTGAATAAAAGAATATTCTGGATTGGAATGAGGCATATGATGTGATTTTATAGCACCTGATTATAAAATACACGAGTAATTTGGAAAGACCGGGTTTAACCCATTATGAATAGCTGATACGACGACTAAAAGTCGAAGATATTGATGACGGTGGTTGAAGACCGACGATCTTCTCGTCGAATGAATTACTACTGATGCCCTAGATTTGGGTAGCTCGCACGGAGGGGTTGGTATTGGTCTAGACGTACTTGTTGATTGTCCAGATATGCGAGGGCCTCTCTCCTATATTGGACATGTAGGACGAGGAATAAGGTGCCTCCTGTTTCATTCAGATCCAGAACGGACTTGAAAATGGATGGTATGTATGACGTTGTATTCCTATATGTTGTATTCATTGATCTCTGTTAAATATATATCTGTTTGGTGGCGGAGAATTTATTCTCTTGCTTAACACTCTTCTCTGAGACATACGAGCTTAGAGGTTATATAGTGGCAGAAATCAATGGTATGGATTGACAATGTGATATGCTGAGATGCATGGATCAAGGCTTTTGTTGAAAAGAAGAGCCCTGTGGATGATGATCAGAGCATAGCTTTAATGAACATAGCTTTGTGTAGCATTAATTTGCGAGCTTCACACACCAGTATGATGGTGAACTGATGGTTAGGTTAGTATGCTTTTGAGATAAGCAACCTATGGGTTGAGATTTGACACCTTTAGGTTTGTCACAGATTCGATCGACCGAGATGATGCTGGGTGTGGTCACCCACACGGTAGGGATAGGGCACACCCCTCGATTCCCATATGATATGGCAGATGTGCATTACAGTGTTTTACAAAATCCCGGGACATAAGCCGTGAAGTATTGCACTACGTGATCGATCTTTCGAATCAGCAGCCATCATGATGGAAATCCAACTTTCCAATACGAGCTTTGCGGTTTTTGTTTTATACCTATATATTTAGCGACATAATAGGATGGGGTATTATGCCATCTAGGATTGATACATTTACTTTCAAAACTGATTTATACACTATACACTTATAGTAATAATTAAAGATAAATTTTGCATACCAAGTATATTTGGCTATTATAAGGTAAAACTCTATCCTCCGGCTTGCTTTGCATTATGTGATGGGACCCGAGTCTTATAATAGCTTCAATTTTCTTTTATTTAGCATTGCGATTTACCTAACCTTAAAATAAAATTAATAACTGTTTTGGTTCTCACACCAGTCCCATGACTGACCTGGAGTTTATTGTTTTAAACTAAACTCTGGGTGCCCATATTTTCCACATGGGCAACTAGTAGTTTTGGTTTTCGTAGATACTTCTTTTCCCCGGATCCTAGAGTACAGCTGGAGCTATATTCAGAAAGCTTTGTATCCGAGTATTTCTTTCAGTTGTGGAAGTAGATGTTTTCCACTGTACATTATATTTTTGTATATATTTTCCGCTGTTTTGTAATTTAAATCTATGATATTTTTTTGTTGTATATTATATGTACTCTGATATATTCTTGTACTTTGATGTAATTGTTGAAATAGCAATGAAATGTTCTATTGTTTGTGTTTGATGCGTCGTGTTCGCAAAGCAATTCGGGCACCTCCGTCTCTTCGGGGATCGGGGAAGTCTGGGTCGTCTCAGTTAATATCAAAACTTTGGTTTACAAAGCTAGAGAACAAGGCACATTAGAACCAAATGAAAGAATTCATCATAGATAGTGTTGGCTAGCTTTCTGACCAAGCCACCTAGAACACATACATACATAGGTTCAAGATGAAATAGCCCTGACTCGTGAAGACTAGAGGCCTGCTCGTAGTGGCCCTTTTCACCCCGCTCGTGGATCCCCAAGACCGACCCGTTCGTGAAGGGTCATCACGACCCGACCGCAGAAGAACGTCACGAACCGTCCACGAGCCGACATGATGGTGAACTTGACCTAGTCCTCCACGATCCGAGATCGAAGGATCTGATGACACCTGTCCATAACCGTCATATTGACCATTTCTCCATCAAGCCACAAACCAGTCTGTGATTCTCGGGATCCGTTCCACATGTCTTCACGAACCACCTACATATATCACCAATAAATAGCCTCATACTTGGAATTTTTCAAGATCTTTTGGCAGTTCTGAGTATTTTTTCCACCATTACTGTTTCTTCATCATTTCTTATCAGTATTATCCTGAAATTACTGAGAGAATCATAATTGTAAAAGTGAGATTGAGAGAAATTATTGATTGTACTTGTATTCAACATATAATCAAAGAAATATAAAGTGCACGTAGGCTCGTTAATGCCGAACCACTATAAATCCAGTGTGTTCATTGCATTTTATTTGTTAATCTCCACAATTCCGAACAATTTGGTTGTTAGAGCCAAATTTGGATCTAACAGATAGGATTATTAACATCCTATAAGAACGACTCGTTAGAGATAATGTAGTATTATCCTAGAATAAGTTAGAAGAGTATTATTTATAAAAACAATTTATCTTTGAAATTTTATATCTATTATCCGTATTTGAGTATTTTATTTTATATTGAATTTAGACTATCGAGTATAGGTAGATTTTGAATATACGTGTAATTAACGTGTATTCGAAGCCTCAAATACACTGGGTAGATATAGAATCACACTATAGTCGCCCTGAGATAATCCTGGTGATTAATCGATACTCATTAGCATTTATGTTCGAGTTTCGAAAGTGGGATATCTATATTATTTCCATTGACTGGTGTGAGAACCAAAACCCTTAGTTAGAATTTATTGTTTGTGATTTGATCTTGAAATATGATTTTGAATATATATATATATATATATCTAAGTTATATATTTGAAAAGCTAATCAATTAATTGATTGCTGGTTGTTATGTGTGATTATTAATTTAACAGATAAAAATATTGGAATAATAAAACCAATATGAGAATGAAAGGTGAAATAAGCCAAATCAAAAATAATAGCCCTCTTGATTAAACCCTGAAATATTATGTAGGATATGGAGGACTACGGCTCATGTGGAATAGAATTCTGGATGACTCCAAAACAAGCAAGAAGGGCTCACCAATAAGCAGAAAAGGAAAGGGAGTTGGGCTTAGGAACACGCATAGGTGTTCATTGTTATAAATGCAAAAAGGAAGGACACTATGCAGTTCTATGTCCTGAGGAAAAAAAGAACAAGAAGAAAGAGATAAGTGAGGACATAGTTTGTTTTAAGTGCAAACGGACATGACATTTTGTAGATAAGTGTTCAAAAGTAAGGAAAAAATGCAGAAAACTAGGAAAAGAGAAGAATTGCTTCCGATGTAAAGAAGTAGGGCATGTAGCCCGAAAATGCCCGTTAAAGGAGGTAGATAAGAAGTCCAAAGGAACGGAGCTATCAACTTTGGAAGGAGGCATGATTTCCTAGGAAGTTAAGTTCTAATATAAATAACTAGGATTTTAGATATAAGTATGTATGCATATGTGAATGCTTGTATGATCGTATGGTTATTTATGTTATGACACTTTTTGTTTTAAAATATATCAGTATTGTATGATAAAACCAATGTAAGGATGAGTAACTGAATTAGGTTAAGTTAATTTTTACGATAGCGTTAAATTGAAAATTTATTGGAACTGCATACTTATACATGTATATATAATGAATAGGTCATAGCATGAAAGCTAAGAAGATGAGTAAAATTGTATGCCCAACAAATATGTACATATTTACCATATTTATTGGGTTTGATGATTTTATGAGCCAATTGGCAAGCCACTTGGCCTTTTCTTTTTTTTTTTGATTGATGAGGGCCCCGTGAGGCAAGTTGTGGTTTTACCGACCAACCCGTACAAAAGAGGTTATGGCGAAATTTTTCGAAAATTTAGGTGTTAGCCAAATTTTTGATAAATTTAAAAATTCTTAGAAACAGAAAAGTTAAAGAACTCAAGCCAAAATGAAAGTTGAGTTGGTTAGTTAAACAACTATCAGCTCTGTTCCTTTTCAAGGACGATTTTTTTTTAAGTGGGGGAGATTGTAACAACCTGGAATTTCTGACCAATTTCAAAATTTTATTTTAGCTATTTTAATGGATTTTGAGTATTTAAAATGATTTATTTTAAATAATAATGACTAAAAATTATTTAAATCGAAGTTAGAATGTTTAAATTTATTTTAATTATAAAACGAGCCTGAAACGCTACGGTAGTTTGAAAATTCGATTTTAAATTTCAAATGAATGTACAGAATTCAATATAAATCAGAATTGGACGAAACAAGAAACATTAGAATATATTTTACTATATCTTTCTAACAAGTGTAAGAAACAAAGATTTCACTTTGTAAATTGTAAGTTATGGCCAGTTTAAAATTTAAGATAGTCGCTATGGAATTTATATATAATTTTAATAAATATATAGCCCTTAATAATAGCCATTTTGCATAAAACCTCAGTTTTCGACGTAACTACTTTTGTTGGATTCAGAACGTCAAATTATTGTTAGGTTTCAAATTTCATAATTTTTGGAATTAATATGTGAGCATAGTAAATTTAAATGCGTTTGGCCAATTCAATTTGGATTTAATCGACTGGAAAAAAGCCATTTTCAAACGGCCTCCAAATTCAACGAAAATAGTTTTTATAAGACCGCATCGTCAAAACATAGCTAGATTTAATTTTTCTGTAATTTTTAGAGTTAGTATGTGGTCCCGGTAAATTAAAATGTATGTTGGAATTCAATATCGAACGTTATAATAATTTATATTTTAATTTTGATGAAAACTGATTGAAACAATAGAATTGGCTTATGAAACATATTCCATTGTGTCCGGAATAGGGGTATTTAGCTACGAACGACAGTCGTTGGGTTTGATTTGGAGTCCGGAGCAATAAATGGGTATTTTTGGAAATTAAAGGAATTAAATAATATAAATATATAGTAACGGGCCAATAGGATTTTAAATAAACCCTAATCAATTTTTCCTGTAGTCATCATCGTTCAAAACCGATTAAGACGGAAACCCTTCCAATCAATTCTCCCTCCGATCTCTAAATCCACACACCTATTCAAGAAATTATCTAAACGAAAATTGGAGAGCTCATGCTGATCTTTAAATCCAACGGGTGAGATCGGAAAAGGAGACTTGGTTTCCCTGAAACGCGTGCTTAAAGACTCGCCATTTTGAGGTGGATTCCGGTGGCTACAGGCGATAGAGCTCATCGTGGTGCGTGTCGGTGGAAAGCTCTCTCGAAGGCGCATGTGGTGGAAGCTCCAGATCATCGTCCATCGTTTTGGTTTGCACGCAAGGTTGAACCCTAGTTCTGAACAGTTGGATGTCGACGTCAGCTGTGTTTAATCGGGGAAGAAAGGTGACAAATTTTAAATTAATTACTTCATTAACTTCTTAAAGATGTAATTAACCTTTATAAAACCATAACTTGCTCGTACGACGTCAGAATCCAGTGAAACAGGAGCCATTAGGATCGTGACAGCGTGTACTACATTCTAGGACAGACTAGGAGGAATTCAGAGCTAGTTGATATTTTTGGTCAATTTAAACGTGCTGTCTAAGTTGATTAAAATAATCATTTTATCGATTTCTGAAACCGATCAAAGTGAGAACTCCTTCTCACTCAACATTTTGTTATGATATTTATTTTTGGAGTTCAACACACGACTTTAGACAAATCATTTAAATTGGAAGCGATGTATGGATATTAGCGACACTCGCATTTCATACTCCGTGAATAGCAACTTGTGGCGCCGTAAACGGCATTGGGTAGTTGAGTATTTACTTATATGGATGATTTTGTGATGTGTGTACTGTGATTGAGGTTATGGATTTTGAATGTTAATATTAAACTGATAGTTGAAAATGGACAAAAGTATTCATTTATATATTGAACTATGAAAATTGTTTAGTTAGAAAAATAATTCAAACCGAATTAAAATCAGTTAAATTTGTTAACCAATGATTTATTTAAATCGACTGTTGTTGTTTGAAAACCCCAAACGGGTATTGGGATGATATTTGACATACACTAATCCCAATATTTAGTTGTATGTCAATCAATGGGTTGACAAGCTATGATGAGCGTTATTTATTTATTTTAATGCTTATACAGTTGTTGAATGCACACTGGGTGATGTTTGAATGCGTAATGATTATTTATAATTATTGTTGAATACATGCGATGTATGAAATCCATATAACTTAAATTATATGGTAATTGATTGAGTTGCATTCCGATTTAGAAATAACAAATAATTTAAAAAAAAAGAATATTTTAAAATAACGAATATTTTAAAATAATATCCAGAGAAGAATTAATATACAATTTTGATGTCCTATTTTGGATGGACACGAATATATATAAAAATATGAGGTCGGATTAAGTATAGAAATGCCATTTTAATCCGAACGGGTTTATCAATCGATTTTATTCATTTTAAAATGAATACGAAAAGGAAATGGATTTCAGAATCAGATATTTTGAAAATAATATCATTTTGATATTATAGTGATATGGAAAATTCAATTTTGATTTAAATTGAAAATGAAGTTGGAATTGTTTTTAAAATGAATTTATAAAATACGTTTAAATAGAAATCGATGAAATATATTATATATATTTAAATGGTCTGAATAGAACGCGCCGCGCAACGACCGTTCGCGAATTTCGACCATTGACTTCAAATTGATGTAACGGGAGATCTGACCGTCACATTCTCCTAAAACAAGAACCATTGGGTTCATATCGAAAATATCTTTCCAATTAATATAAGATATTTAAATTTGAACGGTTGAATTTCAAATTATGTCCAAATCAATTTCAGAAAAGGTCGATATGGATGCAGTTCGGTGGCCGTTATTGGAATCCGACTGTAAAGGCCTCATAAAAATTATTAAAAATATGGAAAAATTGTGTAAAATCATAATAAATGAATTGGAAAGATTTTGGATAAAAATTCCAAGTTTGAAAAGATAAAAATATATTTTTATCGAAATGAACTAGTTAATAACTAGAATAGTAATCCAATGATTTTTAGAAATAAGAAATTGGATTGAGAAATGGGTTTTAATATAACCAGAATTTTCCAATAAATAAATTGGAATGGGTTTGGAATGGAAATAATCTTCAGAATATTTTGATACTGGATTCTGTGATCATACGGATATTGTTTAGGAATTTGGAAGATACAGATATCGTTATTCCCAATACGATATCCGTTGGTTTTAGAATTTGATATTGAATATAAGCCGATATAATTTCTATTCAGAGTCTTGTAGTTGATATCGAATTGGATTTTGGGTTTGTCGTGAATGGTGTCTTCTATAACACTGTTCTTAAACCTAGTTGAGAAAAGAATAAATCTTTTAATTAAGATTTAGAGAAGTTTACCAATTAATTAATATTTTATTGGAATTGAATTAAAATTGGGTTTTTGGGTTTATTGTGAACTGTGTTATTAATAACACTTGTTCTTTAACCCAAATAAACAACGAAGAATAGGATTTGGAAATTATAACCTTTTAATTAAGATTAATGAAATTTTCCAAAGTAAAGTTTTCCAGTTTAATATATATTAAATTGTGATTGAATGGAATTCCATTTAGTAATAATCGAGATGAGCTTCTGTGAGGGAAGACCATTACTATATATGGAATTTAAAAGGCTTTGCCAATATTCCATTTATATTATTAGTCAGATATGGGAATTTATATCGATTATACACTGCTATGATTTTCGTGTAGATTCCATTTTGAAGGAAGATGATTTTGGGTTTATCGTGAACTGTGTCTTAAATGACATTGGTTCTTTAACCCAATTGAAGATAGGATTTATTTCCTAAATTTGAATAGTCATTAAATAATAATTTTTGGAGATTAAAACAAAGTGGGGTTTTAATAAATCTTTACTTAGATTGAAATGTTAACGTGGTAATTGAATTTGCCAAATTTGAGAAATGTTCGAAAATGGAGTATCACCAGTTTTACTTCAAGCGATAGTTAAATCTTTAATTATATTTGAACGTTGAATGGTAATTGAATTTACCAATAACACAGTGGGTGTTAGATGTGGAGTACTACCAGTTTTGCTCCATGGGATGAATAGGTTGGGATTGGAAAAATAAAATAAATGATTACTTCGATAAGGCTCGATAATCCCGACTAGTTTGATAAACCTTAATTTGGTTTAAAGTTGTGAAAAGATAATACAAAATCTTTTGAAATGGTTTCCAAGTGAAGATTTAAACAAGTGGTTTAAATGAATTCAATCTTTGATAAGATTTATGGGAATGATTCCCAATGTAAGGAATATTTAATAAAAGAATATTTTGGATTGGAATGAGGCGTATGATGTGTTTTTATAGCACTTGATTATAAAATACACGAGTAATTTGGAAAGATCGGGTTTAACCCATTCTGAATAGTTGGTACAACGACTAAAAGTCGAAGATATTGATGACGGTGGTTGAAGACCGACGATCTTCACATCGAATGGATTATTACTGATGCCCTGGATTTGTGTAGCTCCCACGGAGGGGTTGGTAGTGGTCCAGACGTACTTGTTGATTGTCCGGATATGCGGGGGCCTCTCTCCTGTTACGGACATATGTGACGAGGAATAAGGTGCCACTTGTTACATTCAGACCCAGAACGGACTTGCAAATGGATGGTATGTCTGACGTTGTTTTCCTATATGTTGTATTCGTTGATCTCTACTAATTATATATATATGTTTGGTGGCGGAGAATTTATTCTCCTACTTAACACCCTTCTCTGAGATGTACGAGCTTAGAGGTTATATATTGGCAGAAATCAATGGTATGGTATGGATTGACAATGTGACATGATGAGATGCATGGATCAAGGCTTTTGTTGAAAAGCAGAGCCTTGTGGATGATTATCAGGGCATAGCTTTAATTAGCATAGGTTTTGTAGCATTAATTCGCGAGCCTCACACACCGGTAAGATGGTGAAATGATGGTTAGGTCAGTATGCTTTTAAGATGAGCAACCTACGGTTTGAGATTTAACACCTTTAGGGTTGTCACGGATTCGGTCGACCGAGATGATGCTGGGTGTGGTCGCCCCACACCAGTAGGGATAGGGTACACCCCTCGATTCCCATATGATATGGCGGATGTGCATTACGGTGTTTTCCAAAAGCCCAGGACGTAAGCCGTGGAGTATTGCACTACGTGATCGATCTTTCGAATTAGCAGTCATCATGATGGAAGTGCAACTTTCCAATATGAGCTTTGCGGTATTTGTTGTATACCGATTTATTTGGCAACATAATAGGATGGGGTACTATGCCGTCTAGGATTGATACATTTACTTTCGAAACTGATTTATACACCATACACTTATAGTAATAATAAAAGAAAAATTTCGCGTACCAAGTATATTTGGATATTATAAGGTAAAACTCTATCCTCCGGCTTGCGTTGCATTGTGTGATGGGGCCTGAGTCTTATAATAGCTTCAATTTTCTTTCATTTAACATTGCGACTCACCTAACCTTAAAATAAAGTTAATAATTGTTTTAGTTCTCACACCTGTCTCATGACTGACCTGGAGTTTATTGTTTTAGCCTAAACTCTATGTGCCCATATTTCCCACACGGGCATCTAGTAGTTTTGGTTTCTGTAGATACTTCTTTTTCCAGGATCTTGGATTACAACTGGAGCTATATTTGGAAAGCTTTGTATCCGTGTATTTCTTTCAGTTGTGGCAGTAGATGTTTTCCAATGTACATTATATTTATGTATATATTTTCCGCTGTTTTGTAATTTAAATCTCTGATATTTTTCTATTGTATATTATATGACCTCTGATATATTCTTGTACACTGATGTAATTATTGTAACAACAATGAAATGTTCTATTGTTTGTGTCTGATGTGTCGTGCTCTCAAAGCAATCCGGACTCCTCCGTCTCTTCGGGGATCGGGGAAGTCTGGGTCATCTCATAAGCAACCTACTTATTCAATATGTAAATATCAGTGTTTCACTTATATTTGGAAACTTTATTGTCTCATTGGCACAAATCCTAGGACAGAACGCTTTTTTTTGTTGATGAGTATTATAAATATTTTAAATGGTGGAATTTCAAACATGCGGCAGTGTTTGACTTAATTACTTAGGCACTAAGCAAACTTTTTATTCAATATGGAAATATTAATCTTTTACGGATATTAGAATTTTTCTTTGAATTTTTTTTGAACTTCTAGCTATAACGACACGGATTTCTCCCGGACCTAATTGATCGCTAAATCGACCAAGACCGTCCGAATCCCGCATACGCTAACTTTGGGCATACAACATATCAGAACAAATAACAGAAGACTTTTATAAACATCATAATAATGTTACATCAGAGTACAGAATATCATAGTACATCGAAAAAAATAATACTATAGCGGAATATTAATTTACAATAATTTTAATACAATGCAGCGGAAGACAATCAACGCTCTGGACACAGCTTTAAGCTTCGATCCAGAATCCTCCTTAATAAATAAATATCTGTAAAACAAGCTACTTGACTGCCGGTGTGGAGAATATGGGCACCCGAGTTTGCAAGTGAAACAAACTACGAGCCAGTCATGGGACTGGTATGAGAAATATTACTTAACCTATTTAATAAAAAGGCTAATCATAGGACCACGCCGCTAACGCGGAACGGGTTTACTCCATTGGATTGCCAGTGCATAAACAACAACCGTAAATAAACTTATAGATGTACAATGTATCATACAACATGCAATTTTTTTTCTATCCATTTAGGCCTAATCCCTAAACTTAGATTTTACTTCGGGATCTCAAAAACAAAACATTTGGAAATATGAATTACAAAACATAACAATGTATACAAACAAGTATGCAACCAAATATCGGTCATGTTCCCTTAGACAAGGTTGTACGCGCCTGAACTGAACCAATATATATGTGTGCACCTAACGGCTACACTAACAATGCACCATTCCACTTATGGGGGAAGACATGCACGCCCTCACAATTTTAGTCGCTCTCGGGTCACTCGATCTCTAGCCACATACTTGCTAAATCATTTTATGTCCCGAAGTAGGAAAATTTATTTCACAACATAATAATCACAAGTACTTTCAAATCTACATAGAATTCTACTTCAAAATAATTTCGAAATTATCGGGTATAGCCTCGAAATACTTTCTGTTTTATAAAACATTTTATAAAACGTTCCCTGTCCAAAATCGGGAATACTATTCTTTTTTACTTAAGGAATCTCATTTGAAAACCATTTATTAAATTTTGAAATAAACAACATCGCTAAACACCTTATAGTCAAATAGTGAAGTGTTTCACAAGGTGTTAGCACATAGATATTTTTACCCAACCCAATGCTAAATGTAAAAGCATATTTTGCTCATAAACTGGTCGAGCACAATCCAAACAGTCAATCATTCGCAATCCATATCAGCAACCAAATGTATTTGGTTCAATCACATTTCATGTTACAACAAAAGAGTATTTTATTATCTACACATTTTCTACATTTCATATGCATACAATAAAAAGAATATTTTATCATCTATACATTTTCTACATTTCATATGTAAAATTAAAAAAGAGTATTTCATTGTCCACATATTTTTTATGTTTCTAATGACAAATAAAAAGGAAATTTTATTTGTCTACATGTTTTCTACTTTTCTAATGACAAATAAAAAGAATATTTAATTTGCATGACGATTTCAATGTCTCTAATTACAAATAAAAAAGAATGTTTTATTTGCATAACAATTTCAATGTTTTTAATTACAAATAAAAAGAATGTTTTATTTGCATAACAAGTTCAATGTTTTTAATGACAAATAAAAAGAACCTTTTATTCGCATAACAATTCCAATGTTTTTAATGACAAATAAAAGAATATTTTATTTGCATAACATTTTCTATGCTTCAAATGACAAATAAAAAGAAGAATTTTTATTATTTGCATAACAATTTCAATGTATAACATGACACATAAAAATGACTATTTTTGTTTGTATACGAATTCTATGTATAACATGAGAAATAAAAATGTCACTTTTAATTTGTATACAATTCTAATGTATAACATGAATAAAAATGTCTCTTTTAAATTGTATGCAATTCAATTGTATAACATGATGATAAAAATGTCTTTTTTAAATTGTATACAATTCTATTGTATAACATGACGATAAAAATGTCTATTTTAAATTGTATACAATTCTATTGTATAACATGACGATAAAAATGTCTCTTTTAAATTGTATACAATTCTATTTTATAACATGACAAATAAAAATGTTATTTTTAATTTGTATACAAATCTATTGTTTAACATGACAAACAAAAATGTTATTTTTAATATAACAAATAAAAAAGATATTTTTATTTTGTTGACAATTCTATTTCAACGAAGCACATAAAATTGATACTTTTATTTTGTCGATAGTTCTATTACAACAAAACCAATAAAAATGATACTTTTGTTTTGTCGACAATTTTATTTTAACAAACGAATAAAAATGATTAATTTATTTTGTTAACAATTCTATTTCAACAAAACCAATAAAAATGATAACTTTATTTTGTTGACAATTCTATTTCAACAAAACGATTAAAAATGATAATTCTATTTTGTTGACAATTCTATTTCAACAAAAATGACATTTTTGTTTCAAACAAATCTATTTCAACAAAAATGATATTTTTGTTTTCATACAAATCAATTTCAACAAAAAGGATATTTTTGTTTTCATATAAATCTATTTTAACAAAATGGATATTTTTGTTTTCATATAAATCTATTTTAACAAAAATGACGTTTTTGTTTTCATACAAACCTATTTCTACAAAAAGGATATTTTTGTTTTCATACAAATCTATTTCAACAAAAATGATGTTTTTGTTTCCATACAAATCTATTTTAACAAAATTATATTTTGTCTTGACAATAATCTAATTCAACAAAAATGATATTTTGTTTTAACAATAATCTAATTCAACAAAAATGATATTTAGTTTTGACAATAATCTAATTCAACAAAAATGATATTTTGTTTTGACAATAATCTAATTCAACAAAATATTCCATCAAATCAACAGATCATCATAACGGCATCAATCACCCCAAATCAAATCACGTATAACAACAAACGAAATTGAACAGCGTATTTGCATAAATTTCTAAACACAATAATAATTAATTTTTAATTATTTAAAAAGAAATCTCTCCTATAAACTAAAAATAATATTTTTTTAACGAAAAAATATTTGTGATAATTAAATACTGATAAAATCATGGCAGTTTATATAAAATAAATAACTGTACATGAAAATTAAGTGAGAGAGTTCTCATCTTGATTGGTTTCAGAAATCGTTAAATACGATTGATTTTAATTGATTTAAACTGGGGTTTAAATTTAACTAAATTCCTAGTTGTCCCTGTTTGCTTCAAAATCTATTTGTACATTTAGTGCTCGACGAGAGGAATCCAACACATCTTGAATCGCTGAATTCTGATGTCAAACGAACAAGTTATCACCGTTTAAAGACTAATTACATTAACAAATTAACTAATTATATAATTATTTCCTTAATTACATTTAAAAGAAAATCACGGCCATCATCTGTTTCTTCTTCCCGTTGACCTCGTAATACACGAAGTAGCAGAACCCATTTGCTCCCCTTCTTTTCTTGCATGCGCGCCGCCCCCAAGTGGATCGGAGCTCGATCCAAGTACGCCTCGCGAAGCACTAACGCGTCGCCAACCTCCTACCACCAACGACCTCGAACTTGACGCCCTCAGCCTCCCCAAAAACCGGTCCAAACGTCCCTACTTTGAGAGCAGAGAACTCGAGCGACATCCAACAAGGGCCGATCATATCTGTATGATTTTAAAGGGCTTGAAACGGTCTATGATTTTTGCTTTGGGGTTTGAATTAATTTTGAATGGATCTAGATATTTTATTGGATGAAATTCGAACATTCCTGGCCATTCAAGAATGGGCGGCGGCTGAATAAAAATGGGGTAGTGTTAGGTTTTGACTAGGGGTGTATATATATAATATTTAATTGTATTTAATTATCTAATTTTCAAGAAAAAAACCCGTTAACTCATACTAACTCCAAATCCAGCCCAGCGAATGTCACACCCAGCCAAATACCCTCATTTTGGACACAATGGACTAGGTCTCATCAGCCCATTTGATTGTTTCAGCCCATTTTTCTTTAAATTAAAATATAAAACATTTAATTATTAAATTTGATTGTACATTTTAATTTACCGGGGCCACATACTAACTCCAAAAATTATTTCTAGTTATGTTTTGATGATACAGTCCTAACAAAATTAACTTCGTCGAATTTGGAGACCGTTTGAAAAATGGTCATTTTTTGGTCGATCCAATTCAAATTTAAATTACCAAACACATTTAAATTTACTGTGCTCACATATTAATCCCAAAAATTATGAAAATTGGAATCTAGCAAAAATTTGACATTCCAGATCCAACCAGAGTGGTTTCGTCGAAAACGGAGGTCGTTTGTAAGATTGCTATTTATATATATATATACATATATATATATATTTCATAGCGACTATTTTAAATTTTAAACTGAACATAACCTTTTATTCCCATTATGAAATTTCAATTTTTCGGATCCGTTAGAAAGATATTTTTAAATAGATTTAAATATATTTGATTTTACTAAAATCCGATTTATTTTTAATCATGTACATTTAGTCAAAGTTCAAATTCAAATTTTCAAACTAGCGCGCCATTTCAGGCTTGTTTTATAATTAAAATAAATTTATTCGTTCTAACTTTAATTTAAATAAATTTTTAGTCGTGTTTATTTAAAATAAGTCATTTTAAATATTAAAATCTATTAAAATTTCTAAAATAAAAATTTTAAATTAGATCCAAAATTCCGTGTTGTTACAATCTTCCCCACTTAAAATCTTTTCGTCCTCGAAAAGGAACGAAGCTGAAAGTTGTTTAACTAACCAAGTTAACTTTCATTCATTTATTGGTTTCAATAATTATATTAGTTAAACTAATAATCACGCAACACAATCATCAATCAATTAGTTGATTAGCTTTTCAAAAAAAAATATAATTTTATATATTTAAAAATCATATTTTCTAAGATCGGATTATATATGTAATCAGAAATACGTTAATTATAAACTTGTCACTCTTAACTTATTCTAGGGCATTTCTAACCCAATCTCTAACAAGTTTTCTCATTCTAGGATACTAGTGATCCTATCTCTAATGAGTATTCTTACTGGATATTAATAATCAAAACTCCAATGAGTCTTTTGTTCAGTTCTAACGAGTTGTACCCCAAAGATTTGAATTAACCAAAGCTCTGGTACCAGCAGTAATGACACAGATTTCGCCTGGACCTAATAGATTGTTAAATCGACCAAGACCGTTCGAATCCCGCATACGCTAACTTTGGGCATACAACACATCAAAACAAATAACAGAAGACTTTTATAAACATCATAATAATGTTACATCAGAGTACAGAATATCAAAGTACATCGGGAAAAAATACTACAGCGGAAGATTAATTTACAATAATTTTAATACAATGCAGCGGAGGACTATCAATGCTCTGGACACAGCTTTAAGCTTCGATCTAAATCCTGCTTAATAAATAAATATCTGCAAAACAAGACACCCGACTGCCCGTGTGGAAAATATGGGCACCCGAATTTGCAAGTGAATCAAACTACGAGTCAGTCATGGGACTGCTATGAGAAATCTGACTTAACCTATCTAATAAAAAGGCTAATCATAGGACAACACCGCTTACGCGAAACGGGTTTACTCCATTGGATTGCCAGTGCATAAACAACAACCATAAATAAACTTAAAGATCTACAATGCATCATATAACATGCAATTTTTTTTCCAATATACCCATTTAGGCTTAATTCCTAAACTTAGATTTCAAAATCCAATTCTCTTTACAGAAATTATTCCTTTGGATTTATTTCCCGATTTCTTATTTCAAATCATTTGAAATACATATCTAGCTTTTATATAAAATTAGATTTCACTTCGGGATCTCAAAAACAAAACATTTGGAAATATGGATTCCAAAACGTAACAATGTATACAAACAAGTATGCAACCAAATATCGGTAATGCTCCCTCAGACAAGGCTGTACGCGCCTTAACCGAACCAATATATATATATATATATATATATATATATGTGTGTGTGTGTGTGTGTACCTAACGGCTACACTGACATTGCACCATCCCACCTATGGGGTAAGACATGCATACCCTCACGCTTTTAGTCGCTCTCGGGTCACCCGATCTCTAGCCACATACTTGCTAAATCATTTTATGTCCCGAAGTAGGGAAAATCATTTCACAACATAATAATCACAAGTAATTTCAAATCTACATAGATTTCTACTTCCAAATCATTTCGAAATTCTCGGGTATAGCCCTCGAAATCCTTTCTGCTTTATAAAATGTTCCCTGTCCAAAGTCGGGAATAATATTCTTTTTACTTAAGGAATCTCATTTCATAACCATTTATTAAATTTTGAAATAAACAACATCGCTAAACACCTTATAGTCAAATCGTGAAGTGTTTCACAAGGTGTTAGCACATAGATATTTTTACCTAACCCAATGCTAAATGTAAAAGCATATTTTGCTCATAAACTGGTCGAGCACAATCCAAACAGTCAATCAATCACAATCCATATCAGAAACCAAGTGTATTTGGTTCAATCACATTTCATGTTACAATAAAAGAGTATTTTGTTGTCTACACATTTTCTACATTTCATATGCATACAATAAAAATAATATTTTATTATCTATACATTTTCTATATTTCATATGTAAAAATAAAAAAGAGTATTCCATTGTCCACATATTTTCTATGTTTCTAATGACAAATAAAAAGGAAATTTTATTTGTCTACATGTTTTCTACTTTTCTAATGAAAAAACAAAAGAATGTTTTATTTGCATGACAATTTCAATGTCTCTAATTACATATAAAAAAGAATTTTTTATTTGCATAACAATTTCAATGTTTTTAATTATAAATAAAAAGAATGTTTTATTTGCATAACAAGTTCAATGTTTTTAATGACAAATAAAAAGAACCTTTTATTCGCATAACAATTCCAATGTTTTTAATGACAAATAAAAAGAATATTTTATTTGCATAACATTTTCTATGTTTCTAATGACAAATAAAAAGAAGAATTTTTATTATTTGCATAACAATTTCAATGTATAACATGACACATAAAAATGACTATTTGTGTTTGTATGCAAATTCTATGTATAACATGACAAATAAAAATGTCTTTTTTAATTTGTATACAATTCTAATGTTCTTTTTTTTCTATTGGTTGATAAACCGACCTAGGTAAATCCATTACTTAGTTGACATTCAGAAAAAGTATCTAACGAATTATGAGTTCAATAGATTCTGTTTAGCAGAAAGGCAGATATTCCTTGCTCATTATCAGGAGGAAGGGTTAAGGATTTACCCGGTGTAAGATATCACATTGTTCGAGGAACCCTAGATGCTGTCGGAGTAAAGGATCGTCATAACGTGACGATAAAAATGTCTCTTTTAAATTGTATGCAATTCTATTGTATAACATGACAATAAAAATGTCTTTTTTAAATTGTATACAATTCTATTGTATAACATAACAATAAAAATGTCTCTTTTAAATTGTATACAATTCTATTGTATAACATGATGATAAAAATGTCTCTTTTAAACTGTATACAATTCTATTTTATAACATGACAAATAAAAATGTTATTTTTAATTTGTATACAAATCTATTGTTTAACATGACAAATAAAAATGTTATTTTTAATTTGTATATGAATCTATTTTTAATATAACAAATAAAACTGATATTTTTATTTTGTTGACAATTCTATTTCAACAAAACACATAAAATTGTTACTTTTATTTTGTCGACAATTCTATTACAACAAAACCAATAAAAATGATACTTTTGTTTTGTCGACAATTATATTTTAACAAACGAATAAAAATGATTCCTTTATTTTGTTGACAATTCTAATTCAACAAAACCAATAAAAATGATAACTTTATTTTGTTGACAATTCTATTTCAACAAAACGATTAAAAATGATAATTCTATTTTGTTGACAATTCTATTTCAACAAAAATGACATTTTTGTTTCAAACAAATCTATTTCAACAAAAATGATATTTTTGTTTTCATACAAATCAATTTCAACAAAAAGGATATTTTTGTTTTCATAAAAATCTATTTTAACAAAATGGATATATTTGTTTTCATATAAATCTATTTTAACAAAAATGATGTTTTTGTTTTCATACAAATCTATTTCAACAAAAATGATAATTTTGTTTTCATACAAATCTATTTCAACAAAAATGATGTTTTTGTTTCCATACAAATCTATTTTAACAAAATGATATTTTGTCTTGACAATAATCTAATTCAACAAAAATGATATTTTGTTTTGACAATAACCTAATCAACAAAAATGATATTTTGTTTTGACATAATCTAATTCAACAAAATATTTCATCAAATCAACAGATCATCATAACGGCATCAATCTACCCAAATAAAATCATGTATAACAACAAACTGAATTGAATAGCATATTTGCAGAAATTTCTAAATACAATAATGTTGACGTCAAAAGTTGGTCACTAGTGACAGTCAACCCCCAATCGTGTGATGAACACACGAATAATGATTATAAAATGCAGAAAAAGTAAAAAGAACGGGGAGCACAGACAGAATTTTTATAGTGGTTCGACAAAGACTGTGCCTATGTCCACTTTATATATTATTTCTCTTTTTTGGATTACAAATACAATGCTTTTTCTATTTGAAGAAGAGAAAGAAGGTGGCTATCTCCTTTTCCTTTTAGGAGAGATTGAGAGAGGCGAACTCCAGCTGAGAGAAGTCGAAAACAGGTCTCTCCTCTTCTTCTTCTTTTCTTTAAGCTTAGAGGTATTTATAGGTGGAGATTGTAGCTTGGGCTGTTGTGATGTGGTCCGGACATTCCGGGGAAGCCCGGACCCATGGAGTCCATTTCTTGGTTAGAATAGCAGCTGAAAGGCCGATTCCACTATTCATAAATAGTATTCTCGGAAGTTGCGGCTAATGTGGCATCCACGGTAAGGTATATCAAAAGTAAAGCTTTGTCTGGATATGGTTGACCACTTTTATTGCCTTGAAAGTTGGGATAAACAGTGGAATAGCTCTATTAAAGATTTCCATGCTGACCCGAGATATTTGGTCGATGCGCTTTAATACGGAAGCGTGATACTCGATCGACAGGGAGATCGATTCTTCTGGAGTGAGCTGTCAACTGATGAGTCTGGACTTGGGTCGATATGTGACTGCTTTGGACCGTGCATCTGCTGGGCTTCCTAAAGCGCGGCATATATCCAGTTGTGCGTTTGGGCTTCGATCTGGCTCGTTGAGGCTCTTGCCAAAAAGAGGGTTAACACTTTGCCCCTCAGAATGCATCTTCATCGATAGAAGGAGGTGTGTTTTGAAATCTGAACCGAAGCACAAAAGCTCGTGCAGCTATGGTCATGCCAGACCATATTAAGGCTAGGAAACCGATGGTCTCGATGTTATATTAAGCCCAGAAAACCGACGACCATATTAGGTCGTATTAAGGCCAGAAAACCGACAACTATTGGGAACCGTATTAAGGCCAAGATGATGATCGCTACATGTATGAGAGTTAGTACCTGCAAATACAAAATAAGCCATTCTCGTTTTGGAGAAGGCTGATGGGTCGAGCATTTTATTTCACTTGCTTTGGAGGGTGGCGAGCATTAACCATACTCGGATTAGTGGCGAGCATTAACCATGCTCGGCTTCGTGGCGAACATTAACCATGCTCGGCTTAGTGGCGAACATTAACCATGTTCGGCTTAGTGGCGAACATTAACCATGTTTGGCTTAGTGGCAAACATTAACCATGTTCAGCTTAGGGAAAGTGTTTTTTATGCTCGACTCATGTTAATTTAGTTTGTCCAGCGAGCCATGAATGCTCATGGTGTAAAAAGAAAAGAGAGTATAATCCATACTCGTATTTAGAAAACATGATCCCACTCGGCTAAAGGAGTATGTGTTTAAAAATGGTGGTGGTTTTTCGCGTTGACCACATAAAACGGGGGGCGAGCATTATCCATGCTCGACTTAGAGATTTTCAAACATGATCCATGTTTGCAAAAGAAAACTCATAACTTCTAAATAATTGGTACAAAGAAAAGAAATTCTAAGGGGACAGCAGTTGATTCCAGAGCATGCCTGGGAGCTAAATCCTAACCCCATGCATGTGTACATCAAGGCGTCCTTATTATTGAAAGAAATACATCAAAAGGAAAGATAAAAATCTAATTAATGATAATGCCGCGAGTGTTAGTCTCAGGGTCCTTTCCATTTCTAGGAGCTCGAGGACCAACCTGAGGAGCTTGGGAAGAAGGTCGCGGCGGCATGGCCGGGGCACGATTTTTGACACATTCAGGAAGCCCTCCTTTTCTGACTCGTCCTGCGATGAGATCGCGCAGATGTCGGCATTCATTTGTGTTATGTCCAGCTACGTTTTGGAATATATAATGCTTGCCGGAATCGTGTTCCAACTGGGTTAGTTCTCGTCGAGGTGGTCTTGGAGTGGGCAAGGATCCTCATATGTCGAGATAGATATCGAGCAAAGTGGAATTGCTCGATGAAGCGGGTGACCAGAGTGTTCCAACTGCTGATCGACTCCGTTGTCAGCTGTCGGAACCACATGCGAGCTATGTCCGTGAGAAAGAGGGGGAAGCTCTTAGCCATGACGTTGGTCGATGCACCAACTATTTCCATATCTTGCATGTATCGCATGAGGCGGATGGTCGGGTCAGTGCGACCGTTGTATGGCTCGATAGCTAGGAACTTGAAGTCCTCAGGGTTTCGGGAGTTTTTGATTTACCTGGTAAAGGGGTTGCGATTGACATTATCTATGTCTTGCTACGAGGAAGTGCCCCGAGTAAAGCGTCGGATGATACTTGCAAGCCGGCTCCCATCTCCGAGGAGTCGTTGCCATGAATTTAGCTCTGTGTTCATAAGAGCTTCTGTGCAGGGGTCTGGCCAAAGCATGCTTGGAAGGGCTACCGTTGACAGAGCTCGACCTCCGAGATTTGAGTGAAAGTGTGAGGGAAGATGGGATCTGGTAGGTGGTTCTGGGTAGAATGGCGCCTCTTAAACCCGATGAGTAGTGGGTCGAGCCGTACCCGTAACGGAGGGCCTAGGCTGATCCAGCATAGCATGTGACGTTCAGAGCTCGGGGTTGCCCCCGTTTGGATCAAGGTTAGTAGGGTCTACGGTAGCGTTCTCTTCTGCCGCTGTGAGGACCAGAACAGTGGGGTGGATTCCCTGGTTCGAAGGGAAGGCTGCACCAGCTCTTCGATGAAGGTGAAGCGTGGTTAGACTGGTCTATGGTAAGATTCCAGATTGTAATGGGAATGGCGTTGGTTCTGAGGGACCCGGTGGCTACTCGACTGGTTCGATAGGTCGACCTATTCCCAAGAGTGGGGGCAAAGTATTCGACAGACCTAGATCTTGATCATGAGCCTCCTGAGGTTCTACTGCAGCAGCTGCGCTGGTTGCTGGAAGTGATACTCCCGGCTGGGGTCGATCGGTTGGTGGGACCAAACCAGGATGAAATAAAGGTGTAGCCTGATCAGTGGCCTGATTCTGTGCAGACCGAAGATCAGTTGTTGCCCCAGTCTCAACCGGTGGAGGAATTGATGTTGAAGTGTTCAATCCTATCTCCAGTCGACCGAGAAGGTGATCCATCAACTGTTGTTGTCATTCGAGGAGTTTAACCTAAGATGTCATATGGTCTTTGAACTCGACCATGATTTTATCCTTGTCGTCCCGGGTAAGAAATCGAGACATATCTTCATGAGAGGAAACTTTGTGACTGACTTTTGTAGCATTAGTATTGGCTGCATCGGTGTTTGCGGGACGAGAGGATGTTGTATCTTTCTTTCGTTTGTTCGCCATGGATTAAGGTGAATTTTCCCTACCTGGCGCGCCAAAGTGTTGACGTCAAAAGTTGGTGACTAGTGATAGTCAACCCCCAATCGTGTGATGAACACATGAATAATGATTATAAAATGCAGAAAAAGTAAAAAGAACGGGAATCACACACAGAATTTTTATAGTGGTTCGGCAAAGACTGTGCCTACGTCCACTTTATATATTATTTCTCTTTTTTGGATTACAAATACAATGCTTTTTCTATTTGAAGAAGAGAAAGAAGGTGGCTATCTCCTCTTCCTTTTAGGAGAGATTGAGAGAGGTGAACTCCAGCTGAGAGAAGTCAAAAAAAGGTTTCTCCTCTTCTTTTTCTTTCTTTCTTTAAGCTTAGAGGTATTTATAGTTGGAGATTGCAACTTGGGCTATTGTGATGTGGTCCAGCCATTCCAAGAAAGCCCGGACACGTGGAGTCCATTTCTTGGTTAGAATAGCGGCTGAAAGACTGATTCCACTATTCATAAATAGTATCCTCGGAAGTTGCAGCTGACGTGGCATCCACGGTGAGGTATATCAAAAGTAGAGCTTTGTCCGGATATGGTTGACCACTTTTATTTCCTTGAAAGTCGGGATACACAGTGGAATTGCTCTATTGAAGATTTCCACGCTGGCCCGAGATATTTGGTCGATGCACTTTAATATGGAAGCATGATACTCGGTCAACTGGGAAAGCGATTCTTCCGGAGTGAGCTGTCAACTGATGAGGCTGGACTTGGGCCGATATGTGATCGCTTTGGACTGTGCATTTGCTGGGCTTCCTAAAGCGCGGCATATATCCAGTTGTGCGTTTGGGCTTCGATCTGGCTCGTTCAGGCTCTTGCCAAAAAGAGGGTTAACAAATAATAATTAATTTTTAATTATTTAAAAATAAATATCATCTATAAACTAAAAAAAATGAACAAATATTTGGGATAATTAAATACTGATAAAGTCATGGCAGTTTACATAAAATAAATAACTGTACCTGAAAATTTAGTGAGAGAGTTCTCACCTTGATCAGTTTCAGAAATCATTAAATGACATTGATTTTAATTGATTTAAACTGGGGTTTAAATTCAACTAAATTCCTAGCTGTTCCTGTTTGCTTCCAAATCTGTTTGTACATGTAGTGCTCGGCGAGAGGAATCCAACACATCTTGAATCACTGAATTCTGATGTCAAACGAACAAGTTATCACCGTTTAAGGACTAATTACATTAATAAATTAACTAATTATATGATTATTTCCTTAATTACATTTAAAAGAAAATCACGACCATCATCTATTTCTTCTTCCGTTGACCTGGTAATACACGAAGTAGCGGAACCCATTTGCTCCCCTATGTTTCTTGCCTGCGCACCGCCCCCAGGTGGATCGGTGCTCGATCCAAGTACGCCTCGCGAAGCACCAACGCATTGTCGACCTCCTGCACCAATGGCCTCGAACTTGACGCCCTCAATCTCCTCAAAAACTGGTCCAAACGTCCCTACTTTGAGCGCAGAGAACTTGAGCGACATCCAACAAGGGGCGATCATATCCGTATGATTTTAAAGGGCTTGAAACGATCTATGATTTTTTGCTTTGGGGTTTGAATTAATTTTGAATCGATTTGGAGATTTTATTGGATGAAATTCGGACATTCCTGGCCATTCAAGAATGGATGGCGGCTGAATAAAAATGGGAATAGGGTGAGGTTTTGACTAGAAGTATATATATATATATAATATTTTGTTATATTTAATTCTCTAATTTTCAAAAAAAAAAATCGTTAACTCATACTAACTCCAAATCCAGCCAAGCGAATGTCGCCCCTAGCCAAATACCCCCACTACGGGCACAATGGACTAGGTCTCATTAGTTCATTTGATCGTTTCAGCCCATTTTTCTTTAAATTAAAATATAAAACATTTAATTATTAAATTTGATTGTACATTTTAATTTGACCGGGCCACATACTAACTCCAAAAATTCCTGAAAAAATATTTCTAGTTATGTTTTGATGATACGGTCCTAACAAAATTAATTTCGTCGAATTTGGAGATCGTTTGAAAAATGGTCATTTTCTGGTCGATCCAATTCAAATTTAAATTACCAAACACATTTAAATTTAATGTGCTCACATATTAATTCCAAAAATTATGAAAATTGGAATCTTGCAATAATTTGACATTCTGGATCCAACCAAAGTGATTTCGTCAAAAACGGAGGTTGTTTGTAAGATGGCTATTTTTTTGTTAATATATATATATATATATATATATTCCATAACGACTATTTTAAATTTTAAACTGGACATAACTTTTTATTCCCGTTATGAAATTTCAATTTTTCTGATCCGTTAGAAAGATATTTTTAAATAGATTTAAATATTTTTGGTTTTACTAAAATCTGATTTATTTTGAATCATGTACATTGAGTCAAAGTTCAAGTTCAAATTTTCAAACTACCGCGCCATTTCAGGCTTGTTTTATAATTAAAATAAATTTATTCATACCAACTTCGATTTAAATTAATTTTTAGTCGTTATTATTTAAAATAAATCATTTTAAATATTAAAATCCATTAAATTTTCTAAAATAAAAATTTTAAATTGGTTCCAAAATTCCGGGTTGTTACATTAGCACAATTTTTAGGTCAAAGCGGTGTTATTTAACGACGAGTATTATAAGTATTTTGAATGGTGGAATTTCAAACATGCGGCAGTGTTTTGCTTAATTGCTTAAGCACTAAGCAACCTACTTATTTAATATGCAAATATCAATGTTTCACTTATATTTGCGGGAAGAGAACGCAAACTTTTGTTGATGAATACTATAAGTATTTTAAATGGTACTTTCAAATATGCGACAGTGTTTTACTTAATTACTTAGGCACTAAGCAACCTACTTTTTCAATATACGAATATCAATCTTATACTAATATTAGATTATTTTTTGAAATTTTTTTGAACTTATTAGCACAAATTTTAGGTCAAAGCGGAATTATTTAATGATGAGTATTATAAGTACTTTTAACGTTAGAATTTCAAACATGCGGCAGTGTTTTACTTAACTACTTAGGCACTAAGAAATCTACTTATTCAAAACGAAAATATCAATGTTTCACTTATATTTAAAAACTTTATTGATCTTATTTGCACTAATCTTGGGACAGAACTCTATTTTTTGTCGATGAGTATTATAAGTATTTTAAATGGTAGAATTTCAAACATGCGGCAATGTTTTACTTAATTACATAGGTAGTAAGCAATATACTTATTCAATATGCAAATATCAATCTTTTGCTTATACTAGAATTTTTTGAATTTTTTTGAACTTATTAGCACAAATTGTAAGTCAAAGCGGTATTATCTAATGATGAGTATATAAGTATTTTAAATGGTAGAAGTTCAAACAAGCGCAGTGTTTTACTTAATTACTTAGGCACAAAGAAACCTACTTATTTAATATGCAAATATCAATCTTTTACTAGTATTAGATATTTTTTCGAATTTTTTTTGAAGTTATTAGCACAAATTTTAAGTCAAAGGTGTATTATTTATTGATGAGTATCATAAGTATTTTGAACGGTAGAATTTCAAAATGCAGCAGTGTTTTACTTAATTACTTAGGCATTAAAAAACGTACTTATTAAATATGGAAATTCCAATCTTTACTAATATTAGAATTTTTTTTTTGAATTTTTTTAACTTATTAGCACAAATTTTAGGTCAAAACGGTATTATTTCATGATGAGTATTATAATTATTTTAAATGATAGAATTTCAAACATGCGGCAGTATTTTACTTAATTACTTGGGAACTAAGAAACCTACTTATTCAATACGTAAATATCAATGTATCACTTATATTTGGAGACTTTATTGATCTTATTAGCACAAATCCCGGGACAGAACGATTTTTTTTGTTGACGAGTATTATAAGTATTTTAAACGGTGGAATTTCAAACATGCGGCAGTGTTTTACTTAATTACTTAAGTACGAAGCAACCTACTTATTCAGTATGCAAATATTTATGTTTCACGTACATTTGGAAACTTTATTGATCTTATTGGTACAAATCCTGGGGCAGAACTCTATATTTTGTTGACGAGTATTATAAGTATTTTAAATGGTAAAATTTCAAACATGCGACAGTGTTTTACTTAGTTACTTAGGCACTAAGCAACATACTTATTTAATATGTAAATATCAATCTTTACCTAGTACTAGAATTTTTTGATTTTTTTTGAATTTATTAGCACAAATTATAGGTCAAAGCTGTATTATCTAATGATGAGTATATAAGTATTTTAAATGGTAGAATGTCAAACATGCGGCAGTGTTTTACTTAATTACTTAGGCAGAAAGCAACCTACTTATTTAATATGCAAATATCAATCTTTTACTAATATTAGATTTTTTTAGAATTGTTTTTTAAGTTATTAGCACAAATTTTATGTCAAAGCTGTATTATTTAATGATGAGTATTTTAAGTATTTTAAATGGTAGAATTTCAAAATGCGGTAGTGTTTTACTTAATTACTTAGGCACTAAGAAACCTATTTATTAAATATGCAAATATTAATCTTTACTGATATTAGAATTTTTTTAATTTTTTTTAACTTATTAGCAAAAATTTTAAGCTAAAGCGGTATTATTCAATGATGAGTATTATAAGTATATTAAATGGTAGAATTCCAAACATGCGGCAGTATTTTACTTAATTACTTAGGAACCAAGCAACCTACTTATGCAATATGTAAATATCAATGTTTCACTTATGTTTGAAAACTTTACTGATGTTATTTGCACAAATTCTAGGACAGAACACATTTTTTGTTGACGATTATTATAAGTATTTTAAATGGTGGAACTTCAAACATGCGACAGTGTTTTACTTAATTACTTAGGCACTAAGAAACCTACTTATTCAGTTTGCAAATATTAATCTTTTACTGATATTAAAATTTTTGTTTGAATTTTTTTTGAAATTGTTAGTTCAAATTTTTGGTCAAAGCGGTACTATTTAATGATGAGTATTATAAGTGTTTTACTTAATTGCTTAAACACTAAACAACCCGCAACAACCCCGGTTTGGAGATTACCGCGAATATTAAATTATTACAAGAAATATGATTTAATATTGGATTGATTGAATTAATTGAATTAATTAAAGAATTAAAATGTGAAGGATGGTTTTTATTTAAATTAAACCATGATGTTGAGGTTTATTTTGGGGTACTATAATGAAACAAATAAGTGAATTGCTTGTTTGTGAATTGATATTGTTTAGATGCAACAAATGGGAATTAATTTGGGTATATGGAAAATATTAGTAATTTAAAAACTAATAATTGAAGTGTTAATTGAATATGGGAATTTCAATGTGTTCATTTTGTTGGAACTAGAATAAAAATATATTTGAGCATGAATGAAATAAAGATTGTCTTTAATTCATGAATTTAAATGTAGTATTTTTACTACACCGATTTAAATTGATAAAATGGTTAATATTGGATTTTATTTCCAACATTTTCATTTTATTGGATAATAAATTAAGAAATATTTATGTACATGATTAGAAGTGATATTAAAAAAGGTTTATTTAGTGTAAATTTTTTTGTGCATTTATTTATGAGCATTGGATATTTTTATTTAACCAAAATAGTGAGTTTGCAATTTATTTTGCAAAAATGCATAAATTGGTTAATTACGTGTAATTAATGGTAAAATAAATTATAACTTATTAAAATATTATTTTTATTTTTTTATATAATTCTACACGTTTAGAGAAATCCAACGCATATTTATTTTCG
Source organism: Allium sativum (assembly GCA_030737875.1). Classification (NCBI taxonomy): domain Eukaryota; kingdom Viridiplantae; phylum Streptophyta; class Magnoliopsida; order Asparagales; family Amaryllidaceae; genus Allium; species Allium sativum. The sequence goes on from CM060924.1 coordinate 247,407,262, forward strand.
CAAAACGGATGAGAAATGAAAAAGATATTAATTAAAACATTTTGTAAATGAGTAAACTTTAACTAATTAGGCTAAGTGTTGGAGTTGGGTTAATGGGTTCAATCCAAACCCAAACCCAAGAAAAAGGATTCTGGAGAAACCTTCTGAGAAAATGAAAAAGAACGTATTCTTCTTCCTTCATCGATCTGGAAAAAAGGCCTCCAGAAACTTAGTAATGGCATCCTAGCCAATTTTCTATAAAATCCAAGCTATAATTCGCTAATTCTAGAGTAAATTCAAGTTAAAATCATTCTCAGGTAATCTCCCAACCTAAATCCATCTACAATCCATGAGAAATCAAAGTTTTATTTGTTGTTATTATTGTTTTGATGAAAGATCTTCTCGCATGTCTCTTTCTTGGCATTTACAGGTGATATATGTGCTAAATCTTGCTAAAAATCTCCTTTTTGCAACCAAAATCCCCATCTTTTGCCCCTAAATCATCTTCATTCGCTGGTGGAGGTAAGTTTATAACTTACAACAAGCTATCAATTGCTTTTTGTTTGGATTTGGTGAAAAACTGTAGTTGCTTTTTGGGTTTTGTTTATTCCTCGTTTTGCTGAAAATGCATGTTACTAAAACATGGATAACTTTCTCGTTTCTAATCCGTTTTGGCTCAACCTTTTTGTGTGGAAACTAGACTCAGTAAGAAACAAGTTTTCTTTAGATTGTATCTCTATATTTGCCATTTGAATGACCTGAAACATGGTTGAAGACAGAAGTCCGATTCTGTCTTTAACAATTCTGGCTGAAAATGCATGTTAGTAAAACAGGCATAACTTTCTCGTTTTTGGTCTGTTTTCGCTCAATTTTTTTGTGTGGATACTAGACTCAATAAGGAATAAGTTTTCTTTAGATTGTATCTCGATATTTTGCAATTTGAGTGACCTGAAACAGGGTTCAAGGCAGAAGTCTGATTTTGTCTTTAACAATTCAGGCTGAGAATGTATTTGTTAGTAAAACGGGAATAACTTTCTCGTTTTTAATCCGATTTAGCTCATTTTTTTTGTGGAGACTACCCGTTTCAATAATATCCCACACGTCATAATCAACTGAACTCAAATTAATTTTCATCCTAGCTTTCCAATAGGCATAATCAGTTCCATTAAACATAGGTGGCCTAGCTATGGACTGGCCCTATTATTAGACAAATTCATGACTCTAGAGTTAGAAAATACCCACTCTGATACCACTTGAAGGATCTAAATTAACCCTAGAGGAAGGATGAATAGGGTATCACAGTTTTTCACTGAGTAATAAATATTAGCAACACAGACAATAATCAGAGTAAATGTGGAAAAGTAAATAACACACAGATATACCCAGCTTCGGCAAAACCCTGCTTACTATTGCATTCCCTAAGGTTTCTACTAGGAATTAAAACAATCTCTACGCTTATAATCCCCTGTAAGCTCGCAACACTGCTCCCAGCTTTTCTAATCCTACGCTTAAAACCCTGCACTGATCTCCATCCTCGAGATTAGATTCCCCGAATTACAAACCTGTAACTTGTCTCTTAGTTTTGACAAACTAGAAAACTTCAAACACGATTACAAAATTAAAAACATTAAAATAAAAAAATAAAAAAAACCTTAGTTATAAAAATAAATAAATAAAATCCTTTTAAGCCTCTTTTAAATAATTGGCCGGCTCCTTTTAATTTCCTTTGTCTTGCTTCAAGAGTATTTGGCCCCCTTTTGTAACCCTAATTTCTTCTTTGCTTCTGGAATTCAAAAATGGTGGTGGCGATTAAACTAGGGTTTGGAATCCCTTCGATTTTAAGCTGTCACTCTCCTCTCTGGTGCATTCTGATATCCAGTTGCAATCTTCTTTATTTAATCAAGTTGAATAACATGATTCGATCCAAGAGTCTTTGTTATTATCTGGTATGATTTTTCGGTTTGAATTTCCTTTTTATTTGTGCTCGAACTTGGATGAATATTTGTTGATGACGATGTGGATAATTTATAGGATTACAAATCTGATATTTTCTCTGATTTCATATAGGACTTGGTTATGATTTGTTTGCTCCGATTTTATCCAATTTGAAATGTCCAACCTTTCTCAAATTTTTGTATATACTGTGGTTTTCTTTAAATTGAACTCGAGTGTTTATTAGGATTTTGATTGAGTCTTCCTTGCCAAAAAAAATCTCATGTATATATATATATTTTTCTAGAAATCCCAACTTGATGATTTTCTAGACCTTTGATTTTGCCCGTATATTTTTTTGGATGATACATAGATGATTACTGGAACTTCATGCTGACACTTTTCTTTTAAGTTTTTCAACATGGTTTTGAACATAAATTGCTTCGCATAATTTGCTCCCAATTTAACTGCTGCTATGTTTTCATTTGACTTGCCATGATGATTTTGAACAGACACTATACTTGATGAATGCTTAAGTAACTTTGATTTTGCCTTAAACACTTATTCTTCCTGCTGTGTATTGGTGTATTTTGTTTGGTATGTGTTCATTGCCTTGTCTACCATATTTATAGTAGTCGGCTAATTGATGTTATGGCTTGTTTACCCCTTGTTAAAACTGCTATATATCTCCGTCTTTTGTTAGAGCTGCTCTGAACTTTTAACTTGTCTTGTTATACTTGAGTTAGATCACTTTTGAAACTCCTTGTACTTCTACAAATAGATGTTAAAAAACTTCAACTTGAACATTTTAATGAATACTGTGTGTGTCATTCTTGGACCATAAGAGCGGTTGACCTTGTTTATATTGAACTGAATATTTTCCATGTCCATTTTGTGTATATGTCTTGTATCTTCTTATGTGCGGCATCTTATATTCTTCTAACTTGAATTGTGCTACATATCACTACTATGTATTTGTGACTTGTTGGTATTCATTTACCCTGTTACTTATGATACAACCTGTTTTGTATATTTACTCGAATTTGCTTTGCATTTGTGGTCTTGTACACGTGCTTCATTAATTTGACATTTTGTTATGACCCATAAACTTTGACACTTCTTGTTAGCTTAATATTGCTCATGTCTTGAAGTACTTCCATGTATACACTTGCACCTGTGGCTGACCTGTAGCACTTGCTGATTTGAAATTGTGCTCTCCACTTTAAAAAAAACTTCTGCATTATGCCTAGTTTTGTGTCACTTGTCTTTGTTGGCTCTAGTTGTGTATACATATTATACTTATCCATTCATACTTTGGATGACCATGTATATATGAATTCATGTATGCTTATTGGTCTTTGCTCCCTATAAAAAAAACTGAAAAGAACATATATAATTCTTAATCTAGTTTAAACATGTTCGAGTTTGGTGCATTCAAATTTTTAGCTTTATTGCTATACTTGATTATGTATAATCTTGTATAATATTGTGCCATACTTGATTTTGTTTTGGCTATCGGAAAAATGATGAGAAACACACCAATATTCTAAGGCAAATAAAATTTAAAAATAAATTTTTATTCACTTGTATTTAAATATATTTTTGTTCCAGTTTATTGTATGTGCTTCTATGACAAGTATACAGGTGACTGGACTGTATTGGAGCACAAGAAGATCGTGTGTCAGTGTCTATCATTGAGTCTGTATAAACTGAGTGAACTGAGTGATATATAGTGAGGAACTCCTATATATTAGATTGACTGTAGACATGAATTAATGTTTGTACTATTATTTGTATTAAACAAATTGATTGAAATAAAATATATTTGTGTTGTTTAATTCAATCTGTCTATTTTGTTTGAATTCTTTTATTAGTAAAATTTCATGTGACATATATTCAAGTGTATCATGTCTAATTTAAACAGAATATCCAAACATATTTAAGTGAAATATAAATAGTGGAGTCAAAAATATGTACTATTTCAAATGCTGAAATATTTATTTGAAAATATACTGTTTGTATATTCGGTTCTATGTAGTAATATTTTATTCAATACAAATATTTATTTATGTGTGGTGTGAAATATAAAATAATACTATTTACAAACACATTTATAAAATAATATATATGTTTGTTATCACCAAACAAAAATCATATTGTTATACTCAACAGATTCAATCTTTAAACTTGGGCTGATCTATTATTAGATAAATTGTGAATAAAACCCTGTTCTTCCCAGTTATAAGTATTCTTCTAATCTGATATAAGGTTGTAGATGCCTACACTTCAACTTATTTATGTATATGAAAGAAATGGTTTCTATAAAAGATATACTTATGTTTATAAACTGGGCAATCATTAGTGTTATGAGACACAAATTATTAGATGAATCTCTGTATCATAGTTGTGTGTTACAATATTACATACACACACACGCACGCACGCACACACACACACACACACACACACACATATATATATATATATATATATATGAATCTCCTGTATATATGTATATGAAATATTAACAGCACATTTAGTAACATTATATGTGTAAATATGTGATAAATATAGTTTAATGACCTATTAAATCTATATATACATTATTGTTGCTAATATTATAGAAATACTGTGTCATCTGCAAATACTTAGGTATGCATATGTGCATATTATATAACATGTCATATAAAATGATCTGTGTTTAAATAACTCATCCCTTGTATGATGCGTATATAAATATCTAGGTATTTTAAGTTACCTTAAATCTTGGATTTTTACAAAATACAAGCCTAGAATTTATATATGATCCAAGTTGAGATCTGAATATGCAAACGACTTGAGATATGAACGAAATTTTGTGATATCTGATATTATGCAAGTTTATGATTTAAATATTCAAATCTGCAATGTCTCTACATGGGTATTGCTTGTTCTATTATAGTTCAATTTATATGTGTTATAATGGATTTTTGATGCAGGCAGCCTTTTGATTACTAATGTACTCACGGTATATTTGTATATATCTCTGATGATGCAGTCCATATGCTTGTAAATATGTCTCTGATGATGCAGTTCATTTACTTGTGAATATTTCTTTGATGATGCAATCCCTTTGCTTGTGAATATTTCTGTCATGATGCAGCCATTATGTTTTAAATTTGGGCATTTTAATTCGGCCAACATATTAACGTCGGCCTAAATTAAATATGATATTGTTTTTATGTGGGTTGCATGTCTTTTATTTAATATTACAAATATCATATAGTTTTAAGCTTATGGTTAGGCTACAAATAATATTTACAAATGGTTGTGAAATAATTTGTGGCCTACTTAAGAATTTTTAAAATTTGTATTGTACTACCATGGGTTGAACATGATTTGGTAATCGCTTTTACAACTGTTAAGCAATATATATATATATTCACTTCTTTTTTTTTGAAAATTGATTCATTTTATTAACAACTGTAAAACCGTACAAGAAAGAGGTTAGCATACTAAGCATTACACTAAAAAAAACAAAAAAAACTATGAAAATACAAGTAACTTTTAAACCTAAACAAACATATTGACCCATGATGTGGCCATCATCCCGCTAGCATGCAAATCGCACATCTCACGAGCCCAAAGCTCCTCAAGATCATCATCCGGTCGTCTTCTATAAAAGATACAATCCAAAAAATAGCTATTTTACATCACATTAGAAGTCTGCAGCACCTTTTCCAAAACAGAAACAAAACACTCTGCATTTCGCACCATTTCCATCCAAACCATCCACCAAAAATTCCTCTTCAACCAGATCAACTACAAACTCAATATGAAAACAAAAAGGGTTCACATGATCTCATATAAAACATATAGAAGACAAGTAATTAGGCAGATGAACAACACCTAGTTCACAAGAATTCAAATCCAAGAACTAAATCTGGTTGATGACTCACAACACTGTGAATCGATCCTAGTACCTAAATCAAGATTATAGCATAGATAACCAAGTGCCAGTTTCTATATAAGTTGCGGATATCTGAATAAAAATGAATAGAAAAGCAGACTGAACTTCTAATATTTCTTGTTATGTTTGCCTAACGTCCCAAAAACCTGATAGCATGAAGAAGAATTCACGCTCCCCATCTCCAATGTTAACCGCTAAACAGCCCATATGCCAACCCATACATCAATAATTGTAAGAGGAAGTAATGTCTCATCACACAGAGAACCCAAAACTACTTACTCAGATCACATGGGAGCAAAAAGAACACTGGAAAGACTATTAACCTCAACCATATATAAACTGTTAGATTTTGTTTTTGAGCTAAAACCATCGCCACAGATTGTAATTGGCAGCTCCCTTATAAACACCAAAACCGATTCATAACAGTATACTCAAACAATTCACTAAAACAACTAGTAGCTGCATATACAAATACCATCTACCCATAAAACTATTTTGGTTGCGGAATACTAAAAGATAAGCTACCGACCATGTTCATCTATCATCATACCCCATTTCATTTAGACTTAAAGCCGATTAAACATCCTCATATTTACCTCATATTGAACAACACAACAACATTGCCCAACACAAGGTGTAGCAAGATAATATAACCCCAAACATATTTATGAACTTAAATTCTGTAGATCTACCAATTCCTCAGTATAACATAATTGGAGACATTAAAATTTTGGGGTAAAAATGATTGAAAAGGCTTGCTACTTCACAAACACAAGCATAATTATTTTGAGTATCTATCTGAAGCAAATCTACTGTAAAGAATTAATACTGAAACCATATTCTTTATCCTTCTTCAACACATAGATAAATCTATTTCCGCAATTGAACCAAAACCCTAGCATATCCCAAATCTAACGCAGTCTCCAAAAAATCAATGACACATACCTACCAAAATCACGAAGAAGTTAGAGAACAGGCAGATCGATTATGAGGAGCCGGAAGTGATTCAACACTTTTGCCGGCAATGCCAGATCCTAGCTCCCCCAATGGCTTGATCTCCTGATTTCGAACAGCTTCGCATCAGTTCTATAGTGACTGCAGTTAGCCCAGCGATGCATAGATCTAAAACTAGGGCCGATTGATTATACGCGTTTGTTAAGAAACAAGATCTGACTTTAGTTGTAAAAAACAAATGAAAATCAAATGTATTATCAACGAAAATATCGTTGAAGGTTGATGAAATAAAACGATTTAGGAAAGAAATTAAAGGAAGGTAAAGAATGGTGAAGAGGACACTTACGCATGACAAAAACTGGTGAAGATCTCACCAGTCGCCATTAACGAGCGCCTCCAAGCATATAAGTATATTATATACACATATATATATATATATATATTTGGGATGTACATAAAATGAACAGAAATTTGGTTTTGAAATGTTCAAAACAATGGCAAAGTATTTTTTAATTCCTTTAACACTTACACTATTTAGAATGTTATATGCCTAAAAGTTTTATATCCTTTTAATTGTTTTAATATGGAATTAAAATTATCTACATAAATTACTTGTATTTTAACGATGTAAAACTAACATGATTAGCCCATTCGAATTTAAATCCTTTTAAAACCAATTATTTATATTAAGTCATGGTGACATCTTCCAATAAATACACTCATCAATGCCAGAAACACAGGATATAGGTAATGCTAAAGCATTAGTACACCTTTTATTTTGGTTATATGCAATAGAGTAAAAGTGATACTCAAATTGTATAATTGAGTATGACTTAACTAGGCTACCATAATAAGATCATAGGCTTAGAGACAAAGAGCATGAAATATTCTATATTTAAATGAACAAAAATGTTCATTATGCAATATAAAAATTTTATACGATATAATTGACATAAGATGTATACCTAAAAGATTGTGTTTTGGGGATTAGCCAATGCTAACTCAAGGCATGATTAGATATGGATACTGGATCACTTAAATACGTATATAATGATATACATATTAAAATAGAGGGATGTAAATTTGAGTGGGAGCATATTTATTTTATTTATACATTTATATTAATAATGCAATGACTTGTATAATTTTGATTGTCAAAATTTGTGATGCAAAATTATTTATCATTATTTTATTATTTATTATCTCCTGTAGAAACTAAATGGCAAGCAACACTAACAATTTGTCACTAAGGTATGTTCTTGAAAAAGAAAAACTGAATGGAATTAATTTCCTTGAGTGACACCGATATTTGAGGATTCTCCTAAAACAAGAAAGGAAGTTGTATGTACTTGATGGGCCTATTCTAGAGGCACCACCAAGTACAGCACCTCGTGCAGAGATTAACGCCCACAAGAAGCACCAAGAAGATACTCTTGATGTCAGATATCTCATGCTTGCAACCATGAATCTAGGGCTTTAAAAACAACACGACTACATCGATGCTTATGAGATGATCGAGCACCTTAAGAAATTGTTCGAAGGGCATGCTCTATAAGAAAAGGTATGGCACAATCAAGGCACAGTATCTATAAAATGGGAGAAAAGAAATCTGTTGGTCCACATGCGCTGAAAATGATTGGATACATCAAGTATCTTGAGGGTTTCTGTTGACAACATAAGCTCAGATCGATCTGGTTTTACAATCATTAAACGGTAAGTATTCTCCATTTGTCATGAATTATCTCATGAACGAAATTGAGAAATCTTTGGCTGAGTTATTAAGCTTGTTAAGAACTACTAAAAATAATATGAAGAAAGCAGAACCTGCTTCCATAATGATGGTACAAAAGGGGGCTGCTAAAGCCAAGGGCAAAGGAAAGAAAAAGCAATTTAAGGAGGTTGCTTCCAAGACCAATTTCAAAAAGGAACTGAAGCCTAAAGGAGGGGTTCACAACGAGGGTGATTGTCACTACTGTGGAAAGTCGGGTCATTGGAAACATAATTGTTATGCTTATTTAGAAGATCTGAAGAAGAAGAAGAAGGGAAGTTCGACTTTGCCCGATTCAGGTATAAATGTTATAAATGTCAATTTATCTACTTCTACATCTTGGGTATTCGATACGGGATGCAAAACACATATTTGTGTCAATTTGCAGGAAATGTAAAGTAGAAATTTGGCAAAAGGAGAAGTGGACTTATGAGTGGGAAATGAAGCAAATGTTGCCGCATCAGCCATAGTAAGGTTCCACTTATCCTTACCTACTGGATTAGTTTTAGAATTAAAAGATTGCTATTATGTGCCTTCCATTAGAAAAAATATTATTTGTGTATCTTGTTTGGACAAGCTTGGATTTTCATTCATAATAAAAGACAGTTGTTGTTCATTTTATTTAAGTGAGATATGTTATTAAAATGCAAATTAGTTAATGGTCTTTATATTCTTAACTTTGATGTGTCAGTTTATAACATTAATACCAAAAGCATTAAATCTAATGATTTAAATCCAACTTTATGTTTTTCTATCACTTAGACAATAACTCACCCGCTTATGTTTGTGACAGATATGCCTCTTAGGCGATAACTCACCCACTTTCCTTCTACAAGTGCGAGCAGCACAACATCAGATTTACATCCGGTCGCAGAGCTTGTGCCCAAGACTGCAGGGTAAGTATCTAAGTATTTATTATTTAAATTTTATTAAATGCTTAGCTCATATTTTCTACAGTGACTTTAAGACCCGCATGCGGGCTTTATTTTATCTACTTCTGGACGAGCGTATATCAACAGGCTGACAGAATGTTGGGCTCACTATGACGAGATTCCTGTTCATGTCAGGAATGTCATCCCCGTCGAAGTGCTATTAAGTATAAATTTATGTTTTATTTTAAATATATGTAATGTATGTAATAATATTTTTCAATACACAAGTTTTATTCAGGTTGAGACCGAAGATATGGATGCCTTTATCAACCACTAGAACAAGAAGATGTGAAGGAACTATAAAGACACCTTATACAAGGCAAAAAGCATAGAAAAGAAGCCAATCTGGATGAGCGATGAGGTATAGGTATGGTTTCTTTAGATGTGGGGGACTCCTAGGGTGATGGTAAGTTATATACACCCATTTTTAATTTCAGTTTTATTTCAGTTACGTATATCAATTAAGTTAATCGTGTATTTAAAATTACAAGAGGTTTCAGAGTGGAACCGAGCAAACTGAATAAAAATTCTACTTTGCACTGTGGTGGCTCTAAGTCCTTCCAACGGTACCAATGGAAACTGGTACATATTATAAATTCATTTGTAAACAATTGTAACATTTTTTATTGTATTTAATCATAATGGTAACATTATTCATTTACACAACTTCAGATGTCAACTCTACAACGGGAGCTTACACAATTACACTTGTTGAGGGTTTTTTTTTACCTAGATTCACCGCCGAGCAGCCCGACGATGAAGGTAATGTCTTCAACACCTAGACGGATGCTAATTCCCAGTTTCTGATGGTAATAATTCTTAATTTTTAGTTCGCTAGTGATAAATTTGAAATTGAATATTTAGTGTGTGGATTCACTATTTGCCATCGCAAGAGAGATACCAGGTGGAAGTCACTCAAGTATTGTTGTTCTATGGGTCGTGAGCTAACCCTAGAGGAATGCAACCATATCTAAGATGCTATCATTGACATGCCCGCTCAGAGCAGGCGTTATTACTTAGGCATTATACAAGTAAAGTATTTTATTAACTAAATTATAAGTTATATTTAATCCTGAATCCTAAAGTAAAACCCCCAATAAAATAAATTATAGGTAGTGAAGACCCATGGTGCTTATAGGAGATCGCAGCAGCAGGAGGGGATGCTATGCTCCATCAGCAGATAACCGATCGAGTTACATAACTGTTAAAAAATGAGATTAACTGTCATGCTTGATAAGCGGATCTCTGTATATCTATTCGGGCATAGGAGGAGGATCAAAATGGGTTAGAGGATGGGAAGGATGATGAGGATGTTGGCGAGTATATATTAGTCGTTTATGTTTTTCTGCAAATAGAAACATATGTTATTGGATGTTTTGTTGGTGGATACGAGTTATTGTGGATATTTTGGTTTGGTATGTGAATGTGCTATATACTAGTGATATGTATATTATTTTGTGGTATATACATTTGGTTCTTGAGATTTATATGGATATGTATTGTGAAATTGAGTACATATGGTATGTGGGATTATTGGATATGGAAATGTGTTGTGAATTGAGAACATAATATATATATGAGTTATACAATGATCAATATGTGTATTGCGAGTACGTGTGACTGAAAGACAGTAAGGAAGCTGAATTGCAGAAAATCATTTTCAGGTATATGGCGACTAGCAATGACTTATAGGTCATGCATGGTATCGGTTAGCGATGGCTAGCGTTAGATTATGTTTCAGGCTTGCTACGGTTAGTGACGACGTATCTTCTTAGCTATAATCAGCTGTCGTTAATTTGGCTACGAAAGCTGACACTAAACGCATTGCTATTTTGTTAGCGTCATTGTAGATAATGACAGCTTATTATGTCGGCTGGTGATGGTTAGGGATGACCATGACCATCAGCAGTTTTCAGTCGCCGCAAACAACAACCGAACCATTCTTGTAGAGTGTAACTCAAGTTAATAGTTAGATTTTTATTCACAGTTTTGATACTGTTTAGTTGGATTTCCAGATTTTCTCTTTACTGCATGTGGATACCATTGTTGAATTAAAGCATGAGGTCAACATTCTTCTTTTCAGTGAAAGGGTCGTATTATATTATGCTCGTATTTCTATTTTCTTTTGTAAAAAGCAAAAACCTTTTAGATTTTTTACCAAGAAGCCTAATCAACAAAGTTGATTTAGAGTAGGTGGTTAGATGCTAATGTATCACAAATGCAAATTTCACGTTACTGAAAACTAAAACAAATACAATGAGCATACTGTGTGAATGGAACAAACTTAATTTTAGACTAATGTTTTCTTTTCCTTCGTGGAAAGATGGGGCAAAAATCTAGAAAGAGCAGCGTCTAGAGAAAAAGGAGCTGAAACTAAGAAGGCCTCCGTGATTGAACTCCCAACCTTTAATTCAATAACCAACCCACTACAAACGCAACTCAACTATGAAATTCTTTATTAAAATATATACATCATCCTTGTATAGTCAATCATTTTAATCTATTGTTAACCATCTATTTTTAATATATTGACAACTCAGTTATGAATTTTTATCTTAATTCTTATCACTACAACTACAAAGACAACTCGAACAACAGTTTGCTCAGACTACCCCGAGAGTCGGTCTTGTCCCTACCCCTTAGTTAGAATGCTCTTGTAGCCACTCAACATTCAAAAATGACACTATAGAAAATTTTATTAAATTCTATATCAAAAACTTAATTTTAGAAGGAATCACTCATCAAGTTATCATATTTACCTAGTGAATTTTTCCTCATTCCCTAAAATGCATTATTCTTACCTTTTAACTGAAAAATCCTTTTGTCATTCTAGCAAAACTCCTAAACATTAGATGTCGATTATTTGGATGCCACTGTGGTAACTTGACATTGTTGATTATTGGAAATGCTCAATGTTGACCCAATTGAGATGCCCTTGTACTAGCTTAATATTAAGTTGTAGTGATGAGAATTAAGAATAGACTATGGGCACTTAAATGAAAAATGACAATGTAAGCATTATTTATCAAAGGTACAAGAATTAAGAATTCAGGTACCGTTTTTCCTCGATTGGAGGGCCACTTATGTTGAGGACGCATCCAAAGCCTTAACGGTGTAACTAGCCAACTAGCCATGTTTGGCAAGTTGGAAAAAAGCGAGTTATTGGCGTTCATTGCATATGACGTCTACGACCATTTCCCTCTTAGACTAGTTCCCAGCCCCTTTATTTTCTTCACCTTACACTCTTCATTCTTTCATCATTTCCCTATCTATCTTGTCCTCTCTCGCCCTTTACTTTTTCTCTTTTGTAGAATGCCTAATTCACAGTTAGATTTCCATTACGACGTTGCAAAAAATTGATTGTTATAGAAATGTATTTATGTGAAACAAGAAGCCATACGACCATGATTCATATGTCAGAATATATACCGATTTAACGTGAGTAGAATACATATTGAATAATTATAAAGAACGATGTCAAAGAAATTTTGAATGAAAAAACTTTTTTCTGTTTATGCCAAAAGCTAAGCAATTACGATCTGATTACAATGGAAGACGTTGGTATTTACAAAACATTTTCCATATTCGTATGGAGTATGGTTGAAACGCTCTCAAATTAACAAATACGTGGAAAAAAAATAAATGTTAAGTAGCATAATTTCAGTTTATTTTCATGTTGTTGTAGATGTGTATAATTACCCGTTAGAGATATTATTATGTCAAACGACCCTCAAATTAATAGTGTTCTATTTGCAATCAGAAGTACAAACCATTACTATTCATATTTTAGAAGTTGTGTTGGTCTTATAAACGGTACACACGTTACACTTACTAATTTCGTATAGACCAGTATTGTAATGAAATTTATATGAATTTCAATTTCTATACTGTTATTTCGGTTTAATTAATTACATATTACACAACAAAATAAATAATTCCTTTAACTTCAAAACAATCAACTAAACATAAACACAATTAAATACTCCATTCAATATTGTGCTAAAACACAATATGTAGCCTCGGACACGTACATCGTTCATCGATGTACCATACTCCACACACCATTTGACTGGAGCAACATTCAATGGGGTTTAAAGAAGAGGAGTTGATTTGTGAAAACCCATTAAATGAATTTTTATGTATAAAGTCTTCTATGCACTGTCGGTTTTAGACCAAAGGTTGGTATTAAATGCAGCTTCTATACGTGGATTCTCCTCCTCTTTCTTAGTGCCAGTCTTTTTCTCGTTTAGTTGTTTACTTTCCTTTCCTACATATCGCTAAAATAAAAGGTTCAGACCATTAATTTTTTTTCTTTTCTTTTCTTTCTTTCTTGATTTCTCACTGACACAACGACAGCCTTGATCATTCAGTTAGTGCTGGATCTAAGCGCACCAAACCATCTCCACTGATTTTCTCAGTTTCTCACTAAATCTGTTACAAGACTGCCATGATTATTCGGTTTAGTGTTGGAACTAAGTGCACCAAATTTTTCCAGTGAATAATTGTATATGTTTATGCAGTTATTTCCAAATGTTACAGAAATTTCCATAATTTTTAAACGAAAATTTCTTTAATTTTTTATCGAAAATTTTGCCTTTTTTTAATAAAAATAATGCAAAAAATATTACAATTATTCACCAGAAAGATGTAGAAATATCCGCACTTATTCATAGAATAATTGCAGACATTTGTGCAATTTTTTGATATAATTGCATAGATTTGCCCAATTATTCATCAATTAAATTATAGGGACTTGATATTCCATGTCTTTTCGGGAAGCAGATTTAATGTATTATGTTTGATTTTAAGGACCTACATCTAATATTCACTAAATTTTTCTCTAAGTCATGGTTATTTATTTATACAATACTTCGAGTTGCATGTTACCTTGTAGAGTTTTCATTTGAAAACGTCAATGATAAAAGAAAAGTAGTAAAATGAGTAATGGATTGCATATTACTTGAATAATTAACTAACATTAAAGAGAATTAATATGTAATTTATTTTCGCATTGAAACGAATTACATGTTGATTCTAGTTTAAAGTCAAATTGATCAAAATTAGAAGCAACTAATTCATATACTTTTTCCATGATAATAATAGTAATTGATAAGATCCTTCCTAAAAATATAGTTTTCTTGTAAAATCATGAATTATTACATCTCTAATTGATAATTACTTATAAAGATATTCAATTTGCAAAAAAATCAAAACAACATAGAAAAAAATAATCATCATAAAAATTTAGAAAAAATACATAATTATTGCTTAAGATCTTCAAGGATCTGATGATAACCATAAATATGCCTACATATGAAAGTTACATCATATTAAATAACACAATATGAAAATATTAAAAATCTGTATTGGTTAAAGAAGGACCACATTAAAATTTACTGAAATAAATTTAGGCTGACTAAGACAATAAAAAACATTTGAAAATAAATATGTTAAAAAGAACATATTTAAAATTAAAATTTTATTAAATTTCAATATTGTTTGCCAAAGTCAAAATGTAGATGTTACATATATATTTAGAATGGCAAATTCTATTAATACACCGAAAATCACTTAACATACACCATTAATTTTGTATAAAATTCTATTAGTAAATTGCCCTTTTCTCATAGTTGCTTTTTTAAAACTTTTACATATAAATAGTCAAATTATTCTTAAATATGTTGAAACTTGATGCAAACTAGATATATTAACGAAGATGTTATGAATAATTTAATCATGAAACCTAAAATTTCAGTTAAGAAAACTTTCATAAATAATGGTCTAATTAGGAAGTGTTGATTTATTTTGTAAAATTAGAGTAATTTTGTTGAAATTGTTTTTTTTTCAAAAATTTTACAAAAGCTACAATATTAGTACAAGAAATAAAGTTCATTTTGTTAAATTTACTTAATCTGATGCAAAGGGTTCTAATTTTAGGTAGTTGTGTTTTAATTTTGAAAGAGGAAAGAAAAAGAAGATAAGAACATGGATAATTTAGTAAAAGAAATGGTGTATATAAAGTAATGTATGGTATATAGAAGTTTACTATAAATATTGGTGTATGTTTAGCAATTTTTGGTGTATAAATAGAATTACACACTTAAAATTTTCAAAATTATAGTGTGAAATTCATAAACAAAACCAGTACTAACGCACGTCCGATGGACGTGTGCAAAGAAAACATGAATAACTTTTATTTCATAACAAAACGCATGTCCGATGGACGTGTGCAAAGAAAACATGAATTACTTTTATTTTATAACAAAACAAAATGAACTTATGTAAAATCTCATTTTTAAACTTTTTTAGTTTTGTAATGGTTTTTGATCAAAGGGAGAGACAGTCTCTCTGACAACGAACCGAAAAAATACCCCGAGAATTCAAAAATATCAGAAACTGAAATTTATTCAAAATCAGAAACTGGTCAATAGTAAGTACTCACGTGATATAAATTATTAGTACCTAGTAAAATGGGTAACTATTCACACATATGATTCATCAAAACACCATAGTATGACCAAAAAACTTATATGGCAAATGATATATGCTACTTGCAGCAATGTCATCCCGTTTTTGCTGCTGCTCCATTTTATTGCTACATGCATGTGTTCTCTCAAAACAGCTCATGTATGGGATCACTATCATGTTCCTTATATACTTTACCTAGCAGTGCTCGAGCTCATCTGTACATGATTATAAGTTACTTATCACTTGATTCCAAATACACTTACAATCATTATGATTATAAAGATATATGGATGATTAAAAAGAAATATCGATTACAAATCCCGAATCATTATAAGAGTAAATCTAGAGACATTTAGGATTACTATAAGACTATAAACCTGCAACCTTCGAGGCCAACACCTGCTCCTTATCCACCTTCATATTTTGTGCTATAGTTACTCATGATTTTTGTCACTCAATTCACTAAAAAACCTCCAAAACTAAGCATCGTGACTTTCATGCTTCATACCGCTCAACTCAGCAACTCATATTTTGTTCAGCGTGTAACGGTCAAAGCTAACAGCTTGCATTCATACTTGGCTATTACACTAGAAGTTGCTCCCGCATTCTCCTATTACGGAAGCACATGTATTATTGTTAACGCCATAGCAGGATATTCACAAAAAAGTACAATTCATTGCAAACCAGTTGAGTGTAATAAATTTATAAAGATTGTTTGCTATCTTTTATTTTTGTTAATTAATATGAAGATCTCATATGTATACTTGTTTCATTCCATAGAAATTGGTGTATGGCATTTCTTATATGTTAATATAATTTGGTTGTTCTTCTCTGTCAAGGACAACATCATTATTTAAAATAATAAATCTAAACTGATTCTGATGGATAAGTAAAATGTTTAGCGCAAATTCCCAGTTTGGTACCACATACAACAATTGAGTTACATGTATTGGTGGGAGGTGACAAATTAGACAACAGAAATTAAAAAACACCAACTATGATTTTTGCGAGTGTCAACTGAATAGCCTGAAGTAATCATGCTTTTTGTATACATGCAGGTTTTATATATAAAAAATGTTAAATGGTTGTGCTTTTCAGCGACGAATTCATACTTCCATTGAAATTATGACAACTTAAACTTTGTCAAAATATTTGCATACCTTCCTGGAATGAGGAATATTTCGAATCGGCAATATCTAGAAAAGATAATTATAATTTCGATAATAATTAAAACATCATTTATTAGTTTGTAAAAGAAGCGATAATTTTCTAGATAAACCAGATGAGCAATGGTTACATATATACTCATCATTTTATCAATGGTTGTATAATCAAATTATATTGAGATATGTAAAATAGCAAAATTTACAGGGTGGATACATAGATTGCAAGACAACTATCAAAGTTTTTTCAATAAGATATTTAATTCTTTATACACATTAAATATAATATATTTTTTGAATGAAAGCCAACATCAACCGTAGATATAGTAACTTAATTTTTCATTTTTGACACAGAGGGTTTTGGTAAGAAGATATGATTTTCTATGCTTCATTGAGGTTTAGTGCGCCATTGACATTTTAAACATGGACCAAAAAATTCGACATAACCTTACGTCTTAAATTGCTCGTATTCATGTCTCCCTGCACCCGTTCTCTTTTCTAAGCTTCACTATTGTTCCATTTCCTAAGAACTTCCCTATGTTACATTGTTTGAAAAGAATTATTATTGTTTGAAAGCCTAAACCTTCCCTGTAATGATCTTGATTTTTTATATAGGAATAATTAATTAATTTAAATATTTAAAACGATTTATTTTAAGATTTAATGACTTGAAATTAATTTAAGTAAGAATTTGAACGTTAATTTACTTGGAAAATGGGAATATCAAATTCAAAATCTGAACTAGTTTATTTTGAAGCCATGTAAAATTCTATTTGAATATATACGATGATAATAATTTGTATTCAAGGAATTTGATTGTTTTGAAATAATTTCCATTTTATCGATTTAATTGAACATTGGAAAATAGTCATTTTTCAAATGATCTCGAATTTCGATGAAGTTAGTTTCATCGGAACTGGAACGTTAAATTATTGTAAGATTTCAAAATTTGTGTTAATCGGAGTTGTTATGTGAGTGTGCACGATAAAAACGGGTATTAAAAGATCAGTTTGAAATTAATAATAACTATTAACCGGCCTTTTTGTTCGGTTCACAAAAGTACGCAAGACACACTCGACTCAACGTATCGCGTGATGTTAAAGTCGGAATTGTTTCCAAGGAGTTAAGGAAATAAGCCGAGAAGAGGCCGCACATATAGGAACCTTGCCACTCCTCAAACATTGCCAAATTAATGCCTCAAACTCCAAGACACCTCGAGACTTGCGAACCCTAACTTTGCCTAACTCAAGCCAGCATCATTCGTACCCCTCAGGGTATGAAATTCGTACCCCACCAAGGGGTACAAGTTCCTGGGGAAGAGACAAAGGGATCCGAGCTATTGGTGGTCTGCACTACGAGATCCGAGACTTCTAGTGTGGTACCCTACTCCTACCTACTCCCAACTAACCACTCCAAAGGGGTTGGAATTTAGTGATTTGACATCTCTTGAGAGCTCCAAGTAGCCTCTTTAATGACATCCATGTCTGAGGAAGAAGAAGTGCAAAAGTGTCTTTTTTTCTAATATTTGCATATGAAATTATGACCTCATATAACTTAGAAATGTATGTAAAAGGATGTCATGTGATGTTCTCAACCTTGTAACTATTTGTCATTTATAATATTCCAATGACTCTTCTAAAGTGGACGTAGGCCTCTCGCGAGACCGAATCACTATAAATCTCTTGTGTCATTTACTGCTTTCTGTACTTGCATTTTCCATGCGAAACTATATTTTTTAAGTAACTAAGAATCTTGGGTGTTTATGACATATTTTGCCGTCAACATTTTGGTGCTTTCACTGAGAAAACTCGGATTCGCTTCTTTGTCGCACATTACCATCTCGACTCCGACGTGCTTTAGGTTCCTTCACTAACCTGCTGCCAAGTCCGCTTACAATGGCAAAGCGACTAAAGAATGCAATGATCGGCTCTTCTATTGCAGCTAAAGCCGGAACTTCCCAGCAACCTCAGGTAGTGGATATCACGGCCACAACCGAGACCCTTCCTCCTGTGGACCCCGAAGATCCTGTGACACAAGCGCAAATCCACATGCTTAACCAAAAGTATGAGAGCACAACTCTCAAGTTCAATCAGGCGTTGAGAGATAACATTGGCCTTATGCGCCAACTCTAAGAAGGTCAACGCATCGTTGTCCGACTTCAACTCGCTCTGAACATCGCCCACATCAGAGAAGGAGGTTTAGCCTCATCAACATTGCCGCCATCCGCTCGAACGCCCCTACCAATGGTAATGGCAACAACTACGGAAATGGCAATGGAAATGGCGATCGAACTACCATCACTTACAGCGAGGGGACACAGTATTGTGATCGTTCCCTACTGATTATCAATGACAAGCAAGGTCCGAGCAATCGACCCCCTCCTCAACAGAACCCGACTGTCGTTTTCCAGGACCTACTCTCCTAGTGGCCTAGCCAGCCCAAGCTCTTCAGGATCAAGATACACATCAACCTTCTTAGCCTCACCATTCATACCAGAACCCGATTATAGATGTTGATGACAAAGAAGAGGATGACCCGGACGTGCATCATAGAAGGCGCCCACGGAACAGAACTCCTGAAGTTCGACAAAACCAATGGATTCTGCCGGCAGATCTGCATCCGGCATATCTCCCCGACATGGTTTGAAGGATAATGAGAGAAATGCGAGGGAACGCCAACTACTCATGGGAAACCCACCTAAAGCGCAACCCCTTCACTAGGATCATGCATGAAACCGAATGGCCATGATGATTTAGAATGCCACAAATGCCTCTTTATGACGGCACGATCGATCCATGTGTCTTCCTAAACCGCTCCAAGTGGAAAATGGACTCTAGTCGGGCAACCGACCTGGTCAAGCGCAAGTGTTTCCTGGTCTTCTTGTCAGGCACTACTTTACTCTGGCTCTCACGGCTTTCACTCCATTCCATCAACAACTTTGGCCAATTGGCCACATAATTGGTTAAGCAATTTAGAATTCACGTCCCAACTCCGAAGAACGCCCTCACTCTGTCTAATCTGTACTAAGGACCCATCGAATCACTCAAAAGCCACCTCTCGTGATTTAATACTGCCCTTGCCGAGGTGGATGACCCGGAGCCTCATACCGTACTTTTATAACTTGCAAAAGGTGTCATCCCCGCTTCCAAATTCGAGGCCTAGATCGACAGAAAGCAACCTAAGAGTCTTGACGCTTTCTACGAAAAGGCCGGACAGTTCTTGTGTCAAGAAGAAGCAAGGCCCAACCAAATCTCCTAGACCAACACTTCCGACAACACACAAGCTAATACCATCGACGTCAGCACCAAAGGGAAGCAAGTTGGAAATCCCTTCGATAAGAACAAGGCGGCATGTCCCTACAAATGAAGTCGGGTAACGGCAGGCAAGGCGGCCGCAACAACAACCAGGTTCCATCGGATTCCAAGAGGCCTGACCGCTTCCAAGCTTACGAGACTTACACTCCGTTGAATGAAGACTTGGAAACGATCTACTTAGAGACCTATAACACGCTCCAGTATAAGAAACCGCACTCTAGAGAGCCCATTAATCGCGAGAAGAACACCGACAAGTACTGTCTATACCACGATATGTACGAGCACAATACCAACGACTGTCGTTAACTCAAGGATGCAATCGAGAAGCTTATCTGTGAAAAGCGCCTTGAGCGGTAAGTTCAAGAACCTTTTCCTCCCGAAGCAAACTCGGGTCCTCCTGTGCCCACACATCTAGCACCTGCCAAGGTGGCCCCTAGTCCGTCCAGCCAAAGGCGGGGTATTGTGATCAACACCATCTGTGGCGGGCCTCACCCCACGCACGAAAGTTTTCGTAAAATGGAAGAATACATAAGCTCTATAAAGCACGCTACCTATGAAGCTTGCTCCACTATGGATGAATCCATCCCCGCCAAACTACAGAAAACCAAGTGGGACGACATCGTCTTCCATGAAAGAGAGTCGACAGGAATTGAGATCCCGACCATAGACCCTCTCGTGATCACAGCTCAGATCAGTCTTGCTTCCGTCCGAAGAGTATTAATAGACTCAGCAAGTTCAGTCAACATCATCTTCAAAGCTGCCTACGATTAGATGAAGTTAGAAACCAAGGACCTGAAACCTTGCCATGCCACAATCCACGGCTTCAACGGGTCCTCCAATCACCCAGTGGGCATGATCGACCTACCTGTTGAACTTAGTGACGGGGGTCAACGCAGGGTCCGAGTCCTCACTTTTGTGGTTATCGATGTTATCTCTCCTTACAATGTATTGTTTGGACGTCCCTTCCTTACGGAATTCCAGATATGCATGTCACAATGGTCTCTCTTAATGAAGTTCCCAACAGAAAGCGGGATCGACAAGATTAAAGGTGACCAAGCAACTGCAAGAGATTGTTACGCAACATAATGGAAGAACACGTGCAATAAGGACAAGGGAAAGGTTGTGCTTTTGCCTTCCTACGCCAAGACCGTCTTCGCATAGTAATCAAAGGCGTATGAGCCTTGGCTCAGGCGCCACTACAGTCTTTCCGACGATCTCAATCTGAGGGAGGACAAAGAGCCCGACTACGAGAGGACTACTCCAGTTGACCTATGGTGGATGTTCCGATCAGCCCTGATGACTCATCAAAGGTCTTGAAAATCGGGTCGCAACTCCACACCGTAATAAAATAAGGTCTTGTGGATTTCTTGAGAGCCAACTTAGACGTGTTCGCTTGGACCCACTCGGACATGAGGTGAATCGACCCCGCAATTGCTTGCCACCAGTCAAATCTCGACCCCACACTACCTCAGGTCAAACAAAAACGCCGCTTATTGGTACCCGAAAGATCCAACACACTCAAGGAAGAGGTAAACTGACTACTCAACAAAAACTTCATCGCGAAGCCGACTACCCTGAATGGGTCTCCAACACTATTCTAGTCAAAAAAGCGAATAACAAATGGCGAACGTGAATCGACTTCTCCAACCTAAACAAGGCATGTCCCAAAGACAACTTCCTACTCTCGAAGATCAAACGGCTCATTGATTCGACCGCCGGATACCAGCTCTTATCCTTCATGGACGCTTATTCAGGCTACAATAAGAATCCGATGTATCTTCGCGACCAAGATCACACCTTTTTCATTACCGACCTTGGGGTCTATTGCTACTGCGTCATGCCTTTCGGACTCAAGAATGCAGGAGCCAATTATCAAAGGATGGTTAACCGCCTTATTAAGAACCAAATTGGAAAATTCATGGAGGTATACGTGGACAATATGCTAGTAAAATCTAAAAATATCAAGCAACCACGTCCATAACCTCTCCGAAATGTTCGATGTCCTCCGCCGATACGACATGAAACTAAATCCCCTGAAGTGCTCCTTAGGAGTCGCCTTAGGAAAATTTCTGGGTTTCATCGTGAACTCCCGAGGCATCAAGGCTAATCCAGACAAAATCAAAGCTATCCGGGATATTCAAGTTCCTCAGAACATCAAAGATGTCCAAAGTTTAAACGAAAAGGTCGCCGCTTAAAGTCGATTCATCTCCAAAGCTACTGACAAATGCATTCCCTTTTTTGACTTTATTTGAAAAGGGAAGCGCAACTTCGAATAGACCCCAGAATGTGTCGTCGTGTTCCAGGGTCTATTGAATCACTTAGAGTGACTAACTGTCTTATCCAAACCTGTTTACCATGAAGACTTATACATTTGTTTGGTTTTTTCCGTGCAAACAATTAGTTCGACACTGGTGCACATTGAAGACCAGCCAGCAACCCGTCTACTACATTAGCAAACAATTGACGGAGGCAGAGAAGAATTACCCAAAGCTTGAGAAACTATCCTACTGCCTACTGATCTCCTCTGGGAAGCTACAACCATACTTTCAGTCTCACCCCATAAAAGTTTACACCGACCAGCCACTACGATCGGTCCTACAACAACCTGAGGCGTCCGGACGAATATTAAAGTGGACATAGAGCTGAGTGAATTTGAGATAACATTCATCCCCCATCAACCCATTCACGGACAAGCGCTCGATAATTTCATAGTGTAATTCACCGCCCATGAGGAGTCTTCTCCAAAAAGCATCGAAGACCCAGATATTCAAGGGATATTGTTTATAGATGGATCCTCCAATAATAAGTGTTTCGAGGCCAGAGTCATTCTCGTCACTCCAGAAGAGCGCCCGATATGCTACTCTTTAAAGCTCAACTTCCCTGCTACCAACAATGACGAAGAGTATGAGGCCTTAAAAGCCGGACTTAGAATCGCAAACGAACTGGACCTAACGGCCATCCAAATCTTCTCTGATTCATAGGTCATCGTGCGCTAGGTGCAAGAGGTGTACCAAGCCAAGGGGGCACAGCTCGCCCCTTATCTTGCCCAGGTTCGGGATTTTCTCACCAAATTCGATTACTTCGTCATCACGCATACCCAAGAATAAAATGAGAAGGCAGACTCATTGGCCAAGCTGGCAAGCTCCGAATATGCGCAACTCATGAGGATCGCTCCAGTCGAAGTGCTCGACTGACCAAGCATTAGCCGGTACAGACTGACTCGGTAATGAACACCGAGGCTAAACCCGAATCTTGGATACCACCGATCAAAAACTACTTGCAATACGAGATCCTCCCGGGACATTACACGGAAAGACGAGCACTCACTCAAAAGTTATCCCGCTACATTCTTCTGAAGGGAGTACTCTACCATGGAGGCTTCTCGGTCCCGCTACTTCGATGCGTAGCCCACGACGACGCCAACCGTGTACTGACAGACGTACATACTGTGTGTCGACCACACCGAGGGACAACCCATAGCAAGAAAATCATCTGGCATGGCTGCTTTTGACCCATACTCGATCAAGACGCCACGAACTATGCCGCATGTGCCACAAATCCTAGCGCTTCTTAAAGATTCCAAGGGCCCCGCCTATCGAATTGACACAAATGGTCAGTCCTTGGCCGTTTTCCATGTGGGGAATAGACATTATTGGGACTCTTCCAAGGGCTAGAGGCGGGGCACGTTATGCCATCGTCGCAGTCGATTACTTCAACAAATGGGCAGAAGCCGAGGCTCTCGCCATGATCCCTATCAAGAAGGTAATCAATTTCGTCGTCCGCAACATTATCACTCATTACAGAGTCCCCGAAGCCATTATCTCAGATAATATGACCTAATTTGAGAGCGCAGAATTCAAAGCCTTCTGTCAATGACATAATATTGAAAAAATATTCTCAGCGGTAGCTCACCCTCGAGCCAATGGGCAAGCTGAATGTAACGACCCAGAAAATCTAAACCAATTTAAAATTTTTAAATTGGCTAAAATAATGGATTTTAAATATTTAAAATAAATATTTTAAATAACGGCGATGAAAACTGAGTTTGAATCGACAATTGAAAACGAATATAATTAATTATAATTATAAACAAGGCCTGAAATGGCGCTGTAGTTTCGAAAATTAAATTCAAACTTTGTCGGACTGTACCGGGTGCAAAACAATCCGGATTTTAGTGAAACCAAAAATATTTAAATCTGTTAGGTAATATCTTTCTAACGAATCCGACCAATCGGAATTTGATAGCGGGAATCAAAAGATATGTCCAGTTGAAAATTCTGAATAGTCGCTATGGAATTCAGGCCCTTAAAAATGGATATTTTGCAAACGACCTCGGATTTCGACGAAACCACTTTTGTTGGATCCGCAGTGTCAAGTTATTGCTAGATTCCAAATTTCATAATTTTTCGAATCAATATGTGAGCGTGGCAAAGGAAAACGCGTTTGACCGGTTTCAGTTGATTTCAATCGACTGGAAATTGGCCATTTTTCAAACGGTCTCAGAATTTGACGAAACTAGTTTTGTTAGGACCGTATCGTCAATACGAAGCTAAAAAGTATTTTTCTGGAATTTTTCTAGTTAGTATGTGACCCCGGTAATTTGAAATGTACGTTTAAAATTCAATATAGTGATTTAAATGTAAATTCAAAGGAAACTGATTGTAACGATCAAATCAGCTTGCGATACATATCCCATTGTGTTCGGAATGGGGGTAAAACGCTATGGGCGACAGGCGGTGGGCCTCGTTTCGAGGTCGTGGGTAAAAGTCAACTTTATGCAATTAAATTAATTAATAAAATAAAAAATATATATATTATATATTTCCCTCCCTCCCTTTATCTTTCTTTCTGCCCCCCCCCCCCCCCGATTCAGTAATCAGTTCGAAAAAAAAACCCTAGCCCCGACGTTGACCATCGCGACGCCGATTCGCCACCACCACCCATCACCGCACCCCCCTCCCCTCGTTCGTCGAACCGCCAGTGGAGCCCAAACCTCCCCCTCGAAGCCATCGCGACGCCGAATCGCGAGCCCCCCCTTCTTCGAATTCAAACCCCCACCTCCAGCACCTCCTGCCGCCGACATCTTCTTCAGTCCCCCCCCCCCTTTCTTCGCAGGAATGTAAGTATTTTATTTTATTTATTTTATTGTTATTTTAATTCTGTAATGCTGTTTTTTTTTAAAAGGTTAATACTGTTTTTTTTAAGGTTAATACGGTTTTTTAAAAAAAATTTAAAACTGATTTTAAACAGGTTATAAAACTGATTTTTATAAGAAGTTAAAAACTGATTTTTTTACAGATTTAAAAACTGATTTTTAATTTAAACTTTAAAAAGAAAAAAGATTAGAACTTTAAAAAGAAAAGATTTGAACTGGGATAGAAAGATCAGATTTTTAGAATAGAAAAGATCATATTTTTAAAATAGAAAAGACGGGATTTTTATTGAGTAGACGAAGTAAGATATGATTTTTATATTTTTAAAGTAATAAAAATATAATTTTTACATCATAGGAATAATAAAAATATGATCTTTATATATTGAATAGCGAAGTCAAAATTCGATTTTTATATATTGAATAACATAGTAAAAATTCGATTTTTACATATGTAGAGAATACGGGCGAAAGCGACAAAAAGGCGAGATTGGCGAAGATTTCAATAAAGGAAGAGTCATAGTAATGGATAGCTATTGGTGAGAATTTCTCACTCTTCAATTTCTTTTACTATATATATATATGTGTTGAAATAAAAGTGAATTGCTATATATAAATATATATATATATACGCCCCCTCGTCCACAAACCATGGACGATATTTATTGGTTGAAATTGTTGTGAAAATTGATTGATAACGAATGATTGTTTGGGATTGTTTGTGATTGATATTGGTTGATTGTGATTGGAAAATATTTGGTTGAAACCACATAGGATTAGTTTGTGGAAATGAAATAAATATATACATGCCGCCTGCGTGCGAACTAGATGCATGATCCCCATTGTCAAAAACCGCGAGGTTTTAAGGTAGAGCGAGGAGCCGTACTAGGGACGGTCCCGGTTTAACTACACTGCCGTTATGCTGCCGAAATTTTGAATAATATTCGTGTGTTTGAATTATTTTCATATGCTTAAACTATATTTATTCATTGAATAGAAAACCTTCATGTGTTGAATTGATATTCATTCGTTGATTAGAAATTCATGTGTTGAATGGTATTCGCGTTTTAAAATATAAAAATCACATTTTTATCTATATACAGAAACTATAGAAAACATTCATGTGTTGAATTGATATTCATTCGTTGATTAGAAATTCATGTGTTGAATGGTATTCATATTTTGAAATAAATTGTTTGATAATAAAAATCACATTTTTATCTATATACAGGAACTATAGAAAACATTCATGTGTTGAATTGATATTCATTCGTTGATTAGAAATTCATGTGTTGAATGGTATTCATATTTTGAAATAAATTGTTTAATAATAAAAATCACATTTTTATCTATATACAGAAACTATAGAAAACATTCATGTGTTGAATTGATATTCATTCGTTGATTAGAAATTCATGTGTTGAATGGTATTCATATTTTGAAATAAATTGTTTGATAATAAAAATCACATTTTTATCTATATACAGAAACTATAGAAAACATTCATGTGTTGAATTGATATTCATTCGTTGATTAGAAATTCATGTGTTGAATGGTATTCATATTTTGAAATAAATTGTTTGATAATAAAAATCACATTTTTATCTATATATAGAAACTATAGAAAACATTCATGTGTTGAATTGATATTCATTCGTTGATTAGAAATTCATGTGTTGAATGGTATTCATATTTTGAAATAAATTGTTTGATAATAAAAATCACATTTTTATCTATATACAGAAACTATAGAAAACATTCATGTGTTGAATTGATATTCATTCGTTGATTAGAAATTCATGTGTTGAATGGTATTCATATTTTGAAATAAAGTGTTTGATAATAAAAATCACATTTTTATCTATATATAGAAACTATAGAAAACATTCATGTGTTGAATTGATATTCATTCGTTGATTAGAAATTCATGTGTTGAATGGTATTCATATTTTGAAAGAAATTGTTTTATGATAAAAATCCTATTTTTATCACCTATATGAACTATATAGAAAAATAGTGTTTTAAAATGAATTGTTTTACAATAAAAATCACATTTTTATTGTATGCATAAATCGTTAAAATGTGAAGTGTTAAAAATAGCCACTTGTTCAAAATAAACATATATGAGTTAGAATATTCATTAATTAGCTAATGAAATGATTTGCACCTATTTATGTAACATTAGAATGAATGGTGTTTTTAAACCAAATAGAAATCAAATATGAAGTTGAATAGAAAATGATAAATGATAAGAACTGTATATATATGTACATGCATATTCATTGAACAGGTTGTAGCAAAGGGGCTAGAGAAGAGGAATAAAATTTTGTGCCCGACAAATAGGTACACATTTACTGTTTTGTTTGGGTGATGATTTTATGAGCCTGTTGGCTAGCCGCTTGGCTTTTTCTTTTTCTTTTTGAGATTAGAAGGACCGGGAAAGCTATTTGCAATTTCCCGATGCTCCCGGTGCAGGGGAGGTTATGGCGAAATTTTCCAAAATTTTAAGGTGTTAGAAAAATATTTGAAGTGAAAACGATATTGAAATCATTGAATGAACTATATTTATATAAATATATAAATATAAATAAAATTAAAACGAAACGAGGCCGTGCAGTTCGTATTTTGAAACCGTGATTTCAAACAACTAGTACGGGAGATCCGACCATTGGATTTTCCCGAAACCTCAACCGTCGGGTTCGCCTTGGAATAATCTTTCCAACGGCACCAACTTTGTAAAAATCCAACGGTTGGATTGTCTGGAATGTTTAATTCAAATCTGATGAAAAACAGCGCCAGAAGCGATTATATTTATATATATATAAATATAATTATATATTTAATCGAATAACGACGCTGCAGTTCGTATTTTGAAATCGAAACTTCAAACGATTGTACCGGGAGATCCGACCGTCGGATTTTCCCGAAACTGGAACCGTTGGATTCGTTTTGAAAAGACCTTTCTAATGATGTAAATTTTGTGAAGATCCAACGGTTAGATTTTCAGATATGTGTAAATCAAATCTGAAGAAAAACAGCGCCACGGCCACGTTATGGCCCGAAACGTCGTTTTGAATAAATTGGCTATTTTAAAATAGATAAAAATAGCGATAAATAGTTATAAAATATCATAAACAGTATGGAATGGAAATAAACTGAATTTGCTTGATTTATGTGGCTTTTGATGGTTGAATGCGTTTGGTGTGAAAATTACATTAAAGAACACAATTGGTGTTGTCGAATAATTTAACCATTGAAATAAATTGATTTGAAATTCTAAATATACGTGAATTATTTGAAAAGGCCGAGTTAATTCTCATTTCAAATAATTGACCGACGATTGAAATTCGAAGATGAAGACGACGGTCGAAGACCGGAGATCTTCACCTCGTTTGGATGGTAACCGAGGTCCTGATTGGGAGGCATCCCGAAATATGGATAATGAGTGGTGATCGTCCAGACGTACGTGGTGATCGAAGGGTTTGCGAGGTATTTAGTGTCTCCGGTTTCGTTCAGACCCAGAACGGACTTGTAAATGGACTGTGTGTCTGACATTGGAGTTTATTCTGTGTTGATTGATTTCTGTTAAATACACATCTGTTTGGCGGCAGAGAATTTATTCTTTTGCTTAACGCCCTTCTCTGAGACGCACGAGCTCAGAGGTTGTATATCGACGGACATCAGTCGCATGGCATGAATTGCCTGTGTGGCATGCTAAGATGCAGTGATCAGGGCTTCTGTTGAAAAGCAAAGTCTTGTGGTGATGATCAAAGCACCGCCTGTGTGGCGTAGCTTTGTGTATAACATGAATTCGCGAGCCTCACACCCCGGTATGAACCTAAAATGGGAGAAGGACCTCAGGGAGGGCATGCGTTTCTTTCTAGCTAGGGTGGTGTCAGTGACCTACCAGCCCTGACATTTATATACTTTTCACCTATGTGGTTGTTGCTGTTGCGAGGCGCCTCGGTTTGATCGGACGATCCGGGTCCGATGGAGTCCTTCGTTGGCTCGTTTACGCCCCAAAGGGCGGGGAGACGTAGTGTTCAGGTATAATAATCCACATCGGTGGACCGGCCCTGTCGCTCCAAGGGGCAGTTGCGGCTGTTCCTGAGACACGGGCTAGAGCGTCTCGAATTCGGTAAGGACTATCTTTTGCCTTGGTTCATGACGGAAATCCAATTTCCAAATACGTGATCGTGCGGTTTCAATTGTATATATATATATATATATTTGGCGACATAGTGGCATGGGACGCTCATGTCGTCTATGATTGGTAGTTATGATTTGAAATTGTTTTCAAAACATATAAACACTAGGAATAATATCAAATGCCTTTGTTTTATTCGTATCAAGCATATTTTGGCCATTATAAGGTAAAACTCTATCCTCCGGTTTGCGTTGCATTGTGTGATGGGAACTGAGTCTTATAATGGCTTCATTTTTATAAAAAGCATAGCGATGTTTAAAAGAAAGATTTGTTTTAAAGCACTGGCAATCCAATGGAGTAAACCCGTTCCACGAAAGTGGCATGGTCCTGTGATTAGCCATATTATATATGTGTTGAATGAATTTCTCATACCAGTCCCATGACTGACTCGTAGTTTGTTTCACTCTCAAACTCGAGTGCCCCTTTTTTCTACATGGGCAGCCTTGTATTCAGGTTTAGCTGGTTCTTTTTCTGGATAGCTGGAGCTGAAGATGGATTCTATCATTTACCTCTTTTTATGCTGTTCAGCTCCTATTGTACATATTTTGTTTATTTCCCCTGTAGACATTTATGTATAGTTGAACTGTATTTGTACTAAGTAAGATCCTGTATACTGTGTAACTCTGATGATTACTTTTATCCAGTATATTCTATTGTTCATTACATGGTGTATTTATTTAATTCTGTTCTGCTATTATCTGTTTCTGTGTTATATTCCAAAGATAACCCTTGTTTCCGTCTGAACGGGATTTTGGGGTCGTCTCAACGTGGTATCAGAGCTTTGGTTAAGCTTAGTTCTGGAATATAACATTTGAACGAACTCGTCAGAAATAGAACCAGTAGTGTTCTAGGACGGGTAACTCTATACAGATAGGATCAGCAATATCCTAGTATGAGTAAAGCAGAATGAAATTACACCTCGATAGACACATTTACACTTGAAGTATATGTTTCTATGTTTGAAAAATACCTTTTCTGTGACCTGGCACTTGATCTGCTAATTGCAGAAGTGCTAGAAAAATGAGTGCCAGAAACAGAAGGAATACAGAACCCGATCTAGAGGCTCTATTAAAGAAATATCGAAATCTGAACGGAGCGCAGTTCTCGGGCAATGAATCTATAATTCAGACTCAAGCTTGGGTGAGCTCTGCAGAAAGAATTTTTGAGCGTATACAGCTGAGAGATGATCAGAAATGGTTAGTAGCATCTTGGGCGCTAAAAGAAGAAGCTTTAATTTGGTGGGAAACCATCATCAAAGATAATCCAGAAGGTGATATCACCTGGGACAGATTCAAAGTGATTTTCTTAGAGAGATTTACTCCTCCCGAAGCAACCGAGAGATTATGTGATGAATTTTCTTATCTAATTCAAGGCGATATGACCATCCCAGAATATCACAAGAAATTCAATGAACTTGCTCACTTTGCTCCCCATCTGATTCAGAATACAAAGAGGAAAAATCTGAGACTTATTCATGGGCTTCAAAGGAAATACCAGAATAAAGTATTGGGGCATGTGAAGCTTCCTTTCTCAGAAATGATTTACATGGCTTATCAGTACGAAGATCTCCATAAGAAAGGAATGTTGCGCGACGAAGAAGAAGTCTGTTCTAGTGACAAAATAGAGTCAGAAACTGATATTCCTGAAACCAGTACGAGGTCTGAAGTCAATAAGAGGCCCAGTGCCAAGAGAAAAAGGGCTGAATCTGGGAACGAACGAATAATGACCGCCACGTGCTCAAGCTGCAATAGAAAAGGGCATTTGGCGATAAGTTGCAAATCTTGGAACAAACGAAGAAAAAGTGGATCTAAGCCCACTAAGAAACAAAAGAACCCACATGGGGAAAGGAGATGCCATAAGTGCCGCCAGGCAGGTCACATTGCACGGGAGTGCCAACTCTCAAAGAAACCTGAAACCGTATGTATAAATGAAGTAGCAGAAACTTCCGAGCCCTCAGCTAGTCAAGAAAGGGCTGATGTTTTAGAAGGCACGCTAACTGTCAAAAACATTCCAGTCAAAGTACTGTTTGACACAGGCGCGTCAAGAAGCTTCATTGCCAAAGAGGCAGCTAAGAAACTGGATTTGAATTTGAAAAAGCTCAAGGAACCGATGACTGTCCAGAATCCGGTCGGGGGTTCCATTGATCTCAGTTGGGTTTGCGGAGTGCCGGTTTCATTTTCTCGTTATCGGTTTCCTACCATCGCAGTCGTCATGAATTTTAAAGAGTTTGATCTTATCTTGGGGTTAGACTGGTTGACTAAATATGAAGCTGAAGTTAAATGCGCCGACAGAGTCGTAAAGGCGAAGATTAAATCAGGTGATTATATAACCATTCCCTGTGAAGGTCAGAATGCTAATAGAAAAGACTTCTGGGCAGCTTTGAATGTTTCTCCAGCCCAAATTGAAAATATCCCTGAAGTTACGGAGGATATTCCAGACCTCATCAAAGACATTCCTGTCGTCAAGAACTATGCGGATGTGTTCGAAGAAGTTGTTCGCTTACCTCCGCAGAGAGAAATAGATTTCAAGATTGCTTTGATTCCCAATGCAAGGCCGGTAGTTCACGCTATTCGAAGAATGTCCTTGAAAGAGAAGGAGGAATTAGACAATCAAACAAGACAGCTGGTATGGAAGGGTCTGATTAGGCCTAGTTTCTCTGATTGGGGTGCAGCGGTGGTATTTGTCCCAAAATCTGACGGTACTCTACGTCTATGCGTGGACTATCGTGATCTGAACAAGCAGACCATAAAGAACAAGTATCCATTGCCACGAATAGATGATTTGTTGGATCGATTAAATGGAGCACAAGTATTCTCACGAATGGACCTAGCTACAGGCTTCCATCAACTTCGAATTGCCGAAGAGTGTGTTCCAATGACAGCATTCAGAGGTCCCGACTTATTCTATGAGTGGTTAGTAATGCCGTTCGGCTTATGTAACGCTCCTGCTTACTTCGTCGATCTAATGAACAGGGTATTCAGAGGAGTATTGAATAAATTTGTTCTGGTTTTTATTGACGATATTCTAATCTTCTCTAAATCAAAGGCCGAACATGAAAAGCATCTGGAACAGGTTCTAGAAATCCTCAGAAGGAATGTATTAAAAGCCAAGTTTTCCAAATGTATCTTCTGGCAAGATGAAGTGAAATTTCTGGGCCACGTTGTATCGAAAGAAGGAATTGCTGTGGACCCAAGCAAAATCACAGCCATTCAGAATTGGAAACAGCCCAGTACCCCCTCTGAAGTCCGCAGCTTTCTCGGATTGGCTAGCTATTATCAGAAGTTCGTTAAGGACTTTTCGAAGATATCTGGTCACTTAACGAAGCTTACAAAGAAGCATTCTAAGTTCAAATGGACTCCAGAAAATGAGGAGGCTTTCGAAGAGCTGAAGTTGAGGTTAACGACAGCCCCAGTGTTAACCATCATCGATGGCAACCAGGATTTAAAAGTATGGACTGATGCTTCTAGAGAAGGCCTTGGCGCAGTGTTAATGCAAAGAGGTCAAGTGATTGCTTATGCTAGCCGTCAACTGAAGCCGCACGAGAAAAACTATGTAACTCATGATCTTGAGTTATTGGCTATCATATTCTCTTTGAAAATCTGGAGACATTATCTTCTGGGCGAGAGATTTGAACTGTTTACAGATCACCAGTCGTTAAAGTATCTGTTCACTCAGAAGGACTTAAATTTGAGGCAGCAGCGTTGGCTGGAGTTTCTTGCAGCATATGACTTTGAAATTATATATACTCCAGGAAAAGCCAATGTTGTGGCCGATGCGTTGAGCAGAAAGAATACAATGATCGCCAGCTTTATTATCACAACTTCCTTGATTGACAAAATATCTATTCTTCAGAAGGAGGATAACTTTATTAAGGAAATGATCAAAAGGATTCAGAAAGGCGAACCCTCGTGTTTTCAAATAGATAACGACGAGACCTTGAGGTTGAAAGGAAGGATTTGTGTTCCTGACATCCCAGAGTTAAAAAGGGAAGTACTAGACGAGTGTCACAAGTCCAAGCTGAGTATCCATCCTGGTGTGGCCAAAATGTATAACGATCTCAAAAGAACATTCTGGTGGAAGGCTATGAAAAGGGACGTTTCAATATACGTTAGCCGATGCCCTACTTGCCAGCTAGTCAAAAGCGACCAACAGAAATTGGCTGGATTGTTACAACCACTAGAAGTTCCTGGTTGGAAGTGGGAACATATTTCTATGGATTTCATTGATGGTTTGCCCAGAACAAGAAAAGGAAATGACAGTATTTGGGTGATCGTAGATCGCTTCACGAAGACCGCCCATTTCATACCTGTCAGATCAAATAGAACTGCTCAGAGTCTGGCGCAGATATACTTCAGGGAAATAGTTAGACTACATGGAGTGCCACTCAGTATAGTCAGTGATAGAGATACAATATTCACTAGTAAATTCTGGGAGGCATTTCAAGTCGAGCTGGGAACAAAGTTAAACTTGAGCACCGCTTATCATCCTCAGACAGACGGTCAGACTGAGAGGGTGAATCGCATTTTAGAAGATCTATTGCAGGCTTGTGTTATAGATTTCGGTGGATCATGGGAAGACAATCTGCATTTGGCTGAATTCTCTTATAACAACAGCTACCAGGCGAGTCTGACAATGTCGCCATTCGAAGCATTGTATGGTAGACCGTGCCGATCTCCTGCTTGTTGGGTCGAGCCAGGAAATAGACTTGTGTTGGGTCCTGATATGATTCGAGAAGCTGCCGACAAAGTCGATTTTATTAAGAAGCGATTACTCGCCGCTCAAAGCCGACAAAAGAGCTATGCCGATAGAAGAAGAAGAGATATATCCTTTGAAGTTGGCGACTATGTATATTTGAAAGTATCGCCGATGAGAGGAGTTATCCGGTTCGGTAAAACTGGAAAGTTGGCACCCAAATTCATTGGTCCGTTTCCTATTCTGGAACGGATTGGGACTCTCGCTTATAGGGTCAAACTGCCTGACTGGTTGCCTGGAGTTCATGATGTATTTCATATATCTCAACTTCGAAAGCACGTTCATGATCCAGACTTGATCGTGGAAGAAGCAGCTCAGCAGGATATTGAAATTACGCCAGAATTAGCTGTGAGGCGAGAGCCGCTAAAGATAATAGGCAAAGAAACCAAGGAGCTGAGGAACAAGAAGGTTCGCTTAGTCAAAGTGCAATTGAGTGGAGATCCGCGAGATTGTACTTGGGAAACTGAGGAGAGCATTCAGAAAGCTTATCCTAGATGCCGAGTGGATATCTCCGATTGACTCCGGTGCCAGGTACATTTACCCTACTTTGCATTACCATTTAATTCTCTATTCTATTGCTATTTTCTTCCCATGGATGTGCACCAATTATTCTATACTCTAAATGATTTTTAAAAGGGGCATAGGATTAGATTAGTATATTTTTGAAGGTTAAAAACAATTGGATGGGTTGTTGTGTTGTGTGATTGTAGATTTATCAAACCACTTTCGACTTTATTCCTTTTCGGGGACGAAAAGTTTTAAGTGGGGGAGATTGTAACGACCCAGAAAATCTGAACCAATTTAAAATTTTTAAATTGGCTAAAATAATGGATTTTAAATATTTAAAATAAATATTTTAAATAACGGCGATGAAAACTGAGTTTGAATCGACAATTGAAAACGAATATAATTAATTATAATTATAAACAAGGCCTGAAATGGCGCTGTAGTTTCGAAAATTAAATTCAAACTTTGTCGGACTGTACCGGGTGCAAAACAATCCGGATTTTAGTGAAACCAAAAATATTTAAATCTGTTAGGTAATATCTTTCTAACGAATCCAACCAATCGGAATTTGATAGCGGGAATCAAAAGATATGTCCAGTTGAAAATTCTGAATAGTCGCTATGGAATTCAGGCCCTTAAAAATGGATATTTTGCAAACGACCTCGGATTTCGACGAAACCACTTTTGTTGGATCTGCAGTGTCAAGTTATTGCTAGATTCCAAATTTAATAATTTTTCGAATCAATATGTGAGTGTGGCAAAGGAAAACGCGTTTGACCGGTTTCAGTTGATTTCAATCGACTGGAAATTGGCCATTTTTCAAACGGTCTCAGAATTTGACGAAACTAGTTTTGTTAGGACCGTATCGTCAATACGAAGCTAAAAAGTATTTTTCTGGAATTTTTCTAGTTAGTATGTGACCCGGTAATTTGAAATGTACGTTTAAAATTCAATATAGTGATTTAAATGTAAATTCAAAGGAAACTGATTGTAACGATCAAATCAGCTTGCGATACATATCCCATTGTGTTCGGAATGGGGGTAAAACGCTATGGGCGACAGGCGGTGGGCCTCGTTTCGAGGTCGTGGGTAAAAGTCAACTTTATGCAATTAAATTAATTAATAAAATAAAAAAAATTATATATTTCCCTCCCTCCCTTTATCTTTCTTTCGCCCCCCCCCCCCCCCCCCCGATTCAGTAAACAGTTCGAAAAAAAAAAAAACCTAGCCCCGACGTTGACCATCGCGACGCCGATTCGCCACCACCGCCCATCACCGCACCCCCCTCCCCTCGTTCGTCGAACCGCCAGTGGAGCCCAAACCTCCCCCTCGAAGCCATCGCGACGCCGAATCGCGAGCCCCCCCTTCTTCGAATTCAAACCCCCACCTCCAGCACCTCCTGCCGCCGACATCTTCTTCAGTCCCCCCCCCCTTTCTTCGCAGGAATGTAAGTATTTTATTTTATTTATTTTTATTTTAATTCTGTAATACTGTTTTTTTTAAGGTTAATACTATTTTTTAAAAAAAATTTAAAACTGATTTTAAACAGGTTATAAAACTGATTTTTATAAGAAGTTAAAAACTGGTTTTTTTTACAGATTTATAAACTGATTTTTAATTTAAACTTTAAAAAGAAAAAAGATTAGAACTTTAAAAAGAAAAGATTTGAACTGGGATAGAAAGATCAGATTTTTAGAATAGAAAAGATCATATTTTTAAAATAGAAAAGACGGAATTTTTATTGAGTAGAAGAAGTAAGATATGATTTTTATATTTTTAAAGTAATAAAAATATAATTTTTACATCATAGGAATAATAAAAATATGATCTTTATATATTGAATAGCGAAGTCAAAATTCGATTTTTATATATTGAATAACATAGTAAAAATTCGATTTTTACATATGTAGAGAATACGGGCGAAAGCGACAAAAAGGCGAGATTGGCGAAGATTTCTATAAAGGAAGAGTCATAGTATTGGATAGCTATTGGTGAGAATTTCTCACTCTTCAGTTTCTTTTACTATATATATATATATGTGTTGAAATAAAAGTGAATTGCTATATATAAATATATATATATATATATATATATATATACGCCCCCTCGTCCACAAACCATGGACGATATTTATTGGTTGAAATTGTTGTGAAAATTGATTGATAACGAATGATTGTTTGGGATTGTTTGTGATTGATATTGGTTGATTGTGGTTGAAAAATACCCGTTTGTGATTGGAAAATATTTGGTTGAAACCACATTGGATTAGTTTGTGGAAATGAAATAAATATATACATGCCGCCTGCGTGCGAACTAGATGCATGATCCCCATTGTCAAAAACCGCGAGGTTTTAAGGTAGAGCGAGGAGCCGTACTAGGGACGGTCCCGGTTTAACTACCCTGCCGTTATGCTGCCGAAATTTTGAATAATATTCGTGTGTTTGAATTATTTTCATATGCTTAAACTATATTTATTCATTGAATAGAAAACCTTCATGTGTTGAATTGATATTCATTCGTTGATTAGAAATTCATGTGTTGAATGGTATTCGCGTTTTAAAATATAAAAATCACATTTTTATCTATATACAGAAACTATAGAAAACATTCATGTGTTGAATTGATATTCATTCGTTGATTAGAAATTCATGTGTTGAATGGTATTCATATTTTGAAATAAATTGTTTGATAATAAAAATCACATTTTTATCTATATACAGAAACTATAGAAAACATTCATGTGTTGAATTGATATTCATTCGTTGATTAGAAATTCATGTGTTGAATGGTATTCATATTTTGAAATAAATTGTTTGATAATAAAAATCACATTTTTATCTATATACAAAAACTATAGAAAACATTCATGTGTTGAATTGATATTCATTCGTTGATTAGAAATTCATGTGTTGAATGGTATTCATATTTTGAAATAAATTGTTTGATAATAAAAATCACATTTTTATCTATATACAGAAACTATAGAAAACATTCATGTGTTGAATTGATATTCATTCGTTGATTAGAAATTCATGTGTTGAATGGTATTCATATTTTGAAATAAATTGTTTGATAATAAAAATCACATTTTTATCTATATATAGAAACTATAGAAAACATTCATGTGTTGAATTGATATTCATTCGTTGATTAGAAATTCATGTGTTGAATGGTATTCATATTTTGAAATAAATTGTTTGATAATAAAAATCACATTTTTATCTATATACAGAACTATAGAAAACATTCATGTGTTGAATTGATATTCATTCGTTGATTAGAAATTCATGTGTTGAATGGTATTCATATTTTGAAATAAAGTGTTTGATAATAAAAATCACATTTTTATCTATATATAGAAACTATAGAAAACATTCATGTGTTGAATTGATATTCATTCGTTGATTAGAAATTCATGTGTTGAATGGTATTCATATTTTGAAAGAAATTGTTTTATGATAAAAATCCTATTTTTATCACCTATATGAACTATATAGAAAAATAGTGTTTTAAAATGAATTGTTTTACAATAAAAATCACATTTTTATTGTATGCATAAATCGTTAAAATGTGAAGTGTTAAAAATAGCCACTTGTTCAAAATAAACATATATGAGTTAGAATATTCATTAATTAGCTAATGAAATGATTTGCACCTATTTATGTAACATTAGAATGAATGGTGTTTTTAAACCAAATAGAAATCAAATATGAAGTTGAATAGAAAATGATAAATGATAAGAACTGTATATATATGTACATGCATATTCATTGAACAGGTTGTAGCAAAGGGGCTAGAGAAGAGGAATAAAATTTGGTGCCCGACAAATAGGTACACATTTACTGTTTTGTTTGGGTGATGATTTTATGAGCCTGTTGGCTAGCCGCTTGGCTTTTTCCTTTTCTTTTTGAGATTAGAAGGACCGGGAAAGCTATTTGCAATTTCCCGATGCTCCCGGTGCAGGGGAGGTTATGGCGAAATTTTCCAAAATTTTAAGGTGTTAGAAAAATATTTGAAGTGAAAACGATATTGAAATCATTGAATGAACTATATTTATATAAATATATAAATATAAATAAAATTAAAACGAAACGAGGCCGTGCAGTTCGTATTTTGAAACCGTGATTTCAAACAACTAGTACGGGAGATCCGACCATTGGATTTTCCCGAAACCTCAACCGTCGGGTTCGCCTTGGAATAATCTTTCCAACGGCACCAACTTTGTAAAAATCCAACGGTTGGATTGTCTGGAATGTTTAATTCAAATCTGATGAAAAACAGCGTCAGAAGCGATTATATATATATATATATATAAATATAATTATATATTTAATCGAATAACGACGCTGCAGTTCGTATTTTGAAATCGAAACTTCAAACGATTGTACCGGGAGATCCGACCGTCGGATTTTCCCGAAACTGGAACCGTTGGATTCGTTTTGAAAAGACCTTTCTAATGATGTAAATTTTGCGAAGATCCAACGGTTAGATTTTCAGATATGTGTAAATCAAATCTGAAGAAAAACAGCGCCACGGCCACGTTATGGCCCGAAACGTCGTTTTGAATAAATTGGCTATTTTAAAATAGATAAAAATAGCGATAAATAGTTATAAAATATCATAAACAATATGGAATGGAAATAAACTGAATTTGCTTGATTTATGTGGCTTTTGATGGTTGAATGCGTTTGGTGTGAAAATTACATTAAAGAACACAATTGGTGTTGTCGAATAATTTAACCATTGAAATAAATTGATTTGAAATTCTAAATATACGTGAATTATTTGAAAAGGCCGAGTTAATTCTCATTTCAAATAATTGACCGACGATTGAAATTCGAAGATGAAGACGACGGTCGAAGACCGGAGATCTTCACCTCGTTTGGATGGTAACCGAGGTCCTGATTGGGAGGCATCCCGAAATATGGATAATGAGTGGTGATCGTCCAGACGTACGTGGTGATCGAAGGGTTTGCGAGGTATTTAGTGCCTCCGGTTTTGTTCAGACCCAGAACGGACTTGTAAATGGACTGTGTGTCTGACATTGGAGTTTATTCTGTGTTGATTGATTTCTGTTAAATACACATCTGTTTGGCGGCGGAGAATTTATTCTTTTGCTTAACGCCCTTCTCTGAGACGCACGAGCTCAGAGGTTGTATATCGACGGACATCAGTCGCATGGCATGAATTGCCTGTGTGGCATGCTAAGATGCAGTGATCAGGGCTTCTGTTGAAAAGCAAAGTCTTGTGGTGATGATCAAAGCACCGCCTGTGTGGCGTAGCTTTGTGTATAACGTGAATTCGCGAGCCTCACACCCCGGTATGAACCTAAAACGGGAGAAGGACCTCAGGGAAGGCATGCGTTTCTTTCTAGCTAGGGTGGTGTCAGTGACCTACCAGCCCTGACATTTATATACTTTTCACCTATGTGGTTGTTGCTGTTGCGAGGCGCCTCGGTTTGATCGGACGATCCGGGTCCGATGGAGTCCTTCGTTGGCTCGTTTACGCCCCCAAAGGGCGGGGAGACGTAGTGTTCAGGTATAATAATCCACATCGGTGGACCGGCCCTGTCGCTCCAAGGGGCAGTTGCGGCTGTTCCTGAGACACGGGCTAGAGCGTCTCGAATTCGGTAAGGACTATCTTTTGCCTTGGTTCATGACGGAAATCCAATTTCCAAATACGTGATCGTGCGGTTTCAATTGTATATATATATATTTGGCGACATAGTGGCATGGGACGCTCATGTCGTCTATGATTGGTAGTTATGATTTGAAATTGTTTTCAAAACATATAAACACTAGGAATAATATCAAATGCCTTTGTTTTATTCGTATCAAGCATATTTTGGCCATTATAAGGTAAAACTCTATCCTCCGGTTTGCGTTGCATTGTGTGATGGGAACTGAGTCTTATAATGGCTTCATTTTTATAAAAAGCATAGCGATGTTTAAAAGAAAGATTTGTTTTAAAGCACTGGCAATCCAATGGAGTAAACCCGTTCCACGAAAGTGGCGTGGTCCTGTGATTAGCCATATTATATATGTGTTGAATGGATTTCTCATACCAGTCCCATGACTGACTCGTAGTTTGTTTCACTCTCAAACTCGGGTGCCCCTTTTTTCTACACGGGCAGCCTTGTATTCAGGTTTAGCTGGTTCTTTTTCTGGATAGCTGGAGCTGAAGATGGATTCTATCATTTACCTCTTTTTATGCTGTTCAGCTCCTATTGTACATATTTTGTTTATTTCCCCTGTAAACATTTATGTATAGTTGAACTGTATTTGTACTAAGTAAGATCCTGTATACTGTGTAACTCTGATGATTACTTTTATCCAGTATATTCTATTGTTCATTACATGGTGTATTTATTTAATTCTGTTCTGCTATTATCTGTTTCTGTGTTATATTCCAAAGATAACCATTGTTTCCGTCTGAACGGGATTTTGGGGTCGTCTCACTGAAGCTGTTAACAAAGTAATCAAATCCATCATCAAGAAGCATCCAGAAAATACCGGAGGCATGTGGGAGGATGAACTCCCTCTGGTCATATGGGGCTACCGGACCACCCATAAGTTAGAAACCGGACACACTCCATTCGCCCTTTCCTATGGATCCGAAGCTATCATCCCCATTAAGCTAAAGCTTAGTTCTCATCGGGTTACCTACAATGATCCAAAACCCAATCAAGATTTTCTTATGGAATCACTCGATTTACTCGAGGAAAAGAGGAATGAAGATAAACTTAGAGATGGCGCCTAGCGACAACGAGTAGCCCGATACTTCAACTCCAGAGTCCGCCCTAAGAATCTCAATATCAGTGACCTCATCCTGAAATGGGTCTTTCCCCCACCGACTGGGCTCAGTCTTCACTGGAAAGGCCCGT
The DNA here is from genome assembly GCA_030737875.1 of Allium sativum. Lineage (NCBI taxonomy): Eukaryota > Viridiplantae > Streptophyta > Magnoliopsida > Asparagales > Amaryllidaceae > Allium > Allium sativum. Next base: position 247,449,222 of record CM060924.1, read on the forward strand.
ACGCCATGCAACGTAAGCTTAGAAATGGAACTTTCAAGCTAGCAACTATAGACGGAGCCAAGCTCCCAAGGGCATGGAACAATGAACATATTCGCCGCTACTTCACATAACTTAGTGTAAAGTTGTTTATGCTTTCCAACGATGTTTTGTTTTCTTGAAATTCATGGCATTGTAAAGGTTGTTACTGCCAAAGTTATTAGTAGAAATGATGTCCAATTTCTCATTTCCTCTCCGTGTTTACTCCTTGCATGATATGTTTCATTAACCATCGCGGCTAACATACGTACATAAACTCTCGATCGCGGCATCGGCACCCTGGGCACGGGAGTCGATACCGCCATCTGAACCTCAAACCAACAATCAGGGATAAGCACCACTGGCACTGATTCGACACCTCGAGCACAAGAGTCGGCATGGATACTCAAGTCCCCGGCCCGCGACGCGATCGAGTATAAATTACCCCACTCAAACCACGACCCAACACCGAGACCGAGTATAAATCGTTCCGCTCCTAAGTCCCCGGACTTGGGGAAGCCCGCCATCCAACTTAGTGCGATGCAAATTACTCGCACGACCCCATCTGACCCCTAAGGTCAGGATCTGGGTACCTATCGAATCTTGGCCCAACACCGAGACCGAGCTTAAATCATTCCCACTCTTAAGCCCCAAGGCTTGGGGCAGCCCATCGGCTACAATCCGACCTCCGGGTCTGGATAAGTCAGAAATGTAGTCAAGAACTGGGCGACCATTCTGTTTAAGCTCCACGAATCTCTTAAACAGAACAGACTTCTATACGGTGGAAATAAACTTCGCTTCAAACACAGCTTGGAACAACTCCCATGAAATATCCTCTTCAAGGGTCTCAAGTGTGACAGAGTTCCACCAGTCAATTGCTCTGCCTAGTGCCTACTAACTGCCTTGATGCAAGTTTCCTCTTTGTTGCATCATCAGTGCCCAAGTCCTTGAAGATTCGAACACACATATCCATCCACCTTTGAACTTCTTCAACTGGTTCAGTGCCCTTGAACTGTTTTCCTCCCAATGATGTAAAGTCTTTGCATAGCCAAGCAAATTCTACAACTCTCGGCACTTGGACTCCGACATCAACCGTAGCTGCCACTGGAGTGGGGTTCCTTCAAAGGCAAGCTTCCATCATAGCTTCAAACATGGCCGGGTAGTCATGTGTCCCACCATTACCCCATCCATGCACAGCTTCTTCCTCAGCAGAATGTCTCGTATAACGTCTACTCATTCTAAATCTGTAAATTAGAATGATCACCTACTTACAAGAAAAACTGCTAAAGGAAAACCACTGCTACTACTATATATGCTATTATATATAGTAAGCATCCAACTAGAATCTACAAGTACATCTCTCATACGTGATTACGTCCTTGAACTTTGGCTAAAATCGTTAACCAGGGCTCTGATACCAAATGTGAGGAGCGCCCATAGCCCCCGCACTATACAAGAGGAATAATGCACTGAAAGGTGTGCCAGGCAGCTATGGATGATCATCAAGGTATGATACATAAGCGGAACCTTTCGAAAACTCACAGCGCGAGGATAAAATATAATAGAACATATACAACAGGTAGTGATAGTGAAGCAGAAACACTAAACTTTCATGACAACTTGAAAGTATTTCCCATACACGTGGGTAACAACAGTAGCGTTTGTACAATTTGCCATACTGCAGCACTCAGAGAAATAGCAAACAGCAGAAATCCAATTATTAGATAGCAGTAAAATTGGTTTGTGAGCCTCCTACTCACCATTGATCAGCATCATCGTCCTCATTAAGCTATCACCTGTCACCTAGTTTGCCCATCCACCAATCCGATGAACAACCCAAGGTAATAAGAGGGAAACATAAAACCTTAAGTCCGACAACAACCTTAGTGAGCGATAAAACAGCTAACAAACTTCATCAATAAAGTATATGAGAATGGGTAAATAAACAAACTAATCTACCCAGATCCAGAGAAAAACTTACACCTACCTTCCCCACAACACGACAGTGATAGCCTTTACGATCCATACATCCAAAGGAATAACAATTCAGTCATGGCAACCAGAACAATCATTCAAACATATCAATAGCAACTCAGCCATCATTACAACCAGCATTCAAATGTCCATGACTGACTCTGGCTATCACCGCCAACCTTGCTTTGGAACCCTCATTATCCTATGATTGACTAACAACTTGCCATCAATTGTCAAGGACCACATACGATGCCTCGGTTCTTGCAAAACCCCACATGTTATACACAACACGTGTCTAGGCCATACACGATGCCCAGGGCACTCGACCTACAACTGGTCTTCAATTGTACCCCTGCTTTGAGCCCACTAGAAACTACGACAAAGATAATTCCTTGGCCTTCCATCTCTAGTGGTTATCAATTACGACTATTAATCAGCTCAGAAGACCTTAGAGCAATCACTTCACACGAACTCAATACATCCTTGAGTCGTTTCCACATTCATCACATCTGATGAACAAATCACCTCACTTCGTTATTCCCCATGGAATTGACTTCGAAGTCACAACACTACTGTGCTGCGGGCCTGCGGCATAGGTTCGATCGACCCATCCTTTTGAAACACTGACCAATCGATCCTTCTCCAGAATACCCACCGACCGGTCCTCATTGAAGCGCACACACCGATTGGTCCACCGGAGCACACACACACACCGATCGGTCCACCGAAGCACACACACATACCGATCGGTCCATCGGAGCATGCACACACCGATCGGTCCTCCCTTGGAGCACACCCGCCAGTCGATCTTCCTGAAGTAACCCTACCGATCAGCTTCCTAAACCAACCCTACCGATCGGCCTTCCTGAAGCAACCCTACCGACCGGTCTGTCTGGACACCACCGATCGGTCATCCCTTGGCTTATTCTCCAAGCCACTCCACAACCGATCCCTCCAGACCGATTGATCCACTATACAGCCTCAATCCAACTCCAATTTTGACCAAAACTTCGCTAAATGACAAATTCAATAAAACCGACTCATCCAATACAATCATAAACATGTTATGAAACCACCAAGAACATGAAAATGACAGTTATCATCAGATTATCCAAATTTCACCAAAAACCATAATAAATGAATATATGATCTAAATTGCGGATCTAACTTGCACATTCACATGAAATATCATAGAAATTACTAACCTAAATTTGCTAAATCAGATCATAAGGTGATTTATATGAAAATGGACATACCAATGCATTAATCTATGGAAAAACACTTGCATTTGATGAAAAATATGAACAAACACTTATATACTCCATTGAATCCATGTGAGAGATGCATATCACTCACCATTTCTCCAAAACAAGCTAAAATGAAAGAAATATGAATCCGGACAGCGAGCACTTCGAATCAAACTCCTTGATTCGATGAATCCAACCTTGAAAAGATGTAGATCTAGCCTCGAACGGTGTAGATCTTTGATTTCCTAAGCTTGGATCTCGATTTTAATGGTGGAAAGGTTTTAGAGGAAGGAGGAGCACAAGGCACCAAATGGGAGAATGAGAAACTAAAATACTTCCCATATCCTTCACCCCCTATTTATACCCTTCCATCAGCCTACTAAAGGGCCTTTCCCAAATCATCCCAGTAGGCTCCTAAAACCTAGACAACCAACTGAAAAACCTTATAATAATGATTTCTCCCAAACCGCTGAGCCAAATCCTTAATGTAATCACTCTACGGAAAGGCAAACATCAATTCCTTTCCAATGGCATTGGTCTCATCCTCAGATTCGACCTGAGTCAAAAGTTATGCCCTGTACAAGACTGACAAAGGCAAAATGGTCATAAACAAAATCAGTAAAAATTATGGACATGTTTAACATCCCCATAAGTAACATATTAAAAGATGAGAATGATCCAACCCTCAAGGAATAAAATTAAAATATTTTACGATCTTCTGATACGTAAAATACGGGCTGTTACAATAAATATCTCATACAAATATTATTGAATACAATATAGATAAATAAATATTGTACTTAACAAATACTTATGAGATTTTTACTCAGCTTGCAAAATATAGTTGTCCCATAGCACAAATTTATCATGCCCCCAAAAAATTTGAATGTGATCGAAGAAGTAACGTGAATCATTTGTTCATCATCTGTCTCTTTCACCTCAGTTATTGTTTTGAGGTCTCTTCTACACGACCTACAACGTGATAAACATACTTCCTGTGTAGAATCCTCGATGTAGAATTATAGTTTGAACGATTATTGTATGCTTTGTTAAAGATAACCCAAAAATCTTAATCAGTCTCCTCTACTATATGAATAGTATCTACCTCAATGTATGCTTTTATGAAAGCTAAGTAATCTGCTATAGTCCAAATTTCATTTAGTATTTTGAAATTTAATAGCTGAATCTGAATGCGCATATATGTATATATATCAAAATAAAAATTGAATAACCATTTGTTCCAAAAATGGTCGAAACACCCTAGAATCGTATGCAGAGCATTGAATATGAATAAATAGTAAATAAAAAGGAGAAGTTGCAAGACAAAAAGATTTATAGTGGTTCGATAATTAGGCCTACATCTTCTTGATGTAATTTATCATTTATTATACTATGCAATTTCAACTACAAAAATGTTTCTTAGTAAGAAACTAGAGAAACGAGTTGAGGAGGGCTACTGCAATGTCCTTGCGTGTGAATCAAATATATAGAGGAAGAAGATCCCTTAAAATGCTCTGAATCCACATATTTATAGTTGAGGCTGAATCTAGTTCGGCATGCCACATGGAGGTCGATCTAGAAATAGTGGATTTCATGATAGACCGTTGAGTAGTAGAGAACGTGGGCAAGTAGTTGAAACATGTCCCCTTCCAGTTTGGCATGTCCAAACCGGGTTGGTTCGGCATGACCGAAACGGACGTACGGATCTAGAAATGAATTGATAATGTGATGGTGGGCCACATGCCGAACTGAAGAAGGTTGAACCGAAGTTGAGTTGGCCTATAGCTGGTGGGACCTACGTTGGACCGAAGAAGGTCGAATTGGGCTTCCACACATTCTGGACTCGAGTCTTCGAGACATCCAACACTTCAGCCAAATATATCCAAGCTCTCTAAGTCCATGCTCGAGTCTCGAGTGATTTAGTGATGAGAAGTCCAAAGCCCGACAGCCTTGCAAAAAGGCAGGTCAACATTTGCCCCCTAAAAGTACGTAATGAAAGGCAGGTCAACATTTACCCCCTAAAAGTATGTCTTGTTGCAAATATGACATGCTTTGAATCAACAAAATCAAAGTCCTCAAACTTGATTCTCTTTGCAGTCTGGAATAATCCTCACACTCTTATTGAGAGTGTCTCCTATGCTTGGGTCCATTGAGCTTATCAAATAAGATAGTAGACTTGATATTTGAAATCGTTTCTGTTTTTGAAGTTCCAAGTTATAACTAAAATTCCATCGGGCCAAGAAGTCGAATGTTGAGTATGCATGAATCCTCAAGTTTTAAGCTAATAGTTTATCCTGATTCTTGATTGTTTCCACATGCATTATTAATCACGTAGGAACAAGTCGGTAATGTATGAAGTGGTCATTGCTATGGTCTTTCTCCTAGTCTCATCATGAGTTATTGAGTGATGAACACATTGATTTTGTGTTCGCAATATCCTTCAGTCAAGCTTATACATATGGTGAAAAAGGGGCTAAGTCAAGCGGAATTTCATGTATTGTGGTGCAGTGTCGGTGGCATTTGCATTGAATGCCTGGGTGATGTACTTTCCATTCAATGTACTTGTGGTTCATCGTTTGTCACCTAATTATGGATGATGATTTGTTGTCTAATGCCTGGGCTTTGATTTAAGAAGTTCAATGAGGAGTCATCCTCTTGGTTGTATTCTAGGATCTTATGGAACTCTGGATGCAAGTTTCATAAGCAGGGTGTGGCTTTCTGCTTCTTGCCAGATTGCATGTCTCGACCCTGTTTAAGGATGGTAGGGCTGGAAAATGTGCGTAGGGATTACTTTATGGATTTGTTCTTGTACTTATGAATCAAGGATTATCATTATATACTGAATGGTTATGTCGTATTCAATTCGAGTTAGTTTCTTCGTTGCGATGCTGTGGATTAGAGTCAGTTACAGGGGAGTCGAACCATGCCCCTCGAAGCTTGCATCATTTGCCTCTAGTCATTGGGAGTTTGCTGATTGGTGGGTGTCAAATTCATGTCTTCTCAGGATTCAAACTCTATCATCGAATCATAAGTAAGAGTTAAACGTAGAATGATTGATCGGTACCCATCCCATGTTAGTTTCTGTTCATCGTAGCGAATGTGAGACGATGCTACATGAATGGTCGATTCACACTCACCTATGGTTTATAATCTTTTCCATATTTGAAAGCCGAAGTTGGACGGCGAAAAATCAGATTGTAGTCACCTTAAGTACTCCCATTTGCAACTGCGCCAAGGGGAAAAGTCGAGGATTACATAGATGTGCAACGCTCAACTGATGTTTGAAGTGGGATAGTCCATTCATGTCTAGCCATACTTGAGCCCTTCCAGTCAGGAGGTGGGATGGAACCAGTCGAAGGATGGTCATGCTGCAACCATTTGGTGATCTATAAGTGGTCTGTTACGATAAATTTATGAGTTAATAATAGGCGGCAGAGTCACGCCATTTTAAATTCTTTCTACATCTTTTCACTCAGCCCAGGGATGGCGACAAGAGATGGGTGGTCAGATCACACCCATTTCAAGTTCATACACGTGTATAACATTACCGTTTTCCAAGCTTAAGTGATTCAGCATCCAAGTGCTCGAGTCATCGCATTTTCCATTTAATGTACTTGCAATTTGCTACTCGTCGTTGCACTTGTGTTATGATCAGTCACTCATGGGTATGTGCGTCGATTAGAGATATGACACTCAAGTTCCACTTTCAGTCGTTGCCTTATGTTGCATGATATGTTGTTGAATATCCCCCCAAGGAATCTTTTCGGTTGTCGCTTTAAGTCGCGTGGGAGGGTTGGCGCTGGGTATTGTTTTCAGCCGTCTAGATCATTATACTTCTACCCTTTGTCATAGGGAAATGGAGTTAGCGCAGATGTCATAGTTTGTCCTTTGTACCTTCCCATTGTCATCCCGGGTTAGAGTTGTGGATGTCATGGAATTATCCTTTATACTATCCCATTGTCAATATTGGTTAGAGCTAGGGAGCGAGTGTTTGTTAGCCTTGGCACGCCCATCACATTCATGTCCAAGCTCTTAGGACCAGCGTTAGTTGGGCAAACAGTCGGGTCGCATTTTCCTTAGCATTGTTCCTTTGCCCTCATGTTAAAGACAAAGGTCACCTTAAGGATGGTCGGATCACATCCATGTTGAGTTTATACTTCTCCCATCAAACATGGGACAGAGTTAGAGATTTCATCGGGCAAGCAATCGAGTCACGCTCACCCTTGTCTTAGCATTATTCTTTTGCCTCCATGTTGAAGGAAAAAGTTGTCAGGTGAATAATCAAATTATGTCCGAACTGAGTTGAATTATCCCTATAATGTCAAAGGCATGAGTGTTTCTTAATGAACGGTCGTCTCATATCTCAATGTCATTTTCTTTCCTCTGTGTCAAAGGCAAATATTTGTTGTGTGGACAATTAGATTACATCCTTATTATTTTTATACTTCTCCCATCAGATCAAGAACTGGATTTCTTGATCAGGTTGATGGTTGTATCATACCCGAGTACATCTTTATAATTTACCTGGAGGATCAAATGATAGAGATAGAGATGGACTCATAAGTATGTCTAGGTATACATAGAACAAGTAACACTCATTTATGTTGATGCTCTTTCCCCTATGTCAAAGGAAAGAGTTAGAGGATGAATGTTCGAATTCCATCCATTTCAGGTTGTAGATGGCAGGGCAAGAGTCAACAGGAGAACGGTCGGATCGCATTCGCCCAAGTTTTGTATTCTACTGATAAAAATGTTGGAAAGAGTACGTTAACGAGCAGTGCCGCCTCCTCTATTTGAAATCATGTAACTCGATGTTGTCGTGCACAAAAGCTAGTCTTATGGATGATCGACCTGTGCCCATATGGAGTTGGATCCCGACTCTGGATTTGCTGAGCAAAGCACAATTGTCTCGTAACATGCCACGCATGGGTTAAGTATGGATGGTCGAGTCAGATCCACCTTTAGGGATACCTCTATCCTCACACGAAGGGTATGGTTTAATAAACAAGCAGTTCAGTCGTGCTTGTCGTGGCAATGCTTCGAGATTATATGTGCGAGTGTTAGAAGTTTGATTGATACCAAACTACGGATATCTGTGCCATTCACATATAAATTTATCTGAGTTATTCATGCTAATGACTCATAAAGCATGCAAAGATAAGATGCATAATTGAAAAGAAATTTTGTTAAGGAATAAGTACTATTATGAGTGGGAAAGGTGTTGCATATTTTTGCCAGTCCATTTTTTTATCTTGCCTCCACCAGAAGATGACCGTGGAAAGTTTATTTAATGAAAGAAACCATTTCATATTGTTATAGAGTAGCAGTTACAAGTATGATTGGATCTTTTTTGGGTCTTGAAAAGGCAAAGACGGCTTGGCATACTTTGTGAGTGAATAAGGAAATTGCTTCCTTTTGAATTACTCTCTTGCCCCCACGTCAAGGGCAAGAAGTAAGGGTCAAAGAGTCGGATCATGTACATTAACGGTGGTCTCTCATCTGATTAGTGCTGAGATGGTAATCGTTGGGAGAACAATGGATCCACGTATTGGAATGTAAGATAAGGTGACCAGGAATATAATCATGTTTCCTCCATCTTCAGTTATGCTTTTGGTCCTGTGTTGAGGATGAGAACTGATATATGGACAACCAAACAGGGTCCAGGCTTAAGCATTTATATTTTTGGCTCGCCGAGGCTTGGGTAGGACTAAAGTAGTTAGTCATACTTTAGATATGAGAAAGGTCACAGACAACTATGTTGCACCAACTTAGGATTAAATGATGGATTCATGAGTAATTTGAGTTTCCCCTGTGTTTTGGGTATGATTCGATGGACAAGTAGTCAAGGAAGAGAGTGGAATAGTGAATTTCTATATTTTAATGCCAGAACGTAGTTGTCCCATTCATATACATCTTCCAACAAATGATCGGATGATCGCTACTTTTTGAAGAATCATTCGAAGTAGTGAATATTGTAGCAGAACTGGTCAATCTTTTTCCCCAGATGACCTTCTAATAAAAATAGGAAATGTCGAACCAATCTAATTCAATGTTTCATTTAGATAATCTTTCAGAAGCCTTAGGTCGTTGTAGGACCCATTGTAGCGGCTGGTCAGTATAGACTTTGATTGAGTAAGCCTAGAAATGTGCACATGATTTGTTGAGCCTTGAGCCAGGCATGGATGTGCCATCATAACAAAAGGCATGATGTAAGAAGTGGATGACCGAGTCACATCCACATCAATCTCGAGCTCTCATCTTTAAATCGAGGGCGTATGGTAGCTAATGATGTTAATGGTCTAGTTGATAGCAAGTGCTCTTTGCAAAGGTTAGCTATATACCCCAAGTAGTAAGCCGTGAGATAGGTGTTCTCCATTATGTCATCAAGAGAAGCGCGACTTTTGTATGTTTGGATCCTTGGTTGCTTTCCAATATCCCATTATTGACAATTATCCTCACTTTTGTCGTCTAGTCATCTTCGGGATTAGGTTCAGACTTCTTCGTATCAATGTCATTTGACATTTTGTTGGCTGGATGGGTTTACATTGTGTAAACTAGATGGTTACTACACCTTCGATAATAGAATTCGTCGCTTTGGCGGAATCCATGCACCATCAATACATATGAAAGGGGCTGTAGGGAATTGGTTTTACGTCGTGTAAACTAGATGGTTCGATATGCTTGAAGAGTTCGGATCTGTAGTGGCCAGTGATGCAGATCAGCATGTTTAGGAAAGTCATTCGGTGTGAGTTCCAATTTGGCCAAGTCCGGTTCGAAATGGGTCATGTTGAACACGATCCATACCGATCTGAATAAAGGTACGTTTTCATCGCCATTTTATAGGCCGAGCTGGGGCCATGCCGAACCGGATTTGATGCTAAATTCATGATCCTACGTGACCGATCTGGAAGTATGCTGAACCGGAAGTAGCGAGGGAAGATGTCTGAGGCCACAATGTCATGCTGATTCGAGATAGTAAGAACTTGGGCTGATCCGATGTTAGGAGCGGAACCCCGATCCAAGGAAGATTAGAGCCACCCAAATTCCAAACATTTCCGAGATTGCACGAGTATTTTTCTCATGCCATGGCTATTCCTTCCTTGTAGATTTATGCAAATCTAAGTAGTTAGAAAATGGAGTAATTCAACTTTGGTTCTCCCCTCAATGAGCTATGACATCCACCGGTAGATGAGATGATCTGATAACTGAGAATTATTCATTTCTCGGTGAAAACACTAAAATGTCTACACCAAAAATGGTACAAACACCATAAAATCGTATATAAAGCATAGAATTTGAAGAAATAGTAAATAAAAAGGAGAAAAAAAGCCAACAAGATTTATTGTGGTTCGACATTCAGGCATATATCCACTTGATGTAAACTATCGTTCATTATACTGTATAATTACAATTACAAAAATGTTTCTCATTTAAAAAATAGAGAAAAGAGTTGAGAAGGGCTACGATAATCTCATTGCACGTGCATCAGAGAGATAGAGGAAGAAGATCCCTTGAAATGCACTAAATCCATGTATTTATAGTTAAGGTTGAATCCAATTCGGCATGCCTTGTGGAGGTCGTCCGAAAATAGAGAGTTCATGGGTTGACCAGGTGAGCAGTGGATTTGTGGACATGTAGCTGAAATGTGTCCCCTTCCATTTCAGCATGGCTGAACATGGCCGATTAGACATAACCGATCCGACAATGACTTGGTAATGTGATGGTGAGCCCCATGCCAAATCGGGGAAGGTCGAACCAAAGATGAGTTGGTTTATATCCGGTGGGCGTTAACCCGGATATAAACCCAGAAAATGTTCACACAAAGTTCAAGTAAGAAGTGAAGACATCCAACCTCATATTCTAATAAAATCTTGTAGGAAGGGACAAAAGCCAAAGGAGGATTAGAACAAAAAGTCTGAGCTCGAAATAAGCTATCTTTATGGGATAGTACCGGGTCATCATGGACCGGTACCGATCCATAACGCTTAGTTATTTGGGACAGGGTCCCACAATATTGCGTCACCACCTCCCTCTAAAATACATTGACCAATTTTCAAGCCAACCCAACCTGCTCAGACATCAACACTTGATGGACATAAGGTAAAGGTCTAGACGATAAGAAGCCGAAGTACAAAGCAGCACCAGACCAAGTCCAAATAGCACTATTGTCCGAGGACCAAATGAAGTATGTAGGTCACATTCCTGAGGCCAGAAGTGTAAAAAAAATTAACAAGGTGGACCAGTACGAGACCGTAGGTGTAATATATTTTGGCACGAGACTTTCTGAGTAGGAACTAAACATAATTCCTAGGCTTCTTGCAAACGGATCTGGCCCAACTTCATCCTGAATACCTATAAATAACCCATATGCTCCAACATGAAAGGGGATTGATTTCCTTGCTCAGCCAAAGCTTAGGTCACCTAGGCTGGTTAACATGATTATCCGATAACCAATAGTACTAGTGATTATCTGTTAATCTCTACTTTAGGGAGATCTTTGTAATCATCCATAACATATTGTACTTGGCTTGGGAAGGATCATAATAAGATTGTTCAAAGTGAATGTATGCTTGACCCCAAGCTGAACCATTATAAAATTGTGTTCTTTTTCCCTGCTTTCCGTTTCTTTTTTTCATTTATTTTTACTATTTTGTTTTGTTTCTCGGGGTGGTGATTCCGCAATCAACTAGGTGTTATCGCCATTTTTGGAGTTAACATTTGGTGCTTTCAGTGACACCTGAATCTAAGGCCTATATTTGTGCTTTTACTATAGATCATTAAGGTCTACAAGGAAGATCAATGGAGAAAATCGCATTAAGAACTCGAAGCTTAGTAGATATCATGGCTTCTCCTAGGAAGAAGACAAGTAGGAGAAAATCAAGGGGCCTGTAACTTCTGAAAACATAGTTGATGGTACTCAAGTCTCTCCAATTTCCGACAACCCTGGAGCAACTCAAACCCAGGGGAAGCTGTTACTCGAAGAGAACTTGATAATGTGGTAGAAGGCATAAACCAATTATTGAAGGCCACAAACCGAATGTCAATGGAGAGGTTGGATGCCATTTTGACCACAAGGCCATAATCGGGAGCCAATAGAGTGGAGATGATTTGGAGGAACATGCACATTGTTTGGCCTTAGATATGAAAAGGAGAAATCCAGAAGGTGCCCCAAGAATGCATGTTGCTAATGCCACACAAACCAGTGCGGGAAGGAATGAAGGCATCATTCCCAGAAACTTGAATATGGAAGGTGGTCAGGATAATGCCGACAATGATCTAGATAGAATATCAGTCTCAAACGATGATCCGGGCAATAATGTCGATGCCGACAATGACGGAGTCAATGCTAATTGGAATGAGCATAAACGACCTATGAAACCATCGTCTCATAAGATCGTGAGCACCAACAGAGGGGCATTTCTACGAACCAGAGGATCAGGACCCCAAATAGCTAATCAAGGTCGTTTGCCAAGTCATATGCCTGAACAAGTAGTTGGCATCCGCCCTGTGGAGCATAACGATAGCAAAAATTAAATTTTAGAAATGATCAAGCAAATTATGATGGAGAATTTCGCTAGAAAAGAAGAGGAGAAAGACAGGGGTTTTGCTCCCAACCAAACTCCCTTTACTGGAAAGATATTGAAGGCTGGATATCCCAAGAAGTTTCTCCCGCCAACAATGTCGGCATACAATGGAACAACCGATCCCAACCTGTTTGTTTAAATACGATTGCCATATGAACAGTGCTGGAGCGATCGATGAACTAAAATGTCATTACTTTTCAGTGTATTTAGAAGGGGCTGTGTCGTTATAGTTTACAAAGCTTGCACCAAATTCAGTCAATAAGTTTGAAGATTTGACTCGGATGCACAAATAACAGTTTAGATTATATACTTTGAAGGAAAAAAGCATCATGTCTTTGTATGGAATGGTTCATAAGTCGGGAGAACCATTGAAATCCTTCGTGAATCGATTCAACACAGCAGAAATAGAAGTTGGCAACTCCGAGCCGAGAATGGTCCTAATGGCTCTGGTGTGGGCTATTAATAAAGAAACTAAATTCGGGAAGTGGGTGAAAATGAAAGAATCCAACACCATTGAAAAGTTTTATAAGAAGGATGACAAGTTCCTCAAGTGGGAGGAAGCAAGTCTAATAGATGGAAATGTTGTTGATACTATGCAAAATCATCTTATCAACAATCCGAAGGAAGGAACTAGTTGCTCAGGAAGAAGAGAAAAAGTCAGGAGGTAAAAAGAGAGCCAACGAAGGAAAAGGCAAGGGTGAAAAGGTCGGAAAACGTGTTCGATATTACAAGAGTGAGGAGTTCTCACCTCTAAACGAGACGCCAGAGAACATTTTCTTGGCTACCAATGAACAGGAACGATACTCGAGATTGCCTCCCATGAACATGACAGAGAACCAGAAGAACTTTAGGATATTTTGCTGCTTCCATAATCAGCCGGGCATAATACCAACAAGTGCCGACACTTAAAGAATATGATAGAAGAACTTATTAGAGACAGTAAATTGCAATAGTACCACAAAAAAAACCAAGCAATGCAACCATCCCCAACATCCTAGGAGTAAGTTGTCCTTTCAAATCAACTGGGACCCAGCAACCGAAACGAATGCAAGAACAATAGGAAGTTGGTCATTTATACCATTTCAGGTGACCTGTATCCAACACAGAAAAGTAGGGGAGAGATGGAAAGGTACTCGAGTGCCCTGAAGTATGCCCCAAAGGAAGAAGCTTGCCTTATTTTATAATATACAACCCCGACAAAGTAGCATAGAAAATTCAATGATGATATAGTCTTCATAGCTAGGGATACAGAAGGCGTCGAAGCTCCTACACTTGACCCAATGGTAGTAATGATTAGCATTGGGCTCGCCATGGTAAGGAGGGTGCTTGTCGATTGTGGAGCATCCTTAAACATTCTTTTTAGGAAAACCTTCAGCCAGATGAAACTATCAATGACAGATGTGTCGGCCGGCCAAATCAAAATCCAGGGTTCTCTGGTGAGCCGTAGCAGCCTATTAGAATGACTGATCTGCCTGTCGAGCTTGGAGAGGGCAAAATAAAAGTTGTATTGATTCAAACTTTTATCATTTTTGATGAAATATCTTCCTATAACCTATTCAAAGGAAGGCCTGCGTTGATGGATTTCAAGATCGCCTTCGCACCATGGTGTCTTATAATGAAATTCCCGAAGGAAAATGGTGTTGGAATGGTCAAAGGAGATCACAACGTGGTCCGAGAATGCTATGTAACTGAATTACGGGAAGACAAGAAGAAAAATAATATGGAGGGACCCCGCCACATTTGGGGACTTATCTTATAGCAACTAAAGGGAAACCCCTGCAATAGAGAGCATAGTCTCGCTCGAAAAACTGTGAACCCTCAGAAGAACAGTGCAGGGGAAGTAGGGCAATGCCCACATGTAACGTCTTGTATTTTCTGTCCAATTATTTAAATTATTTTATTAAGTAAAATATTGATTTGAATTTAAATAATTGAATTTATCCATATTATTTTGAATAGGTTATTAATATAAATAATATAGTAATATTTTATTTCCAAAATATTTGGGAAATGTTGAATTTACAGTATAGTGTGAACGAGCAAATTTAAAATGGTTTATATTGAATTATAGTAACGATTTCGTTTATTTAACGGTGGTATAACATTTAATTTATAATTATATTATAAAATGAGCTGCAGTGGTGCGGTAGTTCGTAATATTGCGTTTTGAACTTTAAATGGCTGTACATGATCCAAAATAAGTCGGATTTTCTCGAAACAAGAAACGTCCGGATCTATTAGATAATATTTTTCTAATGGAAGAAAAAATCGAGTTTTCGTGCTGTAGATTTTGTTTTCGTCCAAATCAAATTTTAAAATAGTAGCTATGGAATTCCTTTATAAATTATATCAATTTATTATATAAACTAAAGGGTTTTTAAATATTTTTAATATCTAATTGGCTTGGATTTCAACCTAGAATGTTTTATTTTGAATCTATATAAAATTCTGGTCATGTATGTCCAATTATAATGTTTTTATATTAAAGTATTTTTAAATTGATTTATTTTAATGTAATTTGGACCTTTAAAAAGGGAATTTATTCAAACGACCTCTGTTTTTGATGAAACAAATTTTATTGAGACTATAATAGCAAATTATTGCTAGATTTCAAGTTGCACGTCAATCGGAGTTAATCTGTGAGCATGGCAAAATAAAATACAAATAAAACGACTATTTGAGCGTGAATCGAGTGTCATTTGAGCAAATGGACTCGGAATTCGACAAAACAAGTTTCATTAGGACTGTAATGTCGAATTATAGCATGTAGTCCATTTTCGTCTGGAACAGAGTTTGTATGTGAGCACGGTAATCAATAAACAGCGTTTAGAATTGCGATAGACACGAATAAAATATCATTAGTCACATCAACTTAAATTAAATATTATTTTCCCTAACTTTTCCACTCTATATAAACTACCCCCAGCCAGAACCCTAATGCTCAAATCATTCATTTACATACAATTTTGCAAATAAGTCCTCGTTTATAAAATAATTTATATCTTTAAATCTGGAATGAATCGGCATGGGTCATCTGAAGGAAAGATGTAGATCTGGTCGAGGCCAACCTACTGTAAAAATTTGGGGTGGAACGGTGGTCTGTGGTTGCCGGAATCGGCCAAAAACCGAGAGAAACCACTTTCGTTCTTTCCTGTTTTGTAGGGGTTGTAGTCGATTTCAGAAGCTCAGACCTCTGGGAGGATAAAGAGGAGAGTTCAGGCTTTGATTTGGCACTGGTGCGGGGTACTCCAGTGGTCGGAGGTGAGAGAATCTATCAAATGAACGTGAAGCAGTTTTCTGGTCATGGTATATGGGTTTCGATCGGAAATCTTTACTTTCCGGTGGCTGGGGTGGTTATGGGCGGAGGTGGTCAGAAGGTAGGTCTTAGAGGGGAGAGAGGCGCCGATGATGGTGGTGGTGCGGATCTCTGCAGTGGTCGGTGGCGTTCGCTAAGGCTGTTCAAAGTCTTCTGGTTTCCAGGCGGTTTCTAGATTATCGGAGCCTCAGCATGGGTCGTCATATATGGCGTAGGTGCTGGTTGGAGTCGGGGTCAGGGTAAAAGGTCGGGGCAAGGTGCATATTACCTGAGACGGCGCCGGAAGTGGATTTTTGGATGTCCAGTTTGTGATTAACGATGGCCATCAGGGTTCTGGAATTCAATTTAGGAAGACAGTCGCGATTTGGTTTAAGGAAGGGGAGAAAACGCATTCTCCACTATCTGACGTGGATTAGCAGGATAATCCGGTAACTAGGGATTTAAATTAATTAATTAATATTGTTTAAGATGGTTAATTTATATAATCTTATGATTACTGTAACTTTTACATACGATAGCGAAATCTGATGAAACAGGATCCGTCGGGATCGCAGAGACGAGCTCTAGATGATGGTGCTGACTGGGAATCGATTGGACGCTGTTGGATTCAGTTAATTTTAAACGCTCGTTTAAAATCAAATGAAATAAAAATGTCAACCGTATTTAAGGGTGAGTTAACTCTCACACTTTTCTGGACTGCTATGATGTGATAAATCCATATAAAAATACAAATTGGTTGATTGGACGCTTTGGTTGCTTATGGTTGATGTAATGGTTGTTGTTAATTATGTTATCATCACTAATTAATTTATTTAAAATTATCTACTGTCATGAAACGGTATAATAACCTGTGGTGGAGGGAAGAACAGATTGGAGGGATCCGATTGGATTCCTCAAAATATTTTGTATATTGTTTATCTTTATGTTGTTTATCCAGGAACTAATTGAACCCCCAATTGACATTAAACCTCGTTCAGATAGTGATGGTTGAATGGATGTTAATCATTATTGTGCTTTTAAATCAATCGACGGTATTGATTAAGTGGTTGGTAGTGAGGGCATAAAATTTATTGTTTAAGATGTTCTACCGTCGGGTAAATTAACGTAATATTTAGTAATAAATTTATTTTTATAACTTATTTGAAGTTTTAAATTTATTTTATACAAGTCAATTAAAATGGGAATCTTATAAATATATGTATAGCTAAATAATGTCTTTCAAATAGGGTCATTAAATGTTTTATATGACATATTCTTATGTCATGTTCTGAATGGAAAATATGAAACTAACATACAAGCTAGAAATGATGGGATAATTGTTTTATAAACAATTAAGTGATGGTTTAAATTAATTAAGTTATTTAAATAATTTAAGAGGGAAATGGGAAATCAGTTGACAGTTAACTGATATGTACGGTTGGTAAAAATCAACTGTTCTAAGTGATAATCGATAATTTGATTTAAATAAATCAAATGAAGAATTTCCTGAATATTCGATGATTTTAACGAATGGTGTTAATAGTTAGTCAATCTTCGATTAACTATTTTTTAAAGTAATTATCGAACTGCTTGGTGTTAATAAAGTTATTATTTAATGGGCTTTTTAAAATGATAATTATTCTATTTTGTAGTTAATACCAAAGTTAACTATTTTTATATAGTTAATATTCAATTTAATTATTATTTTAATTAATAATAATTAAAGTGAATACGTTTAATTGAATTTAATTAAAAAGTGATCAGGAGGCGATAAGATTTGATTAAGGCCTAGTACGAGTTTTATAAAAGGATATTGTTGTAAATTCCAGAATTTGATAAACATAAGTTATAAAAGACTCTCGAGCTAAGTTAATATTGGAAATAAACGATGGCTTTTAATTGGAAATAAAGAGAGAAGTAACTAAGGGGTGATAGGGTTTGATCAAAACCTAATAAGTGTTTTATACAAGGATTAAAATCCGAGTTTACAGACAGTTTGTAAAAATAATTTTTAAGCTAAATGCGGGGATAGAGACAAGGTTTATTAAGTAGAAATGGAAGTGTTTATAATAGTATGGTTCGATGGATTCATGCAAAAAGAATATTGGTTTGTTTAATAACGTAAGTGGAGAGATTATAAGGAATTGCAAATATATGATATGGTTTATAAAAATCATATTAAATTCGAATGGTAAATAAGATTGGAAAGCTTACTTAATGAATTAAAAAGATTTAACTTGTGAAGTAGGTTTTCAGATAGAAGGAAATCGTTTATGGAACCATAATAAATGGAAATGGAAATGGAATAACAGATGTTTGAGTGGCAAACTTCTATTATCTTAAGATAAGAGCGTCGTCGGTCAAGGTCTGAGAGGTAATTAGAATACCCCAACTTGAACGGCTTCACTATTATCGAGAGATAGTATTAGTTGTAATGGGTTGGAAAGCGATTATTGAGTTAACGATGATTTATTAAATTTATCACTTATTTAAATAACCTTTTAAAATGAATTATCTATGCTTTTAGTTAATCAGAAAGATAAACACTTTTATTCAATAATAAATATATCAAGTGCCTTACAATTGTAATTCTTTTTAAATGAAATAAAAGTATGGATTGGTTTAGTATGGTAAGGATTTGAAGTTAATTCAAATTATATAAACAAAGTTGATAAAATGGGTTTTAACCAAGATGATGATTCTAAAAATAGCGTTCACCTAAGAGCTGAATTAAGCGAAATGTTTTAATTGAAATAAGGGAAGGATTTTGGTAATTAAACCAAGCCGTTGTTTAAATAGAAATATAATGATATTACTAATAATAAAGGAAACAGAAGAGGGTTTATAAACTATGGTGATATTTTCAAATATATGAAAGTACGAAAGGGTTTTGAGAATGCAAACGATGTCCAAAATAAAAAGATGATACAAGATGCTTTATGAATATAGTAATGTTCCCTGACTAAGGATAAACAAATGAGGTTTGATAAATTCGTTATTCCAAAGAATGTATGAATTACTACTTTTAAAGTAATGAACTGGAAAAGTGTAACGACCCAGAAAATCTGAACCAATTTAAAATTTTTAAATTGGCTAAAATAATGGATTTTAAATATTTTAAATAATGGAGATGAAAACTGAGTTGAATCGACATTTGAAAACGAATATAATTAATTATAATTATATATAGAATTGAAAATAGTGCGGTAGTTCGATAATTCGATTTCAAACTTCAATTGAATATACCGGGTGCAAAACAATCCAGATTTTAGTGAAACCAAAAATATTTATATCTGTTAGTGAATATCTTTCTAACGAATCCGACCAATCGAAATTTGATAGCGGGAATCAAAAGATATGTCCAGTTGAAAATTCTGAATAGTCGCTATGGAATTCAGGCCCTTAAAAATGGACATTTTGCAAATGACCTCGGATTTCGACGAAACCACTTTTGTTGGATCCGCAGTGTCAAGTTATTGCTAGGTTTCAAATTTCATAATTTTTCGAATCAATATGTGAGCGTGGCAAAGGAAAACGCGTTTGACCGATTTCAGTTGATTTTAATCGACTGGAAATTGGCCATTTTTCCAACGGCCTCAGAATTCGACGAAACTAGTTTTGTTAGGACCGTATCGTCAATACGAAGCTAGAAAATATTTTTCGAGAATTTTTCTAGTTAGTATGTGGCCCCAGTAATTTGAAATGTACGTTTAAAATTCAATATAATGATTTAAATGAAAATTCAAAAGGAAACTGATTGTAACAATCAAATCGGCTTGCGATACATATCCCATTGTGTTCGGAATGGGGGTAAAACGCTATGGACGACAGGCGGTGGGCCTCGTTTCGAGGTCGTATGTAAAAGTCAACCTTTTTGCAAAAATAAATAATTAAATAATAAATATAAAAAATATAATCTCCCCCTTTTTCCTTCTGCTTGCCCCCCCCCCCCCCCCCGTTCATTATAATTTCAAACGGAAAAGAAAGAAAAAGAAAAAACCTAGGACTATCGAGCAGCCGCCCTCCCCCTCAGGCGAACGCCGCCGAAGACAAGCCATCGCCCCCCTCCATCGATCGAAGAGCCGAAGCCCTCGAGCCCCCCCCCCCCCCCCCCCCCCCGTCGAATCAAAGCGCGAGTCCCCCTCGAAGCCGCCGACCCTGACATCGAGCAGCCCCCCTACCTCGACGCGACGCCTCCCCGACTGCCGCCAAGAGCAGCAGCAGCCCTCCCCTCGCCGTAAGTTTTTTTATATTATTTTATTCGTATTTTATATAAACAGAAAGGTTTATAAACTGATTTTAAAAGCATAATAAAAACTGATTTTTATATAAAATTAAAACTGGTTTTTTTATTTAGTAACAAAACTGATTTTGTTTTAAAAAGAAAAAAAAAACTGATTTTTGTTTTAAAAGTAAAAACTGAATTTATAAAGTTATAAAAACTGAAAATTTAAGTAGGTTTAAAACTGAATTGATTTTTTTTAAAAGGATTAAAAACAGTTTTTCTAAAAGGTTTAAAAACTGAATTTTAAAACTGATTTTTATTAAAAGATAAAAACTGATTTTATAAAAAGATAAAAACTGAATTTTATAAAAGGAATTAAAACTGATTTGGTTTTTAAAAATTAAAAACTGATTTTATTTTAGATAAGTAAAAACTGATTTGGTTTTTAAAAATTAAGAACTGATTTTATAAAAAGAGTAAAAACTGATTTTGATTTTTAAAAGGTATTGAAAACTGATTTCTTTAGAAAGAAAAATCATATTTTTATATATTGAAAGTCGAAGTAAAAATCATATTTTTATATATTGAATAGCATCGTAAAAATTCGATTTTTACATATGTAGAGAATACAGGCAACGAAGCGACAAAAAGGCGAAGATTTCTCTAAAGGAAGTGTCGTGAAGTTGGATAGCTATTGGTGAATTTCTGATTTAAAAATATATATATGTGTTGAAAATGAAAGTGAATTGCTATATATAATATATATATATATATACGCCTCCTCGTCCACAAACCATGGACGATATTTATTGGTTGAAATTGTGGTGAAAATTGAATGATTGTTTGGGATTGTTTGTGATTGATATTGGTTGATTGCGGTTGAAAAATACCCATTTGTGGTTGAAAAATATTTGGTTGAAACCACATAGGATTAGTTTGTGGAAATGAAATAAATATATACATGCCGCCTGCGTGCGAACTAGATGCATGATCCCCATTGTCAAAAACCGCGAGGTTTTAAGGTAGAGCGAGGAGCCGTACTAGGGACGGTGCCGGTGTAACTACCCTGCCGTTATGCTGCCGAAATTTTGAATAATATTTGTGTGTTTGAATTATTTTCATATGCTTAAACTATATTTATTCATTGTATAGAAAACATTCATGTGTTGAATTGATATTCATTCGTTGTTTAGAAATTCATGTGTTGAATGGAATTCATATTTTGAAATAAATTGTTCGATAATAAAAATCACATTTTTATCTATATATAAAAACTATTGAAAACATTCATGTGTTGAATTGATATTCATTCGTTGTTTAGAAATTCATGTGTTGAATGGAATTCATATTTTGAAATAAATTGTTCGATAATAAAAATCACATTTTTATCTATATATAAAAACTATTGAAAACATTCATGTGTTGAATTGATATTCATTCGTTGTTTAGAAATTCATGTGTTGAATGGAATTCATATTTTGAAATAAATTGTTCGATAATAAAAATCACATTTTTATCTATATATAAAAACTATTGAAAACATTCATGTGTTGAATTGATATTCATTCGTTGTTTAGAAATTCATGTGTTGAATGGAATTCATATTTTAAAATAAATTGTTCGATAATAAAAATCACATTTTTATCTATATATAAAAACTATTGAAAACATTCATGTGTTGAATTGATATTCATTCGTTGTTTAGAAATTCATGTGTTGAATGGAATTCATATTTTAAAATAAATTGTTCGATAATAAAAATCACATTTTTATCTATATATAAAAACTATTGAAAACATTCATGTGTTGAATTGATATTCATTCGTTGTTTAGAAATTCATGTGTTGAATGGTATTCATATTTTGAAATAAATTGTTTTATGATAAAAATCCCATTTTTATCACCAACTTGAACTATATAGAAAAATAGTGTTTTGAAATGAATTGTTTTACAATAAAAATCACATTTTTATTGTATGCATAAATCGTTGAAATGTGAAGTGTTAAAAATAGCCACTTGTTCAAAATAAACATATATGAGATGAAATATTCATTAATTAGCTAATGAAATGATTTGCACCTATTTATAACATTAGAATGAATGGAGTTTTTAAACCAAATAGAAATCAAATGTGAAGTCGAATAGAAATTGATAAATGATAAGAACTGTATATGTATGTGCTTGCAATATTCATTGAACAGGTTATAGCAAAGGGGCTAGAGAAGAGGAATAAAATTTTGTGCCCGACAAATAGGTACACATTTACTGATTTGTTTGGGTGATGATTTTGAGCCTGTTGGCTAGCCGCTTGGCTTTTTCTTTTTCTTTTTGAGATTAGAAGGACCGGGAACGCTATTTGCGATTTCCCGATGCTCCCGGTGCAGGGGAGGTTATGGCGAAATTTTTCCAAAATTTAAGGTGTTAGAAAAATATTTGAAGTGAAAACGATATTGAAATTGTTGAATGAACTATATTTATATAAATATATAAATATAAATAAAATTAAAACGAAACGAAGCCGTGCAGTTCGTATTTTGAAACCGTGATTTCAAACGACTAGTGCGGGAAATCCGACCATTGGATTTTCCCGAAACCTCAACCGTCGGGTTCGCCTTGGAATAATCTTTCCAACGGCACCAACCTTTTAGAAATCCAACGGTTGGATTGTCTGGAATGTTTAATTCAAATCTGAAGAAAAACAGCGCCAGAAACGATTATATTTATTTATATATATAAATATAATTATATTTAATCGAATAACGACGCTGCAGTTCGTATTTTGAAATCGAAACTTCAAACGATTGTACCGGGAGATCCGACCGTCGGATTTTCCCGAAACTGGAACCGTTGGATTCGTTTCGAAAAGACCTTTCTAATGATGTAAATTTTGTGAAGATCCAACGGTTAGATTTTCAGATATGTGTAAATCAAATCTGAAGAAAAACAGCGCCACGGCCGCCTTATGGCCCGAAGCGTCGTTTTGAATAGAATGGCTATTTTAAAATAAATAAAAATAGCGATAAATAGTTATAAAATATCATAAGCGATATGGAACGGGAAATCGGGTCGTCACACCGTGGTATCAGAGCTTTGGTTAAGCTTAGTTCTGGAATATAACATTTGAACGAACTCGTCAGAAATAGAACCAGTAGTGTTCTAGGACGGGTAACTCTATACAGATAGGATCAGTAATATCCTAGTATGAGTAAAACAGAATGAAATTACACCCCAGTAGACACATTTACATTAAAGTATGTGTTTCTATATTTTAAAATACCTTTTCTGTGACCTGACACTTGATCTGCCATTTGCAGAAGTACTAGGAAATGAGTGACAGGAACAGAAGAAGTAATCGTATGGCTCGACCAGCTAATGAGCCAGTTGTGCTCCCGCAGCCAGAATCCAATATAGAAGTTCTATTCAAGAGATTTCGAAATCTTGGTGGATCGCCATTCTTAGGCAAGGAGCCCATTATGGAAACACAAGCTTGGATTCGTTCTGCAGAGAAAATATTTGAGGGTTTAAAACTGAGAGACGATCAGAAAAGATTACTGGCGTCTTGGGCGCTAAAAGAAGAAGCTTTGTTTTGGTGGGATTCAATTATTAAAAATAATCCAGAAGGTGATATCACCTGGGACAGATTCAAAGTGATTTTCTTAGAAAGATTTACCCCTCCCGAAGCGACCGAACGGCTATGCGATGAATTTTCTTATCTGATACAAGGAGATATGACCATTCCCGAATATCATAAGAAATTCAATGAACTTTCTCACTTTGCTCCTCATCTAATTCAAAATCCGAAGAGGAAGAATATGAGATTTATTCACGGGCTTCAAAGGAAATACCAGAATAAAGTATTGGGGCATGTGAAGCTTCCTTTTTCAGAAATGATTTATATGGCTTATCAATATGAAGACCTCCATATGAAAGGCATGTTGCGAGACGAAGAAGAAATCAGCTCTAGCAGCAAAAGGAAATTTGAGGCTGATAGCCCAGAGACAAGTGAGCAGCCTGAGGCTAGTACGAAGGCTGAAGTCAAAAAGAGGCCTAAGATCAATCAGAAAAGGGTAAAGGCAGTCGTATGTCTAAAGTGCAATCAGCAAGGGCATTCGATGAGAAATTGTAGATCTTCGAACAGACGAAAGGGTGATGGGTCTAAATCCGGGATGAATCTTCAAGAAAATAGTAAATGCAATCTCTGCCATCAGGCTGGTCACGTAAAGCAAGATTGCTGGCAGTTGAAAAAGACTGAAATAGTTCAAGTGAATGAAGTGGCAGAAACTTCTGAGCCCTCAGCTATTCAGGAAAGGCCAGATGTTTTAGAAGGCACGCTAACTGTCAAAGACATCCCAGTTAAAGTACTGTTTGACACAGGCGCGTCACGAAGCTTCATTGCAAAGGATGCAGCTAGGAAACTGGATTGGAATTTGAAAAAGCTTAAGGAACCAATGACTGTCCAGAATCCGGTTGGGGGTTCCATTGATCTCAGTTGGATTTGTGGAGTGCCGGTTTCTTTCTCTCGTTATCGGTTTCCTACCATCGCGGTCGTCATGAATTTCAAAGAGTTTGATCTTATCTTGGGGTTAGACTGGTTGACCAAATATGAAGCTGAAGTCAAATGCGCCGAGAGAGTCATAAAGGCGAAGATTAAATCAGGTGATTATATAACCATTCCCTGTGAAGGTCAGAATGCTAATAGAAAAGACTTCTGGGCAGCTTTGAATGTTTCTCCAGCCCAAATTGAAAATATTCCTGAAGTCACAGAGAATATTCCCGACCTCATCAAAGATATCCCTGTCGTCAAGAACTATGCGGATGTGTTCGAGGAAGTTGTTCGCTTACCTCCGCAGAGAGAAATAGATTTCAAGATTGCTTTAGTTCCCAATGCAAGGCCGGTAGTTCACGCTATTCGAAGAATGTCCTTGAAAGAGAAGGAGGAATTGGACAATCAAACACGACAGCTGGTATGGAAAGGTCTGATCAGGCCTAGTTTCTCTGATTGGGGTGCAGCAGTGGTATTTGTCCCAAAATCTGACGGTACTCTACGGCTATGTGTGGATTATCGCGATTTAAACAAGCAGACTGTAAAGAACAAATATCCATTGCCGCGGATTGATGATTTGTTGGATCGATTAAATGGAGCACAAGTATTTTCACGAATGGACCTAGCTACAGGTTTCCATCAACTTCGAATTGCCGAAGAGTGTGTTCCAATGACAGCGTTCAGAGGTCCCGACCTATTCTACGAGTGGTTAGTAATGCCGTTCGGCTTATGTAACGCTCCAGCTTACTTCGTCGATCTGATGAACAGAGTATTCAGAGGGGTTTTGAATAAATTTGTTCTGGTTTTTATTGATGATATTCTAATCTTCTCTAAATCAAAGGCCGAACATGAAAAGCATCTGGAACAAGTGTTAGAAATTCTGAGACGGAATGTATTGAAAGCCAAGTTTTCCAAATGTATATTCTGGCAAGATGAAGTGAAATTTCTGGGCCATGTCGTATCGAAAGATGGAATCGCTGTGGATCCAAGCAAAATCACAGCTATTCAGAATTGGAAACAGCCCAGTACTCCCACTGAAGTCCGCAGTTTTCTCGGATTGGCTAGCTATTACCGGAAGTTCGTTAAAGACTTTTCGAAGATATCTGGCCACTTAACGAAACTTACAAAGAAGCATTCTAAGTTCAAATGGACTCAAGAAAGTGAGGAGGCTTTCGAAGAGCTAAAGTTGAGATTAACAACAGCCCCAGTGTTAACCATCATCGATGGCAACCAAGATCTAAAAGTCTGGACTGATGCGTCTAGAGAAGGCCTTGGAGCAGTATTAATGCAAAGAGGCCAAGTAATTGCTTATGCTAGCCGTCAACTGAAGCCACACGAGAAAAACTACGTAACTCATGATCTTGATTTATTGGCTATCATATTCTCTTTGAAAATCTGGAGACACTATCTTCTGGGCGAGAGGTTTGAACTGTTTACAGATCACCAGTCGTTAAAGTATCTGTTCACTCAGAAAGACCTGAACTTGAGGCAGCAACGTTGGCTGGAGTTTCTTGCAGCATATGACTTTGAAATTATATACACTCCAGGAAAAGCCAATGTCGTGGCTGATGCGTTAAGCAGAAAGAACGTAATGATCGCCAGCTTTATTATCACAACTTCCTTGATTGAAAAAATATCTATTCTTCAGAAGGAGGATAACTTTATAAAAGATAGGATCAAAAGGATTCGGAAAGGCGAACCCTCGTGTTTTCAAATAGATAACGACGAGACCTTGAGGTTAAAAGGAAGGATTTGTGTTCCTGACGTTCCTGAGCTAAAAAGGGAAGTGTTAGACGAGTGTCACAAGTCCAAGCTGAGTATCCATCCTGGTGTGGCCAAAATGTATAACGATCTCAAAAGAACTTTCTGGTGGAAGGCTATGAAAAGAGACGTTTCGATATATGTTAGTCGATGCCCTACTTGCTAGCTAGTTAAAAGCGACCAACAGAAATTGGCTGGACTATTGCAACCACTAGAAGTTCCTGGCTGGAAGTGGGAACATATTTCTATGGATTTCATTGATGGTCTGCCCAGGACCAGAAAAGGAAATGACAGTATTTGGGTGATCGTAGATCGTTTCACAAAGACCGCCCATTTCATACCTGTCAAATCAAATAGAACTGCTCAGAGTCTGGCGCAGATTTACTTCAGGGAAATAGTTAGACTGCACGGAGTGCCGCTCAGTATAGTAAGTGATAGAGATACAATATTCACTAGCAAATTCTGGGAAGCATTTCAAGTCGAGCTAGGAACGAAGTTAAACTTGAGCACCGCTTATCATCCTCAGACAGATGGTCAGACTGAGAGGGTGAATCGCATTTTAGAAGATCTATTGCGGGCTTGTGTTATAGATTTCGGTGGATCATGGGAAGACCATCTGCATTTGGCTGAATTCTCTTATAACAACAGCTACCAGGCGAGTCTGACAATGTCGCCATTCGAAGCATTGTATGGTAGACCGTGCCGATCTCCTGCTTGTTGGGTCGAGCCTGGAAATAGACTTGTGTTAGGGCCTGATATGATTCGAGAAGCTGCCGACAAAGTCGATTTTATTAAGAAGCGATTACTCGCCGCTCAAAGCCGACAAAAGAGCTATGCCGATAAAAGAAGAAGAGATATATCCTTCGAAGTTGGCGACTATGTATATTTGAAAGTATCGCCGATGAGAGGAGTTATCCGGTTCGGTAAAACTGGAAAGTTAGCGCCCAAATTTATTGGTCCGTTTCCTATTCTGGAACGGATTGGGACTCTCGCTTATAGGGTCAAACTGCCTGATTGGTTGCCTGGAGTTCATGATGTATTTCATATATCTCAACTTCGAAAGCACGTTCATGATCCAGACTTGATCGTGGAAGAAGCAGCTCAGCAGGATATTGAAATTACTCCAGAATTAGCTGTGAGGCGAGAGCCGCTAAAGATCATCGGCAAAGAAACCAAAGAGCTGAGAAACAAGAAGGTTCACTTAGTCAAAGTGCAATGGAGTGGAGATCCGCGAGATTGTACTTGGGAAACTGAGGAGAGCATTCAGAAAGCTTATCCTAGATGCCGAGTAGATATCTCTGATTGACTCTGGTGCGACGTACATTTACCCTACTTTGCACTACCATTCAATTCTCTATTCTGTTGTTATTTCCTTTTCATAGATGTGCACTTTTAATTATATAGTCTGAAAGACTTTTAAAGGGTATAGGGTTTAATTAGTATATTTTAGAAAAGTTAGACGCAAATTGATTGGTTGTGTTGTATGATTATGGATTTATCAAACCACTTTCGACTTTATTCCTTTTCGGGGACGAAAAGTTTTAAGTGGGGGAGATTGTAACGACCCAGAAAATCTGAACCAATTTAAAATTTTTAAATTGGCTAAAATAATGGATTTTAAATATTTAAAATAAATATTTTAAATAATGGAGATGAAAACTGAGTTGAATCGACATTTGAAAACGAATATAATTAATTATAATTATATATAGAATTGAAAATAGTGCGGTAGTTCGATAATTCGATTTCAAACTTCAATTGAATATACCGGGTGCAAAACAATCCAGATTTTAGTGAAACCAAAAATATTTATATCTGTTAGTGAATATCTTTCTAACGAATCCGACCAATCGAAATTTGATAGCGGGAATCAAAAGATATGTCCAGTTGAAAATTCTGAATAGTCGCTATGGAATTCAGGCCCTTAAAAATGGACATTTTGCAAATGACCTCGGATTTCGACGAAACCACTTTTGTTGGATCCGCAGTGTCAAGTTATTGCTAGGTTTCAAATTTCATAATTTTTCGAATCAATATGTGAGCGTGGCAAAGGAAAACGCGTTTGACCGATTTCAGTTGATTTTAATCGACTGGAAATTGGCCATTTTTCCAACGGCCTCAGAATTCGACGAAACTAGTTTTGTTAGGACCGTATCGTCAATACGAAGCTAGAAAATATTTTTCGAGAATTTTTCTAGTTAGTATGTGGCCCCAGTAATTTGAAATGTACGTTTAAAATTCAATATAATGATTTAAATGAAAATTCAAAAGGAAACTGATTGTAACAATCAAATCGGCTTGCGATACATATCCCATTGTGTTCGGAATGGGGGTAAAACGCTATGGACGACAGGCGGTCGGCCTCGTTTCGAGGTCGTATGTAAAAGTCAACCTTTTTGCAAAAATAAATAATTAAATAATAAATATAAAAAAATATAATCTCCCCCTTTTTCCTTCTGCTTGCCCCCCCCCCCCCCCCGTTCATTATAATTTCAAACGGAAAAGAAAGAAAAAAAAAACCCTAGGACTATCGAGCAGCCGCCCTCCCCCTCAGGCGAACGCCGCCGAAGACAAGCCATCGCCCCCCTCCATCGATCGAAGAGCCGAAGCCCTCGAGCCCCCCCCCCCCCCGTCGAATCAAAGCGCGAGTCCCCCTCGAAGCCGCCGACCCTGACATCGAGCAGTCCCCCTACCTCGACGCGACGCCTCCCCGACTGCCGCCAAGAGCAGCAGCAGCCCTCCCCTCGCCGTAAGTTTTTTTATATTATTTTATTCGTATTTTATATAAACAGAAAGGTTTATAAACTGATTTTAAAAGCATAATAAAAACTGATTTTTATATAAAATTAAAACTGGTTTTTTTATTTAGTAACAAAACTGATTTTGTTTTAAAAAGAAAAAAAAACTGATTTTTGTTTTAAAAGTAAAAACTGAATTTATAAAGTTATAAAAACTGAAAATTTAAGTAGGTTTAAAACTGAATTGATTTTTTTTAAAAGGATTAAAAACAGTTTTTCTAAAAGGTTTAAAAACTGAATTTTAAAACTGATTTTTATTAAAAGATAAAAACTGATTTTATAAAAAGATAAAAACTGAATTTTATAAAAGGAATTAAAACTGATTTGGTTTTTAAAAATTAAAAACTGATTTTATTTTAGATAAGTAAAAACTGATTTGGTTTTTAAAAATTAAGAACTGATTTTATAAAAAGAGTAAAAACTGATTTTGATTTTTAAAAGGTATTGAAAACTGATTTCTTTAGAAAGAAAAATCATATTTTTATATATTGAAAGTCGAAGTAAAAATCATATTTTTATATATTGAATAGCATCGTAAAAATTCGATTTTTACATATGTAGAGAATACAGGCAACGAAGCGACAAAAAGGCGAAGATTTCTCTAAAGGAAGTGTCGTGAAGTTGGATAGCTATTGGTGAGATTTCTGATTTAAAAATATATATATGTGTTGAAAATGAAAGTTAATTGCTATATATATATATATATATATATATATATATATATATATATATACGCCCCCTCGTCCACAAACCATGGACGATATTTATTGGTTGAAATTGTGGTGAAAATTGAATGATTGTTTGGGATTGTTTGGGATTGATATTGGTTGATTGCGGTTGAAAAATACCCATTTGTGGTTGAAAAATATTTGGTTGAAACCACATAGGATTAGTTTGTGGAAATGAAATAAATATATACATGCCGCCTGCGTGCGAACTAGATGCATGATCCCCATTGTCAAAAACCGCGAGGTTTTAAGGTAGAGCGAGGAGCCGTACTAGGGACGGTGCCGGTGTAACTACCCTGCCGTTATGCTGCCGAAATTTTGAATAATATTTGTGTGTTTGAATTATTTTCATATGCTTAAACTATATTTATTCATTGTATAGAAAACATTCATGTGTTGAATTGATATTCATTCGTTGTTTAGAAATTCATGTGTTGAATGGAATTCATATTTTGAAATAAATTGTTCGATAATAAAAATCACATTTTTATCTATATATAAAAACTATTGAAAACATTCATGTGTTGAATTGATATTCATTCGTTGTTTAGAAATTCATGTGTTGAATGGAATTCATATTTTGAAATAAATTGTTCGATAATAAAAATCACATTTTTATCTATATATAAAAACTATTGAAAACATTCATGTGTTGAATTGATATTCATTCTTTGTTTAGAAATTCATGTGTTGAATGGAATTCATATTTTGAAATAAATTGTTCGATAATAAAAATCACATTTTTATCTATATATAAAAACTATTGAAAACATTCATGTGTTGAATTGATATTCATTCGTTGTTTAGAAATTCATGTGTTGAATGGAATTCATATTTTGAAATAAATTGTTCGATAATAAAAATCACATTTTTATCTATATATAAAAACTATTGAAAACATTCATGTGTTGAATTGATATTCATTCGTTGTTTAGAAATTCATGTGTTGAATGGAATTCATATTTTAAAATAAATTGTTCGATAATAAAAATCACATTTTTATCTATATATAAAAACTATTGAAAACATTCATGTGTTGAATTGATATTCATTCGTTGTTTAGAAATTCATGTGTTGAATGGTATTCATATTTTGAAATAAATTGTTTTATGATAAAAATCCCATTTTTATCACCAACTTGAACTATATAGAAAAATAGTGTTTTGAAATGAATTGTTTTACAATAAAAATCACATTTTTATTGTATGCATAAATCGTTGAAATGTGAAGTGTTAAAAATAGCCACTTATTCAAAATAAACATATATGAGATGAAATATTCATTAATTAGCTAATGAAATGATTTGCACCTATTTATAACATTAGAATGAATGGAGTTTTTAAACCAAATAGAAATCAAATGTGAAGTCGAATAGAAATTGATAAATGATAAGAACTGTATATGTATGTGCATGCAATATTCATTGAACAGGTTATAGCAAAGGGGCTAGAGAAGAGGAATAAAATTTTGTGCCCGACAAATAGGTACACATTTACTGATTTGTTTGGGTGATGATTTTGAGCCTGTTGGCTAGCCGCTTGGCTTTTTCTTTTTCTTTTTGAGATTAGAAGGACCGGGAACGCTATTTGCGATTTCCCGATGCTCCCGGTGCAGGGGAGGTTATGGCGAAATTTTTCCAAAATTTAAGGTGTTAGAAAAATATTTGAAGTGAAAACGATATTGAAATTGTTGAATGAACTATATTTATATAAATATATAAATATAAATAAAATTAAAACGAAACGAAGCCGTGCAGTTCGTATTTTGAAACCGTGATTTCAAACGACTAGTGCGGGAAATCCGACCATTGGATTTTCCCGAAACCTCAACCGTCGGGTTCGCCTTGGAATAATCTTTCCAACGGCACCAACCTTTTAGAAATCCAACGGTTGGATTGTCTGGAATGTTTAATTCAAATCTGAAGAAAAACAGCGCCAGAAACGATTATATTTATTTATATATATAAATATAATTATATTTAATCGAATAACGACGCTGCAGTTCGTATTTTGAAATCGAAACTTCAAACGATTGTACCGGGAGATCCGACCGTCGGATTTTCCCGAAACTGGAACCGTTGGATTCGTTTCGAAAAGACCTTTCTAATGATGTAAATTTTGTGAAGATCCAACGGTTAGATTTTCAGATATGTGTAAATCAAATCTGAAGAAAAACAGCGCCACGGCCGCCTTATGGCCCGAAGCGTCGTTTTGAATAGAATGGCTATTTTAAAATAAATAAAAATAGCGATAAATAGTTATAAAATATCATAAGCGATATGGAACGGGAAATCGGGTCGTCACAAAAAGTTTTCTCGAGATAGAATGTAACACCCCGTAATTCTGTAACATTAAGTTTCACAAATTAAAGTATAATTAAATCTTAGAAGAAGAATCAAGGGAAACGGGTTGCGCCATTGCGTTCGTCTTGAAATTCTGCTTGGAAACGAGTCCGAGTTTTCGAGAAACGGAGTCCGTATGAGGAGGATATGACCCTCCGAAGTTTCAGAAATTTTCAGGATAAAAAACAGCTCAAGATTCGAATTCAAATTTCGAATTCAAAACCCAGAACAGGCCAGGCGGGAAATTTCCCGCCCAGGACCATGTCGACCTGGGGGTCGACCATAGTGTCGACCTCCCAGGGACCAGGTCGACCATAGTGTCGACCTAAGGGTCGACCTGGTGCTGAAACCCAGTTTTGAGCCTGGGTTCATTCTGATGTTTCTGGTCTCATTTTCAGTCTAGATTCGTCCGCCTAATCCTATATAAACAGCCCCCTAGCCCCATTCTCTTTACACTATTTTATACTCTCCTTTTGCTGCCTCTGGAATAATTGAAATAAATTAATTAAAATAAAACACGAAGACTGTAACGAACCAGTGAATTTTGACATCTTTAGATGTAAAGTTAATTAATGGTTTAATGTTTAAGTGAATTTTGCAACTGTAATTTGGATTTGTTACTTGGAATTTTGATTTGCGTTGAAGCACAACTTTGAATTTTGTTTGGAATATAACTCAAAACGATAAGTTACATTTGTATTTATCCATTGAGATAGTTTTTATAATAAAACATCCTGGTTGTTCGCTCAGTCTAGAAAATTTATATGGTTGCAAGCGGTAACGGCAACTGACATATTTCCATTTATATTTGAAATTTAAGGTTTATGTGCACGAAGAGAAAATACATATAAACTAAATAAATAAAGTAAATATTAGACGACATTCTAAGATGAACAATATATTCTTAACGTTTATTGTCCTGATAAATACTTTCGGGTTATGAAATGCACACAGGAGAGGGGTCACGTTAGTTTGCTCTTTTATCACTTATCCGTGTTCAACACTTAAGAAATGGCTTCATCTTTGAAATGATAAAATACTAAATTAAAATTTATTCATCTAGTCAATACACTTGTAAAATGCTTCAGCATGCAAACGACACGTTTAAGAAGGGCAGAGAAAGATTACACGCGTTGTTTTCTTCGGAGCTTCTCCCTTACTCTCTTTAGATAAGAACGGTGCCTTCCTTATAAAAATATACACAGAAGAGAAAAACGTTTATTTTTCCCCAAATGTACATTTCGGTCTTCCTCTTCCTAAATCGAGATGGCCACCGTTCGTTTGAGCGCCACTTTCTTCAACCACCGACCAGCTCTCCGCCTTTTGCTCTTGTCCGCCACCAACTCGATGTCGGAGTCCCTCAACGTCGAGCCCATCTACTCGCGAGCCCCATCTAGCTCCACTCGCGCGGTGTCGACCTTTCTACTTCGCCAGATCTCGATTGAGCACCTCCAGGACCTCGGATCCGCCGCCGCCAACTTGCCTGGGCTCCGCTGACCCGTCAGCGCTCCTCCTTTCCTCCACTTGTGAACCAAACCCAGGTTTAATAAATAAAAAAAATTGAAGAAGCATTAACGCAGCAAGATGTTGATGCACCTCCTTCTCCAATGAATTAGCACACGTCTGGCCAAGGCTGCACCTCCCCAAAACCGCACATATTCTGTAAGGATCTTTCCATCTTTTTCTATCTTCTCCTTGATGGTTGTACTCATAATTAGGCATGTATATGTTAGTAGAGGCAATATCTAGGTATGCATGTTAGTATGACATCCCTGGATTATTGTTTGGGACAACTTAGAATAGGTTCAACATGTCGAACTTGATTTCATGGTTTCACTGTACCTTTGCTCCATGGGTTGCTACGAGTTAGTCACGCGCAACTTAGCTCAATTATTTTAGTTTGTATATATGAACAAGTTAGTGTTCGAATCTATAAATTTGCCAACTTCAGGTGTTAGTATTCTAGTAAATTGTTGTTGAGATTCTATCGTATGTTGTGGCAAGTCTCAATGTTTTGTCCTAGTCATCCAGTCCTCTGTTAGTAAATATAGGATCATTTCCATGCCTTAACAAGAAATGTGTAGCTAAGTAGTATGTCCTAGGTTTTCAAAGTAAGAAGTCACTAGTTCGAGTCCCTATTGTGACTTAGTTTTGGCAAATTCACATTTTTGTTTTTGAAAAAAAAAATTGTGTCATGAACTGTGCCATTTTAATAATTTTAGATTGTTGATCTCTCCATATTATCGTTAGCATCTTCGTGCCGTCGTATTCTTCATTCACATTTCATATCTTCCGAATTGCTACGCAAGGTGAGTTTCTACTCACTCACAGACTAATATTTTTATTAAGTGAATTAAAAATTTGAAATGTTGAATGAAATGCTAGTTGCTCTAGAATTGTTTGCTTCGTGATTGTGCATGTGCGACACACACAGTTATTTCATATGACTCAACATGGATGTATATTTGATATGCTATGTTACTTTATCATCATGCAAGTCCCCCTTAGATTAGAGAAACATTACGGGTTGAAATGATACATACCCGAACCCCTTGTGTATTCGAATCATGTTGGGATGCGGGTTGAAATGATACATACCCGGGATTTGAATATTTTAAAGAACGGATTGAAATGATAAATATCTGTAGCACTTGACCATAGGATAGAAATTTTTTATGAACACCGTGGTCAAATAAAAATAATTTTTTTTTAAATTATTTTATCGATTTTTGTGAGTTGAAATTTTATGAAATCTTTATATAGCGTAAAGTAAGTAACAAAGGGTAATTTGGTTCAAATATTTACTTGGAATTTCATGAAATCCAATTTATATTAAATCAAGTTTAAAGTGATTTCACAAGTAAACACCAAGTTTAATTTATTTAAATAAATTCCTTATACCTTTATGATTCACATCTTGAATCTAATAGTATGACGATCTTTGAATTGATGTAAAGGATTTGCAAAGCTTTGATAAATATTTTCCAAACTTTTTTTTTATGTCAAATGGACATTTACCATGAGAATGCATACAGAAGATTTTGATTCATAGCTAACGCTAAAGTAGGTTTGAGAATTTATTCTACGAATGGATATGTGAATTTCAAATTAAGTAATGATTCGAGAATCGTTTTAACGATGAAGTGTTGAAATTAAACAAAATCAAGAGAATTGTGTTTAATATGAATTCTAGTAGGGAAATGATTTGAATCAGAAAAGAATGGTTTGAAATATTTGAATCTGAACCAATAAGTGAGAAGTTAGTGGGATGAGAAGTGAATGGAAGTTGAACTTGTGAAATACAGATTCGGTTTGGATTGGATCATGCTACTAAATCAAATTTCATTGTTGTACAACCAAATCTTACCTGATTACTAGATTTCAACAAAATAACTATTTAAAGTTAAACTATTTTGGCTTTTCTAAAGTTATAAATATTTTCGCAACTATTTATATCTAGTTTATACAAGTATACACACGTATATAATATTTTCAAATTTAACTATGTTAATTATGTTTCTTTTATTCAATATATGACTTACGACCATTTTAGCAATTAGAAATTTCATACTATTGATGTTATGCCATTTTACAATTATTTTCATAAGTATATTTATATATTGTTTTCAAACTTAATATATTACACTATTTATTTTTCTAGTTTAAGAATATTTTATAAATTTAAATAAATTCATGTCCAATCCAAGCTACTAAATCCGAAGAAGTAGACTGAGGATATCAGGTGAAAAAGATATTTCGAGTAAAAGTGGAATCCAAACTCGCATGGTATTGATAAGTGATTTAAAAATAAAAATTTCAAGAAATTGGAATTTGTAAAAAAGTGAAATCTAAACTCGAAGGGTTGACAAGGAATATTTGTAATGTCGGATTTGAAATCTCAACCAAATCAATAATGAATTATTTGATAAATCGGTTTTGGGGAATACTTGAGATAAATCAATTTGGTGATACTCGAAATATGATTTCAAATCTAATGACCACGGTGTGGAAAATGTAAGCGTTGGTTGTTAAAGAGATTGGAGTCGGTAAGTGGCATACTCTCTGTCAGTGCCGATGCCACTTTAACAACTGTTTATGTGATGACGTACCCGGAATGAAGCATGATGACTTGGAAGTGATTACTGGATTGAAGAAGGCGAACGATAATGAAATGGCCTTGACCTTCGGGTCATAATTGAAATGACTAAAACAGGAGCTATACCGTGACTAATTGAGGTAGCACCTTTGATCGGACACACTTCTTCGATACCATTTCTATGACTATGTTGATGATTTGGGCGCCCTTTTTGATTTATGGGAGTGTGTTCCGAGGTGGGCGGTAGTGGCTGCTATGCGTTACCACCGGTCCGGGAGTGCAACTGGTAGAATCCTACCCTGGGTATCGCCTCGAGTGCCTTGTCATATTTATCCCATATGAGCCCCATACGATTTTGATTTAGTGTTGCTTTCTATGGAGTGCCCTCTGATAACACCAGTGCGGTGAATTTACGGTACTGTATAGACTGTTGATGCTTATAAACGACGTAAGGGTAATATGGTAATCCCGCTTACGCTATTTTCATTACTTATACTTTACTGAATAGACATTACCATAATAGCGCACTATTATATAGATATTAGTTTCGCGGATCCTTAGAGGATGGAAATCCCAAACATCCTTTAAGTTATTGTACATTTCAATGGACACTTCATTTGAGTTAATTCACTTATATGAGACTGTTAGTCCTGACTCGAGTATTTTGGTTGTTTTATTTCTTGCAAAATGCCCGGGTCAGACCGTGTATTTCAGCTTGGAGATATATCTGTTAGAGCTTGAGATTTGTTGGAGATCCAGTCATCCATCTATTGTTATGCAATTACCCGCAGTTCTGTCAGTGTATTCATATATCAGTATGATTCTGCATTCAGTCTTCCGCTATATCTGTATTCACTTATGTAATATGATATGTAAATATTTAAATCTTGTTGTATAAATTTTATTTCCGCTGTGATATACTCTGTGTTCTGTGTCTGTAATTCTGTGATGATTATATTTTAACTTCATAAGCAATAACAATCTGTCGTTTTGAACGGTTCGTGTTGGTTTAATTATCGACTCGAAGCGGTCAAAAATGCCAGGTCGTTACAGTTGGTATCAGAGCTTAGGTTATACAAAGCTTAGCTTATGAAGTTGAAACACTCATTAGAGATAGAGTAGAAATACTCTAGAATGAGTGAGATTATCTTAGAATCACAACCGGGAGAGCGTATTTTGAAAATAAAAGTATTTTAATCGATTTTTAAGGGATTTTTCAATATATATATATATATATATATATATATAATTGAAATTTAGCCTTGTTTCAAAATCTATCCTCGTTTTAAAGTCCATCCCTTTTGAACTCGTCCCTTTTTGTCAAGAACTTCTCGTAGGTTGGATCTCCCCAATTCAAGTTTCGATCTTACATCGTCCCTTCTTAGAAATGTAGAATATGTCGCTTTCTGAATCTTGGACCTTGCTTAAATTTATCCTTGGTAAGTCCATTGATTTTAGCCGTTCAAGCAGCTTCTAGTTTGTGACCCAACTTAGTTCGAATCGAATTAAACTAAGACATGCGGAAAGAAGAAAGAAAAATTTAACTTGAATAACGATTAAGTATCAAACGCTTGGTTATATCAATAATTGAAATCTAATAAAAATGAGTTATATATATGGATTCTAATCCTGTTAAGGAAAATTTCATTGTCTAGAATAGGTGTGCACTCATAAATTATTAAAGTAATGTGCATATAAATAGAACTTGAAAAAAAAAATTAAAAAGTGGGAAAAGCTTTGGGATAACTATAATTCCTGATTGAGACACCGATAAACACTTGAACCATTGATAAATGTTTGGATAAAGTTTAAATAATTTATTCTCGTAAATTTAAGCAAGTTTAACAAAAAAATTATGCGCCAAATGGTGAAATGAGTTTTTGAATCCGAAAGTTGATGGAATAAACCAAATAAAATAAAGTGAGCAAATTTATATAGCCTGAATGAAAATTGAATGAGAGGATTATTATAAATAAGTTAATGGGATTTGTCAACTAAGCTACGACAAGTTGACATGGGGAAGAAAAAAAATATTTGAGTAAAATTTTGAAGAGGCGATGATGCGAGAAAAATAAACTTGGAACAAATAAATTATCTGCAAGTAAACGAATAAAACTAAATTGGAAAGCAAGAAGCTCGAACGGCGAAACTAAGAGCAAGAAAAAAAAAGAAAAAAAAACTATTTTAATATTACAAGTACGTATCGATTTAATAGAGGAAAATGTTGAGAAAATTTTCATGCTAAATCTCAACTTGTTTAATAGAATTCGATTATGTAAATTTGCGTATTTATATTTGTTCAAACAAGATTCAGAATATACTCAATCTTGCAAATTTAAGTATTCAAACTCTCAATATATTTGTCTTTCTTTTAATAGACACTGGTTTCCTTATGTATATTAGCTAAAGTGTTTGTTTCGACAAATTATTTCTATCAAATTTAGTTTAAAGTTGTATCACCGTTCGATTTGCATAAGATATGGTTTGGTAAGTTATAAATTTAATTCAAACAGCACCATACACGATTTAAACAATTTGTTAACAAATGCTGGGAAAATGAGTCTAATACAAGTTGTGAATGCCATATTTTCGACTTGTCATTTGTGCATTCTGGTGCACTTGTTTTCAATATGATGTTGCTGTTGACAAGGTAAAGATTCATGGGTTTTTTTTCTTTTGGTTCTTGTACCTTCTTCCTAAAAAAAACATATATGAGCTAAAAAGTTGGCGCATCACTATTGATTTATATCGCTATGCACCCTATCTTATACGTGCTGAAAATGTTGGAACTCGAGTGGCACTTAAACATCTTTCTACTGCTGCCGTCATGATTTATTTGCTACCTGTTTTCATGCTACATGTTTGAGCGTGAGCTGCTGTGGCACTTGTGTTTGTTAGGACCCGTTTTGCTGCCATGTTTTTGTGTCTCTAGGCTTAAACTCCATCCAGTTTTAATGACTTGACTTGACGCTAGCTGAACCATTTGGTCAAGGCAATTTTTTGTACTTGATATTCCTATACGTGACCCATTCATGCTAGTTAATATCCCTGAAATGAAGAAAAATACCAAACATAAAGAAAGAAAAACTGAAAAGAGGAAAAACGCAAAACAGAAAAAAAAAACTGAAGTGAGTTAAAACTGAAAACTGAAGGGAAAACTGAATAAAAATTTCTGCTGTCGAACAGCGAGGCCGCCTGCCGCAGCAGCACTAAAAGCTGTTGCGATGCTGAAGAAAAAAAACTGCAAAACTGAAAAGAAAAAACTGCAAGACTAAAATGAGAGAAAAAAAAAACAAACAAACTGCAAGACTGAAAAGGAAGAAGAAGGTTTGAACCGGGTAATTATAAATCTATTGAGTGATTAAGAAATTGAACAAAACACGGAGTGGATAAGAAAAATTAGTTAATGAAAGGGTGAATCAAGAAAACCAAAAGAGAATTGAATTGAAAAAAATGTAAGCGAACACAACCAGTGTGAATAATCAAATATAAGTTAACTTGATAAATGAATGAAATTTAAATAGAATGGAATGTATAAGTTGTGTAGCTTATACAAAACATGACGCAAATAAAAATGGACATTGAATGAAATTTTAACTAGATGGATGAATCGAATATACATGTAAGTATGTCAAAAGCAAACAACTTCAAAAGGAACAATTTGTGTGCAAGTAAAGGTTAAAAGTTAATAAAACGAAAAGTAAAAATAAATGGTGCATGTATGTGAAGGGAATGTAAATGTGATGTAGCATGTAAATAGAATGAGCATTTACAAAATGAATGCTAATAATGAATGAGTGCATAGATTTAACATAAATCAAAATAAAATGAATTTGTATAACATGAACGACAAAGAAATCTAATGTGAATAAAATAATAATGTATTTGTATGTAATATTTGGTTTTGTGAATGAATTTGGTTTCATGTATACTTTGTTGTTACCACAACATTCTACAACTTATGTAATTTATCATCCATGATATGCATATTAAGATTTATTCATATATGCTTGATTCTAATTAATTATGTTTTGAGTATCTTAGTAGGTGCAATGACGCGCTTTGCTTATGGAAGCTAGCTTTTGCGCCAAAAATGCTAAAATATATGCAAATTTGCTTTAAAAACGCGAAATAAGGTATGTATTTCAGTTTATATATCGCATTTGGGTTGTTTTTCTTTTGTTTCCCCTATATTGGGATGCCTCATCGTTTGAATGAGATGTATATTGATATTTGTAAATTTTCCGGGCACTCGGTACAAAGGAGATGCTGCCGAAATTTTCCGTAAATCCGGGTGTTAGAAAATTTTGAGTTTTTAAAATTCTATAACTTAATTTTCTTTCTAAATACGTTTTAAACTAAGTAAAAGTATATGTATAGCTATATATGCTATATAAGTAAATTTATGCGACGTTTCCTTTTCGAGGACGAAAAGCGCTAAGTGGGGGAGAATGTAACGAACCAGTGAATTTTGACATCTTTAGATGCAAAGTTAATTAATGGTTTAATGTTTAAGTGAATTTTGCAACTGTAATTTGGATTTGTTACTTGGAATTTTGATTTGCGTTGAAGCACAACTTTGAATTTTGTTTGGAATATAACTCAAAACGATAAGTTACATTTATATTTATCCATTGAGATAGTTTTTATAATAAAACATCCTGGTTGTTCGCTCAGTCTAGAAAATTTATATGGTTGCAAGCGGTAACGGCAACTGACATATTTCCATTTATATTTGAAATTTAAGGTTTATGTGCATGAAGAGAAAATACATATAAACTAAATAAATAAAGTAAATATTAGACGACATTCTAAGATGAACAATATATTCTTAACGTTTATTGTCCTGATAAATACTTCCGGGTTATGAAATGCACACAGGAGAGGGGTCACGTTAGTTTGCTCTTTTATCACTTATCCGTGTTCAACACTTAAGAAATGGCTTCATCTTTGAAATGATAAAATACTAAATTAAAATTTATTCATCTAGTCAATACACTTGTAAAATCCTTCAGCATGCAAACGACACGTTTAAGAAGGGCAGAGAAGGATTACACGCGTTGTTTTCTTCGGAGCTTCTCCCTTACTCTCTTTAGATAAGAACGGTGCCTTCCTTATAAAAATATACACAGAAGAGAAAAACGTTTATTTTTTCCCAAATCTACATTTCGGTCTTCCTCTTCCTAAATCGAGATGGCCACCGTTCGTTTGAGCGCCACTTTCTTCAACCACCGACGAGCTCTCCGCCTTCTGCTCTTGTCCGCCACCAACTCGATGTCGGAGTCCCTCAACGTCGAGCCCATCTACTCGCGA
Organism: Allium sativum; assembly: GCA_030737875.1. Taxonomy (NCBI): domain Eukaryota; kingdom Viridiplantae; phylum Streptophyta; class Magnoliopsida; order Asparagales; family Amaryllidaceae; genus Allium; species Allium sativum. The sequence continues at coordinate 247,491,142 of CM060924.1, forward strand.
GCCCCATCTAGCTCCACTCGCGCGGTGTCGACCTTTCTACTTCGCCAGATCTCGATTGAGCACCTCCAGGACCTCGGATCCGCCGCCGCCAACTTGTCTGAGCTCCGCTGACCCGTCAACGCTCCTCCTTTCCTCCGCTTGTGAACCAAACCCGGGTTTAATAAATAAAAAATAAAAATTGAAGAAGCATTAACGCAGCAAGATGTTGATGCACCTCCTTCTCCAATGAATTAGCACACGTCTGGCCAAGGCTGCACCTCCCCAAAACCGCACATATTCTGTAAGGATCTTTCCATCTTTTTCTATCTTCTCCTTGATGGTTGTACTCATAATTAGGCATGTATATGTTAGTAGAGGCAATATCTATGTATGCATGTTAGTATGACATCCCTGGATTATTGTTTGGGACAGCTTAGAATAGGTTCAACATGTCGAACTTGATTTCATGGTTTCACTGTACCTTTGCTCCATGGGTTGCTACGAGTTAGTCACGCGCAACTTAGCTCAATTATTTTAGTTTGTATATATGAACAAGTTAGTGTTCGAATCTATAAATTTGCCAACTTCAGGTGTTAGTATTCTAGTAAATTGTTGTTGAGATTCTATCGTATGTTGTGGCAAGTCTCAATGTTTTGTCCTAGTCATCCAGTCCTCTGTTAGTAAATATAGGATCATTTCCATGCCTTAACAAGAAATGTGTAGCTAAGTAGTATGCCCTAGGTTTTCAAAGTAAGAAGTCACTAGTTCGAGTCCCTATTGTGACTTAGTTTTGGCAAATTCACATTTTTGTTTTTGAAAAAAAAAATTGTGTCATGAACTGTGCCATTTTAATAATTTTAGGTTGTTGATCTCTCCATATTATCGTTAGCATCTTCGTGCCGTCGTATTCTTCATTCACATTTCATATCTTCCGAATTGCTACGCAAGGTGAGTTTCTACTCACTCACAGACTAATATTTTTATTAAGTGAATTAAAAATTTGAAATGTTGAATGAAATGCTAGTTGCTCTAGAATATTTTGCTTCGTGATTGTGCACGTGTGACACACACAGTTATTTCATATGACTCAACATGGATGTATATTTGATATGCTATGTTACTTTATCATCATGCAAGTCCCCCTTAGATTAGAGAAACATTACGGGTTGAAATGATACATACCCGAACCCCTTGTGTATTCGAATCATGTTGGGATGCGGGTTGAAATGATACATACCCGGGATTTGAATATTTTAAAGAACGGACTGAAATGATAAATATCTGTAGCACTTGACCATAGGATAGAAAAATTTTATGAACACCGTGGTCAAATAAAAATAATTTTTTTTTTTAAATTATTTTATCGATTTTTGTGAGTTGAAATTTTATGAAATCTTTATATAGCGTAAAGTAAGTAACAAAGGGTAATTTGGTTCAAATATTTACTTGGAATTTCATGAAATCCAATTTATATTAAATCAAGTTTAAAGTGATTTCACAAGTAAACACCAAGTTTAATTTATTTAAATAAATTCCTTATACCTTTATGATTCACATCTTGAATCTAATAGTATGACGATCTTTGAATTGATGTAAAGGATTTGCAAAGCTTTGATAAATATTTTCCAAACTTTTTTTTTATGTCAAATGGACATTTACCATGAGAATGCATACAGAAGATTTTGATTCATAGCTAACGCTAAAGTAGGTTTGAGAATTTATTCTACGAATGGATATGTGAATTTCAAATTAAGTAATGATTCGAGAATCGTTTTAACGATGAAGTGTTGAAATTAAACAAAATCAAGAGAATTGTGTTTAATATGAATTCTAGTAGGGAAATGATTTGAATCAGAAAAGAATGGTTTGAAATATTTGAATCTGAACCAATAAGTGAGAAGTTAGTGGGATGAGAAGTGAATGGAAGTTGAACTTGTGAAATACAGATTCGGTTTGGATTGGATCATGCTACTAAATCAAATTTCATTGCTGTACAACCAAATCTTACCTGATTACTAGATTTCAACAAAATAACTATTTAAAGTTAAACTATTTTGGCTATTCTAAAGTTATAAATATTTTCGCAACTATTTATACCTAGTTTATACAAGTATACACACGTATATAATATTTTCAAATTTAACTATGTTAATTATGTTTCTTTTATTCAATATACGACTTACGACCATTTTAGCAATTAGAAATTTCATACTATTGATGTTATGCCATTTTACAATTATTTTCATAAGTATATTTATATATTGTTTTCAAACTTAATATATTACACTATTTATTTTTCTAGTTTAAGAATATTTTATAAATTTAAATAAATTCATGTCCAATCCAAGCTACTAAATCCGAAGAAGTAGACTGAGGATATCAGGTGAAAAAGATATTTCGAGTAAAAGTGGAATCCAAACTCGCATGGTATTGATAAGTGATTTAAAAATAAAAATTTCAAGATATTGGAATTTGTAAAACAGTGAAATCTAAACTCGAAGGGTTGACAAGGAATATTTGTAATGTCGGATTTGAAATCTTAACCAAATCAATAATGAATTATTTGATAAATCGGTTTTGGGGAATACTTGAGATAAATCAATTTGGTGATACTCGAAATATGATTTCAAATCTAATGACCACGGTGTGGAAAATGTAAGCGTTGGTTGTTAAAGAGATCGGAGTCGGTAAGTGGCATACTCTCTGTCAGTGCCGATGCCACTTTAACAACTGTGTACGTGATGACGTACCCGGAATGAAGCATGATGACTTGGAAGTGATTACTGGATTGAAGAAGGCGAACGATAACGAAATGGCCTTGACCTTCGGGTCATAATTGAAATGACTGAAACAGGAGCTATACTGTGACTAATTGAGGTAGCACCTTTGATCGGACACACTTCTTCGATACCATTTCTATGACTATGTTGATGATTTGGGCGCCCTTTTTGATTTATGGGAGTGTGTTCCGAGGTGGGTGGTAGTGGCTGCTATGCGTTACCACCGGTCCGGGAGTGCAACTGGTAGAATCCTACCCTGGGTATTGCCTCGAGTGCCTTGTCATATTTATCCCATACGAGCCCCATACGATTTTGATTTAGTGTTGCTTTCTATGGAGTGCCCTCTGATAACACCAGTGCGGTGAATTTACGGTACTGTATAGACTGTTGATGCTTATAAACGACGTAAGGGTAATATGGTAATCCCGCTTACGCTATTTTCATTACTTATACTTTACTGAATAGACATTGCCATAATAGCGCACTATTATATAGATATTAGTTTCGCGGATCCTTAGAGGATGGAAATCCCAAACATCCTTTAAGTTATTGTACATTTCAGTGGACACTTCATTTGAGTTAATTCACTTATATGAGACTGTTAGTCCTGACTCGAGTATTTTGGTTGTTTTATTTCTTGCAAAATGCCCGGGTCAGACCGTGTATTTCAGCTTGGAGATATATCTGTTAGAGCTTGAGATTTGTTGGAGATCCAGTCATCCATCTATTGTTATGCAATTACCCGCAGTTCTGTCAGTGTATTCATATACCAGTATGATTCTGCATTCAGTCTTCCGCTATATCTGTATTCACTTATGTAATCTGATATGTAAATATTTAAATCTTGTTGTACAAATTTTATTTCCGCTGTGATATACTCTGTGTTCTGTGTCTGTAATTCTGTGATGATTATATTTTAACTTCATAAGCAATAACAATCTGTCGTTTTGAACGGTTCGTGTTGGTTTCATTATCGACTCGAAGCGGTCTAAAATGCCAGGTCGTTACAAAGACTTTTTTGAAGACTACGGCTAGGAATTGCATATTGGAGATTCAAATAAAGTTAAAGCTTCAAGAAAGGAGGCAAAAGCTAATTCAACGGCTTCGAGCAACGTCACGCAAATCATAGCAAATCACCTCAACGTTATCTTATTATTCTTTTCTTAAACCGATCAATGTAAGTCAGTTACTTTTTAGATTTGAACTCTAGATCTATTTGTGACATGTAATTAAATGGATGTGAGAATATTTCTGATCCTTTTCGTTTGAATCTATGCTTGTATATGCCTTTGGATCTGATTCAGGATTATTGTGGTTGATTACCATAAGACTATGCCTATGACTATGAACATAAGACTATGCCTATGACTATGAACATAAGACCATTACCTACGACCATGATTCATGACTATGAGATTATTGGCTATGATTATGAACATAAGACTATTGTCTATGACCATGGCTTTGAAATTATTACAGTTAATTGCCTATGACTATTTAGGATAATTGCCTAGGACTATTTTGGTTAATTATCCATGACTATTATGGTTAATCGTCTATGATTCATAACTATGAGATTTCTACCTATGACCATGACTAAGACTATTATGGTTCATTGTTTATGACCATAACACTGTAGTTACAAACCATGTTGTACACCGAACTGGCATTTTGTTGGATCTCATACCTAGGGTGTGACATGTTTAGTTTATTCCTATTCACTATTATGTACACCAAAACCATTGGATCCATTATCCTTGTATTTGGCTCGTTTTTGTATGCATATTCTTTTATGTAAAATCTCATGTTTATCCTCTATTCCCTTTTTATTTCATTTCATAAGTATTTAGAAAACTTGTGAAATCATGGTATACGTATGTTATGAATGCGGGGTTATTTGGGTATAACATGAAATCTATATTATTTGGCATAATTTAGAGCATGTATTATAACATAACTATTAGATGCAAATTGGGGTAATTTGACGTGAATTATAAAAGATGTAATTTGATATAATAAATCTAGTATTGGCGAGTAAATTAAGCTTTAGGCATAAACTGTAAACTAGAGTATCAAATCTAGTTTTGACATGAACTGTAAGTGGGAATACTAGATCTAAATTGGCATAAGACTGCAGGTTGGGTTAAATGATAGGCAAATCAAGATTTGGGCCTAGAATATAGGTATGTTAGTGGGCATGACAAATGAATATGATATAGGCCAAATTTGTTTAAAAGAGTTGTTAGCAATTTACATATAGACAAAAAGGATAAATATGTAAATCTAGGAAAGACGAATATGCCTGACCCGAGGTTAGATTGAGTTACGGTATAAGACTGCCCGGAACCGCCCGGCAAATCCAGCAACCGTAACAATACCTATCTAATGTGGGTGGTTAGAGCATTGAGCCCAAAAGGACCCGAGGTTAGACTGAGTTGCGGTGTAAATCTGCTCGAAACCGACCGGCACATCCAGTAACCGCAACGATATTTGTCTAATGTGAGTGGTTGGTGCTTTAAATGAATAATGTAAAGCTAAGAAACAGTTAAGCTAGAATGGGAGGGTTAAGTCCATAGGAACACTTAACCAACTTAACATGTTAATAAGACAAGACTTGTAGGGGTTAAATAACCGTTATAACATGTTGACTAGACAAGTGGGTGAGGTTAAGAAAAGGTTTAACCGTTATAACATGTTAACTAGACTAGAAAGTGGGGTTAAGTAAAACACACTTAGCTAATTTAACATGTTAGCTAGACTAGAAGGTGGAGTTAAGTAAACTTAGAACATTTAGCCATCATAGTGTGACAAATGAACAAGGTTAAGTTAAAACATTAAGGGACAATACTTAACTATTAGAACATGTGAATTAAACAGATGTTAGGTTTAAGTTAACTAAGAGAACACTTAACCGTTATAACATGTTAGCTAAACAGATGGGCAGGGTTAAGTTAATGAGGACACTTAACCAATACAAGATGAAGGGGTGGGGTTAAGTAATAAGAAATACTTAACCAATATAACTTTATTTGTGGTAGGGTTAAGTCAACATGAACTACTGATAACACTTAACCAGTTTAACATGACAAATGAATGGGTTAAGTTAACTTGAAGTGACTAATGACACTTAACCAATCCAACTTAACGAGAAGGAGAACTAAGTAATAAACCTTAGTTAAGAAGACTAAGTTGTAAACCTTAGTTAAGAAAGTTAACGATACAGGAGACTAAGTGGTAAACCTTAGTTATGAGAACTAAGTAGTAAACCTTAGTAGAACATGAGAAGGAGCGAACGTCCATCTGATCTTAAAGAAAGCTCCAACGAACTGGGGTACGAAGCACGCGGCTTCGAGGGGACGTGATGGTACTCTTGGTATCCCTCTGTGAGGCTGCAGATGATCCGCCTGGGCTCATAAAGGATAAGGTCTGCGTTAGAAGAGCCAAGGGTATGCCTTGGTTGCAATATAAGGCAACCTAAAGACTAGGATGGACCAGCGTGATTCGGCGAGGCCAATAGCCCTGTGATAGCAACTCGTCGTCTACCTACCATCTTGAGTCAATCGAGATACGTGAAGCGGAAAGGCGGAGAACTCCAAAAGACCATATACTTGCTATCTAGTTATGGTTGCGGATGGCCAAAGGTTAGTGGGGCATAGGGGGGCCTGCGTATAGTTCTCAATTTTCAAGGTGTGCCTTTCATTAGTTGAGGGAGGGGTCAAGTGGGACCATAGCCACTGGAAAAACAGACCTTAGCATCTGCATCGACAGATAACTTAAAGCTCCCAACTGAGTCCCGTGTTTCTTGATTTTCCCTGCCATGAGACTCGGGTCGCACATATAGAGGACATGTGTATCTAGACAGCGATAACGATCCATGACACATACGTGGGGAAAGTCCAGGAACATATACCACTCTGGGTAGTGTGTCCTAGATTAGGGGCGTCGTTCGATAGGCAGCATAATCCCTAGTTGGACCTAGGTCGCGTAAACCCTAAAATCCGAGAAACGTTCAATAGGAAGCATAATCCCTAGTTCGACCTAGGTGGCGTAAACCCAAGTTGAATCTAGAATGCGCTCGATAGAAAACCCTAGATCGGATCTAGGTAATAAATAATAGAAGTACACCTGAAACAACCACAATTTCGGGGATTGGGATCACGCTATTGTTTTATCAATTTATACAGATTACTAGTTAGGTGGTGCAGAGATACAGAAATTAGAATAACAAGGTAGTAGCGAAGCAGAGAAAGTATAGAAGTGCATCCAGTTTATCTTACCTTATCATATCTTGTGCTAACCTTATGATTCCCGTCATCATGGTGTTGTCTTGTATTCAGTTAAATTCATGTCATGTTGCTTTTACCTGTTCACATGCTGAAAGTTACTGAACTTACAGAATTTATGTCTGACTCTGTTTTCTTTTGCTTTTTTGTCTTCTATTCCCACCTCCCCCCAGGTTCACAGGGAGGGAATATTACTAGTTAGCTCAGTTTCCATTCCAAGCTGAAGATTAGTCGAAGTTTTGCTTGGATTCTCTTTCCCATTGCTATGGCTGGCTCACGCTACATTGGGGAATATAAATGTTATTTTATGCTTCTTTATTTTGTAAGACAGATATTCTGGTATTGGAAAACAATTGTTGTACAAACTATTTTATCAATAAAGTAAAGTTCTATTTTCCGCTGTTTTAATTTTGTTTGTCTTGTAATTTATCTATAACTTTTACCTATAACTCTCCACCGAAGGTAAGGCATTCCCTTTGTGAGTGACCTTAACGGATATGGGGTGTTACATAGAATTTATGGAATCGATTATAAGAATCGATGGAATAGTTGTAAATGAAACATGTAATCTAAAGAACTGAGCTGCCAAATACTTAACAGTATTGTTATGATTTGATAGTTAAATAACCGACTGTCAAATCAATATTTTCTTGGACCTTTTTGACGTGTTGTTCGAAGAGACCGGGATGGGAACTAGACCCAAAACCACTTCGAATCAACTGTGTGAACGCGACTGACTTGCAGGAGATAAATGAAGCGACCCGAACTTCCCCGGTCTCCGAAGAGATGAGAAAGAACGAATTACTGTGAGGACAAGACAAAACAGAACGCAGACGGAAGAACATTTCATTGCTATTACAACAATTCCATCAGATACAAGAATATATAGAGTATAAATGAATAAATTACATTCGATAAATATCAGAGATTACAATAAATTACATAGCAGCGGAAAATAATATAAAACACAACTGAAAGTAATGCACGGATACAGAGCTTTCCGAGCATCGTTCCAGCTGTAAATCAGGATCCTGTGAATATAAATCTGCAAAACCAAAACTACTAGCTGCCCGTGTAGAAAATAAGGGAACCCAGAGTTTAGGTTAATACAATAAACTCTAGGTCAGTCATGTGACTGGTGTGAGAACTAAAACAGTTATTTAAAACTTTACTTTAAAAGAGAGTAATTCAAGGGACCACGCCGTATAACACGGAACGGGTTTCCTCCCAAGAATACTAGTGCATAGAATAAACAGCGTAATGCTTTTTCGAAAAATGAAGCTATTATAAGACCCAGGTCCCATCACACAATGCAACGCAAGCCGGAGGATAGGGTTTTACCTTATAACAGCCAAATATGCTTGGTACGTTTAAAACAAATCATTTGATACTATAATAAGTGTATAGTGTCAAAACAATTTCAATCATAAATATAAATCATAGACGGCATAAGTGCCCCATACCACTATGTCGCCATACTAGGCTCTACAAATAAAGCCGAAATACACGTATTGGAAATTGGATTTCCGTCATGAGTCGAGGCAAGGGGCAAGCTCCTCTCCGCTTTCGAGACACTCTAGCAAATGCCTCAGGACTACACACTCTGGGCAATCCTTGGATCTTCAGGGCCGGTCCTCTCTTACGTTTGAGGATTAATTATGCCTGAACACACGTTTCCCGGTCCTTACAGACCTAAAATCGAGGCGCCTCATCCAACAACCACATAGGTGAAAAGTATATAAATGTCAGGGCTGGTAAGTTACTGACACCACCAAAGCAAGAAAGAAACGTCGTGCTCTCCCTGTAGTCCTTATCCCGTTTTTGACTCATACCGAGGTGTGAGGCACGTGAATTCACGTTATACACAAAGCTACGCCATGTAGGCCATGCTTTGATCATCAACCACAAGACTTTGCTTTTCAACAGAAGCCTTGATCCATGCAACTCAGCGTGCCACACAGGCAGTTCATGCCATGCGATTTATATCTATCGATATATAACCTCTAAGCTCGTATGTCTCATAGAAGGGCGTTAAGTAAGAGAATAAATTCTCCGCCGCCAAACATGTATATATTTAACAGAAATCAATCAACACAGAATAAAATCCAATGTCAGACACACAATCCATTTACAAGTTCGTTCTGCGTCTGAACGAAACCGGAGGCACTTTCCTCGCATATCCATCGATCTCCAAGTACGTCTAGACGACCACCAACTATTTCCATCCTCTTGGGTGTACAGTCCAATCAGGATCATCAGTAATTATCCAAACGATGTGAAGACTTCCGGTCTTCGACCACCGTCATCATCTTCGACTTATCGTCAAATCGGTTATTCAGAATGGGTATAAACCCGGCCTTTCCGAACAACCCGCGTATATTATAAACAAATGTTACATAAACACAACATATGCCTCATTCCAATTTAGCAGCCACTAACCGTAAATCAACAAGAGAACAATTTCCCAAATATTAACCCCGAAATCCAAAACCAACATTAGATCAATATCCAGGAAACCATTCTTCTTAACTAACCTACAACTAGTTTCTAAATTTCATATTCTTAGGGAAAAGTTCCCATTAATTTTATCCAAGATAAATTCTTTGAATTTATTCTTTAATCTTCCTTTGGATGCCATTTCAAACCAAATTATGGTTTTCCAAACTAGTCGAGATTAGCGAACCACACCGAAGTAATTATTTATTTTATTTCCCAATCCCAACCTATTCATCCTATGAAGCAAAACTGGTAATACTCCATATCTAACACCATGGTGTTATCAGTAAAATTAATTACCATTTCACGTTCAAATCTAATTAAAGATTTGACTATCGTTTTGGAGCAAAACTGGTGATACTCCATTCTCGCTCATTTTCCCAATTTGATAATTTAAATTATCAATTTACGTTTCAATCTAATTGCAGACTCCTTAAAACTCCTTTTACTGGGTTAAAGAACTAATGCCATTTAAAAAACAGTTCACGATAAACCCAAATCACATTCTATTTATTATTGGGTTAAAGAACAAGTGTTATTTAAAACATTGTTCACGATAAACCCACAAATAAATTCTATTTAAAAACCCATTTCAAATCCAATTTATTTATTTAAAAATAAATGGGTTTTAATTTTAGTTCAAAACTAGTTCATTTCGATAAAACTCTATTTTTATCTTTTCAAATATGGAGTTTTTCATCCCAAATTTTCCCAAATCATTTCTTATGATTTTACACAAAATATTACTATTTTTAATAATTTTATCAAGGCCCGTACAGTCGATTTCCATCAACGGCCATCGAACTGCACTTACAGCGACCTTTTCCAAATTTGATTTGGACGTATCTCCAAATCCAACCATTAGATTTCAAATTTCTAATATTCTTTAGAAAGCTCTTTTCGATACGAACCCAACAGTTCCGGTTTTAGGAGAATCCGACGGTCGGATCTCCCATAATGTCCGTTCGAAGTCAATGGTCGAAATTTACGAACTGCCGCGGTGCGGCGCGCTCTATTCAGGCCATTATATTATATATATAATATATATTTCGTCGATTTCTGTTTTAAAATGAATTTTATAAATAGTTTTAAATTCGTTTCAAAAACATTTCAACTTTCATTTTAGTGTATGCCGTATTTTACACTCGGTATGTTCAATTGAAATTTGAAATCGAATTATCGAACTACCGCGCCAATTTCAATTCCCTTTATAATTTAAAATAAATATTTATATTCTAACGACGACGCGTATAAATATATACGTTCGAATTATATTCAAAATAAATTTCTCGTCGATATTATTTAAAATAATTCATTTTAAATACTCAAAACTCGCTAAAATTGCCAAAATAAAAATTTTAAACTGGCCCAGATTTTCGGGTTGTTACAATAAAGACGGAGTAAATTGAAGACCGTAGAGATTTATAAAACGGAAGAACTACTTAAATCTCTGACGCATGACCAGAGATATACTGTGGTTCTATCGTGGTTAAAATCTACGGATTTGCAAGGACTACTCGCTACTAATCTATAGGGTGATTCCTATGATGTGGTAGGAGAGTGCCTTTGGTTCATCCTGTTCACAGATGACATGTATGGACAAATGTCTGACAGAGTATTTCCAAAGGGATCGCGTATGTTGGTTTCTTCAAATGTACCAAGTTGGTGGCATAGAAAGGAAACTTCTTTAGCTTAACAACTAGAGTATTTTTGTGGAAATCAATTAGTGACTTCTGGAGGATCTGACAATGTGGCATTCAAAGGGAATGGAGATATACTATGATGAAGGATAAGCATAACCTCTAGCCTCATCAACCGGGAAATGACACAAAATCGGGTAGGCAGCATGGGTATGTGGGTCGCACCCATTAAAAAGGCATACCATCACGTGATATGGAGAAATCAAATGCCTTCGGTTGTCCCTTTTTACTTTTATATGTATGATATCGATTCGGTTGGCTGGCCCCCAACCGTGGTAATGATATATTCGGTACTCTCAAGAGAAATGAGGGGCCAGTCATGTGTGAGCCGGGTTGTAAGACATTCTTGTTGAACCCCAATGTATTCATCTCCGGAGGTACATTGTCGGAAGGTGGTCCCATACCTTGCCAGGAAATCCATTCCCCAATAAGAGCCCGTGATTTTGATTGTATACTATATATGTAGAGCATGAGATGTAAGTATTCTGCTAGATTGATATTTATTTGTGGTTTGATAGATATTATTATAATATCAGAATGTGTATTGATTTAAAAATGTTTTGGGTATAGTAAGATAAAAACCGTCCATGTTTATGTGTGGGTTGGTCTTACTATTATCCTTTTATTTCAAAAAGGATTTTCAAAGTTAAACAAATTGTTTGTGTTATGAGTTTATCACTGAAAGTATTCCTGACTGATCTGGGTGAATTTTGCTTTGCTTCAAATGTGCTCGGGTCGGACCGAGTATATTTACAGGTCAGGTTTTCGCTTGGAGTCCAGGAGCTAGAAGCAGGAGGCTTCACCATTAGTTATATAACGTGTTTTTCCACTGTGACAGATATGTGTTGTACTCTGATGATTGGTATGTATATACAGTTTCTTTTGTAAAGAAATTTGATATATTATATTTATTCGTTCCACTGCGAGATTCTGATGTGTTCTTCTTTATCTTCTATTCTAATATATCTTTCTTTCTTTTCTCATCCACTAACTTCTTTCAGATAACTATCTGGTGTTGTTCAATACTTGGGTTTGGCAAGTAATACAGGTTTTATGTATTATTGTCGAAATTCGAGCATCGAATTTCTTGCCGGGTCGTTACAGTGGTATCAGAGCTATTAGTTTAGTGATAACCTTGGCTCTGTGGCTTAACTCGATAGGGATAGGGCTAGTAATGCCCTAGATTGAGTTAAGAGTATATATGTGAGAGCGCGTATTTGATATAAATTTTTTTAAAATTATTTTGAAATTTATTTTTGCCCAATATATTTTATAAAGCAGTAACGGTAATAATTATTATAATATGGGCAATTAGATTTACTAGTGTTGATTGGAATGGGTTGATTATGAGGTTGGATTAAACCAACTAGAAGACATTTCATATTTGAAATGTGAAAATATGAAACATTTAACTTAAGTTGAGTTACAACGAATTATAAGTTAAGATTTGGGTTGGAGTGTCGGAATGAAATTTAACTTAAGTTAGTAGGTATTTGACTTGAGTTGTGAATAGAAATACTCGCCAATATTAATTTGATATAAAATATTTGGATTGTTTGTATGGATGGTTGCATAAATATAGACTTGAAAATGAGTAAACTTGATTGAAATCATTCTGAAATGAATAAGTCAGATTATTGAAATAAAAGTCTAATGGTTCTGAATGAATTAACATTGATTGGCTATTGAGGAATTTCATGTGAACTGAATAATATGAAATGGATGATATGATTGGATTGTGTGGTGGATCGCTCGAATATAAATCTGGAATGATTAAACTTGGTTGAAAACCAATCAGAATAAATAAATTAATCCAAGATGACTTAATCGGAATGGGTATTTAAAGAAATAAATGGGTTACTAAGACTTGGTTATCATTTAATACATGAGAATTGGATAAAGTGGTATGCTTATTTCAAACTGGTCAGTATAAATGATATGAATGATATGGATATTTAAACCTTATTGACCTTGTTTTGGAAACTAATGAAGTTCATCGGAGTTGAGAACAGGTGCAGGAGAGCTAGTTCAACTTTAAAATCCATCAAAGAAAATTCTAGAGTAAATTGTATCCAGTTTGAATAGAGCTACATAAAAATTAAGCAAGCTCAAGTATAATTTATCGTTTATCGCGTAATAGCACTCGCAAAAAGGTACGCCTACACAAAATATAAAATTTTGGGTTTTATTTGGTTTTTGAGTTTGGATTTTGAAATTTTTTTTGACCGTGTAGGTCGATGTATGTATATATCTTGAACCTGCAATATTGCAGATGTCCCTCCATACAAGGGAGACTCTACCAAAAATTTTCCAAAATTTAAGGTGTTAGAATATCTTTGAATTTTTTGGAAAATTTAGTTATTTAAAATAAATTGGTTTTAAAACTGATCGGATTAATTTTGAAAATAAAACCATGTTTTAATTAAATATTTTTGAGAAGATAATGGGTTGCAGCATTTCTTCTACCTTAGCAATTTCGGGGATGAAATTCTTTTAAGGGGGAAGGAATGTAACGTCCCGTATTTTCTATCCAATTATTTAAATTATTTTATTAATTAAAATATTGATTTGAATTTGAATAATTGAATTTATCCATATTATTTTGAATAGGTTATTAATATAAATAATATAGTAATATTTTATTTCTAAATGGTTGTAAGACGTTCTTGTTGAACCCCAATGTATTCATCTCCGGAGGTACATTGTCGGAAGGTGGTCCCATACCTTGCTAGGAAATCCATTCCCCAATAAGAGCCCGCGATTTTGATTGTATACTATATATGTAGAGCGTGAGATGCCAGCGTTCTGCTAGATTGATATTTATTTGTGGTTTGATAGACATTATTATAATATCAGAAAATGTATTGATTTAAAAATGTTTTGGGTATAGTAAGATAAAAACCGTCCGTGTTTATGTGTGGGATGGTCTTACTATTATCCTTTTATTTCAAAAAGGATTTTCAAAAAGGGTCAGACCGAGTATATTTATAGGTTAGATTTTCGCTTGGAGTCCAGGAGCTAGAAGCAGGAGGCTTCACCGTTAGTTATATAAAGTGTTTTTCCGCTGTGACAGATATATGTTGTACTCTGATGATTGGTATGTATATACAGTTTCTTTTGCAAAGAGATTTGATATATTATTTTTATTCGTTCCGCTGTGAGATTCCGATGTGTTCTTCTTTATCTTCTATTCTAATATTTCTTTCTTTTCTCATCCTTTAACTTCTTTCAAATAATTATCTGGTGTTGTTCGATACTTGGGTTTGGCAAGTAATACGGGTTTTATGTATTATTGTCGAAACTCGAGCATCGAATTTCTTGCCGGGTCGTTACACCACAGAAATGACGGTGCCTGTCTCGGTGGATCCAAAGGATCTGACCCGAATGTTGAGCATTGGATCGCAACTTCGTTTGAGGATATAGAAGGATTTAATAGTTTTTCTTAAATACATCCTGGATGTGTTCGCTTTGAGTCATGCAGATATGTGCGGGATTTCACTAATAGTAGCAAGTTACACTCTAAACATTGACCCTCTACATGTCGGTAAAACAGAAAAGACGGACCCAAGGTCTAGAAAGATCAGTAGCCCTGAAAGAAGAGGTTGACCGTTTGATGGAGAATGGATTTATTAAAGAATTACTATATCCAGTCTGGGTATCTAACCCGGTGTTGGTTAAGAAAGCGAATGACAAGTGGCGAGTATGCATTGATTTTTCAGATCTCAACAAGTCATGTCCCAAGGATAGCTTCCCATTGTCACAGATTGATCAACATGTGGATGGAACAACAAGACATGAAGTATTATCCTTTGTGGACACGTATTCAGGATATAATCAAATTATGATGCATGAGCATGAACAGGAGAATACCAACTTTATTACAGACTTGGGATTGTAATGCTACAGTGTGATGCCTTTTAGCTTGAAGAATACCTGAGCGACGTATTAACGGCTAGTCAACATAATGTTCAAATATCAAATTGGCAATACCATGGAGGTATACGTAGATGATATGCTAGTCAAATCACAGAAGGCGGTCAGTCACATGAACAATTTAGCAGAAATGTTTGCGATTCTAAGAAAATACAGGATGAAATTAAATCCGCTAAAATGTTCATGGGGCGTTTCATCCAGAAAGTTTCTGAGATTTATGTTCAGTGCAAGAGGTATTGAGGCTAACCCAACACAGGTCACGGCCTTGAGAGAAGTAAGGGCTCCACGGAATAAAAGAGAGCTTCAGAGTGTCAATGGAAAATTTGTGGCATTAAGCAGATTCATCTCGAAGGCAATTGATAGATGCATCCCTTTCATCAATGCCTTAAAGAATAGAAAGAAGAACTTTGAGTGCATGCATAATGCCAAGCAGCTTTTGGGGATCTATTAAGACATATGGTAGCCTCACCAATGCTTTCCAAACCTAGCAACGGGAAGATCTGATTATCTATCTAGCGGTGTCCTCCCACACCTTAAGTGCGGCTTTGGTACAGGAGGAATCAAAAATTTAGTGGCATGTATACTATATCAGTAAACGATTCACTAGGGCAGAAAAGAATTATCCAACGCTCGAGAAGCTCACTTATTGTTTGTTAATCGCGTCAAGGAAATTACAACCCTATTTCCAAGCACATCCAATTAAAGTACATACCGATTAGCCGCTAAGCAAATCTTGTTTCGTCAAGAAACCTCAGGGCGATCATTGAAATGGAATATTGAGCTACGCCAGTATGAAATAACCTATTATCCCCATAGGGCGATCAACGAGCAGGCTTTAGTCGATTTTATCAAAGAATTTACCTTTCGGGAGGATGATGAGGAAGAAATAGTAGAGATGAGCGTGCAGTGGATGTTTTATGTTGATGGAGCTATGAATGAATACTGTTCAGGTGTAGGCGTAGTCCTAGAGACTCCTGAACACTACAAGAAAAATACCCTATTACAACTAGTTATTTGCAACTGGTGACATACTACAGTTGCAGTAAATGATATTTAGCAATGGACCTTTCGTAGCAGTTGCAACAGATGAATTTAACAATAGGCATTTTCTTAATATTGGGAAAACCGTATTTTTAGCAATTGCACTTCCCTTTCAGTTGTAATAGCATACTTCTAGCAATTACACATCCATAACAGTTGCAAAAAATATATTATTTACAACTGCGCTTCCAAGCTTGTTGCAAAAGTATCTTTAGCAACTATTTTTTCCACTTGCGATAACTCTATTTTTTTACAACTAGTAAAGCCAGTTGCAAAAAAACATACTTTAAAAAATATTTTTCTTCCCCACCCTTGTTAAACATAATTACTATTAAATACAAATGTACGAAGTAATAAGTAATAATTAGTTATAATATAATAAGTTTTAAATAATAATAATTAATTAATATGAATTGATAGTTAAACAATATATCATGGTTAACTACTAATAGTGTATCATTATTTATAATTTATTACGATCTTTTAAATCAAAAGTAAATAATATATAGCAAAAGGGAGAATAAAGTCATTCTCCAATGGCTCACAAAAATAGTATTGTAGTTTATAGGCGGCTAAAAGTACCGTCGAACAAAAAGAAATACAACCACAAACAGGACCCAACACCGAGAACCAAGACCTCTCCAAGCACAAGAAGAAGGCAAGGTGGGAGCAGCCAAATTGTTGGGAGCTAAGCCAAATAATTAATTTATTACGATCGAGTATTAGATAATTTATAATTACTAATTATTTTAATAATTTACACTTATTTTTTACACTTAATAATTTTTTGTAGTTAATAATTAAATTTTACTCAATAATCAATAACTGTATAATTATTAATTAATTATTAATAGCAAATAATTAACTATTAATAATTATATAATTAATAATTAAATTTTAGAAATTAAAATTTAGTAATTAAAGTTTAATGCTTAATATTTAATTAGTAAATAATACGTAATAACTAAGAAATATTACAATAATATAAGAAATATTTAATTAGTAACCAATATGCTTACTAATTATATTTAATATATTGTTTTAAAAAAAAATTAAATTTTCTTAAATAAATTTACAAAACACTTACGATACGAAGAATAGTTTACACATTTGGTATTCATTATTTAAAATTATAACTAATAAATATATTTAATATTTTAAAAGTTAATTGTTGGCTCGCTTTTTGACCAAGCCACCTAGGATTATTCGTAAGAGGAAAGCAGGAAACCACGATATCTAAGGACATAAAGGAATGGATCGCGCACCATCGTCTCGCCCAATATCGATTCGCGTACCATCGTCTCGACCACCGTCGGATCGCGCACCATCGTCTCGCCCCATCTCATCAGCGAACAACGCAGCCGGGCGATCCGGTCCAAACTTACATTGTTACCCCGAGCGAACCGATCCGATCCCCTGGTGTATTGCGAACCCTCTGACCTGTTCAAGTGCGAGCTAGTCTTCAGCGATCCGAATCGCACGGATCTGGCGACACGTGTCCCTAACCGTCATCTGGACCAATTCTCCCCATCTGCACGATCCGATTTTCAAGCAGATCACGACACCTGTCCACAACGGCTAATTTGACTGTTTCTTCAACGGTGGCGATGCGATACGATGCTCTCGGGATTCGTGCCACGTGTCCACGATCCGCCTGACAAAATCAGCTATAAATAGCCCAGAGCTTGGCATTTTTCGGGATCCTTTTGGCAATATTGAATACTGAATCCGCCATTGTTGTCAAACTACTGAAATATTGAGAGAAATCATTGTTGTATTAGCTTTTAAAGCATAATCAATAATATATAAAGTGGACGTAGGCTCGTTAACGCTGAACCACTATAAATTCTGAGTGTTATTTTCTTTTTCCTTGTTCTTCATTTGAAATTCTCTACTGTTCATAACAATTTAGGTGTTAGGTCCAAATTTCGATCTAACATTTTTGGTGCTTTCACTGAGAACCTCAGTCCTAAAGTTTCACTATTCGCTTCTTTGAGGATTCCAGCGATTCGGATATCATGGCTGGAAAAAGATCTAAAGCTTCGCAGACCAACGAAACGATTGAGGAGAGTGTGCACGAACTGGGCAACGAAGAAACTCTGGATCGCGGAGCGCAGGGGGCGAACCGATCCGACGAAGACACCACGTTCCGAGTCGGTGAGAACGAGACGATCTGTGCCACTGAAGGGGTGGTTACTCGATCCCGAGGTAACACCTCGCAGCCTCCGCGTACCACAACCACGAGTCGATCTCAGGGGGGCGCTGCGAATCGCCCTCCACGAACCGCAGTTATCCGAACTGATGGTCAGACTACAACTCGAACTGGAAAAGAACCTATGACCCACTCCTATCGTCCCGGAACCTCTGCTCGACCCGGTTCGAGCTCTTTGCGCATAAGAGAGAGTGATGATGACCACTATGATCCTGCTGCTCCTGTCACTGAGGGGGATCTCTCTCGCTTCGCCGAAATGTGGGATAGGTTGTTTGATGAGTTGGCTGCCCAAAGGCAGGAAAGTTCCATCCTACGGCAGAATTTGACGGCTATGGATAGAAGACTTGATGAGCTAGCAAGGCAAAGAGCATCACCGGTTCGTCCACTCACCCCAGTATATTCTTCTTCGTCTGAAGAATCGCCGACACCTCCGCGGCGACCGTATGAGAGAGCCGAAAACATAGAACAGCTCTGGTTCAGAACCCTGCCCTCACAGGAAGAAGAAGAACTAGGGGCGGGGCCCCCAAACCGTAATGTGAATGGTCAAGCAACGGCTCTCAGGACTCGAGATGTGAACAGTCCTGTGCATAACAGACCACCTCAGCCCCGTCGCCGCACGCATACTCATGATAACAGGGAGCAGCGAAGCCCTGTCCGAGCCCCGGATTTTGTGGCTGCTTCCCGAAGAGAGATCAGAGAACCTCGTCAGGCCAGAGGCACTGACCCTGAACCTCCTTTGACCAGTGCAAATGTTGCAGCCATGGTCCACCAGATTCTGGCCGACAGCCGCGGACAGCGGAACGAAGATTGGGGGATCGACCGCAGTCATACTCCTTTTACTGACGATATTTTGGATGCGACTTTTCCAAGGCGTTTCAACATGCCACAAATGAACCGATATGCGGGAAGATCTGATCCTGTCCAACACCTAATGAGATACTCTTGGTCGATGACCGCTGCCGCCGCTTCCGACGCGGTTAAGTGTAAAGCGTTTCCCATATTCCTGGAGGACGTGGCTTTGTTATGGTTTACCCGCCTGCCGGCGAGATCGATTTCTAGCTTCAGGGAGCTGAGCGAGAAGTTCGTAGAACAATTCCGTATCTACGCACAGAAGACAAAAAGCGTGATCGATTTATTCCTTGTCAAACAGCGACCAGGCGAGAGTCTAAAGATGTACCTGGATCGTTTCAATTTGGCCGCCACTGAGGTTAAAGATCCTCATGAACCGACCATTGTCGCAGCACTGATTGACGGAGTAGATAAGGACACTGAATTCGGGAGGTACTTGGCAGGCAAACCGCCCCACACTAGAGAGTTATTCTACGAGAAAGCCAACGTACATCTACGCCGGGAAGAGGTATACGCAAACCGAAAGGTTAAAACAACTGATAAGGAGGAAATTCAGAGCAATGTCGCCATCAAACAGACTGGAGACAGCTCGGGGAAAGTTGAAGTTAACGTCGGAAATCAGAATCAGGGTGGTCGCCAGCTAGGTAACAACAATAACAATGGTAACGGCAACAACTGGAAGAGGGGCCGAGGGAACGACTCCCAGAGATGGACTCGTCCCAGGGCCTTTGAAAGTTATACACCCATAAGTGATACTCTGGAAAATATCTTCATGGATGCGTACAAAGTCCTCCAGAATAAGAGGCCACCTCCTAGAGAGTCGACAGAGAAAGAGCGTGAGACAGGGAAGTTTTGTCTCTTTCATCAAATCCACGGCCATTCGACGAATGAATGTCGTCACCTGAGGGATGTAGTCGAAAGGCTGCTTCGAGAAGGAAAGCTAGATGAATACAGAGTAACGCCCAGGGACAGGGGGCAAGCAGTGCAGGCCCCGAATCAGAATCAAAATCAACTTGCTGCTAGGCCGACTGCTCAGCAAAAAGGAAAGAATATTGTTATCAATACCGTGATCGGAGGACTTTATCTTGCTGGGCACTTCCAGAGCATTAGATCAATACGTCAATGCGGCCAAACAACACCTCGAGGTGGGGGAATGTAGCAACCCCGAGGACAGTATCCCGGTGAAGCAGCAGAAGATGATGACCGATGATGTTGTTTTCCGAGAACGAGAAAGCATCGGAGTCCATGCTCCAACTGAAGATCCACTTGTAATTACGATACCCATTGGGCCAGCCACTGTTCATAAGGTTCTGGTGGACAACGGGAGTTCCGTTAATATTCTTTTCAAAAAGGCCTTTGACCAGATGAATCTTGAAATAAAAGACTTGAAGCCCTGCCAAGGATGGATCCGTGGATTCAATGGAGCATCCACCGCTCCGATGGGTTATGTAGAGTTACCAGTTACACTTGGGGAAGGAGAACGCCAGAGAGTGAGAATCCTTCCCTTTGTGGTTTTAGATGTTGAATCGCCCTACAATGCCTTCTTGGGCCGACCGGACCTCGCAAAGTTCAGAGCCTGTATAGCCCCCTGGTGCTTGTTATTGAAATTCCCCACAGAAGCTGGCATTGGTATTGTCAGAGGGGATCAAGTCGCTGCGCGAGCGTGTTATGTTGCCGAACTAAAGTTACTTCGCAATGGAGGGGATATCGAAACTAAAGGCACTTCTCCCCCTTCGGGGGAGGAGACCTTATAGCAACCAAAGAGGATAATCGTTGGAGAGTTGCCCAGAGAGATGCACGAGGATATAGATCCCAGAGAGGATCAAGAACCCGGGGGCAGAATGGCGACTCCCAACGAGGCAACTGTGGATGTACTAATCGATGACAGTGACCCGGAGAAGGTCCTTAAGATTGGATCCCAGTTAAGTCTGAATCTTGCTAAAGAATTGACGGATTTCTTAAAGAACAATTTGGATGTATTTGCTTGGACCCACGCGGACATGTGTGGGATATCCCCATCAATCATAAGCCATTCCTTGAGCATTGACCCCAAGCATCCCCCAGTAAAGCAAAAAAGGCGAATGCTGGGCCCAGAGAGGTCCGCTGCCTTGAAAGAAGAGGTTGGAAAGCTAAAGAGTAATGGGTTTATCAGAGATTCAACCTACCCAGACTGGATTTCGAACCCAGTCCTGGTAAAGAAGGCCAACGGGAAGTGGCGAACGTGTATCGACTTCTCGGATTTGAACAAAGCCTGTCCAAAGGATAGTTTCCCATTACCTCGAATTGACCAGTTGGTAGACTCGACGGCAGGTCACGAGCTTCTCTCATTTATGGATGCTTATTCAGGATACAACCAAATTCCGATGCATGTTCCAGATCAAGAGCACACTAGTTTTATCACTGATCTGGGATTATATTGTTATGTGGTGATGCCCTTTGGTTTGAAGAACGCAGGCGCTACATATCAACGTTTGGTCAACAGAATGTTTTATAACCAAATCGGGAAAACAATGGAAGTATACGTGGACGATATGTTGGTTAAGTCCAAGCAATCTTCTCAACACACTACTGACTTGGCGAAGATGTTCGGCATTCTTCGAAAGTATGGAATGAAACTCAATCCAACCAAATGTTCATTTGGTGTTGCTTCTGGAAAATTCTTGGGATTCATTGTCAGTTCCCGCGGTATCGAGATCAATCCAGACCAGATCGCGGCAATCAGAAACATTCAGGAACCTAGGCAAATTAGGGATGTGCAAAGCCTTGCCGGAAAAGTGGCCGCACTAAGCAGATTTATCTCCAGGGCTACGGATAAGTGCATCCCATTCTTTGAATTAATAAAGCGAGGAAAACGCCACTTTAAATGGACACCTGACTACGTAGAAGCATTTCAGAATTTGCTCAGACACTTGGAGAAACCTCCGATTTTATCTAAGCCAATAGATCATGAGGATTTATTCGTGTATTTGGCAGTATCATCCCATGCGATCAGCTCAGCATTGGTAAGGGAAGAGGATAAGGTCCAAAGACCTGTGTATTATGTGAGCAAAAAACTGACAGCAGCAGAGCGTAATTATCCATGCATAGAGAAGCTGGCGTATAGTTTACTGATTGCCTCCAGAAAACTTCGGCACTACTTTCAGGCACATCCTATCACCATATACACTGATCATCCACTCAAGCAAGTTTTACATAGACCGGAGGCATCTGGAAGGTTACTCAAATGGAATATTGAGTTAAGTCAATTTGACTTGAACTTTCAGCCCAAACGGTCAATTCGGGGGCAAGTGATAGCCGACTTCATAGCAGAGTTCATTGTTCCTGAAGAAGATATAGCAAACGAAGAAGTGGAACCTTCAAAGTTACTTTTCGATCCTAATGCCTGGAGATTGTATACTGATGGCGCTAGGAACGACGAAAGATCCGGCGCTGGAATAGTGCTTGAAACCCCCGAGAAACGATTGATAACCTACGCCATCCGAATGGAGTTTCAGGCCACTAACAACGATTCCGAATATGAAGCTCTGATAGCCGGGTTAAAGATTGCAAAGGAACTAGAAGTCACAAAGCTGAACATCTTCTGCGACTCCAAGTTAATTGTGAATCAAGTCACTGGAAGATTCCAAGCTAAAAGTGCAAGATTGATTTTATACTTAAAGAAAGTGAAAGAACTGCTGAATGATTTTGATCACTACAGCATATCTCATATTTCGCGGTCAGAAAATCAGCAGGCAGACAAGTTGGCAAAGATGGCTTGTTCTGGCGATCCTGAAGTGACTGGGCTAGCCCCCGTTGAAGTACTTCGGTCTCCTAGCATAGATCAGATGGAAATCGACTTGGTATTAGAGACAGAACCAGAAAGGGAGTCCTAGATGACCCCTATAAAGAATTTCCTAATGGATGGAACGCTTCCAACCAAGAAAAGCGAGAGGCGTAAAGTAATTCGTAAAGCCGACCGACACGTTATGCAAGGTGGAATTCTTTACAGACAAGGGTTTTCAATGCCTCTCCTTCGGTGTGTAGCCCACGATGACATTAAACGTGTACTGCAGGAAGTCCACGAAGGCGAGTGTGGCGACCACACTGGAGGGCAAACTTTGGCGAAAAAGGTATTGCGGCATGGTTATTTCTGGCCTACCATAAACAAGGACGCAGTAAGATATGCACGACGATGTGATGCATGCCAGAGATTTTCAAAGATACCTAGAGTGCCTCCGAGTCAATTAAAAACAATGATGAGTCCATGGCCTTTCGCTATATGGGGAATCGATATCATAGGAAGTCTCCCCATAGCAAGGGGCGGAGCGAAGTTCGCTATTGTGGCCGTAGATTATTTCACTAAGTGGGTCGAGGCAGAACCACTAACTACGATCACAACTAAACGAGTGATCAACTTCATCGTGAAAAACATCATCTGTCGATTTGGGATTCCAAAGATTGTGATAACAGACAACGAAACTCAGTTCGGTAGTGCTGAATTCAGAAATTTCTGCCAAAAATACCACATCGAGAATCGGTACACCTCCGTGGCACACCCACAATCGAACGGGCAAGTCGAAGCGGTAAATAAAGTAATTAAGTCCATTCTGAAAAGAAGAATGAAGCGGACTAGAGCCATGTGGGCTGATGAATTGCCCTTGGCACTATGGGCCTACAGGACAACATATAAATCGGCAACAGGACATACCCCGTTCTCCCTTGCTTTTGGAACGGAAGCAGTCATCCCGGTTGAGATAAAAGTACCTTCTCATCGGGTGACCTATTATGATCCAATGACCAATAATGAATTGCTCCTTGAGTCCCTGGATATGATCGAAGAAAAGAGGGATGAAGCAGACTTGCGTGCCCTAAGATGCAAACAACAGGTCGCCCGATATTACAACAAAAAGGTCCGAGCCCGAACCTGGGAACTCGGAGACTTGGTTCTGAGACGTGTCTTTCCACCCCCAACTCATATGGGAGCAAAGTGGGAAGGACCGTTCTCTATTCTGAGCAAGCTTGATAATGGAACCTTCAAGCTGGCAACCGTAGATGGAAAGGAAATCCCCAGAGTGTGGAATGCCCAACATTTATGGCCATATTTAACATGAGAAGTTTCGAATTTATTCTTTTGCTTTGTTAAAAAACTATGTACAGGGCATGACTTGCCTAGAACAGTCTGATTCCTTAAAGCAAGAGATTATAAAGTGGACGTAGGTCATGATTCGACCGAACCACTATAAAAATACTGTGTGTCATTTGCCTTTATTGCATCTTTATTTATTTGCCTGTTTATTTTTGTGAAAATCGATGTGAATAATGTAGGTACTCGAAGTACGGTGCCAGCCGTTCCCCCCGTAGACCAATCGGAGGAACCTAAAGCCTTGGCAAAGGCTCCAACTGCTTGTCCGACTAGTGTTAATCCACGGAGCATGGGTTAAAGTGTACACCTAGGATGAGTGTGATGAGCATACATGATTGCAGACTGCTTCATCCGTAACTCTAACTCTCCAGAGTAGAGAGAGTATAAAAGCGTCTCCGATTGAGCGCTGAGAAAGAGCTCCTTTCCCGCTGAAGGATCGGGGAGCGATAGAATCGCTGAGCTCGAACTCTAACTCTCCAGAGAGAGAGAGTATAAAGGCGTCTCCAATTGAGCGCTGAGAAAGAGCTCCTTTCCCGCTGAAGGATCGGGGAGCGATAGAATCGCTGAGCTCGAACTCTAACTCCCCAGAGAGAGAGAGTATAAAGGCGTCTCTGATTGAGCGCTGAGAAATAGCTCCTTCCCCGCTGAAGGATCGGGGAGCGAATGAATCACCGAGCACAAAACCCTAACTCTCCAGAGAGAGAGACAGTATAAAAGCGTCTCCGATTGAGCGCTGAGAAAGAACTTATTCCCTGCTAAAGGAACGAGGGCTGACTGAACTACTGTTATCCCATGAAATCTCCTATACCCCCATATTCAGAAATAGGGGGCAACTTGCCGACAGTACTAATCAATCCCTAGTAAACCCCAGTCAGATGCTACGGTAACAACTGATTGGGGGGCATCATGCACTCACATGCAAACACTAAACTTTGATACAGCAATGTAACATAGCATGAACATTCTTCTTCCTGTTGATTGACTGATTTGTAATTATTAATAGTTGGCTAATGACTAAACATGGAAAGTTTCTCTGAATACAGGTACACAATGATGCAAGGAGAGATAAACCCTTGTTTATATACTGCGGATCAACAAAGTGAAAAACAACCTAGAAACAAAAGTGAGGACCAGTCTCACAATTACACTTCCTGGCCAGTGGAAAACCTAAAGACAAAATATCAACAAACTACAAACATCCTATTTACGCTTTGACCTCTTCTCTTGCTTCTGCCTCTCCAGCCTCTCCTTGTCGGCTTCAGATGGATCCCCTTTCTTCCTTTTTCGCTTGTCTACGAGGGGAACATCCGACTCCTCTGAAGTTTCCTCTTCCACCTCTGTTCTCTTGCTTCTACTAGAGAGGGAAGCCGGGAAGTCATCGGGGTTTGCGAAGTGAAGCTGCCGGCTGATGGACTTGGGCTGGATTTTCACAATCATCCCAGTTTTGGGATCGAATTCTGCAAGAGGGACTACGTCCAAAGCCTCATCTCCCACCTTCTTTGAAGCCAACTCTTTCTCTTGTCTGGCTTTTCGGCTGGCCAGGGGTTCCTCATCATCATCATCATCGGCCTCTTTGGTGCCGGTAATTTCCTCTTCGTCATCCACATGACGACCATCCATGTCTTTTAAAGCTTCGATAGTCTCAGCATCCTTGGGTACATCGGTGCTAGGTGCCGGGATGCTTCCTTCTACTGTTGTGACCTCGACCCGCTCTGAGACATCAATACCAGCACCCGGCAGGACAGTCTCCTTCTCCACTTCTCTCTCTTTTTCAGCACCCTTGTCAACGGGCTCGCCACCTGCATTACGAGAGACACACATTACTAATTCAATTGGTTGTTCTGCCAGACGACGACAATTCGCAATTGCTTTAGCAAATTGCGGGGAAAAAGGAGAGATACCTTCAGCAGATGCTCCCTCTTGAGTAGTTCCAGAGGCTCCAACAACCACGGGAGTAAGGCCCAAAGGGATTAACGGATCATCAGGATGGTACTCCTCAACTCCGGAGGTTTTAGGCTTCGCGGCGGAACTGGAACCTTCATCAATTTTGCTTTTACCTTTGGCCAAGGTTTTCTCCTTCTCCATCTCCGCCAAAATCAGGCGACGACCTTCTGCCAGGTCCTCAGGTTCATTGTCTCTTAGGATGCTCTTCATCAGCTCATCCTCATCGATTTCTTCGACTCCCAATCTATGCTTTTCACCCTCCGCAATGGCATCCCATAAATTGGCCAAAGTAACATGGTAATCCGGGATCCACGAGATGTTGCGAGTCTTGAGAACCTGGCCAAGGAAATCGAAAATCATCTCCTCAAACCCCTCGATTTCTTTCTCTCTTGCAAGGAGTTTGTTGTTAGAGGCAGTGGCCATTTCAATGGCGCTTTCAACGTTCTTTTCGGCGAGAGCTGCCCGTCTCTCCGCGTCCGCAACCTGGTCATTCAAGATCACCTTTTCTGCTTTTGCCAGAGCCAAACTTTCTTTTAAACTCGCTTTTTCCGCCTCCCAAGCAGCCTTCTCAGCTTCAAAATGACCTTGTGTTGTTTTCAACTCGATATTGGCCATTTTGAGATCTTCAACCTCCTTCTTTAAAGCCATTTTTTTCTTGGCTATTGGAGTCCAGTTCTGAATGAAAGCGCTGCTTGGCATTCTCTAATTCAGTCTTATAATTTTCAACGTCCCTCCATGCTAAAGCAAGCTGGGACTGAGCATCTTCCTGGTCCTTTTCCAATTTTGTCCTAGCCCTTTCGTTATTTTCAAGTTTTGCTTTAGACCTGTGTGCTTCTACTTCGAGTTTTCGGATGACTTCCGAAAGGTTAACTGCGTGCTTTTTCATCATCTCATATTGCCTGGCTGCGTGCTGGATGTGCCCGATAACTTCATCATCCCAATTTTTAGGGACCGGTTCCAAGGCAGGAACAAAGACCATCCTGTCAAAGAACATGCCTGGAAATTGTTCCCGCAGCTTTTCCAGCCTACCTTGGATCTCGGGACCATGGACGTAATCCCGTGATCCGGGGGCAGCTAACTCTGGTTGGCTGGTGGGGACAATGTCACTTCTCTCCTTCTCAGTTTCTTTGGATGAATCTTTGTCCCTATCTTTGGATTCGTGACGCCTTTTGGACGACCGACTGTGGGAAGGTGCACTCTTTGGAGGAGTCAACTCTTTTGGAAGTTTCTTTCCCCCGGTCGGAATTGTCGGATGACTCGAAGGCCTGGTAGAGGTTGACTTGGGTGGAGATCGAGGTTGCGAGGAACTCGGCCTATAAGGAGGACCGCGAGGGCGCTCAGTATCCGGGCGAAGGCTGGGTGTGCCCTCACGGAGAGAACGATACGAATAAGATTTCCTACGGGACATCGTTCCTGCAAAAAAGAAAGAAGAGCATATTAAAACTTTGAATACCCACGATATAATAGTGCAAGGTCAGGCAGCGTGTGTGATGTGTGCATCCCATATAATTCCCCCTAACAGACCCGGGCCTGGAGACAGGCTCATCTGACCAGTTTCTCGTCCCCTAGTTGAAGCGATCGCCTCTTCGGAAGCAGAGAAGAAAGGCTCCTCTCCGAAGTCTTTTTCTGTATATACAATATCGGGTAGAGGGATTTTACTCAGCTCGTCAAATAACTGCTCTTCTGTCAAGTCATCGGGAGCAACGGTTTCAATTGGAGCAGAAATAGGAATTTCCTTGGACACGTCATCGCGGACCTCATCCCCTCTGTATATGTTCAGGTCCTCATCGTCTTGGATGACTATCGGAGAAGGGCTCTTGCGAAACTTAGTTGTCTCGGCCGCTTGCGAAGTTCCCTCTCCTTCCGTTGGGGGCACATACTTATAAGGTTTGCCGCCAGTGCCAAGTCCAAATCTTCTGTCTAGAAGACGATGCTTGTGAAGGTTATCATCAGTAATGCATTTTTTGATTCTCAGAAAGTCGGATCTGCTCTGTGAAAGAATGGATAATCGATGGTTATATAACGGACCCTCCGTTTTCGGGAAGATATGATCTGTTTAAGACAAAGAAAAAGGGGGAAAATGTTAATGCTTAGACTCCTCAAGCAAGATATTCGATGAGAAATCGAAGTTTAATTGATTTAAGCCATCTTCGTGAGCATCCGGCCTGTTTCCTTATATAAAACCAATCAGATTTAGGGTCCCCTATATTGCTATAACCATCGTACAGAACCTTCCTGTTCGCCACTGATTCAAAGAAGGAAAAGTTTGGAGTTGCCGAAGAACGGTGCTTGAAAAGAAAGAAGAATACCAGATCTTTGAATTTAAGTTCGGCATGCAGGATCTCCGCATATGCAACATATAAAGAGTATAGAGATGCGTAGGCGTTTGGATGAAGCTGCATCGGAGCAATACCTAGTCGTCTTAAAGTTTCAATGGCAATCGGAGGAAACGGAGGAATAGCTCCTACTAGACACATTGTTCGACTGATCGCCATATACCCTTCCGGTGCTAGGTGGGGTCTATCTTCGCTTCCAGGCGTCAAGACATCGTCCCAAGGAATTCCGTGTCTTAAGCAGATTCTTTTAAGTTTTATCTCGTCAAGCTTGGATGCTAAAGAATCAGAAAATTTATCTATCGCGAGTGCGCCTGGGATCTCGTCAGGAGCTCGCTCATCAGTCTCAGAATCGTTGCTGGATGAAGTACTTTCCGTCGGATCTGATTCTGTGGCTTCGTACTCAGATCCAGAATCTTCACCTCCCGGATTGATTGGAGGAATTTCGGGATTGTACTGTTCAGGAGTCTCGGATTCCGCTTCTGCTACAGATCTTGAAGAAGAGTGATCATTCGACATTGCTGCTAGGACGAGAAAACATGACCGATGAGATTAACACTACCCGTCCCCCGTGTGTGCAAGTGCTGGTGTGTGTACTCGTGTGTGCATTTAAAATAAAGCGTGAAAGTAATCAAGATCATCAAAGCATTAATCGTCGTATGCCGTCAAATTATGAGGTCATTTAGTCCAGAAAGTCCAACGTCAAGGCTCTATCCTAACTGTTTAGAGTTTTATAGTGACAAGGCGTTGATTAAAATCTGAAATTTCTTCGTATCGTCAGCTATGAGTCGGATCGCGAAGCAGAGGGATCGCCCCTTTCGGATCGCAGGACGGGGGATCGCCCCCATCGAATCGCCGTGCGAAGGGATCGCTCCTTCACGAACCGTTGTGACCCCCACGATACGTGTAACACCCCACTCCCGCTATGATCACTCACTAAGGGAATGCCATAGCATCGGTGGAGTATTTTAGTGAATATAGAACAGAAAAATTACAACAAGACAGATATAAATAGTACTTGAAATTTTAAAACATCATCTCATAACAGCGGAAGTAAAACATGTCTGGTTACATCATAAAACCACAATAAAGGTCAAGTACAATATCCATCAAAATAAAGAAGCACATAATCCCACTCTCATACAATAGCCAAACAAAAGAAAAGATAACTGGATAACTGGAGCTTTACATCTATCCAAGCTCCTAAAGACTGGAACAGCAATCCGATCAAGCTCCACTACTGCTAGGATCCACCGTAGGACCTGAGGGTTGGGAAAAAGATAAAAACAACGGGGTCAGACATAAGTCTGAGCGAGTCCTATAACTTTAACAATACAATCGTTAAAGTAACCAGAGAAGACATAAACTGATATACGGTAACATATAGGGATGAATGGCTACCCTAAGCAGTCAACTAAACGAAGATAAAGGATAAAGACGCATCTACCCTCCCTAAGGTAAATTACTAAACTGCACCACACCAGTCGTTCCTAACTTAAAGGTTGATCCCACCCAAGGACTTATAAAATTTACTAATTAGTACCTGCGTACCCCTAGGTGACCAAGTAGGCGCCACGGGGCCCTACAATCCACTAGGTGTACACACCACTTCCCATTCGATCGGCTCCCTAACGTAGATACCCGTGCTGGCCCCACCGTGGGATGTATCATTCCCCAATGTGGCAACCTGATGAAACTAAAGGTGCACGGCTTATATCTACTCGATGCAACAACGGCTTACCTACCAGCCCGGGCCCACTCACGCATATGAAGCCCGTTGGACTTGCGTTGCCACCGCTAACCCGTTTGCCTCTTACAGTCAAGCCCAGTATGCGTGTCCCGTCCTCGACATGGGTCGAGCCCACAAAGATACGTATGGGTTACTGGTTGAAATGGGCCTCCACAAGCTACCCACCTAAGCTTGTCCCTTTTTCTAGTATATCCCACTTAACCCTTTAATCATGTTTTAATTACATGTTCCATTTTGGTTAAGTATTCTAATCGTATTTTCTATTGCCACCCAAGGCAACCACTAGATTTTCTCATGCCACCCGAGGCACCCACTTAACCCCTCATGTCCCTCTACATGCTAATGTGGTTAAGTGTTTCTTAATTAATTAATTAAGAACGTAACCTTTGTAAAGACCTCTCACATTAGACTGTCTTTTATGACCGCTGGTTAAGCCGGTTGGGTCCGGGCAGCCTTATGTCATAACAGAGTCTAACCTCGTGTCTTTACATTAATTACGTATTTAGTTTGTGCCTAAGACCTCTCACATTGGGCTAACATTTGTAGCAACTGGTTAAGCCGGTTGGGTCCGGGCAGTTTTACGCTACAACTGAGTCCAACCTCGTGTCTTAGTCAATTAATTACACCTAATTAATCACCCTCATAATTTTATATTAATTATCCCTAATTAATCAAGTTTTCTTAACATGGGTAGACCTAACTTAATAGGTAAATTCCCATGGGGTAGACCTAACTCAATAGGTAAATTCCCAACACATAGTATGGGTACACCTAACCAAATAGGCAAATTCCCATACTATGTTTATTTATTTTGTGTTATGCATAATTATATTAATTTCACACAATCTTATTAACTTATGCATTTAATTACCCCATCGTTCCCACGTAATTTCGTTCATGATATAACACATATAAAAGGTGTCAACTTGCATATGAATGAACATGTTTCAAAGGTGCCATCTTGCATATTAACAAACACATAACTTGCATATGAACTTGCATAACATGTCACATAACTTGCATATAATATGTCACATAACTTACATATTCATTTTGCATAACAAACTTGCATATTAGCTTATAGACTTGCATAATGTGTCATCATGAACTTGCATATTAATAAACATGTAACTTGCATATTTACATACATGTAACTCGCATATTAACAAACATGTAACTTGCATATAAAGAAACATGCAACTTGCATATTTACATACATGTAACTTGCATATTAACAAACATGTAACTTGCATATTAACAAACATGTAACTTGCATATTTACATACATGTAACTTGCATATTAACAAACATGTAACTTGCATATTTACATACATGTAACTTGCATAGCATATTACCATGAACTTGCATAACATGCATATGATTACATAGCCCACAACTTGCATATTTAGCATCATGCAAACATAACATACATCATATTAAACTTGCATAAGCTTACATACTCAACATGCATAAACATAAGATTAATGCTAACATCATATCATATGATTCAAAGCTCATTAACCCACATACAAAACCATAAATCTCATCACATCTCATCTAATTAGTTTACCAAAAGATCATCAAAGTGATAGAAACTCACAACTAGCAACTTTGAACACCAAATGAAGAAGATTAAGATGCTAAGAAGGGATTAGAAGTTGATTAGAGAGTGATTAGTATGCAACCCTCTTCATAAAATTAGTGGAGGCCATGAGAGCTAGCATTTTGCCATAGTTTAGTCACTAGGTTTAATTATGAATGAATTAGGGTAGGTTAGGGTCTTATTTATAGATTAGGCAAGTGTTTTAGGCCATAGGATTAACCCTAGATTCAATCCAAGCCATCAAAGCATGTCTTGGGGAAGAAGTCAAGTGTAGGAACCATCTAGGGCCTCTAGATTAAAGATGGACCATGAGAACCATTCAAATGCAAAATCTGCACTTGAGCGAATCGGCCCACGGGTTGACAGCCAAACACCCTGGATTAACCCCTAGTCGACCCAGCGGGCTCGGGTCGACTTCAAAAATCGGCCGGTTCGGTTATTCCCCTCTCCCAATTCGCTGTTTTGAGCATTTTTGCATATTTATTTATTAAATTTTCAATTATATATATATATATATATATATCAATATATATATATATATATATCTACACAACCCATTTCACTTAATTAAGTATACTTTAATTTGGGAATTTTCGTGAAACTTCGCGAGGCCATATCTTGGTCATACGGACTCCGATTTTCGAAAACTCGGACTCTATTTCGCGTATTTTTCCGAGACGAACGCAATGGCATAGCCCGTTTCCCTTGATTCCCATTTTAGAATTAAATTCTGCCTCGATTTATGTTATTACAGGTTATTGAAAATACGGGTTGTTACATTCTCCCCTCCTTAAAGGATTTCGTCCCCGAAATCTTCAAGTTAGGAAGAACGTATCCTACCATCAATCATCCATCTACTCAAAGCATCATCCACGAGCAATCATTGTCCTTACAAGATTCTAAATGCTGGATGGATATATGCAAAAGTGTGTGTATATGTACTTACCTAATGCGAAAATCAGGCGGTTACTGATACAGTAAACCTCCTTAATGCAAACCATGATAGTGCCATGCATCCAATATGTATGCGAAACCCTATTGACACATACAAATTTCTACATGCGTGCACAACCATACACAAAAATGCATCATCCATATGATAACACAGCCATGATACATCCATCAATCTAACTACCACATCCATTTATGCAATATGCAACATGAAGTGACTGAGCCGATCTAGTGCCTAATGTGTGTGTATATGCATCCACGAGCAACCACTAGCAAACAATTGCATCCATATGCATCCATCAACCATAACATGTTTCAAACACATGTTTCAACCATAGGTTTTACCCTATCTAAAGGTCATAGGTATTAGCGAGAGGATATACTAAAGATAAGATAAGTACTAGACAAGCAATAAAGGAGAAGTTAAAAGACATACTCTCAAAAAGAAATGGATACAAAGAACGCATCTTTGCTTCCGTCTCCCAAGTAGCATTGCTTTCGTCATCTCCCCATTGCACTTTAACTAGC
Organism: Allium sativum; assembly: GCA_030737875.1. NCBI lineage: Eukaryota > Viridiplantae > Streptophyta > Magnoliopsida > Asparagales > Amaryllidaceae > Allium > Allium sativum. The sequence goes on from CM060924.1 coordinate 247,524,646, forward strand.
TGAACTTCTCTGTTCCTCAACTTCCTAGTTTCTGACCCAAGGATGCGAGTAGGAGCTCGTCGAATCGTCGCATCACGCTCTACCTCTACATCTCTAAGCAAGCTCGGCTCTACCACCTCCGCGGTCTCATGTAAGCACTTCCTCAAATGTGATACATGGAATACATCATGAACACCACTAAGTCTGTCGGGCAACTCCACCCTATATGCCATCCGTCCAATCCTTTCCTTAATAGGAAACGGCCCAACAAATCTCGGTGCTAACTTCCCTACGGACCCAAAGCGAACAACATTTCTCAATGGAGATACTTTGACAAAAACCATGTCCCCAACCTCAAACTCAAGATCCGTCCTTCTCCGATCCGCATAAGATTTCTGTCTATCTTGCGCTGCTTTCATCCTTTTTCGAATTAAATCAATCTTCTCTGAAGTCTCTCTAACCATATCCGGCCCAAGCAAGATCTTATCCGTAGATTCCCACCAACATGTAGGAGATCGACAAGGCCTTCCATAAAGAGCTTCGAAAGGAGCCATACCAATACTGGACTGAAAGCTGTTATTATATGCGAACTCCACCAAAGGAAGATGTTCTTCCCATGTACCTCCAAAATCCAAGATACAAAGCCTCAAAAGATCTTCTAAGATACGGTTCACCCTCTCAGTCTGACCGTCCGTCTGAGGATGATATGCGGTGCTCAAACACAACTGAGTCCCTACCGCCTCTTGCAAACTTCTCCAAAACTCACTAGTGAAAATAGGATCTCGATCACTCACAATGCTGGATGGTACGCCATGCAATTTAACAATCTCTCTAACATAGACTGAAGCAAGCCATGGAGCGGTCCTCTTACTCTTTACGGGTATAAAATGGGCACTCTTGGTAAGTCTGTCTACCACAACCCAAATTCCCGTATTGCCCTTCCTCGATCTCGGTAACCCGTCGATGAAATCCATCGAGACACTATCCCACTTCCACTGTGGAACTTCCAATGGGTGTAGCAACCCACCGGGTTTCCTTTGCTCCACTTTAACTTGTTGGCACACTAAGCATCTAGCCACATACTCGGCCACATCTTTCTTCATACCGGCCCAGAAGAAAAACTCTCTTCATGTCTTGGTACATTTTGTCTCCACCGGGATGAATAGTCATTCTTGAACGATGTGCATCATCCAAAATAGCCTTCTTCAAACCCTCATCTTGCGGTACACAAAGTCTACCGTCTCTATGCAACCATCCCTTATCATCTATGGTGTATCTACCCAAATGGCTGGACGACTCCCCTCTTATAAGCTTCTCTACCAACACAACCAACTGTGGGTCGTCTCGCTGAGCCTCGCCAATCCGTCTCAAAAGAGTAGGTCTAACCTCCAAGGATGCCAACAAACCAGGTACAAAATCAACAGAAGGTCTGAAGTCAAACAAAGAAAGAAACTCCAAGCTTCGTCGTTCCACGAACAATGGACTCAAAGATAGCCTTTTTCTACTTAAGGCGTCTGCCACCACGTTACCCTTACCAGGGGTATACGCTATCTCGAAATCATAGGATGCTAAGAACTCCATCCACCTTTGCTGTCTTAAGTTTAAATCCTTCTGAGAGAATAAGTACTTCAATGATTTATGGTCGGTGAACAACTCGAATCTCTCACCAAGAAGATAATGGCGCCAAGACTTAAGTGCGAAAACAATCGCGGCCAACTCTAGATCATGGGTAGGGTAATTCTTCTCATGCACTCTCAATTGTCTCCCTCCATAGGCTATTACCCTTCCCTCCTGCATCAAGACTGCGCCTAATCCTGTTCCACAAGCATCGGTATAAACAACAAACGGCTTACTCCCATCCGGGAGCACTAAAACTGGAGCGGTGGTCAAAGCTCTCTTTAACCGTCGGAAAGCATCATCACAATCTACATCCCACGAGAAAACCAGATTCTTTTTCGTCAAGCGGGTCAATGGGGCTGATATCTTCGCGAAGTCTTTGATGAACTTCCTATAATATCCTGCCAACCCCAAGAAACTTCTTACCTCGGTAGCATTTCTAGGAACTTTCCAATCCTGGATAGATACTATCTTTGCGGGATCCACAGCTATCCCTTCCTTAGAGACCACATGCCCTAAGAATCGCACTTCTCTTCTCCAAAAATGGCATTTAGAGAATTTAGCTTTAAGACTATGCGCTCGAAGAGTCTCCAACACTTCCTTGAGATGTAAGGCATGCTCTTCTTCATTCTTGGAAAAGACCAAGATGTCATCCACAAAAACTACTACAAACTTATTCAGATACTCTCTGAACACTCTACTCATGAGATCAACAAAGTATGCGGGGGCGTTTGTCAACCCAAATGGCATCACTAGCCACTCATAAAAACCATCCGGAGTCCGGAAAGCAGTCTTCTCTATACTGTCCTCCGCCACTCTTAACTGATGAAACCCTGTAGCTAAGTCCATCTGCGAAAATACTGACGCGCCAACCAACTGATCAAAGAGATCATCTATCCTCGGTAATGGGTGTCTATTCTTCTTCGTGAGCTTATTAAGTTCTCTATAATCCACACAAAGTCTGAGGGACCCATCCGCCTTCGTGGCAAACACTACTGGAGCTCCCCACTCCGATATACTTCGCCTTATGAACCCCTTCTCAAGCAACTCCCCTACTTGCTTATGAAGTTCTCTTCTCTCACGAGGAGCCATGTGGCGTACTGGCAAAGACACTGGTTTGGCATTATCCACCAAATAAATTCGGAAATCTATCTCCCGCTTCGGAGGCAAACCCTTTACTTCTTCAAACACATCCGGATATTCCCGGACTACTCTGACAGAACACAAACTCTCGACCGAAGCATCGAGCGATTCAAGATAACTTAGCAAAACAGATTCCATGGGATTGCAAGAGATCTCGAGAGTGTTACCCAAGCGGGTCATGAGCCTGACAACTCTCCTTTCGCAATCAAGAACGGCACCATTACTGGATAACCAGTCCATGCCCAAGATCAACCCATAGCCCGTGAAGCCCAATACAAAAGCATCACATCTAAACTCAACGCTAAGTATAGAAATCTTCAAACCCAAACATATCATAGACAGATATATGGAGCCCCCAATTGGGTTTGAGACAACCAAGGGATCATCAACTAGACTGGTGTCTAAGTGCAGTGACTCAACTAACGATGATGAGATAAAAGAATGCGATGCGCCAGAGTCAAACAAAGTACGAACTGGATGATCAAACAGAAAAACCAGACTTTCAACGGAAATAGTTCTACCTCTCTGCTGAATCGGTGGAACTGAGAGAACCTGAACTTGCCCCCCTGACTGAGGTGGTGCTATAAGAGCTTGCACCTGGCCTCCTGAGGTAGACCCCGTCTTCTGCCCCTTCTTTGGGCAGTTTTTCACAAGATGCCCTGCTTCACCACAATGAAAGCAACCGGTCTTCTTCTTTTTGCGACAATCCTTACTAAGGTGTCCTGGTGTTCCACAATTGAAGCACTTCTTCTTCGTCTTCTTTTTGTCACCATTGCCTTTTCCGCCCTTGCCTTGTTGTTGTTGTTGCGGTTTCTTCTGATCCCCCTTTTTCTCTGGTGCCTTAGAATTCTTATCATCCTCATGCATAAGTGCCATGTAGACAAGCTTCTCAAAAGTGGCCCCCATAGGAATGTGAGTCATAGCTATTCCTTGCAATGGTTCGTTCAAGCCTCTAACGAACCTCAAAGCCTTCTTCTCCGGTGTATTCACCAACTCTATGCCAAACCTTGCTAATTGATTGAATTTGTTGACATATTCTTTCACCGTGAGATTCCCTTGCTTCAAATTCAAGAACTTCTCCATAAACAGATTCTCTTCCGCCCTTGAGAGAAACTTAGCCCCAAACCTTTGCTTAAAATCTGCCCAAGAGTCAACAGGGCGTTCTCCATTAGTGACCTCCCACCAGAATGAGGCCTCTCCCTTCATTAACCAAGCCGCCAACTTGAATTTCTTTCCCTCTTCCACTTCAAAGATATCTAGCAACTCTTCCACTTCCTTAAGCCAATCTCTAGCCTCTACGAAAGTCTCTGAACCAAGAAAAGGTTTTCCTCCTATAGCCTTGAACTCCTTGCAAACCTTAGCAAAATTATCCACTCTAGGCTGAGGAGGAGGAGCGGTTGTCTCTGGTGTAGTAGCATTGGCCGGACCCGCAGCCGCGGCCCTAGCCTCTTGCAACCTCCTATACCATAGTGGTATAACTAAACCCTCCGGGATGTTAAGATCTTCAGCCATGCTGAAACGAAAGAGGAAAGATTCAAAAAGGAGATTCCGAAAGATAAAGATATGGCTATTGGGGATTATGCTTTTCTTTTTCAAAAACTTTTTCTCTTAGAAGACATGCTTTTGAAAATACTTTCTTCGAAAATACTCTTAGAAAATAGTTTTTCTCAAAAATTTTATCTGTTCTGGTAACCTTAAGCTCTGATACCACGTGTAACACCCCACTCCCGCTATGATCACTCACTAAGGGAATGCCATAGCATCGGTGGAGTATTTTAGTGAATATAGAACAGAAAAATTACAACAAGACAGATATAAATAGTACTTGAAATTTTAAAACATCATCTCATAACAGCGGAAGTAAAACATGTCTGGTTACATCATAAAACCACAATAAAGGTCAAGTACAATATCCATCAAAATAAAGAAGCACATAATCCCACTCTCATACAATAGCCAAACAAAAGAAAAGATAACTGGATAACTGGAGCTTTACATCTATCCAAGCTCCTAAAGACTGGAACAGCAATCCGATCAAGCTCCACTACTGCTAGGATCCACCGTAGGACCTGAGGGTTGGGAAAAAGATAAAAACAACGGGGTCAGACATAAGTCTGAGCGAGTCCTATAACTTTAACAATACAATCGTTAAAGTAACCAGAGAAGACATAAACTGATATACGGTAACATATAGGGATGAATGGCTACCCTAAGCAGTCAACTAAACGAAGATAAAGGATAAAGACGCATCTACCCTCCCTAAGGTAAATTACTAAACTGCACCACACCAGTCGTTCCTAACTTAAAGGTTGATCCCACCCAAGGACTTATAAAATTTACTAATTAGTACCTGCGTACCCCTAGGTGACCAAGTAGGCGCCACGGGGCCCTACAATCCACTAGGTGTACACACCACTTCCCATTCGATCGGCTCCCTAACGTAGATACCCGTGCTGGCCCCACCGTGGGATGTATCATTCCCCAATGTGGCAACCTGATGAAACTAAAGGTGCACGGCTTATATCTACTCGATGCAACAACGGCTTACCTACCAGCCCGGGCCCACTCACGCATATGAAGCCCGTTGGACTTGCGTTGCCACCGCTAACCCGTTTGCCTCTTACAGTCAAGCCCAGTATGCGTGTCCCGTCCTCGACATGGGTCGAGCCCACAAAGATACGTATGGGTTACTGGTTGAAATGGGCCTCCACAAGCTACCCACCTAAGCTTGTCCCTTTTTCTAGTATATCCCACTTAACCCTTTAATCATGTTTTAATTACATGTTCCATTTTGGTTAAGTATTCTAATCGTATTTTCTATTGCCACCCAAGGCAACCACTAGATTTTCTCATGCCACCCGAGGCACCCACTTAACCCCTCATGTCCCTCTACATGCTAATGTGGTTAAGTGTTTCTTAATTAATTAATTAAGAACGTAACCTTTGTAAAGACCTCTCACATTAGACTGTCTTTTATGACCGCTGGTTAAGCCGGTTGGGTCCGGGCAGCCTTATGTCATAACAGAGTCTAACCTCGTGTCTTTACATTAATTACGTATTTAGTTTGTGCCTAAGACCTCTCACATTGGGCTAACATTTGTAGCAACTGGTTAAGCCGGTTGGGTCCGGGCAGTTTTACGCTACAACTGAGTCCAACCTCGTGTCTTAGTCAATTAATTACACCTAATTAATCACCCTCATAATTTTATATTAATTATCCCTAATTAATCAAGTTTTCTTAACATGGGTAGACCTAACTTAATAGGTAAATTCCCATGGGGTAGACCTAACTCAATAGGTAAATTCCCAACACATAGTATGGGTACACCTAACCAAATAGGCAAATTCCCATACTATGTTTATTTATTTTGTGTTATGCATAATTATATTAATTTCACACAATCTTATTAACTTATGCATTTAATTACCCCATCGTTCCCACGTAATTTCGTTCATGATATAACACATATAAAAGGTGTCAACTTGCATATGAATGAACATGTTTCAAAGGTGCCATCTTGCATATTAACAAACACATAACTTGCATATGAACTTGCATAACATGTCACATAACTTGCATATAATATGTCACATAACTTACATATTCATTTTGCATAACAAACTTGCATATTAGCTTATAGACTTGCATAATGTGTCATCATGAACTTGCATATTAATAAACATGTAACTTGCATATTTACATACATGTAACTCGCATATTAACAAACATGTAACTTGCATATAAAGAAACATGCAACTTGCATATTTACATACATGTAACTTGCATATTAACAAACATGTAACTTGCATATTAACAAACATGTAACTTGCATATTTACATACATGTAACTTGCATATTAACAAACATGTAACTTGCATATTTACATACATGTAACTTGCATAGCATATTACCATGAACTTGCATAACATGCATATGATTACATAGCCCACAACTTGCATATTTAGCATCATGCAAACATAACATACATCATATTAAACTTGCATAAGCTTACATACTCAACATGCATAAACATAAGATTAATGCTAACATCATATCATATGATTCAAAGCTCATTAACCCACATACAAAACCATAAATCTCATCACATCTCATCTAATTAGTTTACCAAAAGATCATCAAAGTGATAGAAACTCACAACTAGCAACTTTGAACACCAAATGAAGAAGATTAAGATGCTAAGAAGGGATTAGAAGTTGATTAGAGAGTGATTAGTATGCAACCCTCTTCATAAAATTAGTGGAGGCCATGAGAGCTAGCATTTTGCCATAGTTTAGTCACTAGGTTTAATTATGAATGAATTAGGGTAGGTTAGGGTCTTATTTATAGATTAGGCAAGTGTTTTAGGCCATAGGATTAACCCTAGATTCAATCCAAGCCATCAAAGCATGTCTTGGGGAAGAAGTCAAGTGTAGGAACCATCTAGGGCCTCTAGATTAAAGATGGACCATGAGAACCATTCAAATGCAAAATCTGCACTTGAGCGAATCGGCCCACGGGTTGACAGCCAAACACCCTGGATTAACCCCTAGTCGACCCAGCGGGCTCGGGTCGACTTCAAAAATCGGCCGGTTCGGTTATTCCCCTCTCCCAATTCGCTGTTTTGAGCATTTTTGCATATTTATTTATTAAATTTTCAATTATATATATATATATATATCAATATATATATATATATATATCTACACAACCCATTTCACTTAATTAAGTATACTTTAATTTGGGAATTTTCGTGAAACTTCGCGAGGCCATATCTTGGTCATACGGACTCCGATTTTCGAAAACTCGGACTCTATTTCGCGTATTTTTCCGAGACGAACGCAATGGCATAGCCCGTTTCCCTTGATTCCCATTTTAGAATTAAATTCTGCCTCGATTTATGTTATTACAGGTTATTGAAAATACGGGTTGTTACAATACGTCCCTTTGCTGCCACCTCGATCTTTCGTCTCGCCACTCGCTTTCGTCTTCTATCTTTGACCGCGATCCGAGTCGGCTTTCCTTCTTCTGCCTCCTTCGTTTTCCTCCTCTCCTTCCCATTCTCGAATTCCGAGCTCTACGCCCGATGGCCATGGCAACTTGGTGATTTCTTCAGAAAATCGCGGATTTCCACCTTTTCTCCCTCGAATCAGTCGTAAAAATTCAGGAAAGTGCTGCGTTTACAAATGAGAATGTTTTCTATGAAGTTACCTTTCTAAAAATTGAGAGAATGCTCGGATTTTTGAAGGTTTGAAAAATTTGGGTTCGTTCTTTGATAACGCGAGACGATTCGGCAAAGAGAAAGAAGAAGGGGAATGAAGAGGAGAGGGTCGGCTTATATAGGCAAAGAGGGCTACCGTTTGTCTCCCTTTCTTTGTCCTATTCGGTCCACGAAGCATCATGCAGGCCACGATCCAAAGCTTGTATCGCATAGAAGCCCACGGACCGCCTCAAACGATGGCCCACCAAACTCAAAGCCCGACACGACTCGAAGGAAAGTCCGCCTCGTTTCGCACGAAGGCCTAGATACTCAGCTCGAGACGAGCACGTGACCACTCGGACCGTGGCGCTCTATGGCGATCCGATTCATGCATGCGTTGATTTGAACCAATGCGACTGTTGATTTACGTCCCTTCAAGAAAAGGTAGATTAGAATCTTCGAAGCATGTTCCATCATCGATAAAACATGCTACGAGGGGGCAAAATGTTGGCTCGCTTTTTGACCAAGCCACCCAGGATCATTCGTAAGAGGAAAGCAGGAAACCACGATATCTAAGGACATGAAGGAATGGATCGCGCACCATCGTCTCGCCCAATATCGATTCGCGTACCATCGTCTCGACCACCGTCGGATCGCGCACCATCGTCTCGCCCAATATCAGATCGCCCCATCTCATCAGCGAACAACGCAGCCGGGCGATCCGGTCCAAACTTACATTGTCACCCCGAGCGAACCGATCCGATCCCCTGGTGTATTGCGAACCCTCTGACCTGTTCAAGTGCGAGCTAGTCTTCAGCGATCCGAATCGCACGGATCTGGCGACACGTGTCCCTAACCGTCATCTGGACCAATTCTCCCCATCTGCACGATCCGATTTTCAAGCAGATCACGACACCTGTCCACAACGGATAATTTGACTGTTTCTTCAACGATGGCGATGCGATCCGATGCTCTCGGGATTCGTGCCACGTGTCCACGATCCGCCTGACAAAATCAGCTATAAATAGCCCAGAGCTTGGCATTTTTCGGGATCCTTTTGGCAATATTGAATACTGAATCCGCCATTGTTGTCAAACTACTGAAATATTGAGAGAAATCATTGTTGTATTAGCTTTTAAAGCATAATCAATAATATATAAAGTGGACGTAGGCTCGTTAACGCTGAACCACTATAAATTCTGAGTGTTATTTTCTTTTTCCTTGTTCTTCATTTGAAATTCTCTACTGTTCATAACAATTTGGGTGTTAGGTCCAAATTTCGATCTAACATTAATAATTACTAACAACCAGGTAATATAACAAATAATATTAATTATTTAATAATTTATTGTTGCTATTAACAAATAATCAATAATACAGATTAATAATCATTGTGTTGACATCAAAAGTTGGTCTAATGACAGTCAACTTCCAATGTGTGTTATACACACACTATTATAATCATAGAGTGCAAGAAAAAGTAAATGAACACAGGAGACATAGTATTTTTATAGTGCATTGGCTTCAACCAAGTCTACGTCCACTTTATAATCTCTGTTTATACTGTCGATTACATGTTACAGTTGTTTTGATAGAAAGAAAGTAGAGAAAGAAGCGGTTTATACACAAAATCCTTGTGTTATATTTAGAGTGTACGACATGCTACTTTTGGAATGCCAAATAGAAGCTTTTGTGTAGAGAAAGATTTTCAGATGCTTTCAGATTTTTCAACATGCATTTCCATTTCTGGAAACTTGTGTATTTATAGGCGAGAAGGTAGGCCGAGCTAACCGCAACGTGGCATGCATCTTTTCCGGGTTCGGACACGTGTAACTCGATCCTATAAAGTAGTTGTAGGTGGAGGGACTCAGTATCCTGCTAATGAACAGTTCTCCTCGAAAATTGTGGCATACGTGGACCTCGAAATCTGGTGCATGAAACTATGCAGTTAAAGGCCCGTAATACCCCCACTACAGCCCATAGCGCTCTTCAACCGCTACGCTATTTCAATTTAGCGCTGATAAACAGTAGATCCGCTTCTAGCCTCGCTATTTTCCGCTGCATCCGCTAAATCATAGCTTTTTAACGTCCGCTTTAGCAATATTAATATATAGAGCTTGATTTGACTAGTTCTCTTTACAGAAAATTCAGTAAAGTTAGCGTAAAGGCATAAATTTAAGGCACGGGTGCCTAATATATGGTAATAATCAATTACACTCATCAAATTTAGCATGTAAAACTACGATTTATGTGATTTTCTTATATAAGATTTATTAATATTAGTCTCTTGTAAACAAAAAATGTGAGAAACATGATTAATTAATTTTCAAATATTTGGTTTTACATTTAATGAACCTTTTTGCGCCTTCGCTATATCCCCGCTACACCTTTTTCACCTCCGCCGCTATAGAACCGCTAAGCGCTTTAACTACACAGGCATGAAAAGTAGTGCAAGTTAAAGTTGATCGGTTATGTAGCCTTGGGAGTAGAACTTCGTCTTGTAGTAAATAATCTGGCTTGATATTTTGATCCGGTATTCCAGGCTTGATCTGATCTTCCAGGAGTGATTCAATCGATCAGTTGATTTTGACTTCGTAAGTGTTCGTCAATTTTGGAGGAGGATATCTTTGTTTTTAAAGTATGTTCATTCAAAAATATGACTACTTGGAATAGTCGAACGTGCTCTGTAAAGGAAACATATATTATAAAGGCTAAATGGACATGACCGTTGGAGACGGTTGCGCCCAAAATAGATGTGACTGTTCATTCAAAAATATGACTGCTTGGAATAGTCAAACGTGCTCCATACAGTCACACTCGCGCCCCAAGTTCTCACATTTGACCCATAATAATATTTTATAGGCCCAAACCCTTTTAGCCCAAACCATTGTGTCCATCTCTAAGCCGAAATTATTTTGATTAACAACATCCTATTCAAACTATTCATATATATATGAATAGTCAGCTCAAAATATTTGTCGATTTGGGACAAATAGTATTGCAATCCACCCAATAACCTCCTATAATTAAATTTGTAATATTATTTATTTATGCATACAAGAAAGTACCTTTGGGTTTAAACTTTTCTCTTTAGTCCATATATTTGAGTTTCAACAGGATATTTGGTAGTGAATACTTAAATCAAAATCCTATGCGATGAAATGAAATATATGAACTCATAAATATTATCATGCTTCTTAAAATGTCATAACCATAGATTGGTTATTAATTTTCTCCTGGTTTTCATGAATATGTATAAAGTTATATCCAAACTTTATTGAAATATTGTTTCTTATGTTCATATAGGTGTCCATTCTTCCCGTCCTTGTTACTATGGAAAAATGATCACCATCAAACGTAACAATACAAACATTGGTATTCAATGTTTATCAATCACTTTTCTTCAACTTGTTCTTACCCTTTAAACCTTGAATAATATAAGGTTTGGTGCAACACCCAGTAATTTTATAACATTAAAATTCACAAATTAAAGTATACTTAATTTTTAGAAAAGAATTAAGTGAAATGGGTTGCGCAGAGAAATATATATATATATATTGATATATACATATATATATATATAAAAATTAAAAATTAAATAATTAAATATGCGAAAAAGTTCAAAACAGGGAATTGGGAGGGGGAATAACCGAACCGGCCCATTTTTGAGGTCGACCCGAGCTCCGCTGGGTCGACTAGGGGTTAATCCAGGGTGTTTGGCTGTCAACCCGTGGGCCAATTCGCTCAAATGCAGATTTTGCATTTGATTGGTTCTCATGGTTCAGGGTTAATCTAATGGTCTTAAATAACTTCTTACACCTATAAATGCTAACCCTAAACCTAATTAAAATAGAATAGTTACCGTCATACCATCGCCATGGAAATCAAGGGAGCCGCCGCCAACTAAGGAAGAAGAAAAGAAAATTCAATTCTAATTCTCTAAACCCTAAAGCAAAGTAAAACTCTCTCTTTTCTTCTCTAAATTGTGAGTACGGTGATCTTAACAAAATTATTATTATTTTAATTAGATTGAGTTATGAATGGATTATGAGAAGATGATGTGAATTATCATATATGTTGTTGTAAACCCTTTTTGCTATCATGTATGTTGTAAATCCAATGTTATGTGATGATGATATCTTATATGTTGTAAATCATGCTATGGTGATGTTATGTATGTTGAAAGTTACTATGCTAAGTTGTGATAAATCATACATGTTAAAAAGGCCATGATGTTACCATCTATGCTAGTTAGTTCATATTAATTAAATCATCATGTTTGGGTTATGTTGATCTATATGACAAGTCACATATGCAAGTTAGATTGATTAGAAAAGTTATGAACATATGCCAAGACATCTATTATGACATCTAGAATTATGCTATGACATATGTGATATCATATGCTAGTTCACACCATCAATATGTTGCCTAAAAACCCCATATGCAAGTTTATGTATAGATTTGGGCTATGATCATATCATGTAAATTGAGTCATTTAACAAGTTGACACCTTTTGATCCTTAACATGTGTAGTTTATGCAAGTTTCACCCCTATTATGATTAGATTTATTTTAATTATCTATATGTTGTGATAATTTATCTTTGTGCTATGTGCTAGACTATTCAAGTCTAGCCTATATTATGCGTTGAATAAGCGAACGTATAAACGTGGGTAGGGGTAATATTAAGGATTTAATAATAAAAAGTTGGGGTGCAATTGATATGATTTTGCATGCCATAAGTGGATGGCTATAATTGAGTCAATTATGGACATCATTAAAAGTTGACTTAATTAATAATTTGAATAGGGAATTATTAAAACTGGGGTAAAAGATTTTAAGTGTTAATCAATGCTTAGGACACGAGGTTGGACTCGTTTGTGACGTAAACCTGCCCGGACCCGCCCGGCAAATCTAGCGGTCACAAATGTCAGCCCAATGTGAGAGGTCCTAGGCCTAAACTAAAGCATAACGGTTGTAAAGACACGAGGTTAGACTCTTTTTTGGTGTAAGACTCCCCGGACCCGCCCGGCAAATCCAGCTGCCATAAATGCCAGTCTAATGTGAGAGGTCTTTATGAGGTTATGGCCTGAATGAATGAAGAAATACTTAACCAGATAAACATGTAAGGTGGGACATGGGGGTTAAGTAGGTGCCTTGGGTGGCATGAGGAATCTAGGGGGTGCCCTTAGTAGCATGTGAAATACGATTAGTAAGACTTAACCAAACACACATGTAAATGAACATGACTAAGAGGGTTAAGTGGGATATACTAGTGACAAGCTTAGGTGGGTAGCTTGTGGGGGCCCATTTCGACCAGTATCCCAAACGTATCTTTGTGGGCTCGACCCAAGTCAAGGACGGGACATGCATGCTGGGTTCGACTGTAAGAGGCCAAAACGGGGAGCGATGGCAACGCAAGTCCAACGGGTTTCATATGCGTGTGTGGACCCGGGCTGGTAGATAAGACGTTGTTGCATCGTGTAGGTATAAGCCGTGCATTCTCAAGTTGTATCGGGTTGCCACTTTAGGGGAGTGATACACCCCACTGTGGGGCCAGCACGGGTATCTACGAGTAGGGAGCCGATCGAAAGTGGGTAGTGGGGTACACCTAGTGGAGATAGGGGCAGACGGCACCTATGTAGTCAGCTAGGGGTACGTAAGGCTATTTATAAAGTTTCTGTGTGAAGCAAGTGGGATCAAACAATAGGGTGACTGGTGTGGTGCAGTGTAGTATTGTGCGGTGCAGTGTAGTAATCATTCGTTAGTAATTAGGTGTGCCTTTACCGTTATCTTAAACGCTATCTTTATCTTCCTAAGAGTTCATAGACATTTACTTGTCTTCCAGCTTATGCCTTAGTCTAGTTATTTTGATAATAGTATTGTTAGAATTATCATACTCGCCAGACTTTATGTCTGACCCCCTCAATTTCTATCCTTTTCCCGCTCTAGGTCCTTAGGTTGGGCCCAGCTCTAGTGGAGTTTGATTGAATTGCTTCATCTCTCTTTGGAAAGCTTGGACCGTTGAAGTAAAGTCCAGCTTGTTATCTTTTTAATGGCTATTTATGTAATGGGATTATGTATTTTGTTTTTATGAAGATGGATATTGTACTTGGTTATGATCTATGGTTTTATGATGTAACAAATATGTTTAATTTCCACTGAAATAAAATGAAGTTTTAGATTTCCAAGTACTATTTATTATCTGTCTTGTTGTAATTTTTCTGTTCTATATTCACTTATAACCTCCATGGAAGTTAATGCATTCCCTTTGTGAGTGACATTAATGGACGTGGGGTGTTACACGTGGTATCAGAGCTTAAGGTTACCAGAACAGATAAAAATACTTTAGAAAAATAGTTATTTTTGGAAGAAGTGCTTTCAAAAATATGTTTTAATGAGAAATTTAAAGAGAAAAGTTTTTAAGAAAAAAAACATAATCCCCAATAGCCCATATCTTTATCTTTCGAATTCTCCATTCTGAATCTTTCCTTTTTCGTTTCAGCATGGCTGATGATCTTAATCTTCCCGACGGTGTAACGATACCAGGATGGTATAGGAGGTTTTTAGAGGCTAGGGCCGCTGCAGGTCCAGCCAATGTTCCTCCACCACCAATTGCACCTGTTCCTCCTCCTCCTCCTCGCGTAGATGCTTTTGCAAAGACATGCAAGGAATTCAAGGCTATGGGTGGAAAACCATTTCAAGGGTCAGAAACGTTTGTGGAAGCTAGAGATTGGCTTAAGGTGGTGGAAGAATTGCTAGAAATCTTTGAAGTAGAAGAAGGGAGGAGAGTTCGATTAGCAGCTTGGTTGATGAAGGGAGATGCCTCGTTTTGGTGGGAGGTCACTAATGGGGAGCGTCCTGTTGACTCTTGGGCGGATTTCAGACGTAGGTTCGAGGCGAAGTTTCTCTCTAGGGCGGAAGAAAATCTATATATGGAAAGGTTCTTGACATTGAAGCAAGGAAGCTCGTCAGTGAAAGAATATGTCAACAAATTTAATCAGCTAGCAAGGTTTGGTTTGGACTTAGTAAACACGCCGGAGAAGAAGGCTCTAAGGTTTGTGAATGGCTTGAATGAACCGTTGCAAGGGTTGGCCATGACCCACATCCCTATGGGGGCCACCTTTGAGAAGCTAGTAGAAATGGCGCTTATGCATGAGGAGAAAAGCGCTAAAGCTGATAAGGCACCCGAGAAGAAGGGGGATCAGAAGAAACCACAATAGCAAAACAAGAAGGGTGGAAAAGACAATAATGGCAAGGGAAAGAAGAAGTGCTTTAACTATGGGACACCAGGCCATCTCAGCAAGGATTGCCGAAAGAAAAAGAAGACAGGCTGTTTTCATTGTGGCGATGCGGGACATTTAGTGAAGGACTGCCCAAAGAAGGGGCAGAGGGCAGGAGCTACCTCGGGAGGACAGGTGCAGGCTCTTATGGCACCAGGGCAGGCTAGGGGACAAGTTCAGGCTCTCGCGGTCCCACCGCTGCAAGAACGAGGTAGAACCATTTCTGTTGAAAGCTTAGTTTTTCTGTTTGATCATCCTGTCCGTACCTTATTCGATTCGGGTGCATCGCATTCGTTTATCTCTATGTCATTAGTTGAATCACTGCACTTAAACACCAGTTTAGAAGAGGATCCCTTAGTTGTTTCGAATCCAATTGGGGGCTCAGCTTATTTGTCTATGATGTGTTTGGATTTGAAAATTTCTATACTTAGCGTTGAGTTTAGATGTGATGCTTATGTGTTGGGCTTCACGGGCTATGGGCTAATTTTAGGAATGGATTGGTTATCCAGAAATGGGGCCGTTCTTGATTGTGAAAGGAGAGTAGTTAGGCTCGTGACTCGCCTTGGCAACACTCTCGAAATCTTTTGTAATCCCATAAATTCGGTTATGCTAAGTTATCTAGAATCGCTTGACGCGTCTGAGGAAAATCTCCGATCTGATAGAGTGGTCCGAGAGTATTCGGATGTGTTTGAGGAGGTGAAGGGCTTGCCTCCGAAGCGGGAGATAGATTTTCGAATATATCTTGTGGATAATGCGAAACCAGTATCTTTGCCAGTACGCCACATGGCTCCACGTGAAAGGAGGGAACTCGATAAGCAAGTGAAGGAATTGCTTGAGAAGGGGTTCATAAGATTAAGTATATCGGAGTGGGGTGCTCCAGAAGTATTTGCCACGAAGGAAGATGGGTCCCTTAGACTGTGTGTGGACTATAGAGAACTTAATAAACTTACTAAGAAGAACAGACACCCACTGCCGAGGATTGACGATCTCTTCGATCAGTTAGTTGGCGCCTCAGTGTTTTCGCAGTTGGACTTAGCCACTGGTTTCCATCAGTTGAGAGTGGCTGAGGATAGCATTGACAAGACTGCCTTTTGGACTCCAGACGGTTTCTATGAATGGCTAGTGATGCCCTTCGGTTTGACAAACGCCCCGCATACTTTGTTGATTTGATGAGTAGGGTGTTTAGGGAGTACCTTAACAAATTTGTGGTAGTCTTTGTAGATGACATCTTGATCTTTTCTAAGGATGAAGAAGAGCATGCCCTACATCTTAGGGAAGTGTTGGAGACTCTTCGAGCGCATAAGCTTAAAGCTAAATTTTCTAAGTGTCACTTTTGGAGGAAGGAAGTACGGTTCTTAGGACACGTGGTTTCCAAAGAAGGGATAGTTGTGGATCCCGCGAAGGTGGTGGCCATCCAAGATTGGAAGGTCCCTAAAAATGCTACCGAAGTAAGAAGTTTCTTGGGGTTGCCTGGCTACTATAGGAAGTTTATCAAAGACTTCGCAAAGGTATCAGCTCCATTGACACGCTTGATGAAGAAGAACCAAGTTTTCACATGGGATGTAGATTGTGATGATGCGTTCCAACGTTTGAAGAGAGCTTTGACTTCAGCCCCAGTCTTAGTATTGCCAGACGGGAGTAAGCCGTTTACCGTTTATACTGACGCTTGTGGGACAGGACTAGGCGCAGTCTTAATGCAAGAGGGTAGGGTAATAGCCTATGGTGGAAGGCAGTTGAGAGCGCATGAGAAAAATTATCCTACACATGACCTAGAGTTGGCCGCTATTGTTTTCGCGCTTAAGTCTTGGCGTCATTATCTTCTTGGCGAGAAATTCGAACTATTCACTGACCACAAATCTTTAAAATACATATTCTCTCAAAAGGACTTGAACTTAAGGCAGCAAAGGTGGATGGAGTTCTTGGCGTCCTACGACTTTGAGATAGCATATACCCCTGGTAAGGGTAACGTGGTGGCCGATGCCTTAAGTAGAAAAATATTATCCTTAAGTCCTTTGTTTGTTGAGCGGCGAAGTTTAGAGTTCATCTCTATGTTTGATTTTAGACCTTCCGTCGACTTCGTACCCGGTTTGCTAGCATCCTTGGAGGTCAGACCTACGCTTTTGGGACGGACTGGCGAGGCACAGCGAGACGACCCACAGTTAGTTGAGTTAGTAGAAAAGCTCAAAGGAGGGGAGTCATCAAGCTATCTCCGTAGGTATACCCTAGATGATAAGGGTTGGTTACGTAGGGACGGTAGACTTTGTGTACCAGAAGACGATGACCTAAGGAAGACTATTCTTGATGAAGCACGTCATTCGAAGATGACCATTCATCCCGGCGGGGACAAGATGTACAAAGACATGAAGAGAGTTAACTTTTGGGCCGGCATGAAGAAAGACGTGGCCGAGTATGTCGCTAGATGCTTGGTGTGCCAACAAGTAAAAGCGAAGCAAAAGAAACCCGGTGGGTTGCTTCACCCATTGGAGGTTCCACTATGGAAATGGGAAAGCATCTCGATGGATTTTGTGGATGGATTACCGCGATCGAGGAAGGGTAATACGGGAATTTGGGTTATAGTAGATAGACTTACTAAGAGCGCCCATTTTATTCCCGTGAAGAGTAAGAGGACTGCTCCATGGTTAGCTTCCGTATACGTTCGAGAAATAGTTCGTTTGCACGGTGTTCCTTCTAGCATAGTGAGCGACCGCGATTCTATTTTCACTAGCGAATTTTGGAGAAGCTTACAAGAGGAGGTAGGGACTCAGTTATGTTTGGGCACCGCATATCATCCTCAGACGGATGGCCAGACCGAGAGGGTGAATCGCATTCTAGAGGATCTGTTGAGGCTATGTATCCTAGACTTTGGGGGCACGTGGGAAGAGCATCTTCCATTGGTGGAGTTCACATATAATAACGTCTTTCAGTCCAGCATTGGTATGGCACCATTCGAAGCTCTTTATGGACGACCTTGTCGTTCACCTACATGTTGGTGGGAATCTACGGATAAGATCTTACTTTGGCCCGATATGATTAGGGAGACTTCGGAGAAGATCGACTTGATTCGAAGGAGGATGAAAGCAGCACAGGATAGGCAGAAATCTTATGCGGATAAGAGGAGGATAGATCTCGAGTTTGAAGTTGGGGACATGGTCTTTGTCAAAGTGTCTGCATTATGGAACGTTGTTCACTTTGGGTCCGTTGGGAAATTGCACCAAGGTTTGTAGGGTCGTTTCCTATTAAGGAGAAAATTGGACAGATGGCGTATAGAGTGGAGTTGCCCGAGAGACTTAGTGGTGTACATGACGTATTCCATGTGTCACATTTGAGGAAGTGCTTGCACGAGACCGTGGAAGTGGTAGAGCCGAGCTTGCTTAGAGAGGTGGAGGTAGAGCGTGATGCGACAATTCGACGAGCTCCTACGTGCATTCTTGGGTCGGAGATCAAGAGGTTGAGGAATCGAGAGGTCAGACTAGTCAAAGTGCAATGGGGAGATGATGAGAGCAATGCTACTTGGGAGACGGAAGAGAAGATGCGTTCACGATACCCTTTTCTTTTTGAGGGTATGTCCTTTAATTTCTCCTTTATCGCTTAGCTTGTACTTATCTTATCTTTAGTATATCCTCTCGCTAGTATCTTTGACCTTTAGTTAGGATAATCCTATGGTTGAAACATGTGTTTGAGACATGTTATGTATGGTGGATGCAAAGTGGATGCAAGTGTTTGCTAGTGGTTGCTCGTGGATGTATATACACACACTATTAGGCACCAGATCGGCTCAGTCACTTCATATTGCATATTGCATATATATGGATGCATTTAGTAAAATGGATGTATTATCATATAGTTGCTGCATTCGGGTGGATGGTTGTGCACGCATATAGAATTAATATGTATCATTAGGAATCTTTTGCATACATATTGGACGCATGGCACTATCATGAATTGCACTAAGGAGGTCGACTGAATCAGTGGGCCGCCTAATTTTGCATTAGATATGGACATATACACACACTGTGCATATAAACATTAAAGCATTAGAAGTCTTTTAAGGACAATGGATGCTGGTGTTTGATGGTTGAGTAGATGGACGATTAGATGGTAGGATATACATTCTTCTTGACTTGGAGATTTCGGGGACGAAATCCTTTAAGGAGGGGAGAATGTAACACCCCGTAATTTTATAACATTAAAATTCACAAATTAAAGTATACTTAACTTTTAGAAAAGAATTAAGTGAAATGGGTTGCACAGAGAAATATATATATATTGATATATATATATATATAAATTAAAAATTAAATAAATAAATATGTGAAAAAGTTCAAAACAGCGAATTGGGAGGGGGAATAACCGAACCGGCCCATTTTTGAGGTCGACCCAAGCTGCGCTGGGTCGACTAGGGGTTAATCCAGGGTGTTAGGCTGTCAACCCGTGGGCCGATTCGCTCAAATGCAGATTTTGCATTTGATTGGTTCTCATGGTTCAGGGTTAATCTAATGGTCCTAAATAACTTCCTACACCTATAAATACATCCTAATGCTAACCCTAAACCTAATTAAAATAGAATAGTTACCGTCATACCATCGCCATGGAAATCAATGGAGTCGCCGCCAACTAAGAAAGAAGAAAAGCAAATTCAATTCTAATTCTCTCAACTCTAAAGCAAAGCAAAACTCTCTCTTTTCTTTTCTAAATTGTGAGTATGGTGATCTTAACAAAATTATTATTATTTTAATTAGATTGAGTTATGAATGGATTATGAGAAGATGATGTGAATTATCATATATGTTGTTGTAAACCCTTTTTGCTATCATGTATGTTGTAAATCCAATGTTATGTGATGATGATATCTTATATGTTGTAAATCATGCTATGGTGATGTTATGTATGTTGAAAGTTTCTATGCTAAGTTGTGATAAATCATGCATGTTAAACAGGCCATGATGTTACCATCTATGCTAGTTAGTTCATATTAATTAAATCATCATGTTTGGGTTGTGTTGATCTATATGACAAGTCACATATGCAAGTTAGATTGATTAGAAAAGTTATGAACAAATGCCAAGACATCTATTATGACATCTAGAATTATGCTATGACATATGTGATATCCTGTGCTAGTTCACACCATCATTATTTTGCCTAAAAACCCCATATGCAAGTTTATGTATAGATTTGGGCTATGATCATATCATGTAAATTGAGACATTTAACAAGTTGACACCTTTTGATCCTTAACATGTGTAGTTTATGCAAGTTTCACCCCTATTATGATTAGATTTATTTTAATTATCTATATGTTGTGATAATTTATCTTTGTGCTATGTGCTAGACTATTCAAGTCTAGCCTATATTATGCATTGAATAAGCGAACGTATAAACGTGGGTGGGGGTAATATTAAGGATTTAATAATAAAAAGTTGGGGTGCAATTGATATGATTTTGCATGCCATAAGTGGATGGCCATAATTTAGTCAATTATGGACATCATTAAAAGTTGACTTAATTAATAATTTGAATAGGGAATTATTAAAACTGGGGTAAAAGATTTTAAGTGTTAATCAATGCTTAGGACACGAGGTTGGACTCGTTTGTGACGTAAACCTGCCTGGACCTGCCCGGCAAATCCAGTGGTCAAAAATGTCAGCCTAATGTGAGAGGTCCTAGGCCTAAACTAAGGCATAACGGTTGTAAAGACACGAGGTTAGACTCTTTTATGGTGTAAGACTGCCCGGACCCGCCCGGCAAATCCAGCTGCCATAAACGCCAGTCTAATGTGAGAGGTCTTTATGAGGTTATGGCCTGAATGAATTAAGAAATACTTAACCAAATAAACATGTAAGGTGGGACATGGGGGTTAAGTAGGTGCCTTGGGTGGCATGAGGAATCTAGGGGGTGCCCTTAGTGGCATGTGAAATACGATTAGTAAGACTTAACCAAACACACATGTAAATGAACATGACTAAGAGGGTTAAGTGGGATATACTAGTGACAAGCTTAGGTGGGTAGCTTGTGGGGGCCCATTTCGACCAGTATCCCAAATGTATCTTTGTGGGCTCGACCCAAGTCGAGGACGGGACACGCATGTTGGGTTCGACTGTAAGAGGCCAAAACGGGGAGCGGTGGCAACGCAAGTCCAACGGGTTTCATATGCGTGTGTGGACCCGGGCTGGTAGATAAGACGTTGTTGCATCGTGTAGGTATAAGCCGTGCATTCTCAAGTTGTATCGGGTTGCCACTTTAGGGGAGTGATACACCCCACTGTGGGGCCAGCACGGGTATCTACGAGTAGGGAGCCGATTGAAAGTGGGTAGTGGGGCACACCTAGTGGAGATAGGGGCAGGCGGCACCTATGTAGTCAGCTAGGGGTACGTAAGGCTATTTATAAAGTTTCTGTGTGAAGCAAGTGGGATCAAACAATAGGGTGACTGGTGTGGTGCAGTGTAGTAATGTGCGGTGCAGTGTAGTAATCATTCATTAGTAATTAGGTGTGCCTTTACCGTTATCTTTAACGTTATCTTAAACGCTATCTTTATCTTCCTAAGAGTTCATAGACATTTACTTGTCTTCCATCTTATGCCTTAGTCTAGTTATTTTGATAATAGTATTGTTAGAATTATCATACTCGCCAGACTTAATGTCTGACCCCCTCTATTTCTATCCTTTTTCCCCCTCCAGGTCCTCAGGTTGGGCCCAGCTCTAGTGGAGTTTGATCAAATTGCTTCATCTCTCTTTGGAAAACTTGGACAGTTGAAGTAAAGTCCAGCTTGTTATCTTTTTAATGGCTATTTATGTAATGGGATTATGTATTTTGTTTTTATGAAGATGGATATTGTACTTGGTTATGATCTATGGTTTTATGATGTAACAAACATGTTTAATTTCCGCTGCAATAAAATGAAGTTTTAGATTTCCAAGTACTATTTATTATCTGTCTTGTTGTAATTTTTCTGTTCTATATTCACTTATAACCTCCATGGAAGTTAATGCATTCCCTTTGTGAGTGACATTAATGGACGTGGGGTGTTACATTTGGTTTCTAATGTAGGTGATTAGAATGACTTCAGACCCATTATACTACTAGTAGTATCACAATTTCTCTCGATAATCCTTTAATTAGTGGGGCTGCTAAACTTTTATTTGATTTAACAAATATATTAGTAATGATACCATCTACAACTAATTATCTGACATATGCATGTCTTAAACTTATATGTCTAGACTTTCCATTGTAGATCTTATTACAATCTCTAGACAATGTAGCTTCGCTATCACAATACATAGAAATGGTTGACATTGATTGTGGTCACAACTCTATTTCTAATAGTAAATTCCTTAGCCATTCTGCCTCCTTACCCGATGCATCTAAGGCAATAAATTTTGCTTCCATTGTAGAATGTGTTATAACACGTTTGTTTCTTGGAGGTCCAAGAGATAACACCTCCTCCAAGAGTAAAAATCCATCCAGTAGTTCCTCTATTCTCATTTTCAGGTGTTGCACCACTTGCATCTGAATATCCTTCTAGAACTACTGGGAAATTTCCATAATAAATTCATAATCCCATGGTTCTTTTATGGTAACCGAGAACTCTACATATTTCTTTCCAATGTGAAATGCTTGGTTTATGCGTATATCTTGATAGTTTGCATACCACGAAAGCAATATGCGGACAAGTGCAATGCATTGCATACGTGAGACTTCTAATAATGCTTGCGTGTTCAAGTTGAGACATCGCCCTTTCAGAATTTGGAAACAATTTAATCGAAGAATCATAAGAACTACTTGCTTCTTTAATATTTAAGTGTTTATATTTAAAAAGCAATTTTTCAATATAATTAGATTGACATAATGCATATCCATCATTATGTTTCATTACATTGATTCCTAATATTGTGTCAAATTCATTTAGATCTTTCATCTTAAAACATGAAGTCAAATATTTCTTTGTCTCATTAATGTCCTCCATATTTGTGCCAAATATTAGCAAATCTTCCACATATAAGAATATTATAATACCATATCTTTCAGTGAATTTGGAATATATACATTTGTCTGGATTATTATGTTTGAAATCGTTAGACAAAATCACAGAGTCAAACTTCTCATGCAACTGTTTTGGTGCTTATTTCAATCCATATAATGATTTAACAAGTTTGCAAAATTTATGCTCATTTTCAGGCATAATGAAACCTTCTGGTTGTTCCATATATACTTCTTCGTCTAGATTACCATTTAGAAAAGCAATATTAACATCCATTTGAAGTACATGCAACCCATAAATATAAGCAATTGCAATTAGGACTCTAATGGATGTTAATCTTGCAACGGGAGCATATGTATCGATATAATCAATACCTTTCTTTTTCCTGAAACCTTTAGCAACTAACCTTGCCATGAAAGTTTGTATCGGTACATCCGTATTGTATTTTTTTACGAAATACCCATATACATCCAATTGGCTTTGATCCACTAGGTAACTCTGTTAACTCCCAAGTATTATTAGACAGAATTGAATCCATCTCATCCTATATTGCTTCTTTCTAAAAAGAAGCATCCCTAGAAGCCATTGCTTCTTTAAAAGTTTTGGGATTGCCATCCGTACCTAGGACATAAGTTATATCATCGATAATATCTTTTGTATCACCTATGACAAGATGAATTACATCATCAGGTGATACGAAATCAGGTCCTAACTCTTTAGATTTCTTTTAGGCTCTTCTAGTATAATAGAATTTTTTTTTTTGTTAGAAGAAGTTTGTTTAGGTTTTTCATTATCTTTGTCGTGAACAATTTGAGTAGAAACCGAGATTCGACTGGAACCACAACTAAACTTATCTTCAGTTAATTCTATGTCTCTTGATTCTATAATGACATTAGAATCTAAGTCTAGCACTCGAAATGCTTTGGAATTTTCAGCGTATCCAACAAATATGCCATTTAAAGCTCTTGGCCTTATTTATTCCTTTTTGTATGTGTTACTCGATAAAAGGTTAGACAACTCCGAACTTTCAAGTATTTCAAACTTGGTTTTCTACCGTTCCATAATTCATATGGAGATATTTTAGTTTTCCTTGATGGAATTTTATTATGCAAGTGACATGCTATTAAAATTGCCTTACCCTTTAAATTTACATTTTGTTTGGCATTCAAAATCATAGCATTAGTCATTTCCACTAATGTTCTATTTTTTCGTCCAGTCATACCATTCTATTATAGGGTATATAGTGCAGTTGATTGATGTATAATCCCATTTTCCTCGCAGAATAAGAAAAACTTTGTAGAGAATTATTCTCTACCTCTATCACTACGTAATATTTTAATTTTTCTTTCCTTTTGATTTTCGACTGTGATTTTAAAACGCTCAAACATATCAAAAGCCTGCTCTTTTGTTTTCATTAGTTAAATATACGTATATCTGGAATAATCATCTATAAAAGTAATAAAATATTTATTCCCACCTCTAGTTAATATTCCATTTAATTCACAGATATCGGAATGAATTAATTCAAGCAACTTCGTATTTCTTTCTGATTTAGGGAATAGCTTTTTGCACATTTCGGCTTCAATACATGTTTCACATTTTGATACATTTTTATTTTCATATGAGATTAAACCTTCATTGGACATGTACTTTAAAGATTTAAAATTTAGATGTGCTAATCTACTATGCCATAAACAAATAGAATCAAGAATATAAGCAAATTCAATCATTTTATTGATACTTAAGTTGAACATCCCATTACAAGCATATCCTTTTCCAGCAAATGTTCCCCCTTTTGTCAAAATGAGACTTTACCATCAAGTACACACTAAACACCTTTACTACAAAGAAGACTTGTCGGAACAAGATTCTTCCTAATATTTGGAACGTGTAAAACACTTATGAGCACGAGTTTCTTTTCAGAAGTAAATTCCAATTATGCGGTCCCCTTTCCATCTACAATGGATGTATTATGGTGGCTCATGAGCACTTTGTTGTCGTTCGAAACTTTCTCATAGAATGTAAAGAAAGACTGATTGTTGCTGTAACACCCCGTATTTCTGTTAACACTAAAGTTACTAATTTAAGAATAACCAATGCTTAATATAATAAATGTGTAAAGGGGAGATGTATCTAATGTGCATACAAATTTAATAATAAATGTGTAAAGGGGAGATGTATCTAATTTGCATACAAATTTAATAATAAATGTGTAAAGGGGAGATGTATCTAATGTGCATACAAATTTAATAATAAATGTGTAAAGGGGAGATGTATCTAATGTGCATACAAATTTAATAATAAATGTGTAAAGGGGGGATGTATCTAATGTGCATACAAATTTAATAATAAATGTTAATAATGTACATTAAGAAAGTAATTGTGAACATAATTGGCTTCTCTTTAGAACGGATGGCTTTGATTAACCTTGGCTTCATCGACGGCTCAAATTAACTTGCAATCCTATATAAACAGCACCCTAGTCTCCTTCTCTTTACACCATTCTCCTCTAACCTTATGCTGCACAAATTCTTGATGGACATGGCTTCTTCTTCTTCCTCTAAATCTAAACAAATAGATTAAAATAAAATATAAATCAAGACGAGGATATGCTGCTCAAGTCTTTCAAGAGAAGATTCAAAACAAGTTAGGATTCAAGTAAAGATTCAACGGCTTCAAGCAACGCTATCTTTCTATTCTTTTCTAGATCCAATCAATGTAAGTCGGTTACTTTTTAGATTTGAACGCCTTTTTCTATTTGTGACATGAAATTAAAAGAATATAAGAAATATGCCTTATCATTTCATTGAATCTGTGCTTGTTTATGACTTTGGATCTGATTCTTGATTATGGCCTAGACCGCATTGTGACTAAATTGCCAATGCTTAAGATTATGACTATGGAACTGTGGCCTTTGAAACCATATGCCTTTGACTATGAACATAAGCCTTTGACTATGAACATAAGCCTTTGACTAGGAGCATAAACCAATGCCTATGACTATGACAAGGACAATAGTGGATAATTACCTATGATTCATGAACATAATATTATTGCCTAAGATTATGACTGTGAAATTGGATCTAAACTTGATTATCTATTCCAGCCTATTCTTAATTATCCTTGGATCTTGGTTATGGGAATTTATCTATTAAGTTAGATCTATCCATATACATGAACCTATGCTATTTATTCAACCCTTTTCATGTCATAATATTATCATATCTATAGGCCTTCGAAGCTTTAAATCAATTTATTCAGTGTAATTTGTTAGATCTGAAATTAGTGAATTAGTGTATTATCATCTTATGCCAGTTATTATGTCTATCTTTTCATGGCATTTTGGTTCATTCCCTTTTATCCATGAATCTAGATTTATTTATAATCTAGGATGAATCACGATTATACGAACGGTGGGAACACGATTTGGGAAAACATGAAATTGACTAAAACGTATTTGTAAACTTGAAAATTGGCATAATTTGGAACATGAACATAATTGTGATTGGCATAATTTAGGACATGTATTATAGCATGTCTATTAAATGCAAATTGGGTAATTTTGACATGAATTATAGGATGTATAATTTGAATCCAGTATTGGCTTGTAAATCTAGTTTTTACATAAACCGTAAACTAGAAAAAATAAGTCTAGTTCAACATGAACAGAAAAAAGAATATTAAATCAGGATTGGATTAGCTAAATTAAGTTAATTTGGCATAATGAGTATATTAACACAATTTTGAATTTAGTCATAATTGTGAGTAATTGACATGGACATTAGGCTTGGACAAAAATGGTATAAGAATAACTGATTTATGGGGGAAATGGGCCATAATAATAAATATGGATAAATGTGCATTAAAAGAGTAATTATGGAATAAGTAAATTAGGGAAATTTACTTATAGAATTTATCCTAAATAAGAAAAGTAATTTTAGACAATACGAACATGCTTAACCCGAGGTTGGATTGAGTTGTGATGTAAACCTGCCCAGACCCGCCCGGCTGTCCAGTGATCATGACAATACCTATCCAATGTGGGAGGCATTGAGCCCGATAAAGGCCTGAGGTTAGACTGAGTTGTGGCGTAAGACTGCCCGGAACCAACCGGCATACCGACAGCCACAACAATACATGTCTAATGTGAGTGGCTGGTGCTTTAATAAGACAATTAAAGTTAAGCTAGAATGGGAGGGTTAAGTCCATAAGAACATTTAACCAACTTAACACAGTTAAGCTAGAATGGGAGGGTTAAGTCCATAGGAACACTTAACCAACTTAACACAGTTAAGTTAGAACGATAGTGTTAAGTTAACTAGAACACTTAACCTACTTAACATGGTAACAAGACAAGATTTGTAGGGGTTAAGTAACTAAGAAAAACACTTAGCCAATTTAACATGTTAACTAGACTAGAGGTTGGGGATAAGTAACGTTAATACACTTTGCCAATTTAACATGTTAACTAGACTAGAGGTTGGGGTTAAGTAAATTTAATACACTTAGCCAATTTAATATGTTAGCTGGACTAGACCGTAGGGTTAAGTAAGCTTGAACACTTAACTATCAAAGTGTGATAAATGAATAGGGTTAAGTTAAAAACATGAAGGGACAATACTTAACCATTAGAACATGTTAATCAAACCAATGTTAGGGTTAAGTTAACTAAGGGAACACTTAACCGTTAAAACATGTTAGTTAAAACAGATAGACAAGGTTAAGTTAAAAAGGAACACTTAACCAATACAAGATGAATGGGTAGGGTTAAGTAAATACTTAACCAATATAACTTGATGCTGGTAGGGTTAAGTCAACGTGAATTACTGGTAACACTTAACCAGTTTAACATGACAAATGAATAGGTTAAGTTAACTTGTATCGACTAATGACACTTAACCAAACCAACTTGACGAGAAAGAGAACTAAGTAGTAAACCTTAGTTAAAAGGACTAAGTGGTAAACCTTAGTTAAGAAAACGACGATTCAGGAAACTAAGTGGTAAACCTTAGTTAGGAAAACTAAGTAGTAATCCTTAGTATAACATGAGGAGGAGCGAACGATCTTAAAGAAGGCTCCAACGAATTGGGTTACGAAGCCCGAGGCTTCGAGGGGACGTGAGGGTACTCTTGGTATCCCTCTGTGAGGCGGCAGATGATCCTCCTGGGCTCACAAAGGTTAAGGTCTTCGTTAGGAGAACCAAGGGTATGCCTTGGTTGCAATATAAGGCAACCTAAAGAATAGGATGGACCAGCGTGATTCGGCGAGACAAATGGCCCTGTGATAGCGACCGGTCGTCTACCTACCATCTTGAGTCAATCGAGATACGGAAGGGCGAAGAACTCCAAAAGACCATATACTTGCTATCTAATTATGGTTGCGGATGGCCATAGGTTAGTGGGGCATAGGGGGGCCTGCGTATAGTTCTCATTTTTCAAGGTGTGCCTTTCAACAGTTGAGGGAGGGGTCAAGTGGGACCATAGCCACTGGAAAAAAAACAGACCTTAGCATCTGCATCGGCAGATAACTTAAAGCTCCCGACCGAGTTCCGTGTTTCTTGATTTGCCCTGCCACGGGACCCGGGTCGCACATATAGAGGACATGTGCATCTAGACAGCGATAACGATTCACGACACATACGTGGGGAAAGTCTAGGAACATATACCGCTCTAGGTAGTGTGTCCTAGACTAGGGGCATCGTTCGACAGGTAGCGTAATCCCTAGTTGGACCTAGGTGGCATAAACCCTGAATCTGTGAAGCATTAGATAAGCCGCGTAAACCCGAGTGGAATCTAGGAAGCACTTTGATACAAAACCCAAGATTAGATCTAGGTAATAAATAATAAATGTACGCCTAAAGGCAACCATAATTACTAGGATTGGAATCGCGTTATCATTTTAGACAGATTACTAGTTGGGACACTAGATAGGTGGTGCAGAGACATATAAACCATAATAACAGGTTAATAGCGAAGCGGAGAAAGTATTAAAGCATATCCAGTTTATCTTGTCTTAGCATATCTTGTGTTAATCTTATCCTATCTTGTTGGCCCTATCATCATGGTATTGTCTTGTATTCAGTTAATTCATGTCATTTTGTTTTTCCTTGTTCACATGTTAGACGTAACTGAACTTACCAGACTTTATGTCTGACCCAGTTTTCTTTCGTCTTCTTTTCTTCCGTTTCCTCCCCCCCAAGGTAGTTAAGGAGGGAATAGTATAGCTCAGGATAGATTGGACCGTCACTCTTCCCAAGCTCGAAGATTCTTTGACAAAGTGCTTTGGACTCTCTTTTTCTGCTGCTATGGCTGGTTTATGCTACATTGGGGAATATAAATGTTATTTTATGCTTCTTTATTTTGTAAGACAGATGATACTCTGATATTGGAAAACAATTGTTGTACAAACTATTTTATCAATAAAGTAAAGATTTATTTTCCGCTGTTTTAATTTTGTCTGTCTTGTAATTTATCTGCATCTTTTACCCTAAATGCTCCACAGAACTTAGTGCATTCCCTTTGTGAGTGACACTAAAGGATGTGGGGTGTTACACTTGGTATCAGAGCTGAAGGTTACCGGATCAGATAAAAGATTTGAAAAAAATTATTATTTTCAAACAGTTTTAAAAGAAGCATTTTCAAAAGAAAAGTTTTGTTTTAAAGGCATATTCCCCAAAAGTCATACGCACTATCTTCTGATTCTCTATTTGAATTCTTGTCCCCTTCTTTCTTGAGTCTCTGGGGCTCCTGGCTTTCTGGGAGGTAAGCTCATCGAAGGGCGAAGTAGTGCCCGACTTCCATCTACAACCGTAGTAGTTTCACCTGCGGCTAGTTTTCTTTCAAGCTTAGTAGGGTTTTCTGTACGATGGAGGCAGCTTTCGAGAGATTTGTCAACATGATTACACACGAAAGAGGATGAGGAGTTTGGCTAAGGAGCACAACCTAAGGATGAGGAATTCATGGATGTAGACTTGGCTCACGAAGGAGGAAGGGATTATAAAACCTAAGACAAGAGGAAGTATCTTTACTATGGCAGAATAGGGCATATAATTAAGAACAAAGGACGAGATTTTCAAAAGGGCAAGTACATGCTTTCACCACTAAGCGTACCTAGGAGAAAGGTAGTAAAGTTCTGTTGGAAGAGTTTAGCTTTTCTGTTTGTACTCTTTCTTTTGGTTTTAGCACTTCACATTTGTTCATATTTGCTTCCATAATTGAGTCTCTGCACCTTAGTACTTGTATAGTAAAAGATCCCAACTAGTGCTCAAGTGTTTGGTTGTTTTTTCTTAGATCATCTCATGTAGATCGTCCAAATTCGGAGGAGACATTCCTCGGGTGCTTGTCTAATATTGGTTTAGGCCTTTGGGGCTTGTACTTGAGGGATGTCGATTTCGACTAGGATGGTTTGCTTGAGAGATGAATAGTTGTGGCAGGCGCTCTATATAGAGAAGGACTAACCTTAAGAGAGGTAAAAAGTACGTAGTGACCTTTTGACCCTCATAGTTAGATGGATAAGCTAAGAGGAGAGACCTCTAATCATCCTAGTATATACACTCAGTATCATGGTTGACATTTGTTTATTTTGGAAATGGAGGTCAAGAAACTTCGCAATCGTGAAGTTGAATCTGTTAAGGTACAGTTGAGTAAAGCTCAAGAAGACGTTATACGGGAGATTGAAGATAAGGCATACGCGCCTCATACCCTTTTTCTTAAGGGTACATCCTTGGTTCCTTTTTTTAGGAATTCTATGCATACTAATTTCTAGCTTTTAAGGTATATCCTCTAGGACGTATCATCGATCCTTAGGTAGAAACCCTTTTGGATGTAAACATGTATTTGAAACATGTTATGGTTGATGGTTGCGAATGGTTGCTAGTGGTTGCTCGTGAATGCATATACACACGTATTAGCCACTAGATCAGCTCAGACGCCTTCATATTTCATTTACATATATGTATTTATGAATTGAACTTAATGTGTTATCATATGGATGTCGCATTTGAGTGAATGATTGTGCACTCATATAGGATTTGCATACATATTGGACGCATGGCACTGACATGATTTGCATTAAGGAGGTCAACTGAATCAGTAGACCGCCTGATTTTACATTAGATAAAGACATGTACACACACTATGCATATGAACATACAAGCATTAGAAGTCTTTAAGGACAATGGATGCCTGTGTTTGATGGTTGAGTAGATGGATGATTGGATGGTAGGATTTACATTCTTCTTGACTAGAAGATTTCGGGGTCGAAATCCTTTAAGGAGGGGAGAATGTAACACCCCGTATTTTTGTTAACACTAAAGTTACTAATTTAAGAATAACCAATGCTTAATATAATAAATGTGTAAAGGGGGGATGTATCTAATGTGCATACAAATTTAATAATAAATGTGTAAAGGGGAGATGTATCTAATGTGCATACAAATTTAATAATAAATGTGTAAAGGCGAGATGTATCTAATGTGCATACAAATTTAATAATAAATGTGTAAAGGGGAGATATATCTAATGTGCATACAAATTTAATAATAAATGTGTAAAGGGGGGATGTATCTAATGTGCATACAAATTTAATAATAAATGTTAATAATGTACATTAAGAAAGTAATTGTGAACATAATTGGCTTCTCTTTAGAACGAATGGCTTTGATTAAGCTTGGCTTCATCGACGGCTCAAATTAACTTGCAATCCTGTATAAACAGCCCCCTAGTCTCCTTCTCTTTGCACCATTCTTCTCTAACCTTATGCTGCACAAATTCTTGATGGACATGGCTTCTTATTCTTCCTCTAAATCTAAATAAATAAATTAAAATAAAATATAAATCAAGACGAGGATATGCTACTCAAGACTTTCAAGAGAAGATTCAAAACAAGTTAGGATTCAAGTAAAGATTCAACGGCTTCAAGCAACGCTATCTTTCTGTTCTTTTCTAGATCCAATCAATGTAAATTGGTTACTTTTTAGATTTGAACACCTTTTTCTATTTGCGACAAGAAATTAAAAGAATATAAGAAATATGCCTTATCATTTCATTGAATCTGTGCTTGTTTATGACTTTGGATCTGATTCTTGATTATGGCCTAGAACGCATTGTGACTAAATTGCCAATGCTTAAGATTATGACTATGGAACTGTGGCCTTTGAAACCATATGCCTTTGACTATGAACATAAGCCTTTGACTATGAACATAAGCCTTTGACTAGGAGCATAAACCAATGCCTATGACTATGACAAGGACAATAGTGGATAATTACCTATGATTCATGAACATGATATTATTGCCTAAGATTATGACTGTGAAATTGGATCTAAACTTGATTATCTATTCCAGTCTATTCTTAATTATCCTTGGATCTTGGTTATGGGAATTTATCTATTAAGTTAGATCTACCCATATACATGAACCTATGTTATTTATTCAACCCTTTTCATGTCATAATATTATCATATCTAAAGGCCTTCGAAGCTTTAAATCAATTTATTCAGTGTAATTTGTTAGATCTGAAATTAGTGAATTATCATCTTATGACAGTTATTATGTCTATCTTTTCATGGCATTTTGGTTCATTCCCTTTTATCCATGAATCTAGATTTATTTATAATCTAGGATGAATCATGATTATACGAACGGTGGGAACACGATTTGGGAAAACATGAAATTGACTAAAACATATTTGTAAACTTGAAAATTGGCATAATTTGGAACATGAACATAATTGTGATTGGCATAATTTAGGACATGTATTATAGCATGTCTATTAAATGCATATTGGTTAATTTTGACATGAATTATAGGATGTATAATTTGAATCCAGTATTGGCTTGTAAATCTACTTTTTACATAAGCTGTAAACTAGAAAAATAAGTCTAGTTTGACATAAACTGAAATTAGAATATTAAATCTGGATTGGATTAGCTAAATTAAGTTAATTTGGCATAATGAGTATATTAGCACAATTTTGAATTTAGTCATAATTGTGAGTGATTGACATGAACATTAGGCTTGGACAAAAATGGTATAAGAATAACTGATTTATGGGGGAAATGGGCCATAATAATAAATATGGATAAATGTGCATTAAAAGAGTAATTATGGAATAAGTAAATTAGGGAAAATTTACTTATAGAATTCATCCTAAATAAGAAAAGTAAATTTAGACAATACGAACATGCTTAACCCGAGGTTGGATTGAGTTGTGATGTAATCCTGCCCGGCTGTCCAGTGATCATGACAATACCTATCCAATGTGGGAGGTTAAGGCATTGAGCCCGATAAAGGCCCGAGGTTAGACTGAGTTGTGGCGTAAGCCCGGAACCAACCGGCATACCGGCAGCCACAACAATACATGTCTAATGTGAGTGGCTGGTGCTTTAATAAGACAATTAAAGTTAAGCTAGAATGGGAGGGTTAAGTCCATATGAACACTTAACCAACTTAACACAGTTAAGCTAGAATGAGAGAGTTAAGTCCATAGGAACACTTAACCAACTTAACACAGTTAAGTTAGAACGATAGGGTTAAGTTAACTAGAACACTTAACCAACTTAACATGGTAACAAGACAAGATTTGTAGGGGTTAAGTAACTAAGAAAAACACTTAGCCAGTTTAACATGTTAACTAGACTAGAGGTTGGGGATAAGTAAAGTTAATACACTTAGCCAATTTAACATGTTAACTAGACTAGAGGTTGGGGTTAAGTAAATTTAATACACTTAGCCAATTTAATATGTTAGCTGGACTAGACCGTAGGGTTAAGTAAGCTTGAACACTTAACCATTAGAGTGTGATAAATGAATAGGGTTAAGTTAAAAACATGAAGGGACAATACTTAACCATTAGAACATGTTAATCAAACCAATGTTAGGGTTAAGTTAACTAAGGGAACACTTAACCGTTATAACATGTTAGTTAAAACAGATAGGCAAGGTTAAGTTAAAAAGGAACACTTAACCAATACAAGATGAATGGGTAGGGTTAAGTAAATACTTAACCAATATAACTTGATGCTGGTAGGGTTAAGTCAACGTGAATTACTGGTAACACTTAACCAGTTTAACATGACAAATGAATAGGTTAAGTTAACTTGTATCGACTGATGACACTTAACCAATCCAACTTGACGAGAAAGAGAACTAAGTAGTAAACCTTAGTTAAAAGGACTAAGTGGTAAACCTTAGTTAAGAAAACGACGATTCAGGAAACCAAGTGGTAAACCTTAGTTAGGAAAACTAAGTAGTAATCCTTAGTATAACACGAGGAGGAGCGAACGATCTTAAAGAAGGCTCCAACGAATTGGGTTACGAAGCCCGAGTCTTCGAGGGGACATGAGGGTACTCTTGGTATCCCTCTGTGAGGCGGCAGATGATTCTCCTGGGCTCACAGAGGTTAAGGTCTGCGTTAGGAGAACCAAGGGTATGCCTTGGTTGCAATATAAGGCAACTTAAAGACTAGGATGGACCAGCGTGATTCGGTGGGACAAATGGCCCTGTGATAGCGACCCGTCGTCTACCTACCATCTTGAGTCAATCGAGATACGGAAAGGCGGAGAACTCCAAAAGACCATATACTTGCTATCTATTTATGGTTGCAGATGGCCATAGGTTAGTGGGGCATAGGGGGGCCTGCGTATAGTTCTCATTTTTCAAGGTGTGCCTTTCAATAGTTGAGGGAGGGGTCAAGTGGGACCATAGCCACTGGAAAAAAAACAGACCTTAGCATCAGCATCGGCAGATAACTTAAAGCTCCCGACCGAGTTCCATGTTTCTTGATTTGCCCTGCCACGGGACTCGGGTCGCACATATAGAGGACATGTGCATCTAGACAGCGATAACGATTCACGACACATACGTGGGGAAAGTCTAGGAACATATACCGCTCTAGGTAGTGTGTCCTAGACTAGGGGCATCATTCGACAGGTAGCGTAATCCCTAGTTGGACTTAGGTGGCATAAACCTTGAATCTGTGAAGCATTAGATAAGCCGCGTAAACCCGAGTGGAATCTAGAAAGCACTTTGATATAAAACCCCATATTAGATCTAGGTAATAAATAATAAATGTACGCCTAAAGGCAACCATAATTACTAGGATTGGGATCACGTTATCATTTTAGACAGATTACTAGTTGGGACACAAGATAGGTGGTGCAGAGACATAGAAACCATAATAACAGGTTAATAGCGAAGCGGAGAAAGTATTAAAGCATATCCAGTTTATCTTGTCTTAGCATATCTTGTGTTAATCTTATCCTATCTTGTTGGCCCTATCATCATGGTATTGTCTTGTATTCAGTTAATTCATGTCGTTTTGTTTTTCCTTGTTCACATGCTAGAAGTAACTGAACTTATCAGACTTTATGTCTGACCCAGTTTTCTTTCGTCTTCTTTTCTTCCGTTCCCCCCCCCCAAGTAGTTAAGGAGGGAATAGTATAGCTCAGGTTAGATTGGACCGTCACTCTTCCCAAGCTCGAAGATTCTTTGACAAAGTGCTTTAGACTCTCTTTTTCTGCTGCTATGGCTGGTTTATGCTACATTGGGGAATATAAATGTTATTTTATGCTTCTTTATTTTGTAAGACAGATGATACTCTGATATTGGAAAACAATTGTTGTACAAACTATTTTATCAATAAAGCAAAGATTTATTTTCCGCAGTTTTAATTTTGTCTGTCTTGTAATTTATCTGCATCTTTTACCCTAAATGCTCTACAGAACTTAGTGCATTCCCTTTGTGAGTGACACTAAAGGATGTGGGGTGTTACAGTTGCAGACATGTATAGTAGCAATAGAATCATACCACCGGTCGGTATCCTTAGTGTTATCGGCCATGTTTAGTTCTGTCACCATATCAATATTTAATTTTGATATTATTACCACAATCTCAGATTCTGCATGTTTGACCATGTTTGTAGAGTCTTGATTATTTTTTCCATGATTGGGGTTATGTCCTTGATCCTTCTTTTGTCTTTTAAAGAATCTATAGTCCCTTTTGAAATGCCCTGGCTTTCCATAGTAATAACAATCTCTTCCTTTGTTGTTGTTTTTGTTCTCGTTGTTATCCCTTTTTCACTTTCCCGTTTCCTTATGCCCTTTGCGGTTGTCAACCACAACATGTATATTTGAATCAGATTCAAATATCTTCTTTTCACAGTTCTGGTTTCCTCTTCAATACGAAGATGCCTTTGAATTTGTTCCATGGAGAAATCTTTCTTTGAGTGCATAAGTTTCTTTCGGTAATCACTCCTTGTTTGAGGAAGTTTGGCCATAACAGCCCCAACTTGTAGCGGTTCAGGAATATCAATCTTGACATTTTTTTATCTTGTTAAATATAACCTGTAACTAGTGGACTTGACCTAGAATAGAAGCACTTTCAAGAATTTTAAGTTCGAAAAATTCATAGATTAAGAACTTATCTATGCCCTTCTTTCCGTAACTGTACTTGGTCTCCAACGTCTTCCATATTCCCCTTAGTGGTTTAACAGAAGTGAAAAGATCGTAAAGTCGATCAGACAATGTGTTGAGAATGTGGCCTCTGCATACAATTTCATCATCTTCGCGCTTCTTTCTTTGAGCCTCAATTTCTGGAGTATCTTCGTCAGAAGGCGGCGAGACAGGGGTTAAATTTTCATCAAGCACATAAGCAATCTTCAACGTAGTCAGAAAGAACATGATTTTGTCTTGCCAACGAGTGTAGTTCGTGCCATCAAAATGGTCAATTTTTGTGAATTCCTTATTTATAATCTTGTACGTGGATTCTGAAGTAGCCATAGTAATTCTTTAAGATTGTTGAAACACCATGCAGTGAAAATGAACCAGAAAGCAAGAGGAATCATCGTTTGAGGCACGTGAAGAAAGCTGTCCTTAAGAAATTATCCGACCCCACTGTTTTTTTGCAAAGAAGGCATTGAAATTCCTCCAGGATAAAACAAACGATAAGTTTACAGAAGCAAAGAGTAAGAGGGAAGAAAAGGGACGGTCAGAGAAGATGGTTTTGGCATGTAGAAACGAAACATATATATAAAGGCTGAATGGGCATGACCGTTGGAGACAGTTGTGTGCGACAAGATGTGACCGCTCGTTAAAAAATATGACTATTTGGAACAGTCGAACTTGCTCCGTATGTTGACGCACGCGCCCCAAGTGCCCATTTTTGTCCTACAATAATATTTTATAGGTCCAAACCCTTTCATCCCAAACCATTGTGTCCATCTCTAAGCCAAAATCATTTTGATTCACAACATCCTATTATAACTATTTATGTATATGAAGAGTTAGTTCATAATATTTGTCGATGTGGGACAAACAGTATTGCAATCTTTCCAATAATCCCCCACAAGATTGTAATATTATTTATTTATGCATACAAGAAACTACCTTTTGGTTTAAACTTTTCTCCTTAGTCCATATACTTAAGTTTCAACAGAATATTTGGTAGTGAATACTTAAACCGAAACCCTATGCGATGAAATGAAATATATGAACACATAAATATTATCATGCTTCTGTAAAATGTCATAACTGTAGATTGGTTATTAATTTCCTTCTGGTTTTCATGAACATGTATAAAGTTATATCCAAACTTTATTGAAATATTGTTTCTTATATTCATATAGGTGTCTGTTCTTTTCGTCCTTGTTACTATGGACAAATGATCACCATCAAACATAACAATACAAAAAATGGTATTCAATTTTTATCAATCACTTTTCTACAACTTGTTCTTACCCTTTAAACCCTGAATAACATAAGGTTTGGTTTCCATTGCAGGTGATTAGAATGACTTCATACCTACTGCACTACTAGTAGTTTTCACAATTTCTCTCTAGAATCCTTTAGTTAGTGGGTCTGCTAAATTTTCCTTTGATCTAACAAATACAATAGTAATGATACCATCTACAACTAATTCTCTGATATATGCATGTCTTAAACTTATATGTCCAGACTTTCCATTATATATCTTATTATGAGCTCTAGACAATGTAGCTTCGCTATCACAATACACAAAAATGGTTGACATTGGTTGTGGCCATAACTCTATTTCTAATAGTAAATTTCTTAGCCATTTAAAAATATGACTACTTCCTTCTAGCTTTTGTTTCATGCTTTGTCTTTATGGTTTAGAGGTCTGAATTTTAGATTCCTTACCTTTTATGTCGTGCCAGCTGTATTTTGTCTTTCCTAGGCCTTGGGGTATGCACCGAAGATCATGCTTTATTTTTTCCGAAAGGCTCCTTTCGTATCTATTTAGGATTATGCTTCCTGCTCCCATCTTCGGCATCTTTCAGAAATCCTTTCCTTTCATTATGTCCTTTCCTATTACCCGAATGATCTTCAGGCTTCACCTGTCGCTGCTTCAGAAGCTCTTCTGATGGTCATACGAAGGCTCTCTAGACTTCAACCGTTTCTCTTTACTAGTATCTCAAGGTAAATCCCTTCAGTTTCCTTATGAATATTTGCGAGAGGCATAGATGTATGCAAACTCTCAGTTTATAGTGGTGGTCCTCTTCACATCAGCATACTCCTTGAAATGGTTAGGTTTGAGAGTTCATTTCCTAATATCTGATCTATCCGATGGGCCTCTCCTTGGTTTTTTTACCTTTCCTTGCGATCTTGCGCTTTGGAATATATTTTCTTTTAGTATACTTTGAGAGATGAATTTTTCATGCCAGTCTTCTTTTGCTTACAAAAGACGGACCTTTCGGAACACAACAAAGGTTTTCGTCAGCTGCAAACTTGCCTGCTTCCGGCTCTTATCTCCTTCTCTATTTCTTCTGATGCTTTAACCTTAGCTTGCTCTTTTTGTTCTTTTCTTATAGGGTTGCCAGGTCCAAAACCAGTGCCCTTTCGGTCAAGGTCGAAAAGGGTTTTTGGTTGGAGGGAAATTCCCGTTTATTTCCTTCTCTTATTTCGAAAGGGGTTTTGCCGAAGACCTAACACTGCTTCCTTCAGGGTGTTTTTGGCTTTTGCACTCCTTTACTTCAACTTTAATTCTTGCTTTGCTTTGTTGTAAGGAAGAAGTCATGCACCAAACAAGCGCACACCACTGTCGTCCGTTCGACCGAACTACGATGGGTCGGTCGCAGGTATGGGTTTAGCCATTTGTAATAACCATGAATTGTTACAAACGGTCGCGACGTTTAAATGAAAGACGCCTCCTACTACTATAAATAGTCATGTCCAGAACTGTTCCCAATTAGTCCAACTTTATTCTTCTTCCTAATACTCTATAGCGCCGTTAGCAATGCCTGCAAAGTGCTGCAAGTTCACAATTTGCAGCGCTTCTGAACCGTTGCAGATTACTTTCTTTTTCTTTATTCTTCATTATGTTCTTTATTTGCATCATCAGAAATCAAATTATAGAGTGTTCTTGGTTGGATCAAAGTCATGCGAACTTTGAATTCGATTACGTTGTTTCAAGGCTTAATTAAACCCTACAAGTCGATAGTTCGATATCCTGCTTGCACCTGGTGGGTTGAACTGTGGACAGTAAAGCGCTTTGCAGTTCTATAGCGGTGGAGGTGCAGAAAGGTGTAGCGGTGATAAAGAGGGGAAATAGCGGAGGCGCAAAAAGGTCCATTTGATGTGAAACAAAATATTTAAAACTAATCAATTAAAGTTCTTACATTATCTGCATAGAATAAATTGACCTTAATTAATCTTATACAACAAAATCAAAGAATATCATTATTACGCACACTAGATTTGATAATTATAATAGATTTCTACATTATATTGGACACTTATGCCTTAAAATTAGTTCTTTACACTAACTCTTTTAATTTTTTTAAAAGAGAACCAGTCAAATTATGTCCTGTATATTAATATTGCTAAAGCGAGTGCTAAAAAGACTTGATTTAACGCATACAACGGGAAACAGCAGGGCTAAAATCGGATCTATTATTCATCGATGCTAAATTGAAATTGCATAGCAGTTGAAGAGCACTACGAGCTATAGCGCAGATTTTGCTGGGATTTTGGAGGACTTTAACTGCATAGGTTGAACTATTGTCTGAAGAAAAAAAAATCTATTTCATAGATTTTTGAAGTTTAAAGTATGGCAATATCTTAATTCATTATACATTTTATAGTGTGACTTAATAAAAGAGTTAAAGGATATATAAAGATCATCCAACATTATTTCATATGAACGTTGATCTAAATTTAATAATTTGTTTGTTTATAAATACTCATAATAAACCATTGGATCACCTCATGAATTCCACTCTTCCATATAAAGACAAAATGATCTAACGGTTAAGATTATGTGTCCTCTAAATTATGTTTAATTTTGTGTCCAAATAGCCTCTCTCTTTCACAAATTACATTTATAATTAAATAAATGTTAGCACTCTTTTGTCAAAAAATTGATAAATTCATTTGGACTAAACCCGTTTACGTATTTCATTCCAAAAAGGTAAACAAGTGATAATATTGGTATGATCAGGCTTGGCCCAAGGGTTAGACGGGCAAGGCCACCGGCTAGGATGACAACTTTTCAATATTGATAAGGACATAGTGGTGTGATGCTTGTTTAACAGTTCAACAACCCAAGATTGATCCTGGGCATGCATGTCTTTCCATTGATTTTTCGCCCACGCTGCGCTCCCCTAATTTCGTCCAGGGCGGCGTTCTACGCTGAGCCAGCCCTGGGTATGATTAGGTAAATTTAAGGCAAATTTGCGGTTATCAGCCCAAATAACATATCATATTTAGTGCTCAATGCATGATGTTTTACCATTTTAACTACAAAATATAGTATGGAAAATTGTTTTTACATGGTCCAGCGGTGTTACTTTTCATCCAACGTGTAGTTTTTGTTTCGTTTAAAGAATTAACATTAGAACATACTCTTAAATTTGATGCAACATTGTTCTGCAGTTGTCTTTTTTTTTCTTGGTTTGGCACTATTTTGATGTCGTCATTACGTCGAGTTGATGAGTGTGTTTGTTCTGTTGTTTCAGTGCTGTTGGAATGGCTGTGTTCAGAATCTATACTATATTATAATTACTAAGTTAGGCTAGAAGGGCGCAAAGAGCTTCTCCCTGATTCTGAACTCAAGGGTCGCAAATTTAGGTTGTGTTTGATTTTCTGAAGGGTCAAAAAATATTCGTGTCCGCGTCCAAGCGTCAACGCGGGACCCTCCACTTTGCCCCTTCCGAACTGAATGCTGGAAATTGTTGCTTTCGTCTTGCCCCGTTCAACACATACCCCTTTTGCACCCTTTGCTCCATTCGTGTGCTCCTTCCTGTTCAAAATAAAAACACATACCCCTTTCATCGATTTTTCCTCTATCTAGCCCCTTCCACATACCCCTTCCAAATCAAAGGCTACCTTAGGGTGTGTTCTTGGCGAACAGAAACGGAGTATTTGAGCGGGGCATTTGAGTGGAGTATTTGAGCGTGGTACTGTAGCGAACGGGGAATGTGTTTTTTGCTACGAACGTAGTATTTGAGCGTGGTATCTGAGCGAGATATTTAATTGTTAATATATGAGTTTAATTGTAATTTATGTTTAATTTATTTGTTAATTTTAATTTACTGTGGGTTAGTTGGGAACAATTTCGTTGGAACAATGAGAAAGTATATATTCGTTCCCAACGTGTTGGTTGAAATATGCATTAGGAACGTGAAAGTCTGGGAACAATGTGCATGGGAATGTGAAAGTATGGTTATTCGCTATAATATGGGAATGTATGGGAACAAATAGGCCTGTTTAATAGTAATATAACATGTTGGTTCGCTATAATACGAGAACGCATGGACGTCTTGGGAAATGATAACAGGAAAGTTGAAGGAAAAGTCTTTGGACTTGTTAGTAGCTGGGTGTACTTAAATGATTACAGCAAAAGAAGCGGACGACAAAGTGCTAATTAATACTTACTGCATTTAATTAGCATGGAAAATGGGCCGACGTCCGACGAGTCGGACGCCAACGAACCAATTTCCAGCATTGACAAATCATTTCTTTTGAACGGAGTATTTTTTTGTTGGCGTCCGATGCGTCGGACGTGTCCGACGCGACCACAAAGCCCAGCATGTCAAATTTTGACTGCAAACCTACCCTTAATTTGTTACTTTGGCACTTTCACTGGCGGGACACAATTTTGGATAACTTTACCCCTTTCTGCTATCTTCTTCCTAACCTAAAAGTATTCGTTTGCTGTAATTTTTGCGATATATCTTTCCCCCTTTCTCCTGTCGTTTACTATTTGTCATGCCCAACGCCATCCCACTTTGCATCAGAATCCCTTGATTGATCAGTCTACGATTTCCTTTAGCTTGATAACCATCGACCCGCCGTCGTTTGATTCAGGAGTTACCCACCGTCCACCATTATCTTCACTTCAAGTCTGGTAATAATATTTTGCTTTTTAGCTTTTCTAAAATCGAATTTTCTACCCTTTAATTAACATGTTTACTTTTTGAAAGGCAATTCTAAATTATGTATTTTGAAGTTTAGTTTAGTTTTTTTTGTGTGTGTGGGTGGGTGGGGGAGGGGGGGGGGGGCTTCAAATACTAATAAGTCTGAATTCCTGCTGTCTTGCATGAAATTTTGGGTAGATATAATGCTACTGAATCTTTCGAATGTTATTTTTAATACATTTGTTTCAGTCTAAAATTGTTTAGTTAGGGAC
Organism: Allium sativum; assembly: GCA_030737875.1. NCBI lineage: Eukaryota > Viridiplantae > Streptophyta > Magnoliopsida > Asparagales > Amaryllidaceae > Allium > Allium sativum. The sequence goes on from CM060924.1 coordinate 247,567,494, forward strand.
CTAAAGCACAATTTCAGGAGTTTAGGTACCACTGGCTTTACAGCTTAGAATTAAGGCTTCATCCATGATTTAAGAAGGCTTCATCTGCTTGACTTTTCTCCTAATTGTATTTATTTTTCGAAGCTAAAAATTAAAAGCATCACTGAGACATCATATTAGACTGTTATGAACCAAATATTTCCATTTCTATTATCTCTTTGAATTTAAAGCTTATTACTGAAGAGATATATGTGTCAAAATGACTCATGCATCTTCTGATGCTTCATCGTGTGCAGACTCATTTTTTAACATTATACATGTTTGGCTTGAAGTTCCTTAATATTTAATCATTGTTTTTCATCCGTAATAAAGTTAACGTTGATTTTATTTTTGAATCAAGGTCATAATCATCGATATTGAGGTTTCTATACTTGAGATCTGCTTGAAACTCCCAAGTCATATCAAAACATGATCGCCATTTATGAGTTATTACTATATTTTATTGTATCTAAAAACAAAAAAGTGTTTTGATTATTTTTAGTTACAAATCATGAAAATGCTTTGACAATGAACTTGTAGACTTGGGTTATATTTGGTTTCGCAATTAATGATTATGCAGTCAATCGTCTCCTTTTCATCGAAGTTTTTATCTAAATCTTTGTTTTTTCCAAGCATTTTTCAAATATGAACTTTACAAGTGCATTATATTTTTCAACCGAAGGACGCCTTCCTACACTGCTGTTTATTTTCATGACTGAAACTAAAATAGTTTATATGATGATATTCAAAAAGAAAGTGATAAATGTTTTATTCTGGATAACTAAAGATAAAACTTATTTTTCAATTTTTCCAAAATGAAACTTGCTTACCTGAGCATTATATTGTTTTAAGATTTCAATCGCATGAATATGCCTTTATTATTATCTTTTCTTTTATAAGCCTTCCATCCATGAATTTTCTTACATTATCTTTTATTTCTGTATATATATACACCATTTTTTACAATCAACTTTTAGACATAAACTTTGTTTCACAAAGAATTGATAGATCATTTCATGTAATACATTATGTAAACATTGATCGAGTAGATTCATTTTATGGATGATTTTAATATAATAATCACCAATTGTACAAAGTATAATTGTTTACCTGTTTTATAAATGTTTTACATATATTAATATGTGTTTCAACTCATAACTTCTACCACTCTTATTGCAGTTATATGTTTCATAAAATCATTATACATGATCAATAAATTTTTTGTATAAATATTTATATGTTTCAGAGAAGAATCTTCTTATATTATTGTGTAGGTCACTAAAGTGAAATGGAAGAACGGATCAGTTTAATTTAGTTTAACCTCAGTGGCATCAAATCAATTCAGCAACACAAAATGGTGATCATGGGCCTCAATCCAATACGACCAGTGTACCTAATTCATGATCTTAATTTTCAAAACTATATTTTCTTCTGCGATGATTTCTCTTTTTTGTGCATCTATTCTCTTTTTAGATTACACGGTATATAACATTAAATATATAGGATGAAATTTACAATGAAATCATATAACTATTAAGGTATCATGTTATTTTTGGTTTGACGGATTTCTTTCTATTTGAGATTATATATTGTATGGATAAAACTGTGTTAGACTCTTTAATTCTTTCAATGAAATATAAATAAAATACTATTCTATATCTAATTCTACGTTCTAATCAATAAATTCGTTAGATACAAAGATGTTGAAGTCCATAATGTATTCTCATTATTGGTTTCTTTTATCGCTATGCCTGAGCATTGCTAAATATCATATGTGATGAAGTATGTGACCTTTTATATTGGGACATATGTGTTATATGTTATGTTTGCTTTTTGGGTTTTATTTGTTTATCTGTAGTTAGGAAATAAATAAGCTACAAACCTTAATATGACGTAAGACTTGATTTAAAATGGTAACATTCATTACCAAAAATTCAAGCAATTTGAATGTGTAAACAAAATGTACTAAAAAATTTGCGAGATATTAAGAGTAATAAATCTAAATTATTATGTAACAATGGAATTTGATTTTCCAACCATATCTGGATTGCATTTGAATATTTTTTGGAGACATGTCCACCATCTCCTTATAATAGCCTATTTAACAGAACTATTAATTTTAAATTGAGGCCTTGACATAGAGTATTTTGATGATTCTTTAAATAAGTAGATAATATTTTATGATGATGCAACTTCTACTATGGTCTACCCATCATGTACGAAATTATCCTTTGGTGGACAACAATTAAATCCATCATCACAAAGGTTATGTACGAGAAATGTCGTACTGCAGTTTTATATTTTCTTTCATATGAATTGCATGTGTTAAAGTCCCATCACTTAGCCTGTGAATTAAATCTGTAAAACCTTACCACGGAATGAAAACAAAAATAGTACCTAAATATTAGCAATAATTAAGAAAATACACGTTTTATGTCTATGAAGAATGCTTACTGCTTTTGCTGATAGTCATAATTTTTCCTATGCATTGTGTTGCTAGATTCATATTACTTATATGCATGTATGCCATTCTTATTTTGTATGTAACATTCACTAGGTATGTTGAAGTCCACCAAAATATTGTCTTATGTGTCACTATCTTCCACATCTACTACCGCGCCTTCGTTCGCGGTTTTGAGAGAATCATTCAAGAGAAAATCAACGACCGACTGAGCCGGATCAGTGTACTGGGCGTGCCCCAATTACTGGTCAAGGACCTTCCGTCATTTTTGATGCCGACCTCCGACTCAGATCAGATCACAAAGGAACTTTTTGCATTGTTCAAGGAAGGGTTGCTCGCGTTGCAGGTGGAAAAGACTGCTACTAAGACAAACCCAAAGATGTTGGTGAACACGTTCGAGAAACACGAGCCGGTCGCGCTTGCGAGCGTGGAAGACGTCGAGCTGATTGCTGTCGGCTCGACATTAGAATCTGATGCGACGACTAAGACAAGCATAAGTATGGATATCAAGCCGGACGAAGAACGGTGCGTCCGGTGGCTGGATTCGAAGCCAGGGAGATCAGTCGTGTACGTGTCGTTCGGGATTCTGTTTGCTCCTTCTTCAGCACGAACAGACACCCGAACGACACGTACACGACTGATCTCCCCGGCTTCGAATCCAGCCATCCGACGTACCGTTCTTTGTTCGGCTTGATATCCGTACTCATGCTTGTCTTAGTCGTCGCATCCGATTCTAATGTCGGACCGACAACAATCAACTCGACGTCTTCCACGCTCGCAAGCGCGACCGGCTCGAGTTCCTCGAACGCGTTCACCAATACCTTTGGGTTTGTCTTCGTAGCATCCTTTTTCGCCTGCAACGCGAGCAACCCTTCCTTAAACATCGCAAAGAATTAATTTGTGATCTGATCAGAGGCGGAGGTCGGCATCAAAAATAACGGAAGATCTTTGACCAGTAATTGGGGCACACCCAGTAGACTGATCGGGCTCAGTCGGTTGTTGATTTTTCTGTTGGATGGTTCTCTAAAAACCGAAGGAAGGCGTGGTATTAGATGTAGAAGACGGTGCCCGGACCGGCTGTATCCAGTACTGGGCAGATTGGATGCCACATGCGCCGGCCATCCAGGGAAGCATGAGTGTGTACAGCACACGGGTCTGCCGGTGGACTCGAGCATGGAGGAGATGGATTCAGATCCGATGGTTTTGAATTTCTTGAAGAATTCAGGTACGTTTGAGGTTTTCGGATCGAAACCATCGATGAATGGGAGATACGTGACTGAATTGATGGTTACTTCTTGGTTTGGTGTGGAGATGTCTGGGAACATTTTGCGGTGGCCTGAGATGGAGGTAAAAAAGGTTATGTAGGCCAATGTGGACTCGGAGAGGCGGTGGGCAAGGTGGAGGGTCGGGTTTATGTGGCCTTGGGCCGGATATGACAGTATCAGAAAATGTTTCTTTTCTGTTTTTTGTTATTGTTAATGTTTTTGTTTGAGTGCTGATGATACATGGTTCTATATCTTATATCAGTGGCTAAGCAGAAGATAGACTCAATGACTGACTACAGGTTAGAGAGAAAGATACAGAATTCAAATTATGATTAATGTGGTAAGAGACGAAGATCTGTCGCTCCTTCCTAGGTATAAAACTATTGTTCATGTGAAATTATATATAGTTAGGTAAGTTTAATTATTTATATACAAATTTATCCACATTTTGACATTAGTTAATCCATCAAATTTTATATTAGTTAACCTATAGGGGATTACTTAATCTCTCTCTCTCTCTTATATATATATATATATATATATATATATATATATCTTTCTTTTCTTTTCTTGCTAACAATTTGATCTTAAATTTTTAATCTTCTCCCATGTGCAAACATTATCATAGAACTCATAATCAATGCTTCTTCACCCATGAGTCAAAAATCAACACAAAACTTGTGTCTAGTAGGAGCTTGTTTCATCTCGCTTGCGATAACGATTGTTGATCTGTGTGTCATTTAGGTTTATTCATTTGGTGGCTTCTCTTGTGGATTGTTGATCTGTGTGTCAGTTAGTTGCCTGGTTTTTATTTTTTATTTTATGTTGGCCTTTCTAGTTGATGCATTGTTATTTGTTGAATGTTGTTCTGGATTTGCTCCTTGTTTTACTTGGGTCATTTAGGTTTATTCATTTGGTGGCTTCTCTTGTGGATTCCTTCCTTTGGTGCACTGCAGTTTGTTTCTTTTTGTTGTTGTGCAATCTTTCTTTGAGGCTTCTTTTGCTCTCTGTGTAGATTAGCTTGAATCTTCAAGAACTTCTCTTCAAGTTATATTAGATGGGTTTCATGAGGTTTGTCCTTCTGCTGTTGGTTTTTTTGCTCAGGGAATGCTTTGTTTTTCCTTGCTTAATCACCTATTTTGTCCTTGAGTTTGAAGGTTTTTTTTTGTGGTTCTATAGTTGGTGGAATTTCCTTGCTTTCCCAAGTCTGGATTGTTGGTGCTCTGCACGGTTTCTTTCCTGTTTTGGTTAGTTTCTTTTGGTAGTCTGTGTTGTTGGCATGATGGTCTTCATTTGTATATCTTTCTGTCATGCTGGGTCTGTATTGGATTGAGTTGGTCTTTTGTCTTGCTTTTGATAGTATTTGTTCTATACATGTATTATTTATGGCCAACTTTTTCCTTGACTTCTTTCTTTGTAATAAAGTACCCTGTTTATTCTATATATATAAAAAAGGACAGGCCATTGAAAGAAAATTATTTGAAAAATACATTTTTTTGAAACTTATTATAAAAATAGTTCTTTTTTTTATAGACCATTTTTATGTGCATTCCATAAATGCGTATGAACAAATTTGTATATGCGCATTTATAGAATACACATGTTATATATCGAATTTTATTTTGTACATAAGAAGCATGAACATATTTGTTCATGCACATTCAAAAAAGCAAATAATATTACACGTTAAAACAAAACAAGACAATAGCTCTTTGTCTCGTTCATTTCACTTTCAATCTCATTCTAACTCAAAACCCGAAATTCCATAATCCAAAGCCCAAAATCCAAACATCAAATTAATCTACTTTCACACTACTGAAATTTAACATATTAGAGGTTGTTAACTAAAGGCAAATTGAATTTAATGCTTCTGGCAGAAATTACGACGGTCCCTACCCATGTTAGTAAAGTCGGATTTAAATGCCTCGAATACTGTCCATTTCTTATTATAATTTATTATTCTAAAGATTGACAGAAATTGGTAACCACAAATTGAGATATATAATTTTGTACGGACAATCTGTCTTCATTTTCAAGTCACCTTGCGTCCTTTTAATCTCCAAACCTTAAAACTAATTTTAGATATTTTTTTAGATTCGGCTCGCTTAAGTTGAAATTGGGGTGGTGGTTGTTAACCGATCTTTAGGTCCGGTTCCCAAAAGTACGCAAGACGCTCTACTCAACATGTCGCGTGATATTACAACCTAGAGGCGTCGCCAGTATCATCCGGGGTACAGTACCAGAAGACTCGAGTCTGGCCACTAGCAGAATGTCGCATCCTTCGAACGTGACCTCCATTAGTATCCGTTCGCAGCCGAGTCAAAGGCGAGCCGTCAAGCGGGTTCGGGCGCAGCGCCCAGTCCTCGCGGTGATCGACCTAACCGGTTAGGTCGAACCAGTGGGCACAGCCCGATTCATTCGATTTCCGCTAACAAATGTGTTGCCCAGAATTACTAGATCGACTCAAAGTCAGGATTCAGCCAGCAACTTCCGTGAACCTCGCCGCCATTCCAAACATTACCAAACCAATGCCTCGAACCCCAAAGAGTCGCGAGTCCAAATCTCGAACCCAGCCCGCGATTGTACAATCTTCGTACCCTTTGGGGTACAAATTTCGTACCCCTCGGGGTTCCGATTTCGTACCCCAAAGGGGTTCGGAATTCGAACCCCCCTCCCCCCGAGTTCGGATTTCGTACCCCCAAGGGGTACGAAATTCGTACCCGGGCGAGGGGTACGAAGTCTACTTTTGCGCGCGCTAGGGGGCGGGTACGAAATTCTGGAGAGAGGATGACCGGGTGCGAAATTCTGAAGAGAGGATGGTCGGGTGCGAAATTCTGGATGTGGTCCCCTATTTCTACCTACTCCCACCTAACCATTACACTATAAATACTAGGAGTGGGTGCGGTTCGGTCTGGTACGGTTTGGAGCCTAAACCGCTTCCGCACTGCATCAAACGGTTGATCAAAAATACAAACCATTATACTAAACATTCAAACGGTCCGGTTACGGTTCGGTTTTATTGTAATACGGTCTGGTTTTGGTTTGGTTCGGTTTGAACCCGTATTAAATATCAAATAAAAGAATTACTTACATTAACAATCAATTTATAATTGTGTGAGATTGTCACTTAAAGGTTAAAACACAAAGTGTAATTCTTAATTGAAAGATTGGTTTATAGTTGTATGAATACTTCAATTTTACGTTAATGAAAAACATTAACCAAGCATTAGCGTTAATCAATGCATAAACATTAAATAAGATAACTAACTCAAATAATATTATAACTAATATTATCTAAAAAATGATATAAAAACTATTATATTGAAACTATAAATATAACAACATACACTGAAAATAGAATATGTATCGTTAAAATAAAAAATTAGATAGTAATTAATTATATTTTTATTATAAGATTATTACTGCTGGTATTCGGTTCGGTTTAATACGGTTTTGTCAAAGTTCAAACCGCAACCGAACCGTATCATTCGGGATGGTTCGGTTCGGGTTATTTGCTTTAGAGAGGATTCGGTGCGGTTTTCCGCACCGTTTTTACGGTCCGGTGTGGGCGGCTTTCGTATTGCGGTGCGGTTTATGCCCACCCCTAATAAATACCCCTCACTTTCCACTTCAAAGAGGTTGGTCTAAGCTCTCTCTCTTAAGCTTTAATGACTTCCATCTCCTTCCCCAAGGCCTCTTGGACACCTCCCTTCATCATACAAGGGAGAAGATGAATATGCTTGGACCCATGAGCATACTTATGAAGGTCCAAGCATGCCTTTGGACATGAAGCCATCTTGGGCTTCATGAAACTCTAAAACACCATTAATGACCACCACCTTCTTCCCCATGGCCATTGGACATGACATGGGTTTCTAGAAGAAGAAGGCCTCGGCTCCGCCTCCTTCGGACACCGAGCTTCGGCTCCGCCTCCCGCGGACCTCAGGCTCGAATCCGCCTCACTCGGCCTCGACTCTGCCTCCCGCGGACCTCGGCCTCCACTCCGCCTCCCACGGACCTCGGCCTCCACTCCGCCTCCCGCGGACCTCGGCCTCGACTCCGCCTCCCATGGACCTCGGCCTCGATTCCGCCTCCAGCGGACCTCGGCCTCGACTCCGCCTCCCACGGACCTCGGCCTCGACTCCGCCTCACTCGGCTACGCTGCAACATCGGTAACTCCTCGACTACGCTCGCTCAACAAAGATCGATAGCAAGGATTAAGTGGATATTATTAATCTTTGTAGCTTCTTGTAGTAGTCCTGTTGTACTTTGTTGTAATGGAATAAAATCAGTACAACCTTTAAAGTGGACGTAGGCCCCGATGGGCCGAACCACTATAAATAACTGTGTCATTTACTTCCCCGCACATTATTATTGCATTTCTTATGATTCTCTGCTCTGGACTAAGAGTTTCAAAATTTTGGGACTCTCTGGTGTTGATGACAATTTTAGGTGTTAACATTTGGCGTGCCAGGAAGGGGGGAGTGTAGCGCGCACCTACGGTCAACTATCTGTCACTTTCTTCGAGGAATCGAAACCTTGCCTTTCCGCCTATTCAGTCACCAAGACTTGAGATGTTCAGCCTCCATCAAACAATGCCTTCGCTCAAACTTGATGAAGCCAATTTTTCCCACCGACTCTCGACCACAAGTATGTATATGGTACGCGGATTCCACCCGTTCACCTAGTATATTTCTCGACAGTGGCGAGAAAGGGGAAAATCCATCCTTGGTAGACCATCCAAAAATAATCAAAGCACTCCGGTCCATCAACGACCTCTTCCCGACATCTTAACCACTGCTGATGGAGGCTGAACTTCTATTTCTCTATTACGATTGTCAATATTTTTCTATTTCCTTACTCAAACTCTCTATTTCTATATTACTTCTCGGGTTGGTATTTAAGAAGGGGAAAAGTAACGTTAGGGAAGCTTAAGAGGATCGATGCAAGTTTCCGAGTCCTTTAGCTTGGACCTTGGTTAGTTTTCATGTTCATTTTTTGTTTAATTTACCAGTATTGATATATGTGATTTGCGGTTTCTGGGAAAGCTGATGAATAGGTTTGGGGATAATCGGTATGTTTCAATTTTTCTTATCTGAAATTTCCTGCAGATCCCCTGACTTAAACATCTGTGTTTTTAGCCGGCAAATTTTATTCAACCATTCAAACTATATTTTGTTCCAGTTTAATCGATAGGCCGTGAAAATTATCACCAGTGTTCTGCGATCAGTGGCGCGCAACACATGTTCGTGTTTCGTTGTAATTAGTTAACACTATGCCAATTTTAGAAGGTTTACTGGATGCTAATTTATTCAGCTTATCAGGAAACTTTGGGTTTCAATTGAATACATCGCATCAATACTTTTTTTTGGCTAAAATTTTACATTGATTGTAACTAGGCAAGACGAGCATCATCAAGACGGGAGATTCTTCACACAGATTTTCTTACTCCAAATATTGTAAATGAGACTATTGTGGCTCTTAATAAACTAGCTGATATCAAAGCAGTATCCCAAGGTGGATATCCGCAGGTAAACCAATTTTTTATTATTTTTTCTGTTATTAAAACTTTACATTATCTCATTCAGTTAGTAGCATCTTTTTAGTTGTTTAATCTAGGCTGAACGATGTTGCCTTTCAGTTGGTCCTCCAGAAATTATGACATCTGATCTTGATATTGTTGCTGCAATTAGGTAATCCAGATCATTTTTTCTTATCTGAAATCTCTTGCGGATTCCTTAGTGGTGCATTTCATTCAACCATTAAACAAATTATATTTTGTTCCTGTTAAATTGATAAGCTGTAAAAATACTACCATTGTTTTGCTATCAGTGGAGCAACTCAATTTCATGTTTCATTGTAATTAATTATCACTATGCCAAATTTAGAAGGTTTACTGAATGCTAATTTATTCAGCATATCAGGAAACCTCGGCTTTCCATCTCTCATGGAGACTTTCTTGGTTCAATCCTCGAAAAAGGAATAATACGGAAAGAACTTGGGGGGTATTCTTTTGCTGGTGTCCATTCATCGGAAAAGGAATAATACGGGTAAAACTTTGTCTTTCAGATTCTTACATGATTCTATATTTGAATCAGGGTATTATTTTGGATTGAAGGCCCTTATTTGATTTATATTTTTGTCTCTATGAAACAAAAATAATCTTAGATTTTGTTTCACTACTAATCTATGCAAATGAAATAAAAATAATCTTAGATTTTGCCGTCATAGGGTTGATCGGTCTGATGAAGGGTGGATGTTCTTTTACTGAAGTATATTGATTATGATGGTTATATTCTTTTACAGAAGTTTATTGATTATGGTGGCGATATCCTTTTACAGATGTTTACTGATTATTTGTTAAGTTATTATAAGAATAGGGAAAAAAGCATTGTTTCAGGAAATTCACATTGTGTTGCTTCTGTGTGATCATTGTTTTGTTTTCCAATCTGATGATTTGTTCTCTGCAGGTTTGTTTTGATGATTTGTTCTGCAGCATACATAAATTGTGTAGCAAAGGTGAAGTAAATAATGGCGGTGTTATGTTAATGGGAGGATTATCGATCAAGAATGAGGAAACATATAGTAAGATGTAGCAAATTGAATCTCCCCAAGGACCATTATAGTTGATTTCTTCATTTCGAGCAGCGACTTCTTTTACTAATGGCGATAGCTGTGATGACAATGGGAAGTCCGAAAATTGTAGTTGGAAATGACTTTTGACTTTCAAGTCAGACTATTTTAAAGCATCTGTTGACTGAGGTCAGTTTGAAATTGGTCATGTATATTGCAGTATTTGAGGTACTTTTATGAGGATATGGTATGATTTCCATATAAGAACTTCTCGTTTTCTTTTTTCGTAACCAGCAACTTGCGCCTTCCACGTAACCGCTTCTGGAAGAGTAGGATCCAGCTGGAGAAGACGGTTAGCCGCACCTGATGTTGCCCAGCAAGTGAGAGTGCACATGTCCGTCGAAAGGTCGGCTGTTGTCGTTGTTCCATCCGCAATATTGCTTGCAGGTGTGCTTCTCTATTAAAGTATTCATAGTAAAAAACTATACTGCTTGGTAACCTATCACCCATGGTGTGAACTAAAAACTCAACTTTTTTCTTGGTCTGTAACAGGGAAGCACTGATAATGAATCTGCATTGAAGTAAACAATGGTGACGTCAATGGGATTCAATGATCAATCTGAATATCCAACCAAGTTTCTGGTTACGTATCCCCTTACTATTCTGATACATGGTCAGCGTAACCAAATTTTTTGCACAAAACAAGATCGTGGCCATTTACGAATGTCCGAAATTCGAATTCAGTCATTTGTCTCTGTCCGCCACTGCAAGTTGACACAACCATATTCAGGGATGAGGAGCTACGATTGAAGAACATATCCAGTTGATTCTGAGAACTAGCTAGGAGCAAGGATTTCCGACTGATGTAATATAGGTTTTCTTCTTTCAAATTCATCAATATAAATTTTTATCTGCTTTATCAGTTATTCGCAATTTTGTTGTATGAGTACTATCTGAATTGTTGAATCCATTTGAATGCCTTTTAGTGTTGTAGCATTGGGATCATCCCGGGACATGCCAACTGAGTGAAACCATATTGCACCCAGATGCGCGTGTGATTTACCTCTCTGATTTTGTAATGTATGGAAGTGAATTTGCAGTTTCAGTGATCATGTAGGAAGAAAGTTGCAGCATATAATTTGCATTTCTAACAAGCAATTTACTTCTCAGATTTCTAGGCGTTTATGCGACTGCCAGCGATCTTTTTTCGATCGAACACGGTGATTGGAATGTCATGACAAGTATAAATGCAGTGACTAAGGTAATTTTCTTTGTTATACTAAACTCTTAGCCAGTAGCATTTAAGGTAATTTTTTTGAAGCTTTTTGTAACGATATGCATTAGCTACTAAGTATTTGCAGGTTGACATGCATGTGATAGAACAAAGGTCAAATTGTTTTGCTATTTTCCGTTCATTAATAGAATTTGTTTTCATATATTACGCAATTATATTTTAATTAAGGTATTCTTTCCTACTCTCATTCTCTTCCACCTTCATTTTTAAAATTAAAAAAATAATCAAATTAGGAAATGAAATCCTAGATTTCGTTTTACTGATGCAATATTTAAATTTTTGTCAATAATAAATGTTATCAAAATCTTGCTACAAAAACTGTGCAAAAGCAATTTATCGATGATTTACGCAGGTTGCAAGAGGATGGATGGCAAGTGAACTGTGATGAGCAACGTTTATGTGGTGGTAACTGGAACTGGAAGTAGGTTCTGTAGATCCAGGCGCAATGGAAGAAAGGTAGTTTTCATTTTTTATTGCAGTTTCTTCTCAAAGTAATTATTATTTAGTTGAGTAACTATTCGGGACATTTCTAAGATTTGCGTGAAGGATGATGTATCAGATAGTTTAGATCATTATAACGTAGCGGGTGTATGGGTAGAAAAATCAATCAACTGGATATTGAATTTTGAATCATATTTTATGTGCATAATCAATGGATTGATGTAATTCTTGCTGCTAACCGTATTTGCTATGCCAGTAGTCAAATTTACAAAGCATTGCTTCATTTATTAACACATTAATATCAAATTTATATTGTATTAAGAATATATACCCACTTTTTAAATGCATAACAAACGAACTATACAAATACGACATATTTAAATTTTGTATTATTGGTAGAGGTACATGAATAAAGGAGAATTAAGCTCATAATGTTAATTCTGTTGAAACCGACTTCGACTACTAATATTGATAGTGAATGGCACAATCCCAAGGTCATGGTTGTTGATTTGAATGATGCTGTTGGGGCAGAGTTTATTGGGGTTTCTGAGTTTAAGGATGTAGGTGATGGGTCGGCGTCCCCAATTGATTATGTTTTGGTGAATTTGGATTCTCTGTTGGATGGGAGGCAAAATATAGAGTTGGTGGTTAATGAATCTGAAGTTTTTGTATCCACGAGTTTGGCTGTCGCTGTTAATATAGGTATGATTGTTGCTGTTGATCTGTTAGATGAGCCTGCAAGGGATTTGGTTCTTTTGCAATCGGTTAAAAATACTCAGTATTTGGTGGAAAATGTTGGGTTAGTTAAAATACTGGAAGGTCTGGGTTGCTCGGTTCAATTGGAGACTATGCAAGTTTTTGTATACATGCACAGGGTTAACAGCAAATGTTCAAGTTTTCTTTATGCTTGCTGTTGAAAGAATTATGTCCTTATCGTTTGTTTCTGGGTGGTTTGATTTCGAAATAGATTAGAGATATTGTGGTTGGAAATGAACGCCGATGTACATTACAGTGGTTGCAGTCTAAGTAAAGTGGAGACCGAGAGCCCGGTTTCACAATGCAAGCCCAAATATAGTTCTGGAAGAGATTTAAGGCTATGGCAATCATGAGGACAGAAAAGAGAGAGAAAAAGAAAAATAAATCGCTGCAGTTGCTTTAAAAGTGTGCTACCTTCATCTTCGGGGACTACACAATGCGAAGTACAGATGCAAAATCAGCATACATCTGGACAGTGAGAACCAGCAATATTTTGTTTTTGACACGTGAAATCTAATTGGTGGTGATTGGAGGTCTGAGGGTGTTTGGCTGATGTTCAGCATGTGATTTTGGGTGCTGGTGGGTGTTGCGGTTCAATGTGGTTGAGGAGATTATTTGCAGATGTATCATGTATGCAGTAGGTGATGGAGTCTAAGCTGAAGTCTAAGTTGTAAGCTGGTGAGGAGGGAGTGGATCTGTGACTGCAGTGATTAGAGGCAGGGTTGGGTGATTGCTACTGGACGTTGGTTGACATTGAAGGAAAGCTTGAGGAGTAGTTGTCTACGTATTGCAGTGGTCGAGGGGATAAAGCTGTAGGTGGTTTAGGTGCGATGTATTGCTACTGGATTTTGATAGCCATGATACTCTGCTTAGTTCGGAAATGATTGCTTTGCGAGAGTGAGCTAAGGTAATGCTCCTCTTTTCTCCTTTTTTGATTTTAATTTTCAACGCCACATTTTAATTGAAAAGCAATGATTAAAGCATCCTTTCTTTAATGTCCACGGAAAGTAACTTTTTTGTTTATTTTTCAGCTATGATTCATCCTTTTTCCACTAAATCATGCTTCGGTTACTACAATGTTTTTTTTTAAGTTGGAAATGGTGTATTTTTATAATAGATTACATCCACGGAATGATTTGCGAAATTAAGTTTATTATTCACAGCGAGCACTATGAGCAAATGACAGTAATTCAAGAGATATTCAGTATGTTGGTTCTGATGTTGAATGTGAAAGGTAGGTTATCTATTCCAAAACATAAGGTCATGTATCAAGTATGGGTTTTATATTATTAACGAGTGCGAACCCGTGCTAAGCATACGGGGTCGTCCTATAACTTATTCAACCATGCATTTTTTTTTGATTTAATGTTGTATAAATCCATAAGCACATATTTATGAATTATAATTTTCAAAATAGCATTTTTGAACCCTACGAAAAATTATTGTTGAATCTTCTTAGATAATCTTGAATCGCATTTTAGCACATGGTGACAATGTATTACAAATGATAACATCCGCTACAGGTTGGTTCTGACTTGGTAATCATTAATTTAAAAGTTGAAATCCATGTTACGTGCATGGAAAGTTTCAAATCCTTTGTTATAAATCTTATGACAATTACGCTTATTGTATTTGCTCAACCATTCGAATTGAGACTTTAAATCGGAAAACAACGTTAAGACTTAACCCTTGAACATTTCTGGTTATCAATATAGTCATACAATCAACGGTGTACTTAAATAAAAAATGCACATTTGAAAACATAGCCCTATATTTGAAGTCAAACACAAAAAAAGGGACCATGCAAATCTAGTTTTGCAAGAAAACAGAATATTATGTTAGCACGTCAAATTTAGTAGAATAATTATAGCTCTGCTTAAACACATGCATCAATAAACTTGCATGTATTCTTAAAGGAATGTGATAAACGTATGGAACTGAAGAATATAGTTAGAAAAAAGCATGAAGATAGATTTATAATATGTTTAGTATTACAAAAGTATAAATGGAATATATATATATATATATATATATATATATATCATTGTTTTAAAAAACCCGCCTCGATATTCGCTTCAAGGCTCGCCTCGAGGAAATAAGAGATAGAACGCCTTGAGGCTTATTCCAAAAGGCTTTTTACCTCTAAAGCTTACGCCTCAAAAATTTGAGGCATACAGAACGCGTAAAGCTTATGACTCGCACGCCTCAAGCAGTTGAGGCGTGTGACTTATAAACCTGTTTATCTTTAGTTGCAGATATTGACACGGATAAATGTCTTAAAACTTAAATTATTTAATGTAAATTAAAAAAAAATTGTATAATGTGTAGACAGACATTTTGATCTAATGCAGGCTTACCCAAAAGGCCTGATATTACGTTGCTTTCATTTAAGCTGCATTGGAGTTCCAAGACATTTCACAAAGCGTGACATTAATCATATTTTGAATAATTATTGCTGGAAGTCCGTGAAAAACATTCAAGTGTCTCTACTTTATCCTGCGTTCGAAAACATTGCTGAAATCTGTTGTGTTATAGAAGAAAAAAAAAAGAAAAAAAGACAGGGTAATACATATTTAAACAACCTTTTCTTGTATAAAACAATTTCAAAATAAAGTAACGTACAATGAAATAGCTGCTAACTTGACTTCATTAGTTACAAATGACCTGATTATGTATCATGTAATCAGTAGAATGGTTAGGAAGGAGAATCTTCTGTAGTGGCAATTAACACCAATTCAGTGTTTTAGGCTTGCGAATAACTTTAGCAGCCGTGCCAACAAAAAAAAACTTTGAAAAATAAAAAAGCATGATAAATCTACTGTGTAAAATAATCAAAAGCAGGTAATGTGGCTAAATTATTTGTTCCTTTTTACTAAACAAATCAACATTCTGTATATAAACAAAGTATGTTTTATCCCCAGAAATTGAAACAGAAGTGAATGTGTTTCATAACTCCATATCATGAATTTATGTGAAAATATCAAAATATATTTGATGATTTTAATACAAAAGAATTTGGTTTTACCCCTCATACGACCAAGAAATTTCTCATATTGATTTTCTTTCACGAACATGGTCCCTTAGAATGGTAGTAATATTATTAGTTGTTACTTTCGTCAGATTATAAGTTAGTACCCAACAGTATTCCTATAGTTAAATTCAGTGGCGGACGTACAGCGGGACGAGTGGGGGCCGCCGCCCCCACTGTTTTTTTTTTTGTTAATACTTCTTTATCGTGAAACTTACTGTAGGTCCTCCATTGATTGCTTGGTCCTCCGCTAATTGCTTGCTCAGACTTTCGACTTTATAAGAAGAGACGCATGGAAAAGGACTTGAATTAAAAGTCTTTACTTGGCAACAGAGGAAGCTAATTATCTGCACACTGCCAAATTGAACGTACCAATTGAAAGATGTAGAATAGGACGAGTTGAGAACAGATGTTTCCACATACTTACTGCTGTAGTTTGATAATGACAAAGTTAATAGGAAAAAATATTGTGAAAGAGTAGTAAAAGAAGTTAAATTTAACTAGTAAGAACTAAGAACGAAATATGTGATATGTTAAACTAGAGCAATACTTCTCAATATATAATGCACACATCATTCCTCATCGTCTTCTGCTAATTTTTTCTTTTTTCTTTTGGAATGAATACCTAATTTGTTAAAAAAGACAGTGCTGTTCGGTTGAAGGAACGCAATCATTATTATCGTTTTGAACTTTTCTATGAATTGTAAATGTGAAATTTTCAAGAGAGTAAAAACTAGTGCAATTCGTCAAATTTGATGTATAATTTTTTTTTCAAAATAGTCAAATTCGGTAGTGTACTTGCTTTTGAAGTTGGGATGATTTTCATCAGTTGCTACATAATAGATTAAGAGATGGTGTGATGAATAACGGACTAATAATTCTTATTCAAGGAGATATGTTAAAAGCCATCGAAATTAGCCATGTTATTCAAAATATGAAACCTAAAAAGATATATCTGTGAACATTTTACGTTGTAGTATTTTTTTTCTACTTAACTTGAATATTAATATGGTTTTATGATTCAAATGTGTTAATTTTCATCATGAAAATATGGTTTTTTTTTTAAATTTGCCGTTCCGCCCCCATTCACCTAAATGTCTGCATACGCCACTGGTTAGATTCCATATAAAATGCAGTTATTAATAAAAAAAAGAAATTGGCATATCATTGAATGAGGAAGGTCTAGTTTCTATATTTTGTGGACAAAATTTGGTAATGGTTCAAGAAAGGATGCAAATGATTAACCTTTCTACCCAACAAATTAATGGCCAAACATGAGTATTAAATGGAGCCATGCAAAAACTAATACATGTCATAAAAGATGTGCCAACATCTGCTATCACACAAGTAGGGATTGCTGGATATATTCATGCGAGTAAGGGTGCGTTTGGCGCAAGCGGAAGCGGATATTTTGAGCGGAGAATTTGAGCGGAGATTTGTGGTTAGCGGAGAATGCGTTTGACGCGTTAAGCGGAGAATTTGAGCGGAACATTTAAGCGGATCATTTTATTTTTATTTTGTAATTTAATTAATTAATGGTTAATTAATTTATTATTTGTTTTTAATAAATAATACGTATCAATAATTTACAAAAATAAATAAATAAGTTGGAAAATTATAAGTTGCTCTGATTTAGTTCAAACCAACTCCATTATGTAGAGCATTTCGATACGATCGCAACGCATAAAACCGCGTCTCAAACGGATCATTTTTTTCACAAGTTATTAATTTCTGAAATTTATAAAAAGTTAAATTTATTAAATAAGAAAATATATTTATATACCCAACGGCTCTAAATTGGGCTGTTGGACCCGACACGTCGGAGGCGTCGGGGCCCAACAGCTCGACTTTGAGCCGTTGGGCAAACGGACCGTTTTAACTTGCCGAACACACCCTAAGAAAATTAATTCCTCCGCTAAATATCTCTCATCAGTTAACAACGCTCCACACAAAGTTGCATACCATTTTTTAGCAAATTAGCTTATCTCACCTGCAACTTAAAATATAAAATTAAAACTTAGCCTGCTTGCAAACTTGTAAGAAATTAAGGAAAATGAGATATGGACTGTCACCTCTTTAGAACTTGGTAGTATAATCATTTTCTTATGATTTCATACCCAGTTAGCTTATCAAAAATAAACTGAGATTGATAACTGGTCAAAAAATAAGAATCAAAATCGATGGTATTATTTTATCAATTGACAAATCACAATAAGAAACATCAAAGTCAGACACAATAAGAATATAGGAAATCAGTTAGCACCATTTAATTTTAGCAGTTGGAAAAAGAACTCTTTACTGATGTATTGTTTACGTTTTTATTGAATACGAGTGGAAACCCGTGCAATGCACGGAAGCATAAACTTTCAAGTGTTGTAGTTTGCATTTATGAATAAGGTATGAGATCGTGTTGTATGGTAGTGAGAAATATAATGTAAATGATACATGTATTTGTTAGGATTCAACCGTAGACATTAAATTTTCCAGTAAGTAAATGATTCATGTATAGCTAGTGGCTACAGTTTGGACATGGTGTAAACTGTGTCAAATTTCATGTATCTCTATTCAATTGATGAAAAAATGTATATATGAAATGATGAATTAAACAACCATGTATGTGTTAATTTGCATTGATTGAACACAATGAGCATAGAAATATGAGTACAGAATTGAAAAAAGCATATAATAGAAATAAAAGGTTATGTCATACGAAATTAACCACACCATAACAAAGTGAACAGTAGTTACCAACCAAAATGATTGAAACAAAAGAGCAGTAAGTAGTTAAAAAAAATAGTATTCTTAAGATGGAGATAAAAAACTATAGTAGTTAAAAAGTCAGCATAGTTCAAGATGGTGTATGGTGGCACCATAACATGCAACGTGCAACAGTATAAATATCAGTGTGCATTAAATGCGTCTATTTGCAAATCAAACAGTAAATATCCTCATATAAGAAAATACCAACGTTACTATATAAGCAAGAGTATGAATATCGGTGTGCATTAAATATGTCTTACATAAATCTTTCTGAACAACGAAAGATATGTTGGAACTATGATTGAAAAAATAACAGTTCATAACAATTATTCTAAAACTAAAGTGAAAAAGTTAATCTTATAACCATGCAATAATCATATATAATGCCTAATTAATAATGTTGACAAAATAAAATCAGCTTCAACAAAATTAGATTGGCAAATATAAATAACAGGTCAATTGAAGCCGTTCTCATATAAACTTCCCATTAGAGGAGAAGTAAACATATTTGAATGTGCATACATAAACAGAACAATATATGATAACAGATGAATAGCTAGCTTCACATTAAAGAAGAAACACACATAGGTTATTGTTCCATATATCTGCCAGTTGGGAGCTCAAGTATTCGTGTCTTACTATGCCATCTTGCCTTTGCAATCTCTCGCTATGTATGGTCCGGAGAAGCTGCCAAAAAACTTTTAAACCATAATTTTGCGCTGTCTTTTATAACTTATACATAAGCACTGAATTAAGTGACTTATCTCTTTCATATCATACATGTCAAACAATAAATCAAACCTTCAAATACATTAGGAAAAACTCTCCAATCAGGTGTGAAGTATAAGTTCTTTGTCAAATTAGATCAACAAAAAGCTGAATTTTTTTTGTTGAAGACTTGATGGATATAAAGACTTTAAGCTTCATATAAAAATCCAAAAATAAAATTCAATGCAAGATCAAAAAACATCAAAAGGATTGTCAACTCTGCATTTGTGATATAATATTATCTTTACTGCTAACGCTTTTAGGTTAAAAAATAGTCTGGTCACCATTGCAAAAAGCAAGCATAACAGTAAAGGAAGCAACAACTTTAACTTTAGTCCCCACATGTGCTGCGTCAATATGATACTGTGGATGAAGGTACACAATAGAACATGAACTAAATTTACATTTTTCAGTTTCAATATCCACATATGTACAATATAGTGTATTGGCATTAATCTGGTGTGTTGCTATTCACACCCCCATTTAGATTTCTGACCACCAATACTAAAGGTCACCTCTTTTTTATGCCTCTCTACTCCTTTACACCACCTAAATTATTCAATTTCTAATCGGCTACCACCTCTGCCTTTAATTCTTCATCGTTCCAAAAAAAGGTCTTCTTACTGAAATTTTCTCCATCGCTTTATAAGCTTGAAGATTTCCCTAAATTAGCAACCCAATTTCAAGCGTCCAATCAGTTGATTAACACCATCGAATCGCTCTACAACAATATTCAACTTTTTTCATGTTGTTTTACACCAACGAATCAGCGTGTTTTGCGAATCAAATACCCAAAATCACATCGTTTAACAAAAGAAAATTAACATACTTCTGGTTTTACATGAATAATAGTGATTGTAAATTAAGTACAAACTACATACTTCATCAGTTGTAAAATGATCTGTCAAATCAACTTTTGTGTCTTCAACGACATTTGATTGATTATCTTGCGGCCTATTGCTATCATCCACATAGCTATCAAGTTTATCATCAATCACATTATCTTCCTACAAAAATCAAATAAAAATAATTAAAATGATTTTTTTTTTGTAAATTTTGACATATAAATTGTTGTTGTATGAAGAAAACCCTAAAATTCAATAACTTACAATGTCATTCTCTATTACAACGTCATCGAAATTAATGTCTTCCAAACTCGAAGTAGAGAGAAGGGTGAAACAAAGCTCCTAGAAAAATTAATACAAAACCCTAAAAAAAAAAATCTATAACAACAGAATAGATTATGTAGAGTTTGATATCTGAGTATTTACGTTGTTTGAGAAGAGAAGAGAAGAGACGGTATGGCTGTTATTGACTGAATGAAAAGAAATAAAGTGATGGTAGGAAGTAGGTTAAAAATAATACAATCTATTAATTTTTAAAGGTGACCAGTAGTCTAAATGAGGGTGTGACACTTAATCTGATATGTATTCCAGCACACACAGCAGGTGGAGGGACTGCAAACCAACGTTTGAAAGAGGTCAAGTGGGTGAAGGTTTGCTGTAGAAATACATATTTGAATGCATGACATATTCTTTATC
Organism: Allium sativum; assembly: GCA_030737875.1. Taxonomy (NCBI): domain Eukaryota; kingdom Viridiplantae; phylum Streptophyta; class Magnoliopsida; order Asparagales; family Amaryllidaceae; genus Allium; species Allium sativum. The sequence continues at coordinate 247,588,399 of CM060924.1, forward strand.
TTGTTTGTTTATGGTTTTATGTGTATATATGAAGAAAGTAAATATGGAAAGTATTTACGGTGAAAAAGAGAATGTTATACTGGAAAATAACTTGCTTACCATTTTTTGTAAATATGACAATTACCATAAAGATAAAATAATGGCATTCTGATGAGAATAATGTTCACATTTATGCACCTACCACTTTAACAACACAAAATATACAAAAGAAAAATCATTGATAATTAGCTTTTATTTCTTTGATTAACATAATACATGATATTGAAAAAGAGTAAACTTTAGCAAAATAAAAAAAAGGTCACAATAATTTTCGGACGAACTTATAGTTTTAGTAGTAAATAAATCTTTGATGCAAAACAAAAAATATAACAGCTTAAATTTGTAGGATGTTCCAAACAGTCCTATTTGTATGAATTTTCGATGATAATTAATCAATACAGTCATTTAAACTGACATATATTACATAATATAGGAATGACAGCTACAATTGAGCATAGTTTATGAATACTATGACCAACAAACAACAATAGGTTATTAATAAATCAACTATAATTGGCATATGTTTTCCTTCATAAGGATCGTAAAATTTATTATGGACATAAATCTACTGGCGTCAAAATTCTAATTTGTCTTGTTAACATCATATTAAGTTCTATTCAATTAAATTCAAAAGTGACCAGTCCAAAAACATGTACAATCTGCAGTAGACATGATAATTGATTTTACTACATTTTGATATGAAGAGAATTCTACTAATCAGTATTGCCTGAAGTGCAAAATGAAAATGGATTTTAACATGGTAAACCCCAAGAGTCAATGTGAAAACATATTTGTTTTTGGTTAGCAACAGATAATAGTCAAAAAATATTTGTCAATAGATAGTAATTAAAATAAATGGCAAAAAAAATTATTGACTGAAATTGAAACACTTGTTGAAAAAATGGAGAAGTGAACACAAATGAGAATCAATTAAAGGTGATTTGAGATTTATTATATTTATTTATCCATAAACATCTTGTTAGCAGTTTTAGAAGTTGCCAAAATGAGCGCATAAATTCAACCAAAGTGCAAAGTTATTAAAGGAAAAAATTCATTGATAATTAGCTTTTATTTATTTGATTAACATAATAATTACATGATATAGAAAAAGAGTAAACTTCAGCAAAATACAAAAAAAAGCCACAATAATTTTCGGATGAACTTATAGTTTTAGTATTAAATAAATCTTTGGTGCAAAACAAAAAATTTAACAGCTTAAATTTATAGGATATTCCAAATAGTAATCCTATTTGTATGAGTTTTCGATGACTATTAATCAATACAGTCATTTAAACTGACATATATTACATAATATAGGAATGACAGCTACAACTGAGCATAGTTTATGAATATTACGGCTAACAAACAACAATAGGTTACTAATAAATGAACTACAATTGGCATAGATTTTCCTTCATAGGGATCGTAAAATTTATTATAGACATGAATTTACTGGCGTCAAAATTCTAATTTGTCTTGTTAACATCATATTAAGTTCTATTCAGTAAAATTCAAAAGTGACCAGTCCTAAAATCAGGTACAATCTGCAGTGGACATGATAATTGATTTTACTGCATTTTGATTTGAAGAGAATTTTACTAATCAATGTTACCTGAAGTGCAAAATGAAAATGGATTTTAACATGGTAAACCTCAAAAGTCAATGTGAAAACATATTTGTTTTTGGTTATCAACAGATAATAGTTGAAATTTTTGTCAATGGATAGTAACTGAAATAAATGGGAATAAAAATATTAATTGAATCTGAAACACTTGTTGAAAAATGGATAACAACACAAATGAGAATCAATTAAAGGACTAATTTGATATTTATTACGTTTATTTACCCAAAAACATTTTGTTAGCAGTTTTAGAAGTTGCCAAAATGAGCGCATAAATTCAACCGAAGTGCAAAGTTATTGAAGGAAATTATTTAATTTAATTTTCATAATCGAGGCTAGTATAATTACATATGTTGTAATTAGCATTATATAGCATCTAAAGCTTTAATATAAGTAATTATTATTAAACGAAAAATATGTAAAAACTAATAAACACAATTTGATTTCTATATGGAGAAATTAACCTTTCCATTAAGCGATATAATATTTGAAGAGCTAATTATTTAACTTATGAGAAGAAGGAAGATGAAGTACGTAGAGAGGCATAAAGATGAAGCAACTCTAAATCCATTTCCTCTCGCTGTAGTAATTAGCGTGTTGAAAATTTAAAAGGTGTGTTACACGAAACAAATTTACATAACATGTATACATAATCATTCTGTTTGATTATATGTCAATTTAAAGGTGAGTATACGACAAATCGATAAAACAATTAACCGGTGGTTTGGAGTAATTTTTTAATTTGAAGCAAGCAGTGAATAGAATAATTAAATCAAACTATGACACAGTAAATGAGTTACCTTTCATATAAGTGTGCATGTTTTTCCTATTTGACAATTAGTCCGCAATTATTTAATTTACAGTAATAACTTCACACAGTTTATATTAAATAAAAAATGAAATACATTTTAGGTTAGGAGAATTAGAAAGACAATGGAGAGAAATGCAATTCCAGCATCTTCGTCATATTAAATACGCAGTAGGAAAAAAAATTAGTTCATCCTTCTTTATATGCTTAATGCTCCTTTATTTATGTGCCTCTGCCAATAATACATATTTAAATATGCCATATTTATATAGTTCGTTTGTTATTATGCATTTCAAAATTGGGCAAATATTCTTAATACAATATAAATTTAATATTAATGTGTTAATAAATGAAGAAATGCTTTGTAAATTTGACTACTGACATAGCAAATATGGTTAGCAGCAAGAATTACATCAATCAATATAAGACAAATGCGGATGAGGTGGCAATCAAAATATCAGGGGATGTGTTTAAATTAGGACGGTGGATTTGTTTTTGCGCGATTAAATCTGAACCACTCTTTGTCTTGTTGTTTGTCCAAGGGGGGAATTTTATTATATAGATAGAACACTGTTTTTTAAATCATTTTCATGTGAATTTTTTTTCCATAAACCCGAATGTGTATCAATTAGAAAACAGTATATGATGTTACGCTCCAATTTATTGCTTATAGAACTCAATCTTTTTTATGAATACATTTGCAAACCAAATATTCTATTTGAGCATTTGATTTTTTTTCTAATGTTTATCTTTGAAAAATAAAAAATTATTAGTGATTTTTACAAGATAATTCCGAAAAGGTAAAATATCTAAAATTTTACTGTATTTTTGCAATTTATAACAAAATAAATTTCATGATATTATGGATTATTACATATTTTGAACATATATTTTTTCTTAATCTTTCTGGTATAGTTTAAAATACTTGTTTTTTGGAATCTTTAAAATTTTTTGGTTTTAGTACATACATTCCCCAAAAACATTTGGAGTAAGCATTTTTGAATTTCTAAACATAAGTATTAAAGTTTTTTCGCTGGAATGAATTTTCTTATATGATAAAATATAAGAATAAGAATATTCCGGATCTATAAATATCACCAAAATATTATATTAATCGATACTTTTTAACTTCTTTAATTAGCGAAAACTTGTTAGGATTTTTTCATATTTCTGATCCTTTGATATCCCCTATTTTTGGAAGTTTTTTGGATTTTCTTTTGTACAAACATTTCTAATCATCTAATTATTTGTAAATTATTTTTGATTTTAATTTTTTGATTTGTTTGAGATTTCCAAATTTCAACATAATTTCGAATTTTCACTTTATCATTTTTTTTTTAAATTCAAACTTCAAAATTTTCAGGCTTACTACATTTTTCTGTTTTTTCAGATGTTTGGAAAATAATTTAAAATTTTGAAATTTGCAATTTGCAATTTTAAAGGCCTTCGTTATTCTTTTTAGCATTTCTTTTTTAAATCTAGAAATGGTTTTAAAAATTCAAATCTTTCAAACTTTTGAAATTGTAAGTTATTCAGTAAGCTTCAGAGAAATGTATGCACTCTAACATGTACACAGAAACTAATAAATGAAAACGGTACACATTTTAGGATGAAAGACAAATGAAATATTGTTGAAGTTATTTCAGTATTATGCTAATATAGATAAACATGGCCACACGAATTATGACACTATGGATTAATCATAAACACAAATACAACTTGAAAGAATATGTGCTCCCAAAGTATGAAAAGGTATTAAAAAATTAAAAATAAAATAGAGATGTACATGGAGGGAATATTGGCAGCATATAGCGCAAAAAATGACCTGACTGCAGTGGCAACCACAATGTCACTCGTTGCACTATAACTTGCTAAAGGGAGGTGTAGGTGCTCCAATGATATTCTTAACATCTAAATCAGTTCCAAAGTGAAAACATAATTGGAAATTATGAGATAGGCTTGTAATAATGGTTTGACGATGTAGAGGGTATGAAAATGAAGCTGATTGAGTTAGATGTCACAATTCTACTCGATCTATAGGATTATATAACAAATGGAACAAAAAGTCAATATTCAAACAAACGGATGAATATGATCCCAACTGTTGGTAAATGCCTTGTATTAAGAATCCACTAATCAAATAAACAAAACAAAAACATAAACAGAAATCGAACAATTTTAATAAGACCTTAAAATTATAATTTACATAAAGTAATAGCACACCTTTCCATTTAATGTCATGAACGAAGATGACCAATTGTTGGTTGCTTCCCTAATCCACTTGCCTCCCGTGACCCGTCTGAAGTCTTACCCGGAGACCGACCCTGAGAACAATTGGCATAAACCTGTAATCAATTACTGAACAAAGCAACAATTTGAAGTAATGAATTCATCAAAAAAGAAAAAGAATAACCATAGATCTTTTATGCTAAGTCGGTAAGGATCGAAATGCATGACAACCAACTTGAGAAATTTATAAGATTCCTTTGTTAACAAAAAATATTAATCTAGTTTCAGTGCCTAATTTTATTTTTTAATCAATATTCTTGATTGAATTATTAGGAATGCTATTGGAAGATTTTAATCTCCTACCGTCACAATTCATTTATTTGGCCTGCCTGGAGAACGTGAATTCAAGAAGTAGAAAGCTATAAACAGAAGGAAGTTCTTGGAAAAAGCTCTCACATCATGGAACAGAATCTTGAATTACTATGAAAGAATAAGGATGGCTGATTTTTAGGCATGCATTTTCTTATTTCAGCTAAAATTAATATACCTAATTATTTCGAAGTTTGTACCCATTGATTTGAGAATTTTTATTCTGAACCAACATCATTATAATTGTGAAACCCATGCTAGCAACATAACATATTTTTGCATTTTAGACAGCCTACGCTCTAAAACTAAAGTAGTATAAGGTCGTACTCGATTATGTACTAATGGAACTCCTCCTTTATAAGAACACGTCAAGAATCATTAAAACCATATCACCATCTCATATGAAACTATAAATGCTTTTTGACTAATGTGGAAAAACTCAAAGATGTTTTTGGTAAATATCACAACCTGTTTACAGTAGTTTTGTCATCAAAATGTACAGAAAGTAATAAAGAATCAACTACTACATATACAGTGTGAAGGTACTAAAACTCAGAGCAGAAACTTACTTTAATCTTCAAACTATATGAGCTTTGCTCCGAGTCTCAACCAAGCCTTTTCCATTGCAACTACATGGCACTGTCTGCCTTGAAGTCTGATATTATACGTAAAAATGCTATTAATAATCAGATAATATAGTGCTAAATAGGAGTAACTTTTAAGTGCCTGGAATCAACCAAACCTGGAATCTATTAATATCCTATTACACCTTACCTTAATTATTATATTTTATATAACTATCTTAATTACACCTTGTCTTAAATTTACACTATTTTTCTCTCCATTTTCTGCTTTGTCTCCCTGCAAGAACCTATATTGAGTTTGTATATACCATTTTCTTGATAGCCCCGACTGGAAAAGAATGATTTGATAAGAATAAAACCAAGGACAATAGATGGAATTAAGTACTTCAATAAGAAAACGTCTATAGTTTAGTATATTTATAACAACTAATATTTGAGATGCTTTTCACTTTTGAGATTTTGTTTGTGAAGTTGAAATCCTTTTTCTCTTATCGTTCAAGCATATTTTCCATTTAAAAAAAACAAAACAAAAAACAACTACTGCTGTTGATGATAACTTTTTCTGCTTATATATCGTTTAATGATCGTCTTGAACAAATGTTTTCATAACCAAATTTTGTCTATTGAATTTAATGGCATATTTAAAACTGTGCATTTTTTGACTTCAGTTTCGGATGCAATTTTGAATTCTTATTATCCGGTACTTTCTTAAAATTCATATATTGTCATTTAACCCAAAAAAAAATTGTAGGTCTTTGTTATGATTAAAAAAAAAACGTCCACTGCATGAATCAATTAATCACATTCCTTATTTCATTTCTTATGTATATAAGTGAAATGAACTCTTTACATGAGTAAAGTTAATACGACCTTATCAAAATAAATAAATAAATAAACAAAAACTTTTTCGCGATTGAGTCACAGATTTCAAATGATTTCTAAAGATTATTTATATCGAAAAGTTTCATTTTCATATACTTATACGTAATATTTGCTTAAGCATGAAACTTGCCCAAGGTAATGTCTATTTTTTTTTTTTTTTAATTTGGCTTTAATTTGGCTTTCTTACATGATATGGTAGATAACAAATAATTCACATAGATCTCCATCCACGAACATGAGAAGCAAACACTCCAGTGATCATATTGTTAAACTATAAAATATTTCTTTTTTCAACCAAAAATACACATTTTTTTTAAAGAGAGATAGAGCATATTTATGACACATAGCACAAAATAAGAAAACGGAAATACTTCGAGTTTATTTAATTCTTCATAAAACACTGCACGCTCACTGTAATTTATGCCCGAATTATAAGGTATTATTTAAGCGTTAATTAGATATTCTGGTCAGTGAAAAATGAAAACCTATTATATTCAGCTTAAGTAGTTTGATGGGCAACTAACCTAGATCTATAGATATGCATGGAATTAATTTTATATGTTTCTGTCCCCATAATACTTGTTAATAACATCTATATTTTAGTAACCAGTATTGACTTTAACCATGAAAATGCAAACAAAAAATAAATCATATGTTGCCTACGCGCAGTTAAGGGCGGAGCTGCTTTAGGGCCATCTAGGGAAGCTGTCCTAGCTGAAAAATACAAAATATACTACAAAATAGGAATTTTGATGTTGTGCCCTATCTGGTTGTTTATATTGACCATAGCTAAAAACAAAATCGAATATTTAGGTCCATTTTATTTACACTGTCATAAAGAATCATAGCTTGGAGTATTGTTCACATAAAATGTCTCCTTTAAATGAAGAAAAATTCATGTTTTTGTAATGTTGTGTAAATGATATTTTTTTCAGCTAGCATGATTTCCACGCAGCTGAAATATTTCCCTAGCTGAATCATCAAGTTAGCTCCGCCGCTGTGCACGGTTTAATATATCATCAAGCTAGAAGGAAAGTTAAAATAGTTGATTGATTTAGTAATAATGCAACTTTTTGAGTTATAACGCAAAAAGGGAATATTATTTATTTTATAAGATACCACAGTAAAACTGAAAAAAAATCATAAAAATAAAACACTCTTCATGGCTAAAGCCTTCAACAGGTCAAGCTAAATAAGCATGGTGAACTAACTCTAGTATTTGTATTTTAGATTTTCTTAATGATGTGTCTAAAAAAAACTTAACTGTAATCAAGCTTACAAATGAAATTTTCTTGATGGCTAAAGAATTCTACGTTTCAAGCTAAATAAATTTGAGTCCATGTATCGTGTAGGGTATTCCATATGCATTTAGGAAGAAGAAAGAGCAGTTAATTCTTATAAAATTTATAACTTGAATGGATCCTCAAGTAGAAGTGCATCAACAACTGTAATCATGTTGTAAATTTGTATGGGGAAAAGGGACAAAATGAGTCACATCAATTACTAAATATTTATTACACAGTGTTCAATTCAAATGATATCTCCAAGTACAGAATAATTTTAATGGACAGGTGGTAACCGAATGTCATTATACTATTAACCATACTTGTAGTGCAAAAAACTCTAGTCATACTGGAATCATATTGATACAATACTGTACTTTACGTTTGAAGAGAAATGCTAATTATTAGAGATAATGAAAATGTTGAAATTCAACTAAATGGTGAACAGTGCATGTGTTCACCATACTAATGCCTCATAGAGATGGAATCCAATATCTTAAATTCTCAGGATAACTGAAATATATTTGTAAATGTCATATTAAAAAAAAAAATTGAATATAGGTTAATACCAATCGGTCGTAATTGCAATTTATATCTAAACCTTCGCGGTCAAAGATTTAATATTTTTTAGCATTTATATCAGTTAAATACAAAGCAAACCTTTAAAGTATATTAAACTTTAAAAAGTAAGTCGAAAGGGAAATTTTGAGGTTAATACCAATCGGTCGTAATTGCAATTTTCAATTATTTAGAAACAATAAGTACTAATCTGGAGCGAAAATTCATAGCTAAGGTTTACACGGTGAATAAGAAAATCAGTAATCAAAACTACATCGATAGAAAATCGGTAAACACCTGAAATGAATTTAAAGGCTGCTACTTGGCATTGATGGGATGAGGAAGAGCGTCTGTATACAGCAAATGGAGCATCAATAGTAGTAAAAAGGTTTTGAAAACTCTTATCTTGATTGGCAAGTGAAGCATCTATATTCAGCAAGTGAAGCCATCATGCTTATTTTTATCGGCAAGATCAGCAATATGGTTTAAAAATAGATCAATTAACAGGTGTGAAGCATAGCAGAAAAAAAAAAAAACACACACACACGCATCAACAATTTTTTTAAAACTCGTTTAATAATAAATGCCGAGAGGTCAACACTTTTTTTAATCAAGATTAATTGGTGCACTACACATAATAGTCAAAATTCACATCATGGACAAATGAAGATATTTATGTCGTGCTTAAGGAGATGATATATATTCAGCAATCACCAATTAATGTTTCCTGTAATTTGAACATAAATTTCAGCTTGCAGATTCAATAATTATTAGGTAGTTCAATAATTTTTGTAATAAAACATTCCACTAATTTTTTATCACTCTTATTCTTGTTTAAACGTCATTAATAGCGTGGCTTCATGTCCATTTCTATGCTATCTCAGTGCCCTTTCGCATAATCTATATAATACTTTTGTATTCTCGTATCTACCATTATATATGCAAATGGTCCAAAAAATCTCTAAGGATGGAAAAGACATTGTAGGTAAACGCTATAGGACCTACTATTCTATAGAAACTGTAAAATAAGCGAAATATGGCTGAAATATTTGGGTTAAAAAAATAGATACTAACATTGATCCATTGTATTGGAAAATAGAACCTAAACAATAAGCGAGCTAGAAAATAAAAAACATAAAAAACTATACCTTAAACGGGGTGAATGTTGGGGGTCCTGCAAAGCTGTTTCTCTTTACATTGAGGGCAAGGCACATCAGTGAAAACGGGGAACTGTGGAAAAGGACTGCAAATAAAAATATATAATGTAATTGAGTTATAAAAAAAGAAGCACGAGAAAAACATATAAAAGAAGCTTCAATTCTACAAAGGGGAAAAAAATATGAGTATTCAAAATCAGAAAACAATCAACATTACAAAATAGACGAACAGTGGAACAAAAAAGGAAGAAAACGAAATCCTAAAATAAGATAAGATATACATTCTTTTTAAAATAAATTAATCACAACTCATGAAATAAGATTGAAATCGTAAAATCACGAAAGACCACAACCAAATTCTTTACATTTCATAAAAGTGTGCTTACATATTTCTATAGCGTTTTCAAACTCTTTGCTGTTATGAGCCAAAAAAAACATAATATTTATTTAAGTAAATAATTATATAAAAAAAGGAATACCATCGATGGAAAAAACATATAGAAGCTGATAGGAACTTACCGACGTAAATCGGTGAAGCAAATCAGATCGCAAGGACATACACACCTTTCACATTCATTCTAGTCGAAACCTAGATATATAAGAACCCAATTAAGAATTGATCAAAAATTTAATTGTAATATGAAAGCCATAACAAATAATCAAACTAAAATCAAAGGCAAAAGGTATGCGTAGGAAGATCAACCTTAAATCTGATGCCGATAGCGGTCACTGTGCGGGATGTCGACAGCCAGTTAGTCTCTCACGGGTAGCAGTAAGGTAGAACAACTTGCTCTGTTCAAATTTGGATTTGGTGGCGACGGAAAATCATGGAATAACAATGATTTTAAGGATAAAGAAAAATGTTTAAAAGTCGGCTTTTTGAAGAAGAGAAAAGGGGATATGGGGAATAACGAAAGGGAAATAGGGAATACCATATCGAAAGGGAAATAGGAAATACACGACCGTTCAGTTTAAAATTAGCAAAATGCTTGTGCGGCCTCCATTCCTAGCTTAGTAGTTATAATATAGTATAGATAAAGGTGGGACCTCTTTCCTTTTCATTTCAAGCCTTATATCTTTCATAACTGGAACTTGAATCATATTATTAAGTTGTATCAATTCATCAACTTTTGCAATTCACTATTAAAATGGGTGGTTTTTCCAATATTCAAGATGATTCCATGCCATTGCATAAATTGTTTAGCTCTAAGATTTTACAACTTGGATAGCATCTAAACTTTGTTCATGATTTGATACTGCTGCTCATAAGATCTGAAAACAATGGTTTATTATTTTTCTTACTCTAGGGTCAAGCAAGATTTTGAAATTATATTTTTAATATTAATATTTTTTTAATTCATTACACTCATGACATTCATCTAACATGTTCCGTCTCTATAGAATTTGTGACCACAATATTTTAAGTTACTTTATGGGCAAGGTTGTAATAAAAATAAAATAAACATAGGTTCTGCTGTACAGTAATCTAAATTAAAGGTATATAAGATATTCAAATTTATAAACATAGGTTAACTGTTGTGTTTTTATTTGCTTTCTAATTGTCTCTCCTTTAATTTATTATAAACAGTGATAAGTCATATACCTGGCCTGGCAAAAAAGCGTCAACTATTCAATTTTGAGTGAATATGCATCGATCCCAAAAAATATATCTTAGTTAGAGTCTGCACTTTCAATTTTCCATAGCAGTGCCTTTTGTTAGTTGAGCTACCTTCTAGGAGTAAATTCATGGCTGTTTGTATATCACCCTGTAGGTGAAATTGTCGAACTGAGATGAAGTAAATACTTTAGCATAATTTACAAGTGAACTCATCATATTCGACTAGTTTGTGATGTTGCTGCTGTTAAAGGGTTGAAGTCTGAATGAGATGAGTTCAATCCTTTTATTGAATGCATTTGTTTTGACCATTTTTTGAATATAACGAGTTCAATCCTTATATCTAATGCATTACCTATGTGCAGTTTAGGTATTTGCTGTTGTAGTTACGGGATTGTATGGTGTATTCATTTTGACCTTTTATTGAATGCGTCCTCACGGTTTTGTTTTTTATACCCAGTTTGCATACATGCCCAAATACAAAGATGATATAATTAAAAAGGAGACATAAACTGTGAATACGCAACCAGGTTTGTTTATTTGTTTTTGTTTCTTTTTTTGTCTTTTTAATATTACATAATGAATTTTCTTCTCTATATTTTGTGATGGTTGTTTTTAATTTGAAACATTTTCATTGTTGCCATCATAATATATTTTGATGTTCCAGCTAAATAAACCTACACTTTTGATTGGTTACTAAGACCGTACGGACATCACATTTAAATTGTTTGGAGTTTCAGACACCTCCAATTCCTGGTGTCATTATGTTAAAGGTTAATTATTCGTATTATTGTCCATGTCCACTCAAGTCTAAATTGATAATTGTTCATCTATGTTTTTTCATGTCCTTGATTCTCCATTAGAACGCTTATATCTGAAACAATTATTCTCCATTATAATTGTTCATCTATTTTTTCATCTATGTTTCATTTATTTTGAGAATATATGATATAACAATTATTAACACCTTCTCTATAAGAAAGAAAGAGTTCAGATCACCCAACTTTTTGTGTCCAATGATATAGTTTTTTCAATTTTTACTTCTTTTTATACTCTGAAGTATTAAATTATGTGTCTTTTGAGTTAATAAAACTGATATTTTCAAGGTAACTATGCTGTCTCAGGAGGTATCAAAGGAGTGGAAGCAGGTGAAGCCAAAGCTAAATCGTTCAAAGCCCGGATGACGGTAAGTTTTCATATTTCAGTACAGTATGTGGTTTTCTTACATTTTAAAATCAACGATAAATATAATTTTATTTCATTTTTTGGGTTACATGTGCGCTTAGCAGTTGTTGATGCTTTCCACACAAGCTTCATGGAACCGGCCGCATCAAGGCTTGAAGCTGCATTTACTCCTAGAGAAATAAGAAAGCCAAGAATTCCAGTAATTATGTTTGTCTGTTTTGTATGTAATTTTGTTGATATGAAAATGTATGATATATTATGTGTGAACATGGAAAACTTGATAAAACAATATGTATTAAATACTAAGTTGTATAAATGATATGTATGAAATATTAAGCAATAATTCATATGTTTGTTGTTTATGAAAATTTGTTATATTAATATGCAAATAAGAAATATTTAAATGTTTGTGTGTGTGTGTGTGAAAGAAAAAGCTGAAATGACAATAAATAAACTCTAAAAATTAATAATATAGGCAATAGTGTTTCAAAAACGCTATTGAACAACAAATGCTATAAAACATGCAAATAAAACGCTATAGAAACATGCACACAAACGCTATAGGAAGCGATTATCATATTGTATATTATATAGCGTTTTTGTTTAATAGCATATAAAAACGCTATACAAAATTAATTTTCCATAGCGTTTTGGTGTCTACTATTTAAAGTAGAAGATCTAACATAGCATGTCGTTACATGACGTTATTTGAAATGCCATGTTAGGATATAATAGCGTTTTACAAACGCTATGAATGCCCCGTTTTGTTGTAGTACATTTTGGTGTGAACTCAACAGAAGTCCCTTTCAGATGCGGAAACAAGGTTTCGACCACCTTTATGTCCTTCGGTTCTAGTAAACATGGTTTTAGGCACCCTTCCTTCTATTGAGTATCGTTATTGCTTTATCCTTGCTTTCGGTAACTTGGTCTCGGGTTCCGGGAGCTCGACTTTGTGACATGACACTTTTGGTATGTCTCTTGGTGACTTTAAAGCTGTTTCTTGGTGATGATCTCGATAGCCCTCTGCTTCCTCTTAGCTTAGCTTCCAGCTGTAGCCTTCGCTATTCAGTATAGGTATTGGAACTAAGCATGTTAGAGTGGGCCTCCCTTTTCTCCTTCCGATAACTCTTGGTTTCGGTCTTATTCTGGCGATAGCTTCATCTGTGACATCTTTTGGATGACTTATAAACTTCCTCCTAATGTTAGTATCAGTATTACACTAAGTAGTGTCGGCAACCTTCTTCCTCCTCTTGCCTGACGTAGCAATTCCCTTTCATGGCCTTGAGTTTCAGTTTATATGCCTTGATCGGTTGCCCACTTCTGTTTGCTTATGATTTTAAGTGATATGCTTTCGGAATTGTACCCTTGTTAATCCTTCGGTAACAGTACTACCCTGTCGGTATTTGTGACGGCCCGCCCGCACCAGCCGGCATTTCCTCCAAAAGTGCGCTGTACACATGCCCGACTGGCACAGAACGGTCGTCAAGAAAAAAAGAAAGAAGAGAATGGGCTAATCAAGGAACCTGTAGAATGTCTCACAGCGCATAGGATAAAATATAATAACAACATACTTGACATAAAACAGGTGAGACAGTGCATAAGCTGAAAATAAACTAACACAGCAGCGGAAAATCCAAGTACAACTTATGATCCAAAGCCAACATTATTACAACTTTTCAAACTGTCTCAACAAAACAAAAGCAAGATAAAGGAGGTACACTACTAACGCTCAAGTAGCGACCACCAACGACACAGGGAGAATACTATATATATCATACGTGGAAGCCTCCTGCTTGTCTCCAGATCAGCTACTCGCGCACCACCAGCTAACCTGTCTCTAGTCTGCTCGCGTGAGCACCCAGAGTAATAAGAGGAGACATAAAACTCTGCGTCAGACATAAAGCCTGGTATGAGCGATAAGCATCGAAACAGAATAATAACAGGTATAATCCAATCATACCTGAACCTGGACCTGCAACCAAAGAGTTAGCACTACATACTTTACAACACTCTAAGGTGCCCTTTCAAATGGTGTAAAGATAACGGGGGTGGGGGTGTGCATGTCATAGTGATGTCAAACAATCAAGCATAGCAATCATCATCACATCCCTCACTCAGTGCGTAAAGCATACGATATCCACTACTTTGGTCACCTAATACTTTGGGCCATGATGGAATCCAATCCCGTCTAACTATCACTACAAGCCTACTATCTCTCTCTCAGTGGTGAACCAAAGTTATGAATACCGATAACCCCTTCGCACACGTCCCGCAGCAAAGCCCAATCACGAAGTGAACTCATTGGTTCCCATCTGGATCCTGAGCTCTAACTTCCATTTGGACTACCTTTGCATCTCGGGTTTTTAGTCTTCACCGGATCAGCTCGGCTTCAGCTCCTCATCATCAACACGGTTCGGTTCGGCCTTCACTACCCCACATTGGATCGGTTCGGACGCAACCAGGTCGTGCTTAACGTCTCGGTTCGTGACTACCTCCCCCGGGTCGGATCGAAGGGTACCATCGGTTCGGGTCGTACTCCATACTCCAGCTCCTAGTGGTTCAGATCGTGGCCATGCTCCGGTCGTATCGTTCACGATCGGATCGGTCAAAGAACTTCAGGTGAAAGGAGTCGGCTCGTGGTCACCTTCCATGGACGGATCGGGTCGGGGTCTTATGAACGGGTCGGGCTATCCGATCCGATCCGGTCTCCTGCACTTCTTCCAGCAAGCAACTTACGCCACTCGACGGCGTTTTCGGCCATTCTACCTATTCTAATCAATCACAAAGCATACCATACAGTCATAGCAACAAGTAAAAGTGACCTCAAACACCAAAACAACAATATGATGGGTTAAAATGGATCAAACATAGCCAAAATCCCATATTTCCCCTTAAGCATGTTTAAGAACAACTAAGCATAGGATTAACAAAACTTAACCAAATTAACCCAAACTTCTAAGAGAGGTCTAAAACAATATTTAGCAATTTATAAATATTTTTTCAGATTTTTAACATGCATAAATTCGCTAATTATCACTAATCACCCCTTAATCCGTCAAATTCCGGGATTTGCAAAATTAGTCGAAATTAACCCAAATTCATATCAGATGCATAAAATGATGTTTTAGAATTTTAGGAATTTTTCTAGATTTTTCTGAGCTATAATTTCGCTAATCTTCGCTAATTACCATAATTAGCCGTAATTAGTGAAAAACAATGCAAATCACTCACCTTAGCCACAAACAAACTTTAGATCTGAAATAATCTCTGATTTGGATCCAATCCCTATGTGTTCCAGCAGCTCTCTCTCTCTGATTTGGTGCTACCCTCCCTTGATTTGATGTAGTTTTGCTTATAATCTTCGATTAGAAAGTGATTAGAAACGATTTGGGATGAAATTAGAAGGTGGAGGCCATTACTAGGGTTTCAAGAATGAAAGTGGCGGCTCAAAACTGAAATGGAAATGATTTCCCAAACCCTATCAGCCTCCCCATAATCCTAATCCCGAAATGGGTTATGGGCCTAGCTGTTAACTACCCGGTTTAGCCCAATTAAGCTATTTTTCACCTTCTAAACCTTGTTTCAGCCATATCTCCCAAACGGTAAGTCCGTTTGGCTAATGTAACCACTCTACGGAAAGAGAAACCATCATTCGATTCCAATGGAAGTGGTTTTAGGTCAAAAATCCTTTCCAATCAAAAGTTATTGCCGAAACAGTACCAACTGGGGGTAAAACGGTCATTTAAAAATCGACAAAAATCATGAACATGGGAAATGACTCTAATGGTTGTTTCCCAAAGTTACATGACCATACGAATTCATATGAGAAAGAAATATTCTACGATCCTTCGATGCGTAGAATGCGGATTGTTACATTCTCCCCCCCTTAAGAAATTTCGCCCCCGAAATTCCCTAACCAAAACACACAAAGGGTTCCGCATGCCTATCAACCATAAAACAATAATCAACATGCAAAACAAGTCTATCCTAGCATGCGTTTTACTAACAAGGGAAGGAACTATCACTACCAAAACCTTACTAGGCAAAGAGTTCTGGATACTTCTTCCTTATATCCTCCTCTGTTTCCCAAGTACAGTCTTTTTCATTCTCACCCCACTGGACTTTGACTAGTTTCACCGCCTTCCTTCGAAGCTGCTTCGTATCGTTCCCAACAATACGCATAGGCTTGCGGTTCTCAACCGCCTCGGGTTCAACCTCGCTATCGTCCAACTGATCTGGTGAAATAGCCACATTAGGGTCTTGCACAAACTTCCTTAACTGGGAAACATGAAATATGTTGTGAACTCCCGCCATCTTGTCAGGTAGCTCTACTTCAACGCCAAATTCCCAACTTGCTCGAGGACTGGGAATGGACCAACAAATCTTGGTGCTAACTTATCTCTCCAAACAATCCGAATCACATTCTCAATGGAGAGATCTTGACAAACACCAAGTTGTTAACGAAGAATTCCAAATCTCTTCGTTTCTTATCGAGATAAGTCTTCTGCCTATCTTGGGTAGCCTTCATTCTCTAATATACAATTCACTCAAATACCATCATAACCTGACCTAGTCCTTGGTAAACTGTCAATATAATCCATTTGAGACTTGTTCTCAACGGTTGTGACAAACCACTAAGCTTCCTTTGCTCAGCTTTAACTAACTGGCAATTCATGCATTTGGACATAAACTTCCCAACGTCTTTCTTTATCCTTTCCCAGTAGTAGATCTGCTCCATGTCTCAATACATCTTGTTACCACTGGGATGTATAGTCAATTTCGGGTGATGATATGCTCTAAGCACTTCACCTCCCAGTCCATCTACGTTGGGTACAACTAGTCCCTTATTCTTTCGAAGCTACCCTTCTCGATCAAATCCTTATCTGATCATTCTCTTTCCATCGATACCCATCTCTACCCTAGAGATGGTTTCCAATAGATTAGGATCGTCTTTCTAACTGGAACCAATCCACTCAATCAAAATCGATCTAATCGTCAAGCTTACTAGTGTTTCTGAATCCAATTCACTCTTGGGCCCGAAATCATATCCTGTGATATACTTTAATTGCTTCCATCCTATAAACAAAACCCCTAAACTGGCATGCTTCCTACTCAATGCAACTATTACCGCACCCAAATCCTTACTATGATCACTCTGCCCCATGGAGTCATGGCGACTCCACTGCACTGATCCATAGCCACTAGTCCTTTGCTATGTCCACTCTGCCCCATGAAGTCATAACAACTCCACTGCACTGGCTCATAGCCTTATTAATCATTTACTATGTCCACTTTGCCCCTTGAGTCATGACGACTCTACTGCACTGGCTCATAGTCCTACTACAATCACTTTGTTCCCCATCGCTGGAACCCTACAGGTGATAGTCTACTCAAGGGAAGAAAAATAGGAACAAGATAGCAACCATAACATCCATCAAACAAGTCCTACCTATCACCTGCTAAATTCATAAACACATCGACACCTACATGATTGGTCTAACCAACCCCAATATATCGATTCTAGTATGTCTGGTCTAACCAACATCAATAACTAATGGAAGCCCAGCCTCCATACATACACCGATGCCTGCTTGACTGGTCCAACCAATCCCAGGCCAATGGAAGCCCCGCCTCCCTACGGACTACCGTACGTCCAACGTACGTTTATCCTCCAAGGATAATTAAACTAATGGAAGCCCAGCCTCCAGTCGGACTACCGTACGTCCAACGTACGTTTATCCTCCAAGGATAACTAGATCACGTCCAATGGATCCAAGGTAACGGGCATCCCCAGATACCCCTGCTTTTAGTCCTCCTAAAATACCCGAGTCCAACCCAAGTCTATCCATTATCTTGCTTCCCTCTCGAGTCCAACTCGAGCTGAATCCAATTCCTTGCAGCCTTCTCGAGTCCAACTCGAGTCAATCTATAACTCAGACCCAGTCTTGAGTATCCATTAGTGACAAACTCTAGTCCAACGTGAGTCGTCTCCCTATTCATTGCACCTCCAAGATCAACGAACACCTATTTTCTTTTACGAGTTCAAGTCCAACTTGAATCGTCCTAATCTTCGTTGTATCTTCCATGATCAACAAACGCATCCTATTCCTTCAAAATTCTGCTATCCAATAGAGAACATCAACATAGGGTCCTAAACAATCCATTACTTTGCATCTTTCTCGAGTCCCACTCGAGCAATCTCATAATCCTATCGAGTCTAACTCTAGGCAGTCTATACCATTGAACAGTCTTATCATGTTCCGTCTGCCCATCACTCCTCAAGTAAACCAAGATATCATCCAATGAAAAATCACAACAACTATTTACCCCTCACGCGAACCATCCTAGTCGAAATCGACATTCCCCAAGTACAAGCCCCAAAGGCCTAAACCAATATCAGACAAGCACCCAAGGAACGTCTCCTCCGAGTTCAGACAATCCACATGAGGTGATACTAGCAAAACAATCTAGCACTGGAGTACTCATTTGCCTCCCAGAGACAACTAGAACTTATTACAACGATAACCTCTTAACTTCCTTAACTCCAGTTACTATCGCCATCACTAGGTAGGTACCTAATACCACCCTATTCCTTTGGAGTAGATCGACTCCCCAAAATAATGCTAAACCCAGTAAAGCCCAAACAAAGCAATCACAAGGAAACATACATCCATGACTCGATAAGACCACATTAACAAATCATGCCAAAACTAGTCGAACCACCAATCGGGTTCGTCACTACTAAAGGTCTATCGACTAACTCAGGTTTATCAAACAAAACCCGATCAAAACATCTTAAATAGAAAGCATACCTCGAATAACGACACCTTTTTCCTTCTACGCCGTAGTTGGGGCATTTGACGAAGAAGGAACAGCGTTGATAGCATACGCTTTCACAATCTGCTTCTCCCTAGGAGGTTGTGGGAAATCATCCTTGTGATGTCCCGCCTGGCCGCAGTTAAAGCACTTCCTTTCCCCAGGCTTTTCTCGACAATCTCTGGCGTAATGGTCCTTCTTGCCACAACTAAAGCATTCGCCATCTTTCTTATTTTTCTTACTCTGACCATCCTTGGTCGGGTTCCGCTTCCTCTTGTTCTGAGAATTCTTCTTGCCTTCACCGCCTGCTTGCGGCTTTGGCTCCTCTGCAGATGCCGTAGAAACCTCAGTCTTCGACTTAGGGAAAAGGCTCTCTGACCTTAATGTCTTTCCTACAATAGACTCGAACGTCTCATCGATATGGTTTATAAGTCTTTCCCCCCAAGTACCCATCCAAGCCAGTTATGAACTTCTCGTTCTTCTTCTCAGGAGTATCGATAAGAGACAGTCCATACTTTGACAAAGTGTCGAACTCAGCAATATAGTCAGAAACTGCCCTACCACTCTGCTTGAGTTCCAAGAATCTCTTAAACAACACTGACTTTTGGGCGGCTGGAATAAACTTCTCGCTAAAGCGAGCCTTGAACTGAACCCAAGTAACCTGATCCTCTGGAGTAGCTGTTCTAATGGCATTCCACCAATTCATCGCTCGCCCTTGCAGCTGACGAGACGCTAGCCTTCTCTTCATCGCATCCTCAAGACCCAAGTCATCGAAGATACGATCACAGCTATCCATCCAATCTTGAACATCTGTGGCCGACTCCGTCCCGTGGAACGGCTTCCCACCAAGGTTAGTGTAATCCTTGCACAACTTGGCGAAATCGACCCTAGGCGCCTGCACTAATGGACCACCACCATTTCCAGGATTGGGAACTGCCCCTTGAACATCCCTAAGCATCTCCCTCATGAAGTTAGTGAACATTGTCCTCATGTCAGGAGCATTCCCATGGTTGGTCCCTCTACCAGCACCCCTGGTGTCTCTACTCATCGTCAATCTGAAAAAGGGAAACGATTAACGACCCCATAGTGGTGCTAGTGCAGTACGACTTCATTATTATACTACTGATAGTATATACATATATAGCTTTTGAAAACCAAAGTAATCACAAATACGCGCTCTCATATACGTACTATCTCTCCCTAGTGTCTTTCCCTAGGTTAACTACGCAACCTAGAGCTCTGATACCTAGTGTGACGGCCCGCCCGCACCAGCTGGCATTTCCTCCAAAATTGCGCTGTACACATGCCCGACTGGCACAGAACGGTCGTCAAGAAAAAAAGAAAGAAGAGAATAGGCTAATAAAGGAACCTGTAGAATGTCTCACAGCGCATAGGATAAAATATAATAACAACATACTTGACATAAAACTGGTGAGACAGTGCATAAGCTGAAAATAAACTAACATAGCAGCGGAAAATCCAAGTACAGCTTATGATCCAAAGCCAACATTATTACAACTTTTCAAACTGTCTCAACAAAACAAAAGCAAGATAAAGGAGGTACACTACTAATGCCCAAGTAGCGACCACCAGCGACACAGGGAGAATACTATATATATCATACGTGGAAGCCTCGTGCTCGTCTCCAGATCAGCTACTCGCGCACCACCAGCTAACCTGTCTCTAGTCTGCTCGTGTGAGCACCCAGAGTAATAAGAGGAGACATAAATCTCTGGGTCAAACATAAAGCCTGGTATGAGCGATAAGCATCTAAACAGAATAATAACAGATATAATCCAATCATACCTTAACCTGGACCTGTAACCAAAGAGTTAGCACTACATACTTTACAACACTCTAAGGTGCCCTTTCAAATGGTGTAAAGATAACGGGGGTGGGGGTGTGCATGTCATAGTGATGTCAAACAATCAAGCATAGCAATCATCCTCACATCCCTCACTCAGTGCGTAAAGCATACGATATCCACTACTTTGGTCACCTAATACTTTGGGCCATGACGGAATCCAATCCCGTGTAACTATCACTACAAGCCTACTATCCATCTCTCAGTGGTGAACCAAAGTTATGAATACCGATAACCCCTTTGCACACGTCCTGCAACAAAGCCCAATCACGAAGTGAACTCATTGGTTCCCATCTGGATCCTGAGCTCTAACTTCCATTTGGACTACCTTTGCATCTCGGGTTTTTAGTCTTCACCGGATCAGCTCGGCTTCAGCTCCTCATCATCAACACGGCTCGGTTCGGCCTTCACTACCCCACACTGGATCGGTTCGGACGCAACCAGGTCGTGCTTAACGTCTCGGTTCGTGACTACCTCCCCCGGGTCGGATCGGAGGGTACCATCGGTTCGGGTCGTACTCCTTACTCCAGCTCCTGGTGGTTCGGATCGTGGCCGTGCTCCGGTCGTATCGTCCCATCGTTCACGATCGGAAAGGTCAAAGAACTTCAGGTGAAAGGAGTCGGCTCGTGGTCACCTTCCATGGACGGATCGGGTCGGGGTCTTATGAACGGGTCGGGCTATCCGATCCGATCCGGTCTCCTGCACTTCTTCCAGCAAGCAACTTACGCCAGTCGACGGCGTTTTCGGCCATTCTACCTATTCTAATCAATCGCAAAGCATACCATACAGTCATAGCAACAAGTAGAAGTGACCTCAAACACCAAAACAACAATATGATGGGTTAAAATGGATCAAACATAGCCAAAATCTCATATTTCCCCTTAAGCATGTTTAAGAACAACTAAGCATAGGATTAACAAAACTTAACCAAATTAACCCAAACTTCTAACAGAGGTCTAAAACAATACTTAGCAATTTATAAATATTTTTCCAGATTTTTAACATGCATAAATTCGCTAATTATAACTAATCACCCCTTAATCCGTCAAATTCCGGGATTTGCAATATTAGTCGAAATTAACCCAAATTCATATCAGAGGCATAAAATGATGTTTTAGAATTTTAGGAATTTTTCTAGATTTTTCTGAGCCATAATTTCGCTAATCTTCGCTAATTACCATAATTAGCCGTAATTTGTGAAAAACAATGCAAATCGCTCACCTTAGCCACAAACAAACTTTAGATCTGAAATAATCTCTGATTTGGATCCAATCCCTATGTGTTCCAGCAGCTCTCTCTCTGATTTGGTGCTACCCTCCCTTGATTTGATGTAGTTTTGCTTATAATCTTCGATTAGAAAGTGATTAGAGACGATTTGGGATGAAATTAGAAGGTGGAGGCCATTACTAGGGTTTCAAGAATGAAAGTGGCGGCTCAAAACTAAAATGAAAATGATTTCCCAAACCCTATCAGCCTCCCCATAACCCTAATCCCGAAATGGGTTATGGGCCCAGCTGTTAACTACCCGGTTTGGCCCAATTAAGCTGTTTTTCACCTTTTAAACTTTGTTTCAGCCATATCTCCCAAACGGTAAGTCTGTTTGGCTAATGTAACCACTCTACGGAAAGAGAAACCATCATTCGAATCCAATGGAAGTGGTTTCAGGTCAAAACTCATTTCCAATCAAAAGTTATGGCCGAAACAGTACCAACTGGGGGTAAAATGGTCATTTAAAAATCGACAAAAATCATGAACAGGGGAAATGACTTTAATGGTTGTTTCCCAAAGTTACATGACCATACGACTTCATATGAGAAAGAAATAAATATTCTACGATCCTTCGATGCGTAGAATGCAGGTTGTTACAGTATTTCCCTTTCGCATCGGTACCAACCCTGCGCTCTTTCCTCTTCTTCTGCTTTGACATTGTTGTTGTTTCTTCCTTTATTCTTATGTTGTCTGTGCCGGACCGACACCTTTGTGCTTGGGTACCGGATTTGGGGATCTCGGACCTTTTTGTTGTTGATGTTTATGTTTCGGCCCGCTACTCTTGATCCCATCACCCTTGTATCTAAGTCTTTTCCTGCTCTATCTTTTGGTATCGGTAGTGGCCTTCAGACTTTGCTTGCGGTAGCTCCCTGGCTTCCATCCAAGCTCTGTTCTAAGTAGTTCTGGTTTTGCTGCCCGAAACCCTTTGCTGTTTCAGTATTGATGCAATCTTAAGGCTTTTATGATGATCTTTATGGTTTCTATTTGATGTTTTACTGAAAAACCTTCCGATATGGCACTTTGCTTCAGCTGTGGTACTTTTTTTGGTTTTCTTGATCAGTTTTCAACAAGTTTCAATGGTTTCTTCACCAAACTTGATGTAATAAAGTTGAAGCAGCTTGTATTTGATGAACGGCGAGGCACAACTTTACTGAAATCAGGTCGCAACTCTCAAATGATAAGATGTAAAACTTATCTCAGACGAAAGGGATCCAAGCGATGATAATACACTGATGGATCTTCTATTAATTAACTAGAAAATCGCTGATTTCGATTGATATTTAGGAACTTGAATGCTGTTAAGCAATTTGCGGCTCTGATACCATGCAAAGATTTGAGATAATTTGTGATGTTTTGAATTTGAGGAGAAGAAAGTGCTTGTACTATTGATTGGATAAATCTATACATAAATTGCCTATATTTATAATACTAAACAGGCCACGACAACGGTCAGAATAAAATAGAAAAGTAATCGGGCCAGGCCCATGCCCATTACAAAAATAAACGCTAGTAGTATTCGTTTGCTCTCATAATAAACATGTTGTAATTGCATTCCAGCTTAGCTCTAAAATTTGATTGAAATGTGCCGACACTACAAGAAAGTGGCTTAAATTCGACGGCCCATATCGACGGTTTCCGACGGCTTTCGACGGGCCGTCGGCGGCCGTCGGAAACCGTCGATTATAAACGTATTATCTTCTTCCAGCCGAACAGAACACGCATTCACTCTCCTCAAACCCATTTTCCAGCCGAATTTCCAACCCTTACACCATCAAAATCGCGATTTTCCACCTCCAAACACCAAATTTTTCACGTCCAGATCACTCCCGACTCCTCCTCAAGCTTCCAGCAACATCAATTTAAGGTATAATTCGTTTTTTGGTTAAAATTTCAATTTTTGACCTAAACCTAAATTTGGTAAAATTAGTAAATTAAGCTTAATTGTTGATTGCAATTGGTTCCTATGGTGTTGTAGTATGTTATATCATCATATTATATGTGTGTTTCATTTGCTACACTGAAATTGAAAAAGTTATGTTAAATATTTGCA
The DNA here is from genome assembly GCA_030737875.1 of Allium sativum. Lineage (NCBI taxonomy): Eukaryota > Viridiplantae > Streptophyta > Magnoliopsida > Asparagales > Amaryllidaceae > Allium > Allium sativum. The sequence continues at coordinate 247,612,728 of CM060924.1, forward strand.
TATTTGTGTATTTGACATCAAAATTTAGGCATGTTTTGGATATATTGTTGTTTGTACGTAGTGGTCATAAAAAATTGTTTAAAAACCCAGATATTTACAAATTGGTTTAAGTGTGTGTATGTGTTTCAATTTAGATTGTTTATGTCGTTGTATAATTTAGGATATTTTTGTACATGTGTGCTGTTATGCGCTCGTCATTCTTGCACGTGTTATTTGACATACGAATAATTGAATGGATGAACTATGAAAAGTACATCGTGCAAATTTTGATTTATGCACAAAAACGCATGATTCTAAATTCTAGTTGTGTGCCTATTGAATCGACGGTAATAATATTGTTTTAAGTTGATTGAAATGTTAGCAGATGTGATAAAATATAAAATACTTTTTTTGTTGCAGTAAAACGTACTTTATATTAATATGCGCACATATAATTGAGTAATATCCCCTAGAGTGTTTTCGGCCCCGTCCGACGAGTGTTGTACATGATCGTTATATAAATAGTTGTTTTTTTTAAATTAAAAAACGACCGTTTATATTCATCTGGTACAATATTTGTTGGATTTGTCCTTGTATTGGACAAGTTATAAACGCAATAAGCATCTACATTTTGTATACTACTTCGTTTCAAAAGATTCACAAAATTTTGGTTCCATTTTCCCTTTTGTTTCCTGCGTACATGTGTACAGTGCAGGAAACAAAAGGGAAATGCTGCCGAAATTTTGTTGAATCGTTTGAAACGAAGTAATATACAATTGTAAATGTTTACTGTGTTTATAATGGGAAGTAGGATGCCTGACTATGTAAAAGAATTGCATTAAAAAAAGTGTCAAATTTAACTGTGTTGGGTTATGGATATTTAAGATTATTTATTTTAAATAACAACGATTGATTTTTTGTTATTTAAGTTAGATTTTATAAATTAAAATAATTTATATTCTAAGACTAAAATGGCGCGGTGGTTTCAAAATTTAATTTTGAACTTTGGAAAATTATATAAAATTCATTTTAAATCGGATTTGGACGAAACAAGAAACGCTAGGACCGTATTGAAATTTTTTTTCTAACGGATATAAGAATTTGAGATTTTAATTCATAATTTGTAAGTTACGACAAAATCAAAATTTCAGAAAAACGCTATGGAATTAATATATAAAATACATATGGACCAAAACGCTATAGAATTAATATATTTTTAATATTAAAAATATATGCCTTAAAAATGAAAATATTGCAATATACGTGCGTTTTATTACCATAAGTACAAGTTTTTTTTGGTAATTTGAATTCTTAAATAAATATTAATTTTTGGACTTATGACTGAATTTCTCAACTAGGAAAAATGATTGATTATTTTGTTGATCGGAGGAGTTGGATGTACCAAAGAAGAGGACAGAGAGGTTCAATAAAAGAAGATTTTTATAATGGTATAAATGCCTTTGTTGACTTTGCTTTAAGTAATAATGGAAGCGATCCTGAAATTCGTTGTCCGTGTAGCAAGTGTAAACATTTGAAATATTTGTTACCCGATGTTGTGAAAGTCCATTTGTGCAAAAACGGATTCGTACCCGAGTATTATTTTTGGGATCGTCATGGAGAAGTTGTATCAAATACTCCTGTTGAGATTGAGGTCGACAATCATGTTGAAGAAAATGTTAGCACGACCCGTATTGAAAATATGGTGGAAGATGCAGCTCGATCTATGTTTCCTATGATTGCAGCCGACGACGACGATGGAAATGATGAAGAACCGAATATTGAAGCTAAGAAAATTTATGATTTGCTGGATAATGCTAAGAAACCTATTTGGGATGATTGTACAAGCGGCACTCAGCTATCGGTAATCGCGGAATACATTGCGATGAAATCTAAATACAACATCACTGAAGCTGGGTTCACAGCAATTGTACAAGCTGCAAAAAGGCACATGCCGCCGGATAATTTAATGTGTGAAAATCACTACGAAGTTAAAAAACTTATGTCGGCATTTGGTTTACCTTATCAAAAAATAGATACATGTGTAAAAGGATGTATGTTGTTTTGGAAAGATGACGTAAACCTTAGAAATTGTAAAATTTGTAATGAAGAAAGATATAAACCACGAAAAAAGAAGGGAAAGGAAGTTCCATATAAACGTCTGCATTACTTACCTCTTACTCCAGGGCTTCAAAGATTATATGCATCTTCTGCAACTGCATCTCATATGAGATGGCATAAGGTGAGATCGGAGCAAGAAGGTACGTTGACCCATCCAGCCGATGGGGAAGCATGGAAGCATTTCGATAAAATTTATCCCAATTTTGCAGCGGAGAGTCGTAATGTCAGACTAGGATTATGTACGGATGGTTTTTCACCATTTTCTCAGTTTGGTTCTAAATACTCATCATGGCCCATTATCATCACACCTTATAATTTACCTCCATGGATGTGTATGAAAACACAATATATGTTTCTTACTGTTATTGTTCCTGGGCCCGATGATCCAGCACAAGGAATTGATGTTTATTTACAACCGTTAATTGAAGAATTAAAAACATTGTGGAACGAAGGAGTAGAAACGTACGATGTTTCAAAGAAGAAAATTTTTCGCATGTTTGCTTCTTTGTTGTGGACTATAAGTGATTTTCCTGCATATGCAATGCTTTCAGGATGGAGTACTGCTGGTCGACTATCATGTCCATATTGCATGGAAGAGACACGAGCGTTTTCCTTACCGCATGGTAGGAAAATTTCATGGTTTGACTGTCATCGATGTTTTCTCCATGTAAATCATGTTTTTAGAGCAGACAAGAAAAACTTTTTGGTTAATAGAGTAGAAACCAGACAACCTCCAACGTTATGGACTAGCGAAGAAATATATGAAATGGTTCGAAATCATCCAAAGATATATCAAAATGGAGTTCAAACAGAAATTGAAGGCAAATCGATTTATCGTAATTGGTGCAAACAGTCTATTTTTTGGGAGTTGCCGTATTGGAAACATCTTCTGCTTCGTCATAACATTGATGTGATGCATAATGAGAAAAATGTATTTGATAATGTCTTTAACACGATTTTGAATGTTAAAGGGAAAACTAAAGATGATTTGAAATCAAGGCGCGATATAGAAGAATTATGCAAACGTCCCGAGCTTCATATGAAACCTAATGACAGTAAAAAACCCAAAGCATGTTATGAATTAGATAATAATCAGGTTAACGTTGTTTTAAAATGGGTTGAAGGGTTACGATTTCCTGATGGGATTTCCTCAAACCTTCGTAGGTGTGTTGACTTCAAAAATGGTAAATTGAGCGGAATGAAAAGCCACAATTGTCATATTATGATGGAGCATCTATTCCCAGTTATGTTCAAAGAACTACTGCCGTTAAAAGTTTGGAAGGTAATAACGGAGCTTAGTTTGTTTTACAAAGAACTTTGTTCAACTACTTTGAAAGTGGAACGTTTACGTAAATTTGAGGTAGATATTCCAATATTGCTTTGCAAATTAGAGAAAATATTCCCACCAGGTTTTTTTAATGTAATGGAACATTTACCTGTTCACCTTCCAACTGAAGCACGATATCGAGGTCCTGTCCAATATGGATGGATGTATCCATTCGAGAGGTAAATATAGACATATTAACGATTAATTTAATTGAATTTAAAACTATTAAATAATGTAAATTAATATTGCATAGGTATCTGAATCATTTGAAGAAAAAAGTGAGACAAAAAGCACGAGTTGAAGGTTCGATATGTAAATCTTACATCGAAGAAGAAGCTTCGTTCTTTTTCTCTCATTATTTCAGTGATCATGTGAATATATCATTTGAAAGTGTTCCAAGAAACGACGAAGGAGACGAACAAGAATCGTCTCAAACAGTTTTGTCTATTTTTAGACAACATGGTCGACCTTCTGGAAAATGTGTTGACGTCTGGTTAAATGATAAAGATCTTCATGTAGCTCACACTTATATTCTTCTAAATTGTGCTGAAGTTGCACCATTCGTTAGGTAATCTGAAATATCAATTACTGCATTTTTATTTCTACATCTTTACGTGTGTATAATCTAATGCAAAACACTATTTCTATTTACAGCGTTTATGAACGTGAACATCCAAATGGAGATATCAGTAAAGAATTTTCTGCTTGGTTTACAAATTATGTTTATGAACCCAAAAATTGTGTTGTTGATGAAGGGTTGAAACATCTTGCAATGGGACCAAAAAGATTGGTTAAGACATATCCAATATATTTTGTTAATGGATATAAATTTAACACAAAAGAATACGGTGCTGAAAAATCAACGAACAATACTGGTGTATTCGTTAAAGGCAGTGACGATCCTGAGAATCACATCAAAGATTTTTATGGTGTTTTAACACAAATTTTGCAATTGATATATTTCTCACGACCCGCAGAGGAGGTGTTTCTATTTAAATGCGATTGGTTTAGCAATGTTCCGGGTTCTGGGATTAATGTACATAAGGATTATAATCTGATTGAAGTAAAGCATACATCGCGTTATTACAAGTATGATCCTTTTGTACTAGCCAAACAAGCATTACAGGTTTATTATGCTCCTTACCCGTCTCTAAAAAGAGATAAAGCAGATTAGTCGGCAGTTTTTAAAACAAAGGCCAGATTTACGTTTGATGGGAAGAATATTCCAGACGAAGGAGCCTATCAGGCAGAACTCGAACAGAACAATGAAATAATAATTGAAGATGATCATGCAGATTTCGGACCTCTAATCGATGAGGCAAATGCTTTGGTAGATGCGTTTGAGAGTGCGGAGGAAGATAGTATGCAATCTGAGGATGAATTTGAATCTGAAGAAGATGATGATTGATATAGATGATGATCGAGTACTATCTATCTATTGTAATGTAATTATGTAGTAAACCCAGCTTATTTTGCAATTCATGTAACTCTATTAAATTTTTAACTTTTATGATCGTTTTTACATCTTTTGTGTCATATGCAGTTTTGCTTATTTATTTGTCTTAAATCTGCAATAATGTAAAAATGTTAATCTTTGGAATATGAGACCAAATCAAATACAGGTATAAACAATTTCTCTTTTATGTCATTTTTTGCATCTTTTATGTCACTTATTTAGCAGCTTATATCGTTTGTTTAAGTTAGCTTAGATCTTTGAAATGATTTGTATGTGACAGGTATGTCATCTAGAGGAAATTCGTCAGGCGAGGATTCTGGATCGCATCCCCACGTGCGTCCAGTCGTGTCCTTAGTTCCTACGAGTACTGGGTAAAAATTAAACTTTATTTAGCATGTTTATTATTTTATACAGCACACTTATATGTTTTTCACATTTAATGCAGGACTTTCGATCTTCAGCCTTCGAAGACTATTTTGACCGCTTCGACAGCAGCATATAAGGCGAGGATGTCGGGATGTTGGCCTAAGTGGGATTTGATACCACCTCACATGCAGGAGGTCATTTGGCAGGATGTGCTAGTAAGTATTTTCTTTTATATTTTTTGCAATATAATTTATGTTAATCGCTGAGATATACTGTACATATTTTACTACTAATGTTTGTTTAACGTGAAATACAGGCTGAGGTTGATATACAGACTGATGATTTGGCATTGGCTAGGACGTATTGGATGCAAAAGATGAGGAAAAACTATAAAGATGCCATATCAACAATGAAAAAAAATAGGAAAAAACCTACGTGGATGGGAGATAATGTTTGGAGTGGGTTTCTGAAGTATTGGGATAGTGATACAGCGAAGGTTAGTGTACTAATTTTTTTTTAAGAAATATTAAAATATTTAGTCTGATAATTATAAAATTTTAAATGTGAAGGCGGAGTCACAAAGAAACAGCGCGAATAGGAATAAAAATCCAGTCACGCATAGAGGAGGATCCAAGTCATTCCAGCAGTATCGGTAGGAGTTGGTAATTTTTTTTAAATGCGACTTATTATGCTGTATATAGTTTTGAACATTTAATAATTGTGTTTAATAATCTAATTCAGGAGGCTGAGGGGCAGGGTCCAGTCTCCTATATGGATGTGTTCACACGTACGCATGCCATAGAGCATGTCGACTCAGACGGGAACATCACATACTCATGGCATGACGAGAAATCCAGGAAGAGTCACGTAAGATTTCATTTTATGTAGAAGTTTATGTAGTAATTGTTAAATTAATATAAAATACGATATCATGATATTAATTTTATATACATTCCTATTGGGCTTGCAGGAGAAGTTCATGGAGAAACGTCAGTTGCGTCTAGCTGAGACTGGAAATGAGCAGCTTACTACAGACGAGGAGGACATTATCTTCCAGTCAGTGATGGATAAACAAACGCGTAACAGACGATATGGATTTGGAAATCAAGTGGTAAAACATTTTTAGTTTAGTTTAATTTTTATGCGTTTTATTTTTATCTAGAAAGCTTAAGCCTCAAGTTCTTTAATTTTGTGATAAATATATCTTTCATGATACCAATGTTGCGTGCATTCAATGTTATCATTTGAGAGATCAATAATTATTGCTCTAAATTAACTCGATGAAGTGCATAGTTTACGGTATTAAATTATGCCATTTAAAGCATATCAAATTTCTTTAACATGTGATATCACACCTGTCATTGGTTGTTGTTATAATTTAAAGCATATTAAATTTCTTTAACATTTGATACCAACAAGTAAGCATTAACTATGTTATTGTAATTTATACAACGTTTTATAATCAGTGTTATGCGTTGGCTTGGAATATGTTCATTTATGGTCTTATTTAACATAATAGTTAAAAGAGGATATATAATGTAATGATATAGTCGATAACCTTTTTATGTCAACGAAGATTATAATGTATTACTCCGAACTCTTTAATTACATATTTTTACGCCGTGCAGATTATTAAAATAATTGTAAATGATTAAAAGAATTTTAAATAATTGTTACAGTCCACCAGTCAGCAGGCACGGGCCAGACATGCTAGAGAAGCTATGGACGCCGCAGAGATCGAGGACTTGAGAGCTAGGGTGGCACAGCTTGAGGAACAGAATCGCCGCCAAGCCATTGAGATGACTCAGATAGTGGATCGACGCATAACAGAGTTCGAGCGGCAGTATGGACGCTTTCCCTCATCAGCTGGCTCTACAGAGGAGGGCGACCAGTGATGTTGCTTGTTAGGTATGTTTTTTTAGTTTGACATATGTACATATATGACTAGAGATGCGCTATATATATATGGGGGTGTATGACTGAACATTGGTTGACATTTCGTATGTATTTTGATGGTAGACAAGATGTGGTGGATTGATGTAGTAAATGTGAAGTATTATATAGTGTGCAATCGTAGAAGTGTTATGTTTTATATGTTTTTTTTATCGTTTTTATGAATTTTTGGTTGAATTGGTTTGGTTTTGATGATTTTTTGGTTGAAATGGTGTGGTTTTGATGGTTTGTGTATGAAATGTTGTGATGGAGTTAAAGACCGACGGTCTGAATTAATGAATTGAGTGGAATGTGGGTTTGATGGTTAAATAGCAGCTGTAATATAAAAAAAAAGTAACAGTATTTCCGACGGCTTCCGACGGCTTACAGGTTCAAAAGTCTATAACGGTTTCCGATGGCTTACAGGCAAACGTCTCTAACGGTTTCCGACGGCCGTCGAAAGCCGTCGGAAATTGACGAAAACCGTAGGAAACCGTAGGAAAAATATTCGACAACAGCCGTCGAAAACCGTCGGAAACACTGTGTGCCGACGCCTTTAATTGCGACGGGGATTTCCGACGGCTTCCGACCATTTCCGACGGCCGCCGACGGTTTTCAGCCGTCGGAAATCCGTATTATTCTTTTAGTGCGAGACGGAAATGGAAAATACATTGAAAATATGTATACAGGCTGGATGATTTAGTGCCTAGAAAGAGAAAGAAAAAATTACAAATTTGGACACGTTGGTTCCATGGTCTAATGGTGAGTACATTGGACTCTGAATCCAATAATATGAGTTCAAATCTCGATGGGACTTTTTCCTCTTTTTGTATTTCTATTTTTTGATTTAAACGTAAAATTATTTTAAATACAGATAGAATTTAACCAATTATGACAGATACCTGTGTCCAAATCCAACAATTCATGAGTTCAATTTTCGTCTTCAACCCACTTGTAATGTAGTATGTCATATACTACCTAATTGAAATAATTATGTAACAACTTATCATAAAAAAATTGTAAATTTACTATTTGTTTATAGTAAAAGAGTATTAGTTCAACAATAGTTCATAAAATGTACATAATAATGAATTATATCATCCAAATTTAATGACAATTGCTATGAAATTATTAGTTAAATTTATTATGTTAGAAAATAAAGAGTGAAGCAATAATTTTTTCTCAAATTTGAAGAACCGTGAGGTTCAAAGAGGTCGGACTAGAGATTTTTATAGGGTTTAGGGGTTAAACCGCGGGTTCGTACACGCGCAAGGTTATTTCAGTTTCAGAGCCGTGACGCTACAAGGTCGAAGGTAAACCGCGGTTGAACCGGGGTTGGGTCGGGTCTTTAAAACACTGGAACTTAAAATAGTGTTTTCATGACCCGACCTTGTCGCGGTCTGCCTTGAATAACCCACAACCTTGGACCATCATGACACATAACTCAATCAGACCTCATTCATGCATGAACCCTGGTCGGACCTTCAAACCAGCGGTCCAACCTTCAATTTTATAGGGTTAAACCACGGTTTTTTGTTTTCCCTACTTCTTATTGTGTAATTCTCTTTGATCATTTCATCCTTTGTATTGTTTTTAAAATAACGACTAAAATATTTCAAAAAATCATAACTATTCTAACCTCTAAACCGTAAACTTGAGCATTTCATTCTAAAAAAATGTTTATTTGTTTGTGCCTTTGCTATTTAATTAAATCATGGAATCTATTATTGTTAGTGAACAAATAAATGACTTTCATGAAACTTTATTATTTATTTGTTTAAGTACACATAAAACTTGATTATTTATATTTTCACTATTAACAAGCATGTGCGGTTTTTGACTGTTCAAACAGTCTGACCTTCAAAACCTTGGACCCTGAGTATACACAACCTTTGACTCGCCGTCCGGTTATGAAAACATTGACTTTAAACATCTTGTGCCATTTTTTCCCCACTATCCATTGCCATTGAACCAAAATTATATATTATACAAGCATTTACTACACATGTCTGCTTTTTTGCCCTACTCTTCCGTATATTATACACCACTCTCCTTCTTTCAATTTTTTCAGCTTCTAACTCCGCTGTGTCATTGAAGCAAAAATTATATACATCTTCCACAAATATCTAGTACATATACAAAGGGTGACATAATTATAACCCAGCTGCCTCTTCTCTTCACATTATGAGGCCTTCCACCACATATTACAACTCAATAGTATCACCTTCATTTCCTATGTTGCTTGAATACATATATACATATCTAACTTGCCTAATCAAGAAAAAAAACCAACTTTTAATTGCAAGGCGGTGGAATTTGATTCCCACTATAAGTAGCCTTAACATTCATGCACGTCGAAGTCGAAGGCTGTTTACCAACATAGTTAAGATGCACATTATGCAATTTGATATTCTGACATGGTAACCCTTTGCTGCAATGCAATGTAACCGCAACAGGCGTACTTGATGTCCCTCTTACATCCTTGAACGTAATGTCGCTAATCTTCACTTGCGATGGTGACTGTATGTACATACATTTTCATTTACAAATTATACTGAAAAACATGGTCATGCTACTTATATATATAGCCTGACAACTTACCATTTTAGAACATGATGCGTATGGACAGTACATCTGATCGATGTAGATTGGATTTGCAACATTGTTCATCACTATGTTTTGAAATGTCATGTTGCTTGCTGTGCTCTTGCCTGGAGAATTCTCCCATGTTTTTATCCTTAATCCAAACATGGTTCCAGACAGTGTGCTATCTTTCACTATAAGTCCTTTTACATCTCCTTCGTTTTGGTATCTTCCTAAACTACCAACACTGCAATATTATCATCATACCAAGCTGCTATTAGAAACTACTTCGCTATATATCTATAAGCGATACATTTACTTTGAAACGAAAAATAAAATAAAAGACTTACCTAATGCCATGTCCAGGGCCACAGGTAATGCCACTGAGCAAAATCTGAGAGTTGCCATGTCCAATGGAGATACAATCGTCTCCTGTACCGATCACGGATGAATGTATTGTAACTCCAGTGCTTCTGTCTATATGTATACCATCTGTATTTGGGCTATTAGCCGGAGCAGTTATTCTTATATTGCTGCCTTGAAAGTTTGTACATCCCACCAAAGCAATGTGAAAGAATTTGCTGTTCACCGACTTTATCCCCTTCACTATTGTATTTGTAGCCATCACGAACTTCACCGACTGTATAGCATGCATGGATTTAATTAAGTGTTTTGAATTCACTGCTACTAGTCATAATTTAATTAGGATTTGGAAGCTTACAGTTGGAAGAACTTTGCACTCTTTGTGAGTAGGGCATTTGTTGTAGGGCCAGGAGACAGCACCTTGACCATCAAAGGTTCCACCTCCAGTTAAAGTTAGCCTGTCTACCCATCCAAACTCGAACCAGTCGTCGCCGGTTACGTATTGATTTAGGTTTGTTGTGGCCTTCACATATCCCTGCATCATCATCATCTTATTTTTTGTGTTTCAGTTTTCTAGTACTAGCTATTACTGAATTATGGAACAAATCCATTTTGAATCACTAGAATTTGAACTTCTAGTCTAATTCTCAACCTGAATCTATGATCAAATTTCTAGTTTAAACTTTAATTAAATGGAACTTAACCTAGATGACATCAAATTAAGTGCACATCTTATTTAGTTTATAATGGGACATTGCAGTTAATGTTACATACCTCCATTTGAACAGTAATAGCTTTGACGTTTTTGCAGGGTCCTAAAAATTTAGTAGGGCCTGTGAGGTAATTTGCTTTAGGAATCACCAATTTGACAACACCTCTTGATGAACAAGCTGCTTTCCATGCTGATTCGAATGCCTGTTTCAGTATTTTAATTAGCTAACATACAGCTAAACATGAAGGCATTTATGGTAGGGAAATTCTCTCATTGCCAGTGATATATACTGTTACATTCAGATTTTCTTGCGCACAATATTAATAATTCAAGAAGTCTAAAATCACAATGCTACATTGCTAATATTTCAAGATTATTTGAGGACATGTAAATATATGCATATAATACGTACCTTGCTGTCATCATTTTTTCCAGTTCCTCGAGCACCATAATTTACCACGTTGAACGTAGATGAAGATGAGGATGGAGATCTTGACCTTGAACGTGTACTGACATGCCGCCTTCCATCCACAATGCTTGTATAATAATAACATATGAAATATAACAAGAAGATCAGATGTTTTCTATTCAACATTCGTTGCTTCTGTTCTTTATGTATACGTTTTCCAAATGAGAAAATAACAAGGTTGAAGAAGATGGGAGATAAATGGAAAGGCGAGGAAATGAAAAATGTAAAAAGATGAAGGTAATTTAAGTTAAATAAGAGAAGAGGAGGTGGGGCCAAAATTTGACCATTGACCCTGAACTACCGTAACTTACTCAACCCCACTTATTTCGTTCGGTTAGAAAATATAGGGCTTGAGCAATGGTTTATCTGACTGCTGCACGTTCTCATGGAGAGATTTTAGGATAATGGATGATTTTCTGATATTTATTTAGCTTTTTCATAAGGTTGGTTAAGATGTGATTAGGGGCTTTTACCCGCTTTATGTTTCTATACTTCTTGAAAGCATTTCCATCCATAGGCTATCCAGTAAAAAGCAAGAAGGGTCAAGTGACTCTCTGAAGTTTGAAATAACTACGGTGTACCTCAATTTCTAAAACACAAAACTTACCTATTTTTTATCCTCTCCCCACTGACCACTATCGTTATTTTTTTATTCGATCAAAATTATGTCGTCGTTTATAAACAAAATATACTTTGCTATTCAAGGGTTTTGTGGTTTGGTTGACTCTCGTTAATGATGACAAGCGAAAATTCATTTTCTTCGCTTCTTCGTTTCACTCTCGATCTCTTCATTCTTCCCCCAAATTGACCTTTATATCCCTTCGCATCTAATCTTCGCTTGCTTTTACCTGCATGGGAGCCAATTAAACAACGAGATTTTACTGCAAATCTGAACCCTTTCCTCCTGAAAACCCCTCTTCCACGATCCTTACCGTAATCACCGCTTCTTTTCCCTTTTCCCGAACCGTCTCAGTAACCGATTCTTTCGTGGCGGATCAAGGTGCGCGTCAACTTCTCATCCCTTGAGTAGTCATCTCTACTCGCTAATCTATGTGCCAGGTATGCTTAACATTATTACCTATTTTCCGTCTTTTGCCACTCATAGGTGAGTTATTGTATGCTTCAGTTATCTTGCATTTTGGGTTGATAGAGTTGGTTCTACATGCGGTTTTTGATATTCAATGAGTATCCTTGATGTCGACTTTTTTTTTCACTTTTAGTCTGTTGGCAGTGTTGGGTTGATTTCGAGATGTTTACAATTCGATTATGTGTGTTTTAGGTTTGACTTCATTGCTTTTCAGTAGGAGTGATATTTGTTTATGCTGAGTTTTCTATGGAATGTTTTGTTGAGTTTGTTTAGTTTGGTTTGTAATGGTGTGCTGGTTAATTCTCTCATGTCTCTGCCGATCGCAGTAATGGTGAAGTCTTGCTTTCAACTTTGTTATTTGATTGATAAGTCACTTTTGTTTGGTTTGGTTTGTATATGAGCCCCCTGTTTGAATTTTTTGGATTCGCCACTGTTTCCACCAACATCCAACTCAATCACAATGTTTCATTTAAGAAAATTGAGTATTAAAAATTTAGTATACTATGTGTTGAAGAAGTATGTCAGTGCTGTTTGGAGAGAGAGAGAGAGGGAGAGAGAGAGAGATATATGAATATTTTTAACTCCGGTACAGCCTTAAGTAATAACCAGCTGGATAGTAGCATAAGATTGGAGAAAAGAGAAGGCATCAAATTTTTAAGCTTCACAATTGATCCTGGTATTTTAAGCGCCTTGATGTAAAACTATTGTATTTATATGTTATCTTGTTTCTCTTTCGTGTGTAGTACTGTGTTTCTACGTACTCTTGTGTGTGTTGCATTTTTCTGTTTTTCCGCGGTACTTATAAAGTGGTAGGTGTTCACTCAACCCCGTAAGCCTTGCAATATATATATATATATATATATATATATATATATATATATATATATATATATATATATATAGGCAGGTTCAATGGCACCCCAAAAACTTAGCACCCCTTTAGCCTACCACTTTTCCAGCACTCATTTTCTCCCTCTCTCCTTCCACTCATTCTCTCACTTCCCACTCACTTTATTCACCGATTCGGTAAGATTAAAATGTGGAGCCGCGTTATTACAAAATAAAAGGCACAAAATGGAGACAAAGGAATTTTTATAGTGGTTCGATTCTAAATGAATCTACAACCATTTTGCAATCAATTTCCATTATGATATATTTTTTACAACATGAATGAGCTCTTACTGAGCATTCATCTCCCAACCTTCTCTCTTTTCACTCTCTTTATGATCTAATTCCACTCAAACTTGGCAAGGAATTAATAGGATTTTTTTTGCTTTGTGATGACAGATATATCAATCCTTGATCACTTGAGCAATCGAATGATCTTCCTAGATTCCATAGAGATTTAGTGGTAGATCTAGGCTTTAGAGAAGTTGGAGATCACTTGAATGTGTTGGAGAGACTTTTCATGGTGTATGAAGGTGATTGGAGAAGCTTTGATTCAATTGGAGATAGCTTTAATGATCATAGGAATAGATTTGATCCACATGAAATTGGAGAAGAGTTGCATAATCCATGTAAGCCATTAGTGAAGTTATAGACAAGCTTTGAATTTGGCGGCACCTCCTTGTAGGAATGAAATTTGGTCCCCTCCCTCCATGTGAAATATGAGGGTTATTTATAGTTGGAGTTGTAGAGGAGTGGCGGAGTTGTAATTATATGGTGTATGGTTGGCGGTCTAAGAAAACATCACAAGAGCTAAAAACTCCTTTACGATTTAAAAAGCCTTTTTGCAATTTAGAATAATGTGTTGCGGGTTACAGCATCCCACAACCTAAAGCCTGGTCTCACGACCTAAAATGAAGGGTCCCTACACTTCGTTAATTCTCAGGTCATACATACGAATTATACTTCATGGACTAAAAACATTATGAAGCGATCTAAATGCATGTCTATAATATGAAAAACTCCAACGGTCCAATTATACTACTAGGTACAACTAGTTGTCTTCTTATTCACGTGACAATTGGATGCCGAAACAGTTCCCTCTCTCTCTCTAAACAAATCATCCGTATCGTGGCCTCACGGCCTAAAATTGCCTAGCATTCAAACGATCCAAGAAGTGCATGGCGACCTACGAGCTAAGGAAGAAAGCGGTCCAACGCCCTAAAATACTTAGCTGACGGTGAGCACGACCTATATAGCTTTGATGATCCAACCATGATCTGCTGATGCGACCTAAAGTTGGTGTTCGCGATGACCCAAAAGCCATCTGCAAGCTGACAAGTGTGGAGCGACCTAAGAGTAGAAGCGGTCTAACTGCTGCTGCATGGATTCTTCTTGCACTGGAGTGACCTAACTCGGATAGGAAGCCAAAGTGTGCCAGGTGTTAATAACAGTTATACGCCACGACTTATACTTTGGCTAATGAAAGCGTTGTCATATCTCTCATTTGATCTGGTATGGGAGCGCGGCCTGGTATGCTCATGAACGAGCTAAAGGAATTTGACGAGCTAAACTGGGTTGAGCGAAATAAAGCCAAGCTACTGATGCTGAACGTGGAAAATAATCCATTCATGATTCTCAAGTCATCCCCTATCTTTAGCATGGAATAGGAAAGGCCTTCACCCATTGCTGTTATGTCAGTTTGTCGGTGCGGTAAAGCGTGATTTGCTCCAAAGCTTTATGTTTCAATGTATGGCTTTTGATGGTCAACGACCTACTATTGGTATTAATGACCTAAGATCAGCCTGCGACCCGCTTGCTCTATTGCTAATGTGACTTGAACAAAAATGCATGCAACTAGTTTGGACAAATATATTGTGAAAAAATGCGTGGCCATGTTGTGCACGTTTCCAGCATTTAAAGTATACATAATTTATGCTTTCATGATCTAGAATACTCAGCACGGTCTAAAAGATACCACAAACGATTTAAAGAAGCTTCACACTTTATACAGTTGGCGGCTTGTGCATGCTTCTATGCTTGGTGCAGTCTAAAGATGAAGTCCAAAACGACCTAAAACTGATGAGTGGGCTAAAAGTAGCTATGGGCAAAATTGGAGCGACAGCTAAATGAAACCGCGAACTAATTGAAGCTGTATGTCGGCATTCGTAAATATTTCATTATTTTTTATTGCGTTTTCACAACGGGGTTAACATATGCCCCTCGAAGCTTGCATTTTTTCTTGCGGAAAATGCGGGCTTTGAAATAAACGCTATTGTTGACATCTTTTGGCTTGATTGATCTGATATGAAATTTGCATCTGTTATTTGTAGACGCTTCAATTTTGAATTTCAGAGTCTATTGTTTGACAATGTTGTGCCAGGGTTTGACTGCCTCGGTTTTCACTCGGGCTATTTTCCACTGCTACAACCATTTTTACAACAAAAATATTGCATATTTCTGGGCTAATATTTTGTTATTGACTGCCCAAATCAACAATAGATTAGTCAGCCAATCATTTAGGTACGACGAATTTTCATTGAATGAAGTGTTTTCATAGACTCGTTTTATTTAATGATTTAAAATATGTTGAATACTATCTGTAAAAACATGACACTCTAACTTCGATTCGTGTTGACACTTAAGATCAGCTAGTCGACATAACCTGACTGTGGATTTCAAGTGTTGTTATTCTAATTGACTTTCATGGAAATGTATGATATTTCACTTTGGAAAATACGCGTCTAAGAGATTTTTTGACTCCCTTTCGGAGAAGGCTTGGATATCTGTGCCCCTGTTTTAAAAAGTCGTTATCAATTTCCTCCCCCGGAGGTATTTTGGATTCCATACCTGTGTTTGGGCAAAAGTTTAGCACTTGTCATGTCTGAGATTTTCAGACACTACGCAAGTTAATTGGTTAATGTCCAAACTTCGTCCACAATCCAACTTGGTTAATTCAGTCACTGGAGATTTCATCACTCCATTATACTGATTAATCCAAGCATCGATAATTTTATAGGACTTTGGTTAAGACTCAATGTTTATCATGATTGGATCAGGTGCTTCCTGATCCTGACGATCAATTAGGTGCCCCTGGAGAGGACCTTGGTTGAAACCCTAATGTTTGTCGCTATCGGATCAGGTACTTCCTGATTATGACGATCAATTGGGTGCCCCCGAGAGGACTTTGGTTGAAACCCTAATGTTTGTCGTTATCGGATAAGGTACTTCCTGATTCTGACGATCAATTGGGTGCCCCACATAGGACTTCGGTTGAAACCCCAATGTTTGTCGTTATTGGATCAGGTACTTCCTGATTCTGACGATCAATTGGGAGTCCCCGAAGAGGACTTTGGTTTGTAATGGTCCTTCCAGCGTGTTGGCCGGTCCTTCCGGCCTGATGTTGGAACTACCAACATCAGGTTTGTCAGTCCTTCTAACTTGATGTTGGTCCTTCCAGCTTGTTGGCCGGTCCTTCCGACATAATGTTGGAACTTCCAACATCAGGTTTGTCGGTCCTTCCGACTTGGTACTGGTCCTTCCAACGTGTTGGTCGTCCCTTCTGGCCTGATGTTGGAACTTCCAACATCAGGATTGTCGGTCCTTCCAACTTGGTGTTGGTCCTTCCAGCGTGTCGGCCGGTCCTTCCGGCCTGATGTTGGAACTTCCAACATCTGATTTGTTTGTCCTTTCGACTTGGCATTTGTTATTCCAGCTCTGGGTCAGCTCCGATTCCCTTCTTGACCGCTTGACTTGGCGGGCTATTTCGGATTGGGGATCGAAGCTTTGAAATTTTCACTTAGAGGAATGCCCCTTCGATGAAAGCTACAACGTTCTTGTTTCTTTATCGTGGCGCTTGTTCATTGTTTGAATCTTTGCGACTTTCCCATTCACTTCTCAAGGCGATGCTTTTCTATTCTTGCATTTGTGCATGTTGATATTTACAACATTTGGTACTTGAGTTAGTATTGTTGGGGTCGCTATGCTTTGTCTGATTCTGAAGGAACAAGGGCTCGATGGACTGCCTGCAACATGGAATCATTTTTAGACAAGTTTTGATTTAACATGAGATTTGCAAGTCAGAAGTTAATTCAGACAGATATGCTCTTAATCGGTAGAGCTGAAGTTCAGTACATCACTTGTAGGTTATTAAAGACTGTTTATAAGAAGTTTTGAATATAACAGAAAGTAGAACATGAAATAAAGCATGAATTAAAGCAGGAAACAGAGCATGAAGTAAAGCAGTCACTACTACAAAACAGGCCAGTTGCATCGGTTGTTTACCCCCTATTGCATCAGTTCAGCAACCGATGCATATGCAGCCGATGCAACAAGTTAAAAACAATTGCATCGGTTTCAGAACCGATGCAACAAATATACGTTTTCATTGGTTTTTTGTAATAACCGATGCAAAAGGTAGGTTTTTGGCTCAAAACTAATTACTTTGTTGCACTGGTTACCGGTAGCAACTGATGCAAAAAAATATTTTTGCACCGCTTATTACTGACATGACAACCGATGCAAATCCACCTAAAGCAAAAAAAAATTTGCAGTTGCAGGTTCTAAAACCTGACATGTCATCAAATTGCAGATAACAAATATTGTACGACAAGGATAAAATAAAATTATATTATAATGGATAAATAGAAACCAAATATCATACAAGAACGATAAATAAATATCATTGTCAAATAGAAGGAAAAATATTACATTGACATTGATTCAAATACTACACCAATATCAAATACTACATTAGTACCTTAGGATAAAAAAAAGGCTGAAACTGAACCACCCTAATTCTAGAATTGTTCAAATATGTAATATAATACTTGAGCTGTTCAGACATGTAATGAAAATAAAAGGCTTAGGCAGCAACAACTAAGATCCAAATGTACCATTTGCTTTTTCATGGTTACTGAAACTGAAACCTGCATGTACAAATTAAAGGTTACATTACAGATACATAAATTTGAACGTTATGACGAATCATTTGAAATATTAAACTGAAACAATGAAATTCTAGTGACAAGGTTACAACTTTTATTTCGTCACCAGTGCAGTTGATTGGTCCATGACAATTGCATGACTTGTGAAATATTATTACATAACATATCATAATCTGTCAGAAATATAGAATACGTTCCTACACTTAAAAGAAACCTATATTGATAGTACATGTACACAGATCATTGGACAATTGTCAATTTACAAGAAAATTCATAACATAGTAAGGAATTAAGACAAATAAAATTGCATTTAAAAATAATAATATTTGCAACATACAACATGTTCTCTTCTTTAAGATGAACCTGGAAACTAATATGTGACCAAATTTCTGGTTTTCAGTTTACAAGATGACATCAAACAAAAAATATTTGCAAACATAGCACTACAGCAAAATATATGAGTGTCATTTAATAAAATACAGTACAAAAAAATTAAATCGGTTCAATTTAATAAATGAGAAGAGAAATACTGTTGAGCATGCTTCTGGATGTAAATGAACATAGTAAACATAAATTGAATTTTAACAGCAAAATTAATTAGAAGTAACAGTAATAAATAAATTACATACAACATATTTTATACTAAAAACATATGTTTTACATCTAATCAATTTACTTCCAGTTGTAGGTTATGTTAAAATCATTTATTGTTATGTTTTTTAATTAGAATATGTCACTTTTTCTTTGAGTTGGCAATCTTTGAGGCATCAGATCTACGTAAAAGATTCTAAACTAGGTAATTGAATTTGTTTATGGTTAATCAATAATTTTCATGTTCTGAGATAAATCCCATAACCGTATATCTTAAGGTCTGCTGCTATGCCACTGAACATTAATGGGATTATGTATTTTAGATAATAATGATAAGTAGTGTAATTAAATGAATGGAGACAACATTTACTCGATGCTTGTTTATGCGATACAGTGTTTATATTTAAACTTTGTAAAGTGCCGTTTTTTTTAAAACAGGTGCATTGCAGATTTTTTTTTTAAACAGTGCAGTTTTTAAAACAAATGCTGTTTTTTTTTGAACAAATGCAGATTTTTTT
Organism: Allium sativum; assembly: GCA_030737875.1. NCBI lineage: Eukaryota > Viridiplantae > Streptophyta > Magnoliopsida > Asparagales > Amaryllidaceae > Allium > Allium sativum. The sequence goes on from CM060924.1 coordinate 247,632,060, forward strand.
TTTGTTTTGAACTGTGGATTTTTTTTTGAACAAGTGCAGTGTTTGTTTTTAAACAAATGCATTTTTTTATAAATATGTGCAGTTTTTTTTTTAAAAACAAGTGCATTGCAGTTTTTGTAGAAAAAAACAGTGCAGTTTTTTTTTTACTGTAACACAACAGAAGTCATGCTCAAGGCGCCCAAAAAAGCCCTAGGCGCCAATAAGCGCTTCCTTGAATTGTTTATCATATTCTGATAATTTTGGATATTACGGAAAGTTTAAAGCTTAAACCAATAACCCTTACTTGAATTGTTTTGCAAAATTAGAAGATTTTAGAATATTGAAATTCATTTAAATTGGAAGTAAGATTCTGACACAAGCCAAAATCGTCTAAACTTAAGCACTGTGTTGTTTCATCCATAGCTTTTGAATCGTCTAAATTGGAATTTTTTTACACTGTAGAAGTTTCCGACACTAATGGAATTTAAAGTATTGGAGCAGTAATCCTTAGAATGATTAAAACTCTAGGATAATCAGGTACATCAACGAATGGAGTAAATATTCAGGTTAATTATATATTAATATAATCAAAATTTACTATAATGTTACCATGCAGCAACATTTTGTCATCATTGTTGTTATCAGAAGCAACTTTTCCAAGGTACTTTGTCTTGCTTAGGCACTGACGCATTAAATTAATAGAGAAAAAAAATTCTAACTGAATAATGGAATCATAAAAAAATTGTAGGATAGTGAATGTCCAGAATAATTTTTAGTTACTTACTTTTAAATATATTTAATGCATCTAATTGGAGAAAGGTAGCCTGACCTGCAAGCGAGCCAACATCTCCACAACCCTGCTTCATCTCCAACCACACCAGTCCTAAAACGTAAAACCTGCCTCTTCTAAACAGAACCATGAATCCACTATGTCTCCTTATAACCGTGAATCCAAATGCAATTGTGACCCCAAACAGCAACCCACGATAACCCCAAATGGATCACGACCATGATTACCCCCGGGCGCCCAAATCATACAATCAACTAATAAACGATTCTCTCGCAACAAAGCGTCCTTTTCAGCTCTCACAAGCCACCACAAGCCCTTCTCTAACGCATTTCTTCAACTAATGAACCACCTCCACTCCAAATTGCCGTGAGTCACTGCAAGAATTGCGAACTAGTTTCGAATGGATTTCCGACTATCGTTTTCTTTAAAATTGTTGTGAATTTGAAACATCGAGGGAAAGTTTGGATATTATTAAGAAGGGAGAGAAGTTGAGGAGTTATTTTACGAGCCGCCATGATTTTCTTTGCTCCTAGGGTTTCAGGAAAAAATATTATGAGGCTAGAGGCTACCAATTGAAAGTGATATAATCGTTTAATATGTTTATCGGGTCGGGTATACTTCACGGCCTATTTATTTATACGTTAAGTGTATAAAAGACAGTTATTGTCAAAAATTTCACTAGCAGCGAACCAAAAAACAGTCGTTACTCTGAATCAGGATTAGAAAAGGTAGCAAACTGGAAACATAGATATGAAATAGAGAGAAATACCTTATATGTGAGAAGTATCGGTGAAATAGTAGTTAAAAGCGAATGAACCATTTTATGTCTTTTCTCATGTTGGATCTCCTCCGTCCTTTGTCTACTCGGTTAAAATGAAGGAATTTTATTATATAGATAACATAATTCTACATGTAATGCTAATTGTACATTTCCATTATTAATAACACAATTTTTCAATTTATCAAATATTGAATCTATATCATTATTCATACATTATGATTATAAATTTGAATATTTTATAAAATGTTAAAACTTAAGTATTGAATATTGGTTACTAATTATTAATTATTTAATGTAATAAAAAAATACCAATAATTTACAAATTAATCATAATAAATTTTTAAATATAAAAAAATATTGATTATATAATTTCTAATGATTGTAAAATATTTATTGATAATCATTATTATAACATATTATAAATAATTAAATCTTGTCAAATTTCAAATTTTCCAGAAGTTCTAACTTTATTTCACATTAGAATTTTATAAAAATTTATTATTGAATTTTTTTAGATTTACATATTAATTATTAATACTCAATATTTGATACTAAATACTAGATTATAATTTTATAATTGTTTAATACTAAATACTACATATTAATTATTAAAAAAAATTCAAGAACCGATTCAAACAACACTATTCGTGGCGATGCATTTGCATCGATTTCTCATGAGTCGTTGCAAACCCGATGAAAATGACATTATTTTCATCAGTTGTAAGGACAACTAATGCAAATAATACTATTTGCTTCACTGCATTTGCATCGGTTCCTCAGTAGCCGATGTAAACAATACTACTTACTTTGATGCATTTGCATCACATCCTGAGGAACCAATGCAAATAACGTTATTTGCATCAGTTATGAGGAAAACCGATGCTAATACTATTAGTTGCTTCTGTGTTTTTGCATCGGTTCCACAAAAATCGATGCAAATGACACTATTTGCATTAGTTTTAGAGACAACCGAAGCAAATGAGGCGAAGCAACAGGCATATTTTGTACTAGTGAGTGACGATGTTAATTTCTTATTTTGGGCCATTGGATTGAAGCATAAACAACAGTTATCAGTTGATGATCAACCTTGGCATGGTCTGAACAAAAGCCTCATTGTTTGTTGGCCCCCGACCCTGGGGATTCAGAACAGTGTTTAAGGATTGTGGATTTTTCACATATTGTTGCAGATGATTCTTCCAGATCAGCTCTTCGATCAGTGATTTCAAATGCCTACACTCGTTGGTGTTGTGGCCTGGCCGATTATGGAATCGGCAGAACTTTCCAGATTTTGCTTGATGGTCACTGATTTTCTGAGGCTTAGGTATCGAATAATATTCGGTGTCTTTGGTTTCAACAAAGATGTTTTCTGGATTGTCATTTAAAGGTGTTAGCTTTGATGGATTGGAAAAGCGTAGCTTCTTGCCGTCTCTATTTTCTTTTTCGTCGTCTCCTCTTTTCTGTCCTCTGGTATTTTTTTGATTATACTAAGTAGGAGCGCTTTTGGGAGCTTCAAAGGGTTGGTTTGCATCAATGATCCAAAGAGGCGCAAGATTATTATCCAATCCCATGTATTCCTCGGACTTTTTATAGAATTTCTCAAGCGGCTCTTTCATTTTAATCCATTTACCGAATTTGCTATTTTCGTCTATGGTGCCGATTAGAGACATTAAGATCATGCGGGGCTCGGGATTTACTCTTCGGATACAGCGTCATTGAATCTTTTGAGGAAAGCTCTGACAGATTCTCCTGGATTCTGCTTCATGGATGTAAGAGAAATAACGTCCTTAGCCTTCGCCCCTTGCAACCTGAACTGCTCCTTAAACTTCATGGTCAAATCACCAAATCGGTCAACGGATCTAGGTGGCAGCCTTGTGAACCACAACAATGCGACACTTTCTAAATAGAGAGGGAAGCACAAGCATTTGATCTCATCCATTGCCTTGGTTGCATTCATGTGCCACTCATATTTGTATAAGAAGTGATTTGGATCAGAAGTCCCGTTATACGGAGGCAGAGTAGGATGAGTGAACTTTTTGGGGAATTCAGCTTTGCGGATCCTCTTTGTGAACAGATTTTTTCCAAGAGAGAAATCCCATTCCCTTCCACTATCCTTGCGAAGCATGTTGTCTTTCATGATTTGCTTTACCACATCCACTATATATTCCTTCGAGTTGTGTCGTTCCGGGGAGGGACCTCGATCTCTTTTCCGGATGCTCGTCATGGCGAGCGATCACATTTAGAGGATCTAGGTCTTTTACTTCCGCTATGGGAAGGTGCCCCCTTGACGAGTCTCGCAACTTGTCGGTTATTTCGATCGGAGTGGTTTATAGCATTCAACTTTGAGTCTTCGACATTAGTGTCGTTTTTGCCAACAAATCCTTCTAAGTTGTCATTATGAGGATCAGAGGATGATGAATTTGCATTCTCTTCAAGGTTGACATGGATTTCCGGAAGAGGAGCGAGATTTTCTTGAGCATTTAGGAGAGCGCTCACCTTATCCATCAATGCATTATTAGCATCCACGAGGGTTTTATTAGCATTGATTAGGGATTTATTGGAAATTTCCATTCGATGGCTCAAGTTAGCGACGACGACATCTAATTCTGCTTTAGTTACTCCAGCCCTGGACATCGAATTTTCTCCTACCTCGAAACGGTTAGTGAGAGAAGTAGCTTCGTTATTGATAACATTGTTATTATCTTCAATGGCATTGGTAGTAGTCTTCTTAGATTTGGCCATTACATCAGATAAGGCCTATTTGGAAGATAGTTCATCGATTGGCCTAGATCTTAGATCTGCGGAATCTATGGTAGAAGTAGGCTCTTAGGATCGAGAGAAATGCACATGCGGCCCCACAGTGGGTGCCAAATTTTTACTCTAAATTTGGAATCAATACCAAAAGTGCAAACGATGCACTTCACCGATTCGGTAAGATTAAAATATGGAACCGCGTTATTACAAAATAAAAAGCACAAAATGGAGACAAATGAATTTTTATAGTGGTTCTATTCTAAATGAATCTACATCCACTTTGCAATCAATTTCCATTATGATATTTTGTTTACAACATGAATGAGCTCTTACTATACATTCATCTCTCAATCTTCTCTCTTTTCACTCTCTTTATGATCTAATTCCACTCAAACATAGTAAGAAATTGATAGGATTTTTTTTAATTTTGTGATGATAGATATATCAATACTTGATCACTTGAGCAATTGAATGATCTTCCTAGATTCCATAGAGATTTAGTGGTAGATCTAGACTTTAGAGAATTTGGATATCACTTGAATGTGTTGGAGAGACTTTTCATGGTGTATGAAGGTGATTCGAGAAGCTTTGATTCAATTGGAGATAGCTTTAATGATCATAGAATAGATTTGATCCACATGAAATTGGAGAAGAGTTGCATAATCCATGGAAGCCATTAGTGAAGTTGTAGACAAGCTTTGAATTTGGTGGCACCTCCTTGTAGGAATGAAATTCGGTCCCTCCTCCATGTGAAATATATGGGGTAATTATAGCTGGAGTTGTAGAGGAGTGGCGGAGTTGTAATTATATGGTGTATAGTTGGCGGTCTAAGAAAACATCACACGAGCTAAAAACTCCTTTACGATTTAAAAAGCCTTTTTGAGATCTAGAATAATGTGTTGCGGGTTACAGCATCCCACGACCTAAAGCCTGGTCTCACGACCTAAAACGAAGGGTCCCCACACTTCGTTAATTCTCAGGTCATACATACGAATTATACTTCACGGACAAAAAATATTATGAAGCGATCTAAATGCATGTCTATAGTCTGAAAAACTGCAGCGGTCCAATTATACAACTGGGTATAGCTGTCTTCTTATTCATGTGACAACTGGGTGCCGAAACAGTTCCCTCTCTCTCTATCTCTAAACAAATCATCCGCATCGTGGCCTCACGGCATAAAATTGCCTAGCATTCAAACGATCCAAGAAGTGCATGGCGACCTACGAGCTAAGGAAGAAAGCGGTCTAACGCCCTAAAATACTTAGCTGACGGTGGCACGACCCATATAGCTTTGACAATCCAACCATGATCTGCTGATGTGACCTAAAGTTGGCGTTCGCGACGACCCAAAAGCCATCTGCAAGCTGACAAGTGTGGAGCGACCTAAGAGTAGAAGCGGTCTAACTTCTGCTGCGTGGATTCTTCTTGCACTGGAGTGACCTAACTCGGATAGGAAGCCAAAGTGTGCCAGGTGTTAATAACAGTTATACGCCATGACTTATACATTAGCTAATGAAAGCGTTGCCATATCTCTCATTTGATCTAGTATGGGAACGCGACCTAGTATGCTCATGAACGAGCTAAAGGAGTTTGACGAGTTAAACTGGGTTGAGCAAAATAGAGCCAAGCTGCCGTTGCTGAACGTGGAAAATAATCCATTCACAATTCGCAAGTCATCCCCTATCTTTAGCATGAAACAGGAAAGGCCTTCACCCATTGCTGCTATGTCAGTTTGTCGGTGCGGGAAAGCATGAGTTGCTTCATAGCTTTATGTTTCAATGTATGGATTTTGATGGTCAACGACCTGCTATTGGTATTAACGACCTAAGATCAGCCTGCGACCCGCTTGCTCTATTGCTAACGTGACTTGAACTAAAATGCATACAACCAGTTTGGACAAATATGTTGTGAACAAATGTGTGGCCATGTTGTGCACGTTTCCAGCATTTTAAGTATACTTAATGTATTCTTTCACGATCTAGAATACTCAGCATGGTCTAAAAGATACCACAATCGATTTAAACATGAAGTCCAGAACGACCTAAAACTGATGAGTGGGCTAAAAGTAGCTACGGGTTAAACTGGAGCGTGAGCTAAATGAAACTGCGAACTAAATAAAGCTGTGTGTCGACATTCATAAATATTTCATTATTTTGTATTGTGTTTTCACAACGGGGTTAACAATACATATATATATATATATATATATATATATATATATATATATAGCCAAGGATTTTGCTCCTGACAAAAAAAATATATGTAATGCCAAGGATTTTGTTATGGATTTTGCTACTGACAAAAACATTTTTTTTTATCAAAATGCCATAATAGTATAATTTGGGAAAGCTGGAAAATTCAAGGGTAGTATTGTAATTCAATAGATGGTCCCTTCTAAAATCATGTTTTTATTTTACTATATACAAAAATGTTTCTTGTCATAGTAGCATTATTTTGTTATTATGTGCCCAAAGAGTACATGTTAAGAATTGTAGTTATTAGCTAGAACACAAAATAAGTTATTGTAAATAACCAATTTATCCTTACATATTTAAAAAGAAATATTAAATTCAACGGGTCATATTGGTAATTTAATAACCTAAACATTTTCCCTTAGGTCACATGTTAACATTTTTCCAGTACTAAATTGGATGCGACTGTCGCTAGGTGCTTATATTATATAATAATTACTATTTCATCATTTGAAGTGACAACATATCCCTATCCTTGTTGAATAAGCTTTACTTTAGATTGTTATTAAATAAGCACCTACTTAGCGACTGTTTCAAGCGAAATCAACTTATAATTCCCAGGGCGGTTACGTTGTTAAACATTGAATCTATTGGTGTGGTCATGTATTTTATTCAATTTTGCTATTTACCTAATTCAGTTGAGCCTTGACGTAACGATTAAGTCACTAGCATAACACACACTGACCTGAGCATCAAAAATGCCAGTTTGGAAACAGTTCGCAATGCAATGGAAAAATTGTGATACATTATCGATTTTTCTGAGTTTGCTATTGTGTCAGAATTACACAATTAAAATTTTAATCTTGTAAAAAATCAGTGCTTTGCGGAGAACCAATGTGGTTAACTAGAATATAAATTTATGAGTGTTTCTATAGAGTTATTATTTATTTCCACACTAACACTATGTGAAATTATCGACTTATGTTGTAGCAAGAGTATTTTGTTCTTTAATTTTTTTTCTTAGATACCAATGTAAGTGCCTAAGGCTCTACTAGTTTAAAATGTTAGAACTCTACGTATAGAATGTTGTTGAATTCTCTATAATTATTGTTTCGTTTGCATTTACCGATCAAAAAAAAAAATCATTCAGTGTTCAAAACAATAGAAAATTAAGTTGGAAATATGTTGTGAATGATTTTATCAAAATAGATGACTTTATGCAATACATTGACGTACTAAAGTAACAATAAAATTTCTAATTTATAAATTAGAAGAGATACAGTTATGTGTACGTTTTAGCTATCTAGTTGTCTCTATTTATTGGAACGACATGTTGTTGTTTTCTTAACAAATGTAATTTTTGAATTTTGATTTTTCTGACTAGCTTCCAAGATAGCGCAACATTTTACAATGTGTATTTTAAAAAAATTCAAACATAAGGTTATCGTTTGTTAATCATAAATATGTTTTTATTGCGTTTGCACGTATACTTTGTTGTGTGTGAGAAGTACACCTAGCATTACAAATAACATTCTACCTATTAGATGTATATTGCTAATTAGTACTTAAAAATAAAATGTTTTGCATTTAAACTAAATTTATTTGGAATTAAAAGAATAAGGAGATAACAATACTAAAATCAAACATGCTCTCACATACAATACACAAGATAATACAACCAAGATAATATCGAGCAAATAACATCCTTGCGAGTAGAAAACTAACTTAATAATAAAAAATACATACGAAATTGTGTTGATTACACTTGAATTTCTCCTTGTGTTCGCTATGGAGTTGAAGCCTGAGCAATTGCAATTTTGCTGACATTCTTTATCTCTATGGATGCATGGAACATATGATGCCATATAACACCATCGATCTTTTCCAAGGCTTACCCTGAAGGTTATCAGTCCCATGGCCAAATGTGAAAATGGGAAGGGAGGAAAAATGTATGTAGGGTTGAAAACCTTGAGCTAGAATTTGAACCATGCATATCAATGAGGAGGCCCCTTGCCTCTACCACCATGTTGTGTTAGCTTTTGAAAACATACTGCCATCATATTTCATAAATACAGATCTAGTATGCTGAGGCCCTAAGCGGCCATCTTGTTGGCTTATGCCTAGGGTAGGGAGTGGTCTTTTCCTTTTCTTTTATCTCTTAGTGTGACGACCACCCCGTACCTCCCAAACCAATCAAGGATGAAGTGCACTATATGACATGTCAGGCCGATACGAGAAAATCATCAAGAGAGGGAAAACACAAGCGGAACCTGTCGTATAACTCACAACACGAGAATAAAGTATAATAGAACATATACAATAGGCAGATAATTGTAAAGCATAATTGAGCAGAATCTTAAACTTTCATATCACCATAAAATTTCCATATATCAAACTGTAAAACACCAATAGAATCTGTACAATCAGCCTCTTTGCAAAATCACTTAGAGTATCATCAATCATAGCAACGAAGACAACTAATAGTAGATAGTAGAAAATAGTACGCCTGTCTCCAGCTCGTCGTCGCTCAGCAGCATCGTCCACATCAAAATCTACTACCTGTTACCTAATACTCTGTCTCACAACACCAGAAATGCCAATTAGGCAGTGCTCATGATCGTATCTAATTCAATTTGGCAGTGCTATGGGTCATATCAAATTTTGGTGTCTTTGTCAATTTGATATGGCTAATGGTCGTATCAAATTGAGAATTTGATGCGGCTAATGGGCGTATCAAATTTTAAAATAGATACGGCTAATGGCAGTAGCTATTTTAAATTTGATATGGCTAATGGCCGTATCTTTATTTAAATTAGATACAACCATGAGTCATACCTAACTTTAAAAAAATACACTATCTTACTAAAATATCAATGATCAATACAAGCATTTATTTTTAGAACATTAGTGATCGATACAAGCATTTATTTTAAAACATCAGTGATTAATACAAATAAGGTTATACATTTAACTTTATAACTGGGGATATAAAAAATATACATTCCTCCTAACTGGGAATGCAAATCGCCGGGAGGCATGAAGCAATCTAAGGAAAGGCTAGGGACGATTAAGGCTACTTCTTCAATAGTCCATTCTTGATGATATTTGCTTCAATTATGCTATTTTCATTGTTCTTTGAAGCTGCAAAATACCAGTTAAAAAATGTATTCATACAGAATATATACAACATAATTCACTGAATTTAAATATCACCAAAATTACCTTTTCTCTTCTTATTGGAAATTCCCTTCTCCTGCTGCAGTTTATCTTGCTATTCATCGTCAAAATTAGATTCACTTTTCTTTTAACATCTGCAACTGATTCATCCTTTGTGTCGTTATCCTGCAGCAACAAAAATGTAATAGAAACATCTAATGCATGTTGTTCTAAGAATAAAATCACAGTGGTTTTTATTCATACCTCAGCATCAACAGAAGAATCCTTAAAGGTAAATTTCTCAAAAACATTTTTGAACTCCTCAAGAAAGACATCTTCTATTTCTAGCTTTTCTGGAACATATTCAATTTCAAAAGCCTCAGCAACCTGCCAAATAAGAAATGATTTAGTCAAAAGCAAATTTCACAAGGTAGTTGCTATAATATTGGCCACTGTACGGGTCAACACGGAGAAAAATGATCATCTGTGACAGCAAAAATGCATGGTAAGATGTGGTCGAGAATATCGCACATGTAGGGTGGTCATTGAAAGCTTATTGAAAAATAGGGTTCAAAATATGAATGCATACATACATGGAAATACATACCTATCATATATACTCATAAATGCATGGCAAAATAATAACATGCATCTTGAGAAACAATAGCCATTTGGAAGCATAATGGAAACCATGATTTGAAATAATGGTTATTTGGAAGCATATGGAAATACATACCTGAAATTTACACTCACAAAGCCATAAATTTTATGGTAATGAAAGATGAAAGTCAAATCTAAATTCAAAGCTTTGCGTAAAAGTGCAATGATAGTGGTTTTGAATAGATAATTTTACCTCTAAGCATGTTTAGTTGTTAGAACTTATTCACGATCTAGTTCTAACAAGAAAATGAAAGATAAGCATATTGAACTAGAACTGGTTATACACTGAAAAAATATAAATTATTTAAGCTCACCACTGAACCTATCTATTCTTCAAGCCAAATTCAATTTCCTTACAAGAATTATAGACTGCCTAATCTAGCAGGAAAAAAATTCATGCTAAAATGCAATGCTACCTTGTTATAACAATCCAATCCAGTTTTTTCTTATGAGAATAAGATTTGGAATTAGGAGGATAACATGATTCGATGTTAATAACATTCTTTTCAAGTACTAAGAAATTAAAAGGAGATGACAACTTAAATCAAAACCATATCGTAAAATACCTACCATATTAAGAAGAGATGACGAGGGAGCCAGTCAGTAAATTTGAGGCTGTAGAACCTTTTCCTGCAAGTCATAGTAAGAATGACATACATGTTATGCTGCTATAACTAAGCAGACTTAAGTTTCGTCTTAGGACCAAATTAATATTGCAACAGTCCTATATTGGCTAATCATTGATCGAGCAATAGTTTATGGTTTGTAGAACCATTCATCAAACCACGAGTCAGAAAGAGTATTTCTCAATTATCCCTAATCATAAAATTATCATGAATGTCCATATATAGCATGTGATAGAGAAACATAAGGTTGATGCACAAAAATATGAAGGGATAACTTAGTTAGTAATTAATATATACAATTATTACCAGTCAAATGCTACCAGTTGATTAGTTGTACGAATGCTACCAGTTCATTAATTTAGAACATGATATAGCACATGAACGATGAAACATTTTATATAAAAATAAAATGATGGATGTAATATACAGCTTTACAAAACGATGTTCCTCGCAAGTCCTCCTAAAACTGTCATTACTTGGAGAATCATTTTGTTCATTCTAGACTTTGGTTATATTGGAAGTTCATATTGGCAAAACGAAAAATTCATCTCCATGATTCAAAGTAAAGGTTGGATCATGGACTTTTGTGTTGAGAAACTACTGACGGATTTGTAGGAGGCAATGTAGATTTAATTTTCCATATGGGGAAACTCTTTTGGGTCAAGGGAAGCATTTCCATTTTGATTTAGGGGCAGTTGCTCTCGTCAGAATCATCTGTCAACTATGGTGCCTATGAAGATCTATTTAGGGATCCATCACCTTCGAATTTTATCTAAATATCATTTCAATCGTGTGGTTGTTCTCAAAAGAATATATACTAAATATAGAAACGAATGAACTAAAACGGACTCGACCTCAAATGATAGTACTGTAAAAAGTGTTGTAATGGTATAAGCATGTCCTGAACCTGCAAAGGACCAAGATACGTATTATGGAAAGAATTAACAGAAGATGGCACATTTGCATGATGTCTTATTGCACTTCTCACTCCAACACTAAGTTCACTGTAATCCCCCCTCTCCCTCCTCCCCACCCCCCCCCCCCCCAAAAAAAACAAACAAAAAAGAACCCCAACACACACAAACAAAAAATAAAGGAAAATTAAAGCATTTCCTGCTACTAGCCTCTTAGAACTGACAAACACACTCCAACCAAATCAAAAGAAAATGCCTTTTTGGCTGACCTTGGAATATGTGATGGAATCTCCACTCAGTACAATGAAAATCTTTCGCAAAAAGTTCCTGAACTAAAGGACTAATGTTCATGTCTAAAGATGGAAGACGCTCGTCAACACGATGTCTCAAAACAGAATAACCATGAGTTCTTGTATCTTTTTTGCCAAACAGACAGCAATTCTTATCACTACATATAATAAATTTTAACCTTCCTGTCTTAAAAAATATATGATATATTTTAACCTTCCTGCCTTAAAAAAGGAAGATAGTGACCATGTTTGGAAAAGGCAAAACAAACTTGTTATTTAAACAAGTTAGCATATGTCGAAAATATATAACTCACCATAAGTACAAAAATATGATGAGTCACAGTATTATATGTGAACTGTAAACGCATTGAAATTTACATAAATAGTCAATGCGATGTCTGAAAGAGAAAATCATATGAAAAATGTAGAAATGTGTGGACAACTATTTATTAAATAAGCTTAAAGACGTGATATGGACAACTATTTATTACCATATCTAACTATTTTTTATATTCACGATGAGCATGACGAGCTCCATTGATTTTTTGAGGAAAAAAGTGTGAATATTTCGACAGTGTGAGGAGTATATATGATAACACAAGAGCAATATATAAAAATACGACAATGGACAAAATGAACGACGATGGACAACACGACCAGCAGACTTAACTATTGTGAAATAAATCATTTAGTGTGAAATGAATTCTAGTAGCGTACTATAACAGTAAGTACAATAAACATCAATACCTTATATATCGATACCTCATATATCGATATCATTAGCAAACAGACCTTGGGTTTATTGGGAAGCCTAAAAACTGAGAGGTGAGAAAATTAAGAGATGTGAGAACTAAAAATATTTAAATGGTATTTAGAGTACATCAAAATTAAACATATAGTCGCTGCCATTTGATCATTGTTGTTAAAATATAGATGATGACATGATATTAAGCCGATTGACAATCACACAATAAACACTGGGAAGTCGTGAGCCTAGATACGTACATTTCTAACTTGAAGTATCAAATTGTCCATTCAAATGGATTTTATACCCAAAAAGAGTTTTCCAATGGCTTAAAAACAATGATTATGATATAAAATAAAATTTTAGATGACAAAAACCATCAGTTAAAGGATGTTATTACCACAACTGATCATTAAACCGTAGTTGAAGGAGTCTACTTAACAGTTTTTTATATAACTTCAACCTTAGAAGTTGATTTTCCAAATTATGCCTTAGGACATATTTCTAGTCTAGTTGGTTTTGGAATTAGGAGTTTTAGCTATACAACCAAACCAAGCAAGCTTTTAAGTTGGTTTATTTGCCAGAAACAACAAGTTATATTATAATCAAACACTTTACTAACTTGAGTTTTCAGGTGCCATTGGTAGATGAAGAATGCCACCTTTGTTTCACCATATAATGGCAACCTGTTGATCATCAATTAATTATTGCTTAATCCATAAATGATTTAAACATCTGAATTGTACATCGGATGATTAGTCAATTACCATGAAACAAATATATCAAAAAACCTCTCAAAGACCGTCAAAATTGCAACAATCACCCTGCAGGAAAAAAAAATTAGGAAATCAAGTTGCTCAAACCATTCTGTACTCTCAAAATTCTAAAAATCGTCTGAAATCAACAACAAGATCTAACTAAATTACCAATATTGATACAAAAAATGCAATTTTTCAATGCTCAACCGATTCATATCCATCATCTTAAAGCATTCAAAAGCACGATAAGCATATCCTAACACCAATCTACATGCAAAATAGAGCAGATCAAAATCGACGAGAGCTTGAAAAAAAATAAAATAGAGAGATGATAGATCAAGAACATTAGTCACGAATTCATTTAATTAGGATGGGTGCACATTTTTAAAACAGATAGCATGTGAACATTATACAAATGCTAATAAAGTTTCCATAAAACATATATGGCATAAGTTGTGCAAGTTAAATCACCAACTTTACCATGTCCTGTAAGCCATAAATAAGGAGTTCGGTAATACTTGTCATACTTGCAACATGAAGATACCAATCTCGTCAAAGGACATTTACATAGAAAAAGTACATTTTTTAACACTGATTAACAGAGAATTATGGAGAGCTCTTGCAAGCCTTCACTCCATGAATTATTCCACTGCTATATTAGTCACAAACAAGCATCCGTGAATCGATTTTAATATCAGCTTTGCTGTGAAAATAGCCAATTTCAGCAATAGGAAAATATATAAAAAGCAAATCACATCAACAGCATACGGGCGCTAGGATTTGGTTTCAGGACCCGAAAGCCTCATTCCACACCAGATTTCAGGAACCATGACCATCTCTGATGTTAACGAATTTGGGGATTGAACAACAGGCGACTCCAGTGGAAATCTAACAACAGGCGAAATTTGAGGGACGTTTGCGAATTGATTTGAGGGAGGTTTCAAATTTGGGGATGCGGTCTTGATTTAATAAGATGGGAGAGGTATGGCGATTTCGGCTTTTTTTTTTTGGATTTTTTTTTTTATTTCGACCGAGATGTAAGTGAGGAGGAGGAAACGAAAAACAAAGTGTGTTTCTAGGGGCACCCCATTTTCTTTTATGGGGTACCATTTCTACCACTTTTTTTTTTTTGCCGCGTTCGGCGATTCACCACCGCCGGAACCCATTATGTTCGGCGGTTCATGATAGCCCCTGGGCACTTTTCGGGGTGCCCCTAGCAACACACAAAACAAAAATTTGGGAGAAATTCATGTCGGTTTGATACGGCTTAAACCCGCAACAAATGAACATCCAAAGGATTGAAGATATATGGTTAGATTTTGGGTGTTGGAGGTGGTGCAGATTGCAAAAGGAATTTTGATACGGCTACGAGTCCTACCAAATTTGATGTGGCTTAAATCCATATCAAAAATCAGCATGCGGGTGTGCCAAATTTGCTGTTTTGGTGTAATGTCCGCCCATCCAACGCATGGATGAACAACCCTAGGTAATAAAAGGGAGACATAATACCTTGAGTCAGACAATGGTCTTAATGAGTGATAAACAACTATCTAACATCATCAATAAAATATATGAGAAATAGGCAGATTAATCATCAAATCTACCAACACTACTAAAGAAAAGAACCCCAATGCATCTCCTCCACATCCAACAATGATAGCCTTTACAACAGTCAGTAGAGAAACAAACAGTAACATTTATAGTGACCAATAATCAAGCGTAGACCATCCTGATCGAGTTCGACATCCACCAAGCACAAGCACCGAAGGCCTAAACCAACATCAGACAAGCACCCAAGAAATATCTCCCTCGACGTCGGATAATCCACACAAGACGATTGTAACAACCAGCCTTTTTGCCCGGTTCTCGCCGGTAATTAAACCAACTTAAAACGTTCATAAAGACGTATTATTAGGGGTACTTAGACATTTGCTTAAAAGTAAAAGAACTTTTCCATTATCATTACAATAAAATTACATCAGAGTTACATCAGAGTACATTGATTACACAGCAGAAGAACATGATTACTCTAAGATAAAATAACTCTAGCTAAAACCAGAATCCTGCTCCAACCAACTCCAAGGCTAAATCTGCAAACAAAACTACTAGGCTGCCCATGTAAAAATTATGGGCACCTAGAGTTTAGGTGTGGGAACAATAAACTCCGGGTCAGTCATGGGAACTGTGTGAGAACTCAAAACAGTGTTTTTAAGGTTTATTTTTAAGTTAGGTAATTCATCGGACCACGCTGCTAACACGGAATGAGTTTGCTCCATGTGAATACCAGTGCTTAGAAATTCACAATGACTTTTTAAAAAATGAAACTAATATAAGGTCTTGCGGCGCACACACAATGCAAATGCACACATGGGTGAGGTTTCACCTTATGATAGTCAAAAAATGCCTTTTTACATGAAAATCCTCTTTGATATTATTATTAGTGCATAGTATGAAAAAACGTTTCAAAAGTAAATATATTAAACTAGCTAGCATAATGCCCCATTATACTGACATAATCCTGTCAGTAACCAGCAAACAAACAAAATCGTATAGGCTCGTAGCGGAGATTGAGTTTCCAACAGTGATCAGGCAAAGAAACTTCCTTACCGTACCAAATTTTAAACACCTCCAGAGGGATGTCTTAGGATAAACTAATGCTCCTCTTACCAACACAAGGCCGGGTTACCTTTGTAACTAGGTAACTTAGAGTACGCCTGAGTATGTCATCTCTCGGTCGTTATCGACCTTTCCGAGCGCGCCAACAACAACCACAAAAGTAGATGTTTTCCACATAAATTAATACCTGGCCTCCATACCATGATACACCTTTTATCTAGAAAGAGACAACACCCCATAACCCTTCTCATTTCTTCTTGTTTTGGCCATTTACTGGGGTGAGAGGCTTGCCGTAGTCACGATATACACAAAGCTATGCTTAAATAAGCATTGCTTTGATCATCCATAGCTCATCACATAACTTAAGTATGCCACATTACCCATTCATAACGCATCACTGATTTCTATCAATATATGAACTCTAAGCTCATATGTCTTAGAGAAGTGTGTTAAGCAAAGAGAATAAATTCTCTACCATCAGCAGATACATACTTAATAGAGATCAGTGCTATAACAACCCAGTTTTCGGACTTGTTTTATAATCTTTAATGTGTGGATTATACTGATAATTTAATTTAACTAAATAAATTAAGATTTATATAATAGGAAATGTTTCAGATAAATATATTTGTTGACGGTTTAAAATTTCTTTAACCAATATACATATGTGTATATAATAAATAATTAACGTTTTATCAATTTGTTTATATTTTTGCTTGCTTTTAAAACTCATATTGTAGTGTCCCGGAATTCCGGTACAATTTGAGCTGACCAAATAATCTCAAGTCCAACCCAATTTACACTGGAAACCAGAAAACTAATAGAAAGAAAACAGAGGGTGAGAATAGATAAGATAGAAACTTAGAATAGAAGAAGAAGAAGAACCTACAACATCAGAGTAACACGAATCTCACAGCGGAACGAACAATATATAATAGATACATAATTTTGAAATAAAACTAGTATATGTATACAGTAACATTATCAGAGTACAACACTTACAACACAACGAAAATAACTATAGCTATATAATCCTGAAGCCTCCTGCTCCAAGCTCTCCAAGTATATCTGTAAAATCCTGAGTACTTGACTGCCCGTACAAAATTAGGCACCTAAGAGTTTAGGGAAAACAAAACAAAATAAACTCTGGGTCAGTCATGGGACTGGTGTGAGTAAAACAATTTAAAACGGTTTGAGTAATTAAACAATATCTCATATGACCACGCCATATAACGGAACGGGTTTTTCCCTTATGAGAATCCAAAACATTTGGTTTAACTTTCAAAATACTTTTGAAAGAAACGATAAACTTTATATCAAAACTCTTTTGATATTGCAAGAATGTCTATCAACCACAATATAATAATCATCTTGCAGAACGCTTTCATCTCACGTCCCACATATATAGTATACAATCAAAACTGCGAGCACTTATTGGGTAATGGATTTCCAACTATGACAAGGTATGGAACCACCTTCCGATAGTGTACCTTTAGAGAGGAATACACTGGGTTCAACAAGAACATCTTGCAACCCGGCCACACATGACCAACCACTCATTTCGCTTGAGTGTATTGAATGTGTATCACCAACGGTTGGGATCAGCAACCGTTTCCCGAATGGGACAGCATCGACAATAGATTAAAGAAGTAAATGAAACTCTAAATCAGGTGACAAT
Source organism: Allium sativum (assembly GCA_030737875.1). Classification (NCBI taxonomy): domain Eukaryota; kingdom Viridiplantae; phylum Streptophyta; class Magnoliopsida; order Asparagales; family Amaryllidaceae; genus Allium; species Allium sativum. Next base: position 247,649,999 of record CM060924.1, read on the forward strand.
GCACCCTAATTGGCAACCAACCATTTAGCCATGCTGCTTGCCCGATTTTTGTCATTTCTCGGTTGTGAGGCTAGAGGCCACGCTTATCTCTGACAGATCACACAATTATTCACTTTGAATGTCACATCGTCATACCGGCCAAATCACAAATTGATTTCCCCAAAAATACAATGGGTATACAGCTAAGAGAAACGAATTCCTCCGCCACCAAACGTATATACTTTGAAGAGATCAACTTACGTGATCCATTAAATATAGACATTCTTCCATATAGGTCGTCCTAGGACAGGACAAACCGAAGTCACTATTCTGTAAATAGGATAGCCCTTGCATAAATCCGTCTTCAATTATCTTCATCACATTTGATCGCAACGCTAACGCCCATACATAGTGGTTTTCAGATAATGAGTCTGATCCCGGTCTCTCCGTATTGACGATGGAAAAATGGTCAAAAACTTTGATAGTCGGTGAGTTAGCTATCAATGAAAAACACGTGTGCAAACAACGATATTATTTCCGGATGGAAATTATATCGATCAATCATCATTCATCATTTATCTCATAAATTAATTTATCATTAATTTATTCATTCTCCATTTCCTGTTTCCATATATATACATGAATTCTTATTTTCTAAATTTAGAAAATATACGTTATTAATCATTGGAAAACATTTCCATCTCTTTTCCACGTATCACTGTCATTCCAGTATTCTTTACCTCCCAACATTTCATTTTCTATGATTAGAAAATATCTCTGATTATATTTGGAAAAACGTTTCCAAAACTCATTCCTTGGATTTAAACAAATGTTTAAATAAAACATCGCTATGCCAATTCAAACCATTACCTTCATTAACCATATTCACTTAATCGAACTTTACTATCAGACCTTAACCATTCCTTAGTTACAAACGAAGTCAATCAAGTTGGGGTATAACTACCTCTCAGACCTTAACTGAACATCATTTCTAACTTCAAAATAGACAAAGTTTACTTACTAAATCTTTAACAAACTTCCTTACGTAACTCTCAGATTCTATTTACGAATCCACTTTTTTTACAGAAATCATTTGATTATAACAATAATGTTCTAATCCCTATTTCTGAAATATCTAACTTCAAAATAAAACTTTTATTTCTTAATTTTACTAAATAACTAAATAGACAATTTATAAAGAAATCATTAAATCTTGATTAAAAAGGGAAAGTGTACTTTCCCGAATTCGATATAATCGAATTCCAACGTATAACTCTCTTACGAAAAATCTCTGTTCGATAACTCCTTTTCGAATAAACTATATTCGATAACTCTTTCTTTGAATAACTATATTCGATAATCTCTCTCCGAATAACTATATTCGATTAACTCCCTTCGAATGATTTACATTCGATTAACTCTCTTCGAATGATTTACATTCGATTAGCTCCTTTCAAATAAACTATATTCGATTAACTCCCTTAATTCTAATCGAATAAACTATTTCGAATAACTCCTTTAATTCTATTCAAATAAACTATTTCTAATAACTCCTTTAATTCTATTCGAATAAACTATTTCGAATAACTCCTTTAATTCTATTTGAATAAACTATTTCAAATAACTCCTTTAATTATATTCGAATAAACTATTTCGAATAACTCCTTTAATTCTATTCGAATAAACTATTTCGAATAACTCCTTTGGATTAACTCGGTCTGATTAACTCATCTTGACTAGCTCAACTCGATTAACTCAACTTTATTAACTTACTTGATTAATTCAACTTGACTAACTTAAATTGATTAACTTACTTATTTAACTCAACTTATTTAACTACTATCGAATAACTAATATTCGATTAACATATATTCGAATAATTATGTCTGTTTTAACTTTATTTCGAATGGCTAATATTTGATTTATCCATTCGCTTGACTCTAGATCGCAACGATCACAATGGTTACGCATGATTCCCTCAGGAAACATCCGACCGCCGTAGGCTATCTACAGCCCTACGAATTACGCTAGCAATCGTACGAAATGGCAACTCATCCTGAATAACTATGTTTGACTAACTCTATCTCAAATAACTATATTCGATCAACTCTAATTGAATAACTAATATTCAATTAATCCTAATTCGATTAACTATGTTCAATTAACTCTTACTGGTTAACTCTTACTTATTAATTTTAATTCTTTTTATAATCCTACTTACTTTCCAATATTTCCTTTTTGATATCTTATTTATTTTCTAAATAAATATTCCTTTTATCTTTCTATTTATTTTTCACAAATATTTTCCTTTATATTTGGTTTACAAATAATTCCTTTTCTATTTGTTTTACAAATAATTTCCTTTATATTTGGTTTACAAATATTTCCTTTTCTATTCTATTTGTAAATGTTTTACAAATATTTCCATTTCAATTCTATCTGTTTAACAAATAAATATTTCTTTCCAATTCTATTTATTTAACAAATAAATATTGCTTTTATAAAATTCCTTGATTTTATAATTATTTTATTTTATAAAACCCTTTTCCTTTTACATATAAAATCCATTGATTTTATATAAATAATTTATTTTCAAAATATACTTTGAAAATCCTTTTTTCTACATTCCAGTCTTATGGTATTTACAATACCAAATAACAATGATCGATATCATTCAAACACACATAATCAACACAGATTATATATCACATCATATATTACAATATATGAACAGAACAGTATTATAAATATTGAGGAATCCAGTTGGATCCCTTCAACCTGTTTCCCTGCATCCACAGATGTTACACAATATAATTCACATCAATTTCATTTCAATATGAAATATTTTGCTAAACAGAATCAATATTTGATTAACGATTTACATATATATCGTTATCTATTATTTCAACTAATACATAAGTAATTCAACCAAACAGTTAACACACGGCAATCAACAGATAATTATCAGTTCTAAAAATATGTTATAAAAATATAACTGTTCAGAGTTAATGAGTTTTACTCACTTTGGCAGTTCATCGTTAAATAACGATAAACTGTTGTTCGATTCAGATCAAACAATTTATCTTTCCATAAATTCAAACGAGCTTCAATCCACTCCCAGTCAGTTCCATTGGGTAGTGTCCGTCCATACGATCCCAAAGGATCTTGTTTTACTGAATTTGGATAACGTATGGCCAAGTTATTTAGATTACAAGTTTTTAAACAATTTAAACAAAAACTAAACTTAAACCTTTTTCATTTCATTGGGCCCTTTGCCAAACTTTAATTGGCCCATCATCAATTCGAAATGTCCCGTACCGCAATACCATCTTCTTCCTCCAGAGGCTGTCGGCTCTTGCTCAGTTCGGATACGAGAAAAAAACCATCACCATTTCCACGATCTATTCTCTCTTCATACTTCACGATTTATCAAACTAAAACTACCGAACACCTCCTCTCCAAAATCTCCTCTTCACCAACATCAAAACGTGGAACTCGCACTTTCCCAACCACATCCGTCATCCAGACCTATACGCCGCCAACAACAGCGTCACTTTGTATTTCCGAATGCCACCAAAAATGCACACATCGTGACATTCTTCACCACAATCATAAGTATAATACCCGATTTCCACATTAACTCCTTAATCCTCCTATAAACTAAACCCTAGTTTCGCTGTAGAAAATAACCACGCCCAAATTTTTCATCGAACTCACAAATGTTTGTATAGAAGTGAAGAGAATCTCAACGGCAACTCAAATTTGTATGTTATAAGATTTTCAGGTTTTCATTTGAATTGTTTGATTTTTTTTGAAGATGAAATTCACATATGGAAGAAGTTTGTGGAGGCGCATTTTTTTCCTTTTGACCGTGGAATGTGTTTTAGGGTTTAGAGATTGTAAGGGTATTATATAGTGTATTTTTAATAATTTAATATTCGATTAAATATTCATTTTTAACCAACCGCTGTTTGTAATTGTTCTTTAAAATTCCTACGATCACATACGATACCCAAAAATCTCGAAACTGGACATGCAGCTACAGTTCGACATTACGGACCCAACGAAACAGGTTTCATCGAATTCCAACTCCGTTTGCTCACACAGTGTATTTTTAACTGTCAAAATACTGACTGTTTTTCACATTAAAAATCCGTACGGCCACACACTGACTCTAAAAATCACGAAACTTGAAATCTAACAATAATTTGATATTGCGGATCCAACAAAATTAGTTTCATCGAAAATGGAGGTCGTTTGCAAAACTGGTTATTTTTAAAGCTCTAAATAACCCATTTAAATATATAAATATATTTAAAAATAATTAAATTAAATATTTAAAAATAAATATTATCGTATATATTCACACTAGAATACCATACAGCTCCAATTGGATTTATAACTCGATATTTCAAAATTCCCAGTTATATCGATATTTGATTTATATATAAAATCCTTTTATAATATAAATATATTTTTATAAATTTCAAAGTAATTCCATAGCGACTTTACTAAAATTTGATTGGGACATAAATCAAAATCTACATAATGAAATCCCGATTTTTCTCTTCCACTAGAAAAATATACTTCTACAGCTCCGAACGTTTCTTGTTTCACAGAAATCCGATTTAAAACGGACCCTGTATATTCAGTTGAAGTTCAAATCGCCAAATAGCGAACTGCCATGCCATTTCGAGCTCGATTATAATTATATTATAATTCATGCGTTCTAACTTCGTTAATTAAATATATTCATTATCGTAATTCAATTTTAAACTGAATATATATATTTGAATTTCCCAATTCACATAATATTGTGAATTCTATTGTTTCCGATTATTTCAGAATTAAATATATTATTCTATTATTTTATTTAATTAAATATTCCATTTAATTTAATTAAACGACCATTTAATTCTCTGAATCACTATTTAAATAATTAAATAAATTTATTATTACACCGTAAAAATACGGGACATTACATTCTTCCCCCTTTAAAATAATTTCGTCCTCGAAATTGTTAAGGTAGAAACAACTCTATTAACTGGGTTAAAATTATTTGTTTACTTATTAACTTCAGTTTCTACTGAACAAATAAAATTCAATTAAAATATTAATTTTTTTCTACTAACAAAAATTTTCAAAAATTCTGAAAATTTTCTCACACCAGAAATTTTCGAAAAAATTCGCCAGCACTTCCTTTGTATTGGTCAATCGGTACAACTACAACTCGCCTCTCTAGGCCATCCCCAACTCAAAAGAAAATCAAACAGCCAAGCGGCTTGCCAATTCGGCTCATAAATCTCATGCTTATACCAAATATAAACTTGTACCTTTTTGTCGGACATATCATTCCATCTTTCATATCTGCTACTAATTCAACATATACAAATGTTATCCCTGTCAAACTCAAATCACTTTTATCTCCAACACAACCGTTCGCTTATCCAAGCCAAATTCATCTAGAACTCAAGTTTTATCCTTAATCCCAAATTCTTAACTCATCAACCCAATATCATTTCAAATTTCGATCTCAAAAATCCAATTTGTTTCGATACCATTCTAAACCAATCCAATTCCAATTAACACTTAACTGGCATTATTCAATTCCAATTCACTTTTACAAATTCTAATTTAATTTGTTTTCAAATCAAACAATCCTTCCTAAGAGTTTTAAACCACTTAGTTTTTCTAAATTCAAATACTTCTTTTCGAAATTCAAACCAACTTGCTTTTCTCAAACAATTCAAAAACAAAATCTTTGGTAGTAATCCGTCACTTAGCAACTCGAAAACGAACACTGGTGATGCAGCTGTCATCATCAGAATTTATTTTCCAGCGATCGAAGTGAGTTCAATACTATATCACTTTAAAAACCATTTCTAAACACTTCCACTTTGAAATATATTTCAAAATACTATTCCCAATGCTTGGAAAACATTTTTAAAATCTCCCAGAATTTTAAAATTCTCATATATTTAATCCAGATTTAATTCATCTGATTTCACGTATTTCACTTATATAAATTCTGATTGGCTATTTACATAACCATTTCACTTTTTATAATCTTATTTGATTATAATCACAACCAATATATCCAATATATTAAAATTCCAATATATATATTTTCTCTATATCAAAATACAATTCAGGAAAAAATATTTCATTTACCCCCTTTTCGAAGCATACTGTGTCAGTTCATCGTATTCGAGCGTTTATAAACTCCTACCGATATAGTGGATCAAACTGATCGACCAGAATCCATAAACAACTCAACCAATAAATCTCCATAATATAAAATTATTTTTATACAATCCACAAATACGTTCACTCGTATATATACACTCAACTCAATCTAGGATATTACTAACCTCACCTCTACTGAGTTACACCACAGAGCCAAGGTAATTACTTAACCTTAAGCTCTGATACCAACTGTAGTGTCCCGGAATTCCGGTACAATTTGAGCTGACCAAATAATCTCAAGTCCAACCCAATTTACACTGGAAACCAGAAAACTAATAGAAAGAAAACAGAGGGTGAGAATAGATAAGATAGAAACTTAGAATAGAAGAAGAAGAAGAACCTACAACATCAGAGTAACACGAATCTCACAGCGGAACGAACAATATATAATAGATACATAATTTTGAAATAAAACCAGTATATGTATACAGTAACATTATCAGAGTACAACACTTACAAAACATCGGAAATAACTATAGCTATATAATCCTGAAGCCTCCTGCTCCAAGCTCTCCAAGTATATCTGTAAAATCCTGACTACTTGACTTCCTGTACAAAATTAGGAACCCAAGAGTTTAGGGAAAACAAAACAAAATAAACTCCGGGTCATTCATGGGACTGGTGTGAGTAAAACAATTTAAAACAGTTTGAGTAATTAAACGATATCTCACAAGACCACGCCGTATAACGGAACGGGTTTTTCCCTTATGAGAATCCAAAACATTTGATTTAACTTTCAAAATCCTTTTGAAAGAAACGATAAACTTTATATCAAAACTCTTTTGATATTACAAGAATGTCTATCAACCACAATATAATAATCATCTTGCAGAACGCTTTCATCTCACGTTCCACATATATAGTATACAATCAAAACCGCGAGCACTTATTGGGTAATGGATTTCCAACTATGACAAGGCATGGAACCACCTTCCGATAGTGTACCTCTAAAGAGGAATACACTGGGTTCAACAAGAACATCTTGCAACCCGACCACACATGACCAACCACTCATTTCGCTTGAGTGTATCGAATGTATATCACCAACGGTTGGGATCAGCAACCGTTTCCCGAATGGGACAGCATTGACAATAGATTAAAGAAGTAAATGAAACTCTAGATCAGGTGACAATACACCCTAATTGGTAGCCAACCACTTAGCCATGCAGCCTGCCCGATTTTTGTCATTTCCCGGTTGTGAGGCTAGAGGCCACGCTTATCTCTGACAGATCACACAATTATTCACTTTGAATGTCACATCGTCATACCGGCCAAATCACAAATTGATTTCCCCAAAAATACAATGGGTATACAGCTAAGAGAAACGAATTCCTCCGCCACCAAACGTAAATACATTTGAAGAGATCAACTTACGTGATCCATTAAATATACTCTATCAGACATTCTTCCATACAGGTCGTCTTGGGACTGGACAAACCGAAGGCACTATTCCGTAAATAGGACAGCCCTTGCATAACTCCATCTTCAATTATCTTCATCATATTTGATCACAACGCTAACGCCCATACAGAGTGGTTTTCAAATAATGAGTCCGATCCCGGTCTCTCCGTATCGACGACGGAAAAATAGTCAAAAATTTCTATAATAGGTGAGTGTTATATCAAAGAAAAACACGTGTGCAAACAACGATATTATTTCCGGATGGAAATTATATCGATCAATCATCATTCATCATTTATCTCTTAAATTAATTTATCATTAATTTATTCATTCTCCGTTTCCTATTTCCGTATATATACAGAAATTCTTATTTTCTAAATTTAGAAAATATACGTTATTAATCATTGGAAAACATTTACATCTCTTTTACACTATCACTGTCATTCCAATATCCTTTACCATCCAACATTTCATTTTCTATGATTACAAAATATCTCTGATTATATTTGGAAAAACGTTTCCAAAACTCATTCCTTGGATTTAAACAGATGTTTAAATAAAACATCGCTAGGCCAATTCAAACCATTACCTTCATTAACTATATTCACTTAACCGAACTTTACTATCAGACCTTAACCATTCCTTAGTTACAAACGAAGTCAATCAAGTTGGGGTATAACTACCTCTCAGACCTTAACTGAACATCATTTCTAACTTCGAAATAGACAAAGTTTACCATCTGAATCTTTAACAAACTTCCTTACGTAAATCTCGGATTCTATTTACGAATCCACTTCTTTTACAGAAATCATTTGATTATAACAATAGTGTTCTAATCCCTATTTCTGAAATATCTAACTTCAAAATATAACTTTTATTCCTTAATTTAACTAAATAACTAAATAGACAATTTATAAAGAAATCATTAAATCTTGATTAAAAAGGGAAAGTGTACTTTCCCGAATTCGATATAATCGAATTCCAACGTATAACTCTCTTTCGAAAAATCTCTATTCGATAACTCCTTTTCGAATAAACTATAATCGATAACTCTTTCTTCAAATAACTATATTCGATAATCTCTCTCCGAATAACAATATTCGATTAACTCTCTTCGAATGATTTACATTCGATTAACTCTCTTCGAATGATTTACATTCGATTAACTCCTTCCGAATAAACTATATTCGATTAACTCCCTTAATTCTATTCGAATAAACTATTTCGAATAACACCTTTAATTCTATTCGAATAAACTATTTCGAATAACTCCTTCAATTCTATTTGAATAAACTATTTCGAATAACTCCTTGAATTCTGTTCGAATAAACTATTTCGAATAACTCCTTTGGATTAACTCGGTTTGATTAACTCATCTTGACTAACTCAACTCGATTAACTCAACTTGATTAACTTGCTTGATTAACTCAAGTTGACTAACTTTACTTGATTAACTTACTTATTTAACTCAACTTATTTAACTTCTATCGAATAACTAATATTCGATTAACTTATATTCGAATAGCTATGTCTGTTTTAACTTTATTTCGAATGGCTAATATTCGATTTAACTCCATTCGCTTGACTCTAGATCGCAGCGATCACAATGGTTACACTTGATTCCCTCAGGAAACATCCGATCGCCGTAGGCTATCTGCAGCCCAACGAATTACGCTAGCAGTCGTACAAAATGGCAACTCATCCTGAATAACTATGTTTGACTAACTCTATCTCAAATAACTATATTCGATCAACTCTAATTGAATAACTAATATTCAATTAATCCTAATTCGATTAACTATGTTCCATTAACTCTATCTGGTTAACTCTAATTCTTTTTATAATCCTACTTACTTTTCAATATTTCCTTTTTGATATCTTATTTATTTTCAGAATAAATATTCCTTTTATCTATCTATTTATTTTCACAAATTTTTTCCTTTATATTTGGTTTACAAATATTTCCTTTTCTATTTATTTTACAAATAATTTCCTTTATATTTGGTTTACAAGTATTTCCTTTTCTATTCTATTTGTAAAGGTTTTACAAATATTTCCATTTCAATTCTATCTGTTTAACAAATAAATATTTCTTTCCAATTCTATTTATTTAACAAATAAATATTCCTTCTATAAAATTCCTTGATTTTATAATTATTTTCTTTTATAAAACCCTTTTCTTTTTATATATAAAATCCATTGATTTTATATAAATAATTTATTTTCAAAATATAGTTTGAAAATCCCCTTTTCTACATTCCAGTCTTACGGTATTTACAATACCAAATAATAATGATCGATATCATTCAAACACACATAATCAACACAGATTATATATCACATCATATATTACAATATATGAACAGAACAGTATTGTAAATATTGAGGAATTCAGTTGGATCCCTCCAACCTGTTTCCCTGCATCCACAGATGTTACACAATATAATTCACATCAATTTCATTTCAGTTTGAAATATTCTGCTAAACAGAATCAATATTTGAATAACGATTTATATATATATATATATATCGTTATCTATAATTTCAACCAATACATAAGCAATTCAACCAAACAGTTAACACACAGCAATCAACAGATAATTATCAGTTCTAAAAATATGTTATAAAAATATAACTGTTCAGAGTTGGTGAGTTTTACTCACTTTGGCAGTTCATCGTTAAATAACGATAAACTGTTGTTTGATTCAGATCAAACAATTTATCTTTCCATAAATTCAAACGAGCTTCAATCCACTCCCAGTCAGTTCCATTGGGTAGTGTCCGTTCATACGATCCCAACGGATCTTGTTTTGCTGAATTTGGATAACGTATGACCAAGTTATTTAGATTACAAGTTTTTAAACAATTTAAACCAAACTAAACTTAAACCTTTTTCTTTTCATTGGGCCCTTTGCCAAACTTTAAATGGCCCATCACCAATTCAAAAAGTCCAATATCGCAATACCATCTTCTTCTTCCAGAGGCTGTCGGCTCCTACTCAGTTCGGATACGAGAAAAAAACCATCTCCATTTCCGTGATCTATTCTTTCTTCATACTTCACGATTTATCAAACTAAAACTACCGAACACCTCCTCTCCAAAATCTCCTCTTCACCAACATCAAAACCCGGAACTCGCACTTTCCCAGCCACTTCCGTCGTCCAGACCTGTACACCGCCAACAACAACATCATTTTGTATTTCCGAATGCCACCAAAAATGCACATATCGTGCCATTCTTCACCACAATCATAAGTATAATACCCGATTTCCACATCAACTCCTTAATCCTCCTATAATCCAAACCCTAGTTTCGCTGTAGAAAATAATCGCGCCCAAATTTTTCATCGAACCCACAAATGTTTGTATAGAAGTGAAGAGAATCTCAACGACAACTCAAATTTGTATGTTATAAGATTTTCAGGTTTTCATTTGAATTGTTTGATTTTTTTGAAGATGAAATTCACGTATGGAAGAAGTTTGTGGAGGCGCATTTTTTTTCTGTTGACCGTGGAATGTGTTTTAGGGTTTAGAGATTGTAAGGGTATTATATAGTTTATTTTTAATAATTTAATATTCGATTAAATATTCAATTTTAACCAACCGATGTTTGTAATTGTCCTTTAAAATTCCTACGATCACACGATACCCAAAAATCACGAAACTGGACATGCAGCTACAGTTCGACATTACGGACCCAAAGAAACTGGTTTCGTCGAATTCTGACTTCGTTTGCTCACACAACGTATTTTTAACCATCAAAATACTGACTGTTTTTCACATTAAAAATCCGTACGGCCACACACTGACTCTAAAAATCACGAAACTTGAAATCTAACAAAAATTTTATATTTCGGATCCAACAAAATTAGTTTCGTCAAAAACGGAGGTCGTTTGCAAAACTGGTTATTTTTAAAGCTCCAAATAACTCATTTAAATATATAAATATATTTAAAAATAATTAAATTAAATATTTAAAAATGAATATTATCATATATTCACCCTAGAATACCATACAACTCCAATTGGATTTATAGCTCGATATTTCAAAATTCCCAGTTATATCGTATTCGATTTATATATAAAATCCTTTTATAATATAAATATATTTTTATAAATTTCAAAGTAATTCCATAGCGACTTTTCTAAAATTTGATTTGGACATAAATCAAAATCTACACAATGAAATCCCGATTTTTCTCTTCCACTAGAAAAATATACTTCACCAGCTCCGAACGTTTCTTGTTTCGCAGAAATCCGATTTAAAACGGACCCTGTATATTCAGTTGAAGTTCAAATCGCCAAATAGCGAACTGCCGCGCCATTTCGAGCTTGATTATAATTATATTACAATTCATACGTTCTAACTTCGTTAATTAAATATATTCGTTATCGTAATTCAATTTTAAACTGAATATATATTTGAATTTCCCAATTCACACAATATTGTGAATTCTATTATTTTCGATTATTTCAGAATTAAATATATTATTCTATTATTTTATTTAATTAAATGGAATCATTTAATTTAATTAAACGACCATTTAATTCTCTGAATCACTATTTAAATAATTAAATAAATTTATTATTACACCGTAAAAATACGAGGCATTACACTAGATTAGTCTAGCAAGCAAATAAAAGGGAAATATAAACTAAAATACAAGAGATACATTAATTTCTAACATTGATGAGATCAAACTCATTTAGATTAGAATAATTAATATAATATCATACATTAACTTGTCATATTCATATATATAATATAATCAAGTTTTAACACTATTTTTTTACAACTGAACTCGTTTTTGAATTTATGAAAATATAGAGTTACATAAGTAACTAATGATAATACATAACGAACAACACTTGCGTACACATAAGATCATGACTTCAAATTCGGGATGAGACAAGTAAATTATAATATCTGTCTTAATTAAATTATATAAGTGAACATATGTGGACAAATTACATAAGTAAAAACATAGAATTTAAATCTTGGTTTGTACACTCACATATAAGTAAATATAGTATGTATATGTAAATGGATATATGTATATATAAGACTAGTAGGAATCAATAGTTGCTTTGTATATGGCACATTGAATAAAACAAATGTATACGTGAATTATTAAAGCAAGAATGCAATAACAATCTGAAGTATAAGTAAAATAAGATGACATGAAAGAAACCATAGCCTGTACTAGTGCTGAAAATAGGGAATTAGGCATTTATTTGAAAAGGAAGCCTAGACATGAAGTGAACAGCTCACCAAGGAAATATGCAAAGTGATATCCTCTAGATTTGGGACAATATATCCTGTACACATCCCTGTAAATATCATACACAACTGAAATGGAAAGATTTGAACAATCTTGTTCCATGTGAAATTCTGAGTGTCATCCATAGCCGAATTTAAAGGAATCAAATCCATTTAATAGACTTAGTTGCTTAGAGATTACGAGTTAAATAGTTAATATATATGGTACGAGATACATATGAGTTTCTGAAGCAATAACAGGGTACATTGATATGCTTAGTAGCAAAGTAAAGATTGTAATATGGATTGTTAAATCGCACACATCACTTTCACTAAGTATGGCTGACGCAGACCTATAGATGTTTATCCAAATGCCTAGCCTAGTTTTGTGTTGAAAACTCATCTAAATATACTATGATTTAACAAGTCTCTTGCTAGAACTGATAATGGTAGAGCAATCTAAAAGTTACTAAACACATATGTTCAATCAAAACAAAAGACAACCTGTACATTAGGTAGTTATGCAATACTTTAAGACTTGTTACATCTATAAATACACTTGGGAACTCCACAAATTTACACAAGAATTCACTGAAACCAAATGAAAAAGAAAAACAGATAAGAAGCATAATATGAAGAACACAAAGATGGTGGCAAGGCAGTACAAGTATAAATAGCAATATCCCATATGTGAGTAAATAACCTTAACTTCTTTACTATCTTGTATTCATCTGTAAGTAACCCAAACTATATGTATATCCATTAGACTTACTTCAAAAACAGAAGTTGATTGAAAGGGGTTTAATTTATGTAAGATAGTTAGCTTAAAATTATATACAACTTAAGAAACATAAAAGGACACAGTAATGAATATAAGTGAGAAAACACCCCTACTGTTCTGCTTATCATAAGTGTTCTTTTCATGATTCAAGAATACGCATAAATGTATACGTCTAACTATATTATCGTCTTATGAGAATTTAATATCATGAGAATTTTTTGAAATTTGACGACATAAAACAACGGTAGTAAACACAGTCAAAATATATGGGAATAAACATCTTATATTACCCTACTGTTTATACTTAACTCTAATGGGAAAAAAACTGTATGAAAGCTAACATGTATCCAGGATAGTGAATGCAAACATTTAAGTGGTTCAAAGATGTGTAGATTATGATTTAAGGATTTAACAAAAACAAAGAATGAACAATGGTAAGACTAGTAAATTTATAATGTTAATAAACACTGTGAATCCCTCCACCGTTTAGAAGTTAACCCAAATAGATTCAAGCTATATATATGTAATGCTATGCACCTATCAGATTGATTTAAAAACTGAAGTTGTATAAGATAAATATCTGGAAATGGTTAGGTGGAAAAAACTTGAGAAAACAAATATAAAAAAAACATTAGTATTAAAACGTGACTTTTTTATTTTAATGCTTCTATTAGGATTCGAGCATGGGTATGTATGTTTATACATCTAGTTGTGCTTCCATGTCTTAGAATATCATGAAAGAATCCGAGAGTAAACACAATAAGCAATGGGAATAGTCATTGTATCTTTGACAGCAAAATATCCATTTCCAGGAAGATTTAAAAATCAATAACTTGGATTACAACACAATTAAGGAATACAACATTGAATTTGTTCAAAAATGTTTTGAGTTTAATCTAAAAAAAATGAAACAAAATTTTGAGTGGGTAATTTGTGGGGATTTGGTCGAATAGGTTGTTGGTATTATTTCGGATGGTCTGACTTTTGGAAGTGAACTATCCCACAGTGGTGGCAAAGCAAGGGTGCGGACCAGGGGAGATTGGAGAAGTAGGTTGTCGGCGAGTTTGAGGCGGATTTTGGTAGTGAACAGAGGTACAAGATGGCGGTGCGAGGCATTTCATGGAGGCGGTTGAATTTATAAAGTACTGTGAAAATTTGAGTTTTGGATATAGTGACTAAATGAAATTTTTGGCAGTAAGGATGGATTCAGAGTTGGTATTAGGGTCTGCGGGGATGATCAGAATCCCAGGGTGGCTGAGGAATGGTATGTGCACATGTACGATGTTAGTTGTGTGCAAAGGAAATAGAAGTGCATGAGGAATAGCAAGAAATAGTAAGGAAGAAGAAGTAAATTTAAAAGTAGAAAGAAATTGGCATGGGTCGATCAGTTTTGTATGTTGTTGCACCATGTTTGGGTTTAGTCTTGTGTATGGGATATTTGCGTGAAGAATGGAGGTTCATGCATCAGTACACGCATAAAGGAAGAAGGATGATACTGGACATAGTTAGGCAGAAATCTATTTGAAAAAAAAATGGCAGGAGAGAACAGTAAGAACTGAAGGATAGAAAGAGAAGAGCAGATCAGAGGAGAAATAGGATCAGGTCAAGGAGAAAAAGTAGGGAGAAAAGCAAGTTGATATGTGTTTTGAGGTGACGGAGCCAAGGATTTTCAATTGCCTGGCAAGCAACGAAGTACGTCAAGCAACAGAAAAATAAATAAATAAATCAAAACGTATGGATCCATGTTTTATTATTGACAAAGCCTTGTTTGCTTGAGTCTTCGATCGTAGCTGAAGCAAAGAAAAGGATCAAGAGAGAGGGGCTATGGTAGAAAATGGGATGATTTCGTGATAGGCCGAATTTGGCCTGTGGTATAAAAATTATAATAAAATGTTTATTTAAAATCCTAAAACAAAAATTTGAACATGATTTATATAGTAAAGAAGGAGACTGGTTAAGGAAGTGGATGGGAAATAATTTGCTACGCAGATTAGGCTTATTAAGTTATTTCTATTTAATAAAATTTAATTCATTTAAGAGGGGTTAATATATACATATATTAAAAATAATAAGAAGAAGGTACCGGGAATTTATTAAAACTGAAGAGTAGATATCATCGTGCAAACCTAAGATCAAGTCTCCAATATTTATACATACAGTCTATTGAAAACGAAATCAATGTTTAAATAAAATCAATGTAATTATTTCCAAAGAGGTGTGAATATATATTGTGAAATTAATTGTTGCCGAGATTGTATATTTCAAACTGATATTTAGTTTGGAATTAAACATAAGATCATTATTGATTGTTATGCTTGTAATAAATGATTGCTGTGAATTATCTGTTCTGCTATGAAGTGATCAATCTAGATTTGCTGAAATAAAACATGGCACGTTTTATTATATTTTAGTTGTCTGATATTAATTACTGTTCTAAATTAGAAATTTAAAAACTGGTATAAGTTAATTAATGTAAATAAACATGCTATGACAATTATATTGATTATAAAAATAATTCGTATAAACTTTTTACTTATCTACACTATCTATTACTTGAATTGGAAAGCAGAAACCAAACAATTTATATCACAACAAGTGTCCTATTTCGGAATTACATTATCTTTGCATAAATTGTCGTTCACTTTATTTCCTTTCCTCAAATCCCAATTTCTCATTTTCCATCGTCTTCCCAAATTTCATAACCGCTGATTACCGAACCCTAAACTGATTCCCCTCTTTCTCTTCTTCCTGTACCGATTATTTCTAACGTCTCTGCTTCTAATGTATAGCCATCGGTTCAATCATCCGTCGGCGTTCAGATTATTTCATTCCATCAAATCCCCTTTTTTCTCATCCGCCCTCACCTTCCAATTCATAACCGTAGACCTGCGTACCCTGAAACGACATCCCTCTATCTCTCCTTCTCCGTGTACCGTTTATTTATACCTCATCAGTCTCTGCACTCATGGTCTGTTGCTATCGGTTCAGTCATGAAATCAGCAAATTCGGGAACTACGGTTTTGTAAGGTTAGTAATTTTTTACATTTGCAATTACAGTCTAGGATTCTATACAAATTTTGATGGTATTAGTTGTACACAACATAATTTCATGATCTATTTTTATTCCTTCTGTATGCCATATTTGCGTTGTGTTGTAAATTAAAAATTGTTCATAAATTGGAAGGGGTTGCACTAAATTTAATCAGAATAAAAATTGTTCATACATTCTAATATTAAGATGCGGGGTTGCACTAAATTTAAATGCTTTAATATTTAATACTTCAATGTTATGCATACATTTGAGGATATGCAATCAGTTCCACTTACATGCATAGCATATCGTACTCGGGAAAGCCAGTGATTCACAGGTCGGACAATCAACCTGCAACGTAGGTTCAAATTAAATTTATTTACATTTTACTGATCACCTTAATTTCGTGGCCAATTAGTAGGACCTATTGTTCCTACGTCCAGTTGTTTGCATTTTCTATTAGATTAAACTGTCACTTCAACTGATTTTGATGGATTGCATTTCATTTACCTTCTATGAAGCTGGGATTCAATTTTTTGAATGATATCCATGAAAATATAACTTTGTTGAACTCGGTATCATTTCATGCAACTTCATGTCAATTCAAACTATTACGTTTTTTCTTTCATCAACTTAGTTGGTGTACTACTGTTATGTTAACTAATTAGCGTTCTACCTAATTTCAGGGATTTGTGCATGCCTTCCACCTATCGTCGAACTATGGTTCTCTGCAATCATAGTTCAATAGTTAGCAAGTGAGAGAGGAAGTTCCCCGCACATGTGCAAATTCTATCTGCTCATCTATTAATTTCCATAACTACAACATTGTTAAAACATGGTACGCCCTTTATGTTATCGTTGGCTAAAATCAGATTCCACATTCTTTTGATTTATATCGAACTTCACGTTGATAAGTAATAATTTAATATAACCGTTTGACGTGAAGTTTAAACCAATTTTTATGTTTGTATTCATTTCTGTTTGCAGGCTGTTATTCTTATTGTAAACTAAGTCAATTAATGATTTTCAGTTTGTACAACTATCTTTGTATAGGTAGCCATGTACTTACGTTCATGCCTATATCATTATTTGAATCGGTCCGGCATGGAATGTTTTTTAAGTTATAATGGTTTGATAAATCATCAACTAAACGTAGTTGAATAATTTGCAGAAGTAAATATTAAAGTTTTGTTTAATTTGTTGATCATTCAAAACTGATCGTGCATTAATCACAGGTTAGCAATTGAAATCTCGGTTTGCCAATAAAATAGATTGCAACCAGTTTTTAAAGTGCTAATTTTGTTTAACTATCTAGCATTGATGTTGTAAATTAATACATTTAACAATATCTTTTTTACTTTATTGTAGTTAATTTTATATATAAGCTGTTTGTTTGGCATTATTTGTCCGATTTCAAATTTTCTATTCAAATTCTAATTTATCCTTTTTGTATGTATAGTTTTGTGAATTATTTTTTTGCACTTATGTTGCTCTAATATTTAATTTACTGATAAAGCATTAGAACATATGCTGGTAATAGGGGAATAATATCCTTTACGATTAAAATCGCTATTTGCTTGATATGTGGTATATTTCTTCTCTTACGGTCTTATGTGTAAATCTCACTTGTATTACCTAATAATTTGACCAAAAATTTAGTTCTTTCATATATTACTGGCACTAACGTTCGTGCAATTTTACTTTAATAATTCATACTTTTCTCTGTTTAACATACAATACAATTTATTGATATGTTTTCTGTTATTGAACAATATCTTTTTGTGCATTGCACGGTTACAACCACCCAAGGCTCATGGACAACGAACCGAATTCTATTTCTTCTTCCAGTAACCATAAGTTGGCTTTATGAACCATCTCTGGTTTATGTTTTTATTATTATGCAATTTAGACTGGATCCAAAAAAAAAAAAAAAAAGAATTCAGCATTTTTAACTATTTATTGTTGTTTCGGTAAATATGCTTGCTTCTGCGTAGTCAAATCTGTACTTTGATACATTAATAATCAAACCAAATATTATTTTTGCATGCATCTTAATCTTTGGGGGGTGAGAATATTAATAGAACAATTAGTAATTTAAA
The DNA here is from genome assembly GCA_030737875.1 of Allium sativum. NCBI lineage: Eukaryota > Viridiplantae > Streptophyta > Magnoliopsida > Asparagales > Amaryllidaceae > Allium > Allium sativum. Next base: position 247,668,795 of record CM060924.1, read on the forward strand.
TCTTATATCAATATGCATACATTAGATAATGGTGGAGGAGCAACTAAATAATTTATATTACTTTATGGTTAGATCTTTCAGAATTTGGTATAATTATTTGCATTGTTTGTTTTATTTCACTGATACAACAAAGTTAAAGGTTAACTCGAGTCAAAAAATTTAATCATGCTGGGTTTTAAATATTAGGTCAGGCCCAGGTCAACTTAAAATATTTACCTAAATTTTTTATTTCTATTAATTATTTTTTTCACAATTTTAGTTGATTAATAATAATTCTATAATTTGTCTTCATATCAACCACTTATCAATTTCTTAGTTGTTTCTAAATGAAGTGTGTAATACGGCTGTTGGAATGAACCTGTACATATTTTTTTAAAGAAACACTTCCATGAATATTAGGTACCTCTACTTTTATGATTATACATTCCATTTTTCATGTTTTATGACTACTTTCCAATTCACAATATAAAATCATTCCAAACACATGTTTTAGACAGTGCTTTGTCATTTTTCTTGCAATTCCCAAGATGAAATACATTGCACTCTTTTATTACACATCCTTATAGCTGGCTTTGTAGTTAAACATCACAAAGCGGCCTTATTTTTCTTTTTCTAACGTGGCCAAGATTCATTTGGGGCGTTGAGTACCTATCTCTGTTTAGGTACACGATACTACTTGGGAGCGACGACAGTATTTTTCTCATACGTATCAAACTTAAGTTTTTCATTCTTACATAAAGATGAATTCGAGTTTATATCAGCCAAAAACAATTTACATATTTTTCTGATGAGTATTATTAAAAAAAGGATATTAAATATACGTATTACTAAGCTATGAATGAGTGAAATAAAACTGTACTTTTCAAGTTGTTTGGTAGTATCATAAAATAGTGTTGCATGTATAATTGATATCAAATATGATCCGGTTGTTTTTATCTTTTATTACATTATCATCGCATAATAGATCGGGTTCATCACTTTGAATTCATATATTTCAGTGTTTTTGATTTGGCCATTTTACAGCTTTTAAATATTGTGGTATTAAAATGCGAACTCTATTTAAATATATTACTTTACTTAAATAGAAAAGGAGAAATCAAGCTATTTGTATGCTGGCACGTGTCCTCTTTTCTAAATGCTAAAATTTCTATTGTATTCTCATTTGTTCGTAACCGCTTCTGCTGTTTAAATTTCATTCCAATTCCATCATATTTACCATGGTTTCAAATCTCGTCCGGAACCGCGAGATCCCGTCGATCTCGTTCCGGTTCCGGCAGACGACGAGACAAGAACACCGAATAATCTCGTTTCGGTTAAGCAACTGAGAAAAAAAAAACCCTAAATTCGCGAAATCAGACAAAAATTGAAAAGCAAAAGCAAAAGTAACATCTCGTGATCCAACAGTAAAAACGTTGGCTATAAATAAACGATTACAGAGAATAACTTACCACGCTTTCTTCGCTCCTCGACAATCTTCAGTGGAATCAAAAATCTCTCAGAGTCGACATTCAAACCGAGGTCGAGTTCGAAATCGAGCTGCAACCCGCAAGCTTCCAAGCCGCCTTCGTATTTCAAAATCGACTTTGAGGTGAGTAATTTAATTCCCTAATTTGTTTGCCGCCTTCGTATTTCAATTTTTTTGTTTTCCCTCTTTCTGATTTGCGTGAATCTGTAGCGGAAAGGGGAAGTTCACGTGAATGTTTTAATAGGGGGAGAATATACTGAACGCCGTGTTTTTTTTTTTTTTATGCAGTGTAAAGTGACAGTTGGACTGAATATGAGGTGTATGTTTTTTTTTTCTAAACGTACACTCACATTTAACGGTTGGACTGAATATGGACTATTAGCCGTGTTTTTTTTATGCATATGCATAGTGTAAACTGACTATAGTGTATGCTTTCATAGTGAACTTGAACACGTTGAACTGACATATAAATAGACTTGAACACGTTGAACTGAAACACGTTGAACTGACATGAACATTGCATATACAAATGGATTTGCAACAATTATCGTTAACTTTTTCATTAAAAATGTAAATGTTTGATTTTTGGACCGAAACCGAAACAAAAACCGAAACCGTCGAAACCACCGAAACCGTCCGAAACTAGTAAATTTTCAAATGACCGAAACCGAAACCGAGTTTTCGAACCATGATATTTACCCTCTTTCCTCATTTCCTCTTTCCCAATTTCAAAATCGTGGATCAATTGATCCTATTACGGGCCCTCGTTCTCTCTCTCTCTCTCTCTCTCTCTCTATATATATATATATATATATATGTGTGTGTGTGTGTGTGTGTGTGTGTGTGTGTGTGCGCGCGCGTGTGTGTGTGTGCACACACACACACCTCACCAATGTCGCCGTTCGCCGTCTCCAAGCTATTTGTTTAACCATGGATCTGACTTGCTTAGCAAATAGGGTTTTCTAAGGTCAGTAATTTGGTATTTTTTTCATTTAAATATGTGATTGTGCAACATAATTTTGCAATCTGTTGTTACCCCCCTTTTAGGTCATCTTAGTTTTTTTTTTCCCCTTTCTTCCTAACTTAGTTTTGTCCACAAATCGGAACAAGTAGCTTAAAATCTGTTCAACTAATTCGCTAATTTACGAAAAAGGAAATGAGAGTGACAAAATAAATGACACTTTCGCTTTGTAAAATGATAATTTTTTGTACATATTAGCAGTAAACGTACATTTGTCGATTTATTTACATTTTCTGCAATCTTGAAAATATTTTTTAATTGTCAAATTCAGATTATTGAAATTATGTGGTTATAAATTGACTTTTCATGGTTATGAGATAATCTTCTGCTTAAAAAGTTGCACGTAAACGTTTTTACATAAAAATACTAATGATGATCATGATAGGACCATTCCAGAAATGGTAAAACAAAATAAAATGCAATTTGATTGTAAGTTGCTGGATTTCTTCATTTTTTTGATCTCTTCCACATTGTATATCTTATCTAACAAATCGATATATTATTGGTACCGTCTTTCTTTTTGTGTATCGACTTAATGTTGGCAAGAGAACGCCCCATATCTGGAAAGGTTTCTAAATAGTGTCCCATTAATATGTTTGGGGTTTGACGTGATTGCTACTATCTTAATCATATAGAATCAAACCACCCTACAAAATTTACTTTTTCGAGATTATCATGGATTCTTTTAATTAGTTTGGCTCAAATTAAGCTATAAAATTTATTATCTTTATCACAAGGATAGAATTACTATTCTTTCACAACTGTATATCCTATTTTGTTGTAAAGCTATATTTATCTATATCATTCTTCCGTCAAACTTTTCTTTGACAAATTCGAATATAAGATTGTTTTGGAACTATTAACCAAAATGGTAATCCGACCAAAGCGGAACCGTGCATAAAATCTCATACTTGCATATGATATTCAATTTTATATTTTTGATATTAGCATCATCTATATTATTTTCTTTTCTTTTTCGTTCTACTTTAGCTTCGTTCTTATCCTTTCTAGTTTCATTTACATATCCTTTTTTCTAACTCTTTGTCCTAACACGACCTAAAGTTCTTTTCAGTTGTTGCTTCTTTTCAAATCTTTGCCAATTATTCATTTCTTGGATTATTGTCTCTCAAATTACAATTTTTTCATTATTATTATGCTTTTACTTTCAAGGAAAAGCTATAAATTTATGTGTATAATTTTCTGTGTGGTAAATAATATACTCAGCTAACTAGCATTTTCTGGAAAAGATAAATCAATAATTACCAAGTAAATTTTGCTACTGTAGTCTGACTAATTATCCATTCTTACTTACTATTTCATACCTATATTTGGCTCTATTTATAAAATTATATTTGATTCTTCATTTATTGGTAATCACATAGAGTTCTCAAACATATATTCTCATTTTGCAAGTAACAAACTGACCTAAGGTGCATCCTTGCATTGGTCGTAGTTGGATGAACTTTGGATTACACATATTTGGGTACAAGAATCGATTTGGTTAACCATGGGTGTTAAAATGCAATATTGTGATCTTACTTTTTCCATATGAAGCTTTTTCATTATTAGGTAACATTTCCTTTATATTTTTGTTTTTTCTATTTTTTTGTGAATCATTTGCTAGAGCATCATTGATTCCACCTATATTGCAATGCAGTGAATCATTTGCTGGAATCTCATGTAAATTATTTCTTTGATTTTCAGTTTCGCTTGATTCTGTAATAATGTAAAGTAAAATAACTCATTCTATCAGATTTCTTTTAGCCATAGCAAGCTTTCAAATTAACCAAAGTTAAACCAGACCTTATTTTTCATTAAAAAAAATTAACTGCATAGAAATTGTGGTCTCTATATCTGTGTGTTTATGAATATGTAGATTGTAGAAGTATTTTAGAAGGGTTTACAGAAAATTGATTTCTAACTGTTGTAGTAAATAATGTCTTACAATCTTCTACTTTCACTTCTTACTTCAAGGTATAATATTGTATCACTAATGGTTACGATTTCATGTTTTGTTATCATACAAGTATGTAATTTATTTATTTTCTTTTATATTATTGTGCACCCAAACTTAATTTATTTTATATTATGATATTTTATCGATTTTCCTACTTATTTTTTGTTACTTTTGATTCCATGGTTTATGGGTTCTTTTCTTGATTGTTATTTCTATTTGGTTTTTTCCCAATGAAATGATGTATTGTCCCGGTTGATTATCTCACACAATGAAAATCTAAGTGATGCGAATTATGCAATGGGAGTAGTCGTTGCCTGTGGTCATTCAGTATGTTGGAGGTTTATATTGTTCTTTCTATTTCATATTTATCTTTTTTTACCACAGGCATAAGTATTTTGATTTTTAATTCACTATTACTTTTTCTGCTTTTACTGATCTATCCAGTGCATATGTTTTTTTATCCACCTTTAATGTAAGTGTTTCTATTTTATAGTTTACTATTTCATTTCAATAAATGGTGCAAAGTCCAATGCTATCAAAACATACTTATTTGATGATGTTCCATGCCAATAATTATTATAAACATACATCAACCTTTGTTTACAAGTAGTACATGTAAATAGACAAAACCATATTCACATCTGACCAAGTTCCTTTGTATTCTTTGTTTGGTGGATGTTGTATTATTTTATATGGTGAAATTCGAGGTCCATATTCTTCGAACCATAAGCTATATGGGTTGCCAAAAAATTATCCGGTAGAAAAATAACACGATAGCATAAAATGATGTTAGCTGCTAAGTTATTTTGAAGGTCATAGTATAAATGATACTTTAATCAGAAAATTTCAATATAGCATTTTTCATCAAAATAAACACTGTACCATCCTTCCTTTACCCCCAAGGTTAGAAATCCGACTTAAGATTTAATAAGATAAATCGTGTACTTGTGTCTTGGGCAGTAAACTTTTTACTATGCTTATGCTCTTTCGCTTACTAGGTTATCGAGTCATCTCACCTGGCGTGTTTTTTGCCGGTTGCACTTATAATGATACATCTGTTTAACTTTTGGTGCATGAAAAATAATTGTTTTATGAATTTGCATATCATATAATATATAGGTTCCATTTAGCATTTGGATGTTGGTTCTTGATCAATTCTTATATGTAACTTTTACTGTTATTACAAATTAGGATCAGGTCTATACTGACAATTTGGTTCATATTATTTGTAGGAATCAGTTACATCATAACCAGCTTGCATGCAATAGTCCATCAATAGTCCAGAAAGCCTCTTTGTCCACTCCATAAGTCGTTGGCAAAGGCAAAGTTGAGCAGTTGATCTGCACAATGCTAAAAGGGTTTTTAGAGTAGATTAATAACAATAGCATATATTTGTAGATATACAATTTTGTATCCATATTAGAGAAGTAAAGGATACAATATGTGGACAGTAAATTTGTATCAGTGTTAGAATGAGAAGTGAAACAACGTACAAAGTTTTACTCATTGCGTTATTTTACTGAATGTTTATGTAACCCTTTTTTTTTTTTGTCATTCCAGGATTGCATCTTTGTCTTTCATATCTATAATTTTATTTAAAATTTCATGGTGTCTTATCAAATCTGTGTATATATTTTGTCAAAGTGTGTATATGCATCCTCTTCATTTACTTCAAGTCTAAGTTTCATGATATGAACCGGAACTTTGCAATAACTATTGTTTCTCTCCTTTGGTACGTCGTACCAGTGAACATAACAGAACAGTGCTGCAGCCCCTGAAAATTTAGGGTACAAAATATTCAAATCTCAGATAGACGGGGCAAATTAACAGGTAGCTCTGGATTCACTGGATCTGATTAATTTGCATTAATTCGTACCAATATTTCTGGGCCTAATATCTCATTTATATACATACATTTACCTTTTTTTTTTTTTTTTTGGTAAAGGATTTAGGGTAAAGTGGTAAACCAACAACTAGCTAGCGAATCCCAGTTTATTCGTATTTGTGAACAGTTCATGTTAGTTAGGAAACCACTTTCCCATAGCCATTCATCCAAATCTTATTGGTTACGTAACTTAACATGTAATTTTAAGAACCAACCAACTTGCTCTACGCATTCAGTTCTTCAGTCATATTTTTGCAAAACCCGTCTTTACTATGGTACGTACATGTATGGTTAATGAGTAAAAGTATAACACAGAATATACAGAATAATTTTTAAGTATTATATTTTAACTATAAAGTTAAAGTATGGGTTTATCGGGTCGAATACCTTGCTTCCCCGTGTATTCTCTTTTCTTTTCTGTTTGGGCTTGGCCCATCATTCTGAACAGGCTATTATATAAAGCCTAATGTTATGTACAGAATATCATTACATTTTCTTGTATCCAAAGACAAATTACTTGGTTTGTGCAATAACAAAACTTTGTTTCTCTTCCAAAAATCTAACTTGGTATCGAAGCAATTTCATGTGCTTAACAGCATCAATTGCTTGATCCTGAACGATTGTTTCAAGGAATTATTGTCGATCAGCAATATATCATCATTTGGACCCTCTCATTCAAGGTTTTAACCTCTTCATTTGAGAGTTGTTGGCATCAATCAAGGAACTGTGCCTCGCCTAAAGTTCTTTAGACTGCAACAGTTCTTTCATTGATACTTTGTGGTAATTTTGTGAAAATTACCTGATTCATTCAAGAAACCGATCAAGAAATCAAAGAAACTGGTCTAGTTGTTTTAAGAGCCATCCAGCAAGACTTGTCAGTTTAACAATTCATCAAGATTGTTCATCATTCAAGTCTTAAAGGTATCTACTTAAATCAAAACAGAGAAGTTCCTTTAAATTCTCAATTCAAGGCTTCAGAAATCAGAGTATTTTTACCTTTCTTGTTGGTTTGCGGCTATATTTTCTATCATGGCTGGACCTGGTGATGAAACCAGTGTCAATGTATCCAGTGCAAGAACATCAACTTCTCAGAATCTACCTCCTACTGATCCCGTTCAAGATTTGATGAAAGCAGTCATCAAACCACAAAGTCAGCTGATTTCAATCCAACTTGATGACTCTAACTATCTGTTATGGAAATTGCAGATAGAAACAGCAATTAGAGGATATGGTCTTGATGATTACATATATGGAACAAAAATCATTCCTCCAAAATTTGTTAGAGATAATGAAGATAAACTTGTTCAAAATCCAGAATTTCAATCTTACCAGAGACAAGATAGTCTCATTTGTGCATGGATGATGTCATCCATTGGTGCAAGCATTTTACCTCAATTAATTGGTGTTAGAACTGCTAATGAAGTATGGTCTACAATTGAGAGGAATTTTTCTGCACAGTCCTCTGCAAGAATTATGCATCACAGAAGACTGCTTCACAGTATTAAAAAAGGTGATTCAACAATGAATGAGTATTTGCTAAAGGTAAAAAACATTTGTGATCAATTAAGTTCAGCAGGTCAAAAAATTCCTGAATCTGAACAAGTTTTATCAATTGTGAGTGGATTGGATGATGACTATGAAGCAGTCACTGCAATTATCTTGTCTATGGATCCTACACCAAGTCTACAATATGTGTATTCAACCTTATTAGCTCATGAAGGCAGAATTGATCATAAAAGAAATATGATTTCAGACATGTCTGTTAATTACACAACCTATGGAAGGGGTAAAAATCAAAGCAATGCTTCAAAAAATCAGAATCAGCCTAATTTTCAGAGAGGTGGTCAGTCAAATCGTGGCAGAGGCAGAGGTAGAAATAACAACAACAAACCTAGATGCCAAATTTGTGAAAAATTTGGTCACACTGCCAATAAATGCTATTTTAGGTATAATTCCAGTGTGAATCCAGGGCAGTCAAGCAATAGTTCTAGTGTAAACTTGGTGAATGTGCAGAAGGACAACAACAAAAACCAATCTGAAAATTCAAATACAGATTCTATTTCTACTGATGATGCTACAGATGATTGTTGGTACCCGGATTCAGGAGCTACAAATCATATTACCAACAACTTGAACAATCTCAATTTGGGGAACAAAGAATACAAATTTGGTGTGCAAGCTCAATAAAGCAATTTATGGGTTAAAGCAGGCACCTAGAGTGTGGTTTGACAAGCTGAAATCTACACTTGTCAACTATGGATACACATCTACCAAATCTGACAACTCTATTTTTACAAAATTTTCTGAAACTGATACAACATATATACTAATTTATGTTGATGACTTTATTATTACAGGAAGCAATAAATCTGAGATTGACAATGTCACTAAAAGATTGAATACAGAATTTTCTATCAAAGACCTTGGTGACTTAAGCTACTTCCTAGGTGTTGAAGTCAAAAGATCAGGTTCAGAAATCCATCTTAATCAAAGAAAGTATATTACTGAAATCCTTCAAAGAGCTAAAATGGACAAGGCAAATCCCCTACCAACTCCTATGATCACTAACAGTCAACTTTCTAAAAACAAAGGAGAGGCATTTTCAGATGCAAGGTTCTATAGAAGTATAATTGGTGCATTACAATATGCTACCATTACAAGGCCTGATATTGCTTATTGTGTAAATAAAGCAAGTCAATTCATGCAAAATCCTTTAGATACTCATTGGGTTGCAGTTAAGAGAATTCTTAGATATCTGAAAGGAACACTGGATCATGGACTAGTTTTTAAAGCTAGCAATACTCTAAATATAAATGCATATGCAGATGCAGACTGGGGAGCAGACATTGATGACAGAAAATCGACTTCTGGTTATTGCATCTTTTTAGGAAAAAATCCAGTTTCATGGAGTGCTAGAAAGCAGAGTACTGTTTCTAGATCTAGTACAGAAGCTGAGTTCAGATGTGTTGCTAGTGCAGCAGCAGAAGTATTGTGGATCGAATCCTTATTGAGTGAACTTAAGGTTAAAACAGAAAAAAAATCTGTAATATGGTGTGATAATGTGAGTGCTATTTCATTAGCTTCTAATCCAGTTCTTCATTCAAAGACAAAGCATATAGAGATCGATTTATATTTTATCAGAGAGCAAGTGTTACAAGGAAAGTTAAGAGTTGGATATATACCGTCACAGCATCAAAAAGCTGATGTACTTACTAAACCTCTTTCCAAGCTCAATTTCACGAGACTGAAGGAAGAACTATGCGTAGACGCTGCAGATTTGAGCAAGAGATCAACAAGGATGGTTTATATTCCAGATTGAGGTTGTTTCACCTAAAGCGATATCAGAATTGAAGATGTAATCTGTTCAAAATCATAAAAATTCCTTTATCAATTCCTGATATTCAAAGACCTAGTTAACAGATAAAGTTTTGAGTTTTACCTGATGTGCTGAGAGAGACGATGAAGAAAATTAGCTGATAATCTTCGCTCTCGAGTAATTTGAAGCCATCGCTGTTCGTTTTCTCTGAGCCGCCGCCATTTTCTTATGTTTGGAAACCTAATTGGTATAATAACCGATTAGGGTTTCAGGGGGGGAGTTAAAGTATGGGCTTATCGGGTCGAATACCTTGCTTCCCCGTGTATTCTCTTTTCTTTTCTGTTTGGGCTTGGCCCATCATTCTGAACAGGCTATTATATAAAGCCTAATGTTATGTACAGAATATCATTACATTTTCTTGTATCCAAAGACAAATTACTTGGTTTGTGCAATAACAAAACTTTGTTTCTCTTCCAAAAATCTAACTTATAATAACTAATCATCATTACTACAACAGATGACTAATACGATATATATAAAAAAAAAAAAAAATTCCAGAATAAACAGAATAACAAGAAATTGAGTAGGCCAATCATATGCACACAATTATACCGTACCATTCGTGAGACCAAATTTGATAAGTAGAATGAGATCCCCATTAATGTCTGTAATCACTATGTATCATACCATACAAAAAATACAAAGACATGACATTTAATTCTACCGAAACTCATACAATCCCATAATTTCTATTATATCCGGTGTAAGTAATTAAAAACGCAACCACAAACCCGAATAAATAATTATACACCTTAAACAATCTTTCTAACTAAACTGCCCGTATGTGTAGCACGCGCCACACACTTGTTTAAATTGGATAGTAGAAAACACCGACTATCAAATAATATTCCTTACGTGTTAGTTCGAAGAGACCGGGATGAGAACTGGATCCAAAACCACTTCGAATTAACTTTACATCAACTAACTTGCAGAGACGATTATACGATTTAAAGAATTTGAAGGCCATAGATCTTCGTGAACGAAACAATTACTTGTTTAAATGCTCTGGTGGCCGCCAGTGTTATTATAACCTGTAATTCTTTTATAATTGAAATCTTCGGATTTGCAAGGACTATTTGCTACTGATTCATGAGGTGATTCCTATATTGGATGTTGTAGGAGAGTGCCTTCAGCTCATCCTGTTCCTGGATGACTTGTATGGACAAATGTCTGACACAGTATTTTCTAAAACCACGTACGTTGATTTTTACAAATATACCAAGTTGATAGCAAAGAAAGGCACTTCTTTTACATCCAGAGTATATTTGTGGACGTCAATTAGTGATTTGACAGATCTGACAATGTGGCATTCAAAGAAAATGTTGGCCAGATGTTCTAATGGTAATTTCTAACCTCAAGTCTCATCAACCGGGAAATGACAAAAATCGGGCAGGCAACATGGCTATGTGGGTCTCTCTCGATAGGGTGTATAATCACCTATCTAGAGAAATTTCATTTTCTTCTTTATTTTTTTCGATGTTGTCCCTTTTGGGAAACGGCTGCCATACACAACCGTTGGTGATATACATTCGATACACTCAAGCGAAATGAGTGGTCAGTCATGCGAGGGCCGGGGTGTAAGACGTTCTTGTTGAACCTAGTGTATTCCCCTCTAGAGATACACTATCGGCAGGTGGTTCCATACCTTATCATAGTCGGAATCCAATCTCCAATAAGCTCCCGGGGTCTTGATTGTATACCATATATGTGGAGCGTGGGATGCAAGCGTTCCGCTAGATTGTTATTTATTTGTATTTAGACACTATGATAATATCAGAATAGTTTTATTATCAAAAATGTTTGGGTTATCGTAAGGTAAAAACCATCTATATTTGTGTGTGGATCGATCTTACCATTTTCATTTATTTCAAAAGGATTTTTGAACGTTAAATCAATATAATTTAAAATCGTTTACTCACGCCAGTCCTATGACTGATCCAGAATTTATTTTTCTGTGTTTTCCCTAAACTCTTTGGTCCCCAAATTTGTACGGATTTTCAAGTAGTGTAGGATTTTACAAATATCTTGAAGGAGCTTGGAGCAGGAGGCTTCAATATTAGATATATAGAGTTTATTTCTACTGTATTGTATGTGAATTGTACTCTGATGATATATGTAAGAAAATGCCAGTTGTACTTTTCGTATTGTTATATAATATATTCAGTTCCGCTGTGAGATTCGCAATACTCTGATTCTGTGGTATTTTTTTCTTCTTTTTTTTCTATTCTAACTTTCTTTCTTTCTATTTCTCATCCTCTAATTTCTTTCTATTAACGAACTGTTAATTTCTGATGCTTGATTAGTCGATATGTGATACATTATATGTATTTGTGTCGATGACCAAGATCGGAACCTTTCGGGTCGTTATAGTTGGTATTAGAGTTGTTTGCTAGCTGTGAGCTAGGTACGCATGATAGGGGGTTCTCGCTCGGCTGTTTGGTGGCAAGCATGAGACTCTTACCCTACATGTCCCTCGAAAGTAGCGGAGGGTTGGTCGAGTCGTGAGGCTGGCCATAAAAGCAGTTCTGTGGTATCTCTGTAGTGCCACGCTGGGAGGTTAGCGCAGTAGTTGATGGTTGCAAAGCCTAGACCCGTTACAGTTGGTATCAGGGCAATGGTTTAGTAATAACCTTGGCTCTGTGGCATATCTCGATAGAGATGGGGTTAGAAATAACCTAGATTGAGTTTGAGTGTGTGTGTGTATATATATATATATATATATATATATATATGAGTGCATATTTGTTAATTGGTATAATAACTATTCTATATTATGTTGATTAGTTTATCAAATGATTTATGAATTCTGGTCGATATGGTAATCGAAACTGGATCGATAAGTGTTTCTAAACTCTTGAATAGAGTAATTCGACACAGTATTATTTTAAAAGTTGGGAAAATGAGATAATTTTAATCAAAATTATTTTTTAAGAATAATAATTTTCTGAAATTATTATTATTGTCTTTGTTGGTTGTTATTATAATTTGGTATCAGATTATAAAAATTAAAATGGCTATATGATGAACCAAATTAAATCCGTATAGATGATGAGATATACAGTAAAGGCAAATTGGAAAGTGTTTGAGGAAAACATAATGTTTTGGATAAATTCAAAGGTTTTGAATTTAAAATGGAATTGAGATAAGAAACTTCTAACCGTTTTGAAATTAAACCAGGAGTTAGGAATTGGAAAATTCAACTGAAACTGGATTGACGTTTGAAAATAGAATTTGAAGCAGATAATTAAGTTTGAACGAGTTTGGTTCAAATTAATGAAGTAAGTAAGTTTTGGGGATTTTCCCAAATATAATCCGGAGTCAAGAAGTGAGAACCTAACTGGAGATTGGTTGAGATAAATAGTTTTCCGAGTATTGATCTAACATTGATTTCGGTCTTCGGGTTAATACTTAGAGGATTATTTTCTTACCAATTTATTGTCAGGGACTGATGAATGTGGGAAAACAGAAATGCGTGCATATGAAATGGGAATGTTCTCCAATGCCAGTAACTGTTATTCCTAGCCATTAAAATGAATGTGGTTGAGATAAGTCTATGATTTTGAATATAACAAGAATCTACTCGTACTATTCAATTTCGGGGACGAATTTTTTTTTAAGGGTGGTAGATTATAACAACCCAGTTTTTGGACTTGTTTTATAATCTTTAATGTGTGGATTATACTGATAATGTAATTTAAGTAAATAAATTAAGATTTATATAATTGGTAATGTTTTAGATAAATATATTTGTTGACGGTTTAAAATTTCCTTAACCAATATACATATGTGTATATAATAAAAATTAATGTTTTATCAATTTGTTTATGTTTTTGCTTGCTTTTAAAACTCATATGAAATAGATTAGTCTAACAAGAAAATAAAAGGGAAATATAAACTAAAATACAAGAGATACATTAATGTATAATATTGATGAGATCAAACTCATTTAGATTGGAATAATTATTTTAATATGATACATTAACTTGTCATATTCATATATATAATATAATCAAGTTTTAACATTATTTGTTTACAATTGAACTCACTTTTGAATTTATGAAAATATGGAGTTATATAAGTAACTAATGAGAATATACATAAAGAACAACACTTGCTTACACATAAGATCATGACTTCAAATTTGAGATGAGATGAGACTAGTAAATTATAATATTTGTCTTAATTAAATTATATAAGCGAACATATGTGGACAAATTACATAAGTAAAAACATAGAATTTAAATCTTGGTTTATACACTCACATATAAGTAAATATAGTATGTATATGTAAATGGATATATATACATATATATATATATGTATGTGTGTGTATATATATATAAGACTAGTAGAAATCTATAGTTGCTTTGTATACGACACATTGAATAAAACAAATGTATACGTGCACTATTAAAGCAAGAATGCAATAACAATCTGAAGTATAAGTAAAATAGGGTGACATGAAAGAAAGCATAGCTTGTACTAGTGTTGAAAATAGGGAACTAGGCATTTATTTGAAAAGGAAGCTTAGACATGAAGTGAACAACTCACTAAGGAAATATGCAAAGTGGTATCCTCTAGACTTGAGACAATATATCCTGTACACATCCCTGTAAATATCATACACTGCTGAAATGGAAAGATTTGAACAATCTTGTTCCATGTGAAATTCAGAGTGTCATCCATAGCCAAATTTAAAGGAATCAAATCCATTTAATAGACTTAGTTGCTTAGAGATTAAGGGTTAAATAGTTAATATATATGGTACGAGATACATATGAGTTTCTGAAGCAATAACAAGGTACATTGATTTGCTTAGTAGCAAAGTAAAGATTGTAATATGGACTGTTAAATCGCACACATCACTTTCACTAAGTATGGCTGCCGCAGACCTATAGATGTTTACCCAAATGCCTAGCCTAGTTTTGTGTTGAAAACTCATCTAAATATACTATGATTTAACAAGTCTCTTGCTAGAACTGATAATGGTAGAGCAATCTAAATGTTACTAAACACATATATTCAATCAAAACAGAAGACAACCTGTAAATTAGGTAGCTATGCAATACTTTAAGACTTGTTACATCTATAAATACACTTGGGAACTCCACAAATTTACACAAGAATTCACTGAAACCAAATGAAAAAGAAAAACTGATGAGAAGCACAATATGAAGAACACACAGATGGTGGCAAGGCAATACAAGTATAAATAGCAGTATCCCATATGTGAGTAAATAACCTTAACTTCTTTACTATTTTGTATTCATCTGCAAGTAATCCAAACTATATGTATATCCATTAGACTTACTTCCAGTTGATTGAAAGGGGTTTAATTTGTGTAAGATAGTTAGCTTAAAGTTATATACAACTTAAGAAACATAAAAGGACACAGTAATGAATATAAGTGAGAAAACACCTGTAACGAACAAGAATTTTCGGCCCCGAAAATCGAAATAAATACTTTTACCGTAACTCATGCCGACCTTTCAAACACCGAAAACACTGGACGTTATTAGAAATAATTTAGAGGGTGAGATAAGAAAGAAAGAAATATTAGAATAGAAGAAGAAGAAGAAGAACCAACACAACACAGGATCAGAGTCTCACATCGCAACAGAACAAAATATAATACAAAAAGAAATCTTTACTGAGAGCTTTTAAAAATACTTACAATATCAGAGTACATCATACAATGGGACAGTTATAATAACCTGTTCCCATACAAAACACACAGCGGAATAGTAGCTACATAATATCATACGTCTGAACACCTCTAGCTCGTCTCTTCACAGCCTTCGCTAACCTGAACCTGTACACCCCGGGCTAACCCGAGCATTTACAAAATACCGGGTCAGTCTGGTGAACCAGAGTGAGAAAACTCGCACAGTATTAAGGGTATCACACAACTTGATTTTTAAGTCAAAATCTTTTTAAAAGAAAAGGATAATCATATGACCAAATCCACACATAAACAGGAACGGTTTTTACCTTACGATAACCTAAACCATTTTTGAAAATCAATATCTTTTCTGATATTATAATAATGTCTAAATACAAGTAAATAGCAATCTAGTGGAACACTTGCATCTCATGCTCCACATATATAGTATAAAATCAAATCCGCGGGCGCTTATTGGAGATTGGATTCCGACCTTGACAAGGTATGGGACCACCTGCCGATAGTGTATCTCTAGAGGCGAATACACTGGGTTCAACAAGAACGTCTTGCAACCCGGCCCACACATGACCGACCACTCATTTCGCTTGAGTGTATCAAATGTATATCACCAACGGTTGGGCTCAAACCACCGTTTCCCGAATAGGGACAACATTGAAATAGATTAAAGAAACAAAAGGAATTTCTCTAGACAGGTGATTATACGCCCTAATGGGAGCGACCCACATAGTCATACCGTCTGCCCGATTTTTGTCATCTCCCCGTTTGTGAGGCTTGAGGTTTGAATTTCGTTTTGGAATATTTGGTCACCATTCACTTTGAATGCCACATCGTCAGATCCGCCAGATATTACTAATTGACGTCCACAAAAATACTCTAGTTGGGAGCTAACCAACTATGGTACGTTTGAAAAAAATCAACGTACTTGATCCTTTGGAAATACTCTGTCAGACACTGGTCCATGCAAGTCATCCAGGAACAGGATGAACTGAAGGCATTCTCCTACTACATCTCTTATAGGAATCACCCCATGGATTAGTAGCGAGAAGTCCTTGCAACCCATGGATTACAACGACGACAGAATCACAGTGTATCTCGAGCCGCTAAGCCAGAGATTATAAGTAATCCTTTTGCTTATGAAGATCCACTGTCTTCAATGCTCCATCTCAACCGTCTTCTGATATCTTCACGTAATTGTTGGTCGGAATGGTTTTCGAACCTAAGTTCGATCCCGGTCTTTCCTTACCAACAATCGTATGGGTTAGATTTGATAGTCGGTGATTTAACTATCAAAATAAACAGTGTTTCAATCATGACAATGTAATGAGTTTACTGGTTCAGTATTCAACACCACTTGGCCTTTTTATCTTAAAACGAATGTAAATTCAAACTCTTAAATATTTTAATATTATAAATATAGCTTTACTCTATAAACAGATTCATTTTTAACACTAAGGAAAAATCTTATATCATATTTTCACTTTCAAACACTAGTCACGTTACTATTATAATGGAAACCCATTTTAACTTATTACTCATCAAACGATGTTACAAAATCTCCTTTTATTTCATTACTTGAAACAATACCAATGCTTATTCTAACAGAATAAAACCCATCCTTTACATTTCCTTCTAATTCGAAAATATCGTTATATTTTCGGCAACTCCTTTCATTTCCCTTTTACTTTGAAATCCTCAAACCTTCATCACAAATGTCGCGTTATTATTTCTCTAATGAAATGACAACTCTACTAATCTCTTTTACCATTACAACTTATACTATTCTCAGATAATTCTGAAGTCGTTCAAGTTGGGGTATTTTAATTACCTCTCAGACCTGATCAACAACGTTCATATCTTAAGATTGACACAGGTCGTAATTCAAACCCGATTCTTCATTCCAATATCAAATTCAAATACCATTAAACTATTTTATACAAAATACAATTTCATACGACCTTCTTACTCTTTGAAAATCCCTTTCTCGAATATAACATTTTCCTTAATTTAATAATTAAGTAATTCCTTATAACACACCACTTATTACTCTTTTACCTCTTTTTAAACAATTTTATTTTCAATTCATATTTGTCTACAAAATCCGATGATCATTTCTTCTACCAATCTCACTTCCACTAATTTTTCCCCCAAACTCATTCATCCATTCCTATTTTGGAAATTTTATTATAATTTCCCCTTCTTACCTAATCTCGTTATTAGGTAACATTAGTTAAAACTAACAATATAACACTTCAAATCTCTTTTATATAACTCTGGTTAAAATTCCCTTTTCTTAATTCAAATAATTAAGGAACATTTCATTCAGGCTATAATAGTCGCTTAAAAATTCCTTTTATAACTTTGTTATAAAAACTCAGGTTTAAGTTAAACTTGTTCACAAACTCCTTTCACCTTTCCATCTGGATTTCATTTCCCATTTGAGTACTTTTTAATTGGATTTCAATTAAAAAGTATTTCTCTAAATTATTACCAAGTAAATAAATAATTTACCTCGATAGTTAACTATTACCGTAGTTAATTCCTTTATTTACTAAAATAAATATTAATTCCCATTTTAAAGATCTTATTAAAATAATATTCTCTAAATCCTTTTACTCGATTAATTCAAATCAATTTAATAATCAATTTTGAATAAAACATTTGACTTAGTCACTCAACGCGATTATCTCGTTAACCGATTTCTACTCGTTTTCACTTTAAATTAATTAATAACATAATTAATTTAAATAATCCCATTAAATTTTCTTAAAAATCATAACCCAACTTACCAGTTAGATTAATTTCTATTCACAAATTTATAATTTCGATTAACATCAGAAATTACTTTATAAAATCAATTGATAATCATCACAGTCTTAAATAAAATATTTATTTAATTCCCTTTTATAACTTTTATTTAAAATAATATATATTTCAGAATCTATTTCCATTATAAATTTTATAACTACAATTCTATCAGTTCACCTGACGGTAAATAAAACAATTTACTTTTAGGCCATTTACTGCCGATTACTCAACCAATACCGCCCATTGGTTAAAACCAAACACAGGTTGAATTTCCAATCAATGATCAATACTCAAATCAATTACCCAAACATAATAGTTCATATGATAATATAAAAATAAATAATATATTTTTAGCAATCCGGTTGGATCCCTCCAACCTGTTCTTCCCTATATACAAATAGTTATCTCAAATTGTTGAGTCAAGGAATTCAAGATGTTTTGATCAATGACAAGGAGAAATTCAAGATCAACAAAAAGAAGAGATTCGATGGTATTCAATGTTAGAGGTTGATTATTTAGTGTTTAGTTGAGTTATATTTGTTAAAATCTATCCTCAAATAATCATACACCTCAATGTTTTTTGAATATATATGTGAATATATGTATGCACATTCATTGTGCATACTGCCTGAAACCGGTCGACCGGTTTCATTCTGGACGGTCGACCGTTTCTGAGCAGAATGCACAATGAACGTGCACACATGTATATAACGTATATATATTCAAATACTAGTCTACTGGTCATTTTTTACCAGTCCACTGGTCTACGAACTGAAGCCATCTTTTCGAATAGACACCCTGTTTCATCAATGGTTATGATCCTTTCTTTTCACCAAAATTCATCTCTATTCATTGCTTCTCTTCACCAATGATTACATCTCTCCATCCTCTATAAAAGCAACATGAAATCATCATTTTAATTACAACAATTCTTTCTATTCTTGCTATCTAAGTACTGGTTTCATTCTTACTCTTTAAAAGCATTCAAAAGCTCGCTATTCTCATATATTGTTATTTGAATCCTTGAATCTATATATTATTCTTTAGATTCAAACAACGATATCATCTTCCAAATCTTCATAATATCAAAATCATATTTGAGGATAAGATTATAGGAAGGTTGTACAAGAATTGACAAATTCGTGTTATTAAGAACACACATTGTCAAACTACAAGTTTATATCTTGTTTGAAGTCCTCGGTGTTGTAAGAGGCGGGTTGTGAAGTCCTCGTGTTGATAGAGGCGTGAAATCCCATTCGGCTGCTCGGGTGTTGTGAACCTATTTTCCTCAGGGTTAAGTGAGGATAGTGTTTAGTGAAATTCCAGATAGGAGATCTGGGACTGGACGTAGGACGGTGCTCCGAACCAGTATAAAAATCCCTGGTGTGATTTTTCTATTACTACATTTACTTATCTGTGATATTGCTACTGTGAGATATTTCTTAGTATATATCATATATTCCGCATATCCATATTACTGATCCTACCTAAATTCATCTATCGACACTTTTATTTGGTATTAGAGCAAGGTCATCTCATAACATAACACAGTTATTTGATATATTCTCGTAATATGGCAAATAACGCAAGCACTAGTAACACCACTTACACAGAAGGTCAGTCAACACAAAGACCTCCTTTCTTTAATGGCCTAAACTATAGCTATTGGGCAACACATATGGCTTTTTATATGCAATCAACAAGTTATGATGCTTGGAATGCTACACAGAAAGAAATAGTCAATCCAACAACTGAGTATGCAGAATGGAAAGCTGCTGAGAAAACCGCAGCTGATGTAAATGCAAAAGCAATAAATATGTTGTTTTGTGCATTAGATCAAAACGAATATAACCGTGTTTGTATCTGTACCTCTGCATATCAAATTTGGCAAATGCTAAAAACCACTCATGAAGGTACTAACAAGGTTAAACAAGCAAAAATAGCTTTGTTGAAAAGTCAATTTCAAAATTTCAAAATGAAGCCGAATGAAACAATCAATGAGATGTATTCAAGGTTTCAAACCATTCATCATGCTCTTATCGGTTTAGGACAAAAATATTCTGATTTTGATGTAGTTTCAACAGTCCTACATCCACTAACTAATGAATGGGAAGGAAAAGTATTAGCAATAGAAGAAGCTAATGATCTTTCCACCATGAAGCCAGATGAATTGATAGGAAATCTTATGTCCTATGAAGCTAACTTGCAGGCTCGAAAAGAACAAAAAGAAGAAAAGAAAAATGTAGCTTTTCATGCTGAGAAAGATGAAGACGTCTCAGATTCCGAAGATGAGGATCTAGCATTCATTGCAAAAGGATTCAAAAAAATTTTAAAGCAACGAAAAGCTAGTCGATACAACAGAAAGAAGTTCGGATCAAATAAGCCATCATCATCAAATGTAGAATGCTTTAACTGTCATAAGAAGGGACACATGCAAAAGGATTGTCCATAACAAAAGAAGAAGACAGAAAATGACAAGTTCAAACACAAAAAGGACAAGTCAAAGAAACGAGCATTCTCAGTGACATGAGATGATTAAGACTCATCTTCATCTGATAGTGAAAGTGACTTAGACAATGAACAAGCTAATGTATGTTTTATGGCTAAAGAAGATGAGGTACAAATTCCGACTTTTGAAGGAGTTCTAGATATAAATGCTGAGTTAATGTATAAATTTAAAGATGTAAAATGACAATGCAAGCAAGCTCAAGCTGATTTAAGTAGAGAAGAATTTGAACAAGATATGTTAAAAGACGAGAAGAAAATATTAGAGGAGGAACTTGAAAAAGCTCAAGAATCATCATCTAATATTGATTCTCAACTATCTCTTTTGAGTCAAGAAATTGAAACTCAAAAAGAGAAAAATGATGCTCTAACTACCGAAAATCATGAGCTTAAGGCAAAAGTCAAGATGTTAGACCTTGAAAATGTAGTTTACAAACAAAGTTAGACGACATTACTCAAAATGTTTCTAACTTTAACAAAGGTCGAGAAAATTTGACAAAAATTATTGAAAGTTCACAAACTGCTACAAATAAACAAGGTTTGGTATATAAGAAACAAGTTATCAAGAAACATCTTGGTAAAAGAAAAAGGAAAAATAAGGAAGTACGAGAAACTAAAGCTAAGAAAAATCTTAGTTTATTATATTCCAAACCAAAACCGATTGTGAAATTTCAAAAGAAGAATGTCAAATATATAAAAATGTGGGTTCCTAAAACAAATAACAATTTGATTAGGAACAAGTACATTCAAAATTTTTTGAGTTCTGTGCATCATAATCCAAATTATGTATATAAAGGGGATACCGGACCCATATGGGTTTGGACTCCTAAGACCTAACTCTTATGACCCTATAAAAAGGTGGGTACCATGGACTTAATTTTATTTTTTGCAGGTCCCACTTAAGAAAAGAGGAAAGTGGGTACTAGACAGTGGTTGCTCGAAGCATATGACTGGAGACAAGAGCTTATTAACAAATATCACTTATTCGGATGGTGGCTCAGTCACTTTTGGAGATAATTCAAAAGGCTATATCATCGGCAAAGGCGATGTGAGCAATTACGATACATCAAACTTACCTCTTATTACTAATGTCATGCTAGTTAGGAATTTAAAACATAATTTACTAAGTATCAGTCAATTGTGCGACAAAGGTTTTATCATTTCTTTTTCGGACAATAAATGTAGTATTTTAGATAAAGATCAAAATATAGCTTTTGAAGGATATAGAGACAGAAACATCTATATTCTAAATATGAATACCAATCATAATTCAGATATGTGTCTTATAGCAAATGATAATGATCCATGGCTATGGCACAAATGTTTCTATCACATAAACTTCAGAACTATTGACAAGCTAGCCAAGAATGATCTAGTTAAAGGACTACCCAAAGTAAGCTTTAAGGTTGATAATCTTTGTGATGCATGTCAATTAGGAAAATTGACCAAATCGTCTATTAAATCCAAGAAAGTCATATCAATGTTACAACCATTGGAGCTATTACATATGGATTTATTTGGACCAACACAGGTTCAGTCAATAAATCATAATCGATATGTGTTTGTAATTGTTGACGATTACTCTCGATATACATGGGTAATTTTGTTGAAAAACAAAAGTGACACTTTCAAACATTTCAAATCCTTCATCAAAAGAATTCAAAAATCAAAAGGGCTTAAAGTTAAAAACATAAGAAGTGATCATGGCGGAGAGTTCGAAAATAATGATTTGGAACATTTTTGCACAAAGAAAGGTATAAATCATAATTTTGTTTCCTAGAACTCCACAACAAAACGAAGTTGTAGAACGGAAAAATCGGACTTTACAAGAATGTGCAAGAACATTATTAAATGGATCCACTCTACCAAAACATTTTTGGGCAGAAGCTGTTGCAACTGCGTGTTATGTTTTGAATCATGTATCTATTCGACCTCTGACCAAAAATACATCCTTTGAGCTATTTAATCAAAGAAAACCAAATATCTCATATTTCAAAGTTTTCGGTTCTAAATGCTTTATTTTAAATACAAAAGATCATCTTGGAAAATTTGATTCCAAAACCGATGAAGGTATATTTGTCGGATACTCGGAACGAAGCAAGGCCTATCGTATATTTAACAAGAGAACTAAAACTATTGAAGAATCACTTCATGTTTCTTTTGATGAATTCTTTAAATCATCTCATATCGTATCAGATGATGAAGAAACCATAGTCACTGATAATCCTGTCATCACAAATAACGACTCTGACTCAGAAATTGTTGACGATATCCCTCAACCTGCTGTGATACCTTCTCCACCGAGATTTAGATCTCCTCCGAGAATTCTAAGAGATCATCCAGTTCAAAATGTTATTGGAGAAGTAACATCACAAATTAGAACAAGAAGTCAACTAAATCAAATGGGTCATGTCGCATTCCTTTCAAATATTGAACCTAAGAATCCGAAAGAAGCTGCTACTGATGATTACCGGATCATTGCCATGCAAGAAGAACTAAATCAGTTCGAGCGCAATGATGTCTGGGAACTTGTTCAAAGACCGACTGATCAGTCAGTCATTGGTACAAAATGGGTCTATAAAAATAAGGCTGATGAACAAGGAAATATAACCAGAAATAAAGCAAGATTAGTAGCACAAGGATATAATCAGGAAGAAGGTATCGATTATGAAGAAACCTTTGCTCCCGTAGCTCGATTAGAAGCTATTCGAATTTTACTGTCCTTTGCTTGTCATCATGATTTTAAACTTTATCAAATGGATGTCAAAAGTGCATTTTTAAATGGATTTATCAAAGAGAATGTATATGTCGAACAACCTCCTTTGTTCGTACATGAGAAATATCCTGATCACGTATATAAACTTAAGAAAGCTTTATATGGATTGAAACACGCACCTCGTGCTTGGTATGAACGATTAAGAAGCTATCTTATCGATTCTGGATTTCAAATTGGTAAAGTTGATCAGACTCTATTCATTAAACATTCTCAAAAAGATATATTAGTTATCCAAATATATGTAGACGACATTATCTTTGGTTCAACAAACGACGAACTTTGCAAATATTATGACCAAAGAATTTGAAATGTCTCATATGGGAGAACTACCGTATTTCCTTGGTCTTCAAATCAAACAACTTTCTAATGGTATTTTTATTAGTCAAGAAAAATACTGTGGAAACTTAGTCAAACGCTTTGGTTTAGAAAATACCTCTGGTAAACCAACTCCTATGAGTACGACTACACATCTTGAAAAAGATGAACATGGTAAGAATGTTGACCAAAAGTTATATAGAAGCATGATTGGTTCTCTCCTGTATCTTACCGCGAGTCGTCCTGATATTATGATGAGTGTTTGTTTATGTGCAAGGTTTCAAGCTAATCCTAAAGAATCACATTTACGAGCTGTAAAACGAATAATACGATATCTTAATAACACCAAAGACTTTGGTCTTTTCTACCTGAAACATTGTCCATTTGAATTAGTATCGTATAGCGATTCTGATTTCGGTGGCTCTAGCACGGATAGAAAGAGTACAAGTGGTACGTGTCATTTTATTGGAAAATCACTTGTCTCTTGGTTTAGTAAGAAACAAAATTGTGTTTCACTCTCGACATGTGAAGCTGAATACATATCAGCTGCTCTAGCTTGTACTCAAGTTTTATATATGCAACAAACACTTCGGGATTTCGAAATACATTTATCAAAGTCCATCATATATTGTGATAACACAAGCGCAATCAATTTATCAAAAAACCCAGTCAATCATTCCCGAACAAAGCACATTGATATTCGACATCATTTCTTAAGAGATAATATTGAAAAAGGAACAATATGTCTCGAATATGTCCAGACTGACAACCAATTAGCAGACATTTTTACCAAGCCTCTACTCGAATCTAGTTTTATCTCTTTACGTAGAGAGCTCGGCTTGATTTCTAGAAACGAACTTGGTGTATAATGTATACAAATATATATATACACTATTGAGTTCTTCTCTAGCCGGTACATTCATTTGTTTTTTAACTTAGCTAATTAATAGTATTTTACTATTATTAGCAATTCATTTTGAGCTTTACAAACTTTGAGTGGTTCATATTCTCTGAATGCTTTCCATCCATTACTTCCTACTTCGTAAAAGCTATAAATACATACTCCTTCTTATTGTCTTCTGCATCACTTTCTTAGTGTCTAGTTTTAACATTCATACACAAGTCCATATACTCTTATGGCACACATATGTGATGAATGTGCTCAGCGGTCTCACATCTCGGTCACTAGCTCCGAACCGGAGGAGTACTACTCTCCGGAAACACCGAAGAGCAGACCGGAATGTTTGCATACTCCTAGACATACACCCAAACCCAAATGAGCTAAGAAAGCACTATTTTGTTCTCCGGGTACGAGAGAGAAGATCAATGAAATTCACCACTACCAGATACATCAGTTGGATCTCCAGCGTCAACTACATTATGAACAAAAACTCACATCTGAGCGTTTAACTCTCTTAGAATGAATGGCGTCATTTTTCTGTAGCACGGATAGACACGGGGTACACGAACCAATACCAATGCCACACTCTCCGTCTACATCTCGAAGTCCTAACTCATGGGGCTGTAATTATGCGAGAAATGAAGGATCAAGAGAAAATTGGTCGCCATGGACGCCGAGAGTTTTGAATATTCACGAAAAATCTGAAGACAAGTCATCTACCTCTCATTAAGTTATATCGTTTTTTAAACGTTTATGTTGCAAAATAATTTTTTAGTTTTAATTCTTATTTCTGTATTTGTTTTCATAATCTTCATTCACAATTCAGGTTGAGTTGAAATAAATTAAAGTTCTCTATTTTCAAAATTTTCAAAAACCAGAAAAACAAGCATACACAGGAACGGTCGACCGTCTGGAATAGACCAGTCGACCGATAAAGGTCTTTGGAAATGTTTATTTTGTTGAACCAGTCGACCGCCTGAAAACTACCAGTCGACCGTTCAATTCTCTGGATTTTTTTTCAACTCAAAAGTACACCAGTCGACCGTTTATAATCCACTGGTCGATCGGTAATGTTCTCTGGAATTTATTACCCCCAGGAACCAGTTGACCGTTTTTAATCCAACGGTCGACCGACAAAGTTCTCTGGAACTTATTTACCCAGGAACTAGTCGACCGGTCCAAAAATAACGGTCGACCGATCACGCGTTTTTTCAGTTTTCCCTCTCCAAATCAACACATCGAATCATTTTTACTACATCCTTTCACTGATTATTTATTCATCTCCTTCTCTAACTTTTGAAAAAAAACCCAAATCAATTTCTTTTTATTTTCAATGGCACCTCCTCAAAAGAAACCCAAAAAATCATCCTCCACTCCACTTCAACCCATAGATGCTAACATCAAACAATGGCTCATGGATCCTATTGCAGTGAAACGATGGAATGCTATGAAGGATTACACCATTCAAGAAGGTTCTTTCATAGATTTATCTGCTTTTATCCTCTATGATGTTGAAGAATTGACGGTTAAGGCTCGTATAAAATCACTACTTACTTTTGATAAGAACAACATAGAGATTAATCATATTATTATTTGGTTGTTCTATGCTAACCTTAAGCTACAGAAATTCAAACCAGGGAATGCTTCTAATTGTCATTGGTCCGTAGTTTGTGGTCATCATGTTTTCATTTCGAAGGAAAGAATGGCCATGGTTCTCGGTTCACCTAATAGTGGTCAAGAATTTTCTTCTGATTTCTGTACAGTTCACACTCGTGATAGAATCATTCGTCTTTTTATCGAGGATCATAAAACGAGTACCAAGGCGATTAATTTACGACCCACGGCTCGAGTTATACATCATGTTCTTACATGATCTTTATTGCCAAGGGTTGGTAATTTTGACGCGGTTTATAAAGAAAATTTCAAAGCACTTTGTGCGATCTATGGAGATATCGAGATAAATTGGATAAACATGATTTTCGATGATATCCTACTTGTGAATGACCGCACTTGGCCACACTTATTTTACAATGAATATATTATGCGGCTATTACTCGATTGTGGAGTAAAATCTTACGAATCTAAAATCTCCAAGCCAAAGTGCATTAACAAAGCAACTCGAAAAAGGATGAAGCTTCCTGACCCTTGTATGAGTATTATTCCTTTTGAGCAACACCAACAACAACGTCCTCAAGAGACCACTTCTTCTACGATTCCCAAACCTAAGCCCGAAGAAGTTAGGCTTCTTGACCCTTCGTCGTCAACTAACGATTCGCTTGCACAAATTGCACAAAACCAATTCCTTCTAGAAGCTAGACTTAAAAGAACCGACACCAAACTCGACCGTTTGGATACAAAGATTGATAAACGGTTCTCCAAGCTTAAGTCCTTCTTTGGTACTATTTGGGATGCAATTTCTTGTGCATCGTCATCCTCCTCTGCTCAAATACAAGACCCGGGAAAATGTCCCATGCCTCCTACATTTACAAGGTCAACATCTGAGGAAAACACATCCTCAGGAAACAATGTTGGACGTGGTCGCGGGACTTATGAGACCAAGGAGAAAGAAGAAGGAACCAACGATGACGACGAATTGGAAGGAGACAAGGATGAAGGACAAAGTATAGCCATTGATTTGGAATCTATTGAATCTGATTCTCCACCTCACTAGCTTATTATCATTCGCGTTTTATGACAGTATGTTTTAATTTTATGCAAAATTTAAAATCGGCACTTGTATATAAATAGTGTCGTATTTATTTTTGGTGTGTACGTTTTAAAAATTTAGGTACTTGACTTGCTTTTGGTATGCTTGGGTTGTACTATATGCTACAATATTGAATGCTTATTGTGCTTTTATAATTTGTGTGATCTCTATTCCTTTTTGTCGATGACAAAGGGGGAGATAAATGTTACTAACAATGTGTTTTGCAGACATTTTTTTTAAGTATGTAATTCAGGGGGAGTAATAAACTCTTTCAGATCTATATTGTCATCAATCAAAAAGGGGGAGAATGTTGAGTTAAGGAATTCAAGATGTTTTGATCAATGACAAGGAGAAATTCAAGATCGACAAAAAGAAGAGATTTGATGGTATTCAATGTTAGAGGTTGATTATTTAGTGTTTAGTTGAGTTATATATGTTAAAATCTATCCTCAAAAAATCATATACCTCAATGTTTTTTGAATATATATGTGAATATATGTATGCACATTCATTGTGCATACTGCCTGAAACTGGTCGACCGGTTTCATTCTGGACGGTCGACCGTTTCTGGGCAGAATGCACAATGAACGTGCACACATGTATATAACGTATATATATATATGTGTATATATATTCAAATACCAGTCTATTGGTCATTTTTTACCAGTCCACTGGTCTACGAACTGAAGCCATCTTTTCGAATGGACACCCTATTTCATCAATGGTTATGATCCTTTCTTTTCACCAAAAATCATCTCTATTCATTGCTTCTCTTCACCAATGATTACATCTCTCCATCCTCTATAAAAGAAACATGAAATCATCATTTTAATTACAACAATTCTTTCTATTCTTGCTATCTAAGTGCTGATTTCATTCTTACTCTTTAAAAGCATTCAAAAGCTCACTATTCTCATATATCGTTATTTGAATCCTTGAATCTATATATTATTCTTTAGATTCAAACAACGAAATCATCTTCCAAATCTTCATAATATCAAAATCATATTTGAGGATAAGACTATAGGAAGGTTTTACAAGAATGGACAAATTCGTGTTATTAAGAACCCACATTGTCAAACTACAAGTTTATATCTTGTTTGAAGTCTTCGGTGTTGTAAGAGGCGAGTAGTGAAGTCCTCGTGTTGATAGAGGTGTGAAATCCCGTTCGGCTACTCGGGTGTTGTGAACCTGTTTTCCTCAGGGTTAAGTGAGGATAGTGTTTAGTGAAACTCCAGATAGGAGATCTGGGACTGGACGTAGGACGGTGCTCCGAACCGGTATAAAAATCCCTGGTGTGATTTTTCTATTACTGCATTTACTTATCTGTGATATTGCTACTGTGAGATCTTTCATAGTATATATCATATATTCCGCATATCCATATTACTGATCCTGCCTAAAGTCATCTATCGACACTTTCACAAATCAGATCATTCAATCATTTAATTGATACATATAAATAACAACCATTTAATCCCAACCACAAGCAAATTCAAAACAATTCAACCAATTAAACACGTTTATTTTGTAAACGTGACTAACAAGGTAAGTTACCTTTATTGGAACCAATGGTTAAGATAACGATTTGGTATTTCACTGAAATTAAATGACGGTTTAATCTCATCAGTTAAATCAGCAAACAAATATAAAATTAGCAAACCGTCAACCATTGGCAAGTAGAGCACACAAAATAAAAACCCAATTTATATAAAATATTAATGGAAGTACTGAGTGAGTTTAACTCACCTTGTTTTGTTGATTAAAAGCGATTCGATTTAATTAAATGGGTGTTTAATGGAATACTGCAGCTGCTTCCGGGTCTGTCCACTCTAATATAGTTTGACATGAAATGTTTGCCGACACGGTTTCAATGCCCCTGGTTTTGTCGAATCTTGTTAATATATGGGCGGGTTACCAATATTATAAGTTACGCTAGGGTTTTAAATTAATTTCATGAGTACTTTAACTAAATATGAATTTGCGTTAATTATTCTCGTTAGTTACTCACGTGAACATCATCAGGCCGTAATCTTCTACTTCCCTTTTCACTTTGGGATGAAATTCAGCTGAAGCTCCAAGTAACTAGTCCACTTCTTGTCGAGTCTCTTTTCTATTCTTTCCTTTCTCTCCCTTTTTTTCTTTAAACTCAGAAGGCCCAAAGCCCGCCCACTTGTTCAAAAGCCTGCGTCTTCCATGTTACTATACCCGTTCACTACCGCACCCTTTTCTTCCACGCTGTCCTGTTCGGTTTTCAACATTGCCATTTGTTTCCTTCTCCTCTTGGGCTATCGTTTGGCTTTAGCTACCCAATATTGTTCCTCTCGCAACTGTACCCCGCATTGTTTCCTTTCGTTTGAGTTGTACCTATAATAATATTATTATAGTCATATAAGGTTTAATTAATTAACTATTCCTAAAAGAAACTCTAACTAAACAAATCATGTACTTAACAGTTCAGGCCAATTTACTACTCATTCCCTTGTTTGCCTTCTTTCAGCATCACGCATGCCTCAGACAACATCACCACGCACTGCCATTCCTACCACCTGCACACCATCAGACTTCACAACCCACTTGCTTGTGCTCCTTCAACCAAACATCCCACTTCTTTAAATAGTAACCCAACTTCAATACTTACGCCTCTAACCCTTCTTTCCCCCATGCATGCGTGTCACGCCAGAACAACATCTCACCCAGGCCTTCTTTGTATTGCCACCCCTTTCCGCACAAAGACTTGCGCCTTTTCTTTTCTTTTTTTTAGCGTAGAATGGACATGATTTTTTCTTCTGAAATTTGGTTTTTCCTTCATTGAAAACAAAGAAAAGAATGGGAAGGTGCAGCGTTATTTATAAGTGCAAAAGACGTGGAAACAACGTTTACGTGGGGCTGAAGGCATTCGTTGGTTTGGTGGGCAAGCTATCGAAAGTTTGGTTTCCACGGCAAGGAAATAATAGTTTAAACTGATGGGACCAAACATTTCTTGACATAGAATAGGATAGGTTAACAGTAGTAGGAACCAGTGAAGAATATGCAAAAGGTAGTATTCGGGTAGGCGTGACGTCCTTATAAGATTTGATTATTAATACCTGCTGCTTCCTGGTAGAGTTATCTTTTTTTTATTTAGTCATATCTTATGTTCCTTTAGCCTATACATATATTTACAAATGGTGTGGTATGTTTAGTCTAATCATGACTTTTCTTTTCTTGGTTCATTTTGTCATGTATTTGAATTATTCTAGCGACTTGTTGTTGCCATTTGAATTAGATGAAACTTCAGCGTGAAATAATTGATAAAACCCCACTACAAACATTTTCTGTTTACTGATAAAAAGACTAATCTTAGTGTAAAAAGTTATTCCGGACCCAATGGGACAAGTTTCGTCGAAATCCGAGGTCGTATGAAAAAATTTCCTTTATAAAACCAGAAATAAACACACATTTAATTTTTTCATGATCACCAGGTAAATCAAATCAACTTGAAACCTTGCAATCCTATAATAATTCTTAGATACGAACCCAACGGCACCAGTTTCATCGCATTTTGAGATTGTTTCCCCGGTAGGCTATTTTTACATGCACCGCAATGCCATTATGAACACCAAATTTGCTGATCTCTAAAAATAACAAACTATATACCTATCCTGGCTCTAATCGACGATACGAACTCAACGGAATTGGTTTCGTGGCCTAATTCATTCGTTTGCTCAAGTTGTATTCAAATAACCCTTTATTTAATTAATTACGCGCTATAGAAATTGAACGGGCGTTTATGGCTGTCGTGGCCACATATGACATCGGTTTGCCACGCCATTCAACACCATACACTAATTTAACGATACGGTTCCAGTGAAACTGATTTCGTCGAAATCTGAGCCCATTTGCAAAACGACTGTTTTAATGGCCTATATTTTAAATAACGATTTCCACAGCAATTATTTCAAAATTTGATTTGGCCATAACTTCAAATCTATAACAAGAAATCTGGATTTTTTCTCTTTCATATGAAAATTATCATCAATATGGTTCTAACGGTTCTCGTTTCACAGAAATCCGACTTATATCGAATCCTGTATTTTCAGTTGAAGTTCAAAACTCTATATTATGAACTGCATGCCATTTTCAAGCTCGATTTATAATATATATATAAATATATAGTGTTCTATCTCGTTTTAAATAACGATTTAAATATTAAAATCCATTAATACTCCAATATAATATTTAAAATAATAAATAAAATAAAATATTTGACTGCCAAAAACACGGGTCGTTACAACACCCCTACTGTTCTTCTTATCATAAGTGTTCTTGTCATGATTCAAGAATACACATAAATGTATACGTATGACTATTATCGTCTTATGAGAATTTAATATCACGAGAATTTCTTGAAATTTGATGACATAAAACAACGGTAGTAAACACAGTCAAAATATATGGGAATAAACACCTTATATTACCCTACTGTTTATACTTAACTCTAATGGAAATAAAACTGTATGAATGCTAACATGTATCCAGAATAGTGAATGCAAACATTTAAGTGGTTAAAAGATGTGTAGATTATGATTTAAGGATTTAAAAAAAAACAAAGAATGAACAATGGTAAGACAGTAAATTTATAATGTAAATAAACATTGTGAATCCCTCCACCGTTTAGAAGTTAACCCAAATAGATTCAAGCTATATGTGTGTACTGCTATGCACCTATAAGATTGATTTAAAAACTGAAGTTGTATAAGATAAATATCTGGAAATGGTTTGGTGGAAAAAACTTGAGAAAACAAATATAAAAAAAAACAATAGTATTAAAAAGTGACTTTTTTTATTTTAATGCTTCTATTATGATTCAAGCATGGGTACGTATGTTTATACATCTAGTTGTGCTTCCATGTCATAGAATATCATGAAAGAATCCGAGAGTAAACACAATAAGCAATGGGAATAGTCATTGTGTGACGATCCCAAAACCCCGTGACATGGTGTTAAGGATAATCATTGTAATATAACACATTAATCATCATTAGCAGATCACAAATAATAGCATAAACATGAAACAGAATAATTTACACATATATGACAGCAGAATCATATAGATATCACCACATCAGAGAGCACAGTGCAGGATACAACTTAGTGCATAATAATACATAATCAGTCACCATCGCCAGAGGCGGAATCATACATAAGGAGTACACAAACTAAACATCAGTCTACATCGCCAGTGGCGGAATCATAATACATATACAATAATGGCGGAAAAAGTCATAGTCAGCACAATGTAGTCAAGCCTCGCCATGAGCCAAAAGTGCACCAGATACCTGTAACTAGGCTGCCCGTGTGAAAATGAGGGCACCCGAGTTTGCAAGGTGAAACAAACTACGAGTCAGTCATGGGACTGGTATTAGAAATCTACTTAACCTATTAAACAACAATAATAAGGCAAATCAAAGGACCATGCCACTTTCGCGGAACGGGTTTACTCCAATGAGTCCTAGTGCATGAAATAAAGTAAATGATTAAATCATCGCAATGCTTTTAATAAAATGAAGCCATTATAAGACTCAGGTCCCATCACACAATGCAACGCAAGCCGGAGGATAGAGTTTTACCTTATAATGGCCAAAAATGCTTCATACGTATAAAACAAAAGTGTTTGATATTATTACTAGTGCATATATGTTTTCAAAAGAAAATTCAATCATATATATCAATCCTAGACGCCATGGGTACCATATATCATGAGTCGAGGCAAGGGGCAAGGGGCAAGCTCCTCTCCGTTCGAGACACACTAGCAAATGCCTCGGGACCGCACACAGCAATCCCTGGATCTTCAGGGCCGGTCCTCTCTTACTTTTGAGGATTGACAATTCCTGAACACACGTTTCCCGATCCTTACAGACCTATAATCGAGACGCCTCGCATTCCAACAACCACACAGGTGAAAAGTAGATATAAATGTCAGGGCTGGTAGGTCACTGACACCGCCTTAGCTAAAAAGAAACGTCGTGCTCTCCCTGCAGTCACTATCCCGTTTTTGACTCATACCGAGGTGTGAGGCTCGCGAATCAACGTTATACACAAAGCTACGTCACACAGACCATGCTTTGATCATCAACCACAAGACTTTTCTTTGCAACAGAAGCCTTGATTATATGCCACTTAGGCGTGCCACACAGGCAGTCCACTCCATGCGACTGATTTCTATCAATATATAACCTCTGAGCTCGTAGGTCTCAGAGAAGGGCGTTAAGCAAGAGAATAAATTTTCCGCCGCCAAATAGATATATATTTAACAGAGATCAATCAGCACAGAACAAAATCCAATGTCAGACACGCAGTCCATTTACAAGTTCGTTCTGGGTTTGAACGAAACCGGAGGCACCAATTCCTCGCATATCCGCACAATCAACAATACGTCCGGACGGCTACTACTTCAGCCCCTTCAAGGTAGCTACTCCAATCACGAGCATCAGTAGCGCCCATCCATCCAATGTGAAGATCGTCAGTCTTCAACCGTCTTCGACTCTTCGACTTCTCAACGTCGATCGATTATTTCAAATGAGAATGAACTCGGCCTTTTCAAATAATCCACGTATATTTAGGTTTTCAACTCAATTGTTCACATGGTTAAGCTATTCAACATTCACATTTCAGTTCCTTAGTATAATTTTCATGTTAAACACATTCAACCATCACATATTAAGCAACCGCAACAAAATTGGTTTATTTCCACTCTATATCGTCTATAGTATTTTATAACGATATATCGCCATTTTTATTTATTTAAAACGGCCATATTTAATTAAACGACGTTTCAGGCCTTGCCGAGGCACTGGTGCTGTTTTTCACTAAATTTGTTTTACACATATCTGAAAATCTAACCGTTGGATCTTCACAAATTTTATGTCATTATAAAGATCATTTCAAAACTAATCCAATGGTTTCAGTTTTGGGAAAATCCGATGGTCGGATCTTCCACACTAATCGTTTGAAGTTACGATTTCAAATTACGAACTGCAGCGTCGTTATTCGATTTAATTTATTTATATATATATATATAAATATAATCGTTTTTGGCACTGTTTTTCTTCAGATTTGAATTAAACATTCCAGGCAATCCAACCGTCAGATCTTTACAAAGTTGGTGCCGTTGGAAAGATATTTCCAAGGCGAACCCAACAGTTGCGGTTTCGGGAAAATCCAATGGTCGGATTTCCCGCACTAGTCGTTCGAAATCACGGTTTCAAAACACGAACTGCACGGCCACGATTCATTTTAATTTTATTTATATTTATATATTAATATAAATAAAGTTGATTCAAAAATTCCTATATCGTTTTCACTTCAAATATTTCACTAACGCCTTTAAATTTTGGAAAATTTCGCCATAACCTCCTTTATATGGGAGGGGCTGGGAAAATTCCCAAATAGCCACACGGGCGTCTCATCTCAAAAAGAAAAAGAAAAAGCCAAGCGGCTAGCCAACAGGCTCATAAAATCATCACCCAAACAAAACAGTAAACGTGTACCTATTTGTCGACCGTAAAATTTTATTCCTCTTCTCTAGCCTCTTTGCTATAACATGTTCAATAAATATGCATGTGCATATATGCAATTCTTATCACTTATCTTTTCCATTCAACTTCATATTTAATTCACTTTGGTTTAAAAACACCATTCATTCTAATGTTGCATACATAGGCAAAAATTATATCATTAGCTAATTAATGAATATTTCAACTCATGCATATTTATTTGAACAAGTGATTATTTTTAACACTTCACATTTCAAAAATGATAATTTTGGCGAACTAAAATATATTTCAACACATGACTATTTTATTTAGTTCCTATGCATGTTAAAAATAATATTTCTTTCACAAATATTTATTTCAACGCTCGCATATTTTTAGCAAATCACATATATGATAAAAATGGTATTTTTATCATCTAAAATATTTATTCAATACATGAATGTTTTTAATCACTTCATAATTTCAATAAAAATATAATTTTTATAGTTCGATCTTTTTATTCAACACATGAACTTTTCCAACACATACACTTCTCAACACATGAGCATTTCCACACATGGATATTTTATATAT
The DNA here is from genome assembly GCA_030737875.1 of Allium sativum. Classification (NCBI taxonomy): domain Eukaryota; kingdom Viridiplantae; phylum Streptophyta; class Magnoliopsida; order Asparagales; family Amaryllidaceae; genus Allium; species Allium sativum. Next base: position 247,704,302 of record CM060924.1, read on the forward strand.
TTTGTTCATATAAGAAAGATGAATTTTTTTATTGTTGAAACTATTTATATATAAGGCGAATATTTTACATACTTCATATATATTAAAAAAAATGTGATTTTTATTGTTTATACACTTTATTCATTCACACATGAATTTAATTTTCACATATCACTTCTCAACACATGAGCATTTCCACACATGGATATTTTATATATTTTGTTCATATAAGAAAGATGAAATGTTTATTATTGAAACTATTTATATATAAGGCGAATATTTTACATACTTCATATATATTATAAAAATGTGATTTTTTTTTGTTTATACACTTTATTCATTCACACATGAATTTAATTTTCACACATCACTTCTCAACACATGAGCATTTCCACACATGGATATAGTTTCAACACATGACTTTAGTTTCATCGCATGAAAATAATTTCAACATATGAAAATAATTCTAACACATGAATATTATTCAAAATTTCGGCAGCATAACGGCAGGGTAGTTAAAACAGGCACCGTCCCGAGTACGCCTCCTCGCTCTACCTTAAAACCTCGTGGTTTTTGACAATGGGGATTCATGCATCTAATTCGCACGCAGACGACATGTTTTATTTTCATTTCCACAATTATTCCCAATTTATTTCAATCACCAATGAGTATTTTTCAACCACAACCAATCAATATCAACCACAAACAATTATTCAACCATTCACATTTTTCATCCAATATTTCACACCAATTCACAACAATAAATATCGTCCATGGTTTGTGGACGAGGGGAGTGTGTGTGTGTGTATATATATATATATTATTTCTATATTTCACTTGCATTTCACCACACATATCATTTATACTATGCATGTATAATTTATACTTCGCTCATATAGCTTACACAACGCATGTACATGAGGTATACAACACGTGTATAATTTATATTTCGCTTGTATAATTTATACATGACATTTTCCATTCAATTTCTTTTAATTTAGATTTCTCACCTTGGTTTTCGGAGTGCTAAAAATCGTAGATGGCTCAGAAAAATCCGCGGTCTCTTCTATGTTGTAGAGAGCCTCCTTGCGGTCCCGATGTTTCATGTTTCATCGAATTTTTTCAATACACGGAAAAGATATGATTTTTCAACATTTTGTAACACTAAAATGTGTTATTTTCTATTCAAATTAATAAAGCTGCTACCTTTCAGTATTGGTTCGAACTAGGGTTTGCAGTTTTCTTGGAATTCGTGAATCGAGGCTCCAATCAGAAGGTGCAACGTGAAAGAGGGGAGCAAGCCGAGTCCGTCGGTGGTGGAGATGGCGAACTCGGTGGTTTTTGGTGAGGGGGGCGTCGACGTGAAGTCGGCGACTTTCAGGGCGTCGTTCTCGATGCTGGCGAAGGGAGAAAGGGCGGGGGTTGGTCGAATTTGAAGAAGGAGGCGGGCGCCGTCGAGTCAGGGTGGTGGCGTTGGTTGGCGTTGACTGAGGCGGCGGAATTTCGGTCGGGAAGATTGGAGCGCGAACCACCGTCGAGAGCTGATAGGCGGCTAGGGTTTTAAGGTTTTTTTTTTAAATTATGAAATGAAATTTCCTATTGGCTGATGCTTTATAAATTTTTTTAAATAGTGTTACCCCATAATGACACTAATTCTAGCCCAACGACTGTCGCCCCAAGCTAAATACCCCCATCCCCGACACAATGGGATATGTTTCGTTGGCCAATTTGACTGTTACAGTCAGTTATTTTTCAAATTAAAATATAAAACATTTTATATTCAATTTGAACGTACATTTCGATTTGCCAGGGCCACAAACTGATTCGAAAAATTTCAGAAAAATAAATCTAGCTATGTTTTGACACTACGGTCCCAACAAAACTAGTTTCATTGAATTCTGAGATCGTTTGAAAAATGGCCATTTTCTGGTCGATCCAATTTAACAGAAATTGACCAAACACATTTTCTTTTGCCACGCTCACATACTAGCTTCAAAAATTATGAAATTTGAAACCTAGCAATAGTTTGACATCCCGGACCCAACAAAAGTGGTTTCATCAAATTCCGAGGTCGTTTGCAAAATGTCTATTTTCAAGGGCTATATATTCTATATAGCGACCTTTCTGAAAATTCATTTGGCCATAACTTTTGATTCCCGCTATGAAACTTCGATTTTTCAGATTCGTTAGAAAGATATTCACTAACAGATTTAAATATTTTTGGTTTCACTAAAATCCGTTATATTTTGCACCCGGTGCAGTCAGTCAAAGTTTGAATTCAAATTTTCAAACTGACACACTATTTATAATTCACTATTTTGTTGAAATAATCTATTTAAATTGTTCAAATTCCTTTAAAATAACCAATTTAAAAATTTTAAATTGGCTCGTATTTTCTGGGTTGTTACAATCTCCCCCGCTTAATACTTTTCGTCTCCGAAAAGGAAACAACAGTAAAGTAGGAAACAAAATGTAAATGCAAAGTATTGAAAAGGTACCTTGCACCGGAGTTAGTCAGAGATGTCCACTCTGCATTTGGGGTAAGCTTGCTTAATGCTTTCCTCAGTCTCCCAAGTACAGTCTCTAGGATCACTACTCTACTGCACTTTAACTAAATGAACCTTTTTGGTTCTTAGCTCTCTAGTTTCTTTGACAACAATCTTTAATGGCTCTCTTCTGACTGCTAATTCTGGAGTTATTTCCAAGTCCTGTTGCGCTGCTTCTTCTACAACAAGATCCGGATCATGCACATGTCTTCTAAGTTGAGATACGTGAAATACATCATGCACTCCAGGCAACCAATCTGGTAATTGAACCCTATAAGCAAGAGTTCCAATTCGTTCAAGTATAGGAAATGGACCAATGAATCTCGGTGCCAACTTCCCAGTTTTGCCAAATCTGATTACTCCTCTCATCGGGGAAACTTTCAAATAAACATGGTCACTAACATCAAATGTCAAATCTCTTCTTCTAGAATCTGCCTAACTTTTCTGTCGGTTTTGTGCGGTTCTCAATCGCTTTTTGATGAAGTCGACTTTATCGGACGCTTCTCTAATCATATCGGGTCCTAACACAAGTCTGTTGCCAGGTTCTACCCAACATGCTGGAGATCTGCACGGTCTGCCATATGATGCTTTAAATGGCGACATTCCCAAACTTGCTCGATAGTTATTGTTAAATGAGAATTTTGCCAAATATAAGTGATCTTCCCATGACCCACCAAAATCAATTATACAAGCCCGTAGTAAATCTTCCAGAATTATATTCACCCGTTCAGTTTGGCCATCTGTCTAAGGGTGATAAGCGGTGCTCATATTCAGTTTCGTTCCCAATTCTGTCTGGAATGCCTCCCAGAATTTGCTAGCAAATATTGGGTCTCTATCACTGATTATGCTGATGGGAATTCCATGCAGCTTAACAATTTCTTTGAAATATATTTGTGCTAGACTTTGAGCGGTTTTATTGGATCTGACAGGTATGAAATGGGCAGTCTTCGTGAAGCGATCTACGATTACCCAAATGTTGTCATTACCTTTCTTGGTTCGCGGCAAACCATCTATGAAATCCATGGAAATCTGTTCCCATTTCCAACCTGGGAATTCCAATGGTTACAACAATCCAGCTAGCTTCTGTTGGTTGCTCTTGACTAATTGACAAGTAGGGCATCTGCTAACATATAAATAAATGTCCCTCTTCATTGCCTTCCACCAGAAAGTGCGTTTGATATCGTTGTACATTTTACTTATCCCAGGATGAATGCAAAATTTGGATTTATGGCATTCATCGAGCACCTCTCTTTTGAGCTCTGGGATGTTGAGAACACATATTCTCCCTTTCAGTCTCAGAACTTCTTCTTTATCTAACTGAAAACTTGAGGGCTCGCCCTTCTGGATTCTCCCTCTGATCCTTTGAATGAAGTGATCATTCTTTTGGAGAGTAGATATCTTATCAATCATGCCAGGTGTAATTATAAGATTGGCAATGATTGCGGTTTTCCTACTAAGCGCATCCGCTACAACGTTAGCCTTTCCCGGCGTATACATGATATCTAAATCATACGCTGCAAGAAATTCTAGCCAACGCTGCTGTCTCAAATTCAGATCTTTCTGGGTGTATAAATACTTCAATGATTGATGATCTGTGTACAGTACAAATTTCTCGCCCAATAAATAATGCCTCCAGATTTTCAAAGCAAAAACGATGGCTAGCAACTCAAGATCATGAGTTACATAATTCTTCTCATGCGGTTTTAGCTGGCGGCTTGCATAAGCGACTACTTGGCCTCTTTGCATTAACACTGCACCAAGACCCCTAATAGAAGCATTTTTCCAAACCGTCAAATCCTGATTTCCATCGATAATGGTTAACACTGGAGCAGTTGTCAGCTTCGATTTCAATTCCTGGAAAGCTTCTTCACAATCGGAAGTCCACTTAAATTTCTCATTCTTCTTCGTGAGCTTCGTTAACGGACCAAATATCTTCGAAAAATCCTTAACGAACTTTCGATAATAACAATCCAACCCCATAAAGCTTCTAACCTCTGTGGGTGTAGTGGGTTGTTTCCAGTCTTGAATCGTTGTTAGTTTGCTCGGATCGACAGAATTCCCTTTCTTTGACATGACATGGCCAAGGAACTTCACTTCTTCTTGCCAGAAGACACGTTTTGAGAATTTGGCTTTGAAGATGTTGTTTCTTAGAATCTCCAATACTTGTTCTAAGTGTCTTTCATGCTCGGGTTTTGATTTGGAGTAGATTAAAATATCATCGATGAATACGAGGACAAATTTATTCATAACTCCCCTGAACACTCTATTCATTAGATCGACAAAGTATGCTGGAGCATTGCACAGGCCGAACGACATTACTAACCATTCATAAAATATGTCTGGACCTATGAAAGCTGTCAAAGGAACATACTCCTCTGCAATTCTCAATTGATGAAAACCCGTAGCTAGGTCCATTCGGGAAAATACTCTGGCCCCATTTAACTGGTCTAGCAGATTATCGATGCGGGGTAATAGGTATTTGTTTTTGAGCGTCTGTTTGTTGAGGTCTCGGTAATCAACACACAATCGAAGAGTACCGTCTGACTTTGGGACAAACACTACAGCTACACCCCAACTAGAAAAGCTAGGTCTGATCAGACCCTTCCATAGCAGTTGGCGAGTTTGATCGCCTAATTCTTCTTTTTCCTTTGGAGTCATTCTGCGAATTGGATGTACTACTGGTCTGGCATTGGGAACTAGATCAATTCTGAATTCAATTTCTCTTTGTGGAGGTAAGTTTTCGACTTCTTCAAACACATCCGCATAGTTTTTAACTACAGGAATCTTTTCTAAGGAAGTGGGAATAACTTCTAACGCCGACCAAAATTCCTTTCTATCGGGATTCGAACCATGGCATGTTACAGTAATATATCCAAGCTTCGTTCGAATTTTTACTATCCTTTCTGCACACTTCACTTCAGCTTCAAATTTCGTTAACCAATCAAGACTGAGAATGATATCGAATTCGGGAAAATCCATGGTGATTAAATCAAAAGAAAACTTATAGGAAGAATAAGAGACTGACACTGTACAATATGCATTGAGAATGAGAGATCCTCCTATCGGGTTGTGTACTTCAACCGATTCTTTCAGCTTTCTCTGTTTTAACTTTAATTTGTGAACTGTGTTACTAGCAATAAAACTACGTGATGCACCCGTGTCAAATAATACAGAAACAGGAATATTTTTAATTGTAAGGGTACCTCCCAAAACATCGGGTTTACCTGCTCCATCGGAAGCAGCTGGCGGGTTCGTCCAGTCATACACGTGAGCTACTGCGACCTTCTTAAGCAAAGGACAGTCTTTGACAAGATGATCCGTCTTGCGGCAATTAAAGCAGGAGCGAGGGTTCTGAGAGCCCTGGCTTGAACCTTGAGAATTTTTCTTCTGCCTCTTCGGGGCTGTGCAAACATTGGAGTAGTGCCCCACCTTGCCACAATTATAGCAGCTTCCTTTTGGCGGCCTGCCAGTCTGTGGTTTCGAGGATGCCTCTTGGCTTAACTCCGCTTGATTCACAGCGGGCTTGCGTTTATTTCCGGCTTGGCTTTTAGCATGATCCTGTTTCAGATGCCTTTGATCCAGGTCTTCGTAGTTGCACGCCATTTCCACCAATTCATTAGAGCCCAACTTGATGTGGGCCATTGCTCTATCATGGTACTGTCGCTTCAGCCCGAGGATGAACCTCTTATTCTTGGACTTTGCAGTGGCGACGAGCTCTGGAGCATAGCGGGACAATTGTGTAAACTTATTCAGATAATCTTGCACCGAGAGATCCCCCTGCTGGAGGTTTGCGAAGTCGTCGTGCATGCGCTCAAGGGCTTGCTCTGGGACATACTTCTCTTTGAATAGTTCTTTGAATCCGTCCCAGGTTCTACCAGCATCTCTATTCCCGGCGGTGAGAGCTTCCCACCATAGTTCGGCTTCTTCTTGTAGGAGCCAAGCGCCCATAAAAGCTTTATCTTGATCACCGAGACTTAGGCCTTCTAGTATCTTCTCACATGCTTTTAGCCATGCAAGGGCCTCTATTACTGTGCCAGTTCCAGAGAAGGTTTTGCCTCCTACGTTCTTGTACCTCTTAGCCACGCGGTCCAGCTCGAATTGTTGAGCGGCCGGGGGTTGTATCAAGGGCCCTTCTTCAGTTGGGACTTCTCCTTGTCCTCTTCCACGACCAGCTCGGCCTCCTCTAGCAGCGGCTGCTCGGGTAGCCATTGTTCAAATTCTGTATAAGCAAGAAAAGAGTCAGCCTACAGAAATGATAATTTTATTGTATGGTTAAGCAGAAGGCTTAAGGAAAGATAATGATGGACTGATCAAATTGTTTTTGCTATTCTGCTTGGCTCATTCTAGGACATTACTAGTCCTATCTCTAATGAGCTACTCGCCTTAGAATACTACTGATTCTATTTTGACGAAGTGTTTAATGTGTTAGACTCCAGAACTAAGGTTAACCAAAGCTCTGATACCAGCTGTGACGATCCCAAAACCCCGTGACACGGTGTTAAGGATAATCATTGGAATATAACACATTAATCAGCATTAGCAGATCACAGACAATAGCATAAACATGAAATAGAATAATTTACACATATATGACAGCGGAATCATATAGATATCACCACATCAGAGAGCATAGTGCAGGATACAACTTAGTGCATAATAATACATAATCAGTCACCATCGCCAGAGGCGGAATCATACATAAGGAGTACACAAACTAAACATCAGTCTACATCACCAGTGGCGGAATCATAATATATATACAATAATGGCGGAAAAAGTCATAGTCAGCACGGTGTAGTCCCAAAAGTGCACCAGATACCTGTAACTAGGTTGCCCGTGTGAAAATGAGGGCACCCGAGTTTGCAAGGTGAAACAAACTACGAGTCAGTCATGGGACTAGTATGAGAAATCTACTTAACTTATTAAAGAACAATAATAAGGCAAATCAAAGGACCACGCCACTTTCGCGGAACGGGTTTACTCCAATGAGTGCTAGTGCATGAAATAAAGTAAATGATTAAATCATCGCAATGCTTTTTATAAAATGAAGCCATTATAAGACTCAGATCCCATCACACAATGCAACGCAAGCCGGAGGATAGAGTTTTACCTTATGATGGCCAAAAATGCTTCATACGTATTAAACAAAAGTGTTTGATATTATTACTAGTGCATATATGTTTTCAAAAGCAAATTCAATCATAAATATCAATCCTAGACGGCATGGGTACCATATATCATGTCGCCATACTAGTAATACAATCACATCCGCATATTTCGTATTGGAAATTGGATTCCATCATGAGTCGAGGCAAGGGGCAAGCTCCTCTCCGTTCGAGACACTCTAGCAAATGCCTCGGGACCGCACACAGCAATCCCTGGATCTTCAGGGCCGGTCCTCTCTTACTTTTGAGGATTGTCAATTCCTGAACACATGTTTCCCAGTCCTTACAGACCTATAATCGAGGCGCCTCGCATTCCAACAACCACACAGGTGAAAAGTAGATATAAATGTCAGGGCTGTCACTGACACCACCTTAGCTAGAAAGAAACGTCGTGCTCTCCCTGTAGTCACTATCCCATTTTTGACTCATACCGAGGTGTGAGGCTCGCGAATCCACGTTATACACAAAGCTACGTCACACAGACCATGCTTTGATCATCAACCACAAGACTTTGCTTTGCAACAGAAGCCTTGATCATATGCCACTTAGGCGTGCCACACAGGCAATCCACTCCATACGACTGATTTCTATCAATATATAACCTCTGAGCTCGTACATCTCAAAGAAGGGCGTTAAGCAAGAGAATAAATTCTCTGCCCCCAAACAGATATATATTTAACAGAGATCAATCAGCACTGAACAAAATCCAATGTCAGACACACAGTCCATTTACAAGTTCGTTCTGGGTTTGAACGAAACCGGAGGCACCAATTTCTCGCATATCCGCACAATCAACAATACGTCCGGACGACTACTACTTCAGCCCCTTCAAGGTAGCTACTCCAATCACGAGCATCAGTAGCGCCCATCATCGTCGGTCTTCAACCGTCTTCGACTCTTCGACTTCTCAACGTCGATCGATTATTTGAAATGAGAATGAACTCGGCCTTTTCAAATAACCTACGTATATTTAGATTTTCAAATCAATTGTTCACATGGTTAAGCTATTCAACATTCACATTTCAGTTCCTTAGTATAATTTTCATGTTAAACACATTCAACCATCACATATCAAGAAACCACAACAAAATTGATTTATTTCCACTCTATATCGTCTATAGTATTTTATAACGATATATCGCCATTTTTATTTATTTAAAACGGCCATATTTGATTAAACGATGTTTCAGGCCTTGCCGAGGCACTGGCGTTGTTTTTCACTAAATTTGTTTTACACATATCTGAAAATCTAACCGTTGGATCTTCACAAATTTTATATCGTTAGAAAGATCATTTCAAAACGAATCCAACGGTTTTAGTTTTGGGAAAATCCGACGGTCGGATCTTCCACACTAGTCGTTTGAAGTTACGATTTCAAATTACGAACTGCAGCATCGTTATTCGATTTAATTTAATTATATATATATAATCGTTTCTGGCGCTATTTTTCTTCAGATTTGAATTAAACATGCCAGACAATCCAACCATCGGATCTTTAAAAAGTTGGTGCCGTTGGAAAGATATTTCCTAGGCGAACCCAACGGTTGCGGTTTCGGGAAAATCCAATGGTCGGATTTCCTGCACTATTCGTTTGAAATCACGGTATCAAAACATGAACTGCATGGCCACGATTCGTTTTAATTTTATTTATATTTATATAAATATAGTTCATTCAAAAATTCCTATATCGTTTTCACTTCAAATATTTCACTAACGCCTTTAAATTTTGGAAAATTTCGCCATAACCTCCTTTGTACGGGAGGGACTGGGAAAATTCCTAAATAGCCACATGGGCGTCTCATCTCAAAAAGAAAAAGAAAAAGCCAAGCGGCTAGCCAACAGGCTCATAAAATCATCACCCAAACAAAACAGTAAACGTGTACCTATTTGTCGAGCACAAAATTTTATTCCTCTTCTCTAGCCTCTTTGCTATAACCTGTTCAATAAATATGCATGTACATATATGCAATCTTTATCACTTATCATTTTCCATTCAACTTCATATTTAATTCACTTTGGCTTAAAAACACCATTCATTCTAATGTTGCATATATAGGCAAAAATCATATCATTAGCTAATTAATGAATATTTCAACTCATGCATATTTATTTGAACAAGTGGTTATTTTTAACACTTCACATTTCAAAAATGATAATTTTGGCGAACTAAAATATATTTCAACACATGACTATTTTATTTAGTTCCTATGCATGTTAAAAATAATATTTCTTTCACAAATATTTATTTCAACGCTCGCATATTTTTAGCAAATCACATATATGATAAAAATGGTATTTTTATCATCTAAAATATTTATTCAACACATGAATGTTTTTAATCACTTCATAATTTCAATAAAAATGTAAATTTTATTGTTCGATCTTTTATTTCAACACATGAACTTTTCCAACACATACACTTCTCAACACATGAGCATTTCCACGCATGGATATTTTATATATTTTGTTCATATAAGAAAGATGAAATTTTTATTGTTGAAACTATTTATATATAAGGTGAATATTTTACATACTTCATATATATTATAAAAATGTGATTTTTATTGTTTATACACTTTATTCATTCACACATGAATTTAATTTTCACACATCACTTCTCAACACATGAGCATTTCCACACATGGATATTTTATATTTTTTGTTCATATAAGAAAGTTGAAATTTTTATGTCGAAACTATTTATATATAAGGCGAATATTTTACATACTTCATATATATTATAAAAATATGATTTTTTTTGTTTATACACTTTATTCATTCACACATGAATTTAATTTTCACACATCACTTCTCAACACATGAGCATTTCCACACATGGATATAGTTTCAACACATGACTTTAGTTTCATCGCATGAAAATAATTTCAACATACGAAAATAATTCTAACACATGAATACTATTCAAAATTTCGGCAGCATAACGGCAGGGTAGTTAAAACCGGCACCGTCCCGAGTACAGCTCCCGCTCTACCTTAAAACCTCGCGGTTATTGACAATGGGGATTCATGCATCTAATTCGCACGCAGACGGCATGTTTTATTTTCATTTCCATAATTATTCCCAATTTATTTCAATCACCAATGGGTATTTTTCAACCACAACCAATCAATATCAACCACAAACAATTATTCAACCATTCGCATTTTTTATCCAATATTTCACACCAATTCACAGCAATAAATATCGTCCATGATTTGTGGAAGAGGGGAGTATATATATATTATTTCTATATTTCACTTGCATTTCACCACACATATCATTTATACTACACATGTATAATTCATACTTCGCTCATATAGCTTACACAACGCATGTACATGAGGTATACAAAACGTGTATAATTTATATTTCGCTTGTATAATTTATACATGACATTTTCCATTCAATTTATTTTAATTTATATTTCTCACCTTGGTTTTCGAAGTGCTAAAAATCGTAGATGGCTCAGAAAAATCCGCGGTCTCTTCTATGTGGTAGAGAGCCTCCTTGCGGTCCCGATGTTTCATGTTTCATCGAATTTCATCAATACACGAAAAATATATGATTTTTCAACATTTTGTAACACTTAAAAGTGTTATTTTCTGTTCAAATTAATAAAGCCGCTACCTTTCCGTATTGGTTCGAACTAGGGTTTGCAGTTTTCTTGGAATCCATGAATCGAGGTTGCGATCAGAAGGTGCGACGTGAAAGAGGGGAGCAAGGCGAGTCCGTCGGTGGTGGAGATGGTGAACTCGGTGGTTTCTAGTGAGGGAGGCATCGATGTGAAGTCGGCGACTTTCAGGGCATTGTTCTCGACGTTGGCGAAGGGAGAAAGGGCGGGGGTTGGTCGGATTTGAAGAGGGAGGCGGGCGCCGTCGAGTCATGGTGGTGGCGTTGGCTGGCGTTGACTGAGGCGGCGGAATTTCGGTCAGGAAGGTTGGAGCGCGAACCACCGTCGAGAGGTGATAGGCGTCTAGGGTTTTAAGGGTTTTTATTTTATTTTTAAATTATGAAATGAAATTTCCTATTGGCTGATGCTTTATAAAAAAATTTAAATAGTGTTACCCCATACGGACACCAATTCTAGCCCAACAACTGTTGCCCCTAGCTAAATACCCCCATCCCAGACACAATGGGATATGTTTCGTTGGCCAATTCGACTGTTACAGTCAGTTATTTTTCAAATTAAAATATAAAACATTTTATATTCAATTTGAACGTACATTTCGATTTGCCAGGGCCACAAACTGATTCGAAAATTTTCAGAAAAATAAATCTAGCTATGTTTTGACATTACGTTCCCAACAAAAATAGTTTCGTCGAATTCTGAGATCGTTTGAAAAATGGCCATTTTCTGGTCGATCCAATTTAACAAAAATTGACCAAACACATTTTCTTTTGCCACGCTCACATACTAGCTTCTAAAATTATGAAATTTGAAACCTAGCAATAGTTTGACATCCCGGATCCAACAAAAGTGGTTTCATTGAATTCCGAGGTCGTTTGCAAAATGTCTATTTTCAAGGGCTATATATTCTATATAGCGACCTTTCTGAAAATTCATTTGGCCATAAATTTTGATTCCCGCTATGAAACTTCGATTTTTCAGATTCGTTAGAAAGATATTCACTAACAGATTTAAATATTTTTAGTTTCACTAAAATCCATTATATTTTGCACCCGGTGCAGTCAGTCAAAGTATGAATTCAAAATTTCAGACTGACACACTATTTCTAATTCAATGTTTTATTGAAATATTCTATTCCAATTGTTCAAATTCCTTTGAAATAACCAATTTAAATTTTTTAAATTGGCTCGTATTTTCCAGGTTGTTACACATTGCATCTTTGACAGCAAAATATCCATTTCCAGGAAGATTTAAAAATCAATAACTTGGATTACATCACAATTAAGGAATACAACATTGAATTTGTTCAAAAAGGTTTTGAGTATAATCTAAAAAAATAAAACAAAATTTTGAGTGGGTAATTTGTGGGGATTTGGTCGAATAGGTTGTTGGTATTATTTCAGATGGTCTGAGTTTTGGAAGTGAACTATCTCACAGTGGTGGCAAAGCAAGGGTGCGGACCAGGGGTGATTGGAGAAGTAGGTTGTCGGTGAGTTTGAGGTGGATTTTGGAAGTGAACGGAGGTACAAGATGGTGGTGCGAGGCGTTTCATAGAGGCGGTTAAATTTATAAACTACTGTGAAAATTCGAGTTTTGGATATAGTGACTAAATGAAATTTTTGGCAGTAAGGATGGATTCAGAGTTGGTATTAGGGTTTGCGAGGATGATCAGAATCCCGGGGTGGCCGAGGAATGGTGTGTGCACATGTACGATGTTAGTTGTGTGCAAAGAAAATAGAAGTACATGAGGAATAGCAAGAAACAGTAAGGAAGAAGAAGTAAATTTAAAAGTAGAAAGAAATTGGCATGGGTCGATCAGTTTTGTATGTTGTTGCACCATGTTTGGGTTTAGTCTTGTGTATGGGATATTTGCGTGAAGAATGGAGGTTCATGCATCAATACACGCATAAAGGAAGAAGGATGATACTAGAGACAGTTAGGCAGAAATCTATTTGGAAAAAAAATTGGCAGGAGAGAAGAGTAAGAATTGAAGGATAGAAAGAGAAGAGCAGATTAGAGGAGAAATAGGATTAGGTCAAGGAGAAAACGTAGGGAGAAAAGAAAGCTGATATTTTTTTTGAGGTGAGGGAGCCAAGAATTTTCAATTGCCTGGCAAGCAACGAAGTACGTCAAGCAACAGAAAAATAAATATATAAATCAAAACGTATGGATTTGAGACAATATATCCTAGACATGAATCAATACGTAGGGAACTAGGCATTTATTTGAAAAGGAAGCCTAGACATGAAGTGAACAACTCACTAAGGAAATATGCAAAGTGATATCCTCTAGATTTGAGACAATATATCCTGTACTCATCCCTGTAAATATCATACACAGTTGAAATGGAAAGATTTGAACAATCTTGTTCCATGTGAAATTCTGAGTGTCATCCACAGCCGAATAGAAAGGAATCAAATCCATTTAATAGACTTGGTTGCTTAGGAATTAAGGGTTGAATAGTTAATATATATATATATATATATATATATGGTAGACATTCATATGAGTTTCTGAAGCCGTAACAGGGTACATTGATTTGCTTATTAGCAAAGTAAAGACTGTAATATGGATTGTTAAATCCAACATATCACTTTCACTAAGTAAGGCTGTCGCAGACCTATAGGTGTTTACACAAATGCCTAGCCTAGTTATGTGTTGAAAATTCATCTAAATATACTATGATTTAACAAGTTTATTGCTAGAATTGATAATGGCAGAGCAATCTGAAAGTTACTAAACACAAATGTTCAATCAAAACAGAGGACAGCCTATACATTAGGTAGCTATACAATACTTTAAGACTTGTTACATCTATAAATACACTTGGTAACTCCGTAAATTTACACTATAATTTGCTGAAACCAAATGAAAAAGAAAAATAGAAGAGAAGCAGAATATGAAGAACACAAAGATGGTGGTAAGGCAGTACAAATATAAACACCTTTATCCCATATGTGGGTAAATAACCTTAACTTCTTTACTATTTTGTGTTCATCCGTAAGTAACCCAAACTGTATGTATATCCATTAGACTTACTTCAAAAACTGAAGTTGATTGAGAGGGGTTTAATTTATGTAAGATAGTTAGCTTAAGGTTATAAACAACTTAAGAAAAATAAATGAACAAAGTAATGAATATAAGAGAGAAAACAACCTTACTGTTCTTCTTATCATAAGTGTTCTTGTCATGATTCATGAATACGTATAAATGTATATGTCAAATTATATTATTGTCTTATAAGAATTTAATATCATGAGAATTTCCTGAAATTTGATGACCCTAAAACAGAGGTAGTAAACACAGTCAAAATATATGGGAATAAACACCTTATATTACCCTACTGTTTATACTTAACTCTAATGGGAATAAAACTATATGAAAGCTGATATGTACCCAGGATAGCGAATGCAAACTTTTAAGTGGTTTAAAGATGGGTAGATTATGATTTAAGGATTTAACCAAAACAAAGAATGAACAATGGTAAGATAGTAAATTTATTTATTTTGAGCAGAAAGATAGAGGCAATATATTGCCTCGCCATATATAAATACTGCATAAAAGAAATATCATCCTGTTGGCCATAATATTACATCCCAAACTGCTCACTTAGGGGCCAAAAAGAAATATAACATCAACCTTGCTCACGCAAGAGCGTACAAAATACATCAGGTTGTACAAAACGTAGAACTGAAAGCAAAGCAAAAGTGACCAACAACAACCCCTCTAAGCAGCGTGGAGCCAATCACTATGCTCCGCTGCTATCTAAAACAAAATCAACAAATAACCAACTGTCAATGCCCATCCACTTATAGTAAAACTTCAGTACTTTAAACAAAACAACATTCGAAGAAGTAGCAGTGTTTTTAAAGCATCGATTATTCCTTTCGTACCAAATAACCCAACAAAAAGACAAATTAAGTAACGCAAGTTGTTTCGAAGGAACATTTTCCCAAAACTATGACTGGTCACGCAATGAATCTTTCCATATAAGGTCAATGTTAGCATTAACTAAACATTTAACCCACACGTAGAAAGCCAAATCGCAGCCATGAAATAAATGGGTACAATCCTCTTCCTCGGCTCCACAAAATACACATGCATCATCAACATTAATTTTCTTTCTTCTCAACATACTTTTTGTATTTAATTTTCCATGCAATAACACCCACATATGAATTCGAACCTTCAGCGGGACATTACAGCCCCACATGCATGAAAAGTACATGAATTTTCTGCCAGAAAAATTCAGAAACTCATAACACTGCTTCACTGAGAATTTAGCCTTGTTTCTCCACAAACATACATCATCTTTATCAACTAAATTCATATTCTCCAAAAGACCGAACAATTTCAATAGCTGAAGTAAAGCCCTCCCTTCAATAATTCTATTGAAGCTCAACTTCCACTTAAAACTAACCGTTGAGGAATCATAAACATCAGAGACATATGCCAGCTTATCACAAGAGTAATAAATGTTGTTTTGGTATCCACTTATAAATACTAGAATCTAATTAAGGTGTCAGCGCTAGCATGATCACCTTCTGTAATTAACCAAGCACATTCAACCAACGCTTACTTCATGAATTCTTACTTGGTGTAACTTTTATTCAAAGTCACCATGTATGATTATCTAGTCCAAAAAAATAGAAGGATATAATATAAAATAAACATCTAAATACATCTGTTAAGAAACTATAGTTGATTTTATATTGAAATACTATAGTTTAATTCAAATAATTGTTGCTTACATTTTATGTCTCCAATCATGAAGCATGTATTCCATGTAAAAACAGAAATAACAGTTAAATTACTTATAATTGAGCCAAAGATTGTAAATAAGATAACTCGTAATTATATATCTGAATTCATATTTCGTAATATTGGGCTATGATATTACACCAGAAGAAAATATATATTTCATAAGGAATGAGAAAATTTTCCATATCAAAAGTCAACGAAATCTTCATATCAAAACTCAACAGTACATGATTATTAGATACTATTTTAATTCT
The DNA here is from genome assembly GCA_030737875.1 of Allium sativum. Taxonomy (NCBI): domain Eukaryota; kingdom Viridiplantae; phylum Streptophyta; class Magnoliopsida; order Asparagales; family Amaryllidaceae; genus Allium; species Allium sativum. The sequence goes on from CM060924.1 coordinate 247,720,635, forward strand.
TTAATATTTAAATAATAGATTTAGTAATAGTTACGAATTTAAGACTCCATATACGGACTTGGTTTCACACACTAATAAAATCACGTAAAAGAAAAAACGATCAGACGAACTTAATTTCAAATTGTATTCGCTTTATATTTGACGATTTCAATGTATACAATTCTAAAAATTGGCGAAGTAGTAATTGTAATATTGTTCTTTTTCATAACATATAGTATGAGTAAAGTATTACTATTGACAAAATTATGTAACGTATAATAAACATAAAAGATAACTCATCCGATGTAAAAAAAAAAAAAAAAAAATCTAACCTAGGTGTCGTAAGCCCAAATAGTGGATAGTATGCTTGATATTTATAAACTACATGGCCATTAGTTTATTACCATTAGCAATATGGATTATAGTAATATGATGTTTTGCTTACTTCATTAACAGGGCAACCATTAAAAAACAAAGATTACAACAAAACGGGATTATGAACATGAACTTACTATGAATAGAAATGTTTTTAAACTAATTGTGTGTTAAAAATGAAGGGAAAAACAAGAAGTAAGTAACTAGGTTTACATATTACTATGATACGTCAAATCCAATCCGTCCATACTATTTGGTTTCAAAGATATCGACGAACTCAAATCTGAAACATGCATCTTCTCCAAAATCATAAGGATTTGTAGTAACTGATCAGAAGTTTTGATTGGAAAATCTGCATAAATAATAATCCAAATAGAAACCAGTTAAATTATGACAAACTAATGGAAATAAAACACATAAACAGTAAATTATGTGAATAATTGAAGATAAAGGAGACGTACCATTTAATCTACAATACCAAACCGTCGCCTTCCTTTATTTACTACTGTAAGCATTGTGTAAGTGCATCGAACATAAAAAGATACCTAGAAAGCAAAGAAGGATGAAGGATTGAACTCCGTTGTGGACAACTAATTGTTAGATGTGGGATGAGAATGAGGCAGATTTGATTTGGAGGAGGAAAGGACAAGGTTATCGAGTGCAATTTGGGGAAGTGGATATGAATGCGGCTAGGGTAGTAGAATTGTGAAAAATGAACGGATTTGGGTGTGTTTCCGATTGCTGCATCTCGTTATACAGGTGACATTCAAACACAGCGTTTGGTTTCTCCATTCTAGTATAAGTAATTTATAGATTTATGAAAATAATATATAACACTCTAGACTATGTCATGCGAATAAACAAATAATAAAGAACATGAGTGGCTTATGTTTCGTCTTTAATACATACCTAAATGATTTTGAAAGTTGTGCTTTTTATGGTCAAACAAAAATAACAGAAAACCCTTATAAATATGTATTGGAAAATCACAAACCTTAGGCTCGATTCATTCTAATATATGTAATTTTGATGATATTTTGACTATAAATGGACACCGCTACTTTATTACTTTCATGTATGATTTCTGCTTTTAGTTATGTATACCTTATGAGAAATAAAGTGATGCAATTGAGATGTTGAAGTCATTTATAGCTAAAATTGAAAATCAATCTAGTATGAAAGTTATAAGATTGGGCAGTGATAGAGAAAATGAATATGAATCAAGTTTGTTTAGTAAATTTTACAACTCATATGGACTAATACATAAACAAAGTGTAACGACCCGGCTCTTTACCCGGTTTTTGCCGGTAATTAAACCAACTTAAATCGTTCATAAAGACGGATTGTTAGGGGTACTTACACATTTGCATAAAATAAAAAAGAACTTTTCCATTGTCATTAAAATAATATTACATCAAAGTTACGGGACATACATTAGAGTACATCGATTGCACAATGGAAGAGACACTAAACCCAGCAGAAGAGTATACATGCTCCAAGATATAATAGCTCCAGCTAAACCAACATACTCTTCTAACCAACTTCAAGACTAAATCTTCGAACCAAACTACTAGATTGTCCGTGCAAAAATTATGGGCACCCAGAGTTAGGTGTGGGAACAATAAACTTCAGGTCAGTTATGGGACTGGTGTGAGAACTCAAAACATTTTTTTATGCTTTAATTTAAAGTTAGGTAATTCACTGGACCATGCCGCTAATGCAGAATGGGTTTACTCCATGTGAATACCAGTGCATAGAAATTCGTAATGACTTTTTGAAAAATGAAACTAACATAAGATCAATGCAAACACACATATGGGCGAGGTTTCTCCTTAGGTAGTCAAAAATGCCTTTGATACGTAAAATTCTCTTTCAATACTATAATATAGTGTGAAAAACCTTTCGAAAATAAATGTGTTAAAATAGCCAGCATAGGTACCATATACTATACTAACATATGGTACACATTCAAAATCGTACGGGCTTGTAGCGGAGATTGGTTTTCCAACAATGACCAGAAAAAGGAACCTCCTTCCGAACCGAATTTTGAACACCTTTAGAGGGATGTCCGAGGATCAACATTGATGCTCTTTATGCCAACACAAGGTTGGGTTACCTTTATAACTAGGTAACTTAGAGTACGCCTAAGTATGTCATCTCCCGGTCGTTACCGACCTTTCCGAGTGCGCGCCACCAACAACTACAAAAGCATATGTTTTTACCACATAGGTTAATACATGGGCTCCATACCATAGTACATCTTTTATCTAAAAGGAGACAACGCCCCCATAACCTTGTCGCATTTCTTCCTATTTTGGCATTTACCCGGGTGTGAGGCTCGCTGAGGTCACGATATACACAAAGCTACGCTTAAATAAGCTATGCTTTGATCATCCATAGCTCACCACATAACTTAAGTATGCCCCATTGTCCATTCACAACGCATCACTGGTTTCCATCAATATATAACCTCTAAGCTCATACGTCTTAGAGAAGGGTGTTAAGCAAGAGAATAAATTCTCCATCACCAAATAGATATATATTTAACAGAGATCAGTGCTACGCAGTCAATTACAAGGTCAGGCACACAATCCATACAAGTTCGTTCTAGGTTTGAACGAAACCACAAATCCAGAATTCCTTCACATACGTTCGGGCTTCTTGCCACTTAGATGATACAAAATCCATCTGCAAATGAGATCTACCCTTTTGGGACATTCAACAAGTCGTTCTTACGATATGAAGGGTCCCGATCTTCAATATCGTCTTCAACGTCTTTAGTTGCTCCACAACATCGTATTATTACTTGGAATAGTTTTCGAACATAAATCCGATCTCGGTCTTTCCAAATAATAAGCACAATTTAAAAAAAAACACTATTACGGAACACATAGGCTTTCAATCAATTCTCCTTCCATTTTGGATTTTTGTTAAATTAAACTTCTTTGAACCCCATTCTAAAATTATCTTTAACAAAAATATATATTTTCAACTTTACTCTTTTAAAACGCATCCCTTAAATCAAAGATAATTTAGCCTCAAAACCTTAATTAATTTTCCGTTTGATAACTCGTTATCGAAACCCGGTTTCCTTTGAAAATCCTCTAATCCATATTTCAACCATAAATTTCAGTTAACGATTTCCCAACTTCAATTCTTTTAACTAAAAGATTATACTTCCTTCCAATATCTTACTTTTAGTTTCTTCAAATCAAAGATTTGATTAAATCCCCAAATTACGATATGAACTTGCACAACTCAATCGCATCGGGTTTCAAGAATTGTATTACTGAAGATAAAACCCAAATCAATTAATATTGAACATAAGTTACACAGAAATTGTAACTACTTACATTCGATATCAATTCTCATAATCAACGAATACTATAAATGGAATAACGATATAATAATAATATCTTCCAAATTCCTCAAATAGTATATGTTTACACCACAAAATTTTATATTAAATATCTGAAGATTATTTATATCCAACTTATCTCATTCAGATTGAGAAACCCGTATCTTAATTAAAAGATTTATCCGACTCTTTGACATTGGATCTTGATAGAAATATCATTAACTTACCCTCAATATTAATCTTCGTATCGAACTCACACTATAAGCGGAATAATGGTGAACTAACTTTTGAGTTCCTCAAATAGTAAGAGTCATCATCAACCGAATTAATATAACATCCGAAGATTTATCTCCAACCATATACAATTATTTAAAATTGAAAAACCCATTTTAATATCAAATAAATCAATTTAATTTCCACATAAAACATTTTCAATACTTTTAAACCTTTGAAAAAATTCCACAAATCATTCAAATGATTACTTATAGTACGGAAAATAGTTTGCAGGTAAAAAACTTCAAAATAGATTGTTTTTGAAGAAAACATTACAATAGCGTCCAAGAGCGTTATAAACGTGTTACGAAACAGTTATCTTAACTTCTTTGATCAAAATATTATCTTAGCCAATACTTAAACTTTACAATTCAAAACACTTTTACATAATTTATAATGATTTTACAAAAAAATTCTATATTTTAAAAACATTTAAAACAGCTGTCACTACAAGAAAAGTGTCTATTTACAATACTAGAAGACAACATTTTGGATTGAGCGTTGTTGTTGAACCTTTAATAAGTTGAAAATACAAAGTGAAAAAACAAAGACGATGCCAAAAACGCTGAAGACTTCATGTCCAAAATTTATTAAATTCGTTCCCTCTATAAATTTCATTGTCGCGTTCTTTCATTATTATTTACCTTTTTATTTTTCCGGCTTCACATAATCTTCCCCAACCCTAAAATTTGTCTACTATTCTTCAGAGGCAAATTCTATTTCAACCCAGAAATTTAGTTAGTAGCCCCCCATTTCATAAAAAAAATATGATGACCAAAATACCCTTTTTCCGTTATAATTTTTTTCCAGTTTTTTGAATACATCGTAGTTGTACTACGTGGTTTTTCGGCGAACCTCGTAGTAACCCTACGTGGTCCATGAATGAACCACGGAGATCATCTACGTGGTACTTTGACAAACCACGTAGAACAGCTACGAGGTACACTGAAAAACCACGTAGTCTCCGTACGTGGAAGGTTATTTTTTTTTTTTTTGAAGAAACGGGGGCTACTAACTAACTTTGGGGGTTTACACAATTTGCCTTCTTCAGATCTGTCAAAACTTTTAAGTATCGATCTGAAGAAATTATTCCTTAAAATGAAAGCTCCCGATTTCATGAAGGGGTTTCCCTGGAGAATTTCATGGTGCTAAACTAATGGGTTCTTGGTGGTAATTCAATGATTTGGGTTCCGACATATTTCGGTGCAACAGAATTAATTTTGGTTCCAATTTCCTCTCGCCGATCTCTCCGCTTTCAAAATTACGGACCTTTTCTACTCCGACGACTAGTGACAGTGACTGGGTAAGAACTACAATTACCAATTTTAAATTAGGATGATTATTTCTTGGGATAACGATGCTGATTTGCGTTTGGATTTTGTTCATGGAGGAAAAATTGCGGGGGTTCTTTGCTTTCAATTTGATTTAATCAAATTTGGGCTTTATGCTGTTACTGGTGAATTTTGCTTCATTGTAGAACAACTTGGTGATTCGGGGATAAGATTACTTTGATAAGACGATTTGAATCTCTACCATATAGGAACTATTATTTCTAGTTTCTGCATGTTTCTCATTGAATAACATATATGAAGTACATATTCTAGTCTGTCCTCTTAGTGTATGCTACTACCAGTTTACAAGTTCATCTGTCTCCAAACAACATTTTTCATGTCCCCATCAAATTAAGCTCTTAATTATTTGTTTGAAAATTATAAGTTGAGGTCTATATAAAATAATTGGTTGGACCTCAATGAGGACAAATGACAACTTTTTAAGACTGACAAACTGGTGTCTTGTGATACGTATGATAAAATGGAAGCAAGATTTCTTCTCCATTCTAGCTATGGTATCTGCATTTCCATTTCAGTTGCAAATTTTAGTTCATTTATATTATGTTTGTTCTAGTACGTAGCTCTGTAAGTTTACATTTTCAATAGAAAATTGTAATTCATTTCATTTCTTCTTGTTAATTCCTGCATTTCAATTTCTGTTCCTATTACAAGTAGCTTTACAATTTCCAGTTCTTGTTAATCTCTGCAATTTGTACCGTATTTAGTTCTAGAAATTTTCCATTTCTTGTCGCAATTTAATTTCAATCCTGTTCTTATTTTCTAGTTAATTCTTACCTTTGAATTCATATCCTTCAATTTCTGTCCCTTATCATTTATGCATTATATAGTCACAGATCAAATTGGTACTTGAGTTCTTGTGCTTGATCATCTTTCTTGCAATATTTTTTATCAGGTGTTTGGTGCTCTTGCCACTTCAAAAACGCTCTCTGTCCCAATAGTGATGTCTACCATACATATGTCCCTATGTAAATCATTTCAAGTAATTTGAGATTTTATTTTACTGCACACTATGTATATTTGTGATGCCCGCCCTTGCTTATTATACAGTCTCAATTATGCATTGCAACAGTTACATTCCAAGATACACCTTCAGCTGGTTGGTTGCGCCTAGGTGGAAGATTATAAGTAAACCTTTTTTTTAAACCATATTTACAAATACAATTTATTAATTTTGCTTTACCTATTGATGTTCAATTCTATACACAATCATGCATGTCGAAGAATTTCATCACGGAACTGCCGACCTTACACTAGTGATCTCGGCTACCATTGGCAAAGAACTCGAAGCTGCATGTGCGACATCAGGTTAGTACACTCGAAAATAGCATCAATCTTTTTTTAGCTGAAAAGAAAATTAAAATGAAAATTATGGTGAATTTGTATTGTTTTTGGAAGGAGAAAGCATACGGGTGTGGAGCAAGGAAGTAGATTCAGAGCGCTTCAGTCCTCGTTTTTGCAACTATGACACACGTGTACTGCTAAGCAATGATGAATAGGATAAACAGCTACTGATTCATGTGGGAGGCCTGATTTTGGTGCAGTTAGATCTTGAACAGGAGCAGGGTCGAAAAAAGGTAACATTTAAATACAACAATATGTGGTCTATTATTTTTGGATACAATGACATTATAACATGCCTCAAATTGATTAGAATTTAGAACTCAACTGTACCAGTTGGGTTCATTTAGTTTGATCTGCGGAGCGATAAGGAAGAAGATAGACTATAGTGTTTTCTTACGTATCCAATATTTAGTAATGAGGAAAATGCCATTTTGACAATGTTCCATATTGTTTGTTTTGGAATTCTAGTGCACTTCGGTTGTTTTTATTTAAAAAAGTGGGGGAAGCAGCAGCATGGCTGCTGCTCGAGGGAGCTGCGGGTACGACTGCTAACAGCAACAGCCAATAGACCAAGATATAACAGTATGTTAGTTTGGTAAAAAATAGGTTTCATTTTAGAGTTTAGTTTATATATAATTACTTCGCAAAAAAAAAACTGTATCTAAAACAATAGTTGTTTAGGACAGTGCAAGTTGACTTTCATTATTCCAATCCCGAATGATTTACCTTCTCGTATAACACCGTTTGATCATACATTTAGTACTACTGATGACCATACATTTAGCACAATATATTAGTTTGGTAAAAAAAATAGGTTTTGAATTATGATTGTTTTGTAAAAGTCTGTGTTGACAATTTAGTTATCATATTACCTCTCTTTCGGATGCTAGATTTTCCGATATCCAGTTGTTCGTAACAGGGCATTCGACGACAGTTTGGGCACTATTTCAGTTTTTGATTGTGTAGGTAGCATACCTAGTCATCCTTCAATTGTACTGTCCAGTTAAGTAACAAGGATGAAATATATTGAAAACACAAGTCATCCCGGTTATTTATATATCAATACCCTGCACAACATATTAATTTTTTTCTTCAGGCTTTTACTGCATTTACAGTCATCGGGCATACGAATTATGATGGCATTCCACTTCATCGTTCATTTTTGACATGAAACTTTATGGAGTTAAGGCTGTGGAGTTTCCACGCTTTTTTGTGCCTGGCTAATATGGTTATACACAACTACTCTATTTAGTTTAATATGCCTTATTTACAATACTAGATTCATCCGAATGTAGTGCATTTGTATATGTGCAGAAGGTATTATTTTCATATTGATTGGTTCGTGAATTGTTTTAATTGTCATTATTCATATTGATTGATTAGTTTAATATGCCTGGCTGCTATTAGTTTGTGCCTGGCTGCTATGGTTCCACACTTATATAAAGTTTGTTTTAATTCTCATTTATAAGATAACAAGTGTAATAACCCGGAAAATCTGGGCCAGTTTAAAATTTTTTAATTTGGCAATTTTAGCGAATTTTGGATATTTAAAATGAATTATTTTAAATAATATCGACGGAAATTTATTTTGAATATAATTCGACGTATATATTTATATACGTCGTCGTTAGAATATAAATATTTATATATAATTATAAATAGAATTGAAAATGGCGCGGTAGTTCGATAATTCGATTTCAAACTTCAATTGAATGTACCAGGTGCAAAACAATCCGGATTTTAGTGAAACCAAAAACATTAGGATCTAATTGATAATATCTTTCCAACGAATCCGAATAATCAAGATTTCATAGCGGGAATCAAAAGATAAGTCCAGTTGAAAATTCTGAATAGTCGCTATGGAATTCGAGCCCTTAAAAATGGAAATTTTGCAAATGACCTCGGATTTCGACGAAACCACTTTTGTTGGGTCCGCAATGTCAAGTTATTGCTAGGTTTCAAATTTCGTAATTCTTCGAATCAATATGTGAGCGTGGCATAGGAAAACGCGTTTGACCAGTTTCAGTTGATTTTAATCAACTGGAAATTGGCCATTTTTCCAACGGTCTCAGAATTCGACGAAACTAGTTTTATTAGGACCGTATCGTCAATACGAAGCTAGAAGATATTTTTCTGGAATTTTTAAAGTTCGTATGCGACCCCGGTAATATGAAATGTACGTTTAAAATTCAATATAGTGATTTAAATGTAAATTTAACGGAAACTGATTCAAACGATCAAATCAACCTGCGATACATATCCCATTGTGTTCGGAATAGGGGTAATATGCTATGGACGGCAGGCGGTGGGCCTCGTTTCGAGGTCGTATGTAAAAGTCAACTTTTTCATAATAAAATAATAAAATAAATAATATATAAAATATATTTCTCCCCCTTTTTAACTCTGCCCCCCCCCCCCGTTTATTTTTTTTCTCAGAAATCAAATATAAAAAAAAAAGGGAGGAAAAGAGAAGAGGACGGAGCGGCCTCATCCCTCGCCGCCGCCACCGGAGGCGCCCACCTCCGTCCAAGTTCGCCGCCCTCCCCTTCTGCTCCTCCTCCGTCACCTCGATGCGACGCAGACCCCCCTACATCGAAGAACGCGAGCGCCCAAACCCCCACGCCCAAGAACGAGCCGCCAGTCACCACCAACAGCCCCGACAGCCCCCTTTTTTCTCCGCCTCCCCCATCTTCTTCCTCCTCCTGAAAGAAACCGACGCCCCCTCGAAAGCCGCGGATCGCCTAGGCCAGTCAACCCCCTCCCTAAGCGCAACCCTCTATCTTCGGTTTAAACCGTCCTAAACTCCTCTCTTATTCGCTGAAAATAAACTGTAAGTTTATTCATTTTATTTCCTTTTTGTGTTCCTAACTAATATAGTTAGCTTTAGACATAGAAATCAGTTTTTTTACATATAGTAGAAGGAATAGAAATGATTGTCAGATTAAATATGATTTTTATATTTCTAAAAGAATAAAAATATGATTTTTATATAATATAGATAATAAAATTTTGATTTTTATAGGATGTATAGAATAAAAATATAATCTTTTACATTGAAGAAATATAAAAATACAATCTTTAATATTGTAGAAATATAAAAATGTGATTTTTATAGCGATGAAATAAAAATTCGATTTTTAAATTAGAAAAGGCGAGATTTTTAAATTAGTAAAAATTCGATTTCTAAATATATTGAATAGAGTAATAAAAATATGATTTTTATATATTGAATAGCGAAGTAAAAATTCAATTTTTTTTAAAAAGTATGAAGCAATTATAAAATAGGTTTTTTAAAATAGAAAGTAAACAAATAAAAATGTGACTTTTATTTTAAAGACATTAAAATATAAAAATGTGTGATTTTGTATATGTAGTGGCTACGGGCAACGAAGTTGATAAAAGGCGAGAATGAAGAAGATTCCTATAAAAGAAGAGTCAAGATGATTGGATAGCTATCGGTGAGAACTTCTCACTCTAAAACTCTCTTTTTCTAGTTATATATATATACTAGGATGCAGACGGTGCTTAGTAGCACCCGACACCCGTCATCCACAGACCATGGATGGCTTGTTTGTAAAATTGTTTGGTTGTGTAGTTGGATAGATTATTTGGTTTGAATTGAATTGTTTGGTGAATTGAAATTGATTTGATTGATGTGTGAATGGCGTGGGCCTTCACTAGACCGGGGATAAGGCTAGGCCTCGTCCCGTTTCTAGTATCGTGCCGTTATACCGCCGAAATTTTCTAAAATAAGTTAGAAAAATAGAAAGATCATTTTATTTAAAGAATGAACTGAATAGAAATTCATATGTTAAAATAAAATGTTTTATCGTTAAAAATATAATTTTTAACGTGAATGTGAATAAATAAATATTCATTTACAAACCGGACGGTTTGTTTATGTACACTGATTTGACGGACATCGATTGGGTCGATAAATTTTACACATCGCCCAACTGCACAAATAAAATCTGTGTTTGATTGTTTGAAACCCCACACGGGTGTTGGGATGAAATTTGAAGTTCACTCATCCTGATTGATTAAATATGTCGATCGATTGATTGACAGGCTGTTATAAGCGTTAAATATTTATATTTGATGCTTATACAGTGTAGTGCACTTTGGTTGATGGTTGATTATTTTTCAATGCTATCTTATACACGTGTTGTATGAAAATCCATATAGTTAACGTTATGTGGTAATTGATTGGGCCTCATTCCAATTTAGAAAATAAAGAACAATATAAAATAAAGGTTCATGTGTTGACTGTACTCATCCGTTGAGATTAGTCATGTGTTGAACGAATATTTTAATAATAAAATTTACATCTTTATTAATATAAAATAAAGGTTCATGTGTTGACTGTACTCATCCGTTGAGATTAGTCATGTGTTGAACGAAATATTTTAATAATAAAATTTACATCTTTATTAATATAAAATAAAGGTTCATGTGTTGACTGTACTCATCCGTTGAGATTAGTCATGTGTTGAACGAAATGAATTGAATATATAACGATTTCGAAATGAATTGAATATATAACGATTTCGAAATGAATTGAATATATAACGATTTCGAAATGAATTGAATATATAACGATTTCGAAATGAATTGAATATATAACGATTTCGAAATGAATTGAATATATAACGATTTCGAAATGAATTGAATATATAACGATTTCGAAATGAATTGAATATATAACGATTTCGAAATGAATTGAATATATAACGATTTCGAAATGAATTGAATATATGACGATTTCGAAATGAATTGAATATATAACGAGTTCGATTTGAATCGAATATAAAACCAATTTGAATTGAATTGAATTGAAAACGAATTCGAATTGAATTGAAAACGAATTCAAATTGAATTGAAAGCGAATTGAAATGAATTGAAATTTGATTTGAATAGAAAATGAATTTGAATCGAATATAAAACCAATTTGAATTGAATTGAATTGAAAACGAATTCAAATTGAATTGAAAGCGAATTGAAATGAATTGAAATTTGAATTGAATAGAAATGAATTTTAAAACGAATTTATAAAGAAGAATTCAATTTTGATTCGAATTGAAATGGAAGTGAATTTGCTTTTGAAACGAATTTAAAACTATTTATATAATTCGTTTTAAATAGTAATCGACGAAATATATATTATATATATTATATATATAATATAATGGCCTGAATAGAACGCGCCGCGCCGCAGCAGTTCGTGAATTTCGACCATTTATTTCAAACGGACATTACGGGAGATCCGACCGTCGGATTTTCCTAAAACCGGAACCGTTGGGTTCGTATCGAAAAGAGCTTTCTAACGAATATTAGAAATTCAAAATCTAACGGTTGGATTTGGAGATACGTCCAAATCAAATTCGAAAAAGGTCGTTGTAAGTGCAGTTCGATGGCCGTTGATGGAAATCGATTGTACGGGCCTTAATAAAATTATTAAAAATATTAATAATTTGTGTAAAATCATAAGAAATGATTTGGGAAAATTTGGGATGAAAAACTCCATATTTGAAAAGATAAAAATAGTTTTTTATCGAAATGAACTAGTTTTGAACTAAATTTAAAACCCAATTTTTTTTTTAAATAAATAAATTAGATTTAAAAAGGGGTTTTAAATAATCGGAATTTCTAATATATTTGATTGGATTTGAAGTGGGTTTATCGTGAACTGTGTTTTAAATAACACCTAGTTCTTTAACCCAGTAAAAGGAGTTTTAACGAATCTGCAATTAGATTGAAATGTGAATTTGTAATCTAAAATTCCGAATTTAGAAAATGAACGAGAATGGAGTATTACCAGTTTTGCTCCAAAGCGATAGTTAAATCTTTAATTAGATTTGAACGTGAAATGGTAATTAATTTTACCGATAACACCACGGTGTTAGATATGGAGTATTACCAGTTTTGCTTCATGGGATGAATAGGTTGGGATTGGGAAATAAAATAAATAATTACTTCGTTACGGTTCGCTAATCTCGACTAGTTTCGAAAAACCATAATTTGGTTTGAAACGACGTCCAAAGGAAGATTACAGGATAAATTTTAAAGAATTTATCTTGGATAAAATTAATGGGAATCTTTCCCTAAGAATGTGAAATTTAGAAACTAGCTGTAGGTTGGCTAAGAAGAATGGTTTCCTGGGTATTGATCTGATGTTGGTTTCGACCTTCGGGGTTAATGTTTGGGAAATTGTTCTCTTGCTAATTTGCGGTTAGTGACTAATGAATTGGAATGAGGCGTATGTTGTGTTTGTGTAACATTTGTTTTTAATATACGCGGGTTGTTCGGAAAGTCCGGGTTTATACCCATTCTGAATAACCGATTCGACGATAAGTCGAAGATGAAGACGGTGGTCGAAGACCGGAAGTTTTCACATCGTTTGGATAATTACTGACGATCCTGATTGGGCAGTACACCCAAGAGGATGGAAATAGTTGGTGGTCGTCCAGACGTACTTGGAGATGGATGGATATGCGAGGAAAGTGCCTCCGGTTTCGTTCAGACCCAGAACGGACTTGTAAATGGATTGTGTGTCTGACATTGGATTTTATTCTGTGTTGATTGATTTCTATTAAATATACATCTGTTTGGCGGCGGAGAATTTATTCTTTTGCTTAACGCCTTTCTCTGAGACGTACGAGCTCAGAGGTTGTATATCGATGGACATCAGTCGCATGGCATGAATTGCCTGTGTGGCACGCTAAGATGCAATGATCAAGGCTTCTGTTGAAAAGCAAAGTCTTGTGGTTGATGATCAAAGCATGACCTTTGTGGCGTAGCTTTGTGTATAACGTGAATTCGCGAGCCTCACACCTCGGTATGAGTTAAAAACGGGATACGGACTGCAGGGAGAGCACGACGTTTCTTTCTAGCTTTGGTGGTGTCAGTGACTTACCAGCCCTGACATATATATACTTTTCACCTTTGTGGTTGTTGGATGAGGCGCCTCGATTATAGGTCTGTAAGGACCGGGAAACGTGTGTTCAGGCATAATTAATCCTCTAACGTAAGTGATGACCGGCCCTGAAGCATCCAAGGGTTACCCAGTGTGCGTAGTCCTGAGCATTTGCTAGAGTGTCTCGAAGCGGAGAGGAGCTTGCCCCTTGCCTCGACTCATGACGGAAATCCAATTTCCAATACGCGTATTGCGGTTTTAATTGTAGAACTAGTATGGCGACATGATATATGGTACCCATGCCGTCTATGATTTATATTTATGATTGAAAATGTTTTGACACTATACACTTATTATAGTATCAAATGATTTGTTTTAAACGTACCAAGCATGTTTGGCTATTATAAGGGAAAACCCTATCCTCCGGCTTGCGTTGCATTGTGTGATGGGACCTGGGTCTTATAATAGCTTCATTTTTCGAAAAAGCATTGCGTTGTTTATTCTATGCACTGGTATTCTTGGGAGGAAACCCGTTCCGTGTTATACGGCGTGGTCCCTTGAATTACTCTCTTTTAAAGTAAAGTTTTAAATAACTGTTTTAGTTCTCACACCAGTCACATGACTGGCCTGGAGTTTATTGTTTTAACCTAAACTCTGGGTGCCCCTATTTTCCGCACGGGTAGCTAGTAGTTTTGGTTTTGCAGATTTATATTCACAGATCCTGGTTTGCAGCTGGAACGATATCCGGAAAGCTCTGTATCCGTATATCACCTTCAGTTGTGTTTTGTATTACTTTCCGCTGCTATGTAATTTATTGTAATCTCTGATATTTATCGAATGTATATTTATTCATTTATACTCTGTATATTCTTGTATCTGATGGAGTTGTTGTAATAGCAATGAAATGTTCTTCTGTTTGTGTTCTGATTTGTCCTGTTCTCAACGTTCAGGGGTTTCGAACGGTCTAGATCGGTTTAACGACTGATTCGGATCGAGCGAAATTCCAGGCCGTCACATTTGGTATCAGAGCTTTGGTTTACAGAGCTCGAGAACAAGACACATTAGAACCATACGAAAGAATTCATCAGATATTGGATTAGTAATATCCAATTAGAATGACTCGTTAGAGATAGGATCAGTAGTATCCTAGAACGAGTGTGAAGAGTATATTTTTCAAATGGAAACAATTTTGTTTTGAAAATTTAAACCATTTTATACGTATTTGAATATTTATTTATTTTGAATATGGACAATCGAGTATATATAGATTTCGCGTATACGCGTCATGAACGTATATTCGAAGTTTTAATATACTGGGTAGATATAGAATCACATTCTAGACACTCGGGGATAATTCTGATGATGTGGCCACATCATCAGTATTTATGTTCGTATTTCGAAGGTGTGACTTCTATATATTTCCATTAGACTGGTGTGAGAACCAAAACTAATATAGCTAGAATACATTGTTGTGATTTGGCATCAAAAACATGATTTTCTGTATATGTATCAAAATTATGAATTTGAAACTCTAATCCACTAATTGATTGATGTTTGTGTTGTTTGTTTATTTGTTTGATAATTTTGAACCATTTAGCCTAATTGAACCAAATATTGAATTATATTGAAAATTGGTCGCATTTGCTTGCATATACATATACTTACATTGGACAGGTCATAGCAAGGAGGCTAGAGCCGAAGAATAAAATTTGTTTGCCCGACAAATAGGTACATGTTTATTACATAATTTACTGTTTTGTTTGGGTGATGATGATTTTATGAGCCTATTGGCTAGCCGCTTGGCATTTTCTTTTTCTTTTTGAGATTAGAAGGACCGGGGAAGCTATTTGAAATTCCCCGATGCTCCCGGTGCAGGGGAGGTTATGGCGAAATTTTTCGAAAATTTAGGGTGTTAGCTAAATTTTTGAAAATTTGAAAATTCTCAGAAACTAAAAAGTTGGAGAACGGAAGCCAGATCGAACGTAGAGTTGATTAATCAAACCACTTTCGACTTTGTTCCTTTTCGGGGACGAAAAGTTTTAAGTGGGGGAGATTGTAATAACCCGGAAAATCTGGGTCAGTTTAAAATTTTTTAATTTGGCAATTTTAGCGAATTTTGGATATTTAAAATGAATTATTTTAAATAATATCGACGGAAATTTATTTTGAATATAATTCGACGTATATATTTATATACGTCGTCGTTAGAATATAAATATTTATATATAATTATAAATAGAATTGAAAATGGCGCGGTAGTTCGATAATTCGATTTCAAACTTCAATTGAATGTACCGGATGCAAAACAATCCGGATTTTAGTGAAACCAAAAACATTAGGATCTAATTGATAATATCTTTCCAACGAATCCGAATAATCAAGATTTCATAGCGGGAATCAAAAGATAAGTCCAGTTGAAAATTCTGAATAGTCGCTATGGAATTCGAGCCCTTAAAATGGAAATTTTGCAAATGACCTCGGATTTCGACGAAACCACTTTTGTTGGGTCCGCAATGTCAAGTTATTGCTAGGTTTCAAATTTCGTAATTCTTCGAATCAATATGTGAGCGTGGCATAGGAAAACGCGTTTAACCAGTTTTAGTTGATTTTAATCAACTGGAAATTGGCCATTTTTCCAACGGTCTCAGAATTCGACGAAACTAGTTTTATTAGGACCGTATCGTCAATACGAAGCTAGAAGATATTTTTCTGGAATTTTTAAAGTTCGTATGCGACCCCGGTAATATGGAATGTACGTTTATAATTCAATATAGTGATTTAAATGTAAATTTAACGGAAACTGATTCAAACGATCAAATCAACCTGCGATACATATCCCATTGTGTTCGGAATAGGGGTAATATGCTATGGACGGCAGGCGGTGGGCCTCGTTTCGAGGTCGTATGTAAAAGTCAACTTTTTCATAATAAAATAATAAAATAAATAATATATAAAATATATTCCTCCCCCTTTTTAACTCTGCCCCCCCCCCCCCCCCCGTTTATTTTTTTTCTCAGAAATCAAATATAAAAAAAAGGGAGGAAAAGAGAAGAGGACGGAGCGGCCTCTTCCCTCGTCGCCGCCACCGGAGGCGCCCACCTCCGTCCAAGTTCGCCGCCCTCCCCTTCTGCTCCTCCTCCGTCACCACGATGCGACGCAGACCCCCCCTGCATTTAAGAACGCGAGCGCCCAAACCCCCACGCCCAAGAACGAGCCGCCAGTCACCACCAACAGCCCCGACAGCCCCCCTTTTTCTCCGCCTCCCCCATCTCCTTCCTCCTCCTGAAAGAAACCGACGCCCCCTCGAAAGCCGCGGATCGCCTAGGCCAGTCAACCCCCTCCCTAAGCGCAACCCTCTCTCTTCGGTTTAAACCGTCCTAAACCCCTCTCTTATTCGCTGAAAATAAACTGTAAGTTTATTCATTTTATTTCCTTTTTGTGTTCCTAACTAATATAGTTAGCTTTAGACATAGAAATAAGTTTTTTTACATATAGTAGAAGGAATAGAAATGATTGTCAGATTAAATATGATTTTTATATTTCTAAAAGAATAAAAATATGATTTTTATATAATATAGATAATAAAAATTTGATTTTTATAGGATGTATAGAATAAAAATATAATCTTTTACATTGAAGAAATATAAAAATACAATCTTTAATATTGTAGAAATATAAAAATGTGATTTTTATAGCGATGAAATAAAAATTCGATTTTTAAATTAGAAAAGGCGAGATTTTTAAATTAGTAAAAATTCGATTTCTAAATATATTGAATAGAGTAATAAAAATATGATTTTTATATATTGAATAGCGAAGTAAAAATTCAATTTTTTTTTTAAAAGTATGAAGCAATTATAAAATAGGTTTTTTAAAATAGAAAGTAAACAAATAAAAATGTGACTTTTATTTTAAAGACATCAAAATATAAAAATGTGTGATTTTGTATATGTAGTGGCTACGGGCAACGAAGATGATAAAAGACGAGAATGAAGAAGATTCCTATAAAAGAAGAGTCAAGATGATTGGATAGCTATCGGTGAGAACTTCTCACTCTAAAACTCTCTTTTTCTAGTTATATATATATACTAGGATGCAGACGGTGCTTAGTAGCACCCGACACCCGTCATCCACAGACCATGGATGGCTTGTTTGTAACATTGTTTGGTTGTGTAGTTGGATAGATTATTTGGTTTGAATTGAATTGTTTGGTGAATTGAAATTGATTTGATTGATGTGTGAATGGCGTGGGCCTTCACTAGACCGGGGATAAGGCTAGGCCTCGTCCCGTTTCTAGTATCGTGCCGTTATGCCGCCGAAATTTTCTAAAATAAGTTAGAAAAATAGAAAGATCATTTTATTTAAAGAATGAACTGAATAGAAATTCATATGTTAAAATAAAATGTTTTATCGTTAAAAATATAATTTTTAACGTGAATGTGAATAAATAAATATTCATTTACAAACCGGACGGTTTGTTTATGTACACTGATTTGACGGACATCGATTGGATCGATAAATTTTACACATCGTCCAACTGCACAAATAAAATCTGTGTTTGATTGTTTGAAACCCCACACGGGTGTTGGGATGAAATTTGAAGTTCACTCATCCTGATTGATTAAATATGTCGATCGATTGATTGACAGGCTGTTATAAGCGTTAAATATCTATATTTGATGCTTATACAGTGTAGTGCACTTTGGTTGATGGTTGATTATTTTTCAATGCTATCTTATACATGTGTTGTATGAAAATCCATATAGTTAACGCTATGTGGTAATTGATTGGGCCTCATTCCAATTTAGAAAATAAAGAACAATATAAAATAAAGGTTCATGTGTTGACTGTACTCATCCGTTGAGATTAGTCATGTGTTGAACGAATATTTTAATAATAAAATTTACATCTTTATTAATATAAAATAAAGGTTCATGTGTTGACTGTACTCATCCGTTGAGATTAGTCATGTGTTGAACGAAATATTTTAATAATAAAATTTACATCTTTATTAATATAAAATAAAGGTTCATGTGTTGACTGTACTCATCCGTTGAGATTAGTCATGTGTTGAACGAAATAATTTAACAAAAATAGTCACACGTGGACAATACTCATTCGTTGAGATTAGTCGTGTGTTGACAAAAATAAATATTCATTTGTTGAATAAAATAAAGGAATATATGAAGCCGTGTTGATTATATTGACGCCATTTTGACGTGAACGATATTTACATCAATATATAACGATTTCGAAATGAATTGAATATATAACGATTTCGAAATGAATTGAATATATAACGATTTCGAAATAATTGAATATATAACGATTTCGAAATGAATTGAATATATAACGATTTCGAAATGAATTGAATATATAACGATTTCGAAATGAATTGAATATATAACGATTTCGAAATGAATTGAATATATAACGATTTCGAAATGAATTGAATATATGACGATTTCGAAATGAATTGAATATATGACGATTTCGAAATGAATTGAATATATAACGAGTTCGATTTGAATCGAATATAAAACCAATTTGAATTGAATTGAATTGAAAACGAATTCAAATTGAATTGAAAACGAATTCAAATTGAATTGAAAGCGAATTGAAATGAATTGGAATTTGATTTGAATAGAAAATGAATTTGAATCGAATATAAAACCAATTTGAATTGAATTGAATTGAAAACGAATTCAAATTGAATTGAAAGCGAATTGAAATGAATTGAAATTTGAATTGAATAGAAATGAATTTTAAAACGAATTTATAAAGAAGAATTCAATTTTGATTCGAATTGAAATGGAAGTGAATTTGTTTTTGAAACGAATTTAAAACTATTTATATAATTCGTTTTAAATAGTAATCGACGAAATATATATTATATATATATTATATATATAATATAATGGCCTGAATAGAACGCGCCGCGCCGCGGCAGTTCGTGAATTTCGACCATTTATTTCAAACGGACATTACGGGAGATCCGACCGTCGGATTCTCCTAAAACCGGAACCGTTGGGTTCGTATCGAAAAGATCTTTCTAACGAATATTAGAAATTCAAAATCTAACGGTTGGATTTGGAGATACGTCCAAATCAAATTCGAAAAAGGTCGCTGTAAGTGCAGTTCGATGGCCGTTGATGGAAATCGATTGTACGGGCCTTAATAAAATTATTAAAAATATTAATAATTTGTGTAAAATCATAAGAAATGATTTGGGAAAATTTGGGATGAAAAACTCCATATTTGAAAAGATAAAAATAGATTTTTATCGAAATGAACTAGTTTTGAACTAAATTTAAAACCCAATTATTTTTTTTAAATAAATAAATTAGATTTAAAAAGGGGTTTTAAATAATCGGAATTCTAATATATTTGATTGGATTTGAAATGGGTTTATCGTGAACTGTGTTTTAAATAACACCTAGTTCTTTAACCCAGTAAAAGGAGTTTTAACGAATCTGCAATTAGATTGAAATGTGAATTTGTAATCTAAAATTCCGAATTTAGAAAATGAACGAGAATGGAGTATTACCAGTTTTGCTCCAAAGCGATAGTTAAATCTTTAATTAGATTTGAACGTGAAATGGTAATTAATTTTACCGATAACACCACGGTGTTAGATATGGAGTATTACCAGTTTTGCTTCATGGGATGAATAGGTTGGGATTGGGAAATAAAATAAATAATTACTTCGTTACGGTTCGCTAATCTCGACTAGTTTCGAAAAACCATAATTTGGTTTGAAACGACGTCCAAAGGAAGATTACAGGATAAATTTTAAAGAATTTATCTTGGATAAAATTAATGGGAATCTTTCCCTAAGAATGTGAAATTTAGAAACTAGCTGTAGGTTGGCTAAGAAGAATGGTTTCCTGGGTATTGATCTGATGTTGGTTTCGGCCTTCGGGGTTAATGTTTGGGAAATTGTTCTCTTGCTAATCTGTGGTTAGTGACTAATGAATTGGAATGAGGCGTATGTTGTGTTTGTGTAACATTTGTTTTTAATATACGCGGGTTGTTCGGAAAGTCCTGGTTTATACCCATTCTGAATAACTGATTCGACGATAAGTCGAAGATGAAGACGGTGGTCGAAGACCGGAAGTTTTCACATCGTTTGGATAATTACTGACGATCCTGATTGGGCAGTACACCCAAGAGGATGGAAATAGTTGGTGGTCGTCCAGACGTACTTGGAGATGGATGGATATGCGAGGAAAGTGCCTCCGGTTTCGTTCAGACCCAGAACGGACTTGTAAATGGATTGTGTGTCTAACATTGGATTTTATTCTGTGTTGATTGATTTCTATTAAATATACATCTGTTTGGCGGCGGAGAATTTATTCTTTTGCTTAACGCCCTTCTCTGAGACGTACGAGCTCAGAGGTTGTATATCGATGGACATCAGTCGCATGGCATGAATTGCCTGTGTGGCACGCTAAGATGCAATGATCAAGGCTTCTGTTGAAAAGCAAAGTCTTGTGGTTGATGATCAAAGCATGGCCTTTGTGGCGTAGCTTTGTGTATAGCGTGAATTCGCGAGCCTCACACCTCGGTATGAGTTAAAAACGGGATACGGACTGCAGGGAGAGCACGACGTTTCTTTCTAGCTTTGGTGGTGTCAGTGACTTACCAGCCCTGACATATATATACTTTTCACCTTTGTGGTTGTTGGATGACGCGCCTCGATTATAGGTCTGTAAGGACCGGGAAACGTGTGTTCAGGCATAATTAATCCTCTAACGTAAGTGAGGACCGGCCCTGAAGCATCCAAGGGTTACCCAGTGTGCGTAGTCCTGAGCATTTGCTAGAGTGTCTCGAAGCGGAGAGGAGCTTGCCCCTTGCCTCGACTCATGACGGAAATCCAATTTCCAATACGCGTATTGCGGTTTTAATTGTAGAACTAGTATGGCGACATGATATATGGTACCCATGCCGTCTATGATTTATATTTATGATTGAAAATGTTTTGACACTATACACTTATTATAGTATCAAATGATTTGTTTTAAACGTACCAAGCATGTTTGGCTATTATAAGGGAAAACCCTATCCTCCGGCTTGCGTTGCATTGTGTGATGGGACCTGGGTCTTATAATAGCTTCATTTTTCGAAAAAGCATTGCGTTGTTTATTCTATGCACTAGTATTCTTGGGAGGAAACCCGTTCCGTGTTATACGGCGTGGTCCCTTGAATTACTCTCTTTTAAAGTAAAGTTTTAAATAACTGTTTTAGTTCTCACACCAGTCACATGACTGACCTGGAGTTTATTGTTTTAACCTAAACTCTGGGTGCCCCTATTTTCCGCACGGGCAGCTAGTAGTTTTGGTTTTGCAGATTTATATTCACAGATCCTGGTTTGCAGCTGGAACGATATCCGGAAAGCTCTGTATCCGTATATCACCTTCAGTTGTGTTTTGTATTACTTTCCGCTGCTATGTAATTTATTGTAATCTCTGGTATTTATCGAATGTATATTTATTCATTTATACTCTGTATATTCTTGTATCTGATGGAGTTGTTGTAATAGCAATGAAATGTTCTTCTGTTTGTGTTCTGATTTGTCCTGTTCTCAACGTTCAGGGGTTTCGAACGGTCTAGATCGGTTTAACGACTGATTCGGATCGAGCGAAATTCCAGGCCGTCACAACAAGCTACTGTTTCTTTTTCTAGATTTTGTTCCTTGATCCAACTTTGCTCATAAAAGAGCCACATATCATGTTTACTAAAGTTATATATAAAGCTTATTAACTAAATGCATAAAGCCAACACAGATCTTGCTACGTAGGATGTAACTTTGATTAGCATGAATTACTTCATAATACCACCAAAATTTAGTGTACTATATTATAACACTAATTCTTATTTTGGAAACGATCAAGTCACAATAAATATTAGGAAGAAGAGGAGAGAAATAAGGACTATTGGAGAGATGAATTCAATACAAAAATGAACAAGAAGGGTGTTTCTTGAATGTAGCGGAAAAGACAAAATTTTGGGATACTAGTAGAATTACCAGCAGATATAATAGTGTATTATTACTAGCGGAAATAAGGACTATTATGTTGTATAATAGTCATTCACTAAAACTGATGATCATACATTTAGTAGATGTGTTAGTTTGTTTAAAAATAATGGCCAGTTATGGTTGTTTGGAAAAATGTTTGTTGACAGTTTTCCCGTCATATTACCAATTTTATGATAGTAAATTTTCCACTATATAGCAGAAAGTCGTTTTCAGTGTTTAATTGTTTTCTACACCATAATGCTTATATGTTCGCAATTTTCAAAATCCAGTTTTAGGATCACGTTGATGCACAATTGGTTTGAGGCATATTCTGAAATTTACTTTGCATGATAGCTACTTTGTGGCTATTTCATTGACTATGCAGAATAGCAGGCACTGGATTGCTGTTAATATATGTCCACCACGACAATTATAAACTCTGATTGCTATGCACAGAGAGCATTCACTTTGGAAAGGCGAAGGACACAAAAGCATCTCAGCAAAATTTCTTTGGAAGTCCCAGTTTTTTAAGATAATAAGAGAATCCTGTATCATCGGGGGAATCGAGCTAACTGAAGCCCTTCGGCTTCAGATGGAAGTTCAGAAACGACTTCAGAACAACTTGAGGTACATATTTTTCCTTGTAGTAAACTCATTTAATGTCGGCATCATTTAATGTTGGCAATATGACACATCCAGATCTTTGTCCTTCTTGACTGACTGTTATAGAGATGTCCGAAAAACATTTTTAGACGTCTGAAATTTATTTCGGACGTCTGAAATGGTCTCAGGGTGTTGGCCGAAATCCATTTCAAACGTCTGAAACCTATTTTCATACGTCAAAGCCAGGTCAGACGTCTAAAAATAGGTTCAGATGTCTGAAATTGCTGTTGTTTCTAGTTTTCCATCTATCGACCAGTGGAGACCACGGTTGATAGTTTAGGTTGTTCCAGGACAGAGATGACACTTAAAATGCACACTTTTTTGATGTGTTTTAATTTATTTGTACACAATGAGATTCACGGGCAATTACTTAGTATTCTATAATAAACTAAGAAGTTTAGTTTATAAAATTTAACTAAGTATATAAAAATATAAAACATTACCAACTATTCTATAATAATAATAGCAACAATTAAAAATTAACTAAGTATTATAAAAATTAACTAATTATTATAAAAAATTAGCTAAGTTTATAATTTTATAAAAATTAACTAAGTATTATAAAAATTAACTAAGTTTACTAATTTTATAAAAATTAACTAAGTTTACTAATTTTATAAAAATTAACTAAGATTACAAACTATTATAAAAATTAACTAACTATTATAAAAATTAACTAAGTATTATAAATATTAACTAAGTATTATAAAAATTAACTAATTATTATAAAAAATTAACTAAGTTTATTAATTTTATAAAAAATTATAAGTTTAGTTTGTAAAAGTTAACTAAGTATATAAAAATATAAAATATTACTAAGTATTCTGTAATAATAATAGCAGTAATTAAAAATTAACCAAGTATTATAAAAATTAACTAACTATTATAAAAAATTAACTAAGTTTACTAATTTTATAAAAATTAACTAACTATTATAAAAATTAACTAACTATTATAAAAATTAACTAAATATTATAAAAATTAACTAAATTTACTAATTTTATAAAAATTAACTAACTATTATAAAAATTAACTAAGTATTATAAAAATTAACTAAGTATTGACTAAGTATTATAAAAATTAACTAAGTATTATAAAAATTAACTAACTATTGTAAAAAATTAACTAAGTTTACTAATTCTATAAAGATTAACTAACAATTATAAAAATTAATTAACTATTATAAAAATTAGCTAAGTATTATAAAAATTAACTAAGTACTATAAAAATTAACTAACTAAGTGTTATAAAAATAACTAATTAAGTATTGTAAAAATTAACTAAGTATTATAAAAATTAACTATATATCATAAAAAATTAACTATGTTTACTAATTTTATAAAAATTTAGAAGTTTAGTTTATAAAAGTTAACTAAGTATATAAAAATATAAAATATTACTAAGTATTCTATAATAATAATAGCAATAATTAAAAATTAACTAAGTATTATAAAAGTTAACTAACTATTATATAAATTTAACTAAGTTTACTAATTTTATAAAAACTAAGAAGTTTAGTTTATAAAAGTTGGCTAAGTATATAAAAATATAAAATATTACCAAGTATTCTATAATAATAGCAATAATTAAAAATTAACTAAGCATTATAAAAATTAACTAGCTATTATAAGTTATTACCAAGTATGCTATGTTGTTATCTTTAACTTGCTACTTCTTTTATTCTTTTTTCTTATTGTCGAACATTGTTTTCTTGTTATGTGTAAGCATGACCAAATGCTAACATGAACACATGTGTACAGGTATTCGAGATGGGCATCGTTGTGCATTCGGCTATAATCCGAATATCGTTAGGCACTTCTGAAGATCCCTCAACAATAAGACCACTTATGATAATTGGTTACGGAGAAAGCGGTAACATTTAGATGTTCATTTTGTTGGTATCTGACGCAAACTCGTTTTATGGATATTTTGTTTTATTTTTAGATATCGTGGCTCTTTTCAATGGATATTGTATAGATTTAATTTATGGTGTTTTTTTAATGGAAATTATGTGAAGTTGGTTTATCGATGTCTTTGTGTATGAATATTGTGTTATAAAATTAGTTGATTGATATATATTTATATGTTGCTAATGTATATGTACATGAATATTTTGATACTGCAATATGTAAATGTTGTGATAGATGTGGCAAAACGCTGTGATAGTAAAGAGCATGTAAACTTCCAGAAATGTTGTGATATGTGGCAAAACACTGTAGGAAAGGGAAGATGACAACCTGTTGGAATTTATTAATCCTCTTATTATCATAAAACCAATTGGCTATGTGATGAGGAACATCTTAGTTTATATCTAGGATCATAGTTGCATATTTTTTGATGTGAGACTATTATTTTCATCACTTCCCCTTCACGTGTGGCGTATTTAAGCCATCTACGTGAACATAGTATTTTGGATGGAGTGGGGAACGTATAGCGGTTAAGCACATACGTATTTTTTTTTTTTGCATTGGCTCTAATCCCGAGCTCTGATACCATGTTGGAATTTATTAATCCTCTTATTATCACAAAACCAATTGGTTATGTGATGAGGAGCATCTTAGTTTATATCCAGGATCATAGTTGCATATTTTCTGATGTGGGACTATTATTTTCATCACAACCTTTCTGAAACAATACAAAACATTGTATAAACATAAGAATAACGCTTTAAAACGTTGTTATATGTCAATTTTCTACAGCGTTTTGGTATGTATTGTGATATTTTCATGGCCTATAACAACTTGTTGATAGACAGCGTTCATCAAAACGCTGTAGTATGTCATTTATCTACAGCGTTTTGGAATGTATTGTGATATTTTCATGATCTATAATAACGTGTCGGTAGACAGCGTTCATCAAAAATGAGACGACCCGAACTTCCCCGTGAAAGAAAGCACGGATTGAATTGAGAACAAGCCGAATCAGAACACAAACAGAAGAACATTTCATTGCTTATAACAACAATTTCATCAGAATGCAAGAATATACAGAGTACGAATAAATAAAATACATTCGATAAATATCAGAGATTACGATGCATTACATAGCAGCGGAAAATAATACAAAACACAACTGAAAGAGATAAACGGATATAGAGCTTTCCGAATACCAATTCAACTATAAACCAAGATCCTGTGAATATAAATCTGCAAAACCAAAACTAATAGCTGTCCGTGTGGAAAATAGGGGCACCCAGAGTTTAGGTTAAAACAATAAACTCCAGGTCAGTCATGTGACTGGTATGAGAACTAATACAAATATTTAAAACTTTACTTTAAAAGAGAGTAATTCAAGGGACCACGCCGTATAACACGCAACTGGTTCCTCCCAAGAATACTAGTGCATAGAATAAACAACGCAATGCTTTTTGGAAAAACGAAGCTATTATAAGACTCAGGTCCCATCACACAATGCAACGCAAGACGAAGGATAGAGTTTTCCCTTATAATAGCCAAACATGCTTGGTATGTTTAAAACAAATCATTTGATACTGTTATAGTGTAAAGTGTATGAAAACAATTTCAAATATAAATGTATCAATCATAGACAACATAGTGCCCCATCCCACTATGTCGCCATACTAGGCTATACAAATAAAACCGAAATGCCACGTATTGGAAATTGGATTTCCTTCATGAGTCGAGGCAAGGGGCAAGCCCCTCACCGGCTTCGACACACTCTAGAAAATGCCCCCAGGACTACACACTCTGGGTAGCCCTTGGAATCGGTTGGGTCGGTCCTCCGTTACGTTTGAGGATTAGTTATTCCTGAACACACGTTTCCCAGTCCTATCAGACCTATCCATCGGCTCTGGAGAGACCGATATATCCGAGGCACCTCGCATTCCACTAAGGTATAATAATCAACGACGTCAGGGCTAGTAAAACGCTGGCACCACCCATAGCTAGAAAGAAACGTCGTGTTCTCCCAGCGGTCCTTATCCCATGTTTAACTCATACCGAGGTGTGAGGCTCGCAAATCAACGCTATACATAAGGCTACGCCACAAAGGTCGTGCTTTGATCATCAACCACAAGACCCTGCTTTTCAACAAAAGCATGGATCACTGCATCTCAGCATGCCACACCGGAAATTCATGCCATGCGAATGATATCTATCGGTGTATAACCTCTGAGCTCGTACGTCTCAGAAAAGGGCGTTAAGCAAGAGAATAAATTCTCCGCCGCCAAATAGATATATATTTAATAGAAATCAATCAGCACAGAATAAAATCCAATGTCGTACACACAATCCATTTATAAGTCCATTCTGGGTTTGAAAGAAACTGGAGGCACCTTATTCCTCCCCCACATGTCCAATACAGGGGAGAGGTCCACGCATATCCGTCGATCTCCAAGTACGCCTGGACAATCACCACTTATTACCTCGGCTTGGGTGTACAGCCAAATCAAGACATCAGTAATCATCCAAACGATGTGAAGACCTCCGTTCTTTAACCAGCGTCTTCATCGTCGACTTACCGTCGAATCAGTTATTTAGAATGGTAATAAACCCGGTCTTTCCGAATAACTCACGTATATAATAAAAAAGTGCTATAAAAACACAACATACGCCTCATTCTAATTCTGAATATTCTTTTATTCAAATATTCATATTCCTTGGGAAAGGTTCCCATTAATTTTATCAAAGATAAATTCTTTAAAATTTATTCTTTAATCTTCCTTTGGATTTCAATTCAAACCGTATCCTATCTTTAACTAGGTTAAAGAACCAATGTCATTTAAAACATGGTTCACGATAAACCCAAAATCCCATTCCATTCCATCAGCGTCTAACCGTAAATTAGCAAGTGAACAATTCCCTAAGTATTAACCCCGAAGGCAGAAACCAACATCAGATCAATACCCAGGAAACCATTCAACTTAACTAGTCTCCAGTTAGTTTCTGATTCTCTTAACTCCATTGTTAATCGGGTTAAAGAACCAGTGTTATTTAAAATACCATTCATGATAAACCTAAAGACCAATTTCAATTCAATTCCAATTGAATATATTAAATTGGAAAACTTTACTTTGGAAAATTCCCGTTAAATCTTGATAATTTTTTTATAAATTCCAAATCTCATTTCACTGTAAATAGGGTTAAAGGACTAATGTCGTTAAAAACACAGTTCACAACAAACCCAAAATCCAATCAGTCTCTAACTATAAATTAGTAAGATGATAATTCCCTAAGTATTAATCCCGAAGGCCGAAACCAACATCAGATCAATACCCAGGAAACCATTCAACTAATCTAATCTCAAGCCAGTTTCTAATTTTCTTAACTGCATTCGGTTCAAGAACAGTAATATTGAAGATACCATCCACGACAAACCCAAAATCTAATTTGATATTAAATATAAGGCTCTGAATAGAAAATATATCGGCTCATATTCAATATCAAATTCTGAAATCAATAAATATCTTATTGGAATAACGATATATATATATATATATATATATATCTTCCAAATTCCTTCCAAATTCCTCCACGATATTTGTATAATCACGGAATCCAATATCAAAATATTTCGAGGATAATTTCGATTCAAATCCATTCCAATTCATATATTGGAAATCCTTGTTATTTTTAAAACCATTTCAAACCCAATTTATTTATTTTAAAAATATTGGATTTATTATTCTATTTCAAAACTAGTTCATTTCGATAAAAATATATTTTTATCTTTTCAAATATGGAATTTTTCAGCCCAATTCTTTCCAAATCATTTATTATGACTTTACACAAATTATTTATATTTTTAATAATTTTATCAAGGTCCGTACAGTCAATTTCCATAAACGGTCATCGAACTGCACTTACAGCGACCTTTTCCAAATATGATTTGGACATAATTCAAAATCCAACCGTTAGATTTCAAATCCCTAATATTCGTTAGAAAGCTGTCTTTTCGATACGAACCCAAGGGTTCCGGTTTTAGGAGAATCCGACCGTCAGATCTCCCGTAATGTCCGTTCGAAGTCAATGGTCGAAATTCACGAACTGCAGCAGCGCGGCGTATTCTATTCAGGCCATTATATTATATATATATATATATAATATAAATTTTGTCGATTCCTTTTAAAACATATTTTATAAATCGTTTTAAATTCGTTTTCAAAACAGTTTCAACTTCATATTCACTTCCAAATCAAAATTGAATTTTCCATTATAAATTCGTTTTAAATTCATTTCAAATTGATTTCGATTGAATTTCAATTTCAATTCAATTTCAATTCGTTTTGAATTCATTTTAAATCGATTTCAATTCAATTTCAATTTCAATTCAATCTCAATTCGTTTTGAATTCACTTTAAATTGATTTCAATTCAATTTCAATTCGTTTTGAATTCACTTTAAATCGATTTCAATTTCAATTTCAATTTCAATTTCAATTCAAAATTGAATATTCTATATCACTTCAATATTTTCAAAACATCAGATTTTGAAATCACTTTTCGATATTCATTATAAAATGAATAAAATCGACCAAATTCTCGTTCGCGTTAAAATGGCATTTAACTTCTTAACATGGCTTCACATTCCAATATTCACCGAATATCATTTTAAAATATTCGTTAATTCTGAACTGGAATCAGACTCAATCCATTACCATATAATTTCAGTTATATTGATTTCATCCAATACATGTATACAACAATGACGATAAACAATCATTAAAAATTCAAACAACATCCAGAGTGCATTCTACAACCGTATAAGCATTAAAATAAATATTCAACACTCGTACAGCCTGTCAACCAATTGATCGACATACAGCTAATTACTGGGACTAGTGTATGTCATAAATTATCCCAATACCCGTGTGGGGTTTCAATCAACAAATAACGAATTTTATTTGTGCAATTGGGCGATGTGTAAAATTTATCGTCTCAATCAATATCAAATAAATTGGTGTACATAAACAAACCATCCGGTTTGTAAATAAATATTTATCTCAACTTATGAATATTTCATTCAGTCCATATATACAATAAAATGATATTTTTATTATTTAATTTTTTTATTCAACTTGAATATTTTATTTACTTCATATAGACAATAAATTTGTGATTTTTATTGTTCAAACTATTTATTCACCAATGAATATTTTTAACACTTCATTCCACATCACAAAATCAATTTTCACAACACATCAATAAAACAAACAAGTCATCCATGGTTTGTGGACGACGGGTGTCGGGTGCTGCTAAGCACCGTCTGCATCCTAGTATATATTTTAACTAGAAAATAAAATAAAAGTGAGAAGTTCTCACTTTCGGGTTCCACTCCGCCAGTTTTATTTCTGAATTTCTGAACCGTCTGGATTTGCCCAGAATTCTAACGCAGTCTGTTCTACGTTGTTCATATTAAAAATCACATTTTTAATATGATGTTTATATTAAAAAAATCACATTTTTATATCGCTACAAATATAAAAATCAAAATTTCATATTCTCCATCGTATAAAAATCATATTTTTATTATCTCTATTATATAAAAATCATATTTTTATTCTACTACTCATATAAAAATCGAATCTTTATTCTCACTACTTCATGATAAAAATAAAGTTCATATTTTTATTTCACTTTTCATATAATAAAAATTATATTTTTATTATGCTACATATATAAAAATTATATTTTTATCGCTACCACATATCCATAAAATTCATATCTTCTTCTAACTACAAAAATCAAATCTTTTTATTTTATAAAAATCTAATCTTTCTTGATTTAAAAATATAATCTTTATTTGTTTTAAAAATATAACCTTTCTTCACATTAAAAATCAAACTTTTATATAACCAAAAATCAGGTTTTTATACCCAAAAAAAAATCATATTTTTTCCTGCTTTAAAACTGAAAATAATTCCAATTCTTTTCATAAGAAAATCGAATTTAAAACAATATTTTTTTATATATAAAAAAAAACAAGTAAGACTCACTGTGTTTGTCAGAGGTAGAGGGGGTGCGGCATTGGGTCTTGTCGGCTGGTGGGGGCGGTATCGAGGTGGCCGGCGGCTAGGGTTTGCGCGGAGGGACTGTGGCTCGCGGGTTCGATTTGAGGAAGGGGGGTCGAGAAGAGGAGGGAGGTGTGGGGAGAAGAAGAGGGGGGCTCGATCGTCAGTGGCGACGCCGCTGGAGGCGCGACAGCGGCTTCCTCCCCCGTCACTCCCTTTTTTTTAAATCGGGTTTGAAACGATAAAGGGGGGCATTGACTTAGAAGATAGAAGGAGTGGGGGGTTTATTTAATTAATTTATTTTCAAAAAGGTAACTTTTAAATTCGAACTCCAAACGAGACCCGCCTCCAGTCATCCCTATCTAATTATCCCCATTCCGAACACAATGGGACATGTATCGTAAGCCAGTTCGGCTGTTTCGACCAGTTTCTGTCAAAATATAAATATATATTGAATTTGAACGTGCAGTTCAATTAACTGGGGCCTCATACAGACTCTAAAAATTACCGATTTTTTTTTGTAGCTTTGTATTGACGATACGGTTCTAACAAAACTAGTTTTGTCAAATTTGGAGACCGTTTGAAAAATGGCCATTTTCTGGTCGATCCAAATTGACTGAAACTGACAAAACACGTTTTCTCTTGCCACGCTCACATATTAATTCAGAAAATTATGAATTTTGAAATCTAGAAAAAATTTGATATCCCGGATCCAATAAAAGTGGTTTCGTCGAAAACGAAGGTCATTTGCAAAATTTCCATTCTTAAGGGCTATATTTTCCATAGCGACTATTCTGAATTTTCAACTAGGCATAACTTTTTATCCCCGCTATGAAATTTCAACTTTTTGGATTCGTTGGAAAGATATTTTCAATTAGATTCTAATATTTTTGGTTTCACTAAAATCTGGCTTATTTTGAATCCTGTACATTCATTTGAATTTTGAAATCGGATTTTCAAACTACCACGCCATTTTCAATTCCTTTTATAATTAAAAATATATATTTATATTCTAACGTCGATTCAATTAAATATATACGTTCCTATTTTATTCAAAATAAATTTCTCGTCGTTATTATTTAAAATAAATTATTTTACATATTCAAAATTCACTAAAATTGCCAAAATAAAATTTTAAATTGGTTCGGATTTCCGGGTTGTTACAATCTCCCCCACTTAAAATCTTTTCGTCCTCGAAAAGGAATGGAGTTGAAAGTTGTTTTACTATTCAACTCAACTTTTATTATTTTCATTATGGCTTAAGTTCTTCAACTTTTCAGTTTCTAAGAACCTTTCAAATTTTTCAAAAATTTGGCTAACACCCTAAATTTTCGAAAATTTTCGCCATAACCTCCCCTGTACGGGAGCACCGGGAAAATCTCGAAATTGCCATACAGGCCTCTCCAATCCAAAAAGAAAAAGAAACAGCCAATCGGCTCATAAAATCATCCAAAACCCAAGAAATTAGTAAACATGTACCTATTTGTCGGGCAAACAATTTTATTCTTCTGCTCTATCCTCTTTGCAAAGACTTGTTCAATGGATGCACATGTATATGCATGCAATTTCCAACAATTTTCAATACATTTCAATATTTGGTTCAAACTGGCTAAATTTACGTTACATTCACATAATGGTTTAAATAAATAATCAAACAACACAATCATCAATCAATTAGTGAATTAACGTTTCAAATTCATAATTTTGATACATATACAGAAAATCATGCTTTTGATGCCAATTCACAACAATAAACCCTATCTTATTTTGGTTCTCACAGCAGTCAATTGGAATCATACAGAAATCCCACTTTCGAAACTCGAATATAAATTCTGATGATGTACGTACTATTGCGATCATCGAAACCATCTCCGGGCGAATAGAGCATGATTCTATATCTATCCAGTATATTAAAACTTCGAATATACGTTTGCAGGGCGTATATGCAAAATCATTATATATTGGATTATCCAAATTCAATACAAATAAATATTCAAATACGTTGAATAAAGTTTAAATTTTCAAAACAAACTTTGTTTTCATTATAAAAATATACTCTTCACACTCGTTTTAGGATACTACTGATCCCATCTCTTACGAGTCATTCTCATTGGATATTACTAATCTAATCTCTAATGAATTCTTTCGTTCATTTCTAATGTGCCTTGTTCTCGAGCTCTGTAAACCAAAGCTCTGGTACCAAAATGAGACGACCCGAACTTCCCCGTGAAGGAAAGCACGGATTGAATTGAGAACAAGCCGAATCAGAACACAAACAGAAGAATATTTCATTGCTTATTACAACAATTTCATCAGAATAAAAGAATATATAGAGTACGAATAAATAAAATACATTCGATAAATATCAGAGATTACAATGCATTACATAGCAGCGGAAAATAATAAAAAACACAACTGAAAGAGATAAACGGATACAGAGCTTTCTGAATATCACTTCAGCTATAAACCAGGATCTTGTGAATATAAACCTGCAAAACCAAAACTACTAGCTGACTGTATGGAAAATAGGGGAACGTAGAGTTTAGGTTAAAACAATAAACTCTAGGTCAGTCATGTGACTGGTGTGAGAAATAAAACAGTGATTTAAAACTTTACTTTAAAAAGAGTAATTCAAGGGACCACCCCATATAACACGGAACAGGTTTCCTCCCAAGAATACTAGTGCGTAGAATAAACAACGCAATGCTTTTTGGAAAAATGAAGCTATTATAAGACTCAGTTTCTACCACACAATGCAACGCAAGCCGAAGGATAAAGTTTTCCCTTATAGTAGCCAAACATGCCTGGTACGTTTAAAACAAATCATTTGATACTATAATAATGTAAAGTGTATGAAAACAACTTCAAATATAAATGTATCAATCATAGACAACATAGTGCCCCATCCCACTATGTCGCCATACTAGGCTCTACAAATAAAATCGAAATGTCACGTATTGGAAATTGGATTTCCGTCATGAGTCGAGGCGAGGGTCAAGCTCCTCACCGGCTTCGAGACACTCTAGAAAATGCCCCAGGACTACACACTCTGGGTAGCCCTTGGAATCGGCTGGGCCGGTCCTTAGTTACGTTTGAGGATATGCTATTCCTGAACACACGTTTCCCGGTCCTATCGGACCTATCCATCGACTCCGAAGAGACCGATATATCTGAGGCGCCTCGCATTCCAACATCGACAAACGTATAATAATCAACGATGTAAGGGCTAGTAAAACGCTGACACCACCCATAGCTAGAAAGAAATGTCATGTTCTCCCAGCGGTTCTTATCCCGTTTTTAACTCATACCGCGATGTGAGGCTCGCGAATCAATGCTATACACAAAGATATGCCACAAAGGTCGTGCTTAGATCATCAACCACAAGACTCTGCTTTTCAACAAAAGCCTTGACCACTGCATCTCAGCATGCCACATAGGAAATTCATGCCATGCGACTGATATCTATCGATATATAATCTATGATCGCGTATGTCTCAGTGAAGAGCGTTAAGCAAGAGAATAAATTCTCCGCCTCCAAATAGATATATATTTAATAGAAATCAATCAACATAGAATAAAATCCAATGTCAGACACACAATCCATTAATAAGTCTTTTTTGGGTCTGAACGAAACCGGAGGCACCTTATTCCTCCCCCACATGTCCAATACAGGGGAGAGGTCCACGCATATCCGTCGATCTCCAAGTACGCCTGGACGATCACCACTTATTACCTCGGCTTGGGTGTATAGCCCGATCAAGACATCAGTAATCATCCAAACGATGTGAAGACCTCCGGTCTTCAACCACCATCTTCATCGTCGACTTACCGTCAAATAAGTTATTCAGAATAGGAATAACCCGGCCTTTCCGAATAACTCGTGTATATAATAAACAAGTGCTATAAAAACACAACAAATGCCTCATTCCAATTCTGAATATTCTTTTACTCAAATATTCACATTCCTTAGGAAAGGTTCCCAATGATTTTATCAAAGATAAATTCTTTAAAATTTATTCTTTAATCTTCCTTTGGATTTCAATTAAAGCCATATCATGTCTTTTACTGGGTTAAAGAACCAATGTCATTTAAAACACGGTTCACGATAAACCCAAAATCCCATTCCATTCCATCAGCCTCTAACCGTAAATTAGCAAGTGAACAATTCCCTAAGTATTAACCCCGAAGGCCGAAACCAACATCAGATCAATACTCAGGAAATCATTCAACTTAACTAATCTTCAGTTAGTTTCAGATTCTCTTAACTCCATTGTTAATTGGGTTAAAGAACCAGTGTTATTTAAAACACCGTTCACGATAAACTCAAAGACTAATTTCAATTCAATTCCAATTGAATATATTAAATTGGAAAATTCCCTTTAAATCTTAATAAAAAGATTTATAAATTCCAAATCTCATTTCACTGTAAATCGGGTTAAAGAACGAATGTCGTTAAAAACACAGTTCACAGCAAACCCAAAATCCAATCAGTCTCTAACCGTAAATTAGTAAGAGGACAATACCCTAAGTATTAACCCCGAAGGCCGAAACCAACATCAGATCAATACCCAGGAAATCATTCAACTTAACTAACCTCCAGTTAGTTTCTAATTTTCTTAACTACATTCGGTTCAAGAACAGTATTATTAAACATACCATTCACGACAAACCCGAAATCCAATTTGATATTAAATACAAGGCTCTGAATAGAAAATATATTGGCTTATATTCAATATCAAATTCTAAAATCAATAAATATCGTAGTCGAATAACGATATATATATATATATATCTTCCAAATTCCTCCACAATATCCGTATAATCACGAAATCCAATATCGAAATATTCTGAGGATAATTTCGATTCAAATCCATTCCAATTCATATATTGGAAATCCTGGTTATTTTTAAAACCATTTCAAACCCAATTTATTTATTTTAAAAATATTGGATGTATTATTTTATTTCAAAACTAGTTCATTTCGATAAAAATATATTTTTATCTTTTCAAGTATGGAATTTTTCAGCCCTATTCTTTCCAAATCATTTATTATGATTTTACACAAATTATTGATACTTTTAATAATTTTATCAAGGCCCGTACAGTCGATTTCCATAAACGGTCATCGAACTGCACTTACAGCGACCTTTTCCAAATTTGATTTGGACATAATTCCAAATACAACCGTTAGATTTAAAATCCCTAATATTCGTTAGAAAGCTCTTTTCGATACGAACCCAACGGTTCCTGTTTTAGGAGAATTCGACGGTCAGATCTCCCGTAATGTCCGTTCCAAGTCAATGGTCGAAATTCGCGAACTGCCGCAGCGCGGCGCGTTCTATTCAGGCCATTATATTATATATAATATATATATTTCTTGATTTCCTTTTAAAACGTATTTTATAAATCGTTTTAAATTCGTTTTCAACTTCATATTCAATTCCAAATCAATATTGAATTTTCCATTATAAATTCGTTTTAAATTCATTTCAAATTGATTTCAATTCAATCTCAATTCGTTTTGAATTCATTTTAAATCGATTTCAATTGAATTTCAATTCAATTTCAATTTCAATTCAATCTCAGTTCGTTTTGAATTCACTTTAAATCGATTTCAATTCAATTTCAATTCGTTTTCAATTCACTTTAAATCGATTTCAATTCAATTTCAATTTCAATTCAAAATTGAATATTCTATATCACTTCAATATTTTCGAAACATCATATTTTGATATCACTTTTCAATATTTATTATAAAATGAATAAAACCGACCAAATTCCCGTTCGTGTTAAAATGGCGTTTAACTACTTAACACGGCTTCATATTCCAATATTCTCTAAATATCATTTTAAAATATTCGTTAATTCTGAACTGGAATCAGACTCAATCGATTACCATATAATTTCAGTTGTATGGATTTCATCCAATACATGTATACAACAATGACGATAAACAATCATTAAAAATTCAAACAACATCCAGAGTGCATTCTACAACCGTATAAGCATTAAAATAAATATTCAACGCTCATACAGCATGTCAATCAATCGATCGACATACAACTAATTATTGGGACTAGTGTATGTCATATATCATCCCAATACCCGTGTGGGGTTTCAATCAACAAATAACAAATTTTATTTGTGCAGTTGGGCGATATGTAAAATTTATCGCCCCAATCAATATCAAATAAATTGGTGTACATAAACAAACCCTCCGGTTTGTAAATGAATATTTATCCCAACTTATGAATATTTCATTCAGTCCATATATACAATAAAATGATATTTCTATTATTTAAATATTTTATTCAACTTGAATATTTTATTTACTTCATATACACAATGAAAATGTGATTTTTATTGTTCAAACTATTTATCCCCTTATGAATATTTTTAACACTTCATTCCACATCACAAAACCAATTTTTACAACACATCAAACAAACAAGTCATCCATGGTTTGTGGACGACGAGTGTCGGGTGCTGCTAAGCACCGTCTGCATCCTAGTATATATTTTAACTAGAAAATAAAATAAAAGTGAGAAGTTCTCACCTTCGGGTTCCACTCCGCTAGTTTTATTTCTGAATTCTGAACCGTCTGGATTTGCCTAGAATTCTAACGCAGTCTGTTCTATGCTGTTCATAATAAAAATCACATTTTTAATATGATGTTTATATTAAAAAAATCACATTTTTATATCGCTACAAATATAAAAATCAAAATTTTAGATTCTCCAGCGTATAAAAAACATATTTTTATTATCACTATTATATAAAAATCATATTTTTATTCCACTACTCGTAAAAAAATTGAATCTTTATTCTCATTACTTCATGATAAAAATAAAGTTCGTATTTTTATTTCACTTCTCATATAATAAAAATTATATTTTTATTATGCTACATATATAAAAAAATTATTTTTATCGCTACCTCATATCCATAAAATTCATATCTTCTTCTAACTATAAAAATCAAATCTTTTTATTTTATAAAAATCTAATCTTTCTTGTTTTAAAAATATAATCTTTCTTTTTTTTTTAAATATAACCTTTCTTCACATTTAAAATCAAACCTTTATATAACCAAAAAATCAGGTTCTTATACCAAAAAAAAATCATATTTTTTTCCTGCTTTAAAACTGAAAATAATTCCAATGCTTTTCCTAAGAAAATCGAATTTAAAAAAATGTTTTTTTATATATAAAAAAAACAAGTAAGACTCACTGTGTTTGTCAAAGGTAGAGGGGGTGCGGCATTGGTTCTTGTCGACTGGTGGTGGCGGTCTCGAGGTGGCCGGCGGCTAGGGTTTGCGGGGAGGGACTGTGGCTCGCGGGTTCGATTTGAGGAAGGGGGGTCGAGAAGAGGAGGTAGGCGCGGGGAGAAGAAGAGGGGGGTGCTTGATCGTCAACGGCGCCGCTGGAGGCGCGACGGCGGCTTCCTCCCCCACCACTCCTTTTTTTTAAATCGGGTCTGAAACGATACAGGGGGGCATTGACTTAGAAGATAGAAGGAGAGGGGGGTTTATTTAATTATTTTATTTTATTTTATTTTCAAAAAGGTAACTTTTAAATTCGAACTCCAAACGAGACCCACTACCAGTCA
The DNA here is from genome assembly GCA_030737875.1 of Allium sativum. Taxonomy (NCBI): domain Eukaryota; kingdom Viridiplantae; phylum Streptophyta; class Magnoliopsida; order Asparagales; family Amaryllidaceae; genus Allium; species Allium sativum. The sequence goes on from CM060924.1 coordinate 247,759,483, forward strand.
TCCCCAGCTAATTACCCCCATTCTGAACACAATGGGATATATATCGTAAGCCAGTTCGGCTGTTTCGACGAGTTTCCGTCAAAATCAAAATATAAATCTATATATTGAATTTGAACGCACATTTCAATTTAATGGGCCACATACAGATTCTAAAAATTCCCGAAAAATATTTTATAGCTTTGTATTGACGATACGGTTCTAACAAAACTAGTTTTGTCAAATTTGGAGACCGTTTGAAAAATGGCCATTTTCTGGTCGATCCAAATTGACTAAAACTGACAAAACACGTTTTCTCTTCCCACACTCATATATTGATTTAGAAAATTATGAATTTTGAAACATAGCAATAATTTGACATCCCGGATCCAACAAAAGTGGTTTCGTTGAAAACAGAGGTCGTTTGCAAAAATTTCCATTTTAAGGGTTATATTTTCCATAGCGACTATTCTGAATTTTAAACTGGGCATAACTTTTTATTCCCGCTATGAAATTTCAATTTTTCGGATTCGTTGGAAAGATATTTTCAATTAGATTCTAATATTTTTGGTTTCGCTAAAATCTGTCTTATTTTGAATTATGTACATTCATTTTAAATTTGAAATTTGAAATCGGATTTTCGAACTACCGAGCCACTTTCAATTCCTTTTATAATTAAAAATATATATTTTTATTCTAACATCGATTCAATTAAATATATACGTTCCCATTCTATTCAAAATAAATTTCTCGTCGTTATTATTTAAAATTAATTATTTTAAATATTCAAAATTCACTTAAATTGCCAAAATAAAAATTTTAAATTGGTTCGGATTTCCGGGTTGTTGCAAAAACGCTGTAAAAGGATATGATAGGGTTTTTCAATGCTGTTAATGGGCATATTTGTTGTAGTGTATTTATAGTTATGGTCGACAACTGCTCTATAACATGAAAATTATCACTCGAAATTAAAACCTGCTTTCACTCATTTGAAAGCTCTTGCTAATGGAAACCAAACATTTTTCGTTTCATGGAAATCCGATTTAGATTACAAAAGTAATAAGCATTTATAGTTTGTAACTAAAATACGCGAATTTGCCATTGTGCGACAAGCTCTATTTTGACCGAATTAAAAATTGTTCTACAATACTTCAACATACCTTAGAAAACCCTTATGTACTTATGTAAACCAATTAATACATCGACTTTCCAATTTATTTCTTGTTCAAAATCCAACTTTCCTTTTTCACTTAAATCAATTTCCAATTTATTTCTAAATTAAAATAATTTCAAATTAACCATCTCATTCATCGAATCAGTTAGGGATAGCCAGGGAGAGCAGGAAACTTGAATTTCCAAACCCAAGCCTAGACACTATCCTCTCTATCATCCTAAAACGTTCTGGTATTTATTTATTCATTTAAAGAAACTTTATGAATTCATACATATGTATCTTTTTCAATTATTAACCTTCAATTTCAATAATAATATTGTTTCTAATTACGAAGGAGATTTATTGATCACTAATGTGATACCATGATTGATGTGTCATAATGTATGCGAAACATCAACAACCATTATAAAACATTCATCGCAACCATCATCAACATAATTAAATAAATCCTAACTCCGCACAAGCGATATAACACTAACGCTTAATAGTGTGTTTGTTCTAAACTATGCATCCAACATCCATCATAACAATCATTAATCATCATTAACCACTAATAACTCATGACGATATGTAAATTAGTCTAACTACAAATTAAATATATAAATTGTGGGTAAAGAGTTCTCACCAAACAGCTTTCCAATCTTCACGGTAGGCAAGTTTAGTTGAGCGAACCGTCCGACAGTATTTCGACGCATCATTTTCTTTACCAAAATATATATAATATATACTATTTTTTCTCTCTATTATAAGAGGAGGAGAAGGAGGATGTCGACGAACTTTGGCAAGGTGGTGGTGGAAAAGAGAAAGACTTATGTCATGTAAACCATGACCATAAGCTTTAAGAAGAAGGTACAAAGAAGGAAATGGAGTGGAATGGTAAAAAGTGGAGAAAAGGCTTCCTTGTACAGGAATGGAGGGTTAAGGAGGTAATGACACATCAAAGGGAAGTGGAAGGCATGCATGAAAGGAGGCATGCAAAAATACTAGTGTCCTTTCACTTGACTTAAGGAGGGAAAGTGATCTTTTGGTAGCATTTCCTTTAAAATGCTATGAAAATTAAGGGCAACACTTAGTTCTAATGCTACTAATTCATGTTATAGTTTGACCAATCTGATCGAACGACAAATAGTATCAATAAATCCAAACTTATTAATAATCATTCTCATTTATAAGTCAAATAAAATCTATCATTTAACTTATCAAAATAATTAAATATTCTTAGCCATATATATTTATGTCAAATTCAAATTTAAATTCAAATTGAGTAATAAGAGTCCAATTTTAAATTGGTTAAAAATTTTGGATCGTTACATTTACGCCCTTTAAAACTTTTCGTCCTCGAAAAGGAAAGGGAATCATAACTACCCATTCAACATTTTGTAGATATTCAAACTCAAGATTAAAATTCTTTATACCAAAAACTCTCATCCTCACAATGAATATACCGGGTAGAATATTATGACACACATATTTACATACAACCATATCTACCAATCATCCAACGATAACTTTCACTCACTCGTTATATTCGACTCATCATTTATTGGGCCAATTACTTATGCTTAACCATTTACCGCCTTCAAGAAAATTCAGAGTTATGAATCATTCTCTTAGATTTTAACTTCCAAATGCAATGGTTATAAAACTTATTCCCTTTCTGTTCCCTAAAATTACTATTATTCTTTACACGAAAAACTCGATCATCTCAGAACTCATCTTATCTAAACGCTTCAATTTATGTAATTTCTTATTATTGTTCCTGCTTTCCAAATAACCTTCAATAAAAGTGTTAAACCTAATTCACAAGGTATTCATGCTTACTTAAACAGTCTCTTTTGTTGCCACAATATACTTTAGAACTTATTGACCGTCCAAAATCGCCGATAATTCCATATTTTAATTCCTTATATTGTCTAAGTTTGTCTATCCTCATTAATTATTCCAAATTCAAGGTTACAAAACTTATTTCCTTCAAACTTTAGAGAAACAACTTTAACCAATGTAGTCCTTAACCAGAATATCATCAAATATCTTATCGTCAAATTGAATTCTCAAGATATTTGAATTTGAAATTTAATTAGTTAGGGAGGACTAATTATAAAACATTCTGATTGATTATTTCCAACTTAACCTTTAAATTGTTTCCTGAACTACTTTTCTAAACTTGGATTGCTTATGTAAATTACAACTATACATAAACGTCTTTAATCAACTAAGAAATTCCAACTATAAGATGTCCGTGCTTACGTTTTGAATTCCCAAATATTTTCAAAGATCTTGCTCCTTTATATTCAAAATATATTCTTTCAAAATCAATTTCCAAGTAATTGCCAATTCTTACTAAAAATTTTGATTTAAGTTTTCAAACTATATATCTCTTTAAAACAATTTTTTTTTAATATCACATATGCACTTTCTTATATACTCTTTACTGGCTTATCCTCATTACAGTTTTACCTGATATAATTCTTATAACTCCATCAAAATATCAAGATCTCGCTTATTTATTCAAATTCACATCAATTTACCAAACATTTTCAAACACTTATCTGACATGGTTTAAGTATATATCGATGTTTTAATCGGAATCATATAGTCATCCCACTTTCGAAACTTTAAAATACATACTAATGATGATTTAGTCTTCAACAGAATCATCTTCAAGTGACTATAGTGTGATTCTATATCTATCTAGTATACTTAAGACTTCGTATATACGTTAGCTAGGCGTATATTCAAAATCTTCTTATACTTGGTAGTCCAACCTCAACTTTGAATAAAATTCTCAAACGCTTATAATTTATTTAGATTTCGAACCATATTGATTAATTTCTTTATAAGAGAACTATCTTAACAAAACTAATCCAAGTTTATCCCTTAATAGTTGCTACATTATAATTTTATCAATATTTTGAAATGTTACCCAATAGTGTAATTAAATCCAAATGGCATTTGTACTTGGATCATTTTCCTGATTAGTGGAAGGGGTTTAATTACCATGCCATAAGAAGTATTTTATGTGTAATTATAATCACAAAATGTAACTTAACCTTAATTGTTTGATTAATTATCCAGGTTATAATTAACCATATACTTTCAAAATATATTTCTTTCTTAAAATATAACTTTTCAAAACTCATTTCATATTTTCAAATACGCTCTCTCTAATGTCATACCCCTAAATCTCATTCTAGAGCATTACTATCCTTATCTCTAATGAGATATCATCACTCTGATGAGTTCTTTCCTTTTGTTCAAATATGTCGTACCCCATAGCTTTTTATAAACCAAAGCTCTAATGCCAAATGTAACGATCGACTTTTTGCTCGGTTTTCGCCAGTAATTTAACCAACTTAAACCGTTTATAAAGACGGATTGTTAGGGGTACTTACACATTTGCACATAATAAAATGAACTTTTCCATTATCATTACAATAATATTACATCAGAGTTACAGGAGATACATTAGAGTACATCGATTACACAACGAAAGAGATACTAAACTCAGCGGAAGAATATGCATGCTCCAAAATATAATAGCTCCAGCTAAACCAGCATACTGCTCTAACCAACTCCAAGACTAAATCTTCGAACCAAACTACTAGGTTGTCCATGCAAAAATTATAGGCACCCAGATTTTAGGTGTGGGAACAATAAACTCTAGGTCAGTCACGGGACTGGTGTGAGAACTCAAAACAGTTGTTTTTAGGGTTTATTTTAAAGTTAGGTAATTAACCGGACCACACTGCTAATGTGAAACGGGTTTACTCCATGTGAAAACCAATGCATAGAAATTCGCAATGACTTTTTGAAAAATGAAACTAACATAAGGTCAATGCAAACCACACATGGGTGAGGTTTCTCCTTATGCAGTCAAAAATGCCTTTGATACGTAAAATCCTCTTTCAATACTATAATATAGTGTGAAAAAACCTTTCGAAAATAAATGTATCAAAATAGCTAGCATAGGTACCATATACCATATTGACATATGATATACAATCAAAATCGTGCAGGCTCGTAGTGAAGATTGAGTTTCCAACAATGACCAGGCAAAGGAATTTCCTTCCGAAAATTTTGAACAACTCTAGAGGGATGTCCGAGGATCAACAGTGATTCTCCTCATGCCAACACAAGGTCGGGTTACCTCTATAACTAGGAAACTAAGAGTATGCCTAAGCATGTCATCTCCTGGTCGTTACCGGCTCTTCCAAGTGCACGCCAACCAACAACCACAAAGGAGTTGTTTTTACCACATAGGCTAATACCTAGGCTCCATACCATAGTACACCTTTAATTTAGAAAGAGACAACACCCCATAACCTTGCCGCATTTCTTCCTGTTTAGGCCATTTACCGGGGTGTGAGGCTTGCCGAGGTCACGATATACACAAAGCTACGCTTAAATAAGTCACTCTTTGATCGTCCATAGCTCACCACATAACTTAAGCATGCCACATTGTCCATTTACAACGCATCACTGGTTTCCATTAATATATAACCTCTAAGCTCATACGTCTTTGAGAAGGGTATTTAGAAAGAGAATAAATTATCCACCACCAAACAGATATATATTTAACAGAGATCAGTGCAATGCAGTCAATTACAATGTCAGACACACAATCCATACAAGTCTGTTCTGGGTCCGAACGAAACCACAAATCCATAATTCCTTTACATACGTCTGGGCTTCTTGCCACCTAGCTGATATAAAATCCATCTGCAAATGGGAACTAGCCATTTAAGACTTCAGCAAGTGAATCTGATCCCAGTCTTGGAATGGTTTTCAGACATAAATCCGATCCCCGTCTTTCCAAATAATAAGCACAATTTGAAAAAGACACAATTATGGAACATACAGGCTTTCAATCAATTGTCCTTCCATTTTGTACTTTTGTTAAATTAAACTTCTTTGAACCCCATTCTAGAATTATCTTTAACAAAAATCCATATTTTCAACTTTACTCTTTTAAAACGCATCCTTTGAATCAAAGATAATTTAGCCTAAAAACCTTAATTAATTTTCCGTTTGATAACTCGTTATCGAAACCCAGTTTCCTTTGAAAATCCTTTAATCCATATTTCAACCATAAATTTCAATTAACAATTTCCCAACATTCAATTCTTTTAACTAAAAGATTATACTTCCTTCCCAATTTCTTACTTTTAATTTCTTCAAATCAAAGATTTCATTAAATCCCCAAATTACGATATGAATTTCTACAACTTAATCTCATCGGGTTTCAAGAATGGTATTATTGAAGATAAAACGCAAATCAATTGATATTGAACATAACTTACACAAAAATTGTATCTACTTATATTTGATATCAATTCTCGTAATCAACGAATATTATAAGTGGAATAACGATATAATAATAATATCTTCCAAATTCCTCAAATAGTATACGTTTACACCTCAGAATTTTATATCAAATATCTGAAGATTATTTCTATCCAATTTATCTCAATTAGATTGAGAATATCTTAATTAAAAGATTTATCCAACTCTTTGACGTTAGATCTGGATAGAAATATCGTCAACTTACCCTCAATATTAATCTACGTATCCAACTCACACTATAAGCGGAATAATGGTGAACTACCTTTTAAATTTCTAAAATAGTAAGAGTCATCATCTACCGAATTAATATAACGTCCGAAGATTTATCTCCAACCATATCCAATTATTTAAATTTGAAAAACCCATTTCAATATCAAATAAATCAATTTAATTTCCATATAAAATGGTTTCAATGCTTTTAAACCTTTGAAAACATTCCATAAATCATTTACAAATGATTACTTATAGTACGGAAAATAGTTTGCAGGTCAAAAACTTCAAAATAGATTGTTTTCAAAGAAAACGTTACAAAAGCGTTATAAAACAGTTATCTTAACTGCTTTGATCAAAATATCGTTTATTATAGCCAAAACTTAAACTTTACAATTCAAAACACTTTACATAATTTATAATGATTTTACAAATTTTTTTCCTTGTTTTTAAAACAGTTGTTTATAGTTTTAGTCGACAACTTCTCTTACAAACATAATTTGAAAATTATAACTTCAAATTAAAGCATGCTTTCACTCATTTGAAAGCTCTTTCTAATGGAAACCAAACATTTTTCGTTTCATGGAAATCCGATTTAGATTGCAAAAGTTATAAGCATTTACAGTTTGTAAGCAAAATACGCGAATTTGTCATTGTGCGACAAGCTCTATTTTGATTGAAATAAAAATTATTCTACAATACTTCAAAGTACCTTAGAAAACCCTTGTATACTTTTTTGAACCATTTAAAATAATTTACATCGACTTTCCAATTTATTTTGGATCCAACTTTCCTTTTTCACTTGAATCAAATTCCAATTTATTTCTAAATTCAAATAATTTTAAATCAACCATCCCATTCAACGGGTCAGTTAGGGATACCCAGGGAGAGTAGGGAACTAGAATTTCTAAACCCAAGCCTAGACACTATCATCTTTGTCATTCTAGAACATTCCGGTATTTATTTATTCATTTAAAGAAACTTTATGAATTCATACATATGTATCTTTTTCAATTATTAACCTTCAATTTCAATAATAATATTGCTTCTAATTACGAAGGAGATTTGTGGATCACCAATGTGATACCATAATTGATATGTCATAATGTATGCGAAACAACATCAATGACCATTATAAAGCATTCATAGCAACCATCATCAACATAATTAAATAAATCATAACTATGCACAAGCGTTATAACACTAACGCTTAATAGTGTGTGTTCTAAACTACGCATCCATCATCCATCATAACAATCATCAATCATCATTAACCACTAATAACTCATTACTATATATAATTAGTCTAACTACTAATTAAATATATAAATTGTAGTAAAGGATTCTCACCAAACAGCTTTCCAAACTTCACGGTAGGCGAGCCTAGCTGAGCGAACCGTCGGATAGTATTTCAGCGCACCGTTTTCTTCACCAAAATATATATAATATAATATACACTATTTTTCTCTCTATTATAAGGGGAGGAGGATGACGAACTTTGGCAAGGTGGTGGTGGAAAAGAGGAAGATTTGTCATGGAAACCATGGCTATAAGCTTTAAGAAGAAGGTGGAAAGAAGGAAATGGAGTGGAATGGTAAAAAAGTGGAGAAAAGGATTCCTTATATAGGAATGGAGATTTAAGGACATAATGAAACATCAGAGGGCAAGTGGAAGGCATGCATGAAAGGAGACATGCAAAAATATAAGTGTCATTACACTTGTCTTTGTTGTATATAACGTTGTTGTATATAACAATTATATGATTTTTTTTTTATGATAACAACCAAATATATATTATTATAAATGTATTTGTTATTGTACTATTTCATATATATCATAGATAGGAATATAATATTTATTTTTAAACAGAATACTACTGTACACAAATTTAAATATTCAAACAATATTTTATTTAAATATAATATTTTATTTCAATATTTAAACAGTACAATCTTATAACTCCACTATTTATACATCTCAGTATCACAATACATTTCATATTAAAATTCATTCTCACTAAGTTCAATTTGTCACTCATATACAATTACACTTATACACTGATACTCTGTTACTTATCTAGTCTTCACAGGTTTCAGTCAGTCCAGTCATCCACACTTGTCACATATAGTATAACACACAGAGTATTGGGAATAGAAATAATTTTAAATTCTAGCAGATATAATTTTTATTTTAAAATTTATTTGCCTTAGAATTTGGGTGTGTTTCTCATCATTTTTTCATGACTTAATCTGATTTATATATCCATCCATCTAGTCTAGAAAGCTTGTGATATTCACAGTGATACACCATAAATACCACAAGGCAGACTATATACTCTAGTGCTCACAGATCAGCCTCAACACACTACACAGGTTTGCTGATCAGAACCAGTAGATGATTCTGATTAGCCCCAACACCGTGTAGCGGTCTGCTGATAATATATTCATATCCGACATAGCCACACACATATGCATATATATATATATACACACACATACATGCATATATACACATATGCATACATGTCAAGACATTGCAAAATGGCTCAATGAAAATTCACAAGGCAACCATTCACATGCAAATACAAGACAGTTTTATAAGTTGAGCAAGACTGTGCTCACATGTACAAGTATGGCGAGACAACATGGATAGTGCAACAATTCAGCCCAAACAGTTTACAAGGAGCAGCGTATACAACAGGCATATGATGTGCAAGGATACGCATATGGCAAGGGGACAAAGAAAGTAACACATATGCAGCATTCAAGTCAACATAATCAAAGTGGAATGGTGCATGGGTGAAAACAGGTCAGTGCACAGGTGCATCTATATGGCTACATACAACATACATGTCCTATATACGATGGTCAAGTAACATATGCAAATACAAGTATGGTTCAACAAAAACAAGTCCAAACCAGTCTACCAAAATATGAAGCAATGCAAGCTCAAACATGATAAAGACAAAATGGAATCAGCATGCCGGGTGGTGCAACTCAGCTACAAATGGTTCAACTCAGCAATGTGGCAACAATTCAGCAATACAAGGTTCTGTATGCATCAAGACAGTGAACACATCATGGCAAACCAATATACAAACATGGAAAGTATGGCAGTTACATGGATGAAGCATGGCATGTCAATGCCAACATAAGGATGTACAAGCAGCTAGATGTACATAAGAGGACATACACAAATATACAAGGCAATGGTGCACAAAATGTTAGGAATCAAGTGCAGATACAAGGTTAAACATGCATAATACACATATTGCCAATATATTCAAGAGAAAGGTGCAATTAGTTTCAAATCCAGAAGTCAATGATGCAATCAAGATAATGCATGGAAGCAGGTTAAACATAAATATGCAGCACACCTTTTGTGGAAAGAATTGTTCTTACTAGAAACATTATTGGCATGAGTAAAATAAGGCAAAAGTTTAATGGGCATAAAATGGTTCCAGTAATGGTCGAGAGATGACCAAGAAAAACTTCACATATATGTTAATGTATTATATCAAATATAAGGCAAGATTAAAAACTAAATGGTTCCAGTAAACAATTCATTTCAGCATTCACAATTTTGGCAAACTGTTTTTGGAAAATTACAATGCAAAGCTGGAAAGCCATCTCAATAATCTTATCAACATTTTTAAATGAACATATGAGGCATATATTATTTGGCTTCAAGTATTTCAGAATAAATCAAACAAGGGCAATGGAAATTATTTTTGTTTCCAGTTTTGTTTTAATCTGACATTCAAGGTAACAAACAAAATCACGTAGGGGACCAATTCGATTTGGAGATTCATTGAAGACCAAAATCACATCCAAGTTCATCAGAAATCTCATGCAAAGATGACAACATGTGGTTGTATTGAGGCGATTGTAGGAAGAGGATGGGAGACGCATGATGAGGTCCTACTACAAATGATGATCATCGAGGACAGTACCAAAGCGTGATGAATTCAAGTGGGAGTTTTATGGAAAGTCTTGAGATGGATTCTACTGCGAAGAACATATATCAATGGATTTTTGGTATTCTTGACTTCAATACACTTCTAAGGGAGTGGCACGAGGATGGATTAGATTTCGCTGATGTAGAACCCGATCTGTCTAGACAGTAGACCTTATTGACGTTTTGGGTCAGGTAAGGTTATCATTCACAGTCAACGATGTTATGACATAGCTACAATTAACAAAGTTCCTTGACGTTAAAATTTACTGGTGCCTCGATGGATCGATGGACAAAGTACTAGGTACCATATGTTTGACGCATCAAGCGAGAAAATGTGATGATGAATGATTGTTGGTAAGATTTCTTTATCATTTAGCATTTTAGGAACATCATACAATGTGGATATCACTGATTTAGATATCTAAACACCCATAGTATTTTGATATATAATACACCTATGATGATTGTCATAGAGTTGTATATTATCTTATATGTGCTAACTCTATAGATGTAGGGACATGTCAGATATGATATGCATACCATTTATGCCTTATAATATTCCGACTTTTAGTATTTTGAGATTTTCTTATCGTTCATACCAGATTGTTGTCTAACCCAAGGTTTTGTGTTTCCTCTTATTACCATATGTACTCATTGACAACGATGCTGAGTAGGAAGGTAATAGTTGTAAGCATTATCTGGAGTTGCACAAGTGGATCAGCAAGAGGTGACGTCTTCTCATATTTAAACTTGTATCATTATTGTTTGTTCTGTTGTGTGATACTATTCAGCCTTAACATTGTTGACTATTTGGTATTAGAGACGGTTTATCGGTTGTGTTTACTCTTTTTTTTGAAAAGTGGGTTCTTTTATTAATGACGTTGAAGAACCAGTAACATTATCCGCCTCCTTAAAAAGATTACCATCGTAGTAAGGAAAAAGAGCACGACAGTAGTTATAATACAGCTGAATACAAAACTACCTACGAAAAAACACAAATATAACACCCATAGGCTAGACGATCCCAATAAAGAACAACAACACCAACTTGCAAACGCCCACCCTACCAGCCCTTAAAAGAAGAGAAAAATAACACTTTCGTTGTGTTTATATATCTTTTGTATAAATTTTATTACTATTCTGCTTAGCTGTATGAGCCTATATGCTCTGATTATATGGTTTATATAGTTATTATTGTTTTATCTGTTTTATACCTATGGTTATTTTATATGTTATCTGATGCGCTATAAGATAAACGATAGATTCAATGATTGTGTCTGTAACGACCTGCAAAATCTGGGCCAATTTAAAATTTTTGTTTTAATGAATTTTAATGTTTGAAATAATTTATTTTAACAAATAACGAGGAAATTTTATTCAAAAACGAAGTTAGAATTAATAAATTAAAATTAATTATATTGCGAGCCTTAAACGGCGCGGTAATTTCAAATTTCGATTGCCAACTTTGAAATTTTTTATAAAATTAATTATAAGTCGGAATTGGATGAAACAAGAAACGTTAGGACGGTATTGAGAATATCTTTCCAATGAATTTTAGAAATTAAGATTTCAGTTCATAATTTGTAAGTTCTGGAAAAATCAAAATTTAGAAAGGTCGCTATGAAATATATACATATATATATACACACACACACACACACACATATATATATATATATATATATATGATATATATGGCCCAAAACGCTACTTTTTGCATGCGAAGGAATTTGAACTCGAAACCACTTCCATTGAGTCCGGAATGACGTTTCTGCATTGAAAAACAGTAAACACTTATATATTTCGAGTTTTAGAAATTATTGGTATAAAAAATTATTTTTAATATTCAATATATACACCTTGAAAATTGAAATTTTGCAAACGGTCTCCAAATTGAACAAAATTAATTTTGTTGGGTTCGTATCGTCAAAACAAAGCCTAAAAATGATTTTTCGGTAATTTTTAGAATTAATATATAATTATAACTGATTTTTCAGTGTAAACGGACAATTTTTGACTTTAAAAATTCATACGGACTCGAAAATTTATGAAACCAGTTTCTATAGGTTTGTATTGATTAGGATTAGTTGTGATCCAAATTCCATTGAATTTGGAATCAGTATGAGGTCGTACGGTTTTTAAAACTGCAAAACGGATGTAAATAATTACACTAAAGCTATAATTAAAATGGGCTAAATTACATATGGGCAGAATTAAAGTAACCCCTATATAATATCTCATAGACCAGCCATAACCTAATTCTGAAAATCTAAACATAACCTAGCCTCCATCTTCTTCATCTTCATTTCCATGGCCTCCTCCTCAAAAAAAAAAAAAAAAATTCTTTGCACAAAAGTCCCTGAAACTGAAAATTTTATATATCCAAATCAGAATAAAATCCGACCAAACCCTTTCTGGGTTTTGAACACCTCAACATCCTCTACCTACCACGAAAAATCCAAGACCTATTTGACGCACAGATTCGCCGGAATCTGAGTTTGATTGCAAAAAAGTCAGTTTCAGATTTGGTGATTTCCCGCCAAACCGTCGAGAATTAAATGACGGCCCAATTGGAGAAAATGTAGCCAAGAGACATACGAACAACTTTGCTTCTCGAAGTTTCACCTGAAAGTCGAAGGAATTGCACGAAAATCGAGATGATCTGAAAATCGAAATTCTGGCCAAAACAGCGAGCTCAAAACGTAAATCAACAAATTCCGGCAAATCGAGCGAGAACCGGGCTAAGTCACCAATAGGAAAGTTCTTCGTCTACGTGAGATCTAGATGCTCAAAAAAATTCAGGTCGATCGGAGGTGGGTGGCGGCCTGTGGGGCCCGCGAGGCGGAGCGACTTCTCTGGCCGATTTCCGGCGAACGACGGCGAATTGGGCGGCGAGACCAGGTGGTGGTGGAGCTCCTCGCCAAGACGGTTCCAGCGGTGGTCGACGTTTGGCGATCGGAGGTCTGAGTCAACGGGAAAAGGCGGTCAAAGTTCGAAAGGGGCTGGTTGGCCGGCTGGGATTCGCTGCGATCGTGGCGATGAGACCTTCGCGTGGACACTAAATTCGTCCAATTTGGAGGAAGTTGAATTTTTGGGTATTTTCCATAATTAAATTAATTATTTAATTCGTTCGAACTTCAAAAATCATAACTTTTTGATACGAACTCGAAATCACACGAAACAGGATTTGCCGCGATCAGCGCTTCGAGAGCTTCGCGATGACACCAATTTCGTCAATTTTGGAGCAAGTTGAATTTTGGACCAAAATTGGGCCCGAACCGTCAATTTAAACCCATCAAATTGAAAATCAAGGTGGGAACTTTCTCACTCAATCTTTATTTTCAGTTATTATTTATTTTCATAAATAACTGTTATTAAAGGTCTGTAATGAAATGCTTATACCTGTTGCGTGTATATGTTGACGTTTGGATGTGATATGATGTTTGAATCTGAAAATATATGACATGTTAATTAATGCCATCTTATTAATCATCATTAAATTAATGTTACACTACCATTAAGTTAAATTAATGCACAAATATTATTTAATTATTTGTTGGTTGAAACCCCCACACCGGTCTTGGAATATATTCTGACTACATGTATTCCTTGGGATTAGTTGTCAATTGCACTCTGGATGTCATTTGGATGTGATATGAATTGTGACCATTATTGCTGAAATTTATGTTATGAATGAAATCCATATAAATAAATTATATGGTAACTGTTAAGCCTCATTTCAATTTAGAATTTAATTTGTTACCAATTCATGTTGATTAAAGAAAGAAATGAAAATTTTACATTTTTAATGTAATAAATGTATGATTTGAAATTTTACATTATTATTAATGTAATTGAAAGGAAATGGAATTTTACATTATTTTTAATGTAATTGATATGAAATGAAAGAGTACATTATCTTTATTAATGCAACTTAGAAGAATGAAAACTTACATTTGTATTTATGTAATAAGATATGGATAAGCATTTACATTATTAATGTAATAAGTTAAATTTTACATTTTTATGTAACTAAGATGAAATGAAAGATTTACATTTTTATTAATGTAATAAAGAAAAAAAAGGAAAGATTTGATTTTAATGTTATTTATTTGCATTAAAAAAAAAAGAATTGAAAGAGAAGTATATTTTTATCAAAATGAATGTTTACACGTAATTTTGTTATGAAATGAAACTATATATTTTAAAGTATGAGATGTAATGATATATATTAATGTATGTAATGTAATGATATATATTAATGTATGTAATGTAATGATATATTTTAATGTACGAAAGGAAATGATATATTTTAACATATGAATTACATTTATAATGTAATTAAGATGGTGAGGTATGAATCTTACCTTTATTAATGTAATATGATATTAATACTTACATATTTATTAATGTAATTTAAATTAGAATGAAAACTTACATTTTTATCAATGTAATAAGAAAGGAATGAGAAAAATACATTTACAATGTATATAAGAATAGAATATGTATTGTAAATTAAATTTACATTTTATTATGTAATTAAGAATAGAATATATATTTGAAATTAAAATTACATTTTTTATGTAATTAAAGATTAAAGTTTTGCATTAAAATTAAAATTACATTTTTTTATGTAATTAAAGATTAAAGTTTTGCATTGAAATTAAAATTACAATTTTTTATGTAATTAAAGATTAAAGTTTTGCATTGAAATTAAAATTACATTTTTTTTATGTAATTAAAGATTAAAGTTTTGCATTGAAATTAAAATTACATTTTTTTATGTAATTAAAGATTAAAGTTTTGCATTGAAATTAAAAATACATTTTTTTATGTAATTAAAGATTAAGGTTTTGCATTGAAATTAAAATTACATTTTTTTTATGTAATTAAAGATTAAAGTTTTGCATTGAAAATAAAATTACATTTTTATATGTAATGAAAGAATAAGAATTTGCATAGTAATAAAATTTCATTTTTATATGTAATGGAAGTATACAAATTTACATTGCAAATTAAAAAGCAAGATTAGACATGTTATGTTAATTACATTTTTAATGTAATTAAAATGGAGATTTTTGCGTTGTAAATTATTATCTTTTAATGTAATTAAAAGAATGGATTTTCAATGAAATTATAAGAATGTAATTAAAAGAATAAAAGAATGAAATGCAACGTTGAAATATAATTTACATTTTTATGTAAGCAAAAGAATAAAGAAATAAAAGAATGTTTTTAAATGTTGAAATGTTATCATCATTTTTAAATGAATTAAAAATGAATGGAGATCGGTAGTTGTTTAGCTCGTTGTTAAATCGAACGACGTTATTATGGTTAAACGGTATATATTTATATACTTATATATAAATATAAATAAATTTAAACGAACCGAGCGCGGTAGTTCACGTTTTGGAATCGTACCTTTAAACGACTATATTGAAAGATCCGACCGTCGGATTTTCCCAAAACGGAAACCGTTAGGACCGCTTTGGGAAGATCTTTCCAACGATATAAACTACGTTAAAATCCAACGGTTAGATTTTGAGAAATGTGTAAATCAAAATTGGTTGAAAACGACGCCAGAGTCGCTCTTTGACCCGAAGCGTCGTTAAATAAGATTTAACTATTTTAAATAATTAAAGGTAAGAATTAATCGTTATAAAATAAAATAACGACATGAAATGGGTTTTCTCAAATTATATATATGCGAGAATTATTTGGAAAGTCCGAATTAATCTCATTTCAAATAATCAAACGACGTTTAAAAATCGAAGTTGAAGACGACAATTGAAGACCGTCAATCTTCCCCTCGAGTGGACAACAATCGAGGCCCTGAATTGACTTGCTCCCAATTCTCCCAATTCAAGGGTCATGGTAATTGTCCAAACAAACATGTTGATTGCACGTATATGCGGGTACCTCCTTTCCGTACGGAACACACGGGACGAGAGTATCTCCAGTTTCGTTCAGACCCAGAACGGGCTTATAAATGGAATGTGTGTCCGACATTGTACTCCTTTATATCGTATTTATTGATTTTCTACCGAGTGTATGAATGTTTGGTGGCGGAGAATTTATTCTCTTGCTTAACACCCTTTTATATATTTTGGCAAAGGATTGATAGTGTGATATGGAGTGATAGTGTGGCATACCAAGATGCAATGATCAAGGTTTCTTGTCGAAAAGCAGAACCTTGTGGTGATGATCAAACCACGGCTTGAATAAGCATAGCTTTGTGTATTACGTAGCTTCACGAGCCTCACAACCCGGTTGAGTCTAAAACGGAGCAAGGGAACGCAGGGAGAGCAGCACGTTTCTTTCTAGCTAGAAGTGGTGTTTGGGTTTTACACGGCCCGGCATTTTACTTATGTGGATGATGGAATGAGGCGCCTCGGATATTAGGTCCTATAGGACCGAGAAACGTGTGTTCAGGAATAACTAATCCGCAAAATCGTATGTGCGGACCGGCCCTGCAGGATCCAAGGGTTCACTGCGGGGAATCCTGAGATATTAGCTAGAGTGTCTCGAATCGGTAAGGAGATCGTTCCTAGCCTTGACTCATGATGGAAAACCAAATTCCCAATACGACCCTACGGACTTGATTGTATTACTAGTATGGAGACATACTATATGGTAGCCATGCTTCCTAGGATTGATACATTTATTTTGAAATGTTTTTATATGCACTAATAATAATATCAAATTCGTTTTTATCGTACCAAGCATGTTTAATCATCATAAGGTAAAACTCTATCCTCTAATTTGCATTGCATTATGTGATGGGACTTGAGTCTTATGGTGATTCCATTTTTCCAAAAGCATCGCGTTGTTTTACGATTTATTTATTTATATGTTCAGTCACCTTAATTTATTCACGGCAATCCATTGGAATAAACCCGTTCCGCGTCAGCGGCGTGGTCTTTGGATTTGCCTTATTACTATTAGTTAAGCTAGTTAAGAATTCTCACACCAGTCCCATGACTGACCTGGATTTTTTTTTTTTAAGTAAACTCTGGGTGCCCATATTTTTCCACCCGGGAAGCTAGTAGTTTTGGTTTTGCAGATATATATTCACAGGATTCTGGTCTATAGCTGAAGCAATACTCGGAAAGCTTTGTATTCGAGTATTCATTTCAGTTGTATTTTGTATTACTTTTCCGCTGCTATGGTATAATGTAAAATGTAATCTCTGATATCGTATTTCCAATGTATAATTATTATCTGTACTCCGATATATCCTTGTACTCTGATGTAATTATTGTAATAAGCAATGAACATGTTCTGTTGTTTGGTTCTGATGCGTCATGTTCTCAAAACAATCCGAGCTTTTCTTTACTGGGGATTTCGGGTCGTTTCAGTGTCTTAGGTTTCTTTCTTCCTCTACTCTTTTATTTTTTTCTTGTAACACCCCACGTCCATTAATGTCACTCACAAAGGGAATGCATTAACTTCCATGGAGCATTATTAGTGTACAGAGCAGAATATAACAAGACAAATACATATATTGGTACTTAAAATTTTTAAAACAACTTCTATTGCAGCGGAGAAATAGTTTGATTACATCAACTTCATAAACCAACAGTAAAACCAAGTACAGTTAATATCCATCTTGACAAATTTCTTTCTGAGTACATAAAGTAAAAAAGCATAACCCAAACACAAGTATCCATAAAAGAGAAAAGCTGAACTTTACTTTCAGCAATCCAAGTGCTTCCAAAAGAGAGAGAGAGAAAGAGATCCAAGATCAAGCTCCACTGGTACTAGTCCCACCCTGAGAACCTGGGGGGAGGGGGAAGGAAGAAAAGAGGTGAAAACAAGGGGGTCAGACATAAAGTCTGGCGAGTATAATAACTTTAACAATATAATTATTAAAGTAACTAGGATAAGGCATAAACTGGTAGAACAAGGTATGACGGTGAAACAAGTGGGCATGACAAAGCAAACAGGTGTAATATTCTGGCGTTAATCTCGTTCCTAATCACCATAGGATAATTACTACACTACACCAATGCTAATTACACCGCACCATTACTAGTCACCCTAAAAGTTGATCCCGCTTACAGAACATAACAATGATAATGGTAGTTTCGTGTACCCCTAGTTACCTTCATAGGTGCCGCCTGCCCCTATCTCCACTAGTTGTACCCACTACCCCCATGCGATCGGCTCCCTAACTCGTAGATAATCGTGCTGGTCCCACAGTGGGGTGTATCACTCTCCAAAGTGGCAACCCGATACCACTAAAGATGCACGACTTATATCTACACGATGCAACAACGTCTTACCTACCAGCCCAGGCCCACACATGCACATGACCCCGTTGGACTTGCATTGCCAACGCTAACCCGTTTTGACCTCTTACAATCAAACCCAATAAGCATGTCCCGTCGTCGACTTGAGTCGAGCTCACATGGGTTACTGATTTGAAAAGGGCCCCCATGCCTGACACAAGCTTTCCACCTAAGCTTGGTCCCCACTAAGGTTTCCCACTTAGTCCCATTCTTATTCATGCCTTCTTACATATTTCAACTTGGTTAAGTGTTTCTAATCGTATTTCACAAGCCACCCAAGGCACCCTACTTAACCCCCACGTCCCACCACATGTTTATCTGGTTAAGTGTTACTTAATTCATTATAACCGTAACCTTGTAAAGACCTCCCACATTAGACTGACATTTGCGGTTGCTGGATTTGCCGGCCGGATCCGGGCAATCTTATACCGCAAACGAGCCTAACCTTGTGTCTTTACAATTGTTACGCATTAAATTCATGCCTTTGACCTCTCACATTAGACTACCGTTTGTGGTTGCTGGATTTGTCGGGCGGGTCCGGGCAGTCTTACACCACAAACGAGTCTAACCTCCTGTCTTAGGCGTTTAATTATTACACATCTTTATTCAACCCCAAATTGGATTAATATCCCTATTCAAATTTGTCAATAAGTACCAAATTCATTTATGTCCATAATTGTCACCTAAATTATGTCCATAAATTACAGGTATATAAATTATACCTATTAATGTCTCAAATTAATAATATGTCGTTTTAAGGCCATTCTGTGCCAATACACAATTATGCATTTTTAATATTTTCCCATCGTCCCCACGCTGTTCGTACGTTTTGATATGACATATGTTGGACTCGCAATAGTCTAACTTATAAAAGGAAAAACAACGTCACAACTTGCATAGCACATAAAATAGATCTAAGAATCATGACATAAGTTTACATAGCCAATAACTTGCATATATGTGTATGGTTTTCCAATAACTTGCATATGAACAAACTAGCATATGATTCTCATACAAAACTAGCATAGGCAATTTGCGTAACTATGTACTGCCATGGATCTAAATATATATCTAAACATAAAGGTGTGAACTTGCATATGGATCTAAACATAAAGATGTGAACTTGCATATGGATCTAAGTATAAAGATTAATGTCACATGTTGGCATATAAACTAGCGTATGTATCAACATGATTCACATATGTTTTAACATCCCAACTTGCATAAGATTCACATATGTCTTAATATCCCAAACTTGCATAAGATTCACATATGTTTTAACATCTCAAACTTGCATATAATTCATATAAGAATATATAGTCCAACATCACAAACTTGCATGTATAAGAACATGTAAACCAACATCACAAACTTGCACATAATTCATATAAGAACATGTAATCCAACATCACAAACTTGCATATAATTCAACATCACATGATTCAAAATCATATTCTCATAATCCCAATTATAACTTATCATGATTAAATTAATTAATTATTTTGTGAAAGATATTATACCTATAAACAAAAGAATAGTCTTGTAACAAGCCGGATTTTTACAACATGCTAAGCCAAGAATCAAGGCAAAATTTAATTAAAAAATTCTGAATCAGGAGAAACGGGTTGCGCCATTGCGTTCGTCTCGGAAAAATACGCGAAATAGAGTCCGAGTTTTCGAAAATCGGAGTCCGTATGACCCAGTTATGGCCCGTCGAAGTTTTCAGAAAAATTTAAGTTCAAAAACAGTTCGAAATTCAAATCTGGAGCCAAACGAACTGGGCGGAAAAATTCCCGCCCAAGCCCTAGGTCGACTGGGGTGTCGACCGGGGAGTCGACACGCCCAGGGGGCAGGTCGACTGCCCAGTCGACACGGGTGTCGACCTGGGTGGTCCGACCACTTGGGCCTCGGTGCACCTGCTGCTGTCTTGGCTCGGTTTTATGGGCCTGTGACGGATTTTGAGGGCTCAGATCTATCCTAGGGTTTATCCTATGGCCTAAACTACTCCTAATCTCTATAAAAACACCCTAGGACCTAACCTAAATCACTAAAAATCATTCTATCAACTAAGTGCTGCCAAAATCTATCTTGATCATGGCCTCCATCTCCAACTTCAAGAGCCTATGCATTCAAACTAGATCCAAGACGAAGTGCAAGCTTTCTACACCAAATCAAGGGTTTTGATCATCGTCTCAACATGGATTCTTCGACAAGACGATTCATGCTCCTAAATCTCTAAGCCTCGCTATGTAAGTTCTAGCTACTTCTAGATCTAAACGGTAGTTTTAATGATGGCATGGAATAAAACGAGATTAAACCAAGTATGCTAGCCTATATGAACCTTGTCATGCCTCTTTTGCTTGAACCTATGACTTTTGGCTATGCTTAGTGACTAAATCATGCCACTTATGTTATGTTTAACTTAGTCCATCATGAAAGGTTGAACCTTTACTTGCGGAATGTTGGCATGAATACTTGAAACCACTTTGACTTGTGAAATATGCACATGAATATGACTTGGGACTTATGCATGTAAATGAACCCAAACCCCCTTATGATATCATGCATGTTTGTGGCTAATCCCATTGTGACATTATGCATGTTTGAGGCCAAAAACCCCTTATGATGCTATGCATATTTTGAGGCCAAACCCCTTTATGATATCATGCATGTTTGTGGCTAATCCCGTTGTGACATTATACATGTTTGAGGCCAAAATCCCCTTATGATGCTATGCATATTTTGAGGCCAAACCCCTTATGATATCATGCATGTTTGTGGCCAATCCCTTTTTGACATCGTGCATGTTTTGAGGCCAATATGTAGCATAGTATCCTTACTATGTTGACTCGTTTTTACTTGGGTTGGAAACACGATTTGGGGTAGGTTAGACGTGCGTGATTATGACATGGGATTTCATGAAAATATGGCACTCATGATACACCTAAATGTGGACATGACATGTGGGGTAAACATGGGACTTGAAACTAGACACGTATGGGTTGTAAGTGTAATACGACACTATACCAAACATGAAAGTGGCCAACTCGAGGTTGGGTTGAGTTTGTAGCATAAATCTACCCGGACCCGCCCGGCTTAACTAGTGGCTACAAACAATAGGATCCAATGTGAGTAGTTGGTCATATAGCACTTAAAACCCGAGGTTAGACTAGGTTGTGGTGTTAATCTACCCGGACCCGCCCGGCTTAATTAGTAACCACAACAAAGTCTAATGTGATAGGTTGGGGTGCATTAATCTAATTAATGCTACATGAAAAGGTTAAGTAATTTTGACTAATGACACTTAACCGATATGACACGAATGGGTAGGTTAAGTGGAACCGGACTTGATTACTTAATGACACTTAACCATATAAGACAATTAGGGGATGGGGTTAAGTAATTTATACTTAACTAATCCAACTTGGTAATTAGATGGGGTTAAGTAACTTAGACTTAACTAATCTAAACACGGTAATTAGATGAGGTTAAGTAATTTACACTTAACTAATCTAAACACGGTAATTAGACGGGGTTAAGTAACCTACACTTAACTAACCTAAACACGGTAATTCGATGGGGTTAAGTTAAACACTTAAACGATCTAAACTTGGTAATTCAATAAGGTTAAGTAACTTATACTTAATCAATTATACATGATGATTTGATGAGGTTAAGCAACCATACTTAACCAATCTAATATGAGAACTTGATAGGGTTAAGTCACAAGACCGTTTAAATATACTTAACCATTCTAATACGATTAGTGGATGGGGTTAAGTTAACATATACTTAACCAATCCGACTCGATAATCTGATGAGGTTAAGATAATCTATGCTTAACCAATCTAACACGATAATCTGATAGGGTTAAGATAAACAAATACTTAACCAATTTGACTTGATGATCGAATAGGGTTAAGTCATAAGCTTCTTGGTATACTTAACCAACTTGTAGGGCTAGGTCTTGGACTTGAATACTTAGCCAAAGCTTGACATGATTCGGAGGTGGGTTAAGTCATGAACTTGAATGACAACACTTTACCCATTAGACAAAACCCTAGCTCAGGGGACTAGGTTGAAAATCGTAGTTAACTAGGGTAGCGGGAAGAGAAGCTAAGTGGTAAACCTTAGTTAAGGATAACTAAGTAATAATTCTTAGTCAAGGAAAAATTGGACTAGTTCACAGATAGATGAGTAACCCGATACGGTAGGTCATCGCTTGAACACACGTGGAGGAGCAAATTATCTGACTTAGATAAAGGCTCCAACGAACTGGGTGACGAAGCGGTAGCTTCGGGGGACGTGAGGATACTCTTGGTATCCCTCTGTGAGGTTGCAGATGATCCGCGTGGGCTCACAAGAGGTTATGGTCTGCGGTAGAAGAACCAAGAGTATGCCTTAGTTACTATGCGAGCGACCTAAAGACTGGGAAGGATTAGCGTGGAGTCGACGATTCTTGTTTTTGCCCTGGATAGCGCGTCGTCGACTACCTACCATCTTTAGTCAATCGTGTACATACGGAAAGGCAGAGAACTCCCAACAGACCATATACTTGCTATCGAGTTATGGGTGAGGTTGGCCAATAGGAAAGTGGGGCTATAGTGGGGCCAGGATGTAGTTCTCATACATGTTTTTTCTTGGATTTCCTTTCAATAGTTGAGGGAGGGGTCACGTGGGACCATAGCCACGGATACAAAAACAGACCTTAATATCTGCATCGGCAGATGACTTAAAGCTCCCGACCGAGTTCCGTATTTCTTGATTTGCCCTGGCACGGAACTTGGATAGCACATTGAGACACTTGTGCGTCTAGACGTGGAAAACGATTCACGATACATACGTGGGATAAAGGGCGTGGTTGACGGGTGGCATAATCCCTAGTGGCCCTAGGTGGCTTGAACCCAAACCGAGACACGGAAACGTTCATTAGGTAGCATAATCCCTAGTGGTCCTAGGTGGCATAAATCCTAAGTGAACACGCGATAGTTCATGGTAAGAAAACATAACCAGATCAAGGGTAGCAGTCCAAAACAACTTCAAGGATAAAATGGTACTACGTCGAGGTGGTATAGATTTACATGGGAAAGCCCGTACGGCCTACGGCAAAGGACTAAACTTATACATGGAAAGAAACATTCGAGTTGGGAAAACCTATATATGCTATATATTAGATTGACATGGACCATTACATGACATTGGGCAAGGGACATTCATAGTTAACACATGACGCGGGTTGGGATACTAGTACGAGAGGTGCAGAGCAAATATACATGATAAATACCGTGGGATGTTATACATGATAGATACTTTGTTATAGTATACTTGATAGAAACCTGATAATGAGATGCCTTGATTTATCTTGACACCGTAGTTTATCATGATACCTTAGTTTATCTTGCTACAGTAGTTCATCCAGTTATCTTGGTTTAGCTTATCTATCTTGTCTTCATCCTTATGTTTACTTTCAGTTTATGCATGTCATGTTACCTTTACCTGTTTTTATACTGGAAGTAGATAGGACTTACCAGTCTTTATGACAGACCCCGTTTTTTTTTGCCTCTTTGTCTTCCGTTCCCCTCCCCCTCAGGTTTTCAAGGAGGAAATGATGTTGTTTAGTTCGGACCTCTTATGCTTGAAGGTCATCTTGTATAGCTTGGTCTTCTCTTGGCTATGGCTGCTTCACCGCTTTATTTTGGGGAATAATTTATGAAAAGGTTTTATGCTTCTTTACTATTGCAAGACAGGTTTTGATGTATTCTGATGTAAAAGGCTTTAGACCTTATTTTATAAGGTAATGAAATTTGTTTTACTTCCGCTGTTTTATATATGTTCTGTCTTGTAATATTTCTGTGCATGTTTACCTCGATAATGCTTCACCAAACCTAGTGCATTCCCTTTGTGAGTGACCCTAGCGGAGGTGGGGTGTTACATTTGGTATCAGAGCAGAAGGTAACCAGACTGGGCAAAAGTTTAAAAAAAAAAACCTTATGAAAACTATTTGAAAAACCGTTTACAAAGAAGCATTTTTCAAGAAAAGTTTCTAAATGTTATTCCCCAAAAGCCATTAGCACTATTCTTTGTTTCCTTGATTGAACCTCTTTTCCTTTCTTTCCTCCATCTGTAGTCACAGTAGTTTTAACTGCGACTAATCCTTGTCTAGCTACGTAAGTGTTTTACCGTGCGATGGAGGAAGTTCTCGAGAGACCTGTTATCGAAGTTATAAGAAGGGATAATAAGAGCAAGGATAAAGGACATGAGCTTAAGAATAAGCAACTTGTTGGTATGGCTTGATCCACAAAGGAAGATAAGGACAAGATCAGCGAGAGGGCAATTGTATGCTCTCATTTCTAGCGTACCTAAGAGGAATGGTACTGTTTCTGTTAAAGGCTTAGCCTTTCTTTTCTGTCCTCCCGTCTAGACTTTGTTTTGATCATCGCATCATTTAAGTCTGCCTCAATAGTTAAGTCTCTGCACCTTAGTACTAGCATGGTAAAAGATCCCAATTTAGTCCCAAAATCTGGTTGGAGAGTCAGTCCATTTATTCATGACTTGTTTGGAATTGAGAGTGTAAATGCCAAGTGTTGAGATTAGAAGCAATGCTTCTATTGTTGAGCTATGGATGTATTCTAGGGATGAAGTGGTTATCCAGTAAGGGATGCCATTCTCGGTTTTGAAAACAGGGTAGTTAAACTCTTAACTTGCCTTGGTAATACCCTCGAAGTCTCGTGTAACCTTTTGGGTTCTGTCATGGTTAGTTACCTAGAATCTCCTTATGCATTTATCGGAAATCTCTGATTCGATCGAGTAATGTCCGCCAATAAGGCGGATGGTTCATTCTGCTTAAGCATGGGCTGTAGGAATCACCCTAGTAAGTACACTGGGCAACATGGCTGGCATCGGTTGTTTTCAAGGGAAAGTTCTTCTGCGTGGAATACCTCTTAGTAGGTAAACGAGATCCAAGATTCGCTAGTGAATTGTTGGAAAGCTTGCATGAAACCATGAGTACGCAGTTATGGTTGAGCCAAGTATTCTAGAAAAGAATAAGTGAAAAAGGAACGAGAGGCGACAGTGAAATGAGTTCCGACTCATACCTTGGAAATAGGAATCAAGGAGCTACGAAAATCATGAAGTCAAAGGTGGTCAAGGCACACTGGAATTAAGCTCAAGGAAATGCGGCTTAAACGCGCGCATCATATCTCTTTTTAAGAGTATATCGTTGATCCCTGGTTCTCCTATAGAGCTTGCTGGCATGCTATCGCTTGGTGGATATCCTCTCGATCCTGTTTCCGTTGCAAACCCCGTAAGGAGTTTATCTTGTTTATCTCCTCGATCCAATCTTGGGAACCTTAGGTAGAACTCTATGGATGTAAACATGTATTTGAAACATGTTATGATTGATATGGTTGCAAATGGTTGCAAGTGGTTGCTCGTGGATGCGCGAATACACGTTAGATACTAGATCGACGCACTCACATTTTGCATTGCATATGCACGAGTATTTATACTTGTTTGAAAGTTAATGTGTTGTCATGCGGATGTTGTATATGAATGAATGTTTGTGCACGCATGTAGTACTTATATGACTAGGACTATTTGCATACATGTTGGATTCATGGCACTAAACATACTTTGCATTAGAAAGATCATTCAAGCCTGATCATTAGCATTAGCTAAGGAACATATACATACACTTTCTGCATGTGTTCATAAAGCATTAGGAGTCTTTTAAGGACCATGGTTGCCTGTGGATGATGTTTTGAGTAGATGGATGATGGATGGTAGGATACGTTCTTCCTAACTTGGAGATTTCGGGGACGAAATCCATTAAGTTGGGGAGAATGTAACAACCCGGATTTTTACAACATGCTAAGAAAAGAATCAAGGCAGAATTTAATTAAAAAAATCTGAATCAGGAGAAACGGGTTGCGCCATTGCGTTCGTCTTGGAAAAATACGCGAAATAGAGTCCGAGTTTTCGAAAATCGGAGTCCGTATGACCCAGTTATGGCCCGTCAAAGTTTTCAGAAAAAATCAAGTTCAAAAACAGTTCGAAATTCAAATCTTGAGCCAAACGAACTGGGCGGGAAAATTCCCGCCCAAGCCCCAGGTCGACTGGGGTGTCGAGTGGGGAGTCGACATGCCCAGGGAGAAGGTCGACTGCCCAGTCGACACGGGTGTCGACCTGGGTGGTCTGACCACTTGGGCCTGGGTGCACCTGCTGCTGTCTTGGCTCGGTTTTATGGGCCTGTGACGGATTTTGAGGGCTCAGATCTATCCTAGGGTTTATCCTATGGCCTAAACTACTCCTAATCTCTATAAAAACACCCTAGGACCTAACCTATATCACTAAAAATCATTCTAGCAACTAAGTGCTGCCAAAATCTATCTTCATCATGGCCTCCATCTCCAACTTCAAGAGCCTATGCATTCAAACTAGATCCAAGACGAAGGTGCAAGCTTTCTACACCAAATCAAGGGTTTTGATCATCGTCTCAACATGGATTCTTCGACAAGACGATTCATGCTCCTAAATCTCTAAGCCTCGCTATGTAAGTTCTAGCTACTTCTAGATCTAAACGGTAGTTTTAATGATGGCATGGAATAAAACGAGATTAAACCAAGTATGCTAGCCTATATGAACCTTGTCATGCCTCTTTTGCTTGAACCTATGACTTTTGGCTATGCTTAGTGACTAAATCATGCCACTTATGTTATGTTTAACTTAGTCCATCATGAATGATTGAACTTTTACTTGCGGAATGTTGGCATGAATACTTGAAACCACTTTGACTTGTGAAATATGCACATGAATATGACTTGGGGCTTATGCATGTAAATGAACCCAAACCCCCTTATGATATCATGCATGTTTGTGGCTAATCCCGATGTGACATTATGCATGTTTGAGGCCAAAAACCCCTTATGATGCTATGCATATTTTGAGGCCAAACCCACTTATGATATCATGCATGTTTGTGGCAAATCCCGTTGTGACATTATGCATGTTTTAGGCCAAAAACCCCTTATGATGCTATGCATATTTTGATGCCAAACCCCTTATGATATCATGCATGTTTGTGGCCAATCCCTTTTTGACATCGTGCATGTTTTGAGGCCAATATGTAGCATAGTATCCTTACTATGTTGACTCGTTTTTACTTGGGTTGGAAACACGATTTGGAGTAGGTTAGACGTGCGTGATTATGACATGATAATTTGACATGGGATTTCATGAAAATATGGCACTCATGATACACCTAAATGTGGACATGACATGTGGGGTAAACATGGGAGTTGAAACTAGACACGTATGGGTTGTAAGTGTAATACGACACTAGACCAAACATGAAAGTGGCCAACTCGAGGTTGAGTTGAGTTTGTAGCATAAATCTACCCGGACCCGCCCGGCTTAACTAGTGGCTACAAACAATAGGATCCAATGTGAGTAGTTGGTCATATAGCACTTAAAACCCGAGGTTAGACTAGGTTGTGGTGTAAATCTACCCGGACCCGCCCGGCTTAACTAGTAACCACAACAAAGTCTAATGTGAGAGGTTGGGGTGCATTAATCTAATTAATGCTACATGAAAAGGTTAAGTAATCTTGACTAATGACACTTAACCGATATGACACGAATGGGTAGGTTAAGTGGAACCGGACTTGATTACTTAATCACACTTAACCATATAAGACAATTAGGGGATGGGGTTAAGTAATTTATACTTAACTAATCCAACTTGGTAATTAGATGGGGTTAAGTAACTTAGACTTAACTAATCTAAACACGGTAATTAGATGAGGTTAAGTAATTTACACTTAACTAATCTAAACACGGTAATTAGACGGGGTTAAGTAACCTACACTTAACTAACCTAAACACGGTAATTCGATGGGGTTAAGTTAAACAATTAACCGATCTAAACTTGGTAATTCAATAAGGTTAAGTAACTTATACTTAATCAATTATACATGATGATTTGATGAGGTTAAGCAACCATACTTAACCAATCTAATATGAGAACTTGATAGGGTTAAGTCACAAGACCGTTTAAATATACTTAACCATTCTAATACGATTAGTGGATGGGGTTAAGTTAACCTATACTTGACCAATCCGACTCGATAATCTGATGAGGTTAAGATAATCTATGCTTAACCAATCTAACACGATAATCTGATAGGGTTAAGATAAACAAATACTTAACCAATTTGACTTGATGATCAAATAGGGTTAAGTCATGAGCTTCTTGGTATACTTAACCAACTTGTAGGGCTAGGTCTTGGACTTGAATACTTAGCCAAAGCTTGACATGATTCGGAGGCGGGTTAAGTCATGAACTTGAATGACAACACTTAACCCATTAGACAAAACCCTAGCTCAGGGGACTAGGTTGAAAATCGTAGTTAACAAGGGTAGCGGGAAGAGAAGCTAAGTGGTAAACCTTAGTTAAGGATAACTAAGCAATAATTCTTAGTCAAGGAAAAATTGGACCAGTTCACAGATAGATGAGTAAACCGATATGGTAGGTCATCGCTTGAACACACGTGGAGGAGCGAATTATCTGACTTAGATAAAGGCTCCAACGAACTGGGTGACGAAGCGGTAGCTTCGGGGGACGTGAGGATACTCTTGGTATCCCTCTGTGAGATTGCAGATGATCCGCATGGGCTCACAAGAGGTTAAGGTCTGCGGTAGAAGAACCAAGAGTATGCCTTGGTTGCTATGCGAGCAACCTAAAGACTGGGATGGATTAGCGTAGAGTCGACGATTCTTGTTTTTGCCCTGGATAGCGCGTCGTCGACTACCTACCATCTTTAGTCAATCGTGTACGTAAGGAAAGGCAGAGAACTCCCAACAGACCATATACTTGCTATCGAGTTATGGGTTAGGTTGGCCAATAGGAAAGTGGGTCTATAGTGGGGCCGGGATGTAGTTCTCATACATGATTTTTCTTGGATTGCCTTTCAGTAGTTGTGGGAGGGATCACGTGGGACCATAGCCACAGATACAAAAACAGACCTTGATATCTGCATCGGCAGATGGCTTAAAGCTCCCGACCAAGTTCCGTATTTCTTGATTTGCCCTGGCACGGAACTCGGATGGCACATTGAGACACTTGTGCGTCTAGACATGGAAAACGATTCACGATACATACGTGGGATAAAGGGCGTGGTTGACGGGTGGCATAATCCCTAGTGGCCCTAGGTGGCTTGAACCCAAACCGAGACACGGAAACATTCATTAGGTAGCATAATCCCTAGTGGTCCTAGGTGGCATAAATCCTAAGTGAACACGCGATAGTTCATGGTAAGAAAACATAACCAGATCAAGGGTAGCAGTCCAAAACAACTTCAAGGATAAAATGGTACTACGTTGAGGTGGTATAGATTTACATGGGAAAGCCCGTACGTCCTACGGCAAAGGACTGAACTTATATATGGAAAGAAACATTCGAGTTGGGAAAACCTACATATGCTATATATTAGGTTGACATGGACCACTACATGACATTGGGCAAGGGACATTCATAGTTAACACATGACGCGGGTTGGGATACTAGTACGAGAGGTGCAGAGCAAATATACATGATAAATACCGTGGGATGTTATACATGATAGATACTTTGGGATAGTATACTTGATAGAAACCTGACAATGTGATACCTTGATTTATCTTGACACCGTAGTTTATCATGATACTTTAGTTTATCTTGCTACAGTAGTTCATCCAGTTATCTTGGTTTAGCTTATCTATCTTGTCGTCATCCTTATGTTTACTTTCAGTTTATGCATGTCATGTTACCTTTACCTGTTTTTATACTGGAAGTAGATAAGACTTACCAGTCTTTATGACTGACCCCGTTTTCTTTCGCCTCTTTGTCTTCCGTTCCCCCCCCCTCCCCAGGTTTTCAGGGAGGAAATGATGTTGTTTAGTTCGGACCTCTTATGCTTGAAGGTCATCATGTATAGCTTGGTCTTCTCTTGGCTATGGCTGCTTCACCGCTTTATTTTGGGGAATAATTTATGAAAAGGTTTTATGCTTCTTTACTATTGCAAGACAGGTTTTGATGTATTCTGATGTAAAAGGCTTTAGACCTTATTTTATAATGTAATGAAATTTATTTTACTTCCGCTGCTTTATATATGTTCTGTCTTGTAATATTTCTGTGTATGTTCACCTCGATAATGCTTCACCAAACCTAGTGCATTCCCTTTGTGAGTGACCCTAGCGGAGGTGGGGTGTTACAAGTCTTGTCTTTCTAGAATCTGTATTATGAAACTGAATTGCCCGCCTTTGATGTAGACTAATCGTTATTTAGATTTAGATTTGATTTTGATTTTTAATCTTGTTCTTGAGTTGAAAGAGATGGCGGCTACTCTAGGTTTTCCATTGACGGCATGGCGGCTCTTGGTATGAATTAGTTTGATTTTAGGTTAAGATTTAGGATGCTTATATAGAATTTTAATTGATTAAGAGTCGTTCGATTAATCTAGAATCAATTAAGATCATCCAGTCAAGATAGAATAACACCTCAGCCCTAATGATGCAGCAACAGATCAAAGTAGCGTCATCTTTTAGATCTGCCCGGGGGGTGGGGGGACAGGTCGACACCCAGGTTGACCCCCTGGTCGACCCCCTGGTCGACTTGGCCTTTGGGCAGGAATTTTCGTGCCTAGCCTGCTCCCCTGTTTAAATTTTGAATTTCTGATTTGAGCTGTTTTTAACTTATTTAAATTCAAAAACTTCTGAAGGCCATAACTTCTTCATATGAAGTCCAATTCACACAAACTCGGATTCTATCTCAAGCAGAATTCCGAGACGAACGTAATGGCGCAACCCGTTTCCCTTAATTCTCACATTTGTATTTTAAGTATTCTTTAATTTTAATATTTAAAATCACGGGGTGTTGCATTCTCCCCTCCTTAAAGGATTTCGCCCCCGAAATCTCCAAGTTAAGGAGAATGCATATCCTAACATCCAATCATCCATCTACTCAACCATCAAACACAGGCATCCATTGTCCTTACAAGTTTTCTAACGCTGTATGAATATATGCAAAAAGTGTGTGTATATGTTCCTTATCTAATGCAAAATCAGGCGTTCTACTTATTCAGTTGATCTCCTTAATGCAAATCATGATAGTGCCATGCGTCCATTATGTATGCGAAAGAATCCTATCGATACATATTATTTCTACATGTGTGCACAACCATTCATCAAAATGCAGCATCCATATGATAACACAACCGTTATACATCCATTCATTTAAATTTGCACATACATTTATATGCAATATGAAGGTGATTAAGCTGATCTAGTGCCTAATGTGTGTGTACATGCATCCACGAGCAACCACTAGCAGCCACTTGCATCCATTTGCATCCACCAAACATAACATGACCCAAACACATGTTTGTAACCATAGGGTTCTTCCTAACTAAAGATCGAAGATGTCATCGCAACGATAATACTAAATGATAGGACAAGTATCAACAAAGAGGTAGAAAAAGGAGAAAATAAAACATACCCTCAAAAAGGAAAGGGTACAACGTACGCATCTTGTCTTCCATCTCCCAAGTCGAGTCTCTTTGATTGTCTCCCCATTTCACTTTGACCAATTTGACCTCTTTGTTGCATAGCTGTTTGACCTCCGATCCGAGAATGCATGTAGGAGCTCGTCTAACTGTGGCATTGCGCTCTTCTTCCACTTCTTCGAGCGTTCGGCTCCACCACTTCCGCCATATCATGTAAAAACTTACGCAAATGCGAAATGTGAAACAAGTCATGAACTCCACAGAGCTTCTCTGGTAACTTTACTTTGTACGCCATTTGCCCAATCCTCTCTTTAATTGGAAAGGGTCCTACGAACCTCGGTGCCAACTTCCCTACTGATCCAAAGCGGACTATGTTTCTCAACGGTCACACCTTAATAAAAACCATGTCCCCAACCTCGAACTCAAGATCGGTTCGTCTCTTATCAGCATATGATTTATGTCGGTCCTGCGCCGTCTTCATTCGCCGTTGAATCAGGTCTATCTTCTCCGAAGTCTCCCTAATCATGTCGGGTCCAAGCAAAACCTTATCCGTGGATTCCCACCAACAAGTAGGTGATCGGCACGGCCGTCCATAAAGAGCCTCAAAAGGCGCCATGCCAATGCTAGCTTGAAAGCTGTTATTATAGGCGAACTCCACTAGTGGAAGGTGTTCTTCCCATGTTCCTCCAAAGTCTAGGATGCATAACCTCAGAAGGTCTTCTAGAATCTGATTTATTCTCTCGGTCTAGCCGTCTGTCTAAGGGTGATAAGCGGTACTTAAGCATAATTGTGTTCCAACCGCCTCTTGTAAGCTTTTCCAAAATTCGCTTGTGAAAAAGGAATCCCTATCGCTCACAATGCTAGAGGGTATGCCGTGCAGACGAACTATCTCTTTAAGGTAAACAGATGCTAACCATGCGGCGGTCCTCCTACTTTTAACGGGAATAAAGTGGACACTTTTGGTAAGTCTATCAACAATTACCCAAATCCCTGTATTACCCTTCCTTGATCTTGGTAACCCATCTACAGAATCCATGGAAACACTTTCCCATTTCCACAGCGGAATCTCTAAAGGGTGGAGCAAACCTCCAGGCTTCTTTTGCTCCACCTTTACTTGCTGGCACACTAAGAATCTAGAAACGAACTCAGCCACGTCATTCTTCATTCCTGCTCAAAAGAAAACTCGCTTCATATCCCTATACATCTTGTCACCACCGGGATGTATGGTCATCTTAGAGCGATGTGAGTCTTCAAGAATTGCCTTCTTCAAACTCTCGTCTTGGGATATGCAAAGTCTTCCATCTCTATGCAGCCAACTTCTCTCATCTATAACATATCTATTAAGATGACTCGAAGACTTCCCTCCTATAAGCTTGCCTACTATCTCAACCAATTTTGGGTCATCCCGCTGTGCCTCTCCAATCCGACCCAAAAGTGTAGGTTGCACCTCTAACGATGCCAACAATCCGGGTACATAATCGACGGAGGGTCTGAAGTCAAAGGTAGATATATACTCCAAGCTCTGTAGCTCTACGAACAAGGGACTTAAATCCAACTTCTTTCTACTTAAGGCGTCGGCTACAACGTTACCCTTACCAGGGGTATATGTGATCTCAAAATCGTAGGATGCTAAAACCTCCATCCACCTCTATTTCCTCAAGTTTAGGTCCTTCTGAGAGAATAAGTACTTTAGCGACTTATGGTCTGTATACAACTCAAACCTCTCGCCAAGCAAATAATGATGCCATGACTTAAGCGCAAAAACTATGGCAGCCAACTCTAAGTCGTGGGTAGGGTAATTTTTCTTGTGGGCTTTCAACTGCCTTCCTCCATAGCATATCACCCTTCCCTCTTGCATTAAAACCGCATCAAGTCATGTCCTGCAAGCATGGGTATATACTGTGAATGGCTTACTCCCGTCTGGCAAAACTAAAACTGGAGCTGTCGTCAAAACCCTCTTCAGACGTTGGAAAACATCGTCACAATCGACGTTCCAAGCAAAAGTCAAGTTCTTCTTCGTTAACCAAGTGAGTGGGGCTGATATCTTCGTGAAGTCCTTGATGAACTTCCTATAATAACCAACCATCCCTAAAAAGGTTCTTACTTCTGTTGCGTTCTTAGGAATTTTCCAATCTTGGATTGCCACCATCTTTGCGGGATCCACAGCTATCCCTTCCTTAGAGACCACGTGCCCTAATAACCTCACTTCTTTTCTCCAGAAATGGCACTTGGAGAACTTAGCTTTAAGTTGATGCGCTTGTAGGATCTTTAAGACTTTCCTAAGATGTAGGGCATGCTCTTCTTCATTTTTAGAGAAAATCAGGATATCGTCCACAAAGACTACCACAAACTTGTTAGAAACTCCCTAAACACCTTACTCATTAAGTCAACAAAGTATGTGGGTGCATTCGTCAAACCAAAAGGCATGGCGAGCCACTCGAAGAAACCTTCAGGAGTTCTAAATGCAGTCTTATCTATGCTATCTTCAGCTACCCTTAGCTGATGAAACCCTGTAGCCAAATCCAGTTGCGAGAAAACCGAAGCACCCACCAACTGATCGAATAAATCATCTATCCTCGGCAATGGGTGTCTGTTCTTCTTTGTTATCTTATTTAGCTCTCTATAGTCCACGCACAATCTAAGCGAACCATCAGCTTTTGTAGCAAAAACGACTGGAGCACCCCACTCCGAAACACTTCTTCTTATGAATCCCTTCTCAAGTAATTCTTTCACTTGCTTACTGAGTTCTCTTCTCTCTCTCTCGGAGCCATGTGGTGCACTGGTAATGCAACTGGCTTTGCATTATCTACTAAGTATATTCGAAAATCTATCTCGCGCCTCGGGGGTATACCTCGGACCACACGAACAGATTCCAAATCATCATTGGATGCGTCAAGGGATTCTAGGTAGCTAAGCATTACCGGACCACTAGGGTCACAAGAAATATCGAGGGTCATTCCACAACGAGTCAAAATCTAACTACCCTTCTTTCACAATCTTGGATGGCACCGTATCTAGCGAGCTAATCCATGCCTAGAATCAAGCCGTAGCCCATGAAGCCAAGAATGAAGGCGTTGCATTTAAACCCAATGCCCAAGATAGACACTCCCAAACCCTGACAAATCATTGAAAGATGAGCCGAACCACCAATAGGATTTGAGACTACTATGGGATCCGTAACTAGACTAGTATTTAGGTGCAGTGTTTCAACTAACGAAGTAGATACAAACGAGTGTGAAGCGCCAGAGTCAAACAAAGTACGAACAGGGTGATCGAACAGAAAAACTAAACTTTCAACGGAAATGTTTCTACCTCTCTCCTGTCCCGTTGCAATGAGAGAATGAACCTGCCCTCTTGCCTATCCTGGTGCCATGAGAGCCTGAATCTGCCCTCTCGAAGTGGACCCTGTCCTTTGCCCTTGCCCCTATTTCCTCGGGCAATCTAGATGTCCTGCCTCTCCACAATGGAAGCAGACAGCCTTCTTCTTTTTCCTATAATCCTTGCTCAGATGGCCTAGTGTCCCACAATTAAAGCACCTTTTCTTCCCCTTGCTATTGTTATCCTTGCCACCTTTCTTGTTTTGCTACTGTGATTTCTTTTGATCTCCTTTCTTCTCCGGTGCCTTATTAGCATTAGCACCCTTCTCTTCTTCATGCATAAGCGCCATTTCAACCATCTCTCAAAGGTATCCCCATCGGAATGTGGGTCATAGCCAACCCATGTAGCGGCTCATTCAAGCCTTTAATGAACCTCAAAGCCTTCATTTCAGGTGTGTTCATCAAGTCTAAGCCAAATCTCGCTAACTGATTGAATTTGTTGACCTACTCCTTTACTGACAAATTTCCTTTCTTCAACGTTAAGAATCTTTCCATATATAAGTTCTCTTATGCTCGCGAGAGAAATTTCATCTCGAACCTACGCCTGAAATCCACCCATGTCTCCACTGGACGCTTTCCATTCGTGACCTCCCACCGAAACGAGGCTTCGTCCTTCATTAACCAAGCAGCCAATTGGACCTTCCTCCCATCTTCTACCTCGAAAATACCAAATAGATCTTCCACCTCCTTCAGCCAATTTCGAGCTTCAACAAACGTGTCTGATTCGTGAAAAGGTTTCCCGCCCATTGCCCTAAAATCTTTGCATATCTTCGAAAAAGTATCAACGCGAGGCGAGGGAGGAGGAGGAGCGACTGCAGCTGGGGGAGGAGGAACATTTGTTGGGCCAGCGGCATTGGCCCTAGCCTCCAGATACCTTCTAAACCAGCCTGGTATCGGTATGCCCTCGGATATCTCAGGTTCCCCAGACATGCTGAAAAAGAAAAAGGAAAAGGAAGAGATTCAAAACGGAGAATTGAAGGAAAGATATATAGCTCTTGGGGGTTATGTTTTTAAAACAAAATTTTCTCTTGAAAATACTTTCCTTAAAACATATTCTTGAAAGTATTTCTTTATAAAATGCTTTTGAAAAATAGTTTTTCAAAATATCGTATCTGTTCTGGTAACCTTCAGCTCTGATACCACGTGTAACACCCCACGTCCATTAATGTCACTCACAAAGGGAATGCATTAATTTCTATGGAGCATTACTAGTGTATAGAACAGAATATAACAAGACAAATACATATATTGGTACTTGAAAATTTTAAAACAACTTTTGTTGCAGCGGAGAAATAGTTTGATTACATCAACTTTATAAACCAACAGTAAAACCAAGTACACTTAATATCCATCTTGACAAATTTCTTTCTGAGTACATAAAGTAAAAAAATCATAACCCAAACACAAGTAGCCATAAAAGAGACGAGCTGAACTTTAATTTCAGTAATCCAAGCGCTTCCAAAAGAGAGAGAAAGAGATCCAAGATCAAGCTCCACTAGTACTAGTCCCACCCTAAGAACCTGGGGGGGGGGGGGGGCGGGGGGAGGAAGAAAAGAAGCGAAAACAAGGGTGTCTGTCATAAAGTCTAGCGAGTATAATAACTTTAACAATATAATTATTAAAGTAACTAGGATAAGGCATAAAATGGTAGAACAAGGTATGACGGTAAACAAGTGGGCATGACAAAGCAAACAGGAGTAATATTCTGGCATTAATCTCGTTCCTAATCACTATAGGATAATTACTATACTACACCAATGCTAATTACACCGCACCATTACTAGTCACCCTAAAAGTTGATCCCGCCTATAGAACATAACAATGATAATGGTAATTTCGTGTACCCCCAGTTACCTTCATAGGTGCCGCCTGCCCCTATCTCCACAAGTTGTACCCACTATCCCCATGCGATCGGCTCCCTAACTCGTAGATACCCATGCTGGTCCCACAGTGGGGTGTATCACTTCCCAAAATGGCAACCCGATACCACTAAGGATGCACGGCTTATATCTACACGATGCAACAACATCTTACCTACCAGCCCAGGCCCACGCACGCACAAGACCCTGTTGGACTTGCGTTGCGACCACTAACCCGTTTTGACCTCTTACAATCAAACCCAGTAAGCGTGTCCCGTCGTCGACTTGGGTCGAGCTCACAAGGATATTTAATGGGTTACTGGTTTGAAAAGGGCCCCCATGCCTGACACAAGCTTTCCACCTAAGCTTGGTCCCCACTAAGGTTTCCCACTTAACCCCATTCTTATTCATGCCTTCTTACATGTTTCAACTTGGTTAAGTGATTCTAATCATATTTCACAAGCCACCTAAGGCACCCACTTAACCCCCATGTCCCATCACATGTTTATCTGGTTAAGTGTTACTTAATTCATTATAACCGTAACCTTGTAAAGATCTCCCATATTAGACTGTCATTTGCGGTTGCTGGATTTGCCGGGCGGGTCCATGCAGTCTTATACCGCAAACGAGCCTAACCTCTCACATTAGACGACCGTTTGTGGTTGCTGGATTTGCCGGGCAGGTCCGGTCAGTCTTACACCACAAACGAGTCTAACCTCATGTCCTAGGCGGTTAATTATTACACATCTTTATTTAACCCAATATTGGATTAGTATCCTTATTCAAATTTGTCAATAAATACCAAATTCATTTATGTCCATAATTGTCACCTAAATTATGTCCATAAATTACAGGTATACAAATTATACCTATTAATGTCTCAAATTAATAATATGCCCTTTTAAGGCCATTCTATGCCAATTCACAATTATGCATTTTTTTTAATATTTTCCCATCGTCCCCACGCTATTCGTACGTTTTAATGTGACATATGTTAGACTCGCAATAGACTAACTTATAAAAGGAAAAACAACGTCACAACTTGCGTGGCACATAAAATAGATCTAAGAATCATGACATAAGTTTACATAGCCAATAACTTGCATATATGTGTATGGTTTTCCTATAACTTGCATATGAACAAACTAACATATGATTCTCATACAAAACTAGCATAGGCAATTTGCATAACTATGTACTGCCATGGATCTAAATATATATCTAAACATAAAGGTGTGAACTTGCATATGGATCTAAACATAAAGATGTGAACTTGCATATGGATCTAAGCATAAAGATTATGTCACATGTTTGCATATAAACTAGCATATGTATCTACATGTTTCACATATGTTTTAACATCCCAACTTGCATAAGATTCACATATGTCTTAATATTCCAAACTTGCATAAGACTCATATATGTTTTAACATCCCAAACTGGCATATAATTCATATAATAATATATAATCCAACATCACAAACTTGCATA
The DNA here is from genome assembly GCA_030737875.1 of Allium sativum. Taxonomy (NCBI): domain Eukaryota; kingdom Viridiplantae; phylum Streptophyta; class Magnoliopsida; order Asparagales; family Amaryllidaceae; genus Allium; species Allium sativum. The sequence continues at coordinate 247,798,699 of CM060924.1, forward strand.
TATAAGAACATGTAAACCAACATCACAAACTTACACATAATTCATATAAGAACATGTAATCCAACATCACAAACTTGCATATAATTCAACATCAAATGATTCAAAATCATATTCTCATAATCCCAATTATAACTTATCATAATTAAATTAATTAATTAATTTGTGATAGATATTATACTCACAAACAAAAGAATAGTCTTGTCTTTCTGGAATCTGTATTCTGAAACTGAATTGCTCGCCTTCGATGTAGACTAATTGTTATTTAGATTTAGATTTGATTTTGATTTTGATTTTTAATCTTGTTCATGAGTTGAAAGAGATAGCGGCTACTCTAGGTTCTCCATTGACGGCATGGCGGCTCTTGGTATGAATTAGTATGATTTTCGGTTAAGATTTAGGTTGCTTATATAGAATTTTAATTGATTAAGAGCCGTCTGATTAACCTAGAATCAATCAAGACCATCCAGTCAAGATAGAATAACACCTCAGCCCTAATGACTCAGCAGTAGATCAAAGCAGCATCATCTTTCAGATCTGCCGGGGGGGAGGGGCAGGTCGACCCCATGGTCGACCTGTATGGGTAGGTCGACCCCCGGTCGATCTGGCCTTTGGGCGGGAATTTTCCTGCCTAGCCTGCTCCCCTGTTTGAATATTGAATTTCTGATTTGAGCTATTTTTAATCTATTTAAATTCTGAAACTTCTGAAGGACATAACTTCTTCATATGAAGTCCAATTCACACAAACTCGGATTCTATCTCAAGCAGAAATTCGAGACAAACGCAATGGCACAACCCGTTTCCCTTAATTCTTACATTTGAATTTTAAGTATTCTTTAATTTTAATATTTAAATTCACGGGGTGTTACATTTATCTTCTTCACTTCTCTTTCTTTCCATTAACGACCATGTTACATCGATAAAGTGCTTGTGTAATGCACTATTGGATTATTTGAGCATTGGTGGCGTTAGATGATTATCACATCAAACTTTAAAGTATTTCAGTTGACATAAAATATGAGTGTTAGGTATGATCAATGGCAATCTTACGTCCCACAAGACATGACTAATACACCTAAAGAATTAGTATAAATTGGAAGGACACAAATTCTTTACACTTCTTAATTACTGATTTCTTCCTAATTCTAAGTGATAATTAAAGTTATATCATTCATACGATGAACACAGCAATATTAACAACAAGAAATGAAACTGCAAATGAAATTAACAACACGGTTATAAAAATGTTCCCAGATGATGAACATTTTCATTATTCTTTTGATAAAGTAGGAATGATATAGCTAATTTGTATCAAGATAATTTTTTGAACTCCCTTATTGTAACGACCCTGTTTTGACTAACGTTATTAATACAAATTTGTCGAATACATAAATAACTAATTTATGAATACAACTAAATTTTACACTTAAAAAAATCCAAAATTTAAAATTTCCCTTGTTTGCAAATATGTGTGTACACCCTTAACCTGGGCATGTCTATTGGAAGTAGAAGTGGATATTTTTCTTTTTATCACTTGCCATCCTCTGGTTTAACAATCCTAACATGTAACAAATGTGAATTCATGTGCCGCATATAATAGGGAGTAGGCAAGAACCAGCTAGGATTAGATAGAAACCAATACACCATTGGCTGAAATATCTTGTGTACAGGGGAAATTTCTATTTTACAAAAACGTGGAAGTACAGTAAACATTTTTAAATAACTTGTGTAAACTCAAAGCCATGTGAAACACCTGATAGTCTCAGCCGAAAAGATAAATATAGCTTGGCACAAGCTGATAGAGTTTCCATTTCTTTTCACTAATCAGACAAGAGGAAGAGTGATGAAAGGTTTGGTGCATAAAGCATTAATTATGATTTTACAATAACAGCCATTTCCTTGTGTTATTTAAACAAACAGTACCCAACTTGCATGTTCTCTTAGGTACTGCAGCACTTCGTTATGTGTAAAATAGGGGATTCCCATTTCAACAGCCATAGAACTTAGGCTTTCCTTTTCAATCATGAAGTGGACATTCTGCTCATGGTTTCATTTTGTAGACTTTTCATTTAATGCCATAATATTTTATGATTTTATCACCCCTATATATAGAGGCACACATACATGCATTTCTCCTCACATAGCAAACCAGTGAGAACCAAATCAGTAGAAAGAAGAAGTAAAGCCTGAGAACACCAAGCCTTTACTGGTAAGTAAATACACATAAGGTATTTGGATTCTCTGATGAAATCATAAGCTGAACTTATGCTAAGTACACATGAGTGTTTCTTGACTGGATGAGATGAAAACTGGTTTTGAAAATGATGAATGTATATCCGTCAAACTAGGAGACCCTGCTGAACTAAGAACATTGTTAGAATCATATCTTGTTTTACTACCATGCTGACATACCCTCTGTTTTACACATTGAACACATGACTGCCGGTTAAATTCATATCGAATTAGTGATGATTTCATACTTTCATGACCTACCTGAGTGGGGTTAAATATGATTTAGAACCTTGTATGTTTGAATGAACAATGGGACCTTGCCTAACAAAGTTTGTATTATTAACATACCATGTACCTGTTACCCTTTAACGTTGTAAAGTAATATGCTCTGTTAATTTATGGAATGCCTGCTTTAGTTCTAAGTGTAGTTAAACCTGGAATGTTTTTAATTTTGAGAGCTTTAGTCGTTCAGGTCATCAGAAAAGAATACATATATTTTTTAGTAATTCAAATTTAATACCATTTGAAAACGTTATACCATATGAAAGTGGAATCAAAGTTGGTCGGTTAGTTATTTAACTGTGTGTGATCGAAATGAAATGCAGTAGGATTGAGATATGTTCCCCATAAAAATATGGACCTTTAAATAAAGTTTTTGGGTTTGAAAATTTGTTGAGTCTTCGAAAATAAACTGCTGGCGATATAAGGAATTTCCTATCAGGTTAATAGGAGGCAGGTTGGAGATGTTCGAGTTGTCTCAGTGTGGTTCGTGCGCATGTGCAGTTGGTGATGATGCCGGTATGATGACCGATATGCGTGTGCATGTGCGCACGGAGTTGTGCGCGGTGCCATTAACTGGGAAGGTGTAGTGGTACCTCACTAGTGTTGGAGAGAAGGAAAGGAGAAAACTGTGGAGTCGGGGTCTGTAAAGCTTCGAACGGAGGAGACTATTCATCGAAGAGGAAGGCATGGCGTTGGAGTCATGATTTGTGGCGGTAAGGTAATGAAATTTTGAAGGTGTAAGCAATTGGAAAAGGGAACATAAGCAAGTAAATATGTGATGAAATACATAGCAGCAAGTCTCGGGTGATTGGGTTAAATTGTGGTGTAAACTTCTGAACGTGGGCGGGCACCGGAGCTGGAAGAATGGGCGGTGGAGCAGTGGTCTGGGGTACGGGATAAAAGGCGGCATCGAAGTGACTGGAAGTGGTAAACAGTCGGAAGTAGAAAAAAATGAAAGGAAGAAATGAAGGAAAAATGTTGTAGCGGGCGGGTTTCGTCTCAACTGGGGAAAGGTGTTTGAAGGCCACGTGGCCATGTTGGAGAGTTAAGGGATTACGGGCCTTAAGGTTTTAGGTTGTTGACATTTGGGTAACTTTTAAAATCATTTAATAAAAACATATTAGGGAGTCTGGCGGGTTTCTTGGGTATTTTGGGCCATGTGGAAATATTACGGATGGCCGAAGTTTTGTACAGGCCATTCGAAAGGGGACGTTATCTTTTTGATTCAATCCATGGTTTGATTTAGAGAAGTTAGTTTAGCCTATAAATTTGCTTTTAAAATTAAAAGGAAAAAAATACATTATAGTAAATCAAAATAATATTAAGTCAAGTTATACACTAATGAAATTTAAAATCAATGTTATTATAATTATTTCTTTAAATAATTTAAACAATAATTAAATGAGAAATTATTCAATCACAATAAAACAAAGGAGTTGATAAAAACTGATGTGTTTTATCCGCAACTATCAGAAGGTGGCTGATAAAATACTTTAAATATAAACATTGGAATTTTAAATGGCATTTTAACTCGAGTAAAGGATTTCAAATTTACGATTAATAAATATGAACACTGGTATTCATTTTTGAATATAATAATTTATTCTATTTAAATACCACTTGTCCCTAAAAGATGTAAACGCTGATCATCTCGAAGAGTCCGGATCGACGTCCACTTCGATTTGGTTTTTACGTCGCAAGTCAAACAATTATCGAAGATAATAGAAGATGGAGTTCTGCAAGGGCTAGTCTGTAAATCCTAGGTAGAAATTGCCTAAGATGGGTTTATAGAATAGTGCCTTTGGTTTTTCCAGTCCTAGGGCAACTTGTATGGACGAATGTCTGACAGAGTAATTCTAGCTGATCATGTACACTGATCTCTCCAAACGTATTTATATGGTGGTAGAGGAATCTGTTTTTCTTGCTTTATACCTATAATATATTTTTGGGGAAGTCAATTAGTGGTTAGCGAGTTTTGACGATGTGGCACTCAAAGCAAATAAAACAGTGATCAGAAAAGGTAAGTCTAGCCTCAGGCCTCACAAACAGGAAATGACAAAAATCGGGCAGGCAACATGGTTATGTGGGTCGCTCCCATTAGGGTGTAACATCACCTATCTAGAGGAAATTCCTTTTGTTTCTTATTCTATCGATTATGTCCCATTCGGGAAATGGTTGTTGTACACAACCATTAGTGATATACATTCGATACACTCAAGAGAAATGAGTGGTCAGTCATGTGTGGGTCGGGTTGTAATACATTCTTGTTGAACCCAGTGTATTCCCTTCTAGAGATACACTATCGGAAGGTGGTTCCATACCTTGTCATGGTCGGAAATCCATTATCCATAAGCGCCAAGCGGTTTCGTTTGTATACTATATAGAAGAATGTGAGATGCAAGCATTCTTCTAGAATTTAATTTATTTGTGAAAAACGCTAGACACTATGATAATGTCTGTTTTAAATATACAAAATGTTTTATTCCCATAAGGTAAAAACTTGTCTCGTATGTACAGCGTGGTCTTATGAGATATTTTTATTTTTTTAACTTGTTTTAAAATCGTTTACCCATACTAGTCCCTTGACTGACCCGGAGTTTATTTTTCTGTGTTTTCCTTAAACTCTTGGGGTGCTCATAACACTATTGTGAGTAGACAAGTGAATCGGGTAATGATTGACTTGGAAAAGTTGGATGGAACTTTCTGCATGCTGGTCTATCTATCATATTTATGTATAATTAAAGTCTACAAGTTTGGTTATCCATGATGTTATGTATAATTGAAATTGTACTATGGAATGGCATGTACCTCTAGACCTAATATACACTAATGTACTGTGTTCTAGTGTAAAATATTATGTTTTGTTTAAATTCCGCTATGAGATTCTAATGTTTACTTTAGTTCTATCTTCTATTTATTTCTTATTCTTATATAATGACACGACTTCCGATATGTTCGAAAGTTGGGTCGTTACACTTACTTAAGTAGTCTGCCACCATATAAATTAATACTTAAAATGGGATCTCCAATAATGCTACTATGGAACATTAGCATAAAAAATTGCACTATGCAACGTAATATGATCAAGATGTTAGTGCCTTTCATATAACACTTCATAAATTTTGAAATCTCATTCGCTTATTTTTGAAGTACATGCGTCTCATTCCACGTATACCACTAAGCCTACAAAAATATTAGGATGCATTTCAATTTAATTCGTAAATAATTTCCAATTAAACTAGGTTTTGCTATTACAATCAAAAAATCACAAAGACAAACCATTCTACATGTTAAAGATTTATCTTTGAAATCATGTATTTAGTCATGTCAGCTATGTTCCATTATCACAAGGAATTCCAACAAAAACAAAGATTTTGGTTAAAATGGAAAACTAAAGCATAAACAAGGTACTTGCAGTAAAAAGGTTTTTTTTCAAAAATGTTTTATTAACATGTTTTAGATTGTGAACTAATTTAATTTCATATTCATTATTACGTTTTTTTTTCTTGCTATGCTAAGGTTGAAGTCCCAATTCTTGTTTATCTCATTGGTTGATATTTCAAGCAAAATGAGTCATTCATCGTACTGTTATCATTTACAAGTCATTCATTATAATTTTCCCATTTGCACTAGGTTTAATTATATTATGCCTACTGAATTCTATTTCGTTACATCGTATTCATAAAAATACTGTACATGTTTAACTTGTGCCAACAATTTTAACTCCATATGTAAAAAAAATTGTTATGATGTAGTTCTCAAGCCCAAAAAGGAGAGGAAACGTTATATATATATATATATATATATATATATATATATATAATTCATACAAAAGAACTTATAGAAACCTTCGTATCTAAATGAAGTAAGTTAACCATGATCCAATAAACATAATTAAGGCAGTAAGAATCCAAATTTAGGTTCGTTTTCATCTATAGTCGAATTGTTCTATATCCACATTTGACATATAAAATTTATGGATGTCGAACAAGATAAAGGGCTGATTTTAGCATGTATGCACACAAAATTTTTAACAGTACGTGCTCATTGAATCAATCAGTAAGATCGGAAAATCCAATGAATTTTATAATGACATTGATCTTGCATATGTGCCAACATATTTGTAACTATAATATGAAACATTCTAAAAGAAAACAATCTCTCCAGTTGTTAAAGGGAGAATCAGAATCAAAATCAAGAAAATAGGTAGAAGGAAAAAGTTAGACAAAAAATTTAGGTTGAAGGACAACAAGTTTGAATTTTAGACTGAAAGACAAAATCTAGTGTAAATGAGGAAATAATGGTAGGCACCTAAATTCTTGGATTTACACTAAAAAATGTCCCTAAGCTTAAAATCCAAACTTTGTCCTTAAAACTAATTTTTTCTTTTAAGTTTCTCCTTTTTCCTAAAAACCACCTAAAGAATTATGTGGACAAAATTGGTCGACAAGCTCAAAACACTTAAGTCCTAAGTAGATCAATTTATATATGTTTCGAGTTTATTTTAACAGTCAACATGCTTATATATTTGTTATTTGTAATCGAGATGCACTCGCACAGGTGCCAACATCTATGATGCACTCGCAAGTACGCACATCTAATAGCCAAATTTATTTAATAAAACTTAGCAGGGGACGTGTTATAAGTGTAAAACCTTTGACAGTCACAACTCATTTATTTCAAACAGACTTGTTGGTGGCGTCGGATGTAATAAATGGATAGAAAATTCTATAATCGAGAAGATGATGACGGTGGTTGTCTTAAACTAATGGTGAGATTCCATTGATGGGTAGTCATAAAGAACTAATAGCTAAAGTATTTTTGGAACTTTAAAAAATACGTTTAAAATAATGCTGATTGGATTTTCATTATTAATAATAGAATTTTCTTCTTCTTTAGCAAGTTTCAAGAGAGAGACTCAAAATAATCTTATTTAACAAGTTTGGGCACCCACAAATAATGTTAAAATCCACATTTGTACAGGTATATTCATTGGTGTGACAACTCAAAATCAGGTCATCGGTGTAAAGAGTTTGGAGGCGCTACAAAATGCCAAAGGAAAAAACAGATAAATTATGAATTTGTTGGACCTCCAAGAGCGAAAGTTGCTAAAAAGATGAAGAACTATCAATCTAAGGCCGATTCATTAGTTTCTAAGACTCAAAGGAGACAAGACCATATCACGATAAAATGACGTTACTGAAAATAAAGCAACGAGGAATGAATTACGAGAAGTCAAGACCAGAAGAGGCTAATTATATTATGTTGATGAATACAAGGAAATGTGACCGAAGATCAAGTCAAGTTCTTGAATTTTGAAAGGAAACAAGCAAATGTAAAAGACTAGTATCACCGTACAACGGTGGAAAAACCGACCGTTATAACAAAAAAAATCTGATAGCTATTTTCTTAAGTCTATGAAGTCAAATATATCAATATTCACTGAACCAACAAGTTTAGCCTTCAAATTATATTATTAGAAAGAAAACACGCTTCAGAACTTATCAACGAAGAAAGTGTAACTTTGCTCAATCAAGATCAAGCCAACTAAGTTTAATCTTGAAATTAAGTTACTAAAATGAAAGTATGCTATTGAAATTGCTAGAAGAAGTGCAAATCGCATACATGAGTTAGGAATTCGAAGTTGTTGAGTGAAATGAATAATTCACTCAATTAGGATCTAGTTGACTGAGCTTGGCTCTGAAATTAAGTTACTAAAAATGAAAGAAATCATATAAAACTAATCCGATAAAGTGCTGATCCCACGCTTGAAATTAGGAATTCAAATACAAAAATATGTTAATAAAAACTGAGACATACTCATATGAAGGAATGTTTATTGCATAGTTAACAACAATGGAAATATTTTTCCATGTGCTCATGAGACAACTCAATACCTTAGCTATTATTCTAGACTATACTTGCTCATGAGCTATACCCAACTCGATACCTTATATATTTACATGCCCATGAAATAAGAAAAAACAAATTTTGAATATAAACACAGATTAGAAAATTTCCAGATCCTTTTTCTCCTCTACCATTAGATCTCTATTATTGTATACTCAACTATATCATGTTCATTCTGTTCATTCACTAATTATATAATGATATATACAAAGTAATAATCAAATACATATATATACAAACAAAGTCGTCCCTTGGCTGTCTACGCGACCGTCCAAGGCCCAATTGGGGGATTAGGGCCAAGTTCCGAAGATATATTATATAAACATTGTTTGTGGTTGGGAACTAGCTTGGGTTGTTTGGTAACATTGTTTGCTAGAAATCGTGAGGTGCAGGGTTCAAGTCCTCCTTGTTGCAAGTTTTACCCATTACTTGATTTATTTTTTACCTTTGCCCAGGGCCCAAAAACAACTTGGACCAGGCCTACATACAAAGTTACACTAAAACTTGGACCGGGCTTGCATACAAAGTTACACTAAAAATTAGCTTCACATCATAACCAATTAAATTTACATCCCAGTGTGAGTATGGTCAGCTAGTTTTTTTGGAGTAACAATAATTTTTTTCTATATAACAATTCAAATACCACAATGCTTCTTCATGGTTTTAGATTCAAATGCCCAAAGAGTACTAACATCATATCTATTCAGAAGCATTCAACCAATACATGAAATTCAAATATGACATAGCAGTATTTAACAGGAATATGATTAGAAAATAATCTCAGATGCCAGGCTCTTCTGTAGGAGCAGCCACTACAGAGGTTCATTTACTTGAAAGAAGTGGAGATAGATGTTCGACCACAATGCTCATATTAGGTCCAATTTTGGCTTCGTACCTGTGATGAATGAATCATCAAAGCCATTTTTATAGCATCAGGCAAACATTCTCTATTTGATGGACTGTGTTGAAGTATAACATTCTGTCCATGAGAAATGCAGCTTCATAAATTATTGAATCAACTTTCCAATTGAAATGAACTATTGATGAGTTTGGTATATGGCATACTACATCGAGGGCAGTCATATATGAGACATTATCATACAAATATATAAATATAAAATAAGGATAATAGTAATAAACTTATGCAGTAAGTTTATTGTTTGATTAGCAACATACTTTTAGAAACAAGTGCAAGAGAAGCAGTGACTTCGGCCTATACTTTATCTCTTCTTGAACTTCTAATACATGTTTGTCGAACTCAGACAAAGAAAGAGCGATCAATCGCATGCTGAAATCATAGCTTAAATAATTGTATCCTTAACATCTTGTTTTGGTTGCTTTTCTTGGAAATTTTTTTAGAAAGTAATCGTAGAATCCAGCAAGAAAAGTTCTTGTAGTAAACATTTTTCTTTACTTCAGCCACATTTTCTTTGATTTCTCTTCATTTCTAAACTAATTAAACAAAAGCGCAAATAATGATATTATCATTGATGACAGCTGCAAACGACACTAAATTTGAATTTATTCAGTATGGATCAATATAGCTGATTATTTAGAAAGTTCAATTAATAACTAACCACTGGATCATCCCTATGCGCCCATTTTGATTAAGTACATATCCAAATCCTTCATTCTGCATTCAGACTCTTCAATGCAGGTTTTAAATAATTCAAGCCATGCATCCCCACTGTTTGATAATTGAGTTAATTAAAAACAAAAAACTAAAAATTAAGATATAGAAGGTAATCTTTTTCCATATTCGCGAAGATTATAGAAAGCAATCTGATAAGAATCTGAATAATGCAAAGTACCCCTTGAGACCCTTGAAGCTCTTATTAGCAATATCTTGCAGTACAGAATCAACTTGTCCACTTTTCATAGAAAGTTTCTAAATAAATCATCTTAATTACAGAGTAGCATATATATATATATATATATATATATATTATAAAATTAAAAGAGGAATAAAATTATAGTATCAGCGCTGAAGTTCCAAGTGAGGAGCTAAAACACATTACCAAGATGTCATCAATTGTAGTCTGTATTCAGAAACTACACCAAAATTAATGATGCGCTCAAATGATATTACTGCCATCTTAACGACAATTAATCAAACAATCAAAAAATATTATGTGAGCAAATACATCATTCCTTGCATATAGCTAATTAGGTGCATATATTAGTTCAATTATACTGCAGTGTTGATCAATCAGTTAATTTTGTGCCAATGTAAAGACAACTTATTCTGAATCATTCAAATTTAAAAACCACATTTGAAATGTGGCCTTTTAGTATGCTAACAACTTTGTGTGTGCATATTAGTTGTGTGTGCGTATACATACTTAAAATCATTCTAACACTTCGAGACTTCCTCCTTATACACATACACACACATATAATGTGCGGGCGCGCAATAGAATGCGCTAATATCATCTACTATTCTCTTACACTATTTCCAGTAAATCCATTATTTCATATATATCCTGATTCTAACATTGCAGCACCTATCTCAAACCACCAAATCACCACGACAATTGTTATCTTTGCATCGCCTACTGATTGGAATGCTTACTTGGAATGATCATTTGTAAATCATAGTCCTGACTTCCCTTAAATTTGAGCTCGTCGCCTGGTATAATTTCTTGACATACAGTATAAACTTCCTTATTTTATTTCATTTTCATCTTTTACTCTTTGAGAAATACAAACTTGTCTTTTGCTCAGAATCTATTATACAAGCCAACTAGTTATATGAAATATCTTCTTATCCCATGTAATTTTGATAGCTCGCTAACTGGTTGTTTTCTAAAATCCATTACCAATGTTTATAACTTTGAAATATTGACTAAACTGATGATACGAAGAAATCAATTTTCATATAAGGTGAGAGATAGATAGTACATTAAATGATAGTGCAGTAGTAATTATAGTACAACAGCCATTTAATTTCAATATCTCCATCTTGCTTCTCACGTGTGTGTGTGTGTAGGTATGTAATCCAATCAGATGACTGCATTATTTTAGTTTTTAGGGCATGAAGATTAGGCTACTTGCGGAATAGAAAGGAGATAAAATAAAGAATTATCATCAGATTAAATTTTTATGAAAAAAAAATCTAGGATACTGTACATACACCTACAAAGAGTTACCTCAAATGTAAGGAAAGGCTACTTCTATCAGTACTTTATTTCTACAGATAAAAACACACTTTCAATCAAACATACACATTAGTAACTACTATCTAACTTTTCATCTATGCTCCATTCATCAAAGGTCTCTTCATCTCCATACAAAAATGTGGTTTATTATTCAGAAGACAACTAGAATAAGAGTTTGGTACCTCATCAGTATATAATCTTAATAGAGGCAATAAACCATCGTTGAATTAGTGAAGATCGTAATTGCAAAACATGGGAAGGAAAATGAACCTGCATACGATCCTCATTGTCATCCTGAAATTCTTATGCAAATTCCTTCTTGGCTCCCTAAGAAATAAAACATACATGCATAATTCATGTCTTTTACGCAAAAAAAAAAATGCTATTGTCACAAAAATTATTGTGATTGAAAACTTGATTCTGTATACAGGAGATTATTTAGAAACTAAAGAGACTTTTTTTAGAATTATAAAGTTTATATAAACTGTTAGCCCACTTTGTGAACTGGGCAACACAAAGTCAAGATGTGAAATATTGAAGAGCTTGAAAAACACTGAAGCGGGTCGGATCGGAGCAGTGTAGCGGTTCGGATCGGATAAAGTCTGTTGTTCGGATCGGTGAACTATTGTTGTTGGAATCAGAGAGGCACGTCTGTTCGGATCGGAGAGCAACCTATTTCCAGCTGGAGCGGAGAGCAACAGATCTGAGCGAAGCGGAGTAAAAACAGGGATTAGTCCTAAGTCAATCCGGGTCGGATCGGGTACTCCGATCCGAACCCCTTGTGCATACCCTTCCGACCCGAGCCTGTCTTCCACGTCACTCTCCTGCATGAGCGCCTGGTTATTCGGAGCGGCTATGATCAGTTCCTACCCACAACGTCCACTACTCTAATGCGTTGTCAACATAGAAATCCATCCGAACCCGAGGCTGATGGGATGGATGACACGTGGCTCCGATCCGGATCGGGTTCTGAGCAAATTCTCACCTATAAATACCCCATCTGGAGACAAAGAAAAGGATCTTTTTTCGGGCACTTTGAGAGTTCAACCACCTTCATAACCCTTGATTCCAGCACTCCCGGAAAATCCAAATCTTCTTTCATTATTTGTTTTTAGACAATTGAGTGATTGTAAGTGAGTTGTGAGAGAAATCAAGTGAATATTTCATTGTATTTGCAACTAAATCATTGAAAATAGTGAAAGACAAGTGGACGTAGGCATTTCTTCGCCGAACCACTATAAATCCTGTGTGTTCATTTTTATTTTTGATCTCATTTCATTCTGCTTTTAATCAATTTGGGTGTTAGAACCACTTTTTGGTCTAACATTTTGGTGCTTTCACTGAGAAATCATCTGAATTCTTTGTTTTTCGGGATTATCGTTCTACTTTTTGGACCGTTGAGTTCAAAGAAGTTAATCCTCAAGTTTCAACGCCCTTGGATATTTGTTGAAGTGATTGTCGAAGAACCATGGCCAAAGGAAAAGGCAAAGAAGTTCAATCTGGTCGAGGAAATGGAGCTGGCGAAGATCAGCAAAATGCGGTTGTGACAAGGTCTCGTCGGCAGAGTTCAGCAGCAGGACGAACCGATGCAGGAAACCCGAACCGCCTTCAGGGGAGAGTTCCGATCCGATCCGGGTAGGAGATTCTGAAGCAGTGCATTCCCCCAACCTGAACCGACCCGAGCAGCTTGCCATGTACCGACCCGACCAGGCTCCCCAGCTCCGAACTGACCCTATCTCCCATCTCCGATCCGATCCGACACTTGGTGATGTTGGAACCTCTACTCGAGTCCCTACGAATGCTCCGATTCCAGCCACCAGGGTCAATGATCAGGTCAATCCATCTACGCCCATTACTCAAGGAGATTTCTCACGCCTACTTGACATGCTTGAGAGTACTAGGGAGGCTATGAAAGTCCACGAGCGCACCAACCTCATGATGCAAGAAAATATGAGACTCATGAGCAGGGAAATTAGCGAACTCCGAAGACAGAGAACCCCTTCCCCGGTTCGTCACACGCCAGTGGATCAGTCTTCTTCTTCCGAGGAAGAGCGGCCCCGTGAATGAAGGCCGCTCGAAAGACCTCAGAATTTGGAGCAGCTGACATTCGGATCTATGGGGTCTCGCGAGGACATTGCACGAGCAGTAGGAAACAATGATCCCACTCGGGGGCAAAGGCTCCAGTCCCCTCCTCCAGAGATCGACCGGGAGCGTAGGGAACGGGGTAGAGCAGAAGCAGCTCAAAGAAGAAGGGCATCTCCTGAATGGGAGCCCAGAAGGAACCCAGATATCAGGGCCAGGGAACCTGAACGGCCCCTAACTAATGCTGATGTACAGGCAATGGTGCGCCAGATTATGTCCGAGAGCCGGAACTATACCAATGAAGATTATGGCATTGAGCGAAGCCATACTCCTTTCACTGACGATATCCTAGATTTTCAGTTTCCCCGGCGTTTTAACCTACCGCAGATGGACAAGTACAATGGGAGAACTGATCCGGGACAACATTTGATGCGATACTCGTGGCTCATGAATGCTGCTGCTGCCCCTGATGCAGTGAAGTGTAAAGCATTCCCGATCTATTTAGAAGATGTGGCGCTGTTCTGGTTTACCCGACTTCCCCCTCGTTCAGTTTCGAATTATAGGGAACTGAGCGAACGTTTTATGAATCAGTTCCGACTCCATACCCGAAAGTCCAAAAGTGTTATTGAATTATCAAGAATTAAGCAGGCGCCAGGAGAGTCTTTGAGGTCATATCTTGACCGTTTTAACTTAGCTGTGACTGAAGTTAGTGACTCGCATGAGCCCACCATCTTGATGGCATTAAAGGAAGGAGTCGACCCTGAATCCGAGTTTGGAGATTACCTTTCTGGGAAGACACCTTCCACGAGAGAGATATTCTATGAAAAGGCAGATATTTATTTAAGACGAGAGGAGGCCAGGGCAAACCGAAAGAGAAAGTCTGAAGCGGCATCAAAAGAAAATGTTCAGAGTAACGTCGCCGTGAAGCAGTCTGGGGAAAGTTCCGGAAAAGTTGAAGTGAATGTGGGAAACAAGAGTGGAAACGACAATTCTGGAAACGGGGGCAACAACAATAACCGTAATGCGAACGGTAACAGAAGAAATAGAAATAGGAGAAGTGATCCTAGCAAAAGGCCCCGATTCCAGACTTATGAGAATTATACACCGTTGAACGACACTCTGAAGAATATTTACCTGGATACATACAATGTTTTGCAATACAAAAGACCGCCACCTCGTGATTCGACCGAGAAAGAAATGGCAACTGGGAAGTTTTGTTTGTTTCATGGAACTCATGGGCATTCAACCAATGAATGTCGGCATTTGAGAGATGTGATTGAGAAGCTGCTGCGCGAAGTGTAACTGGATGAATATAAGGTTGCCCCGAGGGACAGGGGGCAAGGAGAGCAGGCTCCAAAACAGATTCAATCCGCTCCCAAGCCCACAGCGCAGCAGAAAGGCAAGGGAATTGTAATCAACTCCATCGTGGGTGGACCTCACCCAGCAATCCATAGCTTTAGAGCAATGGATCAATATGTAAATGCTGCCAAGCATGTAGATGTGAATGAAGGTGATGATTTGGAAGATATCGCCCCCATAAAACAACAGAAGACAATGTTTGACGACGTGGTATTCCGCAACCGAGATAATACTGGGATCCAATCACCCACTGATGATCCGTTGGTCATTACTACCACCATTGGGCCGGCCTTGGTTCATAAGGTGTTAGTAGACAACGGAAGTTCTGTCAATATTTTATTTAAAAAGTCATTCGATCAGATGAAGCTTGAATCTGAAGATTTGAAACCATGTGAAGGATGGATCAGAGGCTTCAACGGGGCATCAACAGCCCCCATGGGGTACATAGAATTTCCCGTGACCTTGGGGCAAGGATAATGCCGAAGAGTGCGGATGCTTCAATTCGTAGTGTTGGACATAGATTCGCCTTATAATGCATTTTTGGGGAGACCTGCCCTTGCTGAGCTCAGAGCTTGTATCGCCCCTTGGTGTTTATTGCTTAAGTTCCCAACTGAGGCCGGAACTGGAGTAATGAGAGGGGATCAAGTTTCCGGACGAGCCTGCTATGTTGCCGAATTAAAGATGTTGATGAAAGGACTTAACATCGAGAGTAAAGATGCCTCGCCTCCCCCAAAGGGGGGCTCAGCATAGCAATTAGAGAGATCGACCCCGAAGGAGTTGCCCAAAGGAACACCTGAAGACCTGGATCCCAGAAAAGACGAGGAACCAGAGATTAGAAATGCAACTCCTAATGAAGCGACAGTGGAAATTCCTGTTGATAAAGCTGATCCGAAAAAAGTTTTGAAGATTGGTTCTCAATTGGATCCACGTCGGGCCAAAGAACTAACGGACTTCTTGAAGGCGAACTTGGACGTGTTTGCCTGGACCCACGCTGACCTGTGTGCGATATCGCCATCCATCATAAGTCACACACTAATTGTAAACCCGAAGCATCCGCCTGTGAAGCAAAAGAGACGTATGCTAGGCCCAGAGAGGTCGGTTTCTCTCAAAGAGGAAGTGGAGAAGCTGAAGCAGAACGGATTTATTCGAAATTCGACATATCCCGACTGGATATCGAATCCCGTCTTGGTAAAGAAGCCGAATGGAAAGTGGCGAACTTGCATTGATTTTTCAGATTTGAACAAAGCTTGCCCAAAAGATAGTTTCCCACTTCCCAGGATTGACCAGCTTGTAGATTCGACAGCAGGTCATGAACTCCTCTCTTTCATGGACGCATATTCCGGATACAATCAAATTCCTATGCACGTGCCAGATCAAGAACATACGAGCTTCATTACGAATTTGGGATTATATTGTATGTCGTAATGCCATTCGGATTGAAAAACGCCGGAGCCACTTATCAGCGCTTGGTGAACAGAATGTTTTATAATCAAATAGGGAAGACTATGGAAGTTTACGTGGATGATATGCTTGTCAAATCGAAACAGTCCTCCAGCCATACGCAAGACTTGGCGGAAATGTTTGGTATCCTGCGAAGGTATTGGATGAAGTTGAATCCTTTGAAATGCTCATTTGGAGTGGCATCGGGAAAGTTCCTAGGCTTCATTGTGAGCTCCCGAGGAATTGAAATCAATCCTAGCCAAATAGCAGCGATTAGAAACATTGAAGAACCAAGAAGAATTAAAGATGACCAAAGTCTTGCAGGGAAAGTAGCCGCATTGAGTAGATTCATCTCCAAAGCCACAGACAAATGCGTTCCGTTTTTTGATTTGATTAAAAGAGGAAAGAAGAACTTCGAGTGGACTCCGGACTGTGTTGAGGCCTTTCGAAATTTACTGGAACTGCTAGAGAAACCGCCGATTTTGTCAAAGCCAGTGGATCACGAAGAATTGTTTGTTTACTTGGCAGTCTCGGCTCACGCCGTTAGCACAGCCCTGGTTCGAGAAGAAGACAAAGTACAAAGGCCAGTGTATTATGTAAGCAAGAAATTAGCAGCGGTAGAGCGCAACTACCCAAAGATTGAGAAGCTCGCTTACAGCCTCCTAATCGCATCCCGAAAACTTCGTCACTATTTCCAAGCTCACCCCATAACCATATACACTGACCAGCCCCTAAGGCAGGTGTTGCAGAGACCCGAAGCTTCGGGAAGGTTGATCAAATGGAATATAGAATTAAGTCAGTTTGATTTAAATTTTCAACCACGAAGGTCGATCAGGGGGCAAGCTCTGGCAGACTTTATAGCGGAGTTCACCATCCCAGAGGAGGAAGTAATCGATGACAGAGTGGTTAAGTCCGAGGATGAGTTAAAGATAGATCCATGGAAACTATACACAGACGGAGCCAAGAACGACCGAAGGTCCAGAGCTGGAATCGTCTTAGTCACTCCTGAAGGACGATCGTTATATTATGCTCTACGATTAGAATTCTCGGCGACTAACAATGACTCTGAATACGAAGCCCTGATTGCCGGGCTGAAGCTTGCTAAAGATCTCGGGATAAAAATGTTGGACATATTCTGTGATTCTAAAATCGTTGTTTGCCAAGTGCGAGGGGAATTTGTGGCTCGGGGACCTCGACTTATCGCCTGCCTCAGGAAAGTGAGAGAGCTATTGAGCAGCTTGGAGCGGTACAATATAACACATATCCCAAGAGCCGAAAACCAGAAGGCGGATAGGCTGGCAAAGCTGGCCAGTTCCGACAATCCAGAAGAGACTGAAATAATTCCAACTGAAACGTTGGAATCGCCAAGCTTTGAATCGATGGAAATTGAGTTCGCTTTCGAAGCGGAACCGGAGAAGGAGTCGTGGATGACCCAAATTAAGAACTTCCTTAAGAATGGGACACTCCCATCAAAGAAGAGTGAGAAAAGGGCTATAGTTCGCAAGGCTACCAGATATGTCATACAAGATGATATTCTTTATAGGCAAGGATTTTCTATGCCCCTGTTACGATGCATAGCACACGACGACATCAAACGTATACTAAGAGAAGTGCACGAAGGTGAGTGTGGAGATCATACAGGAGGTCAGACTTTAGCAAAAAAGATATTGCGATATGGATACTTCTGGCCCACAATTAATAAAGATGCAGCCGATTATTCACGATGCTGCGATAAGTGCCAGAGATTCGCCAAAATCCCCAGAGCACCGTCGACCCAACTCAAATCAATGGTGAGTCCTTGGCCATTTGCCACGTGGGGGAATTGATATCATTGGAGTTCTACCGATTGCTAAAGGAGGAGCGAAATATGCAATAGTCGCTGTGGACTATTTTACGAAGTGGGTGGAAGCTGAGCCCTTGACCAAAATCACGGCAAGAAAGGTGATAAGTTTTGTGGTTAGAAATATTATATGCCGATTCGGGATCCCAAGGACCATTATAACTGACAACGGAACCCAGTTTGATGGTACTGAATTCAAAAATTTCTGCCAGAAGTATAAGATCGACAAGCGATACACTGCGGTTGCTTATCCGCAGTCGAATGGGCAAGTTGAGGCAATAAACAAAGTAATAAAATCCATCCTCAAGAAACGGTTAGAGCGCGCAAAGGCAAAATGGGTTGACGAATTGCCCCTAGCTTTGTGGGCATATCGAACAACATTTAAGACGGCTACTGGTCACACCCCTTTCTCTCTCCTTTGGCTCAGAAGCAGTAATTCCAGTTGAGCTGGAAGTTCCTTCCCACAGGGTGACGTATTATGACCCGATGACGAATCGGGCACTCTTACTTGAGTCTCTTGATGAAGTCGAAGAAAAAAGGACGAAGCAGATTTGCGTGCGGCAAGACATCGACGTCAGATGGCACGCTATTACGACAAAAAAGTTCGCCTTAGGACTTTTGAACCAGGGGATTTGGTGCTAAAGAGAGTCTTTCCATCCCTTCCTCACCTCGGTCCAAAGTGGGAAGGACCCTTTGTCATCCAACGGAAACTTGAAAAAGGAACCTTCAATTTAACGACCGTAGATGGCAAAGAAGTCCCTAGAGCATGGAATGCCCAACACTTGATGCGATATTTGGATTAGAAATGTTGTACTCTTTGTTACTTTTCTTATGAACTCTGTAATAAGGCACGACTTGCCTTGGGAAAATCTGATGATATGAATAAAAGACTATAAAGTGGATGTAGGCTACGACTTAGCCGAACCACTATAAAAATATCGTGTGTTATTTACTTTTATGCATTATATATAGGGTGCGTCTTTTACAGGTCCCTATTAAGTTTCAAAATATAAAAAAAACCCGGTGATAAAAAAAATAAAGAATACATCCCTGTTTTCGAATTTCCATTAAAAAAATTACTGTTGTACTCTTACGCATCTATCGCTCCTATCATCTTGCTGAAATCATCTCGCTCAAAAAATCAAAAGTACTCAGTATATCGCTCCTATCAAATCGCTCAAAACCCTAAACCTAAAATTCTGCAAAACCGTCGATCAATCCTACATCGATTCCTCGATAGTACTTAGTCCGATCGCTTCTTCAATCTCGCGCAAAAACCAAATTCCACGGTTTTGAAAGACTCTGGAGCAATAAAAACCAAATTCGTCCTGTGTTGCTGTGATGTCGACATATTAAAGTACAAAAATTAGCGAAAAAAGTTATTAATATAATTGTTTGTTTCGTTCTGTATGATTGTAAGCGAGAACATTTAAGAATTAAATATTTGAATGCATTTATATGCTATTCAGCAAAATTTCAGTAAAATATGCATATTTATATGCATATATTCTAGATATATGCATACATATATGCATATGTTATATATTATGTTTTTTTGATTGCTTGATACAGAGAAACATGCAGATATGCAAATTTGTGTAAATGTAGTTTAAAAGATATCGCACAGTTGTAGTTTTAACCAAAAAAATGCTTGATTTTTATTTGAGTGATTTTTGCACAATTTTGTGCAGGTTTAAAGAAAAGGTGCATATATTTATGCAAGTATTTTGTTGTACATCAGTTCAGTATTATACTATTATTGTAATTATGCAATTCAAATATGTATTTTGTTGTACATTAGTTATATGTACGCAATTATTATTTGTATTGTCTGCATATTCGTGTGCAAGTAATAATAACATTTTCATAAAAGTATGCTAGTATTTAAGTTCTGCAATTCCAATTTGTAAATTTTCAAAATAATTGCATACAATGATGCTAATATTTAGAACAACTGCACACCAGGATGTTAAAATTCCAGGTTATTATCTAGAACCAAACTAACTTGAAACCGTACAAAATAAACCTCAGCGAGTCATTATTGCAATTAATAAACAACAGACCATTGTTTGAAATCAAAATACTAGTACGAATATTCAAAAAAAATCATGTAATAAATGCACATAAACATGCAACTGTTATTACTAAATTTATTTGTTTATGCAAGAATTAAAAATTTTCTGAACAAATAATTGCATACTAGTAAACAACAATTCTGATTATCTGCATATAAATATGCAACTATCTGCTGGCATTTGCAAACTTTCAATCAACACTTCAAAATTGAATTCAGAGATTTCGTCATGGCGGTGCAATTTTTTGCATACATGTATGCAAGTTTTGCCAATTGTTGCATACATGTATGCAACTATCTGCATACGCATGCAAAAAATATGTGCGTGCATACTGAATAATTGCATACAAGTATGCAGGTACTCAGAATAACTGCATACTTGTATACAAGAATACGTTGAAAGTCGTAGGCAACGCAATAAGTCCATACTTCTATGTATTTTTTCTATATAACTGCATACTTATATGCAACAAATGATCAACAGTAGTATGCTAGTAAGTGGATTCGCAGTTTAGTTGTTTGAAGGAACTACTTCTTCTTTTTTACAGTATAAACATACCAAATTTTTTTTGTACAAATGAGGTAAAGGAATGTTCAAAAATACTGCATACATTTATTCAAATATAACGAATATTTGAATACATTTCAGCTTAAAACAAAAACTGGCAATCAAAAACAAATTTACAACAAAATATTGAACTGATATTATTACATCACATAATTGTTTCTACATAAGTATATACATGCTTACAATTCAGGAAAATAATAATATTTCTGCATAAGTATATGCAAGTATTTTACATATATGCATACATATATGAATAAATTTTTGTAAACAATTATACGGAAATAATGCATAAATGTATGCAAGTATTCAAACTATGTTCGTAATACAAAAAATTTAAAGAACTTCCATTTACGCTTGCCACCATTAACAATACTTTCAGATAACTATGAAATTATCTTGCTTATTTTGACAATACAAATACGCTTAACATTAAGCAATATTTGCATTTAAGTATGCCAGTATTACAAATAACTGCATACAAGGTAGCAAAAATTCGTAATATCATTTAATATCAGAAGAATTAATATCAGTACATAAAGTTCAACCGTAATTCAACAAAGAAACTTCATAATCATGTCATAGTAGTTCAGCATTTAAGATTTCACTTTCTTGACCATATCTACACATGATTTCAGGTTGTTTCTATATCCTTCTTTTTCTGGAAATCTGTGGGTACTCTTCAACTTTCTTTCTTTTTTCAAACATGTCGAGATGTCGTCGGTTGGTCATTTGTAACTAAGGCTTTCTCCTGCTCATTGTCGTCTGCATTATTTTCTTCTTTATTAGGTGTCTGCATAACAAGAAAAACATTTTTAAATAACCATGTTTAAATGCATATAACTATGAAACAAATATTGGATATATACACATTTGTATGCAGCAGTTATTACTGCGCCAACAAAATCATGCAACAATCATAATGTAGATGCACACTTCCATTCTAAAATTTTGATTTACTGCACAAAATTAAGAACATATTTGTTGATGGTTGCAGGCTATAAAATATAAAAAACATAAAAATTGCACAGAATAGTGCAACTATTCGGAATAACATCACAACTGAATAGAACATAAGCTCACAATTGTACTAAAATTCGTAATAACATCACATAATTGTGCAAAAAAACATAAAAATTGCACAGAATAGTGCAACTATTCGGAATAAATGCACACATATTCTAAAATTAAGAAGATATTTACTTAACATCACATAATTGTGCAAAAAAAAACATAAGAATTGCACAGAATAGTGCAACTATTCGGAAAAACATCACAACTAAATAGAACATAAGCTCACAATTGTACTAAAATTCGTAATAACATCACATAATTGTGCAAAAAAAACATAAAAATTGCACATAATAGTGCAACTATTCGGAATAACATCACAACTGAATAGAACATAAGCACTAGTGTACTTAAGCTCACAACTGTACAAAAAGTCGTAATAACATCACATAATTGTGGAAAAAAACATAAAAATTGCACAGAATAGTGCAACTATTCGGAATAACATCACAACTGAATAGAACATAAGCTCACAATTGTACTAAAATTCGTAATAACATCACATAATTATGCAAAAAAACATAAAAATTGCACAGAATAGTGCAACTATTTGGAATAAATGCACACTAGTGCTCATCTGTTATGAACTGTTTTCCACATGTGTTTGAGCATTCTGACCACATTCAAACATGTTTCCAAATATTCATAACAATATCTTACAATCGTTCATAAAAATATCGTACCAGTCTGCAAGTATTTTGTTCTAAATAAACTGTACGATCTACAACAAAATTAAAACTTGATACAATAATTAATCAATCGAAAAAACTATAAAATTATAGATGATCGGATTAATCAATCAACTATTCTGTTGTGATTGTGGAATACAAGATGATTCAAAACCTGAAAAGGTTGAAGACAGTTTAAACTTAAGAAAAAGCACAACGGCTATTTGTGCGACAAGACATAAAAGAATGAGAAAACGACATTCTTAACTCTAACTCTCCAGAGAGAGAGAGAGTATAAAAGCGTCTCCGACTAAGCGCTGAGAAAGAGATTCTTCCCCGCTGAAGGATCGAAGGGTGATAAAACGACATTCTTAACTCTAACCCTCCAGAGAGAGAGAGAGTATAAAAGCGTCTCCGACTGAGCGCTGAGAAAGAGATCCTTCCCCGCTGAAAGACCGGGGAATGAATAGATTGCTGAGCTTGAACTCTAACTCTCCAGAGAGAGAGAGAGAGAGAGAGTATAAAAGGACGAGAAGACGATGTCCTCTGGGGCATGAAGGTACACCCAGACAAGGGACCTCCTCAGTAAGAACTCAAACCTGAGTATAAGACAAGAGAGTATAAAAGAAATGCCAGGAAAAACGACAGGCATCGACAACACAGAAAATGCTATCCCGTCAGAAAATCGGGAGCATTCAGATTGCTTGATTAAGCCTTAAATAATTTTTGAGAATTGACTGGGGGCATATATGTATAGACATATTTCCTCCCTCCGTAACTTCATTTCATAATTATAGTATGACAGGCATTTTTACATAAATGCAGAACTACCGACAAACAGACATTGCAGAAAATGAATTATTTTTTATTTACGAATGAATGAATTTGTACAGGAAAATAGCTAAAAAAGAAGGTGCAAGAGCCACTCTTGTAGCAGCAATTATTAATCTACCAAATACTAAAACAATGCAAGACAACCCACTACTTAGATTTCGAGTGAGCCTTGGACTTCTTGGCGGCTTTCTCCGCATCCTTTGCCTCTTTCTCGGCCTCTGTCAAGATTCGTTTTGATTTCTTCATTCCTGAAGATGCGGTGCTGGAACCGGTTGACTTCTTCCCGGAGGGCGGAGCGCTGAAATCAAGAGAATATTTTTTAGCGAGTTCCTCTGTAATAGATCTAGTTGAGAGCTTAACAACTAACCTTGATCCCGCATCCACAACTGCGAGAGGCTTGAGGGCTTCAGGGTCTAGTTCTTCGCTTTTAATTGCAAGCGTTTATCTTGATCAGCTTTCATTGCAGCCAAAGTAACATCATCAGCATTTTTCGACTCCCCGACTATTGCCACCTCTGGATCTTCCTCATGTCCTCCGTCGCCGCCATCGTCCTTTAAGACTGCTATCATTTCTTCATCATGGGGAGTTTCAGCCTTAGAAGGTTCGCTTCCTTCTCCCAAATCTATAGGAGCAGCCTTGTCCTTCCCTTCTTTTGCCTTCTCCGAAGGTTCTACCCCCGATGCGGCTCCCTGAGTCACCTCTGTCTTTCCGAATGGCTCAAAACCTACAGAGTGAGAAGAAACAGTTATCAACTCAGGAGAAAATAATGGGTTTTTCATCGATTGCTCAATCACGTGGCGAAAGGTAGAAATAGCCTTGACGAATTGAGGAGAAAAGGTAGGGATACCTTCCGAAGACTTATCAGCGGGGGTAACTGCTGTCTCTGATGCCATTTCAGGGATTGGAGATAGCAGAGTTGTTCGGGGGATTCCCGGATTTTCAGGGTCATACCCCTCTACTTCCGAAGTCGCGGGGGCAGCAGAAGAGGAACCAGTCTCGGGAATGTTTTTCTGTTTAGTCCTCCGCCTCTCTTCTTCCATAGCATCAGCAAAGAGGCGGCGCCCTTCAGCTAGGCGTTCCGGCTCATCATCCCTCAAGTATTTCTCCATTAGCTTATCCTCATCGATGGAATCGACCTTGAGCTCCTCTTTTTCCCACTCGACGATCTGACTCCATACTTGAACTAGAGTGGATGGGTAATCCTCGATCCAAGAAATGTTTCGGCGACGGATGATATGTGCGAAGAATTCAATCATTAATTCGCCGAAACCCTGAATATCAGCCTCCGCCTCTGACAATTGTTTGCGGGCCTCCTCCGCAGATTTGATAGCACACTCAACGTTGCCCTCCGCCAGGGCAGCTCTGTTCTCTGCCTCCAGTAGCTTTGAAGCCAAGTCAGCATTCTTCTTTTCTTGCTCAGCATTCCTCTTTGCTATCTCGGCATTTTTCCGTTCGAGGTCAGTGTAGGAAAGGCGCGTCTTAGCAGCTTCTGACTTAGCATCATCAGCTAGCTTTTTTAACTCAGAACGCTCTTGAGTGTGAGATTCAAGCAAGTCATGATAACATTTTTGCATATCCTCAAATTGTTGTTTGAAGTTGGTAGCGTCCCTCTGAGCAATAACAAGCTGGGCCTGTGTGTCCTCCAAATCTTTACCTAGGTTCTTTAAGGCCTTAGCATCTTCTTCCGCGGTTTTTTGCATTGAATCAGCATTCGTGATTAGAGTACGGATAATTCTGGAAAGATTGCGTGAATATTTAAACATCTCAGAATATTGTTTTTCAACCGCGTCTATCTTTGCTTTGGCCTCATCTGCCCACTTAGAAGAAACAGGTTCAAGGGCAGGTAAAAAAGTCAAAGTCTCGAAGTAGTGTTCGGGAAATTGCTCCTCCAAATACGCCCGCTTTATTGCAGTTTCCGCATCTAGCGGGGGAGGAGAGGGGATCGTCAATTCAGTGTCCCTGTGTGTGGAGGATTCAGTAGTTTCTTTGTCTGTCCTAGGTCGTTTAGTAGCAGGGACCTTGCGCTTACTTCGAGACTCAGTATCTTTTGGAGGACTTCTCTCTCTGCTGCGCTTTTCGTGGGAAGAGGTGGAGTCTTTCGATTGTGGCCTGTCCTCTTCCCTACGGCTTTGATAACCTTTGTATTTCTCTTGATCCGACCGAACGGGAGAGCGAGAACGTGAGGGTCGAGAGCGATAGGGATCATAAGGCCTTCTCTCCTCCCTACCGCGATCATCGCGGCGATCATACTCGATATCCTGAGGTGGATTAGACATGCTGCGGCGAAGCTTCCTGATATCACAGTAAGATCGAGACATCGTGCCTGCACAATAAGACAAACGAAATTCAGAATCAATGGATTCACAGAGAAAGAGGTGCAATGAATGCTAATGCTGTTGTATAAAGTGTGTCCTAAGTGGTGTGTTTCCCCCCAACCAACCCGAGTCTGAAGCTAGACTAGTACGTGCAGGCTCTCTGGCCTTAGCAGGAGTGGTATCTTCAGAAGAGGTGAAGACTAAAGGATCCTTCCTAAAATCCTCTGAAGTGTATATAGTTTCAGGTAAGGGGAGATCCCCCAAACCCTGAAATATTGGGTCATCAGTACTAGGGACATCTCCCTCGGAAGCATTAAATGGCGACTCTTTGGAGGATGTTGACTTTTCCAGAGAAGTGGCCTCCTCGGGGGCAGTATATCCTTCACGATGCTTTTCGGCCAGGTTAGCCAATTCGTCATCTTGAGTAGAAGATGGAGAAGGTGAAGTTTGAAGAGGCACTGCAGGAACTCCAGAACCTTCTCATATCTCTTGAACTACATCCACTGGAGGAATATATACGTATGGAGCCGTCCCATGACCGATACTACGAAAAACGGATAACAGCCCATGAAAGTGAAGATATTCGTCCTTAAGGACTTCATCAATAGTCAGGAATTTCTGGTCGCCATTAAGAAGCTGGTGCATCCGGTCAAAGAACACCTGATCTGATATTTGTTTTGGGTTGTCGACTGCAAGCAAAAAGAAAAACAAGTTAAGGCGATGACTCGAGTGTATAGAGCCCGGATTTAGAAAATCAGTGCTTTACTTGATTTCGTCCACCTCCTGGCACATCCAGGCTGTCGCTTCACATAGAACCATTCCAGTCTGGAATCTCCAGCTTTACTGCTGAATGGCGCTGAGATTATCTTCCTCTTATGAACAGACTCAAAATAGCAGAAAGATGGAGTCTCTCGAGTCTGATGCTTGAAGTTATAGAAGAATTGAATGTCATCGAAAGTGAGTCCTATGCCTAGGATCTCACGATATGCTATATATAAAGTGTGTAAGTAGGCATAAGAATTGGGATGCAGCTGCATGGGGGCAATCCGCATTTGTCTTAGAAAATCTACGATGAAGGGAGAAAATGGAGGGATAGCGCCGACCATACACATCAACCGAGTGACCGCCATATATCCTTCTGGAGGGTTGTGGGGACGGTCAGAGCTCGAAGGCACCAGAGTGTCCCTTTTCATTATCCCGTACTTTAAGCAAATTCGGATAAGTCGGTCGTTGTCGATTGTTGATTCAACGGAATCTGGAGGTGATTCCAATATGACAGCCGATTCAAATTCATCAGGGGCCCGGTCGTCACCAATCCCTCCTTCCTCCTCAAAACCTAGAGAAACTTCATTCTCTGAAGACACCTCGTCGCTTTCACGATTTCCAACCCCATAGTCTGAACCCTCATTATCCCATTCTGGATCTGACGGAGAAGATATGTCCTCGAGAATAATTTGGTTAGAGGTTTCCGGGGCTTCTTTCCTCTCAGCTAGTCTGGAAGAGCGTCTGGGTCTCATGGTCATAAAACTATTGAAGAAGCAATAGCACAAATTAGAGCAAATTAGCCCGTATCCCCCCGTGCATGTGTGCAAACTAAAGTGTAAACAATGTATACGGAAAGTGCAAAGTAAATGTTTAAAAGTGCGACGAAAAGATTTGGCAAAATATAAAGTGTTGAAGTAGTTCTTGGTGTCCAGTTACGTTCGCAAGGCACTATCCTAACTGTCCATTAAATTGAAGATTATGCCGAAAGTTGATTGGGCCAGTTAGACGAGTTTTTATGCGTTAAGGTTGACTGTGCTTCGGTTCGGTTCGGATGCATTCATTAGGATCGGATCGGGGGCGTGGCCTTATGCTTGGATATCTCATTGAAACTCGGAAATCAAAATCGGATCGGATCGGAGGCAAGGTCCCCTAACAGTTCGGATCGGATCATGTAGTTATACTTCTCCTCCGCCATCTTACGGTCCGACCCGATCCGGTTAGGAAGGCTCCTTTCCCCCTTCTTTAAATACTTGCTCCGACCCGATCCGATCTCCTGGATTTCTTTTCTTTTTCCTTTCTTTACTTGCCCCGACCCGGTCCGATTTCCTGAACTCCCTTCCTCTTTCCCTCATTTTTTCAACTTCCATATCCCTCCGAACCGAACCGCTTCCCTACTATCCTCTTCTTCTCCTCCATCCTCTTTCCTCCTTAGCCAATGCCAAATCCAATCTCGTGCCAATTGCCCAAATCAAAACCAAGCAATTATGCGCTGGCGCACTCAACAACGGATTCTAATCCTCTCTGTTCCAGCCTCGAGATGGCGACGAGTCTACTGGCGACGATGACGAGGGGGGAGGGGGGGTCACTACGGCAAGGTCATTCAAGTTCCATGGTCAAACCATCCTAATCGTCCACGAATTCGAATCGAAATCGATTGAAAAAGGGAATTATCTAAAGTTTTATAACCTACCAATGTAATTACTTCGAGAATTAAAAGGAATTTTGATGCTTCAGGAGTTAGATTTTTTCTCGTTTTGCAGAACTCGGGGAATAAAACAGTAAAAATAAGAGAAGGATGAAGAATCAGTTTATATAGAGGAGTAGGGTGTCCATTCGTCTCCCCATTCGGATCGGCAGCCCAGTAGAAGAACCCCCGTTCGGATCGGATGGACAGTCCAGAAGCAAAGCTTGGCCCAACAGTCCAGTGAAAAATAGAAAGGAGAAGGGGTCTGTTCGGATCGGAATCCGAACCGAACCGAGTTCTTTAGCTCAGCAACGAATTAAATTGAAATCTGAAGAAAAAGATGAAAACACAAGGAAAATCAAAAGAAAAATCACCTCGAAGAGCGCTGTGCAATGATAATCAAAGCATAAGCATCCTTTGAGGGGGAAAAATGTTAGCCCACTTTGTGAACTGGGCAACACAAAGTCAATATGTGAAATATTGAAGAGCTTGAAAAACACTGAAGTCGGTCGGATCGGAGCAGTGTAGCGGTTCGGATCGGATAAAGTCTGCTGTTCGGATCGGTGAACTATTTTTGTTGGAATCAGAGAGGCACGTATGTTCGGATCGGAGAGCAACCTATTTCCAGCTGGAGCGGAGAGCAACAGATCTGAGTGGAGCGGAGTAAAAACAGGGATTAGTCCTAAGTCAATCCGGGTCGGATCGGGTACTCCGATCCGAACCCCTTGTGCATACCCTTCCGACCTGAGTCTTCCACGTCACTCTCCTGCATGAGCGCCTGGTTATTCGGAGCGGCTATGACCAGTTCCTACCCACAACGTCCACTACTCTAATGCGTTGTCAACATAGAAATCCATCCGAACCCGAGGCTGATGGGATGGATGACACGTGGCTCCGATCCGGATCGGGTTCTGAGCAAATTCTCACCTATAAATACCCCGTCTGGAGACAAAGAAAAGGATCTTTTTTCTGGCACTTTGAGAGTTCAACCACCTTCATAACCCTTGATTCCAGCACTCCCGGAAAATCCAAATCTTCTTTCATTATTTGTTTTTAGACAATTGAGTGATTGTAAGTGAGTTGTGAGAGAAATCAAGTGAATATTTCATTGTATTTGCAACTAAATCATTGAAAATAGTGAAAGACAAGTGGATGTAGGCATTTCTTCGCCGAACCACTATAAATCCTGTGTGTTCATTTTTATTTTTGATCTTATTTCATTCTGCTTTTAATCAATTTGGGTGTTAGAACCACTTTTTGGTCTAACATAAACACAGCCTCAAAGCCTATGAACAGAAATTAAAATTGAAATCAGTTAAAACAAAAATCCAAATCTTCAGATGAATAATTAAGACTGAACAAATATTAGATAAACTCAAGGACCAAAGATGTGTAATTAGACATAGTTCGATACGGAAATGAGAAAGGAAAAAAAACCTGATTGGATCTGAAGCGGCCAACGGAAGGCAGCGTTTGATCTGAGGGTGATGAAAATCGTTGTTCGGTCTGAGCGACGTTCGATCCGAGGGAGGTGAAAATTGTTGTTCGATCTGAGCTACGTTCGATCCGAGGGAGGTGGTAAACGACATTCGATATGAGGAAGGCAAGGAGGCGACAAATTGGCGTCAGGTATGAGATGGGAACCAGAGATTTTGGGTTTTATTTTAGGGAAACTAAAGAGAGTTGCTAACAAAGAAAATGGAATTTAGATTCGAGAGCACGAATCGACATGACAAAGATCACTGAAGAAAATTTTGTATGAAGGAACGATACGATAGGAGAAATAGCAGAAGGAAACATTAAGAAGAAACATATACTGTGTGTTTTTGGCTTCAACGTATTGGATTAAACTACCACGGTACGCAAGCAAACCTCCATAACGGTCGGTTTGATAAAAGAAATGAATAATATGTATTCAGACAGCAGCATGGAGAGAACGACAACAAAATTAATTTCATTGTATTCGTCTGACACTAGAACTATAGATATAACTGCACAACAATGGAGAAACCGACTGTTCGATTATATAATTTAAAATAAAATAAATTATTGTATTTTTAAATTAATTGGTAATAAGACTATTGATTTAATAATTTATTGTATTTTTAAAATTTATTGCATTTCTAAATTAACATATTTAGATTTATCAAAGAATATTATAATAGAAACAAGATGTCAATGGTAGATCCGAAAAAATAGCCATCAGAATTTGAACTGCTAAAAACATCGGAAAAAATAATTTTGAAAAAAGAAGAGTATTACTTTAACTTTGAAAAAATTGGTTTTAGACAACACAAGAAAGCAAATCTCGCTAATAGTCAGTTTGATTATTTAAATCTAAGAGAGGAAATCAAGGGTATTTAGGATGATCGTCTAGTTGAAATAATCGTCGCTCAAATAGGTGGACTATTCTGCTGATTGAAGTAGTGTTTCCATTTGAAAAATTGATCAAGTATACTAACCGTCCAATACGGGAGAGAACATTTTTATTTACTGTTATAAAACAAATTAAGAGCAGAATAAAATAAGGGAGAGAACATTTTTATTCACACAGATCTATATACAACACAAATATGCTCTATATTTATAAACTTTGCATGCCTTGAAAATTACAATAACGACCCTCGCATTAAGCGCATTCACCCTTATTGTTCTAATATGAAACAATATTTTCAAGAATTTTTGGACAGGGTTACTTGAAGAATAAGAATCGAATTCCATATGCAATAAATAGAGTTAACTAATTCGGTTTCCAACCCACAAATAACTTTTACAATAAATTTTAAACATAATTTGCAACAATAGGCATAGGTTCAAACATAGTACAAATATGAGTTTGGTCTTCACTAACCAAAAGCACTTGCCCATGTTCTAATTACGCAAAAGTTATTTATCTATTTAGTTTTTTTTAAATCATTATACACAAGCACTTTAAAAGTGTGCATCGCCACCTTTTACAACTGAGAAGGATATAAAAAAACCTTGGACATTAATAAAAATGTTAGTAACACTGCATTTACAAATAAAGGGAGGGATTAGTCCCTTTGTTCATTGGGTTAATCTCTTAATGGGTGGGAAGGGCTTCTCAAAGCAGGCATAAAATGCTTATCCCACCAAGATTGCCACCAAGTAGAGATGAATATTTCCTAGTAAACACACGAAATTTTTTGGGTTTGAATTTGGGTTGTCCAAACAGAAAAAGTTGTTCTACCTCAATACCATCGATAAATTTTTACTACTAGGGGAACAAATTTGGTTTTAAAGCATTGTTTCATTCAACTATTCTTCTAGTGAAGCTTCTGACAGAACATTAAATTGATAAAAAAGGTAACCCCTAAATCAAATTTTAACTTTCAAACTGGACAAATTAAATAAACTATATGCAATATATATCAACACGATGACTTCCTAACAATAAAAAAAACTTAAGAGTCATTACTCATTAGCAGCAGTTAACAAAACAAGTTGTTAATATGGCTTACTGAAGTATAAACATAAAATTTTGATGAATAATTTAGCTATCATTTCCCATGAGTAGCTATATAATTTTGAACGAGATATTCTTTCATAGCTTTGAGATTTCTTTGGGATAGTGTAGGGCCATCAATTTCTAACACGGCCCGAAACACGACTTGTAACCCGCACGGAAAAAACCGGACCTAACCCGATCCATTTATAAGCGAGTCTCCGCTATGACCCGTTTAATAAACGGGTGGGTTTCAGATTGACCTGTGAACCCGTTTTTGACCCAACATGACCCATTTAATATAAAATCTATTTTTATTCATCATATGTCATGTACAATTATGCATACATGGACCGGGCTGAGCCTGTTACGCTGAGTGCTATTACTTTTATTTACTATCTTTGTCAATTCTGCATACAAACACAATTACGGATTACCCTAGTTTACACTTTACACCAAGTCGCTACTACCTTGAATGTCGTAATATGTATGATGTCATTTGTATTGTATAATCTTTAATTAAGTGTAACACCCCACGTCAATTAATGTCACTCACTAAGGGAATGCATTAACTTTCATGGAGTATTATAAGGGTAAAGAATAGAATATCACACGACAGATATATAAAATGGTACTTACGAAAATTCAAAATTTATTCATTGCAGAGGAAAAACAAAACATGTTTGGTTACAACATCAAAACCACGTGCTGAAGCCAAATACACAAATATTCATCTTGTACAAAATTATTATCAAAGTACATAAAAGTAAAACCATAATCCCACTCCAAATAGCCCTAATGAAAAAGAGATAAAGCTGAGCATTACTTTCAACACTTCCAAGCACTTCCAGAAGAAAGGAATCCAAGTCAAGCTTCACTATTCGCACCCTGAGGATCTGGAGGGAAAAAGAAAGAAAAGAGACGAAACAAAAAGGGGACAACATAAGCATGGCGAGTCTAGTGACTTTAACAATATAATCAGTAAAGTAACAGGGTATGAACATAAACTGGATCTAAGAGATGACTGTAACATAAGCAGATATGACAAGGTAACAAGATGAACAAGATGTAACGTTGACTGCGCTTCTAATCACTATAAGATAATTCCTACGCCGCACCAATGCTAGTTCCATACTGAAAGTTGATCCCTCTTACTAAACATAGTAACCATAATAATGATGGCAGCTTCATGTACTCCTAGCTGCTGTCATAGGTGTCAGCTGATCTTATCTCCACTACCCTCCCTATTCGATTGGCTCCCTATCTCGTAGATACACGTGCTGGTTCCACAGTAGGGTGTATCACTCCCTAAAGTGGCAACTTGATAATACTAAAAGGCACGGCTTATATCTACACGATGCAACAACGTCTTACCTACCAGTCCAGACCCACGCACGCACATGACTCCATTGGACTTGCACTGCCATCACTAACTCTTTATTGACCTCTTACAATCAAATACAGTAAGTGTGTCCCGTCCTCGACCTAGTTCGAGCTCACATAGATACTAAATGGGTTACTAGTTGAAAAGGGTCCACCCACTTGACACAAGCTTCCCTCTTAAGCTTTGTCCCCACTAGGAATTCCCACTTAACCCCTCTTTATCCCCATGTCTAATCACATGTCTCATCTTGGTTAAGTGTTTTAATTATGTTTTACATGCTACCCATGTTACCCACTTAACTCTTTTATCATACCCATGTCTTACCACATGTCTTATCTTGGTTAAGTGTTCATTAATTCATTATAACCGTAATCTTGCAAGACCTCCCACATTAGATTACCGTTTTGCGGTTGCTGGATATACTGGGCGATTCCGGGCAGGCGTATACCGCAATCCGAATCTAACCTCGTGTCTTTGCATTATTACGCATCTAATTTTTTCCTTTGACCTCTCACATTAGATTACCAAATGGTGGTTGCTGGATATGCCGGGCGGTTCCGGGCAGTCTTATACCGCAATTCGAATCTAACCTCGTGTCTTAGGCATTCATTATCACTTTCTTGATTCAAGTCCCAATTTTAAATCTTGGATTAAAATATATTCCATTACCCATAATTTCCAATCTAAATTACATTTATAATTTTAATCCAAATTAGGCCTATAATCTTATGCATACATGTTATGCCAAATTACGCCCAAATTAATTTGCGTTCATCGTTATTAACAATTCTTGCCAAAACTCATGTACACAAATTATATCTAATTATGCTCAATCCAACTTATGCCAAGTCTCATGTATACAATTTATACACAATTATTCTTAAATTGATTTATGCCAATAATCTCATTTTATTACAATTTTCCCCAAACTTTTCCCAGTAGTTCAAACATTATTCGTACGCAAATCTCAATGTAATATGTTAGGCTCGAAGTTAGCCTAATCTCATAAAAAAAGGAAAAGAAGAAGGGAAGAGAATCATGTCATCAAAACTAGCATAAAAGAGACATATGAAACATGAACTGGCATAGAACAATAAAATAGATCCAATTAGGCATATGATAACAGTGATTTGGGTATGAATCTGAAAGATAAGAATTTACAAATTTGATATGATTCATCTTACAGGCATGTTCATAAAATTCAATTTACAATCCTATCACTATCACCTTTTTGATTAATTATATGTGAAAGTAAAATAGACTCACAGCGATAGGATTTGGGAGAGAGGATAGTTCTGAGTTCTGATTTCTGAATTTGATTAGCTAAATCGTTGTTGTAGAATTTGATTCTTATCTTCCAATTTGAATACTCCTATTTTGATTTGCTTTGGTGGAGAAGAAAGGCTGGGTTAATTCAGACTAGAGCAGCATGGAGGCACCATGGATTAGTGTAATGAAATTAGGGTTAGGTCTAGATGTCTATTTATAGGAGTACTAGGTGTATTAGGACCCTTAGATTAGATTAGAATCCATCAGAACCATCCAAACCAGAAAACACGTCATCCAACCAATCCCAGAAGGACACATCGGCCCTTGACCTCAAAAATACGTCTAGCAGATCTGGGCAGATGGGGGGTCGACACCCCTATAGGGGGGTTGACACCTATGTCGATTCCCTTAGGGGCGCGAGATTTCCGGGTCATCCAGATTTTACTGGTTTTGATTTTTGAACTCGTTTTTTTACTTATAATTATTATTTTAAATTTAAATTCTGCTTTAAACCGAAATCTTCCAAGCTTCATAACTTCTTCATATGATATCCGATTTACGCAAACTCGGACTCTATTCCAAAGAGAATTCCGAGACGAACGCAATGGCACAGCCCATTTCCCTTAATTCTTCTTATAAAAATTAAGTATTCTTTAATTATTCCTTATGTCATGTTTTAAAATTACGGGTTGTTACATTCTCCCCTCCTTAAAGGATTTTGTCCCCAAAATGTTCAAGTTAAGAAGAATGTATCCTACAATCCAATCATCCATCATCCACAAGCATCCATTGTCCTTAAAAGATTTCTGGTGCTATATGAACATATGCAAAAGTGTGTGTATATGTCCCCTATCTAATGCAAAGACCAGGCGGTCTACTGATTTAGTTGACCTCCTTAATGCAAAACATGGTAGTACCATGCATCCATTATGTATGCAGAAGAATCCTAATGATACATATCA
This sequence comes from Allium sativum, assembly GCA_030737875.1. Taxonomy (NCBI): domain Eukaryota; kingdom Viridiplantae; phylum Streptophyta; class Magnoliopsida; order Asparagales; family Amaryllidaceae; genus Allium; species Allium sativum. Next base: position 247,834,056 of record CM060924.1, read on the forward strand.
TTTCTACATGAGTGCACAACCATTCATTCAAATGCAGCGTCCATATGATAACATATTCAATATACATCCATTAACTTAAATATGCACACTCATTCATATGCAATATGAAAGTGATTGAGCCGATCTAATGCCTAATGTGTGTGTAAATGCATCCACGAGCAAACACTTACATCCACTTGCATCCACCAAACATAACATGTCTCAAACACATGTTTATAACCATAGAATTTTCTACCTAAGGGTCAAAGATATAATCGAGAGGATACACTAAACGATAATACAAGTATAAACAAAGCGGTTGAAAAAGGAGAAGTTAAGAACATACCCTCAAAAAGGAAAGGGTACGACGCGCGTATCTTGTCTTCAGTCTCCCAAGTTGCATCTCCTGGATCATCTCCCCACTGGACTTTAACCAACTTGACCTCTTAATTACGTAATTTCTTAACCTCCGATCCAAGGACGCATGAGGAGCTCGTCTAATTGTGGCATCTCACTCTACTTCCACTTCTCTAAGCATGCTCGGCTCTACTACTTCCGCGATATCATGTAAACACTTCCGCAAATGCGACACATGAATTACGTCATGAACACCACTAAGCTTCTCAGGCAACTTCACTTTGTAGGCCATTTGTCCAATTCGCTCTGTAATGGGGAATGGCCCTACGAACCTTAGTGCCAATTTCCCTACAGAGCCAAAACGAACTACATTCCTCAACGGCGATACTTTAATAAAGACCATGTCTCCAATACTGAACTCAAGATCGGTCCTTCTCTTATCAGCATATGACTTTTGCCGGTCTTGTGGCGTCTTCATGCATCTTCAAATCAAATCTATCTTCTCTGGAGTTTCCCTAATCATCTCGGGCCCAAGCAAAATCTTATACGTAGATTCCCACCAATAGGTCGGTGATCGGCAAGGTCAACCATATAGAGCCTCAAAAGGTGCCATGCTAATACTAGTCTGATAGGTGTTGTTGTAGGCGAACTCTACTAATGGAAGATGTTCCTCCCATGTCCCTCCAAAGTCCAAGATGCATAACCTCAAAAGATCTTCTAGAATCTGATTCACTCTTTCTGTTTGGTCGTCCGTCTAAGGGTGATAAGCGGTGCTCAAACACAATTGCGTTCCTACCGCCTCTTGCAAGCTCTTCCGAAACTCACTAGTGAAAATGGGATCATGGTCGCTTATGATACTAGAAGGTATGCCGTGTAGACAAACTATCTCTTGGAGATAAACAGATGTTAATCATGCCGCTGTTCTTTTACTCTTGACGGGAATAAAATGGGCACTCTTGGTAAGTCTATCTACTACTACCCAAATCCCAGTATTACCCTTCCTTGACCTCGGCAACCCGTCGACGAAATCTATGGAAACAATCTCCCACTTCCACTGCGGAACCTCTAAAGGGTGAAGCAAACCACCAGGCTTCTTTTGCTTAGCCTTGACTTGCTGGCACACTAAGCATCTAGAAACGAACTTAGCCACATCCTTCTTCATTCCAACCCAAAAGAAAACTCGTTTCATGTCCCTATATATCTTGTCACCATCGGGATGTATGGTAAACTTAGAACGATGTGCTTCTTCAAGGATTGTCTTTTTCAAACTCTCGTCTTGAGATACGCAAAGTCTCCCATCTCTACGCAACCAACCTTTGTCATCTATAGTGTACCTACTAAGATGGCTCGAAGACTCCCTTCTGTTGAGCTAGTCTACTATCTCTATCAACTATGGGTCATCTCGCTGTGTCGCACCTATCTGTCCCAAAAGCGTAGGGTGTACCTCTAACGATGCCAACAAATTGGGTACATAATCAATAGAGGGTCTAAAGTCAAAGGTAGAGCTATACTCTAAACTCTGCCGCTCGACAAACAAAGGACTCAAAGTCAAGTTCTTTCTACTCAAGGCGTCAGCTACAACGTTACCCTTGCCTGGGGTATATGCAATCTCAAAATCGTAGAATGCTAAGAACTCCATCCACCTTTGTTGCCTTAAGTTTAAATCTTTTTGGGAGAACAAGTACTTTAGTGAATTATGGTGTGTATACAACTCAAACCTCTCACAAAGTAAATAGTGATGCCAAGACTTAAGCGCACAAACTATGGCAACTAACTTTAAGTCGTGGGTAGGGTAATTTTCTCATGGACCTTCAACTTCCTTCCATCATAACATATCACCATTCCCTCTTGCATCAAAACTGCGTCAAGCCTTGTCCTACAAGCATCGGTATACACTGTGAACGGGTTACTTCCATCCGGCAAAACTAAAACTGGAGTTGTCGTCAATGCCCTCTTCAAACATTGGAAAGCATCGTCACAGTCAACATCCCAAGAAAAGGTCAAATTCTTTTTTGTCAACAGTGTAAGTGGGACTGATATCTTAGCAAAGTCTTTAATGAAATTTTTGTAATAGCCCACCAAACCAAGAAAACTTCTTACTTCTGTTGCATTCTTAGGAACCTTCCAATCTTCGATTGCCACCACCTTCGCGGGATCCACTGCTATCTCTTCCTTAGAGACCACGTGTCCTAAGAACCTCACTTCCTTCCTCCAAAAATGACATTTGGAGAGCTTAACTTTGAGTTGATGTGCTCAAAGGGTCTCTAAGACTTCCCTAAGATGTAGAGCATGTTCTTCCTCACTTTTAGAGAATATCAAAATATCATCCACAAAACCACCACGAACTTGTTTAGAAACTCCCTAAACACCCTACTCATCAAGTCTACGAAATATGCGGGTGCATTCGTCAAACCAAAAGGCATGACGAGCCATTCGAAGAAACTGTCGGGTGTTCTAAAGGCGGTCTTATCTATACTATCCTTAGCTACCCTCAACTGATGAAATCCTGTAGCTAAGTCCAACTGCCAGAAAACCAAAGCACAAATCAACTGATCGAACAAATCATCTATCCTCGGCAATGGGTGTCTATTTTTCTTCGTGAGCTTATTCAGCTCCCTATAGTCCATGCACAATCTAAGCGAACCACCAGCCTCTGTAGCAAAAACAATAGGAGCACCCCACTCCGAGATACTTCTTCTTACGAACCCTTTCTCAAGCAACTCTTTCACTTGTTTACTAAACTCCCTCATTTCTCTTAGAGCCATGTGGCGCACCGACAATGCAACTGGCTTTGCATTGTCCACCAAGTATATACAGAAATTTATCTCGCGTTTTAGAGGTAAGCCCCTAACCTCCTCATAGACATCTGCATACTCACGGACTACTCGAACAGATTTCAAATCATCAATAGATATATCAAGAGATTCTAGGTAGCTAAGCATAACAGAACCCTTAGGGTCACAAGAAATATCGAGAGTATTACCCAAACTAGTCAACAGTCTAACTACGTCTTTTCACAGTCGAGAATGGCACCATACCAGGCTAGCCAATCCATTCCTAGAACCAACCCATAGCCCGTGAAGCCAAGCACATAAGTGTTGCATTCGAACTCAACGCCATACACATTTATTCTCAAATTCCGACATAATATAGAAAGATGAGCCGTACCCCCAATAGGATTTGAGGCAACTACGGGATCCATAATTAGACTAGCATTTAGTTGCAGTGTTTCAACTAACAAAACGGATATAAATGAATGTGAAGCGCCAGAATCAAACAAAGTTCGAACATGATGATCAAAAAGGAAAATCAAACTTTCAACAGAAATGTTTCTACCTCTATCTTGTCCAGGTGCCATGAGAGCAAGAGCCTACCCTCCAGAAGTAGATCCTGTCCTCTATCCTTGCCCTTGTCCTCGTCTCCTTGGGCAGTCTTTAATCATATGTCCTGCCTCACCACATTGAAAGCAACCCATCTTCTTCTTCTTCCTACAGTCCTTGCTTAAGTGGCCCGGTGTTCCACAATTAAAACACCTTTTTCTCCCTTGTCCCTTGTTATCCATGCGGCCTTACTTTTGTTGTTGTTGCGCCTTCTTTGGACCCCCTTTCTTATCCTCTGCCTTATCTACATTATCACCTTTCTCCTCGTCATGCATTAACGCCATGTCAACAAGTTTCTCGAAAGTAGCCCCATAAGAATGTGGGACATAGCCAACCCGTGTAATGGTTCATTCAGACCCTTGGCAAATCTCAAAGCCTTCTTATGTGGTGTATTAACTAATTCCATAACAAATCTTGCTAACTGGTTAAATTTGTTAACGTACTCCTTCACAGACAAACTCCCTTATTTCAAATCCAAGAACCTCTCCATGTATAAACTCTCCTCCGCTTGTGAAAGAAATTTCAACTTGAACCATCGCCTAAAATCCACCCACGTCTCCACTGCACATCCTCCATTAGTTACTTGCCACCAAAAGGAAGCTTCATCCTTCATCAACCAAGCAGCTAGTTGAACTTTCCTTCCCTTGTCTATCACAAAGATACCAAACAAATCCTCCACTTCCTTTAGGAAATTCCGAGCCTCAACAAATGTCTCAGTCCCATAAAATGGTTTTCCGCCCATCGCACGGAAGTCTTTGCATATCTTATAAACAGCACCTACACGGGAGGAGGAAGAGGAGCGGCTGCAGCTGCGGAAGGAGGAATGTCTGCTAGGCCTGTGGCAGTAGCCCTTGCCTCTAGATACCTTCTGAACCAGCCTGGTATCTGTACGCCCTCGGGTATAACGGGTTCCCCAGACATGCTGAAAGGAAAAAGGAATAGATTCAAAACCGAGAATCTAAAGATAGATATATGGATTTTGAGGATTATGTTTTTCATAATAAACTTTTCTCTTGGAAATATCCTCTTTAAACCATGTTTTTGTAAATACTTCTTTCTAAAAATGCTATAGAAAACGGTTTTCGAAATATTTTTTCTGTTCTGGTAGACTTCAGCTCTGATACTACGTGTAACACTCCACGTCCATTAATGTCACTCACTAAGGGAATGCATTAACTTTCATGGAATATTATAAGGGTATAGAACAAAATATCACACGACAGATATATAAAATGGTACTCACGAAAATTCAAAATTTATTCATTGCAGCGGAAAAACAAAACATGTTTGGTTACAACATCAAAACCACATACTGAAGCCAAGTACACAAATATCCATCTTGTACAAAATTATTATCAAAGTAGATAAAAGTAAAACCATAATCCCACTCCAAATAGCCATAACGAAAAAGAGATAAAGTTGAGCAATACTTTCAACACTTCCAAGCACTTCAAGAAGAAAGGAATCCAAGTCAAGCTTCAATATTCGCATCCTGAGTACCTGGGGGGAAAAAGAAAGAAAAGAGGCGAAACAAAAATGGGTCAGACATAAGTCTGGCGAGTCTAGTGACTTTAACAATATAATCAGTAAAGTAACAGGATAAGAACATAAACTGGATATAAGAGATGATTGTAACATAAGGAGATATGATAAGGTAACAAGGTGAACAAGATGCAACGTTGACTGCGCTTCTAATCACTATAAGATAATTCCTACGCCGCACCAATGCTAGTTCCATACTGAAAGTTGATCCCTCTTACTAAACAATAGTAACCATTATAATGATGGTAGTTTCGTGTACTCCTAGCTGCTGTCATAGGTGTCGCCTACTCCTATCTCCACTAGTTGTACTCACTACCCTCCCTATTCGATCGACTACTTAACTCGTAGATACCCGTGCTGGTCCCACAGTAGGGTGTATCACTCCCTAAAGTGGCAACCCGATACTACTAAAAGGCACAACTTATATCTACACGATGCAACAATGTCTTACCTACCAGCCCGGATCCACGCACGCACATGACTCTATTGGACTTGCACTGCCATCGCTAACTCTTTATTGACCTCTTACAATCAAACCCACTAAGCGTTTCCCGTCCTCGACCTAGTTCGAGCACACATAGATACTAAATGGTTTACTGGTTGAAAAGCGTCCACCCATATGACACAAGCTTCCCTCCTAAGCTTGGTCCCCACTAGGAATTCCCACTTAACCCCTCTTTATCCCCATGTCTAATCACATGTCTCATCTTGGTTAAGTGTTTTAATTATGTTTTACATGCTACCCATGTTACCCACTTAACCCTTTTATCATACCCATGTCTTACCACATATCTTATCTTGGTTAAGTGTTCATTAATTCATTATAACCATAATCTTGCAAGACCTCCCATATTAGATTGCCGTTTTGCGGTTGCTTGATATGCCGGGCGGTTCCGGACAGGCTTATACCGCAATCCGAATCTAACCTCGTGTCTTTACATTATTACGCATCTAATTTCTGCCTTTGACCTCTCACATTGGATTACCAAATTGCGGTTGCTGGATGTGTCGGAAGGTTCCAAGTAGTCTTATACCGCAATTTGAACCTCGTGTCTTAGGTGTTCATTATCACTTTCTTGATTCAAGTCCCAATTTTAAATCTTGGATTAAAATATATTCCGTTACCCATAATTTCCAATCTAAATTACGTTTATAATTTTAATCCAAATTAGGCCTATAATCTTATGTATACATGTTATGCCAAATTACGCCCAAATTAATTTGCGTTCATCGTTATTAACTATTCTTGCCAAAACTCATGTACACAAATTATATCTAATTATGCCCAATCCAACTTATGCCAAGTCTCATATATACAATTTATACACAATTATTCTTAAATTGATTTGTGCTAATAATCTCATTTTATTATAAATTTCCCCAAACTTTTCCCAATAGTTCAAACGTTATTCGTACGCAAATCTCAATGTAATATGTTAGGCTCGAAGTTAGCCAAATCTCATAAAATAAAGGAAAAGAAGAAGGGAAGAGAATCATGTCATCAAAACTGCCATAAAAGAGACATATGAAACATGAACTGGCATAGAACAATAAAATAGATCCAGTTAGGCATATAATAACAGTGATTTAGGTATGAATCTGAAAGATAAAAATTTACAAACTTGATATGATTCATCTTACAGGCATGTTCATAAAATCCAATTTGCAATCCTATCACAATCACTTTTTAATTAATTATATGTGAAAGTAACATAGACTCACAGCGATAGGATTTAGGAGAGAGGATAGTTCTGATTTCTAATTTCTGAATTTAATTAGCTAAACCGTTGTTGTAGAATTTGATTCTTATCTTCCAATTTGAATAATCCTATTTTGATTTTCTTTGGTGGAGAAGAAAGGCTAGGTTAATTTAGACTAGAGCAGCATGGAGGCGCCATTGATTAATGTAATGAAATTAGGGTTAGGTCTAGGTGTCTATTTATAGGAGTACTAGGTGTAATAGGACCCTTACATTAGATTATGATCCATCAGAACCATCCAAACCAGAAAAACACGTCATTCAGCCAATCCTAGAAGGATACATCAGCCCTAGACCCTAAAAACACGTCTGCCAGATCTGGGTAGATTGGGGGGGGTCCGACATCCCTGTAGGGGGGTCGACACCTATGTCGACTCCCCTAGAGGGGTCGACACCCAAGAGCGGAGATTTCCCGCTTATCCAGATTTTACTGGTTTTGATTTTTGAACTCGTTTTTGACTTTTAATTATTATTTTAAATTTAAATTCTGCTTTAAACTGGAATCTTCCAAGCTTCATAACTTCTTCATATGATATCCAATTTACGCAAACTCAAACTCTATTCCCAGAAGAATTCCGAAATGAACGCAATAGTGCAACTCGTTTCCCTTAATTCTCCCTATAAAAATTAAGTATTCTTTAATTATCCCTTATGTCATGTTTTAAAATTACGGGTTGTTACATTTAGTGTATGCATTGCTGTTGTTGGATGCTCATGTGAAATGTAGAATTGAATGCTTATGTATTGTATCTTATGTTTATATTTTGCTAAATGCATTTTTGAAATGTAGACTGTTTTTAAGAATGCAATCAAGTAAACGAGTTAAAGGGCTCATGGGTCAACCTGTTTAACCTAACCCGACCGACCTGTTTAAATAAACGGGTTACACGGGTCGAGTTTGGTCAACCCGTTTATAAACAGGTTGGATTCGGGTTTAGAAAATATGACCTGTTTAATAAACAGGTTGACCCGACCCATTTAGAATTGACCCAAACCCGAGTTAACCCGACCTGAACCGACACGACCTATTGATAGCCCTAATGTTGTGTAGGCATTTTTAGGGCTTCATACTTATGTGTGAACATTGATGTTATTGCATATATGTCTATATCAGTTTGTATCTCTTATTACACCCCAGTTTATGAGATAAGAATAACTAGACTGGTTCGTTTATTGTTTAGCTCTATATAAATAATACTCGGGTTAGACCGAGGTATTTCAGGCGATTCTTTTTGGCTCCAACATTGAGTATCCTCCACTTTTTTGGGCTAACTACTTCAGAGTTATAGAATTTAGGTTTATGTAAATGAGATAGGGACTCGTTAGATGTACATATTACTTTGTGTAGCCCTTATATCTAATCTTTTTTGTATAGTGGATCGAGTATGACCACTATCTTTCTATACACACTTTTGTGTTATATTCATATCTATTTCCACCTCCGTAGGCTCAGATTTTATTGTTATGTACTGTGGATTATATATAGCCACTGCGAGGTGAGTTTGAACTTTAATTAGATATGTTGGATTTCCTCATGATATTGAAAAGAAAAGCAAGACTGCATTATCTGACACGTTTAACACTTGTTCAAAATTATTATACAGATGGTCGCTCCTCAACAGCTTTATTCTTCAGGTTAGTTGACAATATTACTTGTAATGTCCTTGGCTAACGTGAGTATAAAGGTAAGTCGTCGCATTCTACTTGAAATTTTGCTTGGAAGAAGAAAGACAGAGTTTTGAAAATTGCTCCTTTCATCATTGGAGGCAAACCGTTTATTCTAATGACTTGGAATGCTTTTGTGGACAGGGCTAGAGGGCAAGTTCAATTGATTCTAGTTTGGACCCAATTCACACATACTCCATTATTATTCCAACCTCTTATTGTTACTAACTGGTTGGCTTGTCACGTTGACAAGTTAAGTGTTCTAATGTGAACACAGTTGTTAGGAGGAATCTTGTTTATGCTAGAGCTCTGATCAAAATTACCCTTGATAAGCCTCTCCTCTCTCAGATTAGGGTCTACACTGACGACCGTACTTTTCTAGTCAATGTGAAATATAGGTGGAAACCGAACATATGTACATCCTCGCGTGAAGATCCCGCTTCCTCGACCTCCGATAAGGAAGTAGATTCCTAACGCCAAAATGAGTACCTATGTCAGTCCTTCATCCTTTGACGCTTTGATTGAGACAAATAAAGTTGAGGATCTTGTTATTATATGGAATGATATAGACAAGGCCTGGGTGCACTTGAGCATAAAATTGTGATTTGACAGAGAAGGCTATTTCTACAAGTACGTTGGCGATACTAGAGAAGGCAATTTTATCGATCAGTGGAAGATGTGCGATGAAGGCGAAATTGGAGAAGATAATGATGTCGATTCAGATAAGAAACACGTTTAAACTATTAGCTCGAAAATTTACGTCATAAATCTGGCTTATACTCTTATATCTTATGATCGGTATATGATGCCTTTTTCGATTGTATCTTGCGATGATTTTGCTGATGTCGTGGAACCATAAGTCACATGGCAGTAGTTGGGATGTGTAACACCCTGAATTTTCTGTGACTATTAAAGAACGAATTTTAAGAATACTTAATTGTTAAAGTGAGAATTAAGGGAAACGGGTTACGCCATTGCGTTCGTCTCGAAATTCTGCTTGGAATAGAGTCCAAATTTTCGTAAATCGGACTTCGTATGAGGAAGTTATGGCCATCGGAAGTTTCAGTAATTTAAATAAATTAAAAACAGTTCAGATTAAAAATCAAAAATTCAAACGAGGAAGCGGGCTGGGCGAGATTTCTCCCGCCCAAGGCTAGGTCGACCAGGGGGTCGACCTACCCCCCTCCCCCCACCCCCCGGGCAGATCTGAACTATGACGGTTCTGACTTGTTGCTGAGTCTTTCCTGGCCTGTTGCTGAGTCACTAGAGCATAGGTGGCAATTCTGGATAACTCTATCTAGTCTGGACGGTTGTGGTTGCTCCTATGATAATCTAACGGCTTATGTTGATTTGAACTTCTATAAAAGCACGCATAGACTCGAGCACTAAACCTAAACTAAATTAGTCTCTTGGCCTCCATGCTGCTGCTGGAATAGTTCTTGTTCTTAAAGCTTAGGAATTTCAAGTCAGAATTTTAATATAAAAGACGAACGAATTATTCTCTTCTCTAATCCGTCTTTGTGAGTACAGTTTCTTTCATAAAATAATTAATAAATTAATTATGATGAGTATAATTGGGATTATGAGAACATGTCTGTTGAATCATGTGATGTTACTTAACTTTGTTATTGTCTGTTGGTGAACATATGACAGTTTTGTTAACCTATGTTGGTAGCTCCATTTCATATGTCCAATCACATATGTTTAACTTGATTCATTTTATGACATCAGTTTATATGCAAGTTTGGGATGTAAATCATATGCTAGTTTGTATGTGAATCTTATGCAAGTCTGTTTTTACATATGCTAGTTTGTATGTGAATCTTATGCAAGTCTGTTTCTACATATGCTAGTTTGTACGTGAATCTTATGCAAGTCTGTATGCGAATTATACACAAGTTTATAAGTGAATCAAGTATATACATATGCTAGTTTATATGCAAAACATGTGATATTAGTTTACATGTTTAAATTCATATGCAAGTTTGTAGGAAAACTATATTCCATATATGCAAGTTTAGGTGAAAATTATATTCACATTTATAAGTGAAAACTATATTCACATATGCAAGTTTAGGTGAAAACTATATCCCATATATGCAAGTTTAGGTGAAACCCGTATTCATATATGCAAGTTCACAATTTCATGTTTAGATCTATATTTAGATCCATGGTAGTTTATGCAAATTTATGTTCTATATGTCCATTGCCTATGAAAGTTATTGGCTATGCAAACTTATGTTATAATTCTTATTTGCAAATTAGATCTATTTTATGTGTTATGCAAGTTGTGATGTTTTTTTTATGAGCTAGACTATTTGCGAGTCTAACATATTTCATATGAAAACGTACGAATAGCGTGGGGACAATGGGAAAATATTAATTATGCAAATTGTGAATTGGCATAAAATGGCTTTAAAGGCATGTAATTAAATTGAGACACTAATTGGTATAATTTATATACCTGAAAAGTATGGACATAATTTAGGTGACAATTATGGACATAGATTAATTTGGAAATTATTGACAATTCGAATAGGGATAATTAATTCATATTGGGGTGAAATAATTATGTGTAATAATAAATGCCTAAGACACGAGGTTAGACTCGTTTGTGGTATAAGACTGCCCGGACCCGCCCGACAAATCTAGCAACCACAAACGGTAGTCTAATGTGAGAGGTCGAAGGCATAAATTAAATGCGTAACAATTGTAAAGACATGAGGTTAGACTCGTTTGCGGTATAAGACTTCCCGGACCCGCCCGGCAAATCCAGCAACCGCAAACGGTAGTCTAATGTGGCAGGCCTTACAAGGTTACGGTTATAATGGATTAAGTAACACTTAACCAAGATAAACATGTGGTGGGGCATGGGGGTTAAGTGGGTGACATGGGTGACATGTGAAATACGATTAGAAACACTTAACCAAATTGAAACATGTAAGAAGACATGAATAAGGAGGGGTTAAGTGGGAAATCCTAGTGGGGACCAAGCATAGGTGGAAAGCTTGTGTCAAGCATGGGTGACCCTTTTCAAAACAGTAACCCATTAAGTATCTTTGTGAGATCGAGGACGGAACACGCTTACTGTTTTTGATTGTAAGAGGTCAAAACGGGTTAGCGGTGGCAATGCAAGTCCAACGGGGTCATGTGTGTGCGTGGGCCCAGGCTGGTACGTAAGACGTTGTTGCATCATGTAGATATAAGCCGTGCATCTTTAGTGGTATCAGGTTGCCACTTTGGGGAGTGATATACCCCACTGTGGGACCAACACGGGTATCTACGAGTTATGGAGCCAATCGCATGGGGTAGTGGATACAACTAGTGGAGATAGGGGCAGGCGGCACCTATGAAGACAACTAGGGGTACACGAAACTACCATTATGAGTATTATTTTCAGTAGGCGGGATCCACTTTTAGGGTGACTAGTAATGGTGCAGCATAGTAATTATCCTATAGTGTTGGAGGCGCAAATTAACGTTATCTTATTCCACTTGTTTGCTTTGTCATGCCCATTTGTTTTACACTCATTCCTTGTTTTACCAGTTTATGCCTTATCCTATTTACTTTAATAATTACGTTGTTAAAGTTATTGGACTCGCCAGACTTTATGTCTGACCCCCCTTGTTTTCGCCTCTTTTCTTTCTTCCCCCCTCCAGGTTCTCAGGGTGGGACTAGTGCTAGTGGAGCTTGATTTGGATCTTTCTCTCTCTTTTGGAATTGCTTGGATTGCTGAAAGTAAAGTTCAGCTCATCTCTTTTATGGCTGCTTATGTTGGGGTTATGTTTTTTACTTTATGTACTCAGAAAACAATTTGTCAAGATGGATATTAAGTGTACTTGGTTTTATTGTTGGTTTTTGATGTTGTTGTAACCAAACTATTTCTCCGCTGCAATAAAAGTTGTTTTAATTTTCCAAGTACCACTATATGTATCTGACTTGTTATATTCTGTTCTATACACCAATACTACTCCATGAAAGTTAATGCATTCCCCTTGAGAGTGACATTAATCGACGTGGGGTGTTACACGTGGTATCAGAGCTGAAGGTTAACAGAACAGATAAGAGATTTTGAAAAACTGTTTTTCAAAAGCATTTTATAAAGGAATACTTTCAAAAATGTTTTAAGGAGAGTATTTTCAAGAGAAAAGTTTGTTTTAAAAACATAACCCCCAAGAGCTATATATCTTTCTTTCGATTCTCCGTTTTGAATCTCTTCCTTTTTCTTTTCAGCATGTCTGGGTTACCCGAGATACCCGAGGGGATACCGATACCAACCTGGTTTCGAAGGTATCTTGAGGCTAGGGCCACCGCCGCAGGCCCAACAGACGTTCCTCCTCCCCCAGTTGCAGCCGCTCCTCCTCCTCCCCCTCCCGCGTTGATACTTTTTCGAAGATATGCAAAGACTTTCGGGCAATGGGCGGGAAACCTTTTTACGGGTCAGAGACGTTTGTTGAAGCTCAAAATTGGCTTAAGGAAGTGGAAGATTTGTTTGGTATCTTTGGGATAGAAGATGGAAGGAAGGTCCAATTAACTGCTTGGTTAGTGAAGGACGAAGCCTCGTTTTGATGGGAGGTCACGAATGGAGAGCGTCCGATGGAGACATGGATGGATTTCAGACATAGGTTCGAGATGAAATTTCTCTCACGAGAAGAAGAGAATTTATACATGGAGAGGTTCTTGGTGTTGAAACAGGGGAATTTATCAGTAAAGCAGTATGTCAACAAGTTCAATCAGTTAGCGAGATTTGGCTTAGACTTGGTGAACACACCTGAAAAGAAGGCCCTGAGATTCGTTAAAGGTTTGAATGAGCCGCTACATGGGTTGGCTATGACCCACATTCCTATGGGGTCTACCTTTGAGAAACTGGTTGACATGGCGCTTATGCATGAAGAGGAAAAAGGCGTTAATGCTAATAAGGCACCGGAAAAGAAAGGGGATCAAAAGAAGTCACAACAGCAACCTAAGAAAGGTGGTAAGGATAACAATAGCAAAGGAAAGAAAAGGTTCTTTAATTGTGGAACACTAGGCCATCTGAGCAAGGACTGTAGGAAGAAGAAGAATACTGGCTGATTCAACTGTGGTGAGGTAGGACATCTGATTAAAGACTGCTCGAGAAGGCAAGGGCAGAGGACAGGGTCTACTTCTGGAGGGCAGGTTCAGGCTCTCATGGCACCAGGGAAAGCAAGAGGGCAGGTTCATGCTCTCATGGCACCAGGACAGGAGAGAGGTTGAAACATTTCTGTTGAAAGTTTGGTTTTTCTGTTTGACCATCCTGTTCGTACTTTGTTTGATTCTGGCGCTTCACACTCGTTTGTATCTGCTTCATTAGTTGAAACACTGCACCTAAATACTAGTCTATTTACGGATCCCATAGTAGTCTCAAATCCTATTGGTGGTTCGGCTCATCTTTCAATGATTTGTCGGGATTTGAGAGTGTCTATCTTGAGCGTTGAGTTTGAATGCAACGCCTTCGTTCTTGGCTTCACGGGCTATGGGTTGATTCTAGGCATGGATTGGTTATCCAGTAATGGTGTCATCCTCGATTGTGAAATGAGAGTGGTTAGACTTATGACTCGCCTCGAAATCTCTTGTAATCCCATACATTCTGTTATGCTTAGCTACCTAGAATCTCTTGATGCGTCTGTTGAAAACTTGCAGTCGGTTAGGGTAGTCCGTGAATACTCAGATATATTTGAAGAGGTGAAGGGCTTACCTCCGAAGCGGAAGATAGACTTCCGCATATATCTTGTTGATAATGCAAAACCCGTAGCTCTACCCGTTAGACACATGGCTCCAAGGGAGAGAAAAGGGCTCAGCAAGCAAGTCAAAGAGCTGCTCGAAAAAGGGGTTATAAGGCGGAGTATTTCTGAATGGGGTGCTCCAGTAGTATTCGCAACCAAAGCTGATGGTTCACTTCGCTTATGCGTTGATTATAGAGAGTTAAATAGCTAACCAAGAAAAATAGGCACCCACTTCCAAGAATAGATGACTTGTTTGATCAGCTTATAGGTGCGTCGGTTTTCTCCCAACTAGATCTGGCTACCGGGTTTCTTCAGCTAAGAGTGGCTGAAGACATCATTGATAAGACCGCGTTCAGAACCCCGGATGGTTTCTTCGAATGGCTTGTCATGCCTTTCGGCTTGACAAACGCACCCACTTACTTCGTTGACTTGATGAGCAGGGTGTTCAGAAAGTTCCTTAATAAGTTTGTGGTGGTCTTCGCAGACGACATTTTGATTTTCTCAAAGAATGAAGAAGAGCATGCTTTGCATTTAAGGGAAGTCATGGATACTCTTCGTGCACTTCAGCTGAAAGCCAAATTCTCCAAATGCCATTTCTGGAGAGAAGAAGTGAGGTTTTCTTGGACATGTGGTCTACAAAGAGGGGTTAACTGTGGACCCCGCAAAAGTAGTTGCGGTGCAAGATTGGAAGGTTCCACGGAATGCAACCGAAGTCCGAAGCTTTCTCGGGCTAGCGGGCTTTTACCGAAAGTTCATTAAAGACTTTACAAAAATCTCAGCTCCACTCATAAGATTGACAAAGAAGAACCTAACTTTCGCTTGGGATTTGGATTGCGATATTGCTTTTCAACGTTTGAGAAGGGCTCTAACAACAGCCCCGGTTCTGACATTGCCTGATGGGAGCAAAATGTTTACCGTATACACAAACGCATGCGGTACAGGGTTGGGCGTTGTCTTGATGCAAGAAGGCAAGGTAGTTTGTTATGGGGGAAGACAATTGAAGGTACATGAGAAGAACTACCCAACTCATGATTTGGAGCTAGATGCCATTGTTTTCGCTTTAAAGTCATGGCGTCATTACCTACTAGGAGAAAGGTTTGAATTGTTTACTGACCATAAATAATTAAAGTACCTTTTCTCACGAAAAGATCTTAACTTAAGACAACAAAGGTGGATGGAATTTCTGGCCTCATATGATTTTGAGATTTCCTATACCACTGGCAAGGGCAATGTGGTAGCAGACGCCTTGAGTAGAAAGAAGCTGACCTTGAGTCCTCTCTTTGTAGAAAGGCAAAGCTTGGAGTATACAGCAAACTTTAACTTTAGACCCTCCTTGGAAATTGTACCTGGTCTGTTAGCATCGCTAGAGATGCGACCTACTCTTTTGGACTCAATAGGAACCGCGCAACAAGATGACTCTCAGCTAGTTGATATGATGGATTAGCTAGTTAGGGGTGAGACTTCTAGTCACCTCAATAGATACTCCATCGATGATAAGGGTTGGTTGAGACGAGATGGAAGGCTATGCGTCCCACAAGCAAGGGATTTAGTGAAGACGGTTCTCGAAGAAGCACACCATTCTAAGCTGACCATACACTCGGGCGGAGACAAGATGTATAAAGATATAAAAAGGGTTTTCTTTTGGAATGGCACGAAGAGGGATGTAGCTGAGTTCGTCGCTAAGTGCCTGATATGCAAACAAGTCAAAGCGGAGCAGAAGAAGCCTAGTGGTCTGCTTCATCCTCTAGAGGTCCCATAGTGGAAGTGGGATAACATTTCGATGGATTTTTTTGATGGGTTGCCTAAGTCAAGAAGGGGCAATACCAGTATTTGGGTAATAGTGGACATGCTCACTAAAAGCGCTCACTTTATACCTGTTAAGAGTAGAAGGACTGCCTCGTCCCTAGCATCCATTTACCTTAAAGAGATAGTTCGACTCCACAGGATACCCTCCAGCATAGTGAGTGATCGAGATCCTATCTTTACGAGCGAGTTTTGGAAAAGTTTGCAAGAGGCTGTAGGAACACAATTATGTTTAAGCAAGGCCTATCACCCCCAAACCGATGGTCAGACGGAAAGGGTGAACAGAGTATTGGAAGACCTCTTAAGATTGTGCATTCTTGACTTTGGAGGGACATGGGAGGATCATCTTCCTTTGGTGGAATTCGCTTACAACAATAGCTACCAAGCCACCATAGGCATGGCGCCCTTCGAAGCTTTATATGGAAGACCATGCCGATCACCAACTTGTTGGTGGGAGCCTACAGACAAGCTCGTACTTGGGCCATACATGATTAGAGAAACCTCAGAAAATGTGGACTTGATAAGAAGATGAATGAAGGCTGCACAAGATAGACAGAAGTCCTACGCAAACAAAAGAAGTACCGACCTTGAGTCTGAGGTAGGAGATAGGGTGTTTCTTAAAGTATCTCCTTTGAGGAATGTCGTTCGCTTTGGGTCCGTAGGAAAACTAGCACCAAGATTTGTAGGACCATTTCCTATCATTGAAATGATTGGGACGATGGCTTACAGAGTAGAGCAACCTGAAAGATTGGTTGGAGTTCATAATATTTTTCATGTTTCCCAACTACGAAAGTGCTTACATGAGTCTGCGGAAGTTGTGGAGCCAATTATACTAGAGGAAGTAGAAGTGGAACGAGAAGCGACTGTGAGAAGAGTTCCAACTCGTATCTTAGGTACGGAAGTCAAAAAGCTATGCAACCATGAAGTCAAGCTTGTTAAAGTTCAATGGAGTGACGCCGAGGAAGACGCGGCTTGAGAAACTGAGAGAAAAATACGCGCAGCCTACCCTTTTCTTTTTTAGGGTACCACCTTGATCTCTTTTTCCATAAGTTTATTCATGCTTATATCTATCTTTTAAGTATATCTCCTTGGTCCTATTCTTTATCCTTAGGTAAAAACCAATGGATGTAAACATGTATTTGAAACATGTTATGATTGATGGTCGCGAGTAGTTGCAAGTGGTTGCTAGTGGTTGCTCGTGGATGCATGTACACACACATTAGACACTAGATCGGCTCAATCACTTTCATATTGCATATAAATGTGTGTGCATATTTAAATTAATGGATGCATAATGGTTGTGTTATCATATGGATGTTGCATTTTGATGGATGGTTGTGCACACATGTAGAAATAATATGTATCATTAGGATTCTTTTGCATGTATAATGGACGCATGGCACTATCATGATTTGCATTAAGGAGGACAACTGAATCAGTTGAACGCCTGATTTTGCATTAGATAAGGAACATATATACACACTTTTTGCATATGTTCATATGGCACTAGAAATCTTGTAAGAACAATGAATGTCTGTGTTTGATGGTTGAGTAGATGGATGATTGGATGGTAGGATATACATTCTTCTTGACTTGAAGATTTCGGGGACGAAATCCTTTAAGGAGGGGAGAATGTAACACCCTGAATTTTCTATGACTATTAAAGAACGAATTTTAAGAATACTTAATTGTTAAAGTGAGAATTAAGGGAAGCTGGTTACGCCATTGTGTTCGTCTCGAAATTCAGCTTGGAAAAGAGTCCAACTTTTCGTAAATCAGACTTCGTATGAGGAAGTTATGGCCCTCGGAAGTTTCAGTAATTAAAATAAATTAAAAATAGTTCAGATTAAAATTCAAAATTCAAATGAGGAAGCGGGCTGGGCGGGATTTCTCTCCCCCAAGGCCAGGTCGACCAGGGGGTCGACCTCCCCTATACAGGTCAACCTGGTGTCGACCTACCCGCCCGGGAGTCAACCTACCCGCCCGGGGGTCGACCTACCCCTCAGACAGATCTGAACTATGACGATTCTGACTTGTTGCTGAGTCTTTCCTGACCTGTTGCTGAGTCACTAGGGCATAGGTGGCAATTCTGGATAACTCTATCTAGTCTGGACGGTTGTGATTGCTCCTATGATAATCTAACGGCTTATGTTGATTTAAACTTCTATATAAGCACGCATAGACTCAAGCCCTAAACCTAAACTAAATTAGTCTCCTGGCCTCCATGCTGCTGCTAGAATAGTTCTTCTTCTTAAAGCTTAGGAATTTCAAGTCAGAATTCTAATACAAAAGACGAACGAATTATTCTCTTTTCTAATCCGTCTTTGTGAGTACAATTTCTTTCACAAAAATAATTAATAAATTAATTATGATGAGTTATAATTGGGATTATGAGAACATATCTGTTGAATCATGTGATGTTACTTAACTTTGTTATCGTCTGTTGGTGAACATATGAAAGTTTTGTTAACTTACGTTGGTAGATCAATTTCATATGTCCAATCACATATGTTTAACTTGATTCATTTTATGACATCAGTTTATATGCAAGTTTGGGATGTAAATCATATGCTAGTTCGTATGTGAATCTTATGCAAGTATGTTTTTACATATGCTAGTTTGTATGTGAATCTTATGCAAGTCTGTTTTTACATATGCTAGTTTGTATGTGAATCTTATGCAAGTCTGTATGCGAATTACACACAAGTTTATAAGTGAATCAAGTATATACATATGCTAGTTTATATGCAAAACATGTGATATTAGTTTACATGTTTAAATTCATATGCAAGTTTGTACGAAAACTATATTCCATATATGCAAGTTTAGGTGAAAACTATATTCACATTTTTAGGTGAAAACTTTATTCACATATGCAAGTTTAGGTGAAAACTATATCCCATATATGCAAGTTTAGGTGAAAACCATATTCATATATGCAAATTCACAATTTCATGTTTAGATCTATATATAGATCCATGGTAGTTTATGCAAATTTATGTTCTATATGTCCATTGCCTATGCAAGTTATTGGCTATGCAAACTTATGTTATAATTCTTATTTGCAAGTAAGATCTATTTTATGTGTTATGCAAGTTGTGATGTGTTTTTTTTATGAGTTAGACTATTCGCGAGTCTAACATATTTCATATGAAAACGTATGAATAGCGTGGGGACAATGGGAAAATATTAATTATGCAAATTGTGAATTGACATAAAATGGCTTTAAAGGCATATAATTAAATTGAGACACTAATTGGTATAATTTATATACCTAAAAAGTATGGACATAATTTAGGTGACAATTATGGACATAGATTAATTTGGAAATTATTGACAATTTGAATAGGGATAATTAATTCATATTAGGGTGAAATAATTATGTGTAATAATAAACGCTTAAGACACGAGGCTAGACTCGTTTATGGTATAAGACTGTCTGGATCCGCCCGACAAATCCAGCAACCACAAACGGTAGTCTAATGTGAGAGGTCGAAGGCATAAATTAAATGCGTAACAATTGTAAAGACACGAGTTTAGACTCGTTTGCGGTATAAGACTGCCCGGACCCGCCCGACAAATCCAGCAGCCGCAAACGGTAGTCTAATGTGGGAGGTCTTACAAAGATACGGTTATAATGAATTAAATAACACTTAACCAAGATAAACATGTGGTGGGGCATGGGGGTTAAGTGGGCGACATGAGTGACATGTGAAATACGATTAGAAACACTTAACCAAAATGAATCATGTAAGAAGACATGAATAAGAAGGGTTAAGTGGGAAATCCTAGTAGGGACCAAGCATAGGTGGAAAGCTAGTGTCAAGCATGGGGGACCCTTTTCAAATCAGTAACTCATTGAGTATCTTTGTGAGCTCGAGTTAGATCGAGGACGGGACATGCTTACTGGGTTCGATTGTAAGAGGTCAAAACGGGTTAGCTGTGGCAACGCAAGTCCAACGGGGCCATGTGCGTGCGTGGGCCCGGGTTGGTACGTAAGACGTTGTTGCATCGTGTAGATATATGTCATGCTTCTTTAGTGGTATCGGGTTGCCACTTTGGGGAGTGATATACCCCACTGTGGGACCAACACGGGTATCTATGAGTTAGGGAGCCGATCGGATGGGGATAGAGGATACAACTAGTGGAGATAGGGGCAGGCAGCACCTATGAAGACAGCTAGGGGTACACGAAACTACCATTATGATTATTATGTTCAGTAGGTGAGATCAACTTTTAGGGTGACTAGTAATGGTGCAGTATAGTAATTATCTTGTAGTGTTGGAGGCACAAATTAACGTTATCTTATTCCTCTTGTTTGCTTTGTCATACCCATTTGTTTCACAGTCATTCCTTGTTTTACCAGTTTATGCCTTATCCTAATTACTTTAATAATTATGTTGTCAAAGTTATTGGACTCGCCAGACTTTATGTCTGACCCCCTTTGTTTTCGCCTCTTTTCTTCCTTCCCCCCTCCCCAGGTTCTCAGGGTGGGACTAATGCTAGTTGAGCTTGATTTGGATCTTTCTCTCTCTTTTGGAAGTGCTTAGATTGCTGAAAATAAAGTTCAGCTCATCTCTTTTATGGCTACTTATGTTGGGGTTATGCTTTTTACTTTATGTACTCAGAAAACAATTTGTCAAGATGGATATTAAGTGTACTTGGTTTTATTGTTGGTTTTTGATGTTGTTGTAACAAAACTATTTCTCTGCTGCAATAAAAGTTGTTTTAATTTTTAAGTACCAATATATGTATCTGTCTTGTTATATTATGTTATATACACCAATAATACTACATAAAAGTTAATGCATTCCCCTTGAGAGTGACATTAATCGACGTGAGGTGTTACAGGATGTCTTGTCTCGCTCCTGTTTTTATTGTAAATAGCTGGGCACTATAAACCAGAACAACTAGTAGCAGAAGTATTCAGCTTCTATCTCATGCTGTATATGTTCAGTGTTTTGGCACTTCAAACCAGTTTGGGTTTTCTAAGCTTCCGCAGAACATCTGTTCCTTTTTCCATTTTTAATAAACAGTGGCCAACGCCAACTATTGTAACATCTTTTACTAAAATATGTACCATTATATTTCTGATTCCTTTCAACTTAAATGCTAATTCAACTTTTAACCTCATACACAAATTGTTAAACACAATAATCCAAACCGTGATCTGTGATGTCAGTGAAATATACATATGAAACCAACTTAATGATGTAATATTGAAATGACCTCATTTTTTTTATTTCAATAATGAAATATAAAAAATGATTTAGTCTAATTCAACATCGAATATATCAAAGGAGTTAATTCATTCCCTTGATTTAAAATTTGGTAGAACACAAAATGATGAACCCATATTGAAGTCGATGTGTATCATCTGATATACTAAGTGCATTAAAAAGAGATCGCCGAAAAATTTACATAAATTATTTTTTGATACAACAAACCAGTTTTTATAATGGGCTAGTCACTGCTTATTAAAATGGGAAAAGGAGAAAAAACATGTTCTGCAAAAGCACAGAAAACCCAAACTGATTTGAAGTGCCAGAACACTGAACATATACAACATGGGAGTGAAGCTGAATACTTCTGCTACTTAGTTCTGGTTTATAGTGCCCAACTATTTACAGTAAAAACAGGAGCAAGACAGGGCATCCCAACTACTGCCATGTGACTTATGGTTCCACCATATCAACAAAATCATCACAAGATGCAATCGAAAAAGGCGTCATCTACATATCATAACATACAATTGAAAACCGACTGTGGCTCTTGTTTTGGTGGTTTTGCATCTTGGTTGTTTTTGGGATTAAGGTCGAATTGTGTACTATTCTAACTCCCTTTGGTTTGAGAGGTTGGCCGTGGGGATGAGTCGTGAATTTTCTTACCTGCACCTTTGCTTAAAACTTCCAAGGGAAGTTGCGCTCTGATCTACCTTTTTTATGCGAAGGTCCTCCCATTTTTCACTTATTCCCTTCCGCGTAACTTGTTTCATGTCAGTTACCTTGTGCTAGTTTCCGACTACCAATAACCAAGTTTCTCGGTCATAGCTTGTCTACGGGAAGCTCATAGGTTTGTTGGGTGTTCAGTTCTTGTATCAGGAGCTTTTCTCTTGTTCCATGCTATCACTGCTTGTCTCACTATTCAGTTAAGCCCGATATGTAAAAGACTAACGAAATGTATCATGATGTTCTGCTGCTGGTGGTGTCATTGTGTGCTACTTTCCTGCAAGTCAACATGATGTATTCACTGCAAATTTTGGGTTTGGTCAATGTGGCCCTGTATTTTGGATGTGATGTTTTCCAGCTCACATATCATATCACTGTGTCCTATGTTGATTGCTACAGTTGAGTCTTGTATGGCTCTAGATCAATGTTGTTGTCCTTTCTGGGCTCCGAACTGTGATGATGCAGGGTACTTGTTGTAGTAGCTCTTGCAGGTTTCCATGAAAGTGTAATTGTTGCATTAAGAAATTCTGGGTATGTTGTCTAAGCCTAGGTCTCAAGGTTTAGATTTATGAAATTATAACAGGCTCTGCCTATATGAAATGCTCCCTGCACGGAGACTTACTGTAGTCTAGGCAATTCAATCTAGCTCCTGTGTTGTAAGCTTTTATAAGTTGTAGTGGCCGGACCACTCTAAAAACCGATAGGGGTAGATGGTCTGGTCCATCTTAAAAACCGAACGTAGTTGGTTGGTTTCCAACCACCTGTATCTTTTGTAATTATTATTTGTTACAAACTTACAATAACAATTGTTTGCGGTCACTTAAAAAACCGGTCGGCTTTGCCTAAAAAAAATAAGATGATTTTTATATATTTTTAATGTTAAACGCATTTGATTTTATTTTTTATTTTTAAGTTGCAATATTTAATGTTCTTCAAGTTTGAACCTCTATTTCTATTATTACTAAATGAAAATTGAATTTGCAAGTAAAGTTCATTTGTTAGCTCCTAATTTTAAACGAACTTAAAACTTGTTATATATATTGATGGATGTTTTATACTTATAAATAAAGTATACGTGTTAGATCCTACTTTTAAGCAATATTATAACCTTAATAGTATTTATAGAGGGACACTCGGAGTTGGTACTCGAAATTTATATGTTAGATTCTTTATTTTAGTAATAATATTAAGGTTTAATAATATTCATAAAGGACATTTTTGGTAATCCACGCTTACACCAAAAAAGTGTAACATCAAAGATATTCCAACTATTAATAAAGGTTTATTTGACATCATGCAAAATGCAAGTTCAAGTTCAACCAACAATTGTCGCTTTAAAGTATTTCAGAAAGATCGTTTTCTAGTAAATTAGATTTCAATAAAGCTTTTGTTTTTTTTACCACCACCATCGACCATGTCTGAGAAGAATGATAAACTACCTAATGGAATGGGAACAAATAACGCTCGAATTTGGAAAAACATAGAAATAGAACTAAATATTATGCTTTTAAAATACAACAAGCTTTCAAAAGCTTTAAATCTTATCACCAACCAACACATTTTAGAGCGAATAAATAGGAGAAAAAGGTAAGAAGAGTACTAACAAAATGGTAAGCATCTACCGTGGTTATTACGACGTTAAATAGAGTCGAGTCGACGGAGGTCCAACTGGTCGACAAGTCGTAGATTAGTCGATAAATAAATAGAGAAATATATATATATATATATATATATATGTATGTATACGTAATTCTAAATTTCTAACTAATACATATGGATAAAATTCAAATATGTACTAGCAAACCTCATTGCTTCTTGGACGATGTTGGCTAGCTTTTGGACCATACCACAAAGATTCAAACACAAGTCTAATACGAAGTCTTGTTCATGAAGTTGCACCCTCCACGGTTCGCGATCGCCCCCCATGACCACGATCCGATCTGATCCGTTCACACCAGCTCGATCCGATCCAATCCCTAAAACTGAGAGATGAAGGCCATGACCAAGTCATTCACGATCCGAGAATATAGGATCTCACGACACCTGTCCATAACGGCTATATTGACTGTTTCTCCATCAAGCCACCAACTAGTCCGAGATCTTCTGAATTTGTGTCATGTGTGACCACGATCCGTCTGTAGATATCACCTATAAATAGCCCCAGGCTTGGCAATTTTCAGGATCTTTTGGCAGTTCTAAGTATTGTTCCTACCATTACTGTCTCTGCATTATTTCTTATCAGTGTTAATTCGAAATCATTGAGTGAATCAACATTATAAAAGTGAGATTAAGAGAGAAATCACTGATTGTGCTCAAATCTTTCGTATAATCATAGATATAAAGTGGACGTAGGCTCGTTAACACCGAACCACTATAAAACTTGTGTGTCTTTTGTGTTCTTTCTGCATTTCTAAATATACATCTCCGCGTATTCAGATAATTTGGTTGTTAAAGCCAAATCTTGGTCTAACATTTTGGTGCTTTCACTGAGAACGGAGTCTTAGCATTTCAGATTGTTGTTCTATTGTTTGGATAGTCAAGTCCGAAGAAAACAGTCCAAAACTTCACTATGTTAATTTTTGAAGATTCCAGCAAATCCAAAGTATTACGTCTGGAAAGAAGTCTAAGGAAGTATGAACTTCACAGGCCGATGAAGCTACAAACAAAACTCGTGAAGACAACGTTCAGGAGCAGGTCGAGGTTGAACTGAAATCCTCGGATCGTGGAGATGGGGGAACGATCCGAACTGGAGCGGGTGCCACGAACCGCGGAGATGAAGGCGTAATGACCCATTCCCAAGATAACTCCACAATCCTTCCAGCTAATATTCCCACGATCCGAAACCAGGGGACCACCACGAACCGACGTCAAGAAGGAACCACGAGCCAGCAGCCTAGGAGGACCACGATCCGAACTGACAATCAGACTACTACCCGACCTAGGAAGGAAATTATGGTTCGTACCGCTCGTGCTGGTACTTCTGCTCAACCTGGTTCGAGTTCCTTGCGTATAAGAGAAGATGAAGACGACTAGTTTGACCCTTCTGCTCCAGTTACCGAAGGACATCTGACTCGCATACTTGAAGCATTGGACAGGCAAACGGATGAATTGGTCGGTCAAAGGCAGGAGAGCTCGTTGCTGCGTCAGAATATTACTACTCCAGGCAGACGAACTGACGATATTCAAAGGCAGGTTTCATAGCCTCCAGCTCACCCTTTATCCCCGGAACACACATCCTTGTCAAAAGAACCTCGAAGAAACCGGCGATGGCCTCCATTGGAAAGGGCTGAGAATATAGAGGCTCTTAATCAGGAAACCAATAACCGTAACTTAAATGAGCTCGTCCTACCGCCTAGGAATGGAGACGTTATTGATCTTGCTCAGAATCGACCTATTCCTCCGGCTCGTCGCGCGACTGATCGCTGCAATAGGGGCAAGGGAGTTCTGCCCAGGACCCAGACCTTGCAGCAGCACGTCAAAGAAATGCTGGAGAGGCTCACCGGGCAAGAAGTGCTGACCCCAAATCCACCCTGACCCATGCAGATGTCGAAGCCATGATTAGGCAAATGATGGTGGAAAGTCGCGACAAAGAACCGAAGATTGGGGTATAGGCCGCAGTCATTCGCCTTTTACCGATGATATTTTAGAGGTTCGATTCCCAAGGAAATTTAACATGCCATCTATGAACCGTTATGCGGGAAAGGCTGATCCAGTCCAACACCTGATGAGATATTCGTGGTACATGAATGCAACCGCCGCTTCCGACGCCGTGAAGTGTAAGGCATTCCCGATATTCCTGGAGGATACGGCATTAATGTGGTTCACTCGTTTGCCAGCGCGATCGATCTCCAGTTTCAGGGAATTAAGTGAACATTTTGTAAATCAGTTCCGACTACATACCCAGAGATCTAAGAATGTCATGAGTTATCCCTCATTAAGCAACGTCCGGACGAATCTTTGAGGTCCAATCTAGATCGCTTCAATTTAGCGGTCACGGAGGTTAGAGATCCCCATGAACAAACTGCTTTGATGGCTTTGGTTGACGGAGTGGATAAGGATACTGAGTTTGGAAGATACCAGGCTGTTAAACCACCATTAACCAGAGAAATATTTTACGAAAGGCCAACATTCGCCTGCGTCGAGAGGAAATTTACGCCAACCGAAAGAGGAAGGCTGTTGATAAGGAGGATATCCAAAGTAATGTGGCCATCAAGCAAACGGGAGATAGCTCAGGAAAGGTTGAAGTTAATGTCGGGAACAAGAATCAAGGCAATGGTCGCCAATCGGGAATAACAATAATAATAATCGAAAGAGAAATCGAGGAAATGACTCTCAGAGAAGATCCCGTCCTAGGCCATTTGAGAGTTTTACACCGTTAAACGATACTTTGGAGAATATCTTCCTCGATACATACAATGTTCTCCAGTATAAGAGGCCTCCTCCAAGAGACTCGACGGAAAAGGAACGTGAGACTGGGAAGTTTTGTCTTTTTCACCAAACTCATGGTCACACCACAACTGAATGTCGTCATCTAAGAGATGTGGTCGAAAAGCTACTCCGAGAAGGAAAGCTTGATGAATATAAGGTGACCCCTAGGGATAGGGGGCAAGCTGCACAACCCTCAAACCAAAGTCAACCTGCTGCCAGACCAATGGCTCAATAAAAAGGAAAAAATATCGTTATCAATACCATAGTTGGTGGTCTCCACCTGGCAGGGCATAGTTTCAGGGCCATGGATCAGTACGTGAATGCGGCTAAGCAGCACTTTGAAGTGGGAGAATGTAGCAATCCCGAGGATAATGCCCCGATTAAGCAACAGAAGACGATGCCTGATGATGTCATATTTCATGATCGAGAGAGTATTGGAGTGCACTCCCCAACCGAAGACCCATTAGTGATTACCGTTACCATTGGTCCAGCTATAGTCCATAAAGTCCTAGTCGATAACGGGAGCTTGATTAATATTTTGTTTAAGAAAACATTCGACCAAATGAAACTCGAGCCAAAGGATCTGAAACCGTGCGAGGGTTGGATACGTGGATTCAATGGGGCTTCAACCACTCCGATGGGATACGTGGAACTGTTAGTGACTCTTGGAGAAGGAGAACGCCAGAGAGTAAGGATCCTACCCTTCGTGGTCCTGGATATTGAGTCGTCGTACAATGCCTTTTTGGGCCGATTGGCCCTAGCCAAATTCAGGGCCTGTATCGCACCCTGGTGCTTATTGTTGAAGTTCCCGACGGATGCCGGTATAGGTATAGTTAGAGGAGATCAAGTTGTTGCACGAGCATGCTACATAGCAGAGCTGAAGTTGCTCCGCAAAGGAAGAGTTGTAGAAACAAAAGGCGGTTCTTCCCCTCCGAGGGAGGAATCGTCGTAGCAACTAAAGAAAATACCTCTGGGGGGGTCGCCCAGAGAGTCGCCCGAGGATATAGATCCCAGAGAGGATGAAGAGCCTAGGGGCAGAATGGCGACTCCCAATGAAGCGCCTGTGGACATACCAATCGATGATAGTGACCCAGAGAAGGTCCTGAAGATTGGATAACAATTAGACCCTATTCGAGCCAAAGAATTAACAAATTTCCTGAAAGCTAACTTGGATGTATTCGCCTAGACCCATGCGGACATGTGTGGAATATCTCCCTCGATTATGAGTCATTCATTAAGTATCAACCCGAAGCATCCTCCCATCAAACAGAAAAGGCGAATTCTTGGCCCAGAGAGGTCCGCAGCCTTGAAAGAAGAAGTCGAAAAACTGAGGAGTAACAGGTTCATTAGAGACTCAACATACCCGGACTGGATTTCAAACCCGGTTTTGGTAAAGAAGGCCAATGGAAAGTGGCGAACTTGCATTGACTTCTCAGACTTCAATAAAGCCTTCCCAAAGGATAGTTTCCCGTTGCCTAGAATCCATCAGTTGGTAGATTTGACAGCAGGTCATGAGCTTCTTTCTTTTATGGATGCCTACTCAGGGTACAACCAAATCCCCATGCACGTCCCGGACCAAGAACATACCAGCTTCATTACAGATCTGGGATTATACTGTAATGTAGTGATGCCTTTCGGTCTGAAGAACGCCAGGGCTACGTATCAACGGTTGCATGATGTTCTACAACCTAATCGGGAAAACAATGGAGGTATACGTTGATGACATGTTGGTAAAGTCCAGACAGTCATCCGACCATACTGCCGATTTAGCAGAGATGTTCGAGATTCTCTGGAAATACGGGATGAAGTTAAATCCATTGAAATGCTCATTTGGAGTAGCATCCAGAAAATTCTTAGGGTTCATCGTCAGCTCGCGTGGAATTGAAATCAATACAGATCAAATTACAGCAGTCTGAAATATTCAAGAACCAAAGGAGATTAAAGATGTGCAAAGCCTTGCTGGAAAAGTGGCAGCGCTGAGCAGATTTATCTCAAAAGCTACAGATAAATGCATCCCGTTTTTCGAGCTGATAAAGCGAGGCAAGCACAACTTTAAATGGACTCCTGATTGTATAGAAGCATTCCAGAATCTGTTGAATTATCTGGAAAGACCCACGATACTATCTAAGCATGTGGATCATGAGGATTTATTTGTGTACTTGGCGGTGTCATCCCTTTCGATCAGTTCGGATTTGGTAAGAGAGGAGGATAAGGTGCAAAGATTGGTGTACCATGTGAGTAAGAAGTTGGCAGCCGCAGAGCGAAATTATCCAAAAATAGAAAAGCTTGCGTATAGCTTACTAATCGCATCTAGAAAACTTCGCCACTACTTCTAGGCTCATCCCATTACTGCGTACACCGATCACCCATTAAAGTAAGTTCTGCAAAGGCCAGAAGCATCAGGAAGGTTGCTCAAATGGAACATTGAGCTGAGTCTATTCGACCTGAACTTCCAACCCCGAAGGTCGATAAGAGGGCAGGCACTTGCAGACTTCATAGCGGAGTTTACCATCCCAGAAGATGATGTAGTAACTGAAGAAGTTGGCCCATCAAGACTACTCCTTGAACCCAGTGCCTGGAAATTGTATACTGACGGAGCTAAGAACGACAGACGATCTGGTGCTGGAGTGGTTCTTGAAACTCCAGAGAAACAGCTAATATATTACGTTCTTAGACTGGAGTTCCACGCCACTAATAACGACTTCGAGTACAAAGCCCTAATTGTCGGGCTGGATCTCGCAAAGGAATTGGATATCACGAAGCTAGACATCTTTTGCGATTCCAAGATAGTCGTAAACCAGGTCACTGGAAAGTTTCAGGCCAAGAGTCCAAGGCTGATATCATACTTGGAAAAAGTGAAGAAGTTGCTGGATGGTTTTGACCACCACAACATATCTCATATTCCCCGAACGGAGAATCAAAAGGCAGACAAGTTAGCGAAAATGGCTAGTTCTAATAATCCTCAAGATACGGAGCTAGTCCCAATTGAAGTACTACAGTCTCCTAGTACAGAACAGATGGAAGTTGATCCGGTACTAGAGATTGAACCTGAGAGGGAGTCATGGATGACCCCTCTAAAGAATTTTTTGATGAATGGAACGCTTCCAACAAAGAAAAGTGAGAGGCATGC
This sequence comes from Allium sativum, assembly GCA_030737875.1. Classification (NCBI taxonomy): domain Eukaryota; kingdom Viridiplantae; phylum Streptophyta; class Magnoliopsida; order Asparagales; family Amaryllidaceae; genus Allium; species Allium sativum. The sequence goes on from CM060924.1 coordinate 247,863,791, forward strand.
AGTTATACGAAAGGTTTCCCGATATGTGTTGCAAGGCAAAGTCCTGTACAGACAAGGTTTCTCGATGCCTCTCCTCCGGTGCATCGCTCATGACGACATCAAGTGTGTGCTGAAAGAGGTCCACAAAGGCAAATGCGGCAATCACACTGGAGGGCAAACGCTGGCGAAGAAGATATTGCGGTATGGCTATTTCTAGCCTACCATAAACAAGGATGCAGCTAAGTATGCACGACGTTGTGATGCTTGTCAGAAATTTTCCAAGATACCTAGGGCGCCACCTAGCCAGTTGAAGACAATGACGAGCCCGTGGCCTTTTGCTATGTGGGGGATTGACATTATTGGAAGCCTTCCCATAGCAAAGGGCGGAGCAAAGTTCGCTATTGTGGCCGTGGATTATTTCACTAAATGGGTAGTAGCAGATGCATTGACCACGATCACAACCAAGCAAGTGATCAATTTTGTCATCAAGAACACTATATGCCGGTTTGGGATTCCAAAAGTCATCATAACCGATAATGGAACCCAATTTGACAGTACCGAGTTCCAAGATTTCTGCCAGAAGTATCATATCGAGAAAAGATACACCTCTGCGGCACATCCGCAATCGAACGGACAGGTCGAGGCGGCGAACAAGGTGATTAAATCTATTCTAAAGAAAAGATTGAAATGGGCCAAAGCCATGTGGATTGATGAATTACCCTTGGCACTGTGGGCCTACAGGACAACGTACAAGTCGGCGACGGGCCACACCCCCTTTTCCTCCGCTTTCGGAGCCGAAGCAGTCATCCCGGTCGAGTTAAAAGAACCATCTCATCGAATCACTTATTATGACCCAATGACCAACAATGAGCTGCTCCTCGAATCCCTGGACATGATTGAAGAGAAAAGGGACGAAGTCGCCTTACGTGCCTTGATGCATAAACAACAAATAGCTCGGTTTTACAACAAAAAAGTCTGAGCTTGAACCTTTGAACCCGGAGACTTGGTTCTGAAGGGCGTCTTTCCACCCCCAGTACATATGGGCCCGAAATGGGAAGGACCGTACTCCATTTTACAAAGGCTTGATAATGGAACCTTCAAGCTAGCAACCGTGGATGGAGATGAAATCCCCAGAGTGTGGAATGCCCAGCATTTGCGGCCTTATCTGACATGAAAATTGTTAGTTTTACTCTTTTGTTTCTAGGACCATGTAAAAAGGCTTGACTTGCCTAGAACAGTCTGGTTACTTAAACAAAAGATTATGAAGTGGACGTAGGTCATGATTCGACCGAACCACTATAAAAATATCGCGTGTCATTTACCGTTACTGCACTGTTTTTTGTCTGCTCTTTTATTTTAATTAACATAAATCATTACCATTTTGAAGTTTGTTTTAAACTATGCAGTTATCTCAAAACAGCTAATTCAAAATGTCATCTATCAGATCGGAAGGCTAACGGTAACTAAAGCACCAAAAGGTGCAGTGAGGTAAATCACACTACCGCTTGCACTCTAACTCTCGAGATTAGGAAGAGAGTATAAAGGACGCGAAGATAACGTCCCCAAGGCGTGAAGGTGCACCATGATAAAACCGCCTTGATAACACTCTAACCCGCTGAAGGATTGGGAGAGTATAAATGCGCTAGAGACTTAGCGCCCCCAGAACTTCTGCCCCACTAAAGGATCGGTGAGCAGACCAAGAATCGAGCTCGAACTCTAACCCGCTGAAGGATCGGGAGAGTATAAAGGCGCTAGAGACTTAGCGCCACAAGAATTCTTATCCCAACCAAAGGGTCGGGAAAGTATAAAGGCGCAGTGATGTACGCCGCCAAATGACATAAAGCCCTCATTTCCGAACATGGGGGGTAGTACGAACGTGACCCTAGTCAATCGTCAATAAGCCCTGGCCAGGCATTATAATGACGATTGATTGGGAGCATACACATATGATATTTTACATTTGTGAACACTACGAATTTACTTAGTACACGTACTTTTCAATGATTATCATTCATGACTTCAGTATTTAGTTATGATTATTTCGGTTATGATTATTTTTAAGTTGTGTGATTCAGGATAATAAACTCTGCAAACATGGTAAACTTGCAGGTACACAATGGTGCAAAAGAAATAGATTTTCATTCACTAAAAGAAGGTTTACAAGAACAAGAAGCTAAACAAAAGTGAGGGCCACTCTCACAACTACATTTTTTGGCCAGTGGAAAGCCTAAAAGAAAAAATATGAGCTAATAAGTGCATTCTATTTACGCTTGGGAGACGACTTTGATTTCTTTTCCTTCTTCTGTATCTCCAACTCCTCTTTGTCAGCATCAGAGCGGTCACTCTTCTTCCTCTTCCTCTTATCAACAAGAGACTCCGGGGGAGAACTAGAAGGCTGGGAGGAAAGTTGTAAAGTTATTGATCTGGAGGAGAATTTTATGATCAACCCGGTTTTGGGGTCAACCTCCGAGATTGGAGGAACATTTAAAGGGTCCTGCTCCTCCTTCTTTAAAACCAACTGTTTCTCTTTCCTAGCCTGCATGTCAGCCAAGGTTTCATTATCATCATCCTTGACCTCATCTGTGATGACAACTTCATCTTCCTTATCTCCGTGACCACCATCTGTGTCTTGCAAAGCCGCAATAACCTCAGCATCCGCAGGAGCATCAGTGCCGGATACCACGGGTGCCACAGTGACCTTCTCACTTGTCGTACCCTCGGTTTGCTTTGGAATCTCAGAAACTTCAACATCAGTGCCCAAGGGGACATCAACTTTCTCTGCCACTACCTTCTCCTTAGCATCTTTCTTGACCGGTTTGACACCTATATCATGAGAAGAAAATGTTAGTGAATCGGGAGAGGATGTGGCCATCTCAGTTGTCTGTCCCATGAGACGACGACAAGTTTCGACTGCCTTGACTAATTGCGGAGAGAATAGGGAGATACCTTCAGCCGACTCCTCGCCCAGATTTGTAATGGTAGCTCCGACAACTAGAGGGGTTGGAACCAAGGGAATCAACGAATCATCAGGGTTATATTCCTCAACTTCAGAGGTTTTGGGCTCCACCACCGAGCTCGAGCATTCTTCAATCTTATTCTTGCCCTTAAGCTTAGTCTTCTCCCTCTCGATCTCTTCTTGAATTAAGCGTCTGCCTTTCTCCAAAGCCTCAGGTTCTTCACCTCTGAGAAAGGTCTCCATCTGCTGGTTTTCATCAATCTCATCGACCATCAACCGCCGCTTCTCGTCTTCGACAATTGCATCCAATACATTGGCCAGAGTAACATGATAGTCCGGAATCCAAGAGATGTCTCGATTCTTGATGACTTGACCAAAGAAGTCGAACAATAGTGCCTCAAAACCATCTATCTCTTTCTCTTTTTCAGCGAGCTAATCAGCAGCAGTAGTGGTCGATTCAAGAGCATTATTGGCGTTACTTTCAGCGAGAGCCGCACGCTCCTCAGCTTGGACAAGTTGATCATTCAAAACTTCTTTTTCTTTTTCGGCAAGAGCGAGACCGTCTTTTAAGCTCGTCCTCTCTTTCTCCCAGGCAGCTTTCTCAGCAGTAAAATGTTCCTGTGTTGTTTTCAGTTCAGTGTTAATTGTCATAAGATCTTCCACTTCCTTCTTCAGAGCCACACGTTCCCGGCTGTTTGAATCAAGCTCACTACGAAAACGCTTCCTGGCACTTTCCAGCTCTGAATTGTAATTTTATTCATCTTGCCGAGCTAAAGCCAGTTGGGCATGTGCATCCTCTAGTTCTTTTTCCATTTTGCTCCTGGCCCTAGCATCATTCTCAATTTTCACTCTGGACCTGGCCGCATCCGTCTCTAGGCGACGGATGGCATCTGAAAGATGAACGACATGCCTCTTCATCACCATATATTGTTTGGCCGCATGGCACACGTACCCTATCACCTCTGTGTCCCAATCTTCGGGGACCGGTTCAAGATCTGGGACGAACATCATCCTCTCAAAGAAAATATCAGGGAATTGCTTTCGCAAACTCTCCAGCCTGGCCTTAATCTCAGAATTGGGGGCAATATCCTGTGCAGCGGTAGTATCCAAGTTGTGCTCACTAGAGGAAGCAAGAGTTGCCTTCCCCTTCTCCACGATCTTGCCCTCATCTTTGTTCTTGTCCTCTGGCTCGTGGTGTTTTTTAGAAGACTGGACATGAGAAGGCGTACTTTTCGGAGGAGTCAAATCTCTAGGAAGTTTCTTGCCCCCAGCCGGTGGCAATGGACGACTGTGAGACTTTCCAGAACCTTGCTTTGACGGAGATCGAGATCGTGTAGAATAAGATTGATGAGAGTCCCGGGGCCGATGACCATCTCTCCCCCGACTATCACTGCGAACATCCTCGGGATTTGAATAAAGACTTGGTGTGCCCTCACGGAGGGAGCGATAAGAGTAAGACCGTTTATGAGGCATCTCCCCTGCAAAGGAAACAAACACATGTTAAAACCATGAACATCGATGGTGAAAGAGTGTAGCGGCATGTGGTGCATGTGATCTGTGCATCCCGTGTAATTCCCCCCTAACAGACCAAGGCCCGGAGTCTGGCTCGTTTGTGTGTTTTCTTTTTCCCCAACCAGAACATTCACTTCCTCGGAGATGGGAAATAATGGTTTCCCTTCGAAGTCTTCCTGTGTGTAAATGTCATCTGGTAGAGGAATCTTGCTCAATTCTACGAATATCTGTTCTTTTGTTAGTTCATCATGAACGAGAGGCTTAGGCGGTGGTGAAGTCCTTGAGGGAGATTGTCCCTTGGATACCTAAACTTCCTTTGGCTCATCGGCTCGAACCTCACCTCCCTTATATACGTTCAAATCCTCATCATCCTGATCGATCATTGGTGAGGGGCTCTTGCGAAATTCAGTGGTTTTCGTGACCCCCGAGGTCCCTTCTCCCTCAGTCGGGGGCACGTATTTGTAAGGGATACCGCCCGTTCCAAGTCCGAACCTTATATCCAGAAGACGGTGCTTGTGAAGATTCTCGTTAGTAATACATTTCTTGATTTTCAAGAAGTCTGATTTGCTCTTAAGAAGGCGGGACAGTAGATCATCATGCACCAAGCCTTCCGTTTTTGGGAAACTATGATCTGTATAGAGAAAAGAAACATGCCAGCACTTTGGTTACGTAATCAGATCACGCACCTAGAGGTTTAAAGCTTACTTGATTTTAGCCACTTCCTTGCACACTCGGCTTTGTGTTTTATATAGAACCATTCAGCTTTGGGATCCCCTATGCTATTGTGACCCTCCGACAAAACCTTCCTATTGGCTATCGATTCAAAGAAAGAAAAGTTTGGAGTCGCTGTGGAACGATGTTTGAAGAGGTAATAGAATTTCAAATCTTTGAAGGTAAGCTCATTCTGTAGAATCTCCGCATACACAACACACAGAGTATACAGGGTTGCGTAAGCATTGGGATGAAGCTGCATATGGGCAATGCGTAATCGTCTTAGGGTCTCAACGACGATTAGTGGAAATGGAGGAATAGCGCCTACCCAGCACATTAGCCTACTAACAGTCATGTATCCTGGCGGAGCAGAATGGGGTATATCCTCACTTCCTGGAGTCTTAAAATTGTCCCAGGAGATCCCATGTCTTAGGCATATTTTCTTTAGCTTTATGTCATTTAACTTGGAAGCCAGAGAATCAGTGAATTTCTCTTCCTCAACTTCCTCAACACCTGGAATCTCGTCGGGTGCCCGATCCTCTTCTTCTTCTTCGTCTTCGAGAGATGTACTTTCAGAAGTCATCGATTCAACATCGGTGTCTGTCTCATAGTCAGGGTCAGAACTCTCCCCATCTGAATCTGCAGAAAGTGCGTTGAGATCATAATGCTTTGATGACTCTGATTCTGTATCTTTTTCTGACATTTCGGTTGACTGCTTATCTGACATGGCTGTGTTGGCAAGAAAACATGAGGAGTTAGAACACATTTACCCATTCCCCGTGTGTGTAAGTGCAAGTGTGTGCCTATGCAAACATTGAAGAAAAGCATAAAGTCAGTTAAATGATCAGGATAGTGGCCGTTATATGCTATTAGGTTGTGCGGTTGTCCGGTTCAGAAGATTCATCTCGAAGGCTCTAAGCTAACTGTTCAATATGTTGTGACTGCTATACATTGCTTAAGTTAATGCGTGTCTGGGATCGTCAGCAAAGATGGTTCGTTGAAGTCTTGGGGTTCGAATCGTGGTATAAATGCAAAGGAATGGAACTGGGATCGGATCGCGGGTGTCGGATCGCTGACAAGCTACGCTGGTATGGCAGCATCGACTCGTGATGTAGGCCATGGATCGTAGCACGATCCAATCCATGATAACTCTCCCTTATCCGAACGGATCGTGAAAGGGACCCCCGATCCGCTCTACTCCATGACTCCACTAGTTAGTACTTCCCCAATATATTACGATCCGACCCGTTGCTGCGTTAAACACCAGCTCCATCTCACTTTCCTCTATCCCGCTGCTATCGCGACCCGAACCCGAGCCTCACTTATTATCCAACCTGGCCTACTCTCCCTCCTCTCCTGTTTCTCCTCTCCATACATGAACTCATGAAACTGAACCCATCTATTACTACTTCTAGACCCGGCGCCTTCACTATTCGCTATCATTGCTTGGTGAAAAGGGAATAAAGAGGCGCGGAAAATAAATCAAGCAAAAGAAGAAGAACCCTACACCATTACCTTTTTATTATTGAAAGGAAATTTTGATTTTCGGTTGAAAGTCAAATTAGGGTTTTGAAGGAAAAAGGTAGGAAGAGCGGCGGTTGCAAAACTAAGGGAAAGGAAGAAGGAAAAGAGAGAGAAGGGATCGGCCTATATAAGAAATTCAAAGACCCTTCGTATCCCCTTTTTTGTTTTAATCAGAGATGATGGGCCATGAGCAGAAGCCCATAACGGCTCGTGATACGGCCCGCTCCACTTGAATTTCTGGATCGAAATCAGAAGGTCCATCGCAGCTTAAGAGGAGGCCCGCTCGATCGTTGATTCGTGATGAATGCCACGTGTGCGAATCGCGACGAGATATAACGACCTGAATTTAGGAATAGCAACCAGAAGGAAACCATAAAAATGTTTGAAAAGGCGTAGAGACTTACCTCACTGACTGTAAGCAACACACTTCGAAGTTTAGAAGACGAGATTCGAATCAGCCAAGAAATGAAGAAATGATCAAAGTATTGACTTAATATTTATACCAGTTAAGGGGCGCAACTTCCTGAAGCAGTGCGACATTTCAGACAGACGTGACCACTAGCATACATTGTTTCGTGGAAAAGATAGGTCAGTAATTTCGAAGCATGTTCCATCCTCGATAAAACATACTTCGAGGGGGCAAAATGTTTGCTAGCTTTTTGACCAAGCCACAAAGATTCAAACACAAGTCTAATACGAAGTCTTGTTCATGAAGTTGAACCCTCCACGGTTCGCGATCACACCCCATGACCACGATCCGATCCGATCCGTTCACACCAGCTCGATCCGATCTGATCCCTGAAGCTGAGGGATAAAGGCCATGACCAAGTCATTCACGATCCGAGAATATAGGATCTCACGACACCTGTCCATAACGGCTATATTGACTGTTTCTCCATCAAGCCACGAACCAGTCCGAGATCATCGGGATTTGTGTCACATGTGACCACGATCCGTCTGTAGATATCACCTATAAATAGACCCAGGCTTGGCTTTTTCAGGATCTTTTGGCAGTTCTAAGTGTTGTTCCTACCATTACTGTCTCTACACTATTTCTTATCAGTGTTAATTCGAAATCATTGAGTGAATCAACATTGTGAAAGTGAGATTAAGAGAGAAATCACTGATTGTACTCAAATCTTTCGTATAATCATAGATATAAAGTGGACGTAGGCTCGTTAACGCCGAACCACTATAAATCTTGTATGTTTTCTGTGTTCTTTCTGCATTTCTAGATATAAATCTCCGCATATTCAGATAATTTGGGTGTTAGAGCCAAATCTTGGTCTAATAGACGACAACAATAAATAGATAGCAATATTAGTGACATGCCAGCAATATAAAGTGATTATTTGAGGGCAGCATGTTATAGAAAATAAAGTATCAAATATATAGTGATGTATTTTGTTGTGTTTGTAACACTCTTCAGATTTTTTTTAATCGAGATGCTTTTTTTTTTTGAACTGTTTTTTTACGGAAGTGTTTTTTTGGTTCCAGCTGTTTTTGTTCGAACAGTTTTTTACCAAAGTGTTTTTTTGTTTGGTCTTTTGTTCTGCTTGAATTCTCTCTTTCAAGCTAACACCTGAGTTTCTTTTTTGGTCCAATTAAAAATTAGTGGGTAAGTCGTTCCGCCTAATTGATTGACTAGTTGACCTATTTTGTTTCAGTCTCCTGAAATACTTACAAATTGCAAGTTGAGGCTTCAAGTCGATGCCTCCACCTTGACTAGTTGATGACTACACGACTAGTCGCTCGCCAATGACAACAGTGCTATCTATAGAGATTTTCAAAGGAAGAATTGCATATATTTCTGCAAACCTTGCAGCTCATTTCAGTACCAAAGCTGATGCTACACTGCAAACATTTGGCTTCCTACTTGGTGAAAATTCCCCTGCTAATCATAACAAATTATTAAACTGACAGGGAAGTAATCGAATAAATAATTTCTAATTTAAATATTGTTAATAAAAACCTTAATACCTTACCTGAACCGAACATGGATAAAATAATCGCCAACGGTGCTCCTGATGTTTATTCGAATAGCATGGTTAATGTCAAAGATTACGCTCCTCAACTCGGTATGCTTCCTGATCATAAGTAATCAACCTGATTTCACTAACGAGATTAGAAGGGAAGTAAAATGGTCATTGCCAAAAAAAAAGGTTAGAATAATAGTGTTGTTATACCTAATGTTTTAAACACCCAACCCAACCTCGGTTCGACCGCGGTTAACTTTCGACCTTAGAGCGTCACGACTCTGAAAATAAAATAACTTTGCATGTGCACAGACCTGCGGTTGAACCTCAAAATCCTATAAAAACCTCTAGTCCAACCTCTTTGAGTCTCACGGTTCTTTAAATTTACGAAAAAAATAATTACTTCAGTCTTTACTTTTTACTATAATAAATTTAACAAATAATTTTTTTAGCAATTGTCATTAAATTTTAGATGTTATAATTCATTATTATGTATATTTTACGAACTATTATTGAACTAATCCTCTTTCACTATAAAAATTAGTAAATTTACAACTTTGCTATGATAAATTGTTATATAATTATTTCAATTAGCTAGTTTGGACATGGGTGTTTGTCATAATTGATAAATTTTATCTATGTTTAAAATAATTTTATGTTTACATCAGAAAATAGAAATAAACTAACAGCGCGGTTCTTAAACAGTGTTCTTGTCGAGTTGTTGTTATTACAAATGAGAGGAATTTTCATCTTAGCACTAGTAATCAAAAAGTGGGTGATAATTTCTACAAAAGCAAACTCAATAATAAAGTCAATCATTTATCTGCTAGAACATAAAGGCGAAGCCAGTCACGCAAGACATACAATAACATATTGATAAGGAACTTGAGAAGCACAGAGGCTCAGACAAGCATTACAGGGAATTGGAAGTTCCAAAACAACCATGATTTCACTTATTTTAGAAGAAGATTTTAAGCTAATCGCTTCAGGAGCCGCCATGCCCTGGATTTCATTTTAGGGTTTGGTTGTTTGATCCGTTGGTATACGTCAGTTTTGTTTGTAGCGTTATCTTTTTGGGTGTATTGTATTTACCCGTTTGATTTGGGTATTAAGCCTTGGGCCTACGTGACAATTTTAACCAGCTTTTTTTATATTATTTTTTATATAAAAAACTTATTGGAATATCGTTCAAGATAAACTAGTGTGTAACCCGTGCGTTGCACACGTTATTTTTAAAATGAACATTTGCACTATTAATGATAAAAAATAAAAGTTTATTATGCATCGTCCGATGATTTGAGTGAAATAATTGATTTTTAGAAAAAAAAATTTAAAATTATGATGTATACTTTTATGTTATATATCTTACGCGTTGGGCTTGGAAAAGAAAGTATCTCTATTATTTTTACTTAATTAATCAAGTGATTTTTTCCGAAATATCTTATGCATTGGGCTTAGGAACATAAAAGCATCAGTTCCATCAATACAAAAAAAAAAGCCTTTGCTAAAGTTTGCATAGATGAATCAAAAATAAGTAGTCTACATCTTTCAACTGAAAATCCATTGATCTCTACAAATTTACTGTAGGAATCCAGTCTTGTATATGGATTTACTTTAGCATTAATAACAATTAGGAAAATCAGCATAAAATGAACTGGTCGGAGATTAAACAATACGTGTCTATTTCATAATAAACATGATTTTCCAAATACATACAAAAAATCAATAAATTGTAGAAATCAAAACTTCCTTATTTCCAATTTTGCAATTTTGGGACCTCTCCATCAACTTTTCTTTGCTCGCCTGATCTCTGCATTCAGCGCCACTGCTGCTGTTTTTCTTTTCTCTTGCTTTGCCAACTTTGCTTTATGGACATAAATAATAATAAAGAAATATTAATTAGCTAGGGTAACAGCTAACATAGACTGATAGGAAATGAACAATGCTACCAAACTAATAGCTTTGCTCTTGGTACATGTATGTGAGACATATGTTGAATGCATCTCCTATAGTAGTCAGGCTTACATCGGTTTCTATTGAAAACGGGTTTTCTAGGATAATGCAGCAATAGCAAAACATATTTTTTATGCAAACCCGAATGTAACTTATTTAGAAGGGCTGATCTAAGCAACCAAAAGTTATTGAATGTTCAAAGAAAAAAATGGAACAGGCACTGAGTACATTTAGATATGGTGAAGAATTTTTTTATAATATTATACCTTGAAATTTATTACCCTTTGGTGATTACAAAAGTAGAACGACATTGCTGTAACAATATTACACATAAAAACACAAATACTTTTTGTTAATATTCTTTTTTACTAAGTGAACAATTCACAGAGAAAGTTTCTTTGAGCGAATGAAAATTCAAAACATGTTTTAACTATTACACTTAGTTTCAAACTGTAACACTGCTCCCATCTTTTAATAAGACCACCATGGCATAAGACGGACGTTTAATAAATGTTATGAAACCATTTTTGTGCATCATCTACACTGCACATTCCTGAGTCATCAAAACCAGTGTTTAATAGACGTTGACAATCACATGAAACCACAACCACGAAAATACAATATGCATGCTTTAGATTATATATTGACATACCTGTATAGTTCTCCCATCCTCACTAAATATGCATATGCAATGTGTGCACGCTGCTCCTAGCTAACCAAGCCTTTCGGTTGACATAAGTTTGATTCGGTAACAAAGAGTTCTTTGAAATCCAACTTCTTATGCTGCAGCGATCTTCTTTAGGAATACTTTGAAATTCAACTTCTCGTGCTGCAACGGTCTTCTTTATTAAATGCTTTACTTGATTAATTTTAGTACTAAACTGAAATACATAAATATTTAGTAAACATCATTTAAAAGCTGTTACTAATCAATTTCGCATACGAACCTTGGTAGCTCCATTTCCTAAATGAAAGTATGATACTAACCTTAACAAAATTTTCTTTGGAAATAAATCAATATTTTCTTGGCCAGTAAAAAATATTGTTTGAATAATTCTTCTAACATGAAAGTCTCAGCAAGTGCCTGTAATGGAAATTAAATGCAAGTATAACATTGCTTATTATTCTTCTTTTAGTTCAATCAGAAAGGCCAAGTATGTGTTTCAAATTCAAATCTACATATATTTGGTGTTTTAGTGATTATGAAGCCGTCTTCAGCTTTAATAGTCATCATTGCTCTTAGTTCAATCAAATCTTTGTTTTAATAACGTCATTGATTAAAAGATTTGATTTTAGTTCAACCAAATCCTTGCTTTGATGTTATTGAAAAGTTATTGAATAAACCTTTATTTCATATATGCAAAACTATATATTTATAGAAGAAAACAGTATCACCTTTCAATATTATTATTTGCCTTATATTGAGAGTTAAATTGTCTATTTAATATGAACAAATCATTAGACAATGTTTAAAAATAACTTGATTTCAACAACATTATAAACAACCTTGTTTATTCCATTTTGTCATCTAATGCTATCTTTAAACAAATTTAAACAACAAAGCCTTTTTTTCATTCCATTATTGGATCTTAAACAGATTTCAACAAGGAATTTCATTCTTCTATGAATAAGCTTTTGTATGAAAAACCACATTCAAAATTAACTTAAACATTTCGTGTAAAGTTCCACTTCTCATTATTATATTATTATTTCTACAGTTCATAAAGTAACTAAATAAGATGGATGTTTCCACTTTATTTAAATGTCATGCATTTTTATTCAAACGGATGTAGATATTTAAAAAAATATTCAAATAAAAAACCCATAAGTTCTCTGTATGATTTTTATTCAAATCAAAATCTTCAATCCTAGTAAATGGAGCGTTTTTTTAGCTATTTTATTTCTCAAAAAATAATTGGTCATTCAATATAGCATTTTTATTTGCATCTAGGTAACTAATGTATTAGAGTACTCTGAGTTACACACACCTACTTGTATATGGGTGCCTTTTAACATTTGCATGATTGAACAAATGAGTCATCTACAAATGGATAATCTATACTAAATATAAAAATAAAGTGCACTGAGCCACAGCTAGCACTTGATTCAATTTTGCTGGACAGATAAAAAATAATAAAAAGTTGAGCATGAGAAATTGAATTTTAATTGAGATTTTTGATGCAAAATATGAAGAAGACTGCCACTGAACTATCAAAACAGATGGTATAATGCATTTTTCATTTACAGCTAACTGAATCAATATATTTACTATATACTGAATTGTATGCACAAACATATATAGGTGCATCGAAGAATATTTACATGATCCAATGTGAGTCATCCACAGATGGAGAATGAAAGAGCCAATAAAGTGAAGTTCACTGAACCACAACCTTAATTCATTTGTGTCTAACAAATTAAAAGATAAATGAAAACTTAGCGATGAGAAATAATTCAATTTTTAGTTGTGATTATCTATACAAAACACATATTTGACCATCACCGAGTGATCAAAACTAATGCTCAGTCGTTCCCAAAAGTAAAAATCTAGTAAATGTGCTTCATACGTGAAGCTATATATTTCCTAAAATACTTCTTTTTTTCTTGGCCAACAGGTCACATATCTTGTTATATAGAAACATTTTGCATTAACGGCCGTGCTCATAATTGGAGAGGTTTCCACGAAAAATTTAGGCTTTTAAATTTGTATACCCATTGATATTCCAAACATCTTAATGGGGAATATATCAGATTAAAAATGTCCTATAAACATGTTTTTCAGCTACAACTGTAATCATAACAAAGAACTACCAAAATAGAAATGAATTAGTTAAAATTACAAGGAATCTTACCACCGAAACGTAACAAATATTGTACCCGTTGTTTTGTCTATCATGTATAAAAAAAATTACATAAGATTCGATTAATTAGCTTTCCAGTATAGCAATAGTAGTGCAAATAACATTATACAAAGCCAGGAGAAAAAAAGTAATAAGTGAATACAAAACAAACCTCTTAAAGGGTGTGAAACTTTCAACCAACATATTTGTTGATCCAAACACATTGATGGTCATGCATCACAAAAAGTTTAATTCAATTTACTTAGAATCAAGATATTATATAAGGTAGAAGAGTAATTGTAATGTAGTAATAATGCAAAAAAAAGGTTGGTTGTCAAAATCGCAAGGGTTCCATAATTGAAATTGCAATAAATCACCATTTGGAATCAGAACAAATTGATATTACTAATAGTAATAAATCACCAGTTATATTCGAAATGTGTCTTAAATGTATGTTCAAGTTAGAACAGTAAAGCTTCTTTAAATGTAATTTTTTTTCCTGAAAGTACAGTGTGCTTAGAAATTTGGGACCATGTGAATTTATGGTATATGGCCAATTTGATTTCATTCAGTAATAATTATCCTGCTAGCCTCTAGTTATCATTATGATTTCGTGAGTAGAAAAATCCTTTAAGCAAAGGATGACATAGAGTTAGAAAACAACAAAGACACAAAAATCCAAACCTACATGTAGCAAAATAATATTCTCTCCATATTTTTGGAATTTCAAAAATAATATTAATCATAAGCAATAGTCTTAAGAGAGTGAATACTACATTATTTTTACGCTACATATAGATAATTTTCTGTAGTAAGTGAATACAAAATGACCAAGCTCACTTTTAGTTTATGGCAGTTTAGAAATTCTAATGTATTGATCCTCTAATATTTGAATATTCTTATTGTTTGGCTTCGTACACCAAATCAAACGTAAATAATATATTTGAGATTCATTATATAAGCATTATCGTATTCTTTCCTCGTTGCTTTGGTTAATGGCCATGTAAGTTAGTCTTTTGTCAACAACTTAAAAGTAAATGAATACTTCTTGTTTTGTATTCACTATAAAAGAGTAGTACAAAAAAATATACGTTATCAATCTGATACAGAAAAAAATGAAATTGGATGGTAAGTGACGAATTGACCAATGTTAAACGTTGAAGCTAGTTGAATTGGAAAAAAAGGCCAAAGTTTAATTACATTTATTTGTTCATGTTGCAAAAACACGTATTTTGATCAATTTTGTAACAACCCGTATTTTGAATAATAAGTCATAACATAAATCAAGGCAGAATTAAATGATAAAATCTGAATCAAGGGAAACAGGCTATGCCATTGCGTTCGTCTCGGAAAAATACGCGAAATAAAGTCCGAATTTTCGGAAATCGGAGTCTGTATGACCAAGTTATGGCCCGTCAAAGTTTTCAGAAAATTCAAGTTTAAAAACAGATTCAAATTCAAATTCAACCAAGTGGAATAGGCGGGAAAAATCCCCGCCACCCCCAAGTCGACTGAGGAGTCGACTTGGGAGTCGACACACCCCAGGCTGTGTCGATTGCCCAGTCGACACCCCTGTCGACTTGGGTGGTCGGCCAGTCTGGCCTGGGTGCAGCTGACTTGTTTCTCAAGACATGTTTGGAGGCTTGTGACGGATTTTAAAGGCTCAGATCTGAATTAGGGTTAACCCTATGGTCTAAACTAACCTAAACTTCTATAAAAGGACCCTAATACCTAGACTAAACCATCATAAATCAATCCTACAACTAGATTATGCCAAAATGTTTAATCATGGCCTCCACCCTCTTATCATAGTCTCCATCTTCATTCATATGAGAGTTCCTAAGCTTGTTTGAGAGTTTCTAAGTTTGATTCAAGGCCAAAGTTCAATCTTTCTTCATTAAAGCAAGGATCTTCTTCTTGTTTCTCAAGGGTTTTTCATTTGGAGCTTGTCATTTGGGAGTTTCTAGAGTTGCTAGTGGCTTCGTCTCAATCTTATTTTTATTTTATAAGTCTTCATAGCATTGTAAGCCCTATACTACTCTTAGATTCTAACTATGAAGTTAAATATGACATGTTGCAAGTTTGAGTTTGGGCCTAAGTATGATTTGTGCTTTGATTCTATCATGTTATGCATAGATTTATTCTATGCATGTTTGTAAAGCTATCACCTTGACGTTGTGCATAAAAAGCTATGAGCTTTGATTTGAAGTGTTGCATAAAGCAACATAGAAACTCTCATAAACCTTATGTTATCTTGCATATGATGTTATATGCGAATCACTAGCTATCCTCTTATGCCATTTATGATCATGTTTCACCTATTTGCTAAAGTTTGATATCATGCATGTTTTGAGGCTTATAATGTAATATGCGAGTTTATGAACACATTGCCTCATATGCCACCATGTTTAACTTGTGGCCAAACCTTATTAATTATGTCATGCTTCTAAGTTCCCCTCTTTGAGATCTATTTACGTTTATGCGAACTTGCATGCGATGGGGCTACGTTATGGGTAAACTAAAATGACTTGAAAAGATGACATGAAATATGACATGTGATTATGCTTGAAACATGAACATGAACTTGGACATGACTTCTAGAAAATATGAGAATGGCTAACTCGAGGTTGGGTTGAGTTTGTAGCATAAATCTACCCGGAACCGACCGGCTTAACTAGTGGCTACAAGCAATAGGACCCAATGTGAGTAGTTGGTCATGCCGCACTTGAAACCCGAGGTTAGACCAAGTTGTGGTGTAAAGCTACCCGGACCCGCCCGGCTTAACTAGTAACCACAACAAGGTCTAATGTGAGAGGTTGGGTGCATTAAATTAATCAATGCCACATGATAGGGTTAAGTCATGGACCACTTGAATACTTAACCAATTAAACACGACGGGTTGATGGGGTTAAGTCATGAACCTTGGGTACACTTAACCAACTTGATACTTGATTGGATAGGGCTAACCACATTTAACCCGTTAGAAACCCTAGTTATGTGGTCCTTTTCACCAGTAACCCTCTTGATTGTATCATGATACCCTAGGGACTAGGCTAGGGTGGGGCACGATTACTGGGCTGACATGTAAGCGACCAAAACGACGGCTGAGTAGGTGCGCCGGTGTAGGTTCAGGCGGACTATGGTCGTGCACATAGTCCGGAGTTGAAAAAGCAGACACGGGCACCAGTAGGTTTAGACTGTGCGTGCTTGATTTGTGTCCGTGGTTGGCACCCTAGGGCTTGATACACCCTAGGGTGGACCTAGCACAGTTTGACTACACTTCGTGATTGGGCCGTATGACACCGACACTTGACGAGTTAGGCTTATAGGGAGCCGATCGACTAGACTGAGTAGTTAGACCTTGATTTAGGTCACCTCATGATATTGGGCCAGGATTGGGCCAAGGGATCACTTCTTGTTTATACTTGACATGAGTTGGAATGCTAGTACACTTGGTGCAGAAACTTAACCTTGTATATGCGATGCCACACTTGATCAATCTTGTTAACTTTTCACCATGCCAGTTGTCATCCTATGTTTCATCTCTGCTTTACATGTCCAGTTAACTTTATTAGTTTTATACTAATAGTAGATAGGACTTACCAGTCTTTTGACTGACCCATTTTCTTTCGCCTCTTTTCTTTCGCCCCCCCTCCCAGGTTTACAGGGTGGGAATACTAGCACCTAGCTTGGATCTTTAGCTGCTTTTCTGGATAGCTCATGTACGATTCGGACTTGAGCTTGCTAAGGCTTTATTCTACTTTGGGGATAGTTACTTTATGATTTTCTTTCCAGTTTTCAGTTTATGTTTCTAGACTTTGTTTTGTGGAAAATAATGACCAAGTACTTTGATGTAACTTGACTATGGTTTTGAAATGTTAGCTTCTACCCGCTGCTTTATTTACTCTGTTTTTACTTATATGTTCTGTCTTGTGATATCTGCATGCATGTTTACCTTGTTTAACGCCCCTCCAAAGCTAGTGTGCTTGCAAGAGTGGCATTGGCGGAGGTCGGGTGTTACATTTAGTATCAGAGCATAAGGTTTACAAGATTGGAGCAAAAAGGGTTTTTAAAACTTACTTTTTGAAAAACTATTTTCAAAACCCATTTAAGTATTTTCCATGAAAAGTCTAGTTTATTTTAAAAGGCTATTCCCCAAAAGCCATTAGCACTATCCTTCGTTTCCTCGTTCTGAATCTATCTTTTTCTTTTTCAGCATGGCAGATCTTAATCTTCCCGAGGGAGTAACCATTCCCGGATGGTTCCGGAGGTACTTGGAAGCTAGGGCCAACGATGTGGGCCCAGCAAACACCCCCACCGTAACTGAGGTTCCTCCTCCTCCTCAGCATCCACAAGCAGATTTCGCTAAGGTTTGCAAAGACTTTAAGGCGATGGGTGGCAAGAATTTTATTGGGACGGAGACTTTTGTGGAGGTGAGAAATTGGTTGAAAGAAACTGAAGATCTCTTCGCCATCTTTGATGTGGAAGACCGTAGAAAAGTTCTGTTGGCAGCATGGCTATTGAAAGAAGAAGCTGCTTATTGGTGGGAGGTCACCAATGCTACTAGGCCTATAGAGACTTGGGCCGACTTTAGGACGAGGATTGGGCTTAAGTTTCTATCATCTGCTGAGGCAAATCTGCAATTGGAGAAGTTTATATCTTTGAAGCAAGGGGACATGACAGTGAGGGAGTATGTGAATAAGTTTAACCAGCTTGCTCGATTCGGTTTGGACATGGTTAATACTCCACATAAGAAGGCTCTACGCTTTGCACGAGGGTTGAATGAGCCATTACAAGGTTTAGCTCTGTCTCATATACCCATGGGGGCCACTTTTGAAGGCCTAGTGGACATGGCATTGCTTCAAGGAGATGATAAGAATGGCAAAAAAGAAGTCAAGCCTAATGAGACCCAAACCAAGAAGGCGGACTCCAAGTGGGGAGGGAATCAGAGCAATCAGAACAACAAGAACAACAAGGGCAATAAGGCCAACAACAACAAGGCAAAGGACCCAAGAAAATGCAACTTCTGTGGGATTGTTGGGCACATAGCCAAAGATTGCAGAAAGAAGAAGAGGAAGTTGGGCGAATGCTTTCACTGTGGAGAGCCTGGACATCTTAGCAAGGATTGCCCTAAGAAGCAAGGACAAGGGCAAGGGCAGACTCAGCGTGCAGGACCTTCTGGAGGGCAAGTGCATGCTCTCAACACTGCTCCAGTTCAGGACCGAGGTAGTATTTCTGTAGAAAGCCTTGTTTATATTTCTGATTTTCCTGTTCGCACCTTATTTGATTCTGGCGCATCGCACACCTTTATTTCTTCTGACATTATTGAAAGTTTGCACCTAAGTACTAGTCTAGTTGAGGATCCCGTTAGTGTTTCAAATCCAATTGGGGGTTCCGCCCATCTATTTATGATTTGTATGGATTTGAAGATTTCCATCTTGACCGTATAATTCACGTGTAATGCTTATGTTCTCGGATTCACGGGATACGGGTTGATTTTGGGCATGGATTGGTTGTCCGGTTATGGAGCCATTCTTGATTGTGAGCATAGGGTGGTGAGGCTCATGACTCGCCTCGGTAATACCCTAGATATTTCTTGCAACCCACTGGATCCCGTCATGTTATGTTATCTTGAATCTCTTGACTCGTCCATCGATGATCTGCAATCTGTAAGGGTGGTCCGAGACTATCCTGATGTCTTTGAAGAAGTTAAGGGGTTACCCCCTAAACGAGAGATATATTTCCGCATTTATCTAGTCGATAATGCCAAGCCAGTATCATTGCCCATTAGGCACATGGCCCCACGTGAAAGAAGAGAGCTCAGTAAGCAAATCAAGGAGCTGCTTGAGGAGAATTTTATTAGGCGAAGCATTTCTGAATGGGGTGCTCCTGTGGTATTCGCTACTAAGGCGGATGGTTTGCTTCGTCTATGTGTTGATTATCGAGATTTAATTGAACAAGCTGACAAAGAAGAATAGGCACCCGTTACCGAGGATTGATGACCTCTTTGACCAGCTTGTTGGTGCATCTGTTTTCTCTCAGCTCGATCTAGCCACCGGATTCCATCAGCTTAGAGTGGCTAAGGATAGTATTGATAAGACTGCGTTTAGGACTCCAGATGGATTCTTTGAATGGCTAGTCATGCCATTCGGTTTGACTAATGCACCCGCCTATTTCGTAGATTTGATGAGTAGGGTGTTCAGGGAGTTCCTTAACAAGTTTGTGGTTGTCTTCGTGGATGATATTCTGATCTTCTCAAAGGATGAGGAAGAACATGCTAGACATCTCAAGGAGTGATGGATACGCTTAGAACTCATCAGTTGAAAGCCAAGTTCTCCAAATGTCATTTTTGGAGAAGGGAAGTTCGGTTTCTTGGACATATAGTTTCTAAGCAAGGCATAGCTGTGGATCCCGCGAAAGTGATTGCGGTTCAAGACTGGAAGACTCCTAGGAATGCAACAGAAGTAAGAAGCTTTCTCGGTCTGGCGGGCTACTATAGGAAGTTCATCAGGGACTTCGCTAAGATTTCAGCCCCACTTACTAAGTTGACGAAGAAGAACTTAGTCTTTGCATGGGACTTAGAGTGTGAGCTTGCTTTTCAAAGGCTCAAGAGGGCCCTTACTATCGCTCCAGTTTTGGCATTACCCGATGGCGGTAAGATGTTTACCGTGTACACCGATGCATGTGGCACGGGGTTAGGTGCTGTTCTGATGCAGGAAGGAAGAGTGATATGTTATGGGGGTAGGCAACTTAAAGTTCATGAGAAGAACTATTCCACTCATGATTTGGAGTTGGCGGCGATCGTCTTTGCACTCAAATCCTGGCGCCACTATCTTCTAGGCGAAAGGTTTGAGTTATATACTGATCACAAGTCGCTCAAGTACCTCTTCTCGCATAATAATCTGAATCTAAGGCAGCAAAGGTGGATGGAATTCTTAGCATCTTATGACATCGAGATAGCTTATACCCCTGGCAAGGGTAATGTTGTGGCGGATGCACTAAGCAGGAGTAGGTTGACTTTGAGTCCCTTGTTTGTTGAGATGAGGAGCCTAGAGTTCTTGGCAACCTTTGATTTCACAACAGCTGTTGAGTCGATGACGGGTTCGTTAGCATCTCTTGAGCTTAGACCTATACTTCTTGATCAAGTAGGGACTTCGCAGAAGGAAGATCCGCAGATAGTCGAGATCATGGACAAGTTGATACGTGGTGAGACGTCTAGTCACCTTGCTAGATATACTATTGATGACAAGGGTTGGCTAAGGCGTGATGGAAGGCTATGCGTTCCACAAGTAGGAGACTTGGTGCATAAATTTCTCGAATAAGCGCATCACTCGAAGATGACTATACATCCTGGAGGAGATAAGATGTATAGGGACATGAAGCGTGTTTTCTTTTGGGCTGAAATGAAGAAGGATGTGGCAGAGTATGTTTCAAAGTGCATGGTGTGCCAACAAGTGAAAGCCGAGTCGAAGAAACCCGGTGGGCTATTACATCCATTGGAGGTCCCGCAATGGAAGTAGGAAAGTATCTCTATGGATTTTGTGGATGGATTGCCTAGGTCAAGGAAAGGGAATACGAGCATATGGGTCATAGTTGATAGACTTACGAAGAGTGCTCATTTTATTCCAGTAAAGAGCAAGAGGACCGCATCATGACTAGCATCTGTTTATCTTCGAGAGATAGTGCGATTGCATGGAGTTCCTTCTAGCATAGTTAGCGATCGTGACCCAATCTTCACTAGCCAGCTCTGGAATAGTTTGCAAGAAGCGATGGGTACGCGATTGAATCTAAGTACAGCCTATCACCCCCAGACGGATGGCCAAACCGAAAGGGTGAATAGAGTGCTAGAAGATCTTTTGAGGCTTTGTGTTCATGACTTTGGTGGTACTTGGGAAGACCACCTTCCTCTTGTAGAGTTTGCTTATAATAATAGCTACCAAGCTAGCATAGGGATGACACCCTTTGAAGCTTTGTATGGGAGGCCGTGTAGGACACCATCTTGTTGGTGGGAGACAACGGAAGGCTTATACTTGGGCCCGATATGATACGGGACACATCCGAGAAAGTTGAATTCGTGATAAGACGGATGAAAGCGGCCCAAGACAGACAGAAATCCTATGCTGACAAGCGAAGGACAGATTTGGAATTCGAGATTGGAGACATGGTTTTCGTGAAGGTTTCTCCTTTGCGTAATGTGGTTCGCTTTGGAGCAGTAGGGAAGCTGGCACCAAGGTTCGTAGGACCCTTCCCTATAATAGAGAGAATTGGGAAGATGGCTTATAAGGTGCAATTGCCCGAGAAGCTGGCCGGAGTGCATAATGTCTATCATGTCTCGCATCTCCGAAAGTGCCTACATGAGTCCGCTGAGGTGGTTGAACCTAGCATTCTTGAAGACATGGAGGTAGAGAAAGAGTCAACCTTGAGGAGAGCTCCGATTCGTATCTTGGGAACGGAGATCAAGAAGCTAAGAAATCGAGAAGTCAAATTGGTGAAAGTTCAGTGGAGTGAAGCCGAAGAGGATGCAACTTGGGAAACCGAGGAGAATATGCGGGGGCTTTATCCATTTCTTTTTTAGGGTACATTCTCGATCTCTTTTACTTTTTAGCATATCTTCCTTTTTTCTATCCATGTTTATCATGTTTATCTTGTAACTTCGTTAACCTTGTCATGAGAACCTTAGGTAGAAACCCTTTGGATGAAACATGTATTTGAAACATGTTATGCTTGATGTTTGCAAGTGGTTGCAAGTGTTTGCAAGTGGATACCCGTGGATGCATGATACACATTAGGCACTAAGATCGGCTCACACACTTTCATATTGCATATGCATGAGTGCTTATACTTATCCATGACTGAAACTTGCTATGCTATCATGTGGATGTTGCATATGGATGAATGTTATGTGCACTCATATAGAGATTATAAATTATGTTAGGAATTTGCATACATATGGACTCATTTCACTAACATACTTTGCATTAAGGAGGTTTACTGAATCAGTAACAGCCTGATTTTCGCATTAGATAAGTACATATACACACACCTTTGCATATGATCATACAACATTTAGAATCTTTTAAGGACAATGACTGCTCGTGGATGATGTTTTGAGTAGATGGGTGATGGATGGTAGGATATGTTCTTCCTAACTTGAAGATTTCGGGGACGAAATCCTTTAAGGTGGGGAGGATGTAACAACCCGTATTTTGAATAATAAGTCATAACATAAATCAAGGCAGAATTAAATGATAAAATCTGAATCAAGGGAAACGGGCTATGCCATTGCATTCGTCTCGGAAAAATACGCGAAATAGAGTCCGAATTTTCGGAAATCGGAGTCCGTATGACCAAGTTATGGCCTGTCAAAGTTTTCAGAAAATTCAAGTTTAAAAACAGATTCAAATTCGAATTCAACCAAGTGGAATAGGCGGGAAAAATTCCCGCCACCCCCAAGTCGACTGGGGAGTCGACTTGGGAGTCGACACACCCCAGGCTTTGTCGACTGCCCAGTCGACACCCCTATCGACTTGGGTGGCCGGCCAGTCTGGCCTGGGTGGAGCTGACTTGTTTCTCAAGACATGTTTGGAGGCTTGTGACGGATTTTAAAGGCTCAGATCTGAATTAGGGTTAATCCTATGGTCTAAACTAACCTAAACTTCTATAAAAGGACCCTAATACCTAGCCTAAACCATCATAAATCAATCCTACAACTAGATTATGCCAAAATGTTTAATCATGGCCTCCACCCTCTTGTCATAGTCTCCATCTTCATTCATATGAGAGTTCCTAAGCTTGTTTGAGAGTTTCTAAGTTTGATTCAAGGCCAAAGTTCAATCTTTCTTCATTAAAGCAAGGATCTTCTTCTTGTTTCTCAAGGGTTTTTCATTTGGAGCTTGTCATTTGGGAGTTTCTAGAGTTGCTAGTGGCTTCGTCTCAATCTTATTTTTATTTTATAAGTCTTCATAGCATTGTAAGCCATATACTACTCTTAGATTCTAACTATAAAGTTAAATATGACATGTTGCAAGTTTGAGTTTGGGCCTAAGTATGATTTGTGCTTTGATTCTATCATGTTATGCATAGATTTATTCTATGCATGTTTGTAAAGCTATCACCTTGACCTTGTGCATAAAAAGCTATGAGCTTTGATTTGAAGTGTTGCATAAAGCAACATAGAAACTCTCATAAACCTTATGTTATCTTGCATATGATGTTATATGCGAATCACTAGCTATCATCCTATGTCATTTATGATCATGTTTCACCTATTTGCTAAAGTTTGATATCATGCATGTTTTGAGGCTTATAATGTAATATGCGAGTTTATGAACACATTTGCCTCATATGCCACCATGTTTAACTTGTGGCCAAATCTTATTAATTATGTCATGCTTCTAAGTTCCCCTCTTTGAGATCTATTTACGTTTATGCGAACTTACATGCGATGGGGCTACGTTATGGGTAAACTAAAATGACGTAAAAACATGACTTGAAAAGATGACATGAAATATGACATGTGATTATGCTTGAAACATGAACATGAACTTGGACATAACTTCTAGAAAATATGAGAATGACCAACTCGAGGTTGGGTTGAGTTTGTATCATAAATCTACCCGGAACCGACCGGCTTAACTAGTGGCTACAAGCAATAGGACCCAATGTGAGTAGTTGGTCATGCCGCACTTGAAACCCGAGGTTAGACCAAGTTGTGGTGTAAAGCTACCCGGACCCGCCCGGCTTAACTAGTAACCACAACAAGGTCTAATGCGAGAGGCTGGGTGCATTAAATTAATTAATGCCACATGATAGGGTTAAGTCATGGACCACTTGAATACTTAACCAATTAAACACGATGGGTTGATGGGGTTAAGTCATGAACCTTGGGTACACTTAACCAACTTGATAATTGATTGGATAGGGTTAACCACATTTAACCCATTAGAAACCCTAGTTACGTGGTCCTTTTCACCAGTAACCCTATTGATTGTATCATGATACCTTAGGGACTAGGCTAGGGTGGGGCACGATTACTGGGCTGACATGTAAGCGACCAAAACGACGGCTGAGTAGGTGCGCCGGTGTAGGTTCAGGCGGACTATGGTCGTGCACATAGTCCGGAGTTGAAAAAGCAGACACGGGCACCAGTAGGTTTAGACTGTGCGTGCTTGATTTGTGTCTGTGGTTGGCACCCTAGGGCTTGATACACCCTAGGGTGGACCTAGCACAGTTTGACTACACTTCGTGGTTGGGCCGTATGACACCGACACTTGACGAGTTAGGCTTATAGGGAGCCGATCGACTAGACCGAATAGTTGGACCTTGATTTAGGTCACCTCATGATATTGGGCCAGGATTGGGCCAAGGGATCACTTCTTGTTTATACTTGACATGAGTTGGAATGCTAGTACACTTGGTGCAGAAACTTAACCTTGTATATGCGATGCCACACTTGATCAATCTTGTTAACTTTTCACCATGCCAGTTGTCATCATATGTTTCATCTCTGCTTTACATGTCCAGTTAACTTTATTAGTTTTTATACTAATAGTAGATAGGACTTACCAGTCTTTTGACTGACCCATTTTCTTTCGCCTCTTTTCTTTCGTGCCCCCCCCCCAGGTTTACAGGGTGGGAATACTAGCACCTAGCTTGGATCTTTAGCTGCTTTTCTGGATAGCTCATGTATGGTTCGGACTTGAGCTTGCTAAGGCTTTATTCTACTTTGGTGATAATTACTTTATGATTTTCTTTCCAGTTTTCAGTTTATGTTTCTAGACTTTGTTTTGTGGAAAATAATGACCAAGTACTTTGATGTAACTTGACTATGGTTTTGAAATGTTAGTTTCTACCCGCTGCTTTATTTACTCTGTTTTTACTTATATGTTCTGTCTTGTGATATCTGCATGCATGTTTTCCTTGTTTAACGCCCCTCCAAAGCTAGTGTGCTTGCAAGAGTGGCATTGGCGGAGGTGGGGTGTTACAAATTTGCTAAACGATAGAATGACAATGGGCCCATGGATTAGATTATGTTTGTTTATTTTAGAAAAGAACAAAGCATTAGATAAATATTATAACTTACCCAGAAGTTTCTCTCATACTCCAAGAAGCCATTCTCTGTAATCAACCTAAAACGGAAAAATCAAAAACTTCATTCAATTTTTTAATTGTTCCCTTCATTCACTTCATGAAATATATATATGGAACATAGTGAAAGAATAAGAATGACAGAGAACACATGTTAGCGAACCACATGAATCGTTGCTAAAGTTGTTCTTTTGAAGCTGTAAATATACCATATCGTGCTCTAAAGTTTATCATCTTTATCAAAGAGGCAATAACAAAAGTTTCTGATACACATGTCGTTACCAAGTCCCGTAAGCCAATACTTTTTTATTCTATTCAGATACCTTATGCATAAGTATACATCGGAGCAAGGGTTCATCTATTCTTATAGGTTTATGTCACCAAAAGTTTCAAATTTAACATTTAAATTAACTATGCATCATGAATTGTCAACATGTAAATCAATAAATATTGAGCATACTGTCAATAAAGTTAAAAAAACATAGTGCTAACGTAAAAATGACGTATTTAAAGAAAGAAAAGGAAAATAATGTGAAGGAACTGCAAAAAAGTTTCACGTGTCAAGTGAGATTAAAATATAAGTGAGAAACAGATCAAAAAAAATGTGAGGAGCATAGAGAGGACTGAATCATTAACATCATTCAAAGGGAAAAAAAAACTAAGTTTGTTTTGACCCCAATGTTTGTGCAATAATAATCATTTGTTAGCATAGAAAGCAAATTCCTAAAGCTACCTTTATGCCACCAAAATTAATAAATAATTATTGTTTGGTGAATAAAGTTAATGCTAGATATTGATATAATCATAATTATATTTGTAAAGGTCAAAAAAATTAAAGTACTTATACTATGGAATAATGTATGCATAACAATTTACATGTATCCATATATAAACGTGACTATGGTTTTCCATAACAGTTCTACAAATCAAACACATGCATCCATATTAATTTCGTATTCAAATTATGATGACTACAAATAATAATTTGTACTGTCGTAATAAGAAATATTACATGAATTCATTAGTCCCTGGAGCCAAGCACGATTTTTTTTTAAATTAGTAAATACACAGCCTTCAAATTATTCTAAAATGCATTTTTTTACATGTGGAAACCTTTGTTTCGTGAGAATATAGCTATAAGAAAAATATAATATGTTCTTAATTTAACAAATATATAGTTACTACAAATTAACAGACTAAGTTACAACAACTAAATTTATTCAAATTACAAAGATACAGTAATAATGTCTGCATTTTATTTTAATTTCAAGATTTACTCATGCTAAAGAAGAGAAGTTGGAAAATATTTCGTTATGCCCAAAGAAAATAGTTTAGCATAGATATTTAGTTCCTTATTGACAACACTATGATAAATATTAAGTTAACACTTAAAAAATATAAGTCATTTCTCATTACATTATTATGAATTAATTAATAGAACATTGACACCATTGTAATGCAAAATTATGCAGGTCTAACTGGAGTCATTGGATTTTTCAAACAACCTACACAATCCAAAATATGCGTATCACATCTAAAATGTGAACATATTTATTTGAGATCACATTAATCAAATGCTAAATCCATATAATTCTAAAACAGAGACAGATGTCTAAATGGAAAATGGTTTCAAGTTTGGACTTTTTATATCCTTCCATAAGAAAACCATATTCATAAAGAGTATATTTTTCAACTACAAAATTTCAGTATGTCTGGAAAATGTTAGTTTACTGAACATCAATGAGATACATAGGAACAACAAATTGAAGAAAATATGTTGTACGGTGTAAATAGAAGAAGTGTAGAAACTAAAAGATGTAACAACTCATATTTAGCAAATATATAGCATATAGAAGCAACAAATATGAAGTATATAACATTCATGGGCTTACCTCAATCAAATACTGATGCAATTTCCCCATCTAGGTTGCCTCTTATATTGTGTGTTGCGCGGTAGAATGCAACCGCTTTAAGCATTATGCACTCAAACTATAATTGTAATTAAATCCAAATTAGAAGCCCAAAGAATTCTTCTCAAGATGTTAATTTCTTTTTACTTATAATGGAAAAGGAATATTTAAATACTATATACTTTGGCTAGTTATTTCAAATAAATAACTTTTTAGTATAGTTTAGAAGTATAAATTTATACAAAAGCATATACGTTTCACTGCTACAATTGACGAAAGAAAGTATTTTTTTTAAAGCAATGTCTGAGGGTTAAAAATAACGAAAAATTAAAACAGATAGCAGAAATGTACTATGAACAGAAGATCATACTATCATTCGATCCAAATAAATAGCAGAAATTTAACTCAACCATTTCTGACTTTATATCAAATTATTGAAGACAGTTTGATTGAATCACAAAATGATCTGAATTTCAGTGAAAAGAATATTCAGAATTAAAAGAGCTTTCAATTTGAGTGAATCTCTTTAAATGAAGAGCTTCTCTATACAATCAGGATAAGAGCTAGATGGTTGTGCGCAAGGAGAAACCGGACATAATCAATTTACTTTGTTGACAGGATGAAGAAAATGTATCCTAGATTGCATTTTATTCTGTAGCAGAACTATTGTACACTGATATCAAATTTAGATGGAAATACCTTTTTTTATAACCAACAGTCTAGCATCACAAAATTTGCATCTCGTATGTTTCTGCTGATCCGACCAACGAAAGCATAGAAGGCTCGTAGAATTGGCATGAGGAAGGGCGGAATAATTGACCAACAGTAACATGCTTTTGGAAACAGACTGATGAATTGTGGGGAAAAGCTGCAACGTCGGAAGTGTCGTAAAGAATAGCCATAGGGAAAACCAAATCACAAAGAGTAGTTGAGTTCCGACATCGTTCGTCATAAAGTGAATTCGACTGCCCTAAATTAAAATTAGGGTTAGTTTTATGTGGACCTAGGAATGAGAAGGGTAAGGTTAGGTGGTAACAGGAATGAAAAGGAAAACAAAATTGGGTGCTATGATGGTTCGACGCAAAATACGGGGGGGGGGGGGGGGGGGGCAAAAGCTGGAACGGGAAGGGAAGATGAGAGCAGACGCGAGGGAGGGAAGATGCAAAATGTGGGCTTTGTGCTTGGGGAAAACATGAAATTAGGGATCGACTTCCGGATAATGATACAAAATAGGCCTGCGAAACTATGTGAGAGTTTCAACGAAGGCGGAAGAATTTTTTATGTTAAATGAGGATTTTTTTTTTTTATATATTAAAATTTAAATTAAATGTAAAATATCCAGAGAGTTTCAAGCTGGAAGAAAAGAATTGAGAAAATTAAGCTTGATGGAGAGAAGTGAGAGAATTAAGGAGAAGACTTGAAAAGATTCTGTTTTACTATTATTTAATAGATTAAGATCAGATAATTCCATACTGATGTCCTTGATATGTGGAGAAAAAATGATATGACTAGTAATCTAAATGCATACATACATTGATATATATATATATATATATATATATATATATATATATATATATATATATATATATATATATATACACAAATTTTGCGCACTTCTGTTACTGTAAATAAAGAAATAAAAGTGGCACAATGTCCTTGTACATTCAAATAATACACATCAGTCACAGAGGAAAGCAAAAAAAAGAAACCTACGTATAATATTGCTTTATGCATCTATTATTTGTTCACGTGTCTTGCCTTTCTCCCCCCTTTCCAATCTATTATTTATGCATCTACCCTAGGGTAGGCGAGCAAGCCGACCAAATAGGGCAACCAGTCCGGTGAGGGCAACAACCATGATGGTGGTTGTGTTGCCAGTTAACCATTTTCTAAATTAAAATTCGGTTATCTAGTACTGTTTTCAATTGTGTAAGTGGCTGTGTGGTTATGCTGCAGTTTTCCTCGGTGGATGACCATAGTTTGATCTTTAGCGGGCGCATTTGCCTTCTTCAGTTTTTACATTTTTTTTCTCTAAAGCATATGAATATGGGCTGGGGCAGCAAGTTTGCATTTTTCCTTTAAACTATGTGAATTTGGACTGGGGCAGCAAATCATGCGGGTTGGCACGGTTTCCAATTTAACAACCAAGTCATGAAGTATTTGTATGTGCACCTGCAACACATACTACGAGCCTCGGTAGTTATTTACATTTGAAATTTGCTTGATTTCACATTTTGTACATACACAAATATTGTTGGTTTTTTCTAAAAAAAATAAATAAGGCAGCAAAATTGGAGGTAAAAAAGAATTGTTAATTGAAAGCACCATGAGTCCACAAGCTAAAATTCTAACAAGGCTAGCAGCAGCCTCGCACTGCTTGAATTTATTTTATTTTCAAAAAATCATCAAAATGTGTACAATCCTTTAAGTTTAAACTAGCAGCACAAAGACCTAACAATTCAATCATTTGTTCTAATGAGTTAATCATACGATGAATAATCAATAAATGGTATATTTAATCAACAGAAATGGTATGAAATGTACCTCTTTCATTTCTCATTCAGATTGTAATATTGACTGAAATATTTACCAATAATCTCCACACGAACAAAGTCCATCCTGAAAATGGTGAAATCTAACTTGATCCCTGATTATAATACTCTTCCCTTCACTTTTTGATACTAGCTTTGCAAACGTGTGGCAATCTCCACATATTCTTAAGTTTTTCATTATTCTAATCGGTTTTCCCACCATTGAGCTAATCAACCCAAAAGCAATTGCTAATTTCTCGCTATGATATGAAATCGATTCCTCCTTTTGCTCCTCGCCAAAATCATGAAGCACAAACTCGATGTTAGGAGCATATCCCATTTCTTTTATTCTACTAATCAAACGATTCAACTTGCTAACAATATTATCAAACTGTGGATGTGAATGATCACCCGCAATAAAAACATGTGTCTTCCTATCTACCTCAATCCAACTTCTCCCTGGATCTTTTGTAACTCCCTTATCTCTCATCAATGTTCTTAAATTTGCAACTTCTTTCCATTCTCTACAGTCGGCATATATGTTCGATAAGAGTATATATGCTCCTTCATCATCAGGATCACGTTTCAGTATCTCATTTGCTGCAAGCGATGCAACGTTTGCATCTTTATGAACTCTACATGCTCCAAGAATAGTTCTCCACAACACGATATCAGGCTCGAAGGGCATCTCTTGTATGAAATTTTTGGCATCTTCAATCATTCCAGCTCTAGAATAAAGATCAACCATGCAACCAAAATGTTCACGACCCGGTTTAATACCAAAGAGGTTCTCCATAGAATGAAAATAGTAACGTCCTTTATCTACTAACCCTGCATGGCTACAAGCAAATAAAATTCCTACCATGGTGATGTAATTTGGTTTAGTTCCTGAATTTATCATTGATTCAAAAAGAGACAACGCCTCTAAACTCTTTCCATTCTGAGCCAATCCAGATATCATTGTGCTCCAAGAAATCACATCTTTTTCCACCATTTTTTTAAACAATAAATCTGCCTCATCCAAACTTCCACATTTACAATACATATCGAGAATCGCGTTGTCCAATATCAAATCATGTTTATATTTCAAGACATGAACATGCACTTGTTTCCCTGTCGCCAAGTCTGTCAACCCTGTACATGCTCTAAGGACGCTTGTTAGACTTCCCTCATTAGCATAAAGACCATACCCTTTCATCTTGATATACAAATCAATCGCCTTAAACCCATCTCCACTTTGTGCAAAGCCTCCAATAATCGAATTCCAGACAACAGGATCCTGAGTGAACATTTCATCAAAGACCTGATACCCGCTTTCTATATCTCCATACTTGGCATAAGTATCGATGATAGAGCTCCTAACAAACACATCCAGCTCTAATCCATACTTAACTATCTCGCAGTGTATTCCCCAAAGCAATTTTATTTCATCACAGGCTTTTAGTACTGATGAGAAAGTATACATATTGGGTTTAACTCCTTCTTTATGCATCAAAATATACAAGTGAATGGCTTCCTTGCATAGCTTACCTTTCGTTAGCGACGAAATCATGGCAGTATAGGTAACAACGTTTCTGTTAGACATTTTATCAAACATGTTTTGTGCTTCTTGGAAGAGATCAAACTTGATGTAGGCTGACAGAACGGCGTTGGATAGAAACAAAGTTGGTCTGTCCTGGGTGTGGGAAATAAGGTGCCGGTGAAACGAACGTAGAGAGTGGGGTGAGTTTGATCTGAGGCAGAGCTTAATTAAACTGAGGTAGCTTGCGGGGTCCACAGAGAAGAACGGGATAAAGGGGAGGGCGGCCATGGCGGACTGGAGCGGGCCATGCTGGCATTGATAAGTGAAGGTTTGGATCAGATGTTGAGGATCGGGCTGCGGATTCTGGTGAAAGCAACGGAGGAGAAGTTTCCATTCGTTGGGTTTTTGGAGCTTGACGACGGAAAGATGGCAGAAACGAAGTTTGCGCATTTCTCGTGTGTGCTGTTGCCAGAAATCACTGTGGCTGTGGGCTTCTTTTTGCATATCAGACAGTGTACTGTTGCATCATCAAAATTTTAAATGTAATTAGGATGCAATCTTGGCCTCTAATGCTAGGCCTTATCAAGTGTGATGTCTCGCATCATACATAAAAAAATATAAGTAAGGAGTAAAATATAAAAAAAAAAGCATTATTTCACATGAATTTTATTTACCTACAATTTAATTGTGATATGTAAGGAAATTTGATTCTATAAAGAAATTAGCATCGAATTAGTTTTTTTGTTTCCAATGTTATAGTCATTTACAAATTAATGGAATGAAGATTCTCTAAATTTTTATTTAAATATTTATTCTTTCCCTCTACCTCCTATCACATTTTTGAGTATTTTATTGCATTGAATGATATGTCCTATCTTTTTAAAATTATATTTTCCATTTTTCAATTTCGAGAAAATTGAGTGAAATAATAAAATTGAATCTATTGCTGTCAATTATACTTTATCTTCAATAGTAATCCTAAAGTCCTAGGGCTGTCAAGAGATACTTTACATATGCGGATAGTTTCATAAATACATCCGCATCTGAAATCATTTTCGAATATCGGATATCTGCATCTGCGGATACGGACGGATATCGGATAATTATCTGCTCCGCTAATGGTCGATAAATCAATGAACATAAATAAAAAAAATTAGCTTAATATTAAGATTTTTCAACCCAGTTGATTACTAAGGTGCTAAAAATATATTAAAATGATGATAATATATAATTTTTGTTGTAATACATATAAGTGAATATGTGTTTGTCATATTATATTTAGTCCCACATTTTGGGAGTAAGGCTAACATCAGCTCCAAAGCAAATATATAAAGGAGCCAATGTAACAGAATTATGTACACTGAATCAAGAGAAATAAAAAGGTCTCTCTCTTATCTCTAATGTTCTTTCTAATGTCTTCTCTTTTATTATTTGTTCTGTATTATTTTACAACACGTTATCAGCACGAGATTCTATTATAGTTTTTTTTTTTTTTTTTTTAGTTGAAATCTTCTAGATCTACATTTATGAATTTGTCATGTAAGTACTTTTTATTTGAGAATATCAATTCGTTGAGCCCTATATTTGTTCTACAATTTTTTCTGTTGGAGAATGTTCGATCTATGGAACTTTTTTTTTTTTTTTTTTTTTTTTTTTTTTTGTAGATCTAGATTATGTTTCAGTGGATCTAACTTTTAGATCTAATTATTTTTAACTTAGTGGTTTTTAGATATCCACCTATTCATATTTGATTTGGTGTTATGGTATACCAATTTTTTTTTTTAGGAAGATCCATTCATTTTCTTCTTATAATATTAAATATGGATCTTTTACCCCATACGCCATACATAAATAATCTTCATTTGCTACTTTATATCTTCAATAACAGAGAAGCCATTGATAATAGATATGCATATATGTAAATTGCAGGCTGGTTCTTATTTAATCTAATGCTTGCTGTACAGCTTCAGCTTTGTAATGATAGACTACCTATTCTTATTTTTATTTTATCTTACTACTTTACTGTAATGCTTCATCTCACCAAATGAGATACTTTAAATATTTAGAATTACATTTCCATGTATAGCTTACTTTTATATGCTTCTTCATCTTCCAATACAAGCAAGCTGCTTGTTAGCCAACATATGTATTACTATGGCCATTATTTTTGTTATGTAACATGGTGTATGGCTCCTTGACGGCTTGTATTGTTTCATTATTGTAATTAGTTCATTGTAAATGTATAGAGAAAGACTTGCAGATTTGGATATTTTATTTTATGATTCTATGCCGTAATATATTCAATTTAATTATAGAACATGTATACTAATATGTGAATTTTGTTTAATTAAGCATCTGCAATTTTTTTTGTGTAATTCACAAAAATGTCGAACATTGAGATCCATTTACAATCTCAATGCTTAGAGGATACCATTAAAAATGGTAATACTATGTTCTAGCAGGACAAAGCAAAGGCTCTGATATTTTTAAGATGCCACATCCGCGATGATCTAAAATCAGAATATTTAACTGAAAAAAGATCTTATCCACTTATGGAACTCGCTGAAGGAGCATTATGACCACCAGAAGACGGTCATACTTCCAAACGCAAGGCAAGAGTGGTTGAACCTGAAGTTCACATGCATATGACCTAAAGTTCATATACAAATTCTTTCAAATGAGGGACCTGAAGTTCATGAGTAACCTGAAGTTCATATTCAAATGAGAAACATGAAATAAAGCATAAAAGCATATAATTGCATTTAATATTTGCTTATAGCAAACGACCAATAATAGGAAAGGATTTGAAAAATAAATGAAAGGAAAAGTTTCAACAAAAGGAAAAAGCCTTATATTCCAACTTTATGCTACAAATTATTTCTTGAAGAAACTTATTATTGGAAGAGATCATTACATTTATAATAAATACTATTTTCTTGAAGAAAATAGTAAAATGACTCTCATATGTGAAAAAGGGCACTTTCTTGAAAAGTTGCTTCGATTTAAAATATATAATAACAATATATGAATTATGATAAAACTTGAAGTCTTATTATAGTCATTTTAGGACATATTATATTTCTAGAAGAAATATTTTATTGTTTCTTAGGAAAACCTTTATAAAGAAAAAATGCATCCTGAAGATCATATTAAGTTAAGATCTAAATATTGATCTTAATTTTTGCACACCGGAAGTGAATGCAAAAGTAATTTTTGTTATAAAATGGAGAACTTAGAACCTGCAGTTTCTATGATGGTAACAAGTAGCCTGAAGCTCACTATGTGATTTTTATTTTGTTTCATTTCCGTTCAGCATGTTTTAATTTGAAACTTTTGTTTATTTGCCTTTCTTTTTAGCTTGTGCTTATGGAATTGCAGAAATAATATGTAATGTTGGACATTATAAGTAGTTTATTCCCATGGACATTTATCTGTATTTATAAGTTATTTCAGTTATCAACTAGTTGTATTGCTTTTAATTCTTAAGGTATGGATCGACGGTGTTTAAGTGATGATATATGTCTAGTTGATTGTGAAACTACTCATACGATATTGAAAAACCCGAAGTTTTTCTCTGAATTATCCGAAAATGTTTCATATAAAGTTTCAACTATAGTTGGTTCAGCCAATATAATTGAATGGTCCAGAAGAGACCATATAGTGTTACCAAATGGTACACATATATTCATTCAAAATGCACTATATTCAAGCAATTCTAAAAGAAATCTGCTTGGCTTCAAAGATATAAGAATGAATGGATATCATATATGAAAACAACAAAGAATATCTTTGTGTTATTTCTAAAATTGAAAGCCAGAAGCTTATTTTAGAAAAATTTGGTACAATTTCAATTGGATTATACTTTACCAAAATTGGCATAGTTGAATCTCATTTTATAAACATGAGCTAGAAGCTCACAGATACAAAGAAATTGATTTTTTGGCATGATCGTTTAGGTCATTCCGGATCAACTATGATCGTTTACATAAATAAAAAATATATTCCCTGAAGGAATATCATACACTCCAGAAGTAGTGATTTCTTTTCTTGAATCTTATTTTTATTTAATGCATCTATTTTTGTTACTGCATTTAAAGTTTGATATGTATTTTTATATATTGATATGATATTTCAATAGTTTGTATGGAGGAGATAAGTTCATCCCAGAAGCAGTGATAACAAAATATCTTTAGAGGATATTTGTATATTTGGAAATGATAAGATATCTCTAGAAGAGATCTGTTTATATGAAAATAATAAAATATCTCCAGAAGAGATTTCTATAATTAAAAGTTATAAATATTTGTAGAAAAGTTCATAAATTTCTCCTAAAGGATAAAATATGTATTAAAACTCCACAAATGGTGTTTATGGAATATCGCAGAAGCAATATTAAAACTCCATCAACTTAACAACTTGAAGTTGTTCATATATTTATTTGGACCAAAAGTTCGATATGTTTTCAAACCAGAAGTTTTGAACATTATCATACGATCCTGAAGAGTTTGTAATGACATTGATCAATACATTGAAATCAATAATTTGATCTTTGTAATAATTTATTCTAAAATCACTAACTCAAATGAGAAAGACTATGCAAATTTATAATACGTGGACGCACGTATTTATATATTCATATCTATAAATATTTAACTAATAACCTGAAGTTTGTTATAAGCATATTTTATAGATTATGCATAAATATTATTTAGTGATTTAAATTTCAGTCAACAAGAATGTTGAATGACCTGAAGTCATATGTGTGTTCAAATAACCTATATAATAAGAAAATTCCTCCAATATTGCTAGATCAATGAAAGAGAATAAGTAAGTAAAAAAATGATGAATGCATCTTATCGACTAATTAAAGAGTTATCCTCCAACTACTGATATACATATAATATACTTGCCAGCAGCAATGTGATAATGGATCAAAATGAGAATCCCATGATGATTAATATAGTGTGACAATGTTTGTCAACATTGAGGGGGAGGATAAAGGGATACAATTTCATTTTGAGTATCAGTGTTAAATAATTGACACACGAATAAATTATAAATAATATCCCTTGTAGACTTGCTTCAATATATATTTGAATCCTTGAAGGATCAAAATGCATAAACCACATTTAAAGATTGGTTTAAAAGTCAGTTCGAGATACTTTTGAAGTAAGTAATAAAGATGCCAGATGAAGGAGGTGGGTGTTCTTGAAGAAACACCTAAGGAGTCCCTTGAAGAGATCCATGACATGATTGTCAAATAACCCCAGAAGTGGTTTAGGTACCTAAAATAGATAAATAAAGAGATCTCAATAAATTATATCTAGAACTGACAATATATAATCATCGATGATAAATTTATAAAAGTAAAGCGCTTATGTTAAATCATGATTGGCCATCATGAATCCTTCTCTAATTGAGAAATGTAGACCTGTAGTCCGCAAAGTAGTGAATAAACCTCGAAGGTATGATATTTGTTAAATCACATGAAATGATGAAAGAATATTAGTTCCTGAAGAACATAAACTACTTTGTTGGTTATATAGAATATAAAGAACAAAGAAAGTTGATTACAACATTCTTTTAAGTATTGTTATAATGAAAATCATGATATAATTCATGATGAGTAGATTATTTCCTGCTTTTAAGTATTGTTGTAATGAAACATTTAATATACTTTTGAGTATAGTTGTGATATGTAAAATTCATTGAAATGTACAGGTTCCTGAAGAACATAAATAACTTTAGTGATTATAAAGAATGCAAAGAACATAGAATATAGATTACAACATGCTTCTAAGTATTGTTGTAATGAAAATCTTGATATAATTCAAGATGAGTAAATTACTTCCTGCTTATAAGTATTGCTGTAATGAAACTATTATTGTTCGCAATGTGCAAACCAGATTGAAGCACAAAATCGTAAACACTCGAAGTGTATAGCAAGCAAGCGCAAACAAAAGGTGTTTTAAATAAGAAAACATGCCTGAAGCATGAAAATGCACACAAAAGTCTTTAAAGAAAAGTTCATTAAGAATTTTCTTGTGATGTTGTACTCTTTTTCCTTCACTTTGGTTTTTTCCCATAGGGTTTTCCATTGTGAAGGTTTTAATGAGGCAAATGTAAATAAATGATGAACGTCGGAGGTATGAAGAGTAAAGATTATTATCTCTTGAGTTTATTTTCTATACAAGATTTGTTTAAGTAATATTGTCAATGAGATACATATTTATGGATCCTGAAGTATCTATAATGAAATTGAGATATCAAAAAGTATGCACTCTTTTTCTTTAACTAAGATTTTTCCCACCGGGTTTTTCTTAGTAAAGTTCTAATGAGGTATTATATTGATCCAGAAGTATCATCCTCAAAGTAATATTTGAAAGTTATAACGAGACATTATCTTGATCTAGAAGAATCAGGCACCACATCAAGGAATAACATCTCAAATATGTTATTTAAGTTAAATCTGTATTTTTATCCTTAACTAAGGTTTTTCCCACTGGGTTTTCCTTTGTAAGGTTTTTTTTTATTGAAGAATTATATTGATCCAGAAGTATCATTCTACATTTAATGTAGTAAATTATTGAAAACATGTCTTTGTACTCTTTTTCCTTCACTAAGATTTTTCCCATAGGGTTTTTTCTTAGTAAGGTTTTAATGAGGCATTACATCGATCCTGAAGTATCGAACTCTTAGAATAAATATCATTTTAATATGACAATATATATGAGGGGGAGCAATAATCTTTTAAAGAGGATAATTTCAAGCTACTATAAGAGCATTCAATAATTTGAATACACATATTCAAGCTATTTCATGGAGATCTACAAAAAAACATTGGTAGCAACATCATCCAATCATTCTGAAATTCTAGCACTACATGAAGCGAGTCGAGAATGTGTTTGGTTAAGGTCATTAATTGAACATATTCGAAGCACATGCCAACCTCCCTCAACTACAGAAAGATCAACTATTATTTATGAAGACAATGCAACATGCATAGCTCAGATTCAAGCGGGATATATCAAGGGTGATAGGACAAAACATATTTCTCCTAAATTCTTTTTCACACATGAGCTTCAGAAGGACAATAAGATAGAAGTGAAGCAAATCCAATCTCAAGAAAATCCAGTAGATCTATTCACGAAGGCACATCCAAAATTAACATTGTAGAAGATTATATATAAAATTGGTATGCGCCGCTTGCATCACCAAGCTATTTGAATAATGCGTTACGAATCAGGGGGAGCATATATTATGCTGTAATGCACTCTTTTCCTTCACTAATATTTTCCCACTAGGTTTTTATTAGTAAGGCTTTTAATAAGGCATTATTTTGTTTCAGAAGTATCAACCCTCATTAGAACATTGTCAATATGTTTCCTGAAGATGAAATAAAAATTGTACTCTTTTCCTTGTTTATGATTTTTCCTACAGGATTTTTCATAAAAAGTTTTTTAATGAGACAATTAATCTTATCATCTTTACATACGCATATTCAAGGGGGAGTGTTGTAATACATATAAGTGAATATGCGTTTGTCATATTATATTTAGTCCCACATTTTGGGAGTAAGGCTAACATCAGCTCCAATGCAAATATATAAGGGAGCCAATGTAATAGAATTATGTACACTGAATCAAGAGAAATAAAAATGTCTCTCCCTTATCTCTAATGTTCTTTCTAATGTATTCTCTTTTATTATCTGTTCTGTATTATTTTACAACAATTTTGAGCAATTAACATGCGTTTAATAGACTTTCAACTTACAGAATAATAAATTAGTACATTTAATTACGTTAACATGCACATAATTTAATTTATAATCATAAAAAAACGAACGGATAATTTACAAAATGAGCATTCCATTTAGCAAACATTTGTTTGGATACATCATGTTTAAAATCTTTATTAAACGTATATTTTGCAGATTTACAACCGTTTTTATGATAAACTTTTGATTATATAAATCATCTTGAAATTTTAAACTCATTTGACCATAGCAAGAACTTCTTTGGATATAGTTCCATAGTTCTTTTGACTATTGATCAATCTACCAAAATGAAATCTGATAAGATATTCTTATTTTGTTTTTGAACATATTTGTTTTAGAATTCCACCATATCTAATATCTAAGGCATCTATCTCAATCATCTTTTCCCAATTTGATATATTAACAAAAATATCTAAAAACGCTGGAAAAATTAACAAAATTAATTTGATTTACAGTTGTAGTAATGCTATAGGAAAATTTGCTACAGTACTGCAACAATGCGAATTTCGCTATAGTGTTTTCTAGATCTTACATATTAAAATGAAAATATCATACTAAATATGGATGCTTTTTTACATGTTAAGTACTGGTCTGACAATATTTTTTGGCTTATGAAGTAATGTAAAAATTCCGTTAATGGCCTTGTATGGATAAATATGGACATACACATCTGACTTAGAGGATAGTCGGGGATTACGGTCACATGATACTGTTCTCAACCCATGAATGATATTTTCAACTTACTACATATTCATAAACTATTAACTCACGATGACAAACATATAGAACAAAGGTAATTCAACACATAAATAACTTAGCTTGTCATATAGTCTTTTTCTTCAAAATATAATACATAAAAACTTACAAATACAAACCAGAAGAATCAGACTTCTTCTTCGGTATACACTAGTATTTATAGTCTTAATAATAGGAATTATTTTATGGTAGAGTTTTTCTGAATGGAGGTTGGAAATGGTGGAATATTTGTATGCGTCTTTAGTTGAATCCCATCTTTATTTATAGGTTAGGATGTACTCGAGGATGGAATTCAAATTCGTTTATTTTGGATCTCGAAATTTCGAAATCCATTGTCTTACTTTATTAAAGCAGGAGACGACATATGTTATTAGGTAGCGTGTTAGGTATGTTTTTCTTTTTTTTTGTCCATCTTATCAAATCTGTCAGATCATGTAACGACCTAGATTTATAAACGTTAAATTTTGAATATTTAAATTAGTTAAAAAATGTTGAAATAAAAATATAAATGAATTTTTATATAGAATTTATTAATTAAACGAAGTTTGAACGTATAAATTTATATTAATTGGAAACGAGCTCGCAGCGGGAGATAATACGAAGTTTTACGATTTGAACTTTAAATGAATATATAAGATTCGTTATAAGTCGGATTACTTTGAAACAAGAAACGTTCGAATCTATTGAACTATATATTTCTAATGGAAGTGGATAATCGAGATTTTGTCTTGTAGAGTGTGAGTTATGTCCAAATCAAATTTTTAGAAAGTCATTATGGAATCGTTTATACACCATAACAATTTATTTAATAAAATGAAAGGGTTTTTACTATAAATTGAACGCCGTTTTTAACTTAAAGTTGTACTGTCAAGTATAAATCTGTATTTTGTTTATTTCTAAGGCTATATAAATTCTGTTTGATATATATATATATACATATATATACATACACACACGCACACATATATATATGCATGATGATAATAATGTATTATTATTAAATTGAATTATTTTCGTATTGATTTGTATTGTATCAATTGGATTTATTTTGTGATCACGCGCAATTTAAACGCATGTTATTTAACCGTTTGGAATTTAAAAGAAACTTTTACAAACGGAC
The DNA here is from genome assembly GCA_030737875.1 of Allium sativum. Classification (NCBI taxonomy): domain Eukaryota; kingdom Viridiplantae; phylum Streptophyta; class Magnoliopsida; order Asparagales; family Amaryllidaceae; genus Allium; species Allium sativum. The sequence continues at coordinate 247,904,948 of CM060924.1, forward strand.
TTGAAATTTGATGAAACCAGTTCCATCGTGCTCGAAATATTAAACAATTAGAGGATTATCATTTTCATCATGATCGGAGCTCATATCTGGTCATTTGAGTGTGTCACTTCGTGCGTAAGTTTCTTGTGTATTATATATGTGTGTGTTTGTGTGTATATATATATATATATTAATCGAATGAAAATCAAATCAATATCTTTTTAATTAAAATAAAATTCTCCTCTAAATCAAATCGTATAAATGGAAAATCAAATCAAAACTTTTTAAAATCAAATTGTATTAAATTTTATTATATTAAAAATTAAAATCAAAATAAAAATAAATATAAAATCAAATGTCTTCTTATACTTTGTCAAGTACCTTAGCAACATGAAATTAATACATGTGCGGTATGTTCCCCCTACCGTCTATATATATATACAACATCTCATTCATTCTTGAACTAAAAACTAGAGAAAGAAAATGGATTCGTGATCTTCAAAAATTAATTTCAACATTTATACTCCACTAAAATTTGTGAAACACTTCTATTGTGTCCCTAAAATTGAGCTCTCCAGTTTGACCATCTCCGTTTTGGGTTTCATGACAACTTAGATCACTGGAAAACATCACAGTGTGTGTTAGCATGAGTAGGGTCGAGAAATTTTTTATTTGGGAGCTTTAATTCGTGAATCTAAGTTCGTATTTAGTTTTAGGAGGTCGAGTAGCATGGGTCTTGAAGTTTTGGGGAATTTCTGTGTGTATAGTTGGCGTTGTTTTCACTGTGCAACGCGAGGGAGGTGTTGAACGCGATATGAACGATGGGTGAAAGCGCGAGGAAATGGTGATAGGTTAGGAGCTTTCGGGAAGAGATGAATGATGGTGGTAGTTTTAGTAGATTTCGTGCAGGAAGAGGGAGCTTTGGCTTGAGAAACACATGACAACTTGGAGTTTCAGGAGGAAGCAAGATATTTTGTTTTGGGAAGAAAGTACTGTAGGAGGAGGGCTGTGTTGTAGGAGTTGGGCCGGGTAAGAGGCGAGACCCGAATCTTTAAAATAAATTTAATTTAATTTAATTTAAATAGTGTATAAACTTGTAAAAATAACATCTTGCTCATATGATGTCAGATTGATGAACCGTCTGTCATGTTGGAATCATATGGACGCAAGCTATGCGATAAAATTAATTTGGAGTCATTTGGAGCTCGTGATGATTAATGGTAGAATAGAACGCCTGATTCTTTTAATTGGCAGTTAATCGTTTTTCAACGATTAACGACCAATGTGAGTAAACTCACTAACTTTGTCCAGTTTATAATTTTATAAATGTATTTTAGAATTGACAAATGATGCTTGAATGTTGAGTGATGGCTGTATGGATGAATTGGTTGGAATTATATATATATATATATATCATTGGTTGAACATTAATTCTATTTACAATGATATTTCAGATTTATATGAAATTGGTATTATTGATGTTGATTAACATCTGTGGATGCAGAGAAAATAGGTTGGAGGGATCTAACTGGATTCCTCAACAATTATATTGTTATTTTTCATATATAGTATTATATGATGTGACAAATAACCTATGGTTGATTATTGTGTGTTTGGAATGTTTGAATAACATTGACCTAAAATTTTTGGTATTTATATACCATAAAATATTTTCGAATGTAGATAACGAATTTGAGTTTTTAAAAGGAAATCTATTTTTCAAAAATAGAAATTGAATTTCAAATGGGCTAGAAAATATTAACTTGTTTTAATAACAAAAACAAGTAGTTTAATTCATAAACAGTCTTTGTAAATGAAGTGAAATAATTATCATTGAATAATTTCGGAATGTAAGTTCAAGAGTGAATTTTTAAAGGGAAATTGGAAATCATTTTAAAAGGAAACGATGAAATTTATTCTGATGTTCGGAATGTGAATAGAAATGAAATAAATCCATAAGGAATTATAATTTAAATTCGAGTATGTCGAACTTTATAAAAATAATTTATTTTCAGAATTATATATTATATAATTCGGAACTTGACCAGGTAATTAATATTTGGTTTGAAACTGATATTTTATAACGAATGTAAAGTCGATATAAGATTATAAACTTAATAGATAATTAACAAGAAGTTGACTTGTAAACGGGATTTATGAATAAAATGGAATATAATGTGGATTTATAAAGTGACTCGATAAACAGGATTCGAAACCGTAATAGTAATTACAATAAAAATCAAGATTTATTTGATAAAACGAGTCCAGATTTCTATAAAGGAAAAATATCCACATTTAAAGTGGATATTGGTTAAAAAGAAAACATTTTACAAATTGAAATGGTTATAAAGGAAACCGGTAAGGGTTTGAAAGCGATAAATTCAAAAGTGAATTTAGAATGGTAAATTTATTCCAAAGTTCGAAAAGTTAATTGAATAAAGATTAATCGTAGAGAGTTATACATTGAAATTCGATTATATCGAATTCATACTATTTACTTTCCGTTTTAATCAAGATTTATTTATTTATTTATTTATTCAAATTAATGAATAAAGGTTATCTTTTATAGTTAAAAGAATGGATTATAACGCTATTGTTATAATCGATGATTTCCGTAAAAGAAATGGATACTTAAGCTAAACCCGAGAGTTACGTAAGCAATGTTTGTTAAGATAGAAATTGTGAACTTTGTCTATTTCGAAGTTAAGAATGATGTTCAGTTAAGGTCTGAGAGGTAATTATATCCCAACTTGATTGACTTTATTATTGATTAAGGAATGGTTAAGGTTCGGGAGCGAGGATTGGTTAGCGATACAGTTAATTAATGAGTGAATAATGTTTTGAGTTGTAGTAATGAGGTTTTATACAACATTCATTTAAATCCAAGTAATGGGTTTTGGAAACATTTTGCAAATATAATCAGAGATGTTTTCTAAGCATAGAAAATGCGATGTTGTGGTTAATTAGAAAATAAGAAATGTGAATATACAGAAATGTTTTTCGAAGTTAATAACTTATATTTTCTAAATATAGAAAATAGGAAATGTGAAGAGATCGAAATGTTTTCCGATGTTAATAACGTATATTATCTAGAATATGGAAATGTTTTCCAAAAATCGTGATAGGTCAAACGGGTTTTGAGAAATATGTGGGGATAAATATGGGAAATGGGAAAACAAGAAGTTGGAAAGTGATAAATTAATATGAAATTAATCTAAAGGGTTCAGTGTTGCTTTATGATTGATTAGTAGAATTTCCATCTGGAAATAGGATCGTTGGTTGTATGGATGTTTCCTTTGATAGTTAAATAACTGGCTATCAAAGTTTTGGCCCATTTTATTTTTTCGTTGTCAATACAGAGAGAGCGGGATCAGATTTATTATCTGAAAACCACTTCATATGGGCATAAGCGTTGCGAATCAAATACGCTAAAGATAATTGAAGATGGAGTAAAGTGTAGGGGGTGTTCTTTTAATCCTAGGTTGAAATTGCCTAAGATGGATTTACAGGATAGTGCCTTCGGTTTGTACAATCCTAGGATAACTTCTATGGACGAATGTCTGACGGAGTATGCCTAACAAATCATATACATTGATCTCTTCAAACGTATTTACGTTTGGTGGCGGAGGAATTCGTTTCTCTTAGATTTATACCCATGATATTTTTTGGGAACTCAATAAATGATTTGGCGATTTTGTGACATTCAAAGTGAATGATGCCACAGTGTTAAAAAGGTTAGTATGACCTCAAGCCTCACAACTGGGAAATGAAAATTTTTGGGCAGACAACATAGTTATATGGGTCGCTCTCATTAAGGTGTATTATCACCTGTTCTAGAGAAAAATTCACTTGCTTCTTTATTCTATCGCTGCTGTATGCTTTCGTAATGGTTGTTAATTCCAACCGTTGGTGATAATACATTCAGTACTCTTAAATGGAATGAGGGGTTGGTCATGTGTGAGCTGGGTTGCAAGATGTTCTTGTTGAACATGGTGTATTCCTCTCTAGAGATACACTATCGGAAGGTGGTTCCATACCTTGTCATAGTTGGAAATCCATTCTCCGATAAGCGCTCTACGGTTTTGATTGTAGACTATGTATGTGGAGCATGAGAGGCAAGCGTTTCGCTATATTGCTATTTATTTATTTTATAAACTATTATAATATTGGAATAATATTGGTTCAAAGAATGTTTTGGGTTATCGTAAGGTAAAAACCATATGTATTTATGTGTGGATAGGTCTTACGATTATCCTTTCTTTTAAAAGAATTTTTAAAAGTTAAACTAAGTGGTTGGAGTTTACTCACACCAGTCTCATGATCGACCCATAATTTATTTGGTTTTGTTTTACCCGAAACTCTTGGGTGTCCAAATTTGTACAGGTAGCCAAGTAGTCAGGATTTTACAGATATACTTGTAGGAGCTTAGAGTTGGAGGCTTCAACATTAGATAGCTAATATTTATTTCCGATGTGATGTATTGTGTCGTACTCTGATAATGGTATGTATATATAGCCAGATTTGTATTTCAAAGTTATGTCAAATAATATCATTCGTTCCGCTGTGAAATTTATGTTCTTTGTTTCCTTCTATTCTAACTTTTCTTTCTATTTCTCACCCTCTAACTTCTTTCTTTTAATGATCCAGTAAATTTCCGGTGCTTGGTTTGTCGGCATAATATTGTGTCGATAATCAGGATCAGGAATTGGTCGGGTTGTTTCAGTGGTATCAGAGATTATGGTTGAGTGATAACTTTGGCTTTGTGACGTGACTCAATAGAGATAGGGTTAGTAATACCCTAGATTGAGTATTGAGGGTATGTATACGAGAGAGCGTATTTGTAGACTGTATAAAAATGGTTTTATATTGTTGAGATTTGTTGGTTGAGTGGCTTATGAATTCTGGTCGACGGTGGGGCACCACAATGTCGATAAGGGTTTTCTAAACACTTGAATACGATGAATTGACACAGTATGGTTTGAAAGAGGGTAAATGAAATAAATTTACCCATATTATATTTTGATATAAAAGAATGATTGATATTGGAATTATTATAATATATTGGATGTGTTGGTTGTTATTATAATCGAATAAGATTATAATTGAAATGGTTATATAACAAAATAAATTTCATATAAGTGTTATGAGATAAAATTAATATTTGAGACGACCCAAAGATCCCCGCCCTCTGAACCAACCATAAACTAGGTTCGAAAGGAAAGAATCCTTGGAAGGTCCTACGATAAACCAAATCTACGACCTTCGATAGCCGATACTTAACACATCCACGGTGTTTATGTACCGCAAAATCAATGTCGCAAACTCGATTCATCGGGATTTTATCAGAGCAAACAAAGCGGAATATAAACAAAATATAATATTTCAATATATAACTTTACAACGGAATTTTTTACATCATATAAAACCATGTTCTTACATTCTCAATCCATATACATCGAAGTATAGATAGTATAGTATGCCTTGCCATCTGACGAAGAACTCCAACTTTTTGAAATCAACTGAAACTCCTCATCAACCTGTTTAACCTAAAACAACACACTGATCTGACCCAAGCATCAAACATTCGGGTCGGGCTTGGATTAACCAGTTTAAAACTATAAAGCTAGATAACAAACTATAACCCATGTCAAACAATTATCAACCAAGAGTCAAAACTTTGAAAATCCATGCTTTTGAAAAATGAAGCTATTATAAAACTCAAGTCTCATCACACAATGTTACTCATACGGAAGGATAGAGTTTTACCTTATAATAACCAAACGTGCCTATTCCTAAGAACAAATCATTTGATATTATTATGTCTAGGTGTGGACAAACAATTTCGAATGTAAATGTATCAATCTTAGCTCGCGTAATTCCCTGTCTCATTATGTTAGCTACTAGGGTATATTGAAAATGTAAGCTAGTATTGGAAGTTGGATTCTGACAATGACCAAGGCAAAGGATCTTTCTTAACCGCATTCGGAACACTCTAGCAAATGTCCCAGGAGTCAACCATTGAGTCCTTCAGATCTGCAGAGCCTGTCAGCACTAAATGGATGAATGGAATCTTTCCATAACATAATGTTCCCCCACTCGTATTTGACCGTCACACGAGGCGTCTCTCCATCATCCGCATAAATAAACCTGACTGGGCTCTGTACCATGGCATTATTATTCAGCTAGAAGGGAAAGTTAGCCCATATCTTTGCGGTCCACTATCATGTTTTCGTCCATTCATGGGTTGTGAGGTTCTAAGGCCACCTCTCAACACAAAGCTACGCTATATCATCCATGCTTTGATCATCATCCACAAAGGTCTACTTGTCAACAACAACTTTGATCGGCTCATCACTTAGCATGCCACGTTGTCGGTGTCTATTAATATATAACCCTCTGAATACCAAAGTCTCAGAGGAGGGTGTTAAGCAAAAGAATAAATTCTCCTCCACCAACTGATATGACATCAATAGAAACAATCATTTATGTTATAAAATGCAACGTCAGACACATACCCATTTACAAGTCTGTTATTGGTTTTGAACGAAACCGAAGGTGCTTTATTCCACGACCCCACCTAGGTGCGAAAGCCCTTGCAACCCCAATCACTTCAAGTACGGTTGGATCACTGTCACAACATAACCTCATAATAGGGAATCAAACCAAGGCATCAACGAGCAATCCTTCCGATGTGAAGGTCTCCGATCTTCTATCACAGTCAACATCATTTTCATCACGTCGTTTTATTTATTTACAATGGGTCAAAACCAGGTCATTCCAAATAACTAATGCATCTTTCAAATTAATTAAGATATACGAGAAGTCCTAAGTCTTATTCCATTTTGGGAATATTCTTCTACTCAAATATTTATAATCAAATTAGATAAAGATTTCTTTTCGACTAATCCTGAGAAATCCTCTTCTCTTTTAACAGGGTTAAAGAACAAATGTTATTTGAAACATCGTTCACAATAAACCCCAAATCAATTGATATTAAAAATAAGAATTCAAACAGAATGATATCAACTTATATTCAACACCAATTCTCGTAATCAACAAATACTATTCATGGAATAATGATATACATATCTTTCAAATTCCTCAAATATTAACCATTTACTCAACGACAATCAATACCAAATATCCGAAGATTATTTCTTTCAAAATCAAATTTTTAATCAAATTGGCAATCTTTGCTAAATCAAAAGATTTATCTATACCACTTATTTCACGACTTGGTTATATTTGATAAACCAAAATAATTTAAGTTAAATTAACTTAAATTTTCAAAATGTGATTTTACCGTTTTCAGTCAGTTAAGCTAGAATCGCAAATATCCCAAAATATAGTTTGAAACTTCATTTTTGTAATGACCCATATTTTTAGTCAATTTAAAATATGGATTTAAATATGTTTAAAAAGGTTTTTACATGGATAAGTATTATTTAAATTTCAAATTTCGGTAAATTTTGAGTCTGGACTTGAAAATTTTGGAAAATGAATTCAAAATTCATATTTTATTTTAATGATATTAGAACAAGGTTAGTAAACTTTTAAAATCAGTTTCAAAGGTAAATATTGAAAATCAATAGTTTAATATTATTTCAATGACCTGAAAATAGGCCATTTTTGAAATAGTATCAGATTTCGACGAAACCACTTTCATCGTATTCGGAATAGTAAATTATTGTTAGGTTTAAATTTTCAAGTCAATTGGAGTTAGCAAGTAAGACGACGTAATATAAACGCGTATTGAAAAAAAATCAGTTAAAATTCAATAGCTTAAATAGAGAAAATTTTCAAATGATCTCGGAATTCGAAAAAACAAATTTTATTGGATCCGGAACCTCAAATAACGGTAACGTTTCAAATTTCATAATTTTTGGAGTTAGTATGTGAGCATACAAAAAATAAACGCGTACTGGGTCAACTGGTCAAAATTAAGTAAAAATGCAATAAAATAATAAAACGGATGTCAAACGAACTCCAAATTTGATGAGACCTATTTCATTAGATCCGTAATTACGAAATATATTAGAGTTCAAAATTTTGTTTGAATCGGATTTACTGTTTGATCGTACGAGCAACAAACGCGCGAAAGAACTAAAACAAGCTTCACCTTTATAATTGAAAAGAAACACACATATGCTTCTTTGAGTTGTCAGCTATTTGGCCCTCCTCTTTGTGGTTTCTCCCCTCTCCCCATATCTTGACACCTCACTGATCTAAGTCTTGTCCTTTTGAGTTGGCATGATCTTAACACCTCCCTTTTTCTATAAAGGAACCTTTTTTCTTCCTTTTACATCATTTCTTCTCTTCTTCCTTCTCTCTCACCTCCATGGCCATGGACGATACCCGCAACGGCACCATCTTCACCTCCCCCACTACTGCGCAACCACCAAAGCAACCCCTCCTCCTTCTCATGGACCCCACCTCCTCCAAAACCACTTAAATAATCCTAAAACCTCTTTCCCACCACTACAGGCACCTCCTTTGACCTCCCCCACCCCAAATCATCCCACCTCCAGCCCACCCCTGACCTGCAACATCACCAATTCTTCCCCCACCAGCTCATGGGTCCTACTCCCTCCAAGGTCGAACCCCTGTTGTGCCGAAACCCTATCACGTTTGCTCCGAAAACCCAAATATAGCCCCATTTCTTCGTCTGTAAGCTTTGAAACCCCACCACGTCAAAACTCTGCCAAATTTGTTTTCAAAACTTTCCAGTATTGCAGGGAGGCTGGCAAAATATTCCAGGGACTTTCGGATATCTTCCAATCAAAGATTGGCGGAGTGGAACCCTAGGTGAGAATCTCTGAACCGATTAAGGGGAAGTTTAGTTTTAATTTTTGTTGTGAATTGTTTGAGTTATATATTAATGTGTGATGGATGATTTGGGATCACTATAGTGTTTAATGATGTTTAACATGATAAAAATGTATTTTTAAAGTAGTATACATGTAGTTGGTTGGGTAAGCGGCACCTAGAAATAATAGTGTTGACCTGCAAATTGACTTGAACCTTAAATGGTTATTGATTGGGAAAATTAACTAGATATTGGTTTTTGGGTTTAGGTATGTACACCATAGGGGTATTAAATCGTATGATTGTTGATGATTGATATTGCGGTTAATTTGTTGGTTGACAAACCCATATAAGCGTTAATGGATTAAAGCTTATGTGGTGTATACCACGATATGTGGTAATTGGATGTTAATAGTTAGTAATAACTATTATTGGATGTTAATGATGTGTGAAATCCATACAAAATTATATGGTTATTGGTTGAATCTCATTCCAACTCAGAATTAATTTGAATATTTTATTAATAAAATATTCAGTGAAAAATAAAAGTTTGAATTTGTTGTCCGATTTTGGATGGACACAAAGTTTATAAAATTACGATGAATATTTGTAACTTAAATGAATTGATTTGAATATATTTTCATATAGTTATGGTTTGTTCAAGTTTATTTTTAAAATGAATAGTCATAGGTGAAAGTGAATTTGGTTAGGGTATATAGAAAATGTTTCAACAAAATATTCTTTTCAAAACTATCTTATTTATTTTTATAATGGGCATCGGGAAAATTTGGACTTCAAATAATAGGTTTTGAAAAATAATATTATTTTAATGATTAAAATAATATTAAAATGATTAAATATTGGAATGTTTGATTTTCAAAAGAAATAATATAAATATAGTTTCCAAAAATAATGATATATGTTTTATGTAAGTAAGAAATTATTTTGGAAGGGTTTCGATTTAATTTTAATTATAAATCGAATTTGGTCTGAATAGGACTTGTCACGCAGTGAAAATTTGCGATTTTCGACCATTAACTCTGAACTGACATACTTGGGGGATCCGATCATCGGATTCTCCCGAAATAAAAATACGTTGGGTTCAAAATGAAAAGAGTTTTCAAATGAAACAGAAAGTTTAAAAATCCAACGGTTAGATTTTAAGATAAGTTCAAATTTATTTTTGAAAAGGCCGTTATAAATATAGTTCGGTGACCGGAATTGGAAACCGACGGCAAGGGCGTTATAGAAATTATTAAAAATATGAAAAAATCATGATAAATCATAATTAATGATTTTAAAATTATTTAAGTTAGAATTGTGAAGTTTTGAATTATGATTTAAAATTTTGACCTGATTTACTCAACATAGTAATGATTTGAAATTTAGTTTAAGATTAAGCTAAAAGTTTTCAAACTTAAGTTCATTTGGATTTAAATGGGAATAATCTTCAAATATTTCAATATTGGATATCGTAGTTATACAAATACTGTTTGCGGAATTTGGAAGACACATATATCGTTATTCCTTATACGGTATCTGTTGAGTTCATAATTTAATGTTGAGTACAAGTCGATACGTTTTCTATTTAAAGCCTTATATTTGATATCAATTTGGATTTTGGGTTTATCGTGAACGATGCCTTGAATAACATTTATTCTTTAACCCAGTTAAAGATATGATTGGCTTCCAAAGTTAAGTAATCATTGAATAATGATTTGGAGATTAAAACTATGTTAGAGTTTTAATAAATCTTCCAACAAAGATTTGAAATGAAAGAAGGTAATTAAACTTACCAAACACGAGAGGTGTCAAATATGGAGTATCACCAGTTTTGCTCCATGGGATGAATAGGATTGGAATAGGTAACGATATGTGAGATTACCTTTTTGTAAGGCTCGATAATCCCGATAAGGCTTATAAACCTTAATTTGAGTAAAAGAATTTCCAAATCGGAAGGAGACTTATGATATGTTTATATATCACTTGATTTTAAAGATGCGATGGTTATTCGAAAAGACCGGGTTTCAACCCAGTCTGAATAAATAAACGACGATTCTCGAAGATATTAAAGACGGTGGTTAGGGCTGTATATCGGATAGGACGGTCCGTTGTCCGACTCGGTCCAAAGCTATATGGTGTCTGGTCCGTGTCCGTACGATTCTCTTATAGGACAGGACTAGGACACACCATTGTTCGGTCTGATCCAAAATGTTCGATGTTTTTCTATTATTCAAGGCTATATCGGACAGGACAGTCCGTTGTCCGTCTAGGTTAGAGGCTATACGGTGTCCGGTCCGTGTCCGTCTGATTCCCTTATAGGACTGGACTAGGACACACCTCTGTCCGGTCTGGTCCGACCCGTTTACACCCCTAACTGTGGTTAAAGACCGGAGATCTTCACATCGTTCGGATTATTGCTGATGCCGTGGGTAGATCCTGTTATAAGGCTAAAGTGGCAGTCGTCCAGATGTACTTGGAGATTGATCGGATATGCAAGGGCTTCTCTCCCTTAGGGGACGAGGAATAAGATGCCTTCGGTTTTGTTTAGACTCAAATGAACTTGTAAATAGATGTATGTCTGACATTGTAAGTTTCAGCATAATAAATTGATGTCTATTGATGTTATATCAGTTGGTGGCAGATAATTTATTCTCCTAGCTTAATACCATCCTTTGAGACTTATGAACTTAGAGGGTAATATATTAATATATACCAATTATATGTTGTAAACTGACAATGTGGCATGCTAAGCTGTTGATAGATCAAAGCTTTTGTTGAAAAGCAAGATTTTGTGGATGATGATCAAAGCATGGCTGATATAGCATAGCTTTGTGTTGAAACGTGACTTCGGCAACCCTCACAACCCGGGGATGGCCGAAAATAGGATGAAGGATCGTAGAGTAAGGACCGTCGTTCTCATTTAACAGAAAAGTGATGCCATGGTATGAAGCCCATGCAATTTACTTATGTGGATGATGGATTGAGGCGCCTCAGACGATGGTCAATCAACGACCAGGATGACGGTAAACAACGACCGGGGAATGTTATGCTCAAGAGTGACCCAAACTCACCGGGTGTTGGTGGGTTGGCTCTGCCGCTCTAAGGACCATGCGTTGAGTTCTGGGACATGTGCTAGAATGTCCCGAATGATTAAGGAAGATCCTTTGCCTTAGTCATTGATGGAAATCCAACTTCCAATACGAACCTTGCATTTTCATCTGTAACCTATACGGCGACATAATAGGATAAGGTATAATGCCGTCGAAGATTAATACGTTTATTTTCGAAATTGATTTTCACACTATGCACTAGTGAAAATAAAAGAGAAATTTTGCGTATCAAGCATGTTTGGCTATTATAAGGTAATACTCTATCCTTCGGTTTGTGCTTGCATTGTGTGATGGGACTTGAGTCTTATAATAGCTTCATTTTTTAAAAGGCATTGCGAGTTTTTATGACTGATATTCATATGGAGGAAACTCATTCCGTGTTATATGGCATGGTCCCGTGATTTACCCAACTTTAAAATAAAGTATAATAACTGTTTTGGTTCTCATACCAGTCCCATGACTGACTTGGAGTTTATTGTTTCCCACCTAAACTCTGAGTGCCTATATTTTCCACACGGGAAGCTAGTAGTTTTGATTTTGCAGATATGTCTTGGAGTCATTTTAGAGCAGGATTCTGGATTGAAGCTTAAAGATGTATCCAGAGCATTTGATAGTCTTCCGCTGAATGTAATTATGTTTCTATTGTGTATTGTAATTTGTTATTTTCTAATATTTGCGATGTACTGATATATTATGCACACTGATGTAAAATTGTTGTAATAACAATGAAATATTCTTTTGTGTGATTTTGTTGTATCTCATAATGGTTCGAAGATTTCTGCCGTTTGGATCAGACCTGTGTGGCTTATGATCGATTCAAAAGGTAGGGATTTTCGGGTCGTCACAATATTTCTTTTTCAAATTACTTTAAAAATCATTTATTATAATTTATCATAATTTTTACCTATTTTTAATAATTTAAAAATAGGTCATTTCAGTCTGATGACGTTTCAGGTCATTAAGATGCACTAGCGCTGTTTTATTCAAAAAAAAATTGAACTTATCACTAGATCTAACTATTGGATTTTAAATCTCTTATACTCGTTTCAAAGCTCTTTCCATTTCGAACCAAATGGTTTTATTTCAGGAAAATCCGATGTCGGATCTCCCGGGATGTCAATTTGAAGTCAATGTTCGAAATTCGCGAACAACCGCTATGCGACGAGTTCTATTCTAAAGAAACTTCGATTATATGTTAAAATCGAATTGAATTCCCTTTTAAATAGTTTACAATAACTTTCGGCAACTATATTTTTCCATCTAAACACTTCCTTCAAATCATGGCTATATTTATTATCTAGATAATTTAAGTTTAATTAACTTAAATTTATAAGACATTATTTTACCATTTTTAATTAGTTAGTATGGAAACACAAATATCCCAAAGTATAGTTTGAAATTTCATATTTCTTTTTAAAATTACTTTGAAATCATTTATTATGATTTATCATAATTTTTCCTTATTTTTAATAATTTAAAAGTATGTCATTTCAGTCCGATGACGTTTCGGGTCATTAAGCTACAATGATGTTGTTTTTATTCAAAATTAATTTGAACTTATCTCTAAATCTAACCATTGGATTTTAAAGCTCTTATACTCGTTTGAAAGCTCTTTTCATTTCTAAACTAATGGTTTTTATTTCGAGAGAATTCGACAGTCGGTTCTCCCGATATGTCAATTTGAAGTCAATGGTCGAAATTCGCGAACTACCGCTACGCGACGAGTTATATTCTAATCAAACTTCGATTATATATTAAAATCGAATTTAATTCATTTTTAAATAGTTTATAATAACTTTTGAAAATTATATTTTTCTATTTCCAACTCATAATCCAAATATTCCATTAAATGATTATTAATATATTATTTTATTATTAAAATAATATTATTTCTCAAACTTCATTATATTATACCCAAATTTTCCTGACATCCATTATAAAAATAAATAAAGAATCTTTGAAAAGAAAATTTTGTTAAAAGGTTTTTCAGATACACTAATCGTACTTTTCCTAGTTATTATTCATTTTAAAACAAAAACTTGAATATATCATAACTACTTGAAAATTATTTCAAATAACCTTTTTTTTCTTTTGCAAATATTCATTGTAATGAATTATACTTTACGTCCATCCAAAATCGGACGTCAAATTTTGATTTTATTTTTCACCCATTATTATATTATTAAAATATGCATTAAATTCCCAAATTGGAATAAAACTCAACTAATGACCATATAATTCAACTTATATGGGTCCAATATGTCGTTTATATTCAAACGACGTTTACCAATCATTCCAACATCCATTTCAACATTCATTGCACACATATTGTGGCATAGTACATAACATGTAAGCATTAAATATTTTTTTTTTTGAGCAAAAGATGTGTGATCTTCCAATAGGAAGAGAGCACACATATATATAATAAAAGATGTAATACAAGATATCCAATACAGACCCAGTACGATAGTCTCACATAGTAATGTAGGGGATAATAGATAGATGAGTTCCGGCAAGGCCACCACCCATCATACTTCATTATCGAATTCTGGCAAGGCCACCACCCGATAAGAAGTATATCTATTCCCATACATTTAACAATCTATGTGTATAACAAGAGGTGAAGCAAATCACTAAAAAATACAAACACCCCTTCTCTACAACTACTAATATAACAAAAACAAAACATAACTAAAACGGTCAATCCAAAACAGCAACTCCAATAACTCCACAGTTACATCTACCACCTGTAAACTGAAAAACTAAAGCAAAATTATTAGTAACTTACACATATATATGAGTATATGCCTATATATATATATATAAGCATCTAACCATATATACATGTATAAAGAGAAAGACATAAGAACAAACAAACGAGAGGAAAATAACAACCAAAAACAGAAATCAGCTTCCCAGACGAGGTCTATTACATCTAAAATAGCTATTAATACGAATGAATAAACTCAGGTTAGATCTTACTTTTAACAAAAAACGCCCAAATTTCAATTTACCAAATAGTTTATAGTGTGAATTGGACATCCATGACAAACAGAAATTTACTATGTTGATGATTAAATTATCCTTTGATACAGAGGTTGAATGGAAGATTCTCTGGTTCCTCTCAACCCAAATGAACCAACTAATGGATAATACTAAAGAATCCAATATGTATTTCTTTCTGGAATTGTATCTTAATCTATAACAATTCCAATAGTCGATACAATTACTAAGGGAATTAAAACTATCAAAAGTAAAAATCCTAATAATCATATTGAAAATAGAAAAGGTAAAGCAGCAAGAAAAAAATAAATGATCTACGTCCTCCTCCCCTGAATTACAAAAACAACATTTTATATCAAATATAACATTTTTCCTTTTTAACAACTCAATCGTATTAAGCTTCTTGTGGACGATCAACCACATTAGAAACTTTGATTTAGAAGTAGAATTAGTCCTCCATATGAATTTAAAAGGGTATAATGATATACCAGAGAAATTAATAAAACTATACATAGAATTAACTGTGTAAACTAAACTCTTATCCATGCCCCAGATAATAGAATCGCTATTTATGTCCACATGGTACAGTGCTAATTTGGCTTTAAGTAAGGCCAATTGTCTTAATAAATCTTCCTCCAAAATATTATCAAAGGAGAATACCCACGGAGGATCTAATTCAGCTACGTAAACATCCTTAATTAAAGCATTCTTAAACCTACTAATATTAAAGAGCTTACTAAATTCAATTTTCAGTGGAACTCTTGATATCCAAGCATCATGCCAAAAATAAGTAAGGTTTCCTGAATGAACTAATACTTTGCATCCTATATTAAAAAAGTCAAAACAATTCAAAACGGATTTCCAAAAATGAGATAATCTATTTTCCCAACTACCACCATTACTAATAAAAAACTCTCCTCTTGAATAATAAGATTTGGAAATGATAGACTTCCAAGAAGACTTCACTTCTGGACATCTAAATTTCCATAACCATTTAGCAAGTATAGCAGAGTTAAAATTATGTAGATTTAAGATTCCCAAACCCCCTTCTATCTTAGATTTACAACACATTTCCCAGTTAACTAGACATTTATAACTACTACAACTAGAATCACCATTCCAAAGATAATTACGTCTAATCCTATCAATTTTCTCAATGACCCATTTGGGACATCGATGAACAGCCATCCAATAAGAGGGAATAGCTGATAAAACCGAGTTAACTAGAACTAATCTACCTGCTCTGGATAGGAATCTATTGTTCCAATTAGATAGTCTATTACTAATTTTATCAATGATGACTATCCAGTCTTCCTTTTTAAGCTTTGACGGTCTTATCTTAAAACCTAAATAATAAAAAGGAAATTTCATAATCGAACAGTTCAAAGTGCTAGCCACTAAAGTCTCAATATTGTTAAAATCATTAATGACCATCACTACGCTCTTATCAAAATTGATTCTTAAACTAGATAACATCTCAAAACAGTAAAGTATAAATTTAAGAGCAATAATATGCTCCGGTAGATGAGAAGAAAATAACAAAGTATCATCCGCAAATTAAAGGATAGATAATTCATTTTTAAATTCCTCATTCCCAACACTACCTAGAATACCTAATCTCCCGGCTCTCTTGATAATTTTTGAGAAGACATCAACTGCTAAATTAAATAGAAAAGGCGATAAAGGGTCGCCTTGTCTAAGTCCTCTCTTGGATTGTATCTTCTTACCCATTACCCCATTAACGACAATGTTGGAACAACCAGACCTAAGTAACAACATGATCCAGTTAGTCCATCTAACACTAAAACCCCTAGCAAGACATAATTCGCATACAAAGTCCCAATCTATTGAATCAAATGCCTTCTCAAAGTCTATCTTCAAGATGGCACATGTTATATTGTTCTTACAACAGACGTTAATATATTCCTGTACCACTGCCACACCATCTACTATATTCCTACCTTTAATAAAAGCTGTTTGAGAGACATCAATAAGGTCATTCATCTTGCTACTCAACCTATTCGCTAAAACTTTAGATATGATTTTGACAGAAACATTAATAAGAGAGATAGGTCTAAAATCCTTAAGGGTATTAGCCCCCTCTTTCTTATGAATAAGTATGACATTGGCAAAGTTAAAACTACCTAAACGCAAATCACCACTATAAAATTCATTAAATAATTCAATAATGTCAAACTTCAAAACTTCCCAAAATTGTTTGTAAAAATTAACAGAGAAACTGTCAGGTCCAGGAGCTTTGTCACTAGGCATATCGCTAATTGCCTTCCAAATCTCCTGTTCCGAAAACGGTTTATCCAAATCTACAAGACTTACCCTAGTATCGTAAGGATATAAGTCATACCATCTAACATTAGTTCTTCTCTTAATCTTAGAACCGAAAATCTGATTGTAATATCTAGTGAAAGCTTCGTTTAGATCCTTCTGTAAAGACAGTTCTACATCATTTACAATAATCGAGCGAATCATATTATCACATCTCCTTTTATTTGCTACACTATGAAAAAATTTAGTGTTATTGTCCCCTTCCTTAATCCACTGTATGCGAGATCTTTGCCTCCACATGACTTCTTCTTTTTCTAAAATCAGTTTGAGGTCTTGTTTAAGATTACAGTATTTATCCTTTTCAGCTATATTAAGAATCCTTGACTCACTAATTTTATCCAAATCTAACAAACCACACATAATCTTATTCTTCTTAATTCTCACATTACCAAATACAAATTTATTCCACCGCTTTAGAAAGAATCTCAATTTTCCTAACTTAGCGACAAAAATCTTAGCACTATTACCTCTATATAAATTATTAAAATAGAATAAAGATTTCCATTTAACCGAAACTAGATTTATGAAACTAGAGTCAAGTAACCACATCTTCTCAAATTTGAAACTGTTACTAATAGTTATGTTCGATTCACAAGTAAGAATGATTGGACAATGATCAGAGTGTAAAAAAGGTAGTCCCTTGACTCTACAAATCGAGAATTTATCTTCTACCTCAGAATTAATAAAAAATCGATCTAATAATGCAAAAGAAGGGATATCACGAACATTCGACCAAGTGAATAATCTATTATCCATATGAATCTCTATCAAATTATTATCTAAAATAAAGTCGTTGAATTCCTCCATATCGGAGAAATCACCTTCTCGGGGTGATCTCTCCCCTAGAAATCTAGTAACATTGAAATCCCCCCTACAATCCAGAGGTTGGGGGAGTGATTCCTGAAATTAGATACTTCATCCCACAAAATTATCCTCTCCATCTTGGTATGAGGTCCATACACATTGGATATACACAAGACAGAATCATCGGATAGGGAAGCTAAAATAACGTTTAAGGAATGTGTCTTTATAGACTCCTGCACGAGTCTATATTGGTTTTCTTTCCAACCAATCATGAGTCCACCAGCAGTACCAATTGCCGGTAGACACACCCAATTACGGAAAGTGGTCCCACCTAGACTAAGATAAAAACTAAAGTCAAGACGCTCGATTTTTGTCTCTTGTAATAAAATGATATCAATGTGGTTATCTCTAAAAAAAGATCTAACTTTGGCACATTTATTAGGTTCATTTAAACCCCTAATGTTCCAACTGACTATCCTCATCTACCCAAGGAAGAAACACGCTCTAGTTCCCTACTCCTAATGTACTCGGCATCGACCTCAATGTCAGAAAAAATAAAAGCAGTATCATTGGCCAATTGAAATAACTGACTAGCAGTAAGACTATCCAATGCAAAAGGAGTGTAATCACTACCCAGAATCTGAGACATACCTGAGCCCGAATCCAAACTGCTACTTTTAGCATTTGAATTCGGGGACTTACCATGAGGGGAAGATGAACAATATCTAAGCCTCACACTACGTCTAACCATACCTGAAGCAGAAGGCTCTCTCCTGCGTCTCTTCCTCCTAGTCTGAACATATGACACCTCACTACTACACTGAAAATGATCTATACTAACAACTCTTGAGCTATTGCTGATTGCTGAACGAGAATCGACTACCGAGCCAAATTCTGAACTAGGCAAAACAAACTCTAATGATACTCCATCGAGACACGGCCTCAAGGTCAAACAGAATAGATCAATTCCCTGTTTGCTTATAAGGATTGAAGAAGAATCACTCCCCTCCATAAACGACAGTCCACTCAACACTGAACTCAACACAGGTATGCCCACCATAAAATTAGAGTCTGACCGAACTTCATCTACATTCTTAGCAGTACCATCAACAGCTCTTGCTTCATCCATACCAACAAAACCACCAGACAAACCACTTCCATTCAATATGTATTTACCAAGAGGAACAGAAGGAACAACACCCCACGTACACAACATTTTATCATTTGCTGTAACAAGCTCCTCAATTTGATCACCTCGCAAAACATTTTGATTGACTTTCCTCCCTACCTTAACTCTTCCAACTCTAAAGCCTTTGCTGAAGGCTTGAGATGAATTCATAGGATTGACAACGATCAACTCAGTGGAGGGACTAGCAGTCTCAGCCTCAAGGTTTTCTAGCAGTTCAAAATTATTCGATATAGCAATGTCATCAGCAACTTTCCAAATAACTTCATCTTCAACCGCTGTGTTGTGCAGAAGACTCCCAACCTCAGCCACCACATTGTAATCACATACCTCAATCTCTTCCTCTCCAGCCATCATCTCCCTTGACTACTTCCCTTTGTCAGTCGAACTAGACACCTCCATACAGTATGAAACTGCAGAGTCATCTAATATAGGGTCCACACGCCAATAATCCACGACACACCCAACATTATCCACCAACAATCCATCAAAGAAACTAACCTCAACATCTTGCTTGACCAACACCTCATTCTGCACATTTACTTCACAAGTCTTGTCTCTCAATCCAGTAACCAAATGAACATCCTTGTCCGAAAAATTCTGAAAGATGATAGCTCGTTTATCGCAATTTATGATGGTATTTATAACGTCAAAGTGCTTCAGAATTGCATTCAAATATAGACAAGCTTTCCTCTTATTTCTTGTCGTCGAATTCTCACACATCATACGAAGTTTTAGAAAGTTTTTGCAAAACGAGAGAGCATGATCCTTCCTGCTTAGTGGGCTCGGCAAAGGAGGAGAGGCAGCAAAATTATCCCACTTCTTATACCACAGAATACCATCCACGAGACCCT
Source organism: Allium sativum (assembly GCA_030737875.1). Classification (NCBI taxonomy): domain Eukaryota; kingdom Viridiplantae; phylum Streptophyta; class Magnoliopsida; order Asparagales; family Amaryllidaceae; genus Allium; species Allium sativum. The sequence continues at coordinate 247,925,035 of CM060924.1, forward strand.
CCAAATGCCACCCCAATAACAGTAATATATAATCCCCGTCATTCATTCCTTCAGCAAAATCAATAACGTATAGATCCGACAACAATATAATATTCTGGCAAATTCTCGAACAGTTAAAGAGCAAAATGTCAAAGACTGAATTCCCACTGAAACTCGTCGGACAATTGATCTTACGATGACCTAATATACCACAGTTAAAACATCGAAATCCATTTCGACAGTCCTTCGCCAAATGAGACGAATCACCACATTTAAAACAATTTCGAACGCTATGCCTTACATTAGAATTTTTCAACGTAGTGTGATTCCAATCCAACACATTAGAAGGCTTTCTTACCATGTCCGCATAAGATAAAGAAGAGGAATAACTCATTGCAAACATACCTGAATTCGTAGAATAAACATCATGATAGTAGGGAGTCACACTTGTACTAGAAAAAGGAAACTGGAGTCTTTTATCGTGCCCCTTCTTAAATTCACATTGCCTGAAGGTAAGATTTAACCTCCCCTGCTTCAAGTTTGTTTCCTTTATGAGTTCAACCAGAGCCGTGTCCTTATAAATGCGAGATATACCATGGAAAATACCTCTAGATTTTCCACCAAAGATTAAAACATCTCCTGACTCCAAAAGGACTCTCTTTGCCGTAGCTTCCTCCCTCTCTTCATTAAAGATAAACTCAGTAGTATTCCCAATGGAAAAGGACACTACAGGTAGTCCGGCCTGCAAGCTATCGTGGCTTTCGTCTTTGTCTTGATGTAAACCCAGTTTACCATCTAAATGATAAAAATTAACTATACATGCGTCTGAAATCATACTCGGTAGTTCATCCGCACTACCACCGTTCTGCCTGATTAAATTCTGAGCATCGGCCATAGAATCATTAACCATTAATAAAAAGTCTTCAGGAATTTTATAAGGCTGAATACCATCGCTCGATCTACTCATGCCATAATTCTTTGATTGCCGATCCCAGAACTTACCCAAGCACATCATTAACAAGTTCAGTTTGGCACCGTTATCAAAAACAGGTCTAAAGAAGCCTGCTTCACCAATCCCTAGCTCTTGGCACTTCTTGACGATTTGGATCTAATCAAATATACTAATGCGATTCTTGATTAAGATCATACCTTGACTCAGGATCTGATAACTCCACATTGAATTAGGGTTCGAAAACCGATCAGTACAATTGGCCGTGGAAGGGTTTGCCCTAATCCCCAAATCATTCTGAATAATTCGCGAACAAATGTTGAATCCTTCAAACTTATTTGGCGCATTAGTATCTTGCCTCCTGCATCCTCTCGCCCAATGCCCAACCCCACCGCAACGATAACATCTTTCAACAGGCTTGGAATTGAACGCCAAAATAGGTCTTGAGAATTTTGTCCTAATCCTCTTCCCAATCTGATTCGAGAAAGGTAAATTTGAACGATGATTAATCCAAGAAGAAGAAGCTGTTTCTGTCGCCATTGTCGCCAATCTCCTTCAAGAAATTAAAAGGTCGTAAGCATTAAATATTTAATGCTTATATATTTTTGTCAATCAACAGATTAACCGCAATACACAATCATCAACTGACATATGCATTCAAATTCCAAATGGGGTTTGTGCCCAAATACTGTTTATATTGACAAAATTTGCGTCAAAATAAATGGTGTTTCACTATTCATCCATACACGTGTTTATACAAGTATACGTTTTCAAGTATCACAGATACAACATATACATGTCATTTTGGATACAGTAAACTATCCAAATCTCATTGTTAACTTTTTAATTACTTAACAATCCAACGATAACTTGAAAATATTTATTTTTCATGTCAACATACATGCAACATTCAGCCAAGTTATCATTCATTTCAACCAAACGTTTTGTTTATGGTTTCAACTACTAAATCACTTACTATACCATATCAAATACCGACTAACGTCAACAAATCATACTCAAACTTCATTACTAACCAACATAGCATATAATTTAATATGACATAAACTACCACACACAATAAATAATTCAAACGTGAGCATATATTACCCACCATTGGTTTCCACTCCGTCTAACTTTAAAAAGGTTAGATTTTTCTTGCCTAATTGATCTTTAAAACTTACGATAGCCTTCCGGCATCACTGTGGTTTTCTGAAATAAAAATGGCAAGGGTTCGACGCGTTTGGTTTATAAAATTAACGGCAAAATATGGACATACATTTTTTGTTCGAGGAGCTAACGTAAAGGGTTTTAAGGTGAACAAAGCTCGAGGTTCGAGAGTGTGGGACCCATGTGCTGTAGGGAGGTTGGTGGCCCGAGTGGAGGCGGCATGGGATGTTGGAGGTGGGAGGAGTGTTGGAAATGGGTGAAAGAGGTGAAAAGGGGATGTTTTAGTGGTGAAAAAGGTTTTAGAGGTGTGGGGTCCACTTGGAGAAGGGGGGTTGACGTGCTGACGTGGGGGAACGGGTAGAGGGGACGAGTGGTGGTTGGCCGTGGGAAGGGGTGGCGGTGGAGAGAGGAGCAGAAGAATGGAGGAAGAAGAGAGTGAAGAAATAAAGGAGGAAAATGAGTGGAGTGCTCCTCCTTTTATAGGAATTTTGGAGGCGCGGATCACTGAGGTTTCGGCGCTAGGGAGGAAGGGAGAAAACACAAGTTGAGGGCTTAGATGCATGACAACTCCAAACAAAAAAATCTTTAGCCTAAATGAATAGTTAAGCTAACGAAGACATATAAGTTAATTAGCTTATATACATACAATGTTTCATGCAACTTGTTCACACAACTATGCATATAATATCGAATTAATTTCCGGTCACATTAACCAGTTTTTCGTGCTCTCCAAGAATATGTAAACAAAACTTTAAATATATTTTGTTTATTATTTTTATTAATTAAAACGGCCTCTAATTGACTATTAATCTTTTATAACTTATTACACTACTAATTGTTGTATAACATTGTATCAATGCTTACGGAAATTAATTTATGTTCTAAAAAGATTTTCAGAACATCAGACAACTATATTTTATTTTGATTATATTTTTAATTATTATTTATTTGCTCAAAACTAATTAATTAAATCATTTTAAATCAATTTTCTTTGAAATTTAACCACGTGTTTAATACTCGCACAACCACTTACTAACCCCAATAATTTTGAAATTTGAAACTCTGCTATATGTTTCAGATTCAGTTCTAATGGACCTAGTCTCATCAATCTTAGAGACTGCTGGCAAAATGGCCTTTGTTAATGTTATTATTAAAATTTAACTAGTTTTTCTAACCTGCATTTATATTACGCACGCTCACACACTAACTCCAATTAACTTGAAATTTGAATTCTTACCATTATTTACTACTACGGATTTGATAAAAATGGTTTCGTTGAATTCCGAGATCATACGCAGAATTTCTATTTTTCTAGCTTTTTAAACTAATACTGAATTATCGATTTTCAAAATATCCTTGTTAATTATTGTTTTAAAAATCCAGTATTCATATTCTAACTTAGTATATAAGTCGTATTCAAATATTATATCTCAAAATTTACAATTCCGATGAATAGTATCAAAATCTCATTTTTGTTGAAATTGTTTAAATTGAAAAGTTGATAAAATTGATTTAAATAACTTATCGGACCGTTATACTTTTTGAAATCGTATTTAAAAATTAGTGTATGTATCCAAAACCTTGTGTTATTTTAATTTCTTAAAAACTCGTATTTTCAAAATTTAAATTGGTTCGAAAATTTTGGGTCGTTACATTCTCCCTTACTTAGAAACTTTTCGTCCCCCAAAAGGAAAGAAGACGTAAGCTAATTTAGTTATAATAACCCTTTAAACTATTTACCTAATACCTTTTAGTCAAAATTGTGAAACTTAATTCACAAAGTATTCATAACTACTTACACTCGTTATTTTTGTACCTAACAGGTTTCAGAACTAATCGACTATTTAAAATTGCTAAAAAATCCATTTACTTACCATAATCTAGCATTTTAAGTTCATAATCACTACTTAATTGGTTAAGTTTATATAACACCCTATAATTTTAAAGGACAATGAAAACGATAAACTAAGGAATGCTTAACTAAATATTGGGAACTAAGTAAAACGGACCTTACCATTGCGTTCGTCTCAGAGTTATGCTTAAGATAGACTCCAATTTTGCGTAAAATGGACATCATATGAGACAGATATGAAGCTCAGAAGTTTGTATGCATATAAGAGACATATATATGAACATTTCAAAACCAAAATTCAAAATATTTCAAAAAAAAAAAAAAAACACAGCGGGAAAAAGGGGCGGGCGCAGGCGGGAGATCGACCCATGCCAGGCCTGCGTCGACCCAACGGGGATCCAACCAGGTGCATTATTCTGAACGTGGACTGATTTGTTGTCTGGATTAGTTGGTGGTAGGCTATATATAGGACAACATTTCTACTATTTTTACACATCAAAAACAGTGGAGACAACGAGATGCTGCCCCAGCTTGAATTGAATTAGCCTATTTTCTTCAACAACAGTATATATGCATACGAGAATTTCTTCTACAACTTCAGCATATTATCCATTGTTCTTTAGATCCAATCTATGTGAGTTCATGTTACTTTAGATATAAACATTTAACAAGTAATCTTGACATGTTTATAAATTTGGATCTAAATCTATGCCTGTTAGGAATCTGATTCGTACCTAATCAGTCTTGTTACTACATATACACCTAATCTGTTGTTCAGTTCTTATATGCCTATTCCTGATATGCCCATTTTTGATATCATATGCCCATCTCTGTTATTATATGCTTATTTTGTTTTATGCCTATTTTGTTCCTCTCTCTCTCTCATTCCCTTTTTATTTTTATAGCCTAGGTTACCTTCGAGCCTAGGCCGATATCGTTGAAATATGCATATGAAAGAAATTGGGAATGGTAATTTGGAGGCATAACTTGTACTCTGAACCATGATTGGTATTTGGGGGCATAAATTATACTGTGAATTATGACTTTTGGTTTGGGGCATATAAATATGTAGGCTTAATTTAAAGATTAAGCAGAACATGTTAATGAAACTGTAACATGTGAAACATGTTGGGGGTTATGCATACTTGTTAACCTGTAATACTTAACTCGTTTAATTTGTGGGGGTTATATACATATAAACCTGTTAATCTGTGAATTGTTTAATCTATGGGTGGGGTTAAGTAAACATGTTGAATCGATGGGGTTAAGTAAATCTGTTAAATCTATGGGGGGTATAAGAACCCGTTAAACTTAACCCGTTTGATCTATTGGGGTTATGTGGGCTTGTTAATCTGTTGGGCATAACCTGTCAAAATCCTACTTAGTTGGGGATGCGAGTATAAGGGGTGGCTTGTGTCATCTGTTGTGTGGGACCCATATCAGTCAGTAACCCATGCAGCTATTAAAGGGGGACCCCGCACTAGGTAGAGGTCAGGGCACGCTTACTGAACTGATTATAGGAGGTTTATTTGGGGAAAGGTGTTCTGATGGTGCGTTCCAACGGAGTCATGATCATGTATGGGTCCGACTTGCTTGGGAAAATAAGCCGCCATAACACCTGTAAATAGGTCTGTGTCCTTCTAGTAGTTGCCACTTTAGGAAGTAATACACACAACTATGGGGCTGACACAGGGTATTTACATGGTAGGGAGTCGATCACTGGGGTAGTAATTATGGTACATCTAGTCCTGTTTAGGTACCTGTTATTTCTCTTTGGGGTAACACCCGTTATTTCTATTTAGATACTTGTTATTTCTGTTTGGGTTAAAACCCTTTACTAGAAGTACACCTAAGTCTACCATATGTTCTGTTGGGATCATTCCATTTCTGTTAAGTAATTAGAAAACACTTAATCCGGTATACTAGTATTGGTGTAGAGAAAAGTATTTGAGAAGCATAATCTACTCAATTTATCCTGCTTATTCTGTTCAGCCTGTTCATACCTGTTATATGATACTATTATCTCTCATCCAATTTATATGCCTATCATGATACTTTTACTTATTTACCGTGCGGTTAAAGCGCTCAGCGGATCCAATGTGGCGGAGGTGCAAAAAGTTGTAGCTTGGATAAAGCGAGGAAACAGCAGATGAGTCTAATGTAGCATATAAAACTCATATTTAATGCTTTTACAAAAATACAAATGATAAGTAAATGGAAAACTAACATTCAATTTAAATATAATTAGTACATTCTTAATTTTAAATAAAAGAATGTGCAAATATATGTAAATAAATGTAAACTACTATATAGTTTGATTAAATTTAATGGAATATTGTAGTATTTTATATTCTGAAAAATATATGTCAAAAAATTCAATTAAAATACAAATTTTATGAATTTTACAATGTGAAAATGTTTATTTTCAATTCATTTCTTTTATAGAAGATATAGCGGAATATATCTGAAATAATGGGATATATCGGGAATATTGGAATATTGCGGGGCTTAAAGTGGAGAGGCTATTTCAGAGGCTATTTGGAAATAGCATAGCGGTAGAAATATGCTATACGATATAGAGGGGATATGGCGGGGTAATAGCAGGGGATAAAATGCACAGCTTATTTATATGTTAAAAGTCACTGGACTCACCAGACTTTATGTCTAACCCGTTTTTGTTTACTCTTCTCTCTCTTCGTTCCCCCCCAGGTTCTCAGGATGGGAACGCTCAGGCTTGATTAGGACTCTCCCTTCTGTTTCTGCTTGGATTTGGATTTGCTTTGATGTATCGCTTTGACTACTTGTCTACTTATGGCTCTACTTATGGGGACTATGGCTTTTTTACTTCTGTACTCTGATGGTTTTTAGCACAAGACAGATGTTTTTATTTGATGTATTTTATTCCAGTATTTTAGCCTAATGTTGTAACTAGATTTTGAGACCACGATGTTTTCTGTTGGAGAAATAAAGTTTTAAATTTCCACTACTATTTTTTATTTATGTCTTGTGAGATTCTGTTTTGTTTACCTATAATGCTTCATGGAACTTAATGCATTTTGTTAAAGAGTGACATTAACAAACGTGGGGTGTCACATTTGGTATAGAGCTACAGGTTACAAGATCGGATAAAAGGTTATGAAAATTGTTTTCAAAAGGTTTCAAAAAGAAAGTATTTTCAAAAGAAAAGTCTTTTTTTGCAAAACATATTCCCTAAAGCCATATAAAATATCTTTCGATTCTCTGTTTGAACCCCTTTCCTTTTCTTTTGCGCATGTCTGGGGAACCAAATATTCCTAAGGGCGTTCAAATACCGGCTTGGTTCCGTAGATATCTCGAGGTTACGACGCCTGCCGGAGGCCAAGCAAACGCCCCTCCCCTAGCTGCAGCCGCTGTTCCTCCTTCTCTACGAGTGGATAATTTCTCTAAGATATGCAAGAATTTCCGTGCTATAGGAGGAAAACCATTCCGAGGAACTGAGAACTTTGTGGAAGCATGGAATTGGCTAAAAGAGACAGAGAACTTATTTGGGATTTTTGAGGTTGATGACCGTAGAAAGATACAGTTGGCTGCATGGCAGCTTAAGGACGAGGCATCATTCTGGTGGGAAGTGACGCAAGGTGCAACAACCCGCATTTTATGTATCGAAGGATCGTAAAATATTTTTATTTTATTCCCTAAGGGTTGGATCATTCTCATATTTTAATATGTTGCTTATGGGGATGTGAGACATGTCCATAATTTTAACCAATTTTGTTTGTGACCATTTTGGCCCTGTCAGTCTTGCACAGGGAATAACTTTTGACTCAGGTTGAATCAGAGGGTGAGACTTGTGCCAATGGAAAGGAAATGATGATTGCCTTTCTATAGAGTGGTTACGTTAAAGATTTGACTTAGCTGTTTAGGAGGAATCGTCGTTTTAAGTTTTAACAGTTGGATGTTCAGGTTTTTAATGCCTTAATGGCTGATTTGGAAAGGCCCTTTAGTGGGTTGGTGGAATGCTATAAATAGGGGGTGGGAGGTATGGAGAATGGTTTACTTCCTCCATTCTCTCATTTGGGGGGCCCTATTCATCCTTCCTCTAACACCTTTCCACTATTAAAATCGAGATCTAAGCTTAGGAAATCGAGGATCTACACCATTGGAGGCTAGATCTACATTGTTTCAAGGGCGAATTCATCAAATCAAGGAGTTTGGATTCAATTCCTTACTGTTCGGATTCGTACTGCTCCATTTTTTCTTTGGTTTGGAGAATTGGTGAGTGATATACATCTCTCACACGGATTCAATTAAGTGTATGAGTGTTTTTCATCAAATTCAAATCGTTTTCCTTAGATCTACACTTTGGTAAGTCTATTTTCAAATGAACCACCCTAGGATCTAATTTAGCAAGTTTTAAACCGGTAATTCTAATGCTATTTCATATGTTTATGCAAGTTAGATCTATAATTTTGTTCATATAATCATTCATCATGATTTTTGAGTGATTTGCATATTTTTGGTGAAAATTGTCGTTTTCATGTTGTTGGTGAATTCATATCATGTTTTTGGTCATATTTGATGAGTTGGATGAGCTGGTTACGTCAAATATATCGTTTGGCGAAGTTTTGGTCGAAATCGAAGCTGAAATTGCAATATGCAGGTTTTGGGTCAGTCATGGTAGGGTCGGTCGGTCTAAAAACGTGTCTTGGAGAACAAGTCAGGTTGGGCCGGTCTCATTCTAAACGGTGATGCAGAAATTTGGTCGGGTTGGTCTCAAACAGTGGTTCGGTTGTGCAGGCTAGAGGATTTGGACTGGAGTTTTGGTTTCAGAGCAGGCGGGTTGGTCTAGATGGGTCGGGTCGGTCCTTACCTGGTCGGTCCGGATATTGAAGTGGTGAAGGTCTTGACTGGGTCGGTCGAGTAGGGTCGGGTCGGTTGAGTCTTGGAGCCAGGAAGGAACCGGATAGATCTTGACCGGGTCGGTCGTGTTGGGTCGGTTGGGCTAGTACAAGGGCTTGGTTCCAGAAGTGGGACGGTCGCTACGGGTCGGGTCGGTCCTGATGGGTGGGTCAGTCCTTATCGTGGTCGGTCGTGATGAGGTTTTAGCAGCATTTTTTTAACGCTGTAGTGAGTGGCATAAGTGTTGTCGTTTGTTTTCTTTAGCAAGTTGATGTGATGCTATGGATTGTTTTTGGACCTCATGATTGATGTTTTTCTTTGGTTCGAAAGTGGAGATAACTTCGAAGTGAATTCCATGGGGAATGACGAAGCGAGGTGATTTGTTCATCGGATGTGGTGAATGTGGAAACGACTCAAGGATGTATTGAGTTCATGTGAAGTGGTGGCTCTAAAGTGTTCTGAGCTTATAAATAGTCGTAATTAATAACGACTAGAGATGCGAAGGCCGAGGAATTATCATTGTCGTAGGTTCTAGCGGCTCAAAGCAGGGGAACAAATGAAGACCGGTTGTAGGTCGAGTGCCCTGGGCGTCGTGTATGGCCTAGACACGTGTTGTGTATAGCGTGTGGGGTTTTGCTAGAACCGGGGCGTCGTCTATGGTCCTTGATAATTGTTGGCAAGTTGTTAGCCAGTCATACGATTAACGATGGTTTTGAAGCAAGGTTGGCAGTGATAGCCAGAGTCAGTCATAGACATTTGGATGCTTGGTTGCTCTGGGTTGTACCATCTCACGGAGATTATCTGACATCGGATGAGGTGCTCTTTGGGTGCTTGTCTGGTATTGGTTTCGGCCTTTGGGGCTTGTACTCGAAGGATGCTAAGTTCGATTAGGGTGGTTTTCGCGGGATATAACCAGATGTTGTATGAGTTACTTTTTCCATGTATGAATGGTTGTTCTGATTTCCATGGCTGAATTGTTGTTTCCTTTGGATGTATGGGTCGTAAATGCTATCACTGTCTGGTGTGGGGAAGGCAGGTGTAAGTTCTTCTCTGGAGCTGGGTAGAATTTACCCATTCTCATATACTTTGTTGATTATGTTTGTTTGTTGTTCTATCGCTCACTAAGAATGTTGTCTGACTCAAGGTTTTATGTTTCCCTCTTATTACCTTGGGCTATTCATCCGATTGTTTGGATGGGAAGACTAGTCGGCAGGTGACAGGTTAAAGCTTAGTGATGACGATGATGTTATTCGGTGGCGAGCAGGAGGATGGCGTGTTATTTTACCTATCTTGTATTTGGATTTCCGTTGTTTGCTATTTTCTCTGAGTGTTGTAGTGAGGCAAATTGTATAAACACTATTGTTGTTATCCACGTGTATGGATATTACTTTCTAGTTGTTATGGAAGTTTGGTGTTTTCAGCTTCACTATCACTACCTGTTGTATATGTTTTATTATATTTTAGCCTTGCGCTGTGAGTTTACGACAGGTTCTGCGATGTTTCCTTACCTAGATGATCGTCCATAGCTGCCTGGCACACCTTTAAATGCATTATTCCTCTTGTTGAGTGCAGGGGTTATGGGCGGTCGTCACATTTGGTATCAGAGCTCTGGTTAACGATTTTACCCAAAGTTCAAGGACGTAATCATGTATGAGAGACGCACTTGTAGATTTCAATTGGATGTATACTATATGATACTATATAGTATAATAGCGTTAGTACTCCATTGGCAGTTTTCTTGCAATTGGCTAATCATTCTTGTTACTACCAAATTTAACTCTGAAACCAGCAGACGGTGAAGGCACATTGGGAGAATACAAGTACATAAAACCTTCTGAAAGCCAGAAAGAATGATCTGAGAGCGGTATAAACCGACACCTTCCCAGAAGGAAGAAACTCAAGATCTGCAGAATGCCAATCAGGTTCATCCGGAAGGGACCTAGCCGAGAGGATATATCCGACAAGATCATACCGGCAGGATCCTTCTCACAGCATCAACCCGGTAGGGGGTTCTGTAGAGAAATGTTATCCAAGTCAGAAACCATGAAAAATTAAGGCAAGGGCTCCGTCAGTTGAGGTCTGAAAGGACTTTTCTTATTCGCCTTCCTAATACCTATACGTCAGGAGGCTAAAACACATAGAGCATAAAGCTAGAAAAACATAAAGATTATCTGAGACCAATTTTCGAAACATCTACTATATGAGTGCCGAAAGTTCATATTGATAGACAACAACACACCATCTAGAGCCACCTTCCGGAGGTCTTGTAAATCTGAAAAACCCCATCGGGAGGCCGACCGGAACCAAAGCAAAGATACATGTTATCCATACTAATCTACTTAGTACGAACACCGACAGCAGACTCGTACCGGCAGCTATCCACATCCATCAGGAGGACAAGCTCCTCTAAGTATACATGTAACAACCCGAATTCCGACGGACCGATTTTTTTTTCTTTCTAAAACCCAGTCCATCGAAACCAGTGTTGGTTTGCACTGGTATCTTGCAAAAAAGACAGAGACATAAAACATGTCAGAGTTCGGAAAACATCTCACAGTGGAAGGAACAAAATATAATATAATCAAATCATATCTTTACCTTAATAACAATACTGCTAAACCAGTATCCAAAGCTTATACAGTCTCTGTCATGAACCTAACCTGCAAATATTATGAGGAGGGGGTTAGAACATAAGTTCTTTGTGAATGAATTTAAATTACACTTCTGGATAATCCTACAAATACCGTTCAATCACATTTCTTATTTATTAGGTTATCTGTGTTATTAGAGCTCAAGGCTTAAACGCACACGTTGCACCCATTTACTCCCTAGTAGAATAACCTAATATAATGTATATGTAGCTACCCCCAAACTGAGGTACACCCCGTGGTACCCCACTCGCATGATCACCTCCGTAACACCACATTTATGTGCGCAGACCCTCATCCTATGCCATAGTAACGTACATATCTCTTTACATATATAACAACGCTACATCCGCATAGAACCACTATCTCTGTACTACGTAAGCATACCGAATGCTATCCTCAAACTTTTTCATCGAGTTAGATTCCTTCATCGAGTAATGCCCCAGAGTCTACGATACACCACCCAGAGTAGACATGCATGTATCCAGAGTTTCCCACATACGTATCGTCAAACGTATTCGACGCCTAACCCACACACCTATCATGTGCGTGCCCGAGTTCCGTGGCAGGGCTACACAAGAAACACGGAACTCGGTAGGGAGCTTTCCTCATATCTGTGCAGGCCCGCCTTTAAGAGCCTCTCACACAAATATCCATAGGATCTGTTTTTATGGTGGCTATGGCCCCACCTCAGCCCCTCCCTCAACTAGTAAAGACTACAAGAGCTAAGCGACAAGCCCATAAGCAAACAATCTAAACATCCATGTGTGTGTCCCCTCAACCACCGTCCCACGATAGTGAATGGTTAATGGTATCTTGAGTCTAGCTCTAGTCTTTCGCATCCTACTGGCTGTGGTGACAGGCACTCGACGACCTACTATCCTTGTTGGTCCTGACCCTCCGCCTCCATTGAGGCAGCTGCCGAATCACCTTTTCCGTAGCCGCGTATAGAATTCTGACTGCCAAGTTATTCTTGCAGTCAAGGCCCACCCACCTAGTAATTACGCGCAGACCCAACCTCTGCAGGCACAGCCTCAAACATCTGCCACCACACAGAGGACTACGAGGAGCACCTTTAATGTCTCAGGAAGCCGCGTGCTTCCCCTTCCAGTCCGTCGGAGCCGCCAGAGTAATTAGATGAACGTGCGCTCCCCCCGTGCCTTATGACACCGCGATGATCTACCTCATTGGGCTATTCATCCTATAACGTACGGACTGCTCCAAGCGCCTCAGTTTAATATGTCATTAGACCCTACGTCTAATCATTAATTACGCGCTTGCGCCACCTCTTCAGTCTTCTCTTTTAACTTGGTTATTCTCATTCGCATTGACTTCCTTTTCAAGTTTACCATGTTACCCTTGCTTATTAATTCCATTTATAACTTAATCCATTTAAGTTTATTAATAAGCTTACAACATGTTATTCTCATAATCTATTCATTATCCCCCTTATGGTTACCGTAACATGTTCTACTTAATTTATAATTAAGTACATATACATTGGTAAGAGAATAACTCCCTAAGTATCAACCCCGAAGACCCAAATCGACATCAGATTAACACTCAAAGAATTACTCAACTCAACCAATCTCCTGTTATGTCATAATCCCTTTCCATTCATATAACCTATGTTATCTTCATTTGTAGATTTATTCTTGCCTTTACATATTACTTAATTTACAATTAAGTACAAATTACTTTACTCCATAAGTTATTTCACCTTCCCCTATCGTTTCTTATAACTTACCTTATTCCATAAGTTATAATTTCCACTTGTCCCTAAGACAAGTCTACCTATTATCTTTCCTTTCTTATTCAAGTTCATTCATAATAGGTTATTATCATTCCCCATTTTGGCATTAATTAAGATTAACTTAACCCTTCCCACTTCTTTAACAAGTTTACTTAACCCCTTACTCAATTCAGCTGGTTCGTAACACCACTACAAATTTAATTAGGTTAAGTATTCCAATTTAACAAATTATCCATGCTACCTATGTTACCCACTTAACCCCTTTATTATTTCCATGTCAACCTTACATGTGCCGTCTTGGTTAAGTGTTCATTATTATTTATTATGTCCGTAAATGTGCAAGACCACTCACATTAGATTATAGTTTGCGGTTGCTGGATATGCCGGGCGGTTCCGGGCAGACTTCTATCGCATCTGAATCTAACCTCGTGTCTTGAAACCATTACGGGTTCAATTCCCACCTAAGACCTTTCACATTAGATTACCGTTTTGGTTGCTGGATATGTTGGGCGGTTCCGGGCAGACTTCTACCGCAAACCAAATCTAACCTCGTGTCTTAGGCATTCATTATCTTTTTCTTAATTCATGCCCAATTTCAAGTCTTGGATTATAGTGAATACTAGTTACCCATATATTCCCAATTCGATTTATGCCTATAATCCCACATATAAATTATACCCAATTCCCCATATATGTCGCACGTCTTCCTACATGTAATTAACTTTAATAAAGTAAAGTGCAATTATTCCAATTCTACCAATTGTTCATATTTATTGCAGTTATCCCTATTCCATTATAGGTTTTCATACCCTTTTTCCAAGTCATATATTATTATGCACATTATACCCCTTCTTCCAAGTCATAAATCATCATATATATTATGCCCAAATTAATCTTTCCCTAATGATTCCCAATTTCGTGCATTCGCATATTTCAGCGTTTGGTCAAGGCTCAAAGGTAGCCTGGCAATAAATATAAAAAGGGAAGGAGGGAGAAGAACAGAAAGATCATATAAATAAGACTGCAATTATAACATGTTTATTATGTTCATTACTGGGGAATGCCAAACGATATCTATACTATTATTCAAAATTGTAATTTTAACCCACTCACCTTTGATTTGATTTCCCAATTCTGAATAATCTTAAACCTAATCCATATCTACTCTTCCATGTCTTTCCTAACTGATTTGGAACCTCATACGCAGCATAAATCTAGACGCTTTTATCGCAAAATCTGAATTCTTTTCTCTAACTTTGAAGAAGAAGAAGCCTAGATTTTTTTTTTTAGAATATGTTTTGGAGGAGAAGGTAAAACGGTAGAGCTTTCTCTAGAAGAAGAAGAGGAAAAGAATAGGTTTGGAGGAAGAGTTTTGGCGTTGCCTAAGAAATTGTGAGGATGAAGTAACCCTAACCAACTTATTTATATGCATGCTAAACTAATCTAGTCCTTTAGATTTAATTTAAAACCTCATCCAAGCTAACCACATCATCCGACCAATGGGAAATAGCCATGTTGCGAAAAGAAACAAACATCAACCAATAAAAATGCGCCATGTGTGCAACATGATGCGCATTAGCAGGGGAGGAGTCGACACCCCTGCTTGGGTGTCGACACATGTGTTGACACCCCCTTATGGGTGTCGACCCCCACATGTCGTATTTTTTTTTCTTTATTTATTTGAAATTTGATTTATCAATATTCAAATTTCAAATATTCTCTTTTGTTCGCGCGCAACCCTTATTCTGAATTATGTTTATCTGCATTCACCCCTTATGTGTATACTAAGCTCTTGTACATGAACAATTATTTATTGGTTTCCAATATAATTTTCTTAAATAAATCATATCATTTATTTTTCTTTTTAACCTCCTCTCCAATTAATCCTCCAATTAACCCTTTTTCACACTAAACCGCTTTTTAATTAAACTACGTTCACACTAAGCCACTTTTTAGCCATTCCCCTAAAACAAGAAATATGGCGCTGGCGGGGATTGAACTTTGTACCTCTTGTATGCAAGTCACATGCTCTAACCAACTGGGGTACTTAGCCTTTTCATAATAAGATTTAGAACAATGGTAACCATTATTCTTTTCTCATTCCTCTTTTTCATGTTTTGTTGCAATATTTAATTAAAGATATCTTTTTCATCTTAAATCAGATTTCTGCAACTCATAGGTCTAAATTGACTAGAAAATCGCCACGAACGCAATGGCGCTAATTTCGTGACCAAATTCTAGAAGCTCTTCAAAATTTCCTTTTTCTTTACAAATGTTCGCATGCATTTCTTTGCATTTCATGTATTGCATGTAATTTCTTTTATTAACCTTTTTCTTCATTTCACTGCATTAACTTATTACATGCAATTTTATTGTCATTATCTAATTTTTATCTTAAATATATCTATGTATATAATATATATACATATTTCCATATTTTTAATTTCATTGAAAATGCGGGGTGTTACATTCTCCCACCCTTAAGAAATTTCGTCTCTGAAATTTGATAAGGATTAAATTGCCAATCCCTCGTATAATATACATCCATCATGTGTGCATCCAATTTTTGCAAATATTGTGCGCGTGTGCAAAGTGAAATACATCATAGTAATGCATGTATGCCTAATTTGGTACCACCTACATGTATGCAAACTTTTTAAAATTTCTTTCAAAACATGATGCTCACATCCTAAATATACTTGAAGTTCTATATGAATGCGATATTTTTGAAAACCAAAATAGCTTTTCATACAAATTTTTCCCACACTCTTATAGAATAAGAGCATAGTTCATCCAATTGTTGCATCCAGAACCCTACCAACCATCATTAAATTTCGAAATTTAGAAAAATCTATTTTTCTAAATTCGATTTCTTATGTTACAAAAAGGTATAAAACGGAGAAATTCGCATCTTCCGTTTTTCTTTTATGTATCTTTTCTAATTGTACTTGGATTTTATGTAACTACTCTATAAAGGTTTCCTATTTTCCTATCCAACCACAACCCAAATAAGAAAATTTTCTTTTCTTAAGATCTTCATTTTCTTTTCCCGTCACGTTTGTTGCTTCATTGAATTTATTGTATTCTTTTTAATTTGGCTATTTTTTTTCTTAGCTTATTTTTCCATTAAGCCTTTCCATCTTTCAACATCCAACACAGCTACTACCAAGGGCCAAGAATCATAAGACTATTTCACTAAAGAAAAGTCCAACCAAAAACTCTCAACACTTACTTGCCCTTCCACTATCTAGTAGTCACTTCTAGTCCTTGTTGTGTATTACTAGCCTACATTTTTTTCAAGCAACAATCCTAGGCTTCACAATGCTTATGCATTCTATGGGAATTTGTTTTTATTATTCCAAGATAGTCCTTGCTATTTACTTCCTAACCTCTAACCTTTGCCGCCTTTCCTAGGTACTAATCCTTATCTACTCCATTTTTTTTCAAAACATGGTTTGGCCTCTCTTTTTATTAAAATTTTCTTCCAAAAATTGAAAGTGGTAAAACTTTATTTTCTTTTCCAAAACTTACTTTTGCCAAACCATAAAAACATGTCACAACAAAAATGCAAAACATTTTTTTTCAAATCACAAAACTGGAGTAGATAAGGACAACTATCGGGTTACATTGTTTCTACCTACAATGTTAATTTTGGCTGCTTTCTACAAGGTGTAAAAATCTACTCTATTCTTACTCTCTACAACTTATTTTGTCCACCCAACAAAATTTCTTTTTAAAACAATAAACAAAATTTATTGTTAACAGAATAGAGATTTCAAAACTTTCTTTCACAAAATGCAACATTTTGTATGCTTTACTTGTTATTCCTTTCATATATTAAACTATGAAAACATGCTCTATAATGTACACTTTTTCATGAGAGAATTCTTTTAAAACAAGAAAATATTAATTTACAAAGTATACCCCACTTTACTTTAAATCCCAGTATGCATTTTTACAAATATGTTTCTAATATATCTCTTTCAAACATCAAAAAAACTTTAAAGATTAAAACTTGAAAACACCATAGACTCCTTTGCCAAAACTTTTACAATTTCAAAAAGTTAATCATTGGGTTAGACTCAATGTGGGTCTCCAACTCAACTAGGCTTTCCTAGACACTTTCCCAAAGTCAATTCTCTCAACTATATATATTCCTAATCCATTTTCCACTTTTTAACCTTTTTCTAATTTATAAGGCTCCGCTTCCAAACCCACTAATCTGAAATACTAACATTTCAGTTTCTATCATATGGGATACATATTTTCTAATACCAATCATATCATACACTTTCCACCCAAACTACATAAGGGTCCAAAGTTTTTACGTTCATTCATTTAGTGTACAAAACCGATATCCCAACTCCTTCATATTTTACTTTCTCTACTTAGTGGGCTTCTTTATGGATCTAGGTTTATATATATAATATATTTATATTTAAAAAAAATACGCTCACTTATTAACTATATAAGAATCCTGAACCGAAGCTCTGATACCAAGTGTAACAACCCGAATTCCGATGGACCGATTTTTTTTCTAAAACCCAGTCCATCGAAACCCGTGTTGGTTTGCCCTGGTATCCTGCAGAAAAGACAGAGACATAAAACATGTTAGAGTTCGTAAAACATCTCACAGTGGAAGGAACAAAATATAATATAATCAAATCATAGCCTTACATTATTAACAATACTGCTAAACTAGTATTTAAAGCTTATACAATCTCTGTCGTGAACCTAACCTGCGAATGTTATGAGGAGGGGGTCAGAACATTTGTGTGAATGAATTTAAATTACACTTCCGGATAATCCTACACATACTGTTCAATCACATTTCTTTTGTATTAGGTTATCTATGTTATTAGCGCTCAAGGATTACACACACACGTCGCACCTATCTACTCCCTAGTAGATTAACATAATATAATGTATATGTAGCTACCCCCAAACTGAGGTACACCCCGTGGTACCCCACTCGCACGGTCTCCTCCATAACACCACATTTATGTGCGCAGTCCCTCATCCGATGCCATGGTAACGTACATATCTCTTTACATATATAACAACGCTACATCCACATAGAACCACTATCGCTGTACTACGTAAGTGTACCGACTGTTATCCTCGAACTTTTTCATCGAGTTAGATTCCTTCATCGAGTAATGCCCCAGAGTCTACGATACACAACCCAGAGCAGACATGCATGTATCTAGACTTTCCCACGTACGTATAGTCAAACGTATTCGATGCCCAACCCGCACACCTATCGTGTGCGTGCCTGAGTTCCGTTGCAGGGCTACACAAGAAACACGGAACTCGGTCAGGAGCTTTCCTCATATCTGTGCAAGCCCGCCTTTAAGAGCCTCTCACACAAATAACCCTAGGGTCTGTTTTCTATGGTGGCTATTGCCCCACATCAGCCCCTCCCTCAACTAGTAAAGACTACAAGAGCTAAGAGACAAGCCCTTATGCAAACAATCTAAACATCCATGTGGCGTGTCCCTTCAACCACCGTCCCACGATAGTGAATGGTAAATGGTATATTGGGTCTAGCTCTAGTCTTTCTGCATCCTACTGCTGTGGTGATAGGCAATCGATGACCTACTATCCTTGTTGGTCCTGACCCTCCGCCTCTATTGAGGCAACCGCCGAATCACCTTTGCCGTCACCGCGTACAACATTCTGACTGCCAAGTTATTCTTGTAGTCAAGGCCCACCCACCTAGTAGTTATGCGCAGACCCAACCTCTGCGGGCACAGCCTTAAACATCTGCCACCACAAAGAGGACTACTAGGAGCACCTTTAACGTCTTAGGAAGCCGCGTGCTTCCCCTTCCAGTCCGTCGGAGCCGCCAGAGTAATTAGATGAACGTGCGCTCCCCTCGTGCCTTATGACAACGTGATGATCTACCTCATTGGGATATTCATCCTATAACGTACGGACTGCTCCAAGCGCCTCAGTTTAATATGTCATTAGACCCTACGTCTAATCATTAATTATGCGCTTGCGCCACCTCTTTAGTCTTCTCTTTTAACTTGGTTATTCTCATTCACACTGACTTCCTTTTCAAGTTTACCAAGTTACCCTTGCTTATTAATTCCATTTATAACTTAACCAATTTAAGTTTATTAATAAGCTTACAACATGTTATTCTCATAATCTATTCATTATCCCTCTTATGGTTACCATAACATGTTCTACTTAATTTATAATTAAGTACATATACATTGGTAAGAGAATAACTCCCTAAGTATCAACCCTGAAGACTGAAATCAAAATTAGATGGACACTCAGAGAATTACTCAACTCAACCAATCTCCTGTTATGTCCTAATCCCTTTCCATTCATATAACTTATGTTATCTTCATTTGTAGATTTATTCTTGCCTTTACAGATTACTTAATTTACAATTAAGTACAAATTACTTTACTCCATAAATTATTTCACCTTCCCCTATCGTTTCTTATAACTTACCTTATTCCATAAGTTATAATTTCCACTTGTCTCTAGGACAAGTCTACCTATTATCTTTCATTTTCTTATTCAAGTTCATTCAAAATAGGTTATTATCATTCCCCATTTTGACATTAATTAAGATTAACTTAACCCTTCCCACTTCTTTAACAAGTTTACTTAACCCCTTACTCAATTCAGCTAGTTCGTAACACCACTACAAATTTAATTAGGTTAAGTATTCCAATTTAACAAATTATCCATGCTACCCATGTTACCCACTTAACCCCTTTATTATTTCCATGTCAACCTTACATGTGCCGTCTTGGTTAAGTATTCATTATTATTTATTATGTCCGTAAACGCGCAAGACCTCTCACATTAGATTGCCGTTTGCAGTTGTTGGATATGCCGGGCGGTTCCGGACAAACTTCTACCGTATCCGAATCTAACATCGTGTCTTGACACCATTTCGGGTCCAATTTCCACCTAAGACCTCTCACATTAGATTACCGTTTGTGGTTGCTGGATATGCTGGGTGGTTCCGGGCAGACTTCTACCACAAACCAAATCTAACCTCGTGTCTTAGGCATTCATTATCTTTTTCTTAATTCGTGCCCAATTTCAAGTCTTGGATTATAGTGAATAATGGTTACCCATAAATTCCCAATTCGATTTATGCCTATAATCCCACATATAAATTATACCCAATTCCCCATATATGTCACACGTCTTCCTACATGTAATTAACTTTAATAAAGTAAAGTGCAATTATTCCAATTCTACCAATTGTTCATATTTATTACAGTTATCCCTATTCCATTATAGGTTTTCATACCCTTTTTCCAAGCCATATATTATTATGCACATTATACCCCTTCTTCCAAGTCATAAATAATCATATATATTATGCCCAAATTAATCTTTCCCAAGTGATTCTCAATTTCGTGTGTTCGCATATTTCATCGTTTGGCCTAGCCTCGAAGGTTGCCTGGCTATAAAAATAAAAAGGGAAGGAGGGAGAAGAACATAAAGATCATATAAATAAGATGCAATTATAACATGTTTATTATGTTCATTACTGGGGAATGCCAAATGATATCTATACTATTATTCAAAATTGTAATTTAAACCCACTCACCTTTGATTTGCTTTCCCAATTCTGAATAATCTTGAACCTAATCCATATCTACTCTTCCATGTCTTTCCTAACTGATTTGGAACCTCATACGGAAAATAAATCTTGGCGCTTTTATCGCAAAATCTGAATTCTTTTCTCTAACTTTGAAGAAGAAGAAGCCTAGATTCAATCTTTTTTTTAGAATATGTTTTGGAGGAGAAGAGAAAAGGGTGGAGCTTTATCTAGAAGAAGAAAAGGAAGAAGAATAGGTTTGGAGGCAAAGTTTTGGCGTTGCCTAAGAAATTATGAGGATGAAGTAACCATAACCATCTTATTTATAGGCATGCTAAACTAATCTAGTCCTTTAGATTTAATTTAAAACCCCATCCAAGCTTACCACGTCATCCAACCAGTAGGAAATAGCCATGTTGCCAAAAAAACAAACATCAACCAATAAAAACGTGCCATGTGTGCAACATGATGCACAGTAGCAGGGGAGGAGTCAACGCCATGTGTGCAACATGATGCGCAGTAGCAGGGGAGGAGTTGACACCCCTGCTTGGTTGTTGACACATGTGTCGACCCCTTTGTGGGTGTCGAACCCCACACATCATAATTTTTTATTATTTATTTCTTTATTTATTTTAAATTTGATTTATCAATAATCAAATTTCAAATATTCTCTTTTGTTCGCGCGCAACCCTTATTCTGAATTATGTTTATCTGCATTCACCCCTTATGTGTATACTAAGCTCTTGTACATGAACAATTATTTATTTAGTTTTTAACATAATTTTCTTAAATAAATCATATAATTTATTTTTATTTTTAACCTTCTTTCCAATTAATCCTCCAGTTAACCCTTTTTCACACTAAACCGCTTTTTAATTGAACTGCGTTCACACTAAGCCACTTTTTAGCCATTCCCCTAAAACAAAAAATATGGCGTTGGCGAGGATTGAACTCTGTACCTCTTATATGCAAGTCACATGCTCTAACCAACTGGGCTACTTAGCCTTTTCTTAATAAGATTTAGAACAATGGTAACCATTATTCTTTTCTCATTCCTCTTTCTCATGTTTTGTTGAAATATTTAATTAAAGATATCTTTTTCATCTTAAATCAGATTTCTGCAACTCATAGGTCTAAATTGATTAGAAAATCGCTACGAACACAATGGCACTAATTTCGTGACCAAATTCTAGAAGCTCTTCAAATTTTCCTTTTTTTTCAAATGTTCGCATGCATTTCATGTATTGCATGTAATTTCTTTTATTAACCTTTTTCTTCATTTCATTGCATTAACTTATTACATGCAATTTTATTGTCATTATTTAATTTTTCTCTTAAATATATCTATGTATATAATATATTTTCATATTTCCATATTTTTAATTTCATTGAAAATGCAGGGTGTTACATTCTCCAACCGTTAAGAAATTTTGTCCTCGAAATTTGATAGGGATTAAATGGTTAATCCCTCGTATAATATACATCCATCATGTATGCATCCAATTTTTGCAAATATTGTGCGCATGTGCAAAGTGAAATACATCATAGTAATGCATGTATGCCTAATTTGGTACCACCTATATGTATGCAAACTTTTTAAAATTTCTTTCAAAACATGATGCTCACATCCTAAATATACTTGCATTTCTATGAATGCAATATTTTTGAAAACAAAAATAGCTTTTCATCCAAATTTTTCCCACACTCTTATAGAATAAGAGCATAGTTCATTCAATTGTAGCATCCAGAACCCTACCAACCATCATTAAATTTCGAAATTTAGAAAAATCTATTTTTCTAAATTCGATTTCTTATGTTACAAAAAGGTATAAAACGGAGAAATTCGCATCTTCCGTTTTTCTTTTATGTATCTTTTCTAATTGTACTTGGATTTTTTGTAACTACTCTACAAATATTTCCTATTTTCCTATCCAAGCACAACCCACATAAGAAAATTTTCTTTTCTTGAGATCTTCATTTTCTTTTCCCGTCACGTTTGTTGCTTCATTGAATTTGTTGTATTCTTTTTAATTAGGCTATTTTTTTCTCAGCTTATTTTTCCATTAAGCCTTTCCATCTTTCAACATCCAACACAGCTACTACCAAGGGCCAAGAATCATAAGACTATTTCACTAAAGAAAAGTCCAACCACAAACTCTCAACACTTACTTGCCCTTCCACTATCTAGTAGTCACTACTAGTCCTTGATGTGTATTACTAGCCTACATTTTTTTCAAGCAACAGTCCTAGGCTTCACAATGCTTATGCATTCTATGGGAATTTGTTTTTATTATTCCAAGATAGTCCTTGCTATTTACTTCCTAACCTCTAACCTTTGCCGCCTTTCCTAGGTACTAATCCTTATCTACTCCATTTTTTTTTCAAAACATGGTTTGGCCTCTCTTTTTATTAAATTTTTCTTCCAAAAATTGAAAGTGGTAAAACTTTATTTTCTTTTCCAAAACTTACTTTTGCCAAACCATAAAAACATGTCACAACAAAAATGCAAAACATTTTTTTTCAAATCACAAAACTGGAGTAGATAAGGACAACTATCGGGTTACATTGTTTCTACCTACAATGTTAATTTTGGCTGCTTTCTACAAGGTGTAAAAATCTACTCTATTCTTACTTTCTACAAATTATTTTGTCCACCCAACAAATTTTCTTTTTAAAACAATAAACAAAATTTATTGTTAACAGAATAGAGATTTCGAAACTTTCTTTCACAAAATGCAACATTTTGTATGCTTTACTTGTTAATCCTTTCATATATTAAAATATGAAAACATGCTCTATAATGTACACTTTTTCATGAGAGAATTCTTTTAAAACAAGAAAATATTAATTTACAAAGTATACCCCACTTTACTTTAAATCCCAGTATGCATTTTTACAAATATGTTTCTAATATATCTCTTTCAAACATCAAAAAAACTTTCAAGATTAAAACTTGGAAACACCATAGAATCCTTTGCCAAAACTTTTACAATTTCAAAAAGTTAATCATTGGGTTAGACTCAAAGTGGATCTCCAACTCAACTAGGCTTTCCTAGACACTTTCCCAAAGTCAATTCTCTCAACTATATATATTCCTAATCCATTTTCCACTTTTTAACCTTTTTCTAATTTATAAGGCTCCGCTTCCAAACCCACTAATCTGAAATACTAACATTTCAGTTTCTATCATATGGGATACATATTTTCTAATACCAATCATATCATACACTTTCCACCCAAACTACCTAAGGGTCTAAAGTTTTTACGTTCATTCCTTTAGTGTACAAAACCGATATCCCAACTCCTTCATATTTTACTTTCTCTACTTAGTGGGCTTCTTTATGGATCTAGGTTTATATATATAATATATTTATATTTAAAAAAAAATATACGCTCACTCATTATCTATATAGGAATCCTAAACCGAAGCTCTGATACCAAGTGTAACAGCCCAAATTCCGACGGACCGATTTTTTTTCTTCTAAAACCCAGTCCATCGAAACCAGTGTTGGTTTGCTCTAGTATCGTGCAGAAAAGACAGAGACATAAAACATGTTAGAATTCGTAAAACATCTCACAGTGGAAGGAACAAAATATAATATAATCAAATCATAGCTTTACATTAATAACAATATTGCTAAACTAGTATCCAAAGCTTATACAATCTCTGTCATGAACCTAACCTGCGAATGTTATGAGGAGGGGGTCAGAACATAAGTTCTGTGTGAATGAATTTAAATTACACTTTCGGATAATCCTACATATACTGTTCAATCACATTTCTTATGTATTAGGTTATCTGTGCTATTAGAGCTCAAGGCTTACACACACACGTCGCACCCATCTACTCCCTAGTAGATTAACCTAATATAATGTATATGTAGCTACCCCCAAACTGAGGTACACCCCGTGGTACCCCACTCGCACGGTCTTCTCTATAACACCACATTTATGTGTGCAGTCCCTCATCTGATGTCATAGTAACGTACATATCTCTTTACATATATAACAACGCTACATCCGCATAGAACCACTATTGCTGTACTACGTAAGCGCACCGACTGTTATCCTCGAACTTTTTCATTGAGTTAGATTCCTTCATCGAGTAATGCCCCAAAGTCTACGATACACCACCCAGAGCAGACATGCATGTATCTAGACTTTCCCACCTACGTATTGTCAAACGTATTCGATGCCCAACCCGCACACCTATCGTGTGCGTGCCCAAGTTCCGTGACAGGGCTACACAAGAAACACGGAACTCGGTCAGGAGCTTTCCTCATATCTTTGCAGGCCCTCCTTTAAGAGCCTCTCACACAAATAACCCTAGGGTCTGTTTTCTATGGTGGCTATGGCCCCAAATCAGCCCGTCCCTCAACCAGTAAAGACTACAAGATCTAAGCGACAAGCCCCGAAGAAAACAATCTAAACATCCATGTGGCGTGTCCCCTCAATCACCGTCCCACGATAGTGAATGGTTAATGGTATCTTGGGTCTAGCTCTAGTCTTTCTGCGTCCTACTGCTGTGGTGACAGGCAATCGACGACCTACTATCCTTGTTGGTCCCGACCCTCCGCCTCCATTGAGGTAGCCGCCAAATCACCTTTGCCGTCACCGCGTATAGCATTCTGACTGCCAAGTTATTCTTGTAGTCAAGGCCCACCCACCTAGTAGTTACGTGAAGACCCAACCTCTACGAGCACAACCTTAAACATCTGCCACCACAAAGAGGACTACTAGGAGCACCTTTAACGTCTCAGGAAGCCGCGTGCTTCCCCTTCCAGTCCATCGGAGCCGCCAGAGTAATTAGATGAACGTGCGCTCCCCTCGTGCCTTATGACACCGTGATGATCTACCTCATTTGGCTATTCATCCTATAACGTATGGACTGCTCCAAGCACCTCAGTTTAATATGTCACTAGACCCTACGTCTAATCATTAATTACGCGCTTGCGCTACCTCTTTAGTCTTCTCTTTTAACTTGGTTATTCTCATTCACATTGACTTCCTTTTCAAGTTTACCAAGTTACCCTTTCTTATTAATTCCATTTATAACTTAACCAATTTAAGTTTACTAATAAGCTTACAACATGTTATTCTCATAATCTATTCATTATCCCTCTTATGGTTACCATAACATGTTCTACTTAATTTATAATTAAGTACATATACATTGGTAAGAGAATAACTCCCTAAGTATCAACCCTGAAGACTGAAATCAAAATCAGATGGACACTCAGAGAATTACTCAACTCAACCAATCTCCTGTTATGTCCTAACCCCTTTCCATTCATATAACTTATATTATCTTCATTTGTAGATTTATTCTTGCCTTTACAGATTACTTAATTTACAATTAAGTACAAATTACTTTACTCCATAAGTTATTTCACCTTCCCCTATCGTTTCTTATAACTTATCTTATTCCATAAGTTATAATTTCCACTTGTCTCTAGGACAAGTCTACCTATTATCTTTCATTTTCTTATTCAAGTTCATTCATAATAGGTTATTATCATTCCCCATTTTGGCATTAATTAAGATTAACTTAACCCTTCCCACTTCTTTAACAATATTACTTAACCCCTTACTCAATTCAGCTGGTTCGTAACACCACTACAAATTTAATTAGATTAAGTATTCCAAATTAACAAATTATCCATGCTACCCATGTTACCCACTTAACCCCTTTATTATTTCCATGTCAACCTTACATGTGCCACCTTGGTTAAGTGTTCATTATTATTTATTATGTCCGTAAACGTGCAAGACCTCTCACATTAGATTGCCGTTTGCGGTTGTTGGATATGTCGGGCGGTTCCGGGCAGACTTCTACCGCATCCGAATCTAACCTCGTGTCTTGGCACCATTACGGCTCCAATTTCCACCTAAGACCTCTCACATTAGATTGTCGTTTGCGGTTGCTGGATATGCCGGGCGGTTCCGGGCAGACTTCTACCGCAAACCAAATCTAACCTCGTGTCTTAGGCATTTATTATCTTTTTCTTAATTCATGCCCAATTTCAAGTCTTGGATTATAGTGAATAATAATTACCTATAAATTCCCAATTCGATTTATGCCTATAATCCCACATATAAATTATACCCAATTCCCCATATATGTCGCACGTCTTCCTACATGTAATTAACTTTAATAAAGTAAAGTGCAATTATTCCAATTCTACCAATTGTTCATATTTATTGCAGTTATCCCTATTCCATTATAGGTTTTCATACCCTTTTTCCAAGTCATATATTATTATGCACATTATACCCCTTCTTCCAAGTCATAAATCATCATATATATTATGCCCAAATTAATCTTTCCCAAGTGATTCCCAATTTCACGCGTTCGCATATTTCAGCGTTCGGCCTAGGCTCGAAGGTTGCCTAGCTATAAAAATATAAAGGGAAGGATGGAGAAGAACAGAAAGATCATATAAATAAGACTGCAATTATTACATGTTTATTATGTTCATTACTGGGGAATGCAAAACGATATCTATACTATTATTCAAAATTTTAATTTAAACCCACTCACCTTTGACTTGCTTTCCCAATTCTGAATAATCTTGAACCTAATCAATATCTACTCTTCCATGTTTTCCTAACTGATTTGGAACCTCATACGCAGCATAAATCTAGGCGCTTTTATCGCAAAATCTAAATTCTTTACTCTAACTTTGAAGAAGAAGAAGCCTAGATTTAATCTTTATTTTCTCTTTTTTTTTAGAATATGTTTTGGAGGAGAAGAGAAAAGGGCAGAGCTTTCTCTAGAAAACGAAGAGGAAGAAGAATAGGTTTGGAGGCAGAGTTTTGGCGTTGCTTAAGAAATTGTGAGGATGAAGTAACCCTAACCACCTTATTTATAGGCATGCTAAACTAATCTAGTCCTTTAGATTAAATTTAAAATCCCATCCAAGCTAACCACATCATCCGACCAATAGAAAATAGCCATGTTGCGAAAAAAAACAAACATTAACTATTGAAAAAGATCCATGTGTGCAACAAGATGCGTAGCAGCAGGAGGGGTGTCGACACCCCCCCTGCTTGGGTGTCGACACAAGTGTCGATACCCCCTTGTGGGTTTCGACCCCCACACGTCATATTCTATTATTATTTATTTCTTTATTTATTTGAAATTTGATTTATCAATTACCAAATTTCAAATATTCTCTTTTGTTCGTGCGCAACCCTTATTCTGAATTATGTTTATCTGCATTCACCCCTTATGCATATACTAAGCTCTTGTACGTGAACAATTATTTATTTGGTTTCCAATATAATTCCCTTAAATAAATCAAATCATTTATTTTTCTTTTTAACCTTCTTTCCAATTAATCCTCCAATTAATCCTTATTCACACTAAACCGCTTTTTAATTGAACTGCGTTCACACTAAGCCACTTTTTAGCCATTCCCCTAAAACAAAAAATATGGCGCTGGCGGGGATCGAACTATATACCTCTTGTATGCAAGTCACATGCTCTAACCAACTGGGCTACTTAGCCTTTTATTAACAAGACTTAGAACAATGGTAACCATTATTCTTTTCTCATTCCTCTTTTTCATGTTTTGTTACAATATTTAATTAAAGATATTTTTTTCATCTTAAATCAGATTTCTGCAACCCATAGAGCTAAATTGACTAGAAAATCGCAACGAACGCAATGGCGTTAATTTCGTGACCAAATTCTAGAAGATCTTCAAATTTTCCTTTTTCTTTTCATATCTTCGCATGCATTTCTTCGCATTTCATGTATTGCATGTAATTTCTTTTATTAATCTTTTTCTTCATTTCACTGCATTAACTTATTACATGCAATTTTATTGTCATTATTTAATTTTTCTCTTAAATATATCTATGTATATAATATATATACATATTTCCACATTTTTAATTTCATTGGAAATGCAGGGTGTTACAATACACGAGAAAACCGGAAGCCTACATCTGTAAGCTTACATCCGAGAGCCTACACGCAACCGCCACTACCGGAAGTTCACGTGTTGTCCGAAAGTCATCACATCGACAAGCTCATCGCAATCTCAAAGAAGCCCCAACCGACCAGGGCCCTCACTTCGGAGGCTATAATTAGCACTATAAGAAGCGGCCGGGAGCCAAATACACGAGTCCAAGGGAAAAGAAAGCGACCGATAAAGGCCTAACAGTCCAACAACGAAAGATGCACCAAATTCTCTATTAATAGGACCCCAGAGGTCACATTAAAGGGGGATCTGAATTCTTGTACTCTTCCTATCAAAAACCCCCAAAAATGGAGATTGATTTAAGCATCTCTTCAATTTTTTTCATGTATGCAAAGTTAAAGGTTAATAAAGAGAAAATCTACATCTATGGTATTTACTGTGAGTTTATCATACTAATTCTTAGTTATTATTATTTCGATTTACTGTTTTCCCTTTATACATGCTTGGATTCTTGCCTAGATCAATATTTATGGCCGGAGGAAGCGACCCCTTTCCATCAATTTAAACCCCTCTTGCAAGCTTAGGTACTATCAATGAGTTTAGATTTCTTAATGAACCTGGTCATGATACCCAGAAATAGTGATCTGACCCGAACCTACGAAGGATAAACAGTCTATTTCCCTCTTAAGTCCATCCCCGTCGACCTGACTCCGGTGTTGACGAAAAATTTCGCTAACATTTTGGCGCTAGAAGGAGGGTCTATACCTCCGACCTTGTGGTTTACAGCCACATATCTACCTGTGTTGTTCCGTCCCGGATTGGACTAAGGCTTTGAAGAAGCAAATTAGGGGTAAAAGATTCCGACAAAAGCTTTCAGGATCTCAAGTGGATAAGACAAAAATCACTGGCCCTGGAGTGATAGAAGAGCAAAGAATAAGAGCGGAAGCATCATGAATAATAGAGCATAAAAGAAGAATAGGACAATGCACTTACGACACTTGGGATAATAGCCTTCCCCACACAGAACAAATCTTAACACCGCCTTAAGGTGGTTCTACATCAGAAGATGCTAGCGTTTTCTCTCACCTAAAGAAAGTTCTCTATGAGCAGATCAGAGGAACAACGTTTGAACAAGAAATGATGAATGAGTTTGATCATTTCACCAACAAATGGTTCGAAGGAATAACGTCTCAATTTCAGTATACTTTAGGAAGCAGGAACGAAGATGTAGATAAAATAATAGGGCCGAACCACAAGAGGGTTAGGACCCAGCAACAAGAAAAGAAGTTCACGACAGGACCACTTAAGGAATATCACTTTACCACTTCAATAGAGAATATCTATTTCCTAACCAAACATAAAATCAACTATTGGTCGTCCACAAAGAAAAAGCCCAAATACGAAAGGAAGGCAGGAGGACCCTATTGTCATTATCATATGAGGAACGGACTGACACTAATCATTGTAGAATCCTTGAGGAAATGGTCACTTTCATAAGCCAAGGCCAATTACGAGAGTTTATAACAAGATCAGTTTAAGTTCTGTGAAAATCCTTAGGAAAAGAATTATCAAGCACAACTAAGGGCATGGAAACCCTCCTTTCGGAACTTGAAAGAAACCCAAAAAGGGTCTAACCGCAAATGGATTGAATCCCTTTTCATCACC
Source organism: Allium sativum (assembly GCA_030737875.1). Classification (NCBI taxonomy): domain Eukaryota; kingdom Viridiplantae; phylum Streptophyta; class Magnoliopsida; order Asparagales; family Amaryllidaceae; genus Allium; species Allium sativum. The sequence goes on from CM060924.1 coordinate 247,955,436, forward strand.
AAATTGGTCAGGATGAGGCATTCCATGGAGGGGGATGATGTGTTAGTCTTTCTCCATGCCCAAACCATAGGGGGCTAGGTTAAAGCATAAAAAGTGTAAGCCTCCATTTCACACCAGAAATGGTCATGGCGGTGCATCTAAAATTAGCACGCCCTGCCTCTGCTCGTAGAAGAGTACGCTCTGCCTCTACTAGAACTAAGCACGTCCTACCTCTGCTCGCAGAAGAGTACGCCCTACCTCTACTTATGTTCCGCGTTACCCGCAGAAGAGAACGCAAAGCCCTATAATCACCTACGACGGTCAGGATAGGCCACCCCTCGGAGGGGGGGGGGGGGTGGCGTGTAAGCCTCTATCAGTGCCTACAATGGTTAGTATAGAGCGTCAAAAGAGTAAACCTTATTTCTGTTCCTACGATGGCCACGTCTAAGTGTTTAAGACCTTATCATCACTTATGATGGTTGGGATAAGGCGCCTCCTGGAGGGAGGTTGGGTAAGTCCTTGGGCCCTGCTTGTGGATAAGCTAGCCAAGCGCACCGAATGCACATGCCCAGAGAGTGGCAAACAAAGCACGTTCAACCTCTTCATTGACATCAAAAGCCCAGGGAGTGGCTCAAGAAGCACGTACAATCTCTGCCTCACAAATCAGACCCAAAGAGGGATGCCAAAACACAAATGCCAGAAGGGGTTCCCGGTCTTCTAAATATACTAATGCCGAATTTGGGTTGATTCAGTGCTTCACAAACACCGGAAGGAGCTGCTTCCCAGTTCCCAATCTATAATTGTCTGGATAAGGGTTATTTCGGGACTTCCACTAAAGCTGAATAGGAATCTCTAGCCTATAGTCTTTTAATACACAAATCGGGATTGATTCTGTTCCTCACAAATATTGGAAGGAGCAACCTAACCTCGTCTCAACGCTGATCCCAGGCGCGAATCGCAACCGGATGTAGGGTTTTGATCTCAACACAAGGCGTCCAGATCTAGATCGGTTCGAGTTCTCAGAGTTGAACAAGAAAGAGTTAGTCAACCCTTGCCCCAATTCAAATCTGGCTTGGAAGCACATTTCCACCATTATCAGGTGCAAACCTGTGACCTCCCCCCCTTTGTTTAGGAAAGTGTCTTTAATTTATACGATTCATCAATTCATTATCCAAGTATATCAAATGTTTGCACTAACACATAAAACAAAAATAAGCACTATCAACATTTCATGTTTAACGCACTTCGATACTGTTAATCCTACCAAGAGGGAAGGATGCTATGTAAAATTTCTTAAGGCAAACGCTTAATGAAACGCGCTGGAGGTGTACACCTTGTCATGATATGTCAATAACGAAAGAAAAATGTTTACGTTGAGATGCGTCATCATGAGTTAAGTAGTATCGTTGTTAGTCTTGTCTCTGTTCATTAACACCATCATCATAAAATATTACATGCGACGAATAATATACTAGGCACTTCATATCTTATATATAATTTTTTGAAAGTAGTGCGTGTGTATGTGCTAAGTATAATACACACAAGGATCGTGTAATATGACGAACAATAGTCAAGTATGAAGTAATAAACAAGCACAGAACTATATGATAGTAAATGCAGTAAAAATAGAAAAATCACACCAGGAATTTTTATACTGGTTCGGAGCACCGTCCTACGTCCAGTCCCAGACTTCTATCTGGATTTTCACTAAACAAACAACCTCACTTCACCCGGAGGAAACAGGTTTACAACACCCGAGCAGCCGAACGGGATTTCACGCCTCTATCAACACGAGGACTTCACAACTTGCCTCTTACAACATGGAGGACTTCAATACTTGCCTCTTACAACTTGGAGGACTTCAAACAAGATGAGTAGACTTGTAGTTTGACAATGTGTGTTCTCAATAACACGAATTTGTCGATTCTTGTACAACCTTCCTATAATCTTATCCTCAAATAGAATTTGTGTTTATGAAGATTTTGGAAGATGATATCGTATTTGAATCAAAAGATTAATATATAAATTCTAGGATTCAAGAATGATATTGTGATGAATATGAGCGTTTAAGTACTTGAGAGTTCAAGAATGAAATCAATAATATAGAGATTAAATAGAAAGAATTGGTGCATTGAATTGATGATTTCAAGATGTTTATATAGGAGATAAATAGTTGTAACCATTAGTAAATAGTTACAATCAATAGATATAATCATTGGTGAAGAGGAAGAGAAGCAAATCTTGAAGAAATGGAAGTGACTATTCGAATAGTTGTTTCTGTTTAAAAACGGTTAACAGGTCAAAATGGACCAGTAGACAGGAATTTAAATATATATACGTTATGTGTATATTTGTGCACGTTCATTGTGAAAACTGGGTAAAAACGGCCGACTGGTCCGATTTGGGCGGTCGACCGATTATGCCCAGTTTGCACAATTTATGTGCATATATATACATATATGTATATATATAAAAATATTGATTATTTAAGGATAGATTTTAACATTAATGAACACTATTGACATACCAAATAATCAACCTCTAGTGAATAATATCATATGTAGCTCCTTATCTCCATAAACCAATGAAAATCACCTTTTTGTCGATCATCGCGTATTTCTTTGGCATAAATCAAAATCATATGAAATCCTTGACTCAACATTCTCCCTCTTTTTGATTGATGACAATATAGCTCTGAATCTCCCCTTGTATATATTCTCCCCCTGAATTTGTGCCTGTATATTAACTATATTTCCTGCATATATGAAGTTAGTACAACTTTTCCTGTATATACAATGTTAGTACCATTTTTCTCCCTCTTTGTCATCGACAAAAAGGATAGTGTAGGCATATAAATAAGCAACAATGAAAACGATACCAGCAGAGCTTGAAAGCAACACAAAGCAAATAGCATAGAACATAAGAGTCATAGAGTACGAGCATACATAAGTCTTACTACAAATAAAAACTACGACACCATCTAGATACAAGTGCCGGAATAAGTCTTAAACACAAAAATAAAAGCATAGGTTCATAAAACTAATGAAGAACAAACTACTCGGATTCCGTTTCTTCTCCTTCTTCTTCTTCTTCTTCTTCTTCAATTATTTGAGATTTACCTCGACCCTGTCCATGACTAGTGTCAGAGTTAGTACCCTCCTCCGAAGATGTCCAAGCAAAAGATGGAGGAGATGAACGTTTGTCGGGTTCTTGTGCTTGCATAGAAGAAGAAGATGATCCACAAGACATTGCTTCCCATATAGATCCGAAGAATGACCTAAGTTTGTTAAAGCGTTTATCCATTTTTGTGTCCATACGCTTAAGTCGAGCTTCGAGAAGAAATTGATTTTGAGCAAGAGTTTCAATACTTTCTTTTGCTGAGGAAGACGAGCGTAAAAGTTTTACTTCCTCGGGTTTTGGGCGGGTTGGTTGGGAAGAAATTCCTTGATGACCTTGTTCCTTCCATTGTTCAAACGTAATGATATTGAAATATGGTTCAGGAAGTTTCATCCGCTTAATTGAAGCTTTGTTTATGCATTTTGGCCTTGAAATAGTTGAATGAGGAGGATTGACGCCACAATCCAGTAAGAGTCGCATAATATATTCATTATAGAAGATATGAGGCCTAGTTAACTCATTTACTTGCAAAATCTCGTCGAAGAGCATTCCAATCCAATTAATGTGAATGCCCCTATAAATCGCATATAAAGCTTTGAAATTTTCCTTGTAAAAGGCATCAAAATTTTCAATTCAAGGAAAAAGAGAATGCATAATAGTATGATGAAGAACTCTAGTCGTAGGACGTAAATTAATTGAATTTGTACTGTTCTTGTTGTCTTCAATAAATTCGTGACTTATTTGATTACGGACGTGGACATTACAGAAGTTACTAGAGAATTTTTATCCTATAAAATCCGAACCAAGAACATTTGCCATCTGATCACAAGAGATAAAGATTTGTTGGCCACATACGACTGACCAAAGACATTGAGCAGGATTCTCTGGTTTGTATTGGTCCAAATTTAGGTTAGCATAGAAAAGCTTGATTATAACATGATTAATCTCAATATTATTACGATCAAAATCAAGTAGGGTTTCGATATGAGTATTCCTAGCTAATCGTTGAACACGATAATTCGAGAAATCAGGAAATTTATATGGTGAAATCCTTCATATCATTCCATCTCTTGATAGCTATTAGATCGACAAGCCATTTCCTAATAGAATTGTCTATGGGTTGAAGTTCGGAAGAAGAGGCTTTCTTCGATTTCTTTTGCGGAGGAGCCATTCAAGAGTTTTTGGAGTAGGAATTTGGAGTTCTAGGGTTTGAGGGTTTTTGGAGGTTGAAATCGGTAGAGTACAAATGAAGGGATGGGTAAAAAATTGACCGTATGAGTGTCTGTTAAAAACCATTCAGCACGAGACCGGTCGACTGGTCCATATTCACCGGTCGACCGTTTTCATCCCGAGACCAAAACGGTCGACTGGTGGTATATGACCGGTCGACTGGTCATGTGTATATTTAATAATAGAAGTGTACTTCACCGGTCGACTGATGAGAATTGACCGGTCGACCATTTTTAACCCGAGAGCAAAACGGTCGACTGGCTCATTATCATCGGTCGACTGGTGTTCCAGAATTTTGTTTTTCTACCCTTTTGCTCTTCTTCTGTTTTTGTAACGGTCTAAACTTTATTGAATTCTTTCAAAAAGAAGTACATATATGTTATAACATAGGAAAAAATACATAATATAATCATAACATATTTAAAACAAAACTAATGAGATGTAGCCAAATTATGCTCGGTTGACTCTTCCTTGGCTTCGTTAATACGAGGTGTCCATGGCGACCATTTTTCCTTTGCACCTTCGTTACGATTATAGTTACGATCCCAAGAGTTAGGACTCCTAGAGGATGAAGGAGCATGTGACATTGGTTCATAAATACCATGTTTGTTTATGCCACAGAAAAATGATGCCATGCGTTCTAATAATGATAATCGTTTGGAAGTAAGTCGTTGCTCGTAATGAAGTTGTCGCTGAAGATACATTTGATGCTTCTGATAATGATGAATCTCATTGATCTTTTCTCTAGTTCGAGGTGAGAAAAACAGTGCTTTCTTCGCACGTTTAGATGTAGGCGTATTACCGGGGGTATGAGTGCATTGTGATTTGCTTTTCGGAGTCTCAGGAGAGTTATACTCCTCTAGTTCAGAAATAGTAACTGAAATGTGAGACCTTTGTTCACATTCATCGCAGATACGAGCCATACTGAAGTATTTTAAACCTTTAAATTATAGACTCGGATTTGAGGAGATGCCAAAAAGAGAATGAATGATAAGTTTATATATAGAGTTGTCTATATATATATTAGTGGATGAGAAGTGTCAAGGAATAGTTGCCGTACAAACAATGAATAGCTCATATTCTTTTACTAAAGATAGAAATAGCTACAAAATAGCTAAACTTTTGAAAGTGATTAAATAGACTATAGAAACGAACTTAGTGATATATGACTTTGGTGTTTATAAATCAAGTTCATTTCTAGAAATTAATCCAAGCTCTCGACGTAACATAATGAAACTCGATTCAAGTAGAGGCTTAGTAAAATTGTCCACTAGTTGACGATCAGTTTGGAAATATTCGAGACATATGTTTCCTTTTTCAATATTGTCTCTCAAGAAATGATGGTGGATATCAATATGCTTGGTTCGAGAATGATTAACTGGATTCTTTGATAAGTTTATAGCTGTAACAACCCGAAAATCCGAGCCAGTTTAAAATTTTTATTTTGGCAAATTTAATGAATTTTGATTATTTAAAATGAATCATTTTAAATAATAGTGACGAAAAATTTATTTTGAATATAATTCGAACGTATATATTATATAGATCGTCGTTAGAATATAAGTAATTATTTTAAATTATAAAAGGAATTGAAAATGGCGCGGTAGTTCGATAATTCGATTTCAAACTTCAAATGAATGTACAGGATTCAAAATAAACCGGATTTTTGCGAAACCAAAAATAATAGAATCTAATTGAGAATATCTTTCCAACGAATCCGAAAAATTGAAATTTCATAGCGGGAATCAAAAGTTATGTCCAAATGAAATTTCAGAATAGTCGCTATGGAATTCTAGCCCTTAAAAATATCCATTTTGCAAACGACCTCAGATTTCGACGAAACCACTTTTGTTGGATCCATGAGGTCAAGTTATTGCTAGATTCCAATTTTCGTAATTTTTCGAATCAATATGTGAGCATGACAAAGGAAAACACGTTTGACCAGTTTTAGTTGATTTTAATCGATTGGAAATTGGCCATTTTTCAAACGGTCTCGGAATTCGACGAAACTAGTTTTGTTAGGACCGTTTCGTCAATACGAAGCTAGAAAATATTTTTCTGGAATTTTTCGAGTTAGTATGTGACCCCAGTAAATTGAAATGCAGTTCAAATTCAATATATAGAGTTATATGTTGATTTTGACGAAAACTGATCGAAACGATCGAATCAGCTTGCGAAACATATCCCATTGTGTTCGGGATGGGGGTAATTAGCTATGGACGACAGGCGGTGGGCCTTGTTTCGAGTTCGAAGGAAAAAGTTACTTTTTAAAATTAAAATAAATTAAATAATATAAAAACCTTTATATATCCCTCTACCTTACCACATCCCCCCCCCCGGTAACCCTAAATCACTTTCAAAACAGAAAATCGCACCCCCCTTCTTCAGTCCGTCCCCCTCGATATCGCGGCCCTGACCCACGTCGCCACCGTCGGCGGTTCACCCCACCGCGCCGCCTTCTTCTCCATCTCCCTCCTCTCGCCACATCTCTCCTCCTTCTCCAGTTCTAATCGCGAACCCCAAGCCCCATGTCGAACACCGTGGGCCCCCTCCGCCTGCCACCTGCACCGCTCTCCGCCCGTCAGCACCCCTCCGGCGACTGCTTCCCCCCACCAACGGCGGCCACTAGCTTAGGCCCCCCTCCTCTCTCGAACTGTAAGTTTACTTTTGTTTTTATTTACTAATTTAAGGTAAAAAAATTCAGTTTTACATATACATTGAAAAAGATGAAAAAGATTAGAATTTCATGAACAAAAAAGATTGATTTATAAAGTTAAAATTTTGATTTTGAAAGTGAACAAAGTTTTGATTTTTAACGTGAACAAAGTTTAGATTTTCAAAAACGAAATGATAGCAAACAAAAAAATATGATTTTTATATAATGAAGATAGTAAAAATATGATTTTTATATAATGAAGATAGTAAAAATATGATTTTTATATAATGAAGATAATAAAAATATGATTTTTATATTTAAGAAAGAATAAAAATGTAATTTATATATATATGAAGTAGAAATAAAAATATGATTTTTATTTATTTGAAATGAAACAATAAAAATATAATTTTTATTGTGAACAGCGGGACAAGAACTGAATTGGAATTTCAAAGGAATCCAGATGTTCAGCAGTTCGTAAGCAAAGCACGGCGGAGTGGAACCCTCTGTGAGAGCTCCTCACCTTTAATTTTGTTTTCTAGTTATGTGATATATACTAGGATGCAGATGGTGTTTAGTAGCACCCGACACCCGTCGTCCACAGACCATGGACGGCTTGTGTGATTGATTGCATGTTGTTGTGAAAATTGATTGTGTGATGTGATGTGAAATGAAATAAAATATTTATATAGAAAATATTTTATAGTTAAAAATAGAATTTTTAACGTGTATATAAAATGAAATGAATATTTATAAACAAATCAGATGATTTGTTTATATTCACACATTTGACTGATATTGATTGGGACGATAAATTTTACACATCGCCCAACTGCACAAATAAAAACTGTGGTTGATTGATTGAAACCCCACACGGGTATTGGGATGAGATTTGACGTACACTAATCCCGATTGTTTAGTTGTATGTCAATCGATGGATTGACAGACTGTGTAAGCGTTAATTATTTATATTTAATGCTTATACAGTTGTGTAGTGCACTCTGGATGATGGTTGATTATTTATCGTTGCTATTATATACATGTGTTGTAGAAAATCCATATAATTAATATTATATGGTAATTGATTGGGCCTCATTCTAATTTGGAAAATAAAGAATAAAAATATATATTCATGTGTTGAATAAAAGCCGTGTTGATTAGATTGACGCCATCTTGACGTGAACGATATTTATATCTATTTTATTCATTTTTAAATGAATATTGAAAAGTGATTTCAATAATCGAATTGAAATTGAATTGAATAGATTTGAAATTCGAATTAAATTGAAATGAATTGAAATTCGAATTAAATTGAAATGAATTGAAATTAGAATTAAATTAAGATGAATTGAAATTCGAATTAAATTGAAATTGAATTGAAATCGATTTGAAAGGAATTTAAAACAGTTTTTAATATACGTTTTGAAAGGAAATCGATGATATAAATAATATATATATATATAATGGCCTGAATTGAACGGGCCGCGCCGCGGCAGTTCGCGAATTTCGACCATTGACTTCGAATGGATATTGCGGGAGATCCGACCATCGGATTCTCCTAAAACCGGAACCGTTGGGTTCGTATCGAAAAGAGCTTTCTAACGAATATTAGAAATTTGAAATCTAACGGTAGGATTTGGAGTTATGTCCAAATCAAATTTGGAAAAGGTCGTTGTAAGTGCAGTTCGATGGCCGTTGATGGAAATCGACTGTACGAGCCTTGATAAAATTATTAAAAATATTAATGATTTGTGTAAAATCATAAGAAATGATTTGTGAAGAATTGGGATGAAAAACTCCATATTTGAAAAGATAAAAATAGATTTTTATCGAAATGAACTAGTTTTGAACTAGAATTATAATTCATTTATTTCTGAAATAAATAAATTGGATTTGAAATGGTTTTGAAAATAACCAGGATTTCCAATATATAGATTGGAAATGGATTTGAATCGAAATTATCTTCGGAATATTTCGATGTTGGATTTTGTGATTATACAGATATTGTTATGGAAATTTGGAAGATATATTTATATCGTTATTTCCAGTACGATATTTGTTGGTCGTAGAATTTGATATTGAATATAAGCCGATATATTTTCTATTCAGAGCCTTGTATTTAATATCAAATGTGATTTGGGTTTGTCGTAAATGGTATCTTCATTAACGCTGTTCTTAAACCCAGTTGTGAAAAAGATTAAATCTTTTTGTTTAGATTTAATGAAGGGTACCAATTAAATAATATTTAATTGGAATTGAATTGGAATTGATTTTTGGGTTTATCGTGAACGGTGTTTTAAATAACATTTGTTCTTTAACCCGATAATTAATGGAATGTGATTTTGGGTTGTCATGAACGGTATCTTTAATAATACTATTCTTAGACCCAATGGAGTTAAGAAAATCAGAAATTAACTAAAGATTAGTTAAGTTGAATGGTTTCTTGGGTATTGATCTGATGTTGGTTTCGGCCTTCGGGGTTAATACTTAGGGAATTGCTCACTTGTTAATTTACGGTTAGGGACTGATTGAAATGTGATGTGATATTGGGTTTATCGTGAATCGTGTTTTAAATGACATTGGTTCTTTAACCCAGTTAAAGATTAAAACTAAGTGGAGTTTTAATGAATCTTTAATTAGATTGAAATGATCGAGAATGGAGTATCACCAGTTTTGCTCCAGGCGATAGTTAAATCTTTAATTAGATTTGAACGTGAAATGGTAATTGAATTTACCGATAACACCGTGGTGTTAGATATGAAGTATGACCAGTTTACTTCAAAGGATGAATAGGTTGGGATTGGGAAATAAAATAAATGATTACTTCGGTGTGGTTCGCTAATCCCGACTAGTTTGAATTGATATTCAAAAGAAGATTAAAGAATAAATTTAAAGAATTTATCTTTGATAAAATTAATGGGAACCTTTCCCAAAGTATAAGAATATTTGAATAAAAGAATATTCTGAATTGGAATGAGGCGTATGTTGTGTTTGTGTAACACTTTTATAATATATACGCGAGTTATTCAGAAAGACTGGGTTTATCCCATTCTGAATAACTGTTTCGACGTGGTGTCGAAGATGAAGACGGTGGTCGAAGACCGGAAGTCTTCACATCGTTTGGGTGATTACTGATGATCTTGATTGGGCTGTATACCCAAGATGAGGGAATCAGTTGGTGATCGTCCAGACGTACTTGGAGATCGATGGATATGCGATGAAAGTGCCTCCGGTTTCGTTTAGACCCAGAACGAACTTGTATGGACTGTGTGTCTGACGTCGGATTTCATTCTGTGTGATTGATATCAGTTGCATAGTGTGAATTGCCTATGTAGCATGCTAAGATGCAAATGATCAAGGCTTCTGTTGAAAAGCAAAGTCGTGTGGTGATGATCATAGCACGGCCTTTGTGGCGTAGCTTTGTCTAATGTGAATTCGCGAGCCTCACACCCCGATTGTGAACCAGAAATGGGAGAGGACATCAGGGAGGGCATGCGTTTCCTTCTAGCTAGGGTGGTGTCAGTGACGTACCAGCCCTGACATTTATATACTTTTCACCTGTGTGGTTTCTGCTATTGCGAGGCGCCTCGGATACATCGGTCATTCTCGAACCGATGGAGTCAGTGGACTCATTTACGCCCCAAAGGGCAGGGAAACGCATGTTCAGGAATTTTAATCCACTCCGTCTGGACCAGCCCTGACGATCCAAGGGCTCATCTGTGTCTGGGTCCTGAGACTCGGGCTAGACAGTCTCGAATCGGTGAGGACTATCTTTTGCCTCGGTTCACAGATGGAAATCCAATTTCCAAATACGTGATTTTGCGGTTTTAATTGTAGAACTAGTATGGCGACATGATATATGGTACCCATGCCGTCTATGATTGATACTTATGATTTGAAATTGTTTTAAGCACTATACACTTATTATAGTATCAAATGATTTGTTTTAAACGTATCAAGCATGCTTTGGCTATTATAAGGTAAAAAGCCTGTCCTCCGGCTTGCGTTGCATTGTGTGATGGGACCTGGGTCTTATAATAGCTTCATTTTTCTTTATTTAGCATTGTGCTGTTGTTTTATGCACTGGTATTCTTGGGAGGAAACCCGTTCCGTGTTATACGGCGTGGTCCCTTGATTTACCTAACTTTAAAATAAAGATTAATAACTGTTTTAGTTCTCACACCCGTCACATGACTGACCTGGAGTTTATTGTTTTAACCTAAACTCTGGGTGCCCTTATTTTCGACACGGGCAGCTAGTAGTTTTGGTTTTGCAGATTTATCTTCCCAGGATCCTGGTTTACAGCTGGAACGATATCCGGAAAGCTTTGTATCCGTATATCTCCTTCAGTTGTGATTTGTATTATTTTCCGCTGCTATGTAATTTATTGTAATCTCTGATATTTATCGGATGTATTTTATTTGTTAATACTCTGTATATTCTTGTAATCTAATGAAGTTGTTGTAATATACAATGAAATGTTCTTAAGTCTGTGTTCTATTGTGTGTTGTTCTCATAGTATCCGCTCTTTTCTTACCGGGGAAGTTACGGGTTACTACAATAGCACTGGTGTTATCACAGTATATAATAGAATTTGATAAATGAATATCAAAATCTCAAAGTGTTTGTTGCATGTATAGCACTTGAGTACAAGCAAGAGCTGCTGATATACACTCGGCTTCACATGTTGATAGTGAAACACAATTCTGTTTCTTACTAAACAAAGAGACAAGTGATTTTCCAATAAAATGGCACGTACCACTTGTACTCTTTCTATCCGTCCGAGAGCCTCCGAAATCAGCATCACTATATGATACTAATTCGAATGGACATTCTTTTGGGTAGAAAAGACCGAAGTCTTTGGTATTATTAAGATAATGAATTATACGTTTTACTGCTCGTAAATGTGATTCCTTTGGATTTGCTTGAAATTGTGCACATAGACAAACACTCATCATTATATCTGGACGACTTGCAGTTAGATAAAGAAGAGAACCAATCATGCTTCGATATAATTTCTGGTCAACACTCTTACCATTTTCATCTTTTTCAAGATGTGTAGTTGTACTCATGGGAGTAGGTTTACCAGATGCATTTTCTAACCCGAAGCGTTTGATAAGATTTCCATAGTATTTTTCTTGATTAATAAAAATACCATTCGAAAGTTGTTTGATTTAAAGACCAAGAAAATATGATAGTTCTCCCATATGAGACATTTCAAACTCTTTGGTCATAAAATCCGCAAATTCTTTGTAGAGTTTATCATTTGTCGAACCAAAAATAATATCGTCTACATATATCTGGATAACCAATATATCTTTTCGAGAATGTTTAATAAACAAAGTTTGATCGATTTTGCCTATTTGAAATCTTGAATCAGTAAGATACCTGCGTAATCGTTCATACCAAGCACGAGGTGCTTGTTTTAAACCATATAAATCCTTCTTAAGTTTGTATACGTGGTCAGGATGTTTTTCATGTATGAACAAGGGAGGTTGTTCGACATATACATTCTCTTTGATAAATCCATTTAGAAAAGCACTTTTGACATCCATCTGATAAAGTTTAAAATTATGGTGACAAGCAAAAGATAGTAAGATTATGATAGCTTCTAATCGAGCAATTGGTGCAAATGTTTCTTCATAATCGATACCTTCTTCCTGATTATGTCCTTGTGCTACTAATCTTGCTTTATTTCTGGTGATATTTCCTTGTTCATCGGCCTTATTTTTATAGACCCATTTAGTACCAATAACTGACTGATCAGTTGGTCTTGGAACAAGTTCCCAGACATCATTTCGCTCGAACTGATTTAGTTCTTCCTGCATGGCAATAATCCAGTAATCGTCAGTAGCAACTTCTTTTGGATTCTTAGGTTCGATATTTGAAAGAAACACAACATGACCCATTTGGTTGAGTTGACTCCTTGTTCGAATTTGTGATGTTACTTATCTGATTATATTTTGAACCAGAGGATCTCTTAATATCCTTGGAGGAGATCGTAATCTTGGTGGAGAAGGTAACACACATGGTTGAGGAATATTCTCAATTATTTCAGAGTCAGAATCAACATTTGTGATGATCGGATTATCAGTGACTATAGTTTCATCATCATCTGATATGTTATGAGAAGGTTGATAGAATTCATCGAATGAAACATGAAGTGTTTCTTCAATAGTTTTGGTTCTTTTGTTAAATATATAATAGGCCTTGCTTCGTTCCGAATAACCTACAAATATGCCTTCATCGAACTTTGGATCAAATTTTCCGAGATGGTCTTTCGTATTTAAAATAAAGCACTTAGAACCGAAAACTTTGAAGTATGAGATATTTGGCTTTCTTTGATTAAATAATTCGTAAGATGTATTCTTGGTGAGAGGTCGAATGGATACACGATTCAAAACATAACACGCAGTTGCAACAGCTTCTACCCAAAAATGTTTTGGTAAAGTGATTCCATTTAATAATGTTCTTGCACATTCTTCTAAAGTCCGGTTTTTCCGTTCTACAACTCCGTTTTGTTGTGGAGTTCTAGGAAACGAAAAATTATGATATATACCTTTCTTTGTACAACAATGTTCAAATTCATTATTTTCGAATTCTCCGCCATGATCACTTCTTATATTTTTAACTTTAAGCCCTTTCGATTTTTGAATTCTCTTGACGAAAGATTTGAAATGATTGAAAGTACCACTTTTATTTTTCAAGAAAATCGTCCAAGTGTAACGAGAGTAATCATCAACAATTACAAACACATATCGACTATGGTTTATTGACTGAACCTGTGTTGGCCCGAATAAATCCATATGTAGTAGCTCAAGTGGTTGTAATGTTGATATGACTTTCTTGGATTTAAAGGATGATTTAGTCAATTTTCCTAATTGACATGCGTTACAAATGTTATCAACCGTAAAGCTCATTTTGGGTAGTCCTCTAACTAGATCATTTTTGGCTAACTTGTCAATAGTTCTGAAGTTTATGTGACAGAAACGTTTGTGCCATAGCCATGGATCATTATCATTTGCTACAAGACACATATTTGAATTATGATTGATATTCATATACGGAATATAAATATTTCTGTCTCTGTATCCTTCGAAAACTAACTTATGATCTTTATCTAAGATACTACACTTATTATCGAAAAGGAAATGGTAAAACCCTTGTCGCATAACTGACTAATACTAAGTAACTTTTGTTTCAAATTTCTAACTAACATGACATTAGTAATAAGAGGTAAGTTAGATGTACCACAATTGCTCACATCGCCTTTGTTGATGATATAGCCTTTTGAATTATCTCCAAAAGTGACTAAGCCACCATCTGAGTAAGTAATATTTGTCAATAAGCTCTTGTCTCCAGTCATGTGCTTCGAGCAACCACTATCCAATATTCACTTTCCTCCTTTCTTAAGTGGGACCTGCAAAAAATAAAATTAATTCCATGGTACCCACCTTCTTATAGGGTCCTAAGAGTTAGGTCTTAGGAGTCCAAACCCATATGGGTCCGGTATCCCCTTTATATACATAACTAGAGTTAAAATGCATAGTATTCATAAAATGCTGAATATATTTGTTCCTAATCAAATTATTATTTGTTTTAGGAACCCATATTTTGATAGTCTTAACATTTTTCTTTTGAAACTTCACAACTGGTTTTGGTTTGGAATATAACAAACTAAGATTTTTCTTAGCTTTATTTTGTTTCATATTTTTCTTTTTGAAGCCAAGATGTTTCTGGGTTTCTTATATCCCAAGCCTTGTTTATTTGAAGAAGATTGTGAACTTCCAATGATTTTTGTCAAATTTTCTCGACCTTTATTGAAGTTAGAAACATTTTGAGTAATATTATCTAACTTGGTTTGCAAACTAACTTTTTCTAGGTCCAGAATTTTGACTTTTGCCTTAAGCTCATGATTTTCAGTAGTGAGAGGATCATTTTTCTCTTTTTGAGTTTCGATTTCTTGATTCAAAAGAGATAATTGAGAATCAATATTAGGTGATGATTCTTGAACTTTTTCAAGTTCTTCTTCTAATATTTTCTTCTCGTCTTTTAACATATCTCGTTCAAACTCTGCTCTACTTAAATCTGCTTTGGCTTCTTTCCATTGTCATTTCATATTTTTAATTTTAACTATCAATTCAGCATTAATATCAAGAACTTCATCAAATGTAGGAATTTGTACCTCATTTTCTGTTGCCATGAAACAAACAATTGCTTGTTCATTTTCTGAATCACTTTCACTCTCTAATGAAGACGAGTCTGAATCATCCCATGTAACTGAGAAAGCTCGTTTCTTTGATTTGTCCTTCTTGTATTTGAACTTGTCATTTTCCGACTTTTTCTTTTGTTTCGGACAATCTTTATGCATGTGCCCCTTTTTATGGCAGTTGAAACATTCTATAACTGATGATGATGGTTTATTTGAACCGGATTTCCTTTTGTTATATCGGCTAGCTTTTAGTTGTTTCAAAACTTTTTGAAACCTTTTGCCATAAAAGCTAAGTCTTCATCTTCAGATTCTGATTTTGATTCATCATTTCCGACATGAAATGCTACATTTTTTTCGTTTTTCTGTTCCTTTCTAGCCTGCAAATTAGCTTCATAGGACATAAGATTTCCTATCAATTCATCTGGCTTCATGACGGAAAGGTCATTAGCTTCTTCAATCGCTAATACTTTTCCTTCCCATTCACTAGTCAGAGAATGTAGGACTGTTGAGACAACATCAAAATCTGAATATTTTTGTCCCAAGCCAATAAGTGCATGATGAATAGTTTGAAAACGTGAATACATATCATTGATTGTTTCATTTGGCTTCATTTTGAAATTTTGGAACTGACTTTTCAGCATGGCTATTTTGGCTTGTTTAACCTTGTTAGTACCTTCATGTGTGGTTTTTAGCATTTGCCAAATTTGATATGCAGTGGTGCAGATACTAACACGGTTATATTCATTTTGGTCTAATGCACAAAACAACATATTTATTGCTTTTGCATTTACGGTTGCTGTCGTTTTATCAGCAGGTGTCCATTTTGAATATTCAGTTGTTGGATTCACTATTTCTTTTTGTGTAGCATTCCAGGCATCATAGCTAGTTGACTGCATGTAAAATGACATACGTGTTGCCCAATAGCTATAATTAAGGCCATTGAAAAATGGAGGTCTTTGTGTCGATTGGCCTTCCGGGTAAGTGGTGTTTTATGTGCTAGTACTTGGATTATTTGCCATATTACAAGAATATATCAAATAATTGTGTTACGATTATATGATGACCGTGCTCTGATACCAAATTGAAGTAGTGCGTGTGTACGTGCTAAGTATAATACACACAAAGATCGTGTAATATGACGAACAATAGTCAAGTATGAAGTAATAAACAAGCACAGAACTGTATGATAGTAAATGCAGTAAAAATAGAAAAATCACACCAGGAATTTTTATACTGGTTCGGAGCACCGTCCTACGTCCAGTCCCAGACTTCTATCTGGATTTTCACTAAACAAACAACCTCACTTCACCCGGAGGAAACAGGTTTACAACACCCAAGCAGCCGAACGGGATTTCACGCCTCTATCAACACGAGGACTTCACAACTTGCCTCTTACAACACGGAGGACTTCAATACTTGCCTCTTACAACTCGGAGGACTTCAAACAAGATGAGTAGACTTGTAGTTTGACAATGTGTGTTCTCAATAACACGAATTTGTCTATTCTTGTACAACCTTCCTATAATCTTATCCTCAAATAGAATTTGTGTTTATGAAGATTTTGGAAGATGATATCGTATTTGAATCAAAAGAATAATATATAAATTTTAGGATTCAAGAACGATATTGTGAAGAATATGAGCATTTAAGTACTTTATCGTTCAAGAATGAAATCAATAATATAGAGATTAGATAGAAAGAATTGGTGTATTGAATTGATGATTTCAAGATGTTTATATAGGAGATAAATAGTTGTAACCATTAGTAAATAGTTACAATCAATAGATATGATCATTGGTGAAGAGGAAGAGAAGCAACTCTTGAAGAAATGGAAGTGACTATTCGAATAGTTGCTTCTGTTTAAAAACGGTCAACAGGTCAAAATGGACTAGTAGACAGGAATTTAAATATATATACGTTATGTGTATATGTGTGCACGTTCATTGTGCAAACTGGGTAAAAACAGTTGACTGGTCCGATTTGGGCGATCGACCGGCTATGCCCAGTTTGCATAATTTATGTGCATATATATACATATATGTATATATATATATATATTGATTATTTGAGGATAGATTTTAACATTAATGAACACTATTGACATACCAAATAATCAAACTCTAGTGAATAATATCATATGTAGCTCCTTATCTCCTTAAACCAATGAAAATAGCCTTTTTGTCGATCATCGCGTATTTCTTTAGCATAAATCAAAATCATATGAAATCCTTGACTCAACATTATTTACAAGAAAGGTGACAAGACAAACGCATCTCCATCGGTAAAGAACACCGATATTGAAGCTTGGGCATAAACAATAGCTTAGCTCCTAATGAAAAGTTTATTATTCGTTAGAAAAGGAAGAAGTTGCAGAATGATGAATCACAATATGTAAAAGTCCATCAACCTTCCGCATCTTTTCTATGACCATGCATGGATCATCTGAGGGTTTGGGCTGCCACTTCAAAACTTGGTTAAAAGCCTTGCCTATTTCACGAAGACTTTTGTTCTCCTTCTTCAAGTCAAAAGCATCTTTGTGCAAAGACTGTTTCTCCTTTTGTAATTGCTTAATTTTGGAAGGGTAAAAACCAACATGACGAAAATTATCCTCCACGCTTTTCCTGTCATAAAAACCTTTCATGTTGGCCTTAACCTGCCTATGCCACCTAGCGGCAAGGGAATGATCCATTCCTAGGGGAAAGTCTCTTATCTCAAGCCCGGAAGATTTCGACCCCACCGGAGCCTGCAAAACACCAAGGGTGGAAGTTTCAAGAGTGCATCCAAAAATAGATTCTCATTCTTTACATTTCGTCGATACAACGTCATGTCCTGCCTCTCAGTCGATGGCTTGATGTTGGAGTTCATCCTTTTCTCTGTCAAAATCGATAGAAGGATTCACCTTTATATCACTCTTCACTTCAAGGATGATTTTGTCCTTTTGCTTTATCTAAGCCTCCAATATACTTATTTGATCCTTCAAACGTTGCGGAAGCAACTCCCCAGACGGGCCAAACTTATTTCCGGTATCACCAAGAAGATCCCCCAGAAAGTTTACAGGGAGTGGAGTAAATCGAGCACCCTCGTATGTGAAGTGGCCTTCGAGCAAACATTCCTGTTTGTGCAAATAAATAAGCCACCCCTTATAAGGTCAATTTTCAGATAATGAACATCAATATTTAAAAACCACGGAATAACCTATGAAAGAGAAAATGAACACAAGCACAATTCGTATCCATGCGAATTAACGTAAACTAAAAATGGTGTAACAAATTAATTTTTCTTTCCAATACTCCCTTCCTTCATGTTACATATTAATTTAACATGGTGAGCCCTAAGATTCTTTAACATCACCTCCCTATCATTCCCCAAGAAATTAAAAGACAGCCGAGGGTACTTCATATAAATATGCTCAAGTTCTCTCAAGAAGCATTCTCTGCCGGATTTGTAGGAGGGTTTTGTGAGGAATTATATCCTCAACCTAGAGAGAGAGTGCAGATCATCCTTGGAAACAAAATAATTAATAGAAATAGAATCTTCATCACCATAAGGATGAGTCATTAAGGGTCGACGTCCACACGTAAAGGAGAAATCAAAGGATTAAGATTCATACCTGGGAAACAAGAGAAATTGTACGAATTGTCCTATCTTCCTCGCCGATATTGGGAAATCGACCCTATTAGCAAATCCATCATCTACGCGAGAAATGACCAAAACATGGAATGAATTAGCACTTGAGAGGCGCATATAGTCATCCACAAATATAGAGAACGTATCTTCTTTCCAACCATCCTTCTCATGCCCACATTGGGAGTTAAATTCATTATCACAACCGCCTTTTCCATCACTGCCAATAAATGAGGTAGGATTCTCGCCATTCCCAAACGTCGGGCAATCAGGTAGCCCCTCAACAAATAAAAGTTCCTTAACCCTCTCCTTGCTCCCTTTGGAGATTTCAACGTCCTGTCCAGATACCCTAATTCGCTCCAATATCCTGCTTTGAAAATATGGAGGGAGAGAAGAAAAATCCATATCCGGAAACTTGCCACAACTATCACGGTAAACCAAAGAGAGGGCCTTCTCTTAATACTCGGCCACTATATCTAGAAAATGTACCCTCAGGATCAAGGAAATTCTGTCCTGGGTCTCATAAATTATCCGTTTAACATCGGAAAGGGTTGCCTCCTTTACTCTCAGTTCCTCTGCATGCTCTACCGACATATCCGATTTCTCGCGCCTAAGGGTCAAAGCTTTGGCGGATAGGATCTCGTTACCAGTCTTTTCCCTCTCAAGAAACACTTTCAACTGGCTACAAGTTTCCTCATTATAGCTCTTTGCTAAAGCTAACTCACGGATTTTAGACTCTAACACGAACTTCTCTGCCTTCAGCTCTCTTATGTCACGAGCTAACGAAGTCGTCGTCGTTCCAATGGTGTACCAACCACCAGATATTTGGAAAGAAATGATGTGGTGTTAACATGTACATAAGGAAAATTAATAAATAGTTTAAAAGAATGAAAGTATGAACCAAGAGTCGCTGCTTAATAAGGTGAAGACAAAAACTAGGCCAATCTGTAAAAGCCAAACCCGAGATATTGAGCTCATCAACACAAGGTAAGATAGTTCTGACGAAACTTCCAAAGTCCGAATCGTTGGAAGGGGATTTACAGGATCGCATCGTCAATAAGAAGGGGAAAGTGATTCATATCCTCTCAAATACGAAATTCCTTGAGAATCAGATCTTAGAAGGCCAGCAACAAACTACTTCCTGCGGTGTCCACTAAAGAAGGGAGCATGTTGGGAGAGTCTCCAAGAAAAGGGGAGAGGGGGCTAAACAACGACCGACATCCAGGCGACCCGATGATCCCATCATCTAAGAGACAAGAGACTGAATTTGCACTCTTATATCTCTTGGAAGAACCACTACAGGTAGCTAAGGTAGCTCTCTTCTCAGATGAAGACTTATGATGAGGAGAGGAAGTGGGAGACGAACGTGGAGCGTTCCCAAAAATCGTCGAACACAACAAAAGAGGAACTTCACCCACTGCATCATCAACTTGAAGCTCCTTCGCTCTGAGCTGCTCCCTTTTTGAGCAAAACGTAGAAGACTTACTCGGCCTGGAGTCGCCCGATTGAGGAGTCCCAGACATAGCTCTGCCAGGAGATGTCATAGTATAAACATGTGTTTAAATTTAATTTCTACTTGATAAGCACACACAAATGACATACGGACAAATAGGCGACATGAAATTTTGTTATTCCATTGGACAACGATCATGACTGCGAAGATCGGCGTCAGCATGTTAAATGACCTTCTATTGCGAATTATTTGTTTATACAAATCTTGTTTCTCAGAGTCCCGATAATAAACGGGGATGGGTACAACTTATTAAAGGTTACCATTAATCGTCATCTCAGACGATTATTGAGAGTTTAATCTACACTAAAGCCATCAATCCCCGATTCAAAGCGTAATCCAAATCGGTGGTTAAGGTTTTAACAAGAAAACTTACGACTAGTTAGATATGAAATTCTGGGAAATAGAGTGGCAAATTTCAATGAACAATAATCTTGTTTTTGTAAAATGTTATGAAGTAAAAAGGAGAAAAGAGAAAAAAGAAATTCCTTTTTAACGGAGAAAGAGATTCACCTGGCCTTTCAGCTATACCTCGGAGACCGGATTGACGAACAAGATTTATGAAGGGAGAGTAGAAAGGGTCAATCTGGATCGCCCAAAGAGAGACCAATCAACATCCCCGATTGAAGGAAAATCGGAAGACACGGAATGACACTTCGGAAAGGACAAAAAGATTGCCTTGAAAAGCCAGAAACACCCCTTCACAGGAGGGGGAAAATGTTACTATCAAATTTAATTCCAGAACCAACTGACGGTGAAGGGGTATTAGGAGAGTACAAGTACAGAAGAACCTTTTGAAAGCCAGAAAGAATGATATGAGAGTGATATAAACCGGTACCTTCCCAGAAGGAAGAAACTCAAGATCGGTAGAATGCCAACCAAGTTTATCTGGTTGGGACCTAGCCGGGAGGATATATCCGGCAAGATCATACCGGGGGAATCCTTCTCATAGCGTCAACCCAGTAGGGGGTTCTACAAAGAAAGGATATCCAAGTCAGAAACAAAAAAATGAAGGCAAGGGCTCCGTCGGTTGAGGTCCGAAAGGACTTCTGTTATTCACCTTCCTAATACCGATACATCAGGAGGCTAAAACACCAAGAGCATAGAGCCAGAAAAACCAAAAAGATTATCTGAGACCAATTTCCAAAATATCTACTATATGAGTGCCGAAAGGTCACATTGATAGACAACAACACACCATCATGAGCGTCGTCCGAAGGACCAGGAAATCCGAAAAACCCAATCGGGAGGCCGACCAGAACCATAGCAAAGATACAGGCTATCCATACTAATCTACTTAGTACGAACACCGACAGCAGACTCGAACCAGTAGTTATCCACATACATTAGGAGGACAAACTCCTCTAAGTATACATGAGAAAGCTAGAAGCCTACATCTATTAGCTTACATCCGAGAGCCTACACCTAGGAGCCACTACTGGAAGTTAACGTGTTGTCCGAAAGTCATCACATTGACAAGCTCATTGCATTCTCAAAGAAGCCCCAACCGATCGGGACCCTCACTTCGGAGGTTATAATTAGCACTATAAGAAGCGGCTAGGAGCCAAATACACGAGATCAAGGGAAAAGAAAACGGCCGATAAAGGCCCAATAGCCCTACAACGAAAGATGCACCAAATTCTCTATAAATAGGACCCCAGAGGTCACATTAAAGGGGGATCCGAGTTCTTGTACTCTTCCTCTCAAAAAACCCCAAAAATGGAGATCGATTTAAGGATCTCTTTGATTATGTTCATGTAAACAAAGTTAAAGGTTAATAAAGAGCAAATCTACATCTATGGTATTTACTGCGAGTTTATCATACTAATTCTTAGTTATTATTGTTTCGGTTTACTGTTTGCCCTATATATATGCTTGGATTCTTGCCCGAATCAATATTTATGGTCGGAAGAAGCGACCCCTTTCCATCAATTTAAACCCATCTCACAAGCTTAGGTACTATCAACGAGTTTAGATTTCTTAATGAACTTGTTCATGATACGCAGAAATAGTGATCTGACCCAAACCTACGAAGAATAAACCGTCTATTTCCCTCTTAAGTCCATCCCCGTCGACCTGACTCCGGTGTTGACGAAAAATATCATTAACAATTCTAATTTGTAGATTTAGAATGAGCAGACGTTACACAAGACATACTACAAGGGGAGAGGCTGGACCTAGAGGGGGTAATGGTGGGGCACTGACTACCCGGCTATGTTTGAAGCTATGATAGAAGCTTGCCTACGAAGGGCCCCCGCTCCTGTGGCAGCTATTGTAGATGTTGGAGTCCCAGTGCCTAGAGCTGTGGAATTTGCAAAGTTGTGCAAAGACTTTTCATCTTTGGGAGGGAAACAATTCAAGGGCACTGAACTAGTAGAGGAGGTTCAAAGATGGTTGGATACTTGTGTCCGGATCTTCAAGGACTTGGGCATTGATGATGCAACCAAAAGGAAGCTTACATCCAGGCTGTTAGAGGGCAGAGCAATGGACTGGTGGAACTCTGTCACACTTGAGACCCCTAAAGAGGATATTTCCTGGGAGTAGTTCCAAGCTAAGTTTGAAGCGAATTTTATCTCCACCATGCAAAAGTCTATTTTGTTTAAGAGGTTCATGGAGCTTAAAAAGAATGGTCGACCAGTTCTTGACTATATTTCTGACTTCGAGGCTTTGTCGAAGTATGCTCGTTCATATGTAGATACTTCTTATCAAAAGAACGAGAAGTTTGTCTTGGGATTAGATGAATATCTTGGGAATCAGCTTGTGGATCACCTCAATGATAATTTTGAGAAGATTTTCGAGAGGGCTTTGAGACATGAAAGTCTGTTTCCTAAGAAGATGTCTGTTGTTGCGCCTAAAGAAGAACAGAAGCCACAACACGGTGGTAATAATAAGAAAAGGAAGCAACAATAATAGAAGGGAAAGGATGGCCAGAAGAAGCAAAAGGGAGAGGTGACATGCTTCAGTTGTTGGCAAAAGGGCCATTTTGCTAGTGAATGCAAGAATCCTAAAGATGAAAAGAAGTGCTTAAAGTATGGAAAGCTAGGACATGAGAAAAAGGATATTCCAGAATCAGCTAAAGGGAAGCAAGTGGTTAAGGCTTATGCATTGGGGGCAGTGTTGTCTTCTTCGAGGGCTCCTACTGTAGAGGAAAAGGGAAAGGGTGTCGTCGTCCAAGGTACTCTTTCTGTTCATGGTGTTTCAGTTCGAGTTTTGTTTGATACTGGAGCATCACATTCATTCATTTGCAATGAGCTTGTGTGCCATTTGGGTTTTTGGAACATGAAATTTGTGATAGACCATTGGTCGTGACTAATACATTTGGGGGTTCGTCCAGTTTGTGCATGTTATGTCGTGGTTTAGTGTTGTCGAGTCATGGTTGCTCTTTTCTGTATGACTGCTTTGTTCTTAACTTCGCGGGATTTGGGATCATCTTGGGCATGGATTGGATCAAGAGGTATGCGGCAAGGGTGAATTGTAAGAAGCTAGAGGTAAGAGTTGGGGATATGGAAGGGCGAAAGGTGTTGATTAGATTTAAGTGCGAAGAGGGTGTCTTCGTTAGCTATCTATATTTGCTTAAGATTCCACGGCAAGACTTGTCATCTGTGCTAATTGCAAAAGAGTTTGAGGATGTCTGTGACGAGGTCAAAGGGTTGTCGCCGCATCGTGAGGTCGAGTTTCGAATCGATTTGGTTGAGGGTGCTAGACCAATCGTCATGCCTCTTAGGAAGATGGCGCCTAAGGAACAATGAGAGTTGGAGGTGCAAGTTCGTGACCTTCTGGAAAAAGGATTCATTCGTAGGAGTGTTTCCGAATGAGGTGCACCAGTTGTGTTTGTAACCAAGGAAGATGGCTCGTTAAGATTGTGTATGGATTATCATGAGCTGAATAAGGTGACTAAGAAAACAAGTATCTGTTGCCTATGATAGATGACTTGTTCGATCAGCTTCACGAAGCCAAAGTGTTTTCTCAAATGGATTTGACAATGGGATTTCACCAATTGAGGGTGGCTAAGGATAGTGTGCCAAAGACTTCTTTTAGAACACCTTCTGGTTTCTTCGAATGGTTGGTAATGCCATTCGGGATGACTAATGCGCCAACATACTTTGTGGATCTTATGAATAGAGTTTCCAAAGAATAGTTAAACAAGTTCGTGCTTGAGTTTGTGGATGATATTCTGGTTTATTCACAGAATGAGAAAGAACACAAGAGGCGCTTGAGAGTTGTGTTGGAAATCTTGCGAAAGCATCAGATGAGAGCTAGGTTTTCGAAGTGTCACTTTTGGAAGAGTGAAGTGAGGTTCTTAGGCCATGTTGTTTCTGGAAATGGGATAGCAGTTGACTCCGCTAAGTAGCAGCAATCCAGGACTGGGATCGACCTAAGAATGCAACGGATGTTCGGAGTTTCCTTGGGTTGGCAGGTTAGTACCGATGGTTTATCAAGAATTTCTCCAAGATAGCTGCACCATTGACAGGATTGACGAAGAAGAACCAAGTGTTCACATAGGATGCAAAGTGTGAGCAAGCATTCGGGATCCTGAAGGAGAGACTAACGAGTTCTCCTATGTTTACCATTCCAAGTGGGAATGAAGAGATGGTAGTGTATACCAATGCATGTGGTACTGGACTTGGAGCAGTACTAATGCAGAAGGATAAGGTTGTGGCCTACACGAGTCGACAACTGAAACCGCATGAGAGGAATTATCCAACTCATGATTTGGAGTTGGCGGCTATTATATTTGCTCTAAAGATGTGGAGACATTACCTGTTGGGAGTTCGATTCGAGTTGTTTACGGATCACAAGTCGTTGAAGTATCTTTTCTCCCAAAAGGACTTCAATCTTCTACAGCTACGATGGTTGGAGTTTCTGGCATCATATGATTTTGGTATAGCCTATACTCCGAGCAAGGGTAATGCAGTTACAGATGTGTTGAACCGAAGGCACGCAAGTTTGGGAGAGATGTTTTCGGAATGGAAGAGCCTTAAGTATTTGTCAAGGTTTGATTTCAGACCAAGATGCGAGTTGGAACCTGAAATGTTGGCAAGCTTGTCGATAAAACCTACTCTTATCGAAAGGATTGGCGAGAGCCAAAAGAGAGATGCAAAGCTTGTCGAGTTTATCTAGAAACTGGAACTAGAAGATAAAGAGTTCGAAGTCGATCGAGAAGATTGGCTTCGAAAGCAAGGGCGATTAGTTATTCCTGATATCGACCGATTGAGAGATGAGGTTCAGAAGGAATGTCATCACTCAAAGTTAACGATTCATCCTGGTGGTAATAAGTTGTATCAGGACATAAAACGAGTTTACTACCGGGAAGGGATGAAGTGAGATATTGGAAATTTCATTTCCAAGTGCATGAACTATCAGTTGGTGAAAGCTGAACAGAAGAAGCCGAGTGGTTTGCTTCAGCCATTAGAGGTTCCTACGTGGAAGTGGGAGCAAGTATCGATGGACTACCTAGAACTAGGGTAGGAAATGAAGGGATTTGGGCCATCGTAGATCGCTTAACCAAAAGTGCGAGATTCATTCCTATCAAACTGACTAGGACGGCATCAAAGTTGGCTGAACTTTATGTGAAATGGATAGTTCGATTCGATGGTGTCCCAAAGAGAATAGTGAGTGACCGAGATCCATTATTTACGAGTGGATTTTGGAAGAGTTTGCAAGAATCTTTGGGAACCGAGTTGTGCTTGAGTACGACTTATCATCCTCAAACTGATGGACAGACCGAGAGGGTTAACCGAGTTTTGGAAGACCTCCTGAGGGCTTGTGTGTTAGACTTCGGAGGATCATGGGAAGACCATCGGTATGTGGTTGAGTTTACTTATAATAATAGCTACTAACCGAGTATTGGGATGACACCATACGAAGCGCTGTATGGAAGACCATGCAATTCTCCAGCTTGTTGGTTAGAAACTAGAGATAAGATGATGCTCGGGATAGAAATGATAAGGGAGATCTCGGATTGTATTGAGATCGTCCAGCAACGAATGAAGGTAGACCAAGATCGCCAAAAGTGTTATGCCGATAAGCGTCGAAAAGATTTGGAATTCGACGCTGGTGACATGGTTTTCATGAAGATTTCGCCATTGAATCATGTGGTTCGATTCGAAAGTAAAGGAAAGTTGGCTCCTAGGTTCGTTGGGCCATTTCCGATAGTCAAGCGAATTGGAAAGCTCGCATATAGATTGGAGTTACCTGAGAAGATGTCGAGTGTGCATAATGTGTTCCATGTGTCGTTTCTACGGAAATTCGTGCATGATTCGAATGTAGTGGTATCTCCAGAGCAGTACGAAGACCGAAAAGTCGAGATCGTAGTTGCGAAACTTCATAAGCCGCTTCGTGCTCTGGGAAATGGCACGAAACAGCTTAGGAGGAAGACAGTTAAGCTAGTCAAGGTACAATGGAGTGAAGTGGCGACGATTGTTTGTGGGAGATGGAAGAGAGCATGAGAGCGACTCATCTAGAACTCTTCGTCTGTAGGACCCTATGATATCGTATCTTCGTTATATCATCATATCTTGTTGTTGTTTGATAGAATTCTGCATGCTAGGATAAGGCTATGGATGCATGGCTTGATGGTTGCTAGTTTGGATGATTGAATTGGCATCTCATGGATGATAGGAATGCAGAATTATTGTGGTTGCTTGGGTTTGCTTGGAATTTCAGGGGCGACATTCATCAAGAGAGGGGGGAGAATGTAACTGCCCGCATTTTACGTATTGGAGGATCGTAAAATATTTTTGTTTTATCCCCTGAGGGTTGGATCATTCTCATATTTTAATATGTTGCTTATGGAGATATGAGACATATCCATAATTTTTACCAATTTTGTTTGTGACCATTTTGCCCCTATCAGTCTTGCACATGGCATAACTTTGACTCAAGTCGAATCAAAGGGTGAAACTTGTGCCATTGGAAAGGAAATGATGAATGTCTTTCCGTAGAGTGGTTACATTAAAGATTTGACTCAACGGTTTGGGAGGAATCGTTGTTTTAATGTTTAACAGTTGGCTATTCAGATTTTTAATGCCTTAATGGGCTGATTTGGAAAGGCCCATTAGTGGGTTGGTGGAATGCTATAAATAGGGGGTGGGAGGTATGGAGAATGGTTTACTTCCTCCATTCTCTCATTTGGGGGCCTTTGTTCCTCCTTCCTTTAACACCTTTCCACCATTAAAATCGAGATCTGAGCTTGGGAAATCGAAGATCTACACCATTGGAGGCTAGATCTACATCATTTCAAGGGAGAAATCATCAAATCAAGGAGTTTGGATTCAATTCCTTGCTGTCCGGATTCGTAATGCACTATTTTTGCTTTATTTTGGAGAATTGGTGAGTGATACTTCTCTCACAGGGATTCAATTAAGTGTATGAGTGTTTTTCATCAAATTCAAGTCGATTTCCTTAGATCTACACTTTGGTAAGTCCATTTTCATATGAATCACGTTAGGATCTAATTTAGCAAGTTTTAAACCGGTAATTCTTATGCTATTTCATATGTTTATGCAAGTTGGATCTATAATTTTGTTCATATAATCATTCATTATGATTTTGGAGTGATTTGTATAATTTTGGTGAAAATTGTCGTTTTCATGTTGTTGGTGAATTCAAATCATGTTTTTGGTCATATTTGATGAGTTGGTCTCTTCAAATCTATCGTTTGGCGAAGTTTTGGTCGAAATCGGAGCTGAAATTGCAATATGTAGGTTTTGGGTTGGTCATGGTAGGGTCTGTCGGTCCAAAAACGTGTCTTGGAGAACAAGTCAGATTGGATTGATCTCATTCTGAACGGTGGTGCAGAAATCTGGTTGGGTTAGTCTCAAAGAGTTGGTCGGTCGAGCAGGCTAGAGGATCTGGACTGGAGTTCTGGTTTTGGAGCACGCAGGTCGGTCTAGATGGGTCGGGTCAGTCCTTACCTGGTCGGTCCGGGTATTGAAGTAGTGAAGGTTTTGACTGGGTCGGTCGAGTGGGGTCGGGTCGGTCGAGTCTTGGAGCCAGGATGGAACCGGTTCGGTCTTGACTAGGTCGATCGTGTTGGGTCGGTCGGGCTAGTACAAGGGCTTGGTTCCAGAAGTGGGACAGTCGCTCTGGGTCGGGTTGGCCCCGATGGGTGGGTCGGTCCTTATCTTGGTCGGTCTTGATGAGTTTTTAATAGCACTTTTTAACGCTGTAGTGAATGGCATAAGTGCTGTGGTTTTTTTTTCTTTAGCAAATTGATGTGATGTTGTGGATTGTTTTCAGACCTCATGATTGATATTTTTCTTTGGTTTGAAAGTGGAGATAACTTCGAAGTGAACTCCATGGGGAATGACGGAGTGAGGTGATTTGTTCATCGGATGTGGTGAATGTGGAAACGGCTCAAGGATGTATTGAGTTCGTGTGAAGTGGTGGCTCTAAAGTGTTCTGAGCTTATAAATAGTCGTAATTGGTAATGACTAGAGATGCAATGCCGAGGAATTATCGTTATCGTAGGTTCTAGCGACTCAAACAGGGGAACAATTAAAGACCGGTTGTAGGTCGAGTGCCCTGGGCATCGTGTATGGCCTAGACACGTGTTGTGTATAGTGTGTAGGGTTTTGCTAGAACCGAGGCAACCTGTATGGTCCTTGACAATTGATGGCAAGTTGTTAGCCAGTCATACGGTTAACGATGATTTCGAAGCAAGGTTGGAGGTTATAGCTAGAGTCAGTTATGGACGTTTGGATGCTTGGTTGCTTTAGGCTGTACCATCTCACCGTGATTATCTGACTTCGGATGAGGTGTTCTTTGGGTGCTTATCTGATATTGGTTTCGGCCTCTGGGGCTTGTACTCGAAGGATGCTAAGTTCGATTAGGGTGGTTTTCGTGGGATAAAACCAGATGTTGTATGAATTGCTTTTTCCATGTATGAATGGTTGTTCTGATTTCCATGGCTGAATTGTTGTTTCCTTTGGATGTATGGGTCGTAAATGTTATCACTGTCAGGTGTGGGGAAGGCAGGTGCAAGTTCTTCTCTGGAGCTGGGTAGAATTTATTCATTCTCATATACTTTATTGGTTATGTTTGTTTGTTGTTCTATCGCTCACTAAGACTGTTGTCTAACTCAAGGTTTTATGTTTCCCTCTTATTACCTTGGGCTATTCATCCGATTGTTTGGATGGGCAGACTAGGTGGCAGGTGATAGGTTAAAGCTTAGTGATGACGATGATGTTATTCAGAGGCGAGCAGGAGGATGGCGTATTATTTTACCTATCTAGTATTTGGATTTCCGCTGTTTGCTATTTTCTCTGAGTGCTGTAGTGAGGCAAATTGTATAAACACTATTGTTGTTATCCACGTGTATGGATATTACTTTCTAGTTGTTATGGAAGTTTGGTGTTTTCAACTTCACTATCACTACCTGTTGTATATGTTCTATTATATTTTAGCCTTACGCTGTGAGTTTACAACAGGTTCTGCGACGTTTCCTTACCTTGATGATCGTCCATAGCTGCCTGGCACACCTTTCAGCGCATTATTCCTCTTGTTGAGTGCAGGGGTTATGGGTGGTCGTCACATTTGGTATCAGAGCTCTAGTTAATGATTTTAGCCAAAGTCCAAGTTCAATTTGGGTGGTTTTCATGGGATATAACTAGACGTTGTATGAGTTGCTTTTGCCATGTATGAATGGTTGGTCTGATTTCCATGGCTGAATTGTTGTTTCCTTTGGATGTATGGGTAGTAAAGTTTATCACTGTCAGGTGTGGGAAAGGCATGTGTAAGTTCTTCTCTGGAGCTGGGTAGATTAGTTCGTTTATTTAACAATTCTCATATACTTTATTGCTAATGTTTGTTAGTTATTCTATCGCTCGCTAAGACTATTGTCTGACTCAAGATTTTATGTTTCCCTCTTATTACATTGGGTTGTTCATCCAATTGTTTGGATGGGCAGACTAGGTGACAGGTTAAAGCTTAGTGATGACAATGATGTTATTCTGAGGCGACCAGGAGGCTGGCGTATTATTTTACCTATCTAGTATTTGGATTTCCGTTGTTTTCTATTTTCTCTGAGTACTGTAGTGAGGCAAATTGTATAAACACTATTGTTGTTATCCACGTGTATGAATATTACTTTCTAGTTGTTATGGAAGTTTGTTGTTTTCAACTTCACTATCACTACCTGTTGTATATGTTCTATTATATTTTATCCTTGTGTTGTGAGTTTACAAAGGTTCCGCGACTGTTTCCTTTACCTTGATGATCATCCATAACTGCCTGGCACACCTTTCAGCGCATTATTCCTCTTGTGTAGTGCAGGGGTTATGGGCGGTCGTCACATAAGCATGTCATCCAGTGGAAACTTGGGATGATTTCCGATTGAGGTTCGAAACGAAGTTTATTTCTCAGACGGAAGGGAGTATGCAGATAGAGAGGTTTCTGGCACTTAAGCAAGGAAGCATGTCTGTCAAAGAGTATGTCAATAAGTTCAACCAATTGGCGAGGTTTTGTCTGGATCTGGTGAATACCCCGCACAAGAAAGCTATAAGGTTTGCAAGAGGATTGAATCATCCCCTTCAAGCATTAGGGTTATCTCACATTCTGATGGGGGCTACTTTTGAGAGATTGGTTGATATGGCATTAATGCACGAAGATGGAAAATAGGAGAAAAAGGAGGCTAAGACTGATGAGATAAGAAACAAGAAAGTGTGGCCCAAGAAAGAACAACGGAAGAAGGGCGGAAAGAACAACAAAGCTCAAAGAAGAAAAAATGTCATGGTTATGGGAGCTTAGGTCATTTGGTCAAAGACTACAGAAGAAGGAAGAATGCTTGCTTCCATTATGGTTAGGTCGGACACTATTCTGGGGAGTGCCCGCAGAAACAAGGACATGGCCAAAGAGTAGGATCTTCTGGAGGGCTGGTGCATGCTCTCGAGGCCAGTTTACCAGACAGAGGCAGGAAAGTTTCTATGGAAGGTTTGATTTCTCTTTCCGATCATCCTATTTGGACTCTTTTTGATTCTGGCGCTTCTCCTCTTTTATATCTGATTCTGTGGTTGAGTCTCTACACCTTAGTACTAGTATTGTTTCTGATTTCGTTATTGTCTCAAACCCCATTGGGGGAACAGTTCATCTATCTATGATTTGTTGGGGTTTGAGGATATCTGTGTTGGTTTGAGTGCGACGCATATGTGTGGCTTTGTGGGCTATGGTCTAATTCTAGGGATGGATTGGCTAGCCATGTATGGTGCCATTCTGGACTATGAGAGGAGGATCGTTAGACTTTTGAATTGTCGAGGGAGGACTCTCGAGATTTCCTGTGACCCAAGGGGGTCTGTTATACTTAGTTTCCTAGAATCACTTGATGCTTATTTTGGTGATTTACGATCTCTGCCTGTTGTTTGTGAGTATCCGGATGTTTTTGAGGAGGTTAGGGGCTTACCTCCGAGGCACGAGATTGATTTCCAGATATACTAGGTGGATAATGCAAAGCCAGTTGAATTGCCTGTGCGCCACATGGCTCCTAGGGAAAGGAGGGTGCTTAGCAAGCAAATAGGGGAGCTACTTGAGAAGGGGTTTATTAGGCAAAGCATATCAGAATGGGGTGCCCCAGTCGTCTTTTCAACTAAGACGGATGGCTCGCTTCGCTTATGTGTGAATTATAGGGAGTCAAATAAGCTCACTAAGAAGAATAGGCACCTGCTTCTGAGGAATGATGAACTATTTGAACAGCTTGTTAATGCATCTGTTTTCTTTCAGTTAGACTTGGCTACGGGGTTTCATCAGTTGAGGGTGGCCGAGGACAGTATAGACAAGACTGCTTTAGAACTCCAGATGGTTTCTTTGAGTGGCTAGTCATGCCTTTTGGGTTGACGAATGCACCCGCGTGTTTTGTAGATCTGATGAGTAGAGTGTTCCGGGAGTTTCTGATAAGTTCATTGTGGTCTTTGTGAATGACATTCTGTTCTTCTCAAAGAGCAAGGAAGAGCATGCCCTACATTTAGGGAAGGTTTTGAGGACTCTTCGAGCGCATCAGCTTAAGGTAAAATTCTCCAAATGTCACTTTTGGAGAAAGGAAGTAAGATTTCTAGATAATGTGGTCTCTAAGGATGGGATATCGGTGGATCCCGCGAAAGTAGTTGCAGTTTAAGATTAGAAAGTTCCAAAGAATGCAAAGGAGGTGAGGAGTTTTCTCGGTTTAGCGGGTTACTATAGGAAGTTTATCAAGGACTTCGCAAAGATATCAGCCCCACTCACCAGGTTGACTAAGAAGAATCTGACCTTTTCTTTGCGCATTGACTGTGAGGATGCTTTTCAGCGATTAAAGAGGGCTTTGACAACAGCCCCAGTTTTGACTTTGTCAGATGGGAACAAAGTGTTCACAGTGTACACTGATGCATGTGGTACAGGGCTTGGTGACGTTTTGATGTAAGAGGGAAGGGTGGTGTGCTATGGTAGTAGACAGTTGAGAATTCATGAGAAGAACTACCCTACCTTTGGTTTGGAGTTGGCTGCTATAGTATTTGCGCTTAAGACTTGGTGACATTATCTACTTGGAGAGAGGTTCGAGTTGTACACAAATCATAAATCTCTCAAGTATATGTTCTCGCAAAGGGATCTCAACTTGAGACAATAGAGGTGGATGGAGTTCCTAACGTCCTATGATTTTTAGATTGCTTATACCCCAGGCAAGGGCAACATGGTGGCAGACGCATTGAGCAGGTAGAGGATGACTTTGAATCCTCTATTTGTAGAGAGGCGGAGCATGGAGTACATATCGACCTTCGATTTTAGGCCATCTATGGATCTTACACCTAGTTTGTTGGCATCCTTAATGGTGCGACCTACTCTTATGGATCAGATAGGATCTTCGCAGAGGGAGGAACCACAAATTGCAGACATCTTAGATAGGCTCAGTAGAGGGGAGACTTCTGGTCACCTTAGTAGATATTCCACTGATGATAGAGGGTGGTTGCGACGGGATTGAAGGCTTTGTGTTCCCCGAGTTGGGAGTCTGTTGAAGGCAGTCCTTGAGGAAGTCCATCATTCTAGGATGAATATCCATCCGCGCGGTGGTAAGATGTATAGAGATATGAAGAGGGTTTTTTTTGGGCTAGGATGAAGAAAGATGTAGCGGATTTTGTCTCTCGATGTTTAGTGTGCCAACAGGTTAAAGCTGAGCAGAGGAAGGTTGGCGGTTTGCTTCATCCTTTGGAGGTCCAATAGTGGAAGTGGGAGAGCTTCTCTATGCATTTCATTGATGGTTTGTCTAGATCGAGGAAAGGCAACACCAGTATTTGGGTTATAATAGACAGACTTACTAGGAGCGCTCATTTCATTCCTGTTAAGAGTAAGAGAACGAAAGCATGGTTGGCATAATTTTATCTTCGTGAGATAGTCCATTTACATGGAGTACCTTCTAGTATTGTGAGTGATCATGACCCCATATTCACTAGTGAGTTCTGAAAGAGCTTGTAAGAGGCATTAGGTACACAGTTATGTTTGAGCACCGCGTATCACCCTCAGACTGATGGGCAGACCGAGAGGATGAATAGAGTTCTTGAGGATCTTTTGAGGTTGTGTACCCTAGACTTTGGAGGGACTTGGGAGGAGCATCTTCCGTTGGTTGAATTTGCCTACAGCAACATTAATCATGCTAGTATGCGCATGGCACCCTTCAAGGCATTGTATGGACGACCTTGTAGATCACTGACTTGTTAGTGGGAGTCTACGGATAAGCTTCTACTTGGACCTGAGATGATTAGAGAAACTTTAGAAAAGGTTGATCTTATTCGCAGATGTATGAAGACAGCTCAGGACAGGAAGAAGTCCTACGCAAATAGGAGAAGGACAGATATTGGGTTTGAGGTGGGAGACATGGTTTTCTGTCAAAGTATCACCTTTGAGGAATGTGGTTCACTTTGGATCTGTAGGGAAGTTGGCATCTAGGTTCATAGAGCCATTTCACATAGTGGAAAGGATAAGTCAAATGGCCTATAAAGTAAAGCTACTAGAGAGATTGGCGGGTGTTCATGACGTTTTCCACGTTTCTCATTTGCAGAAGTGTCTACACGATACAGCAGAGGTAGTCGAGCCGAGCATACTTGAGGAAGTAAAGGTAGAACGGGAGGCGACAGTTAGATGAGTTCCTACCCGTATACTTGGATCAGAGGTTAAGAAGCTTCGCAACCAAGAAGTCAAATTGATGAAAGTTCAATGGGGAGAAAACCGCGAAGATGCAACTTAGAAGACTGAAGACAAGATTCGCGCTTCGTACCCCTTTCTTTTCAAGGGTATGTTCTTAACTTCTTTTTCCAAGCTTTTATTCATACTTGCTTATGTCATTTGAGTATATCCTATCGATCGAATCTTCGACCTTTATGTAGGAAAGCCAATAGATGTAAACGTGTGTTTGAAACATGTTATGTTTGATGGATGCAAGTGGATACAAGTGTTTGTTGGTGGTTGCTCATGGATGCATACACACACACTAGGCACTAGATCGGCCCAATCACTTACATATTGCATATGGATGTGTGTGCATTTTAAAGTTTTATGGATGGAAATGACTGTATCATCATTAGGATGTTGCATTTGGATGGATGGTTATGCACACATATAGCTTTACATGATATACTAGAACTATTTGCATACATATTAGATTCATGGCACTAACATACACTACATTAAGGAGGTCGATTGAATTAGTAAACTACTTAATTTTTCGCATTATCATAGGGACATATACACACACCTTTGCATATGTTCATACAAGCATTAGAATTCTTTTAAGGACAAGGGATGCCTGTGATTGATGGATCAGTAGATGGTAGTCGGATGTTAGGATAAACATTCTTTTTAACTTAGAGATTTCGGGGATAAAATCCTTTAAGTAGGGGAGAATGTAACACCCCGTAATTTTAAAGGACATTAAAAACAATAAACTAAGGAATACTTCATTAAATAATAGGAATTAAGTAAAATGGAATTTACCCTTGGGTTCGTCTTAGAATTCTGCTTAAGATAGACTTTGAGTTTGCGTAAAACAGACATCGTATGAGAAAGTATGAAGCTTAGTAGTTTATATACGTATAAGAGACATATATATGAACATTTCAAAACCTGGGTCGACCCAGGGAGGAGTGGGTTGACCCAACGGGAATCCGACCGGGTGCATTATTCTGAACTTGGACTGATTTGTTGTCTAGATTTGTTGGCGCTAGGCTATATATACGACATCATTTGTATTGTAATTACACATAAAAAACAACTGAGACAACGAGATTCTGCCCTAACTTGGATTGAATTAGCCTATTTTCTTCAACAACATCTTATACGCATATGAGAATTTCTTCTGCAACTTCAGCATATTATTCTCTGTTCTTTAGATCCAATCTCTGTGAGTTAAGATATAAACATTTAACAAGTAATCCTGACATGTTTATAAATCCGGATCTAAATCTATGCATGTTAAGAATCTGATTTGTACCTAATCAGTCCTGCTATTACATGTACACCTGATCTGCTATTCAGTTCTTATATGATTATTCTTGATATGCCTATTTCTGCTATCATATTCCCATCTCTGTTATTATATGCTTATTTTGTTTTATGTTTATTTTGTTCCTCTCTCTCTCTCTCTCATTCTCTTTTTATTTTTATAGCCTAGGCTACCTTCGACCCTAGGCCGATATCTTTGAAATTTGCGTATGAATGAAATTGGGTTAAATTGGGAATGATAATATGGGGGCATAACTTGTACTATGAACAGTGATTGGGATTTGGGGGCATAAATTATACTGTGAATTATGACTTGTGGTTTGGGGCATATAAATATGTATGCTTAATTTAAAGATTAAGCGGAACATGTTAATGAAGCTATAAGTAACCTGTGAAGCATGTTGGGGGTTATGCATACCTGTTAACCTGTAATACTTAACCCGTTTAATATGTGGGGGTTATATACATATAAACCTGTTAATCTGTGGCTTGTTTAATCTATGGGTGGGGTTAAGTAAACATGTTGAATCAGTAGGGTTAAGTAAATCCATTAAATCTAGGGGGGGGTTATAAGAACCTGTTAAACTTAACCTGTTTGATCTGTTGGGGTTATGCGCGCTTGTTAATTATTGGGCATAACTTGTCAAATTCCTAGTTAGTTGGGGATGCAAGTCTAAGGGGTGGCTTGTGTCATCTGTTGTGTGGGACCCATATCAGTCAGTAACCCATTCTGGTATTAAAGTGGGGACCTCGCACTAGGTAGGGGTTAGGGCACACTTAATGAACTGATTATAAGAGGTTCATTTGGGGAGAAGTGTTCCGACGGCGCGTTCCAACGAAGTCATGTGCGTGCATGGGTCTGGCTTGCTTGGGAAAATAAGCCGATGTAACACCTGTAAATAGGTCTGTGTCCTTCTGGTGGTTGCAACTTTAGGAAGTAATACACCTTACTGTGGGGCCGACACAGGGTATTTACATGGTGGGGAGCCGATCACTGGGGGTAGTAATTCGGGTACATCTAATCCTGTTTAGGTACCTGTTATTTCTGTTTGGGGTAACACCCGATATTTCTGTTTAGGTACGTGTTATTTCTGTTTGGGTAAAACCCGTTACTAGAAGTATACCTAAGTCTACCATATGTTCTGTTGGGATCATTCTGTTTCTGCTAAGTAACTGGAAAACACTTAATCCAGTATACTAGTATTGGTGCAGAGAAAAGATTTAAGAAGCATAATCTACTCTGTTTATCCTGCTTATTCTGTTCAGCCTGTTCATACCTGTTGTATGATACTGTTATCTCTCATACAGTTTATATGCCTGTCATGATACTTTTATTTATTTATATGCTAAAAGTCATTGGACTCGCCAGACTTTATGCCTGACCCATTTTGTTTCCTCTTCTCTCTCTTCCTTCCCCCACAAGGTTCTCAGGGTGAGAACACTCAGGCTTGATTAGGACTCTCTCTTCTGTTTCTGCTTGGAATTGGATTTTCTTAATGTATCGCTTTTACTACTTGTCTATGGCTACTTATAGGGACTATGACTTTTTACTTCTGTATTCTGATGATTTTTAGCGCAAGACAGATGTTTTTATTTGATGTATTTTATTCCAGTATTTCAGTCTGATGTTGTAACTGGATTTTGAGACCACGATGTTTTCTATTGGAGAAATAAAGTTTTAAATTTACGCTGCTATTTTATATTTCTGTCTAGTGAGATTTTGTTCTGTTTATCTATAATGCTTCACGGAACTTAATGCATTCTGTTAAAGAGTGACATTAACGGACGTGGGTGTCATATTTGGTATCAGAGCTGAAGGTTACAGGATCAGATAAAAGGTTCTGAAAATTGTTTTCAAAAGGTTTCAAAAAGAAAGCATTTTCAAAAGAAAAATCTGTTTTTGCAAAACATATTCCCCAAAGCCATATAAAATATCTTTCGATTATCTGTTTGAATCTCCTTCCTTTTCTTTTCAGCATGTCTGGGGAACCGAATATTCCCGCCCTTTGAACTGACCATAAACCACAAAAGGCCAGTTTGAAAGGCAAGCATCCTCGGTAGGAGCTGCTATAAATCAAATCCCTGAACTTCGATAGTCGATACTTAACACATCCATGGTTTTCATGTACCACAAAATCAAATGCTGAAAACTCAATTCATCGGGATTTTATTGGAGCAAACACAGCGGAACATAAACAAAATATAATATTTCAATATATAACTTTATGGCGGAAACTTTTACATTGTATAAAAACACGTTCTTACTTTCTCAATCCATGTACATCCAATTATAAATAGTATAGTACGCCTTGCCATCTGACGAAGTACTTGTAACACCCCACGCCCGCTATGGTCACTCACTATGGGAATGCCATAGCATCGGTCGAGTATTTTAGTGAATATAGAACAGAAAAATTACAACAAGACAGATATAAATAGTACTTGAAATTTAAAATATCATCTCATAACAGCGGAAATAAACATGTCTGGTTACATCATAAAGCCACGATAAAAGTCAAGTACAATATCCATCAAAATAAAGAAGTACATAATCCCACTCTCTCATACAATAGCGAGAACAAAAGAAAAGATAACTGGATAACTGGAGCTTTACATCTACCCAAGCTCCTAAAGACTGGAACAGCAATCCGATCAAGCTCTACTACCGCTAGGATCCATCGTAGGACCTGAGGGTTGGGAAAAAGATAAAAACAACGGGGTCAGACATAAGTCTGAGTGAGTCCTATAACTTTAACAATACAATCATTAAAGTAACCAGAGAAGACATAAACTTGACCTACGGTAATATCTGGGGATGAATGGCTACACTAAGCAGCTTGGTAGACTTAGGATAAACTAAGATAACCGTCAGGACGCATCTACCCACCCAAGGATAATTACTAACCGCACCACACCAGTCATTCTTACTTAAAGGTTGATCCCTCCAAGGACTTAGAAAATTTCCCCAGTAGTTTCGTGTACTCCTAGCCCACTACATAGGTGCCGTCTGCCCCTATCTCCACTAGGTGTACTCAGTAATTCTTACCCAGTAGTTTCGTGTACCCCTACATAGGTGTCGTCTGCTCCTATCTTTATTAGGTGTACCCACTACTCCCCATCGATCGGCTCCCTACCGTAGATACCCGTGCTGGTCCCACAGTGGGGTGTATCACTCCCCTAAAGTGGCTACCCAATACTATCAACGGTGCACGGCTTTATATCTACACGATGCAACAACGGCTTATCTACCAGCCCGGGCCCACACACGCATATGAAACCCGTTGGACTTGCGTTGCCACCGCTAACCCGTTTTGGCCTCTTATAATCAAGCCCAATATGCGTGTCCCGTCACTCGACATGGGTCGAGCCCACAAAGATACGTTTGGGATATTGGTTGAAATGGGCCCCCACAAGCTACCCACTTAAGCTTGTCATATATCTAGTGTATCCCACTTAACCCTTTAATCATGTTTAATTACATGTTTCCACTTGGTTAAGTATTCTAATCATATTTTCTATTGCCACCCAAGGCAACCCACTAGATTCCACATGCCACCCAAGGCAACCACAAAATTTCCACATGCCACCCAAGGCACCCACTTAACCCCTCATGTCCCACTACATGCTAATATGGTTAAGTGTTTCTTAATTAATTAAGACCGTGATCTCCCGTAAAGACCTCCCACATTAGACTGGCTGTTATGACCGCCTGGTTAAGCCGGTAGAGTCCGGGCAGTCTTACGTCATAACAGAGCCTAACCTCGTGTCTTTACTTTAATCACGTATTTAATTTATGGCTAAGACCTCTCACATTGGGCTGACATTTGTAGCAACTGGTTAAGCCGGTCGGGTCCGGGCAGTTTTACACTACAAATGAGTCCAACCTCGTGTCTTAGTCGATTAATTACACCTAATTAATCACCCCCATATTAATTATCCCTAATTAATATCAAGTTTTCCATAACATGGGTAGACCTAACTCAATAGGTAAATTCCCATGGGGTAGACCTAACTCAATAGGTAAATTCCCACTTATGGTAATTTATTTTTATGGTATGCTTAATCATACCCAATCATACATTTATTAACATATTTACCAACCCCATCGTTCCCCACGTAAATCGTTCTCATTTCATGACATAATAAAGGGGAAGATCCATCACCAATATCATGGGTTTAGCATATAACTTTGTCATGGGTTAAGAGGATGTCAACTTGCATATATGAGCATATATTAACCCAACTACATTTAACCCAAACTTGCATATTATCATACACATGATTTGCATAACATGTTGCATATGAGCTTGCATATTATCATACACATATCTTGCATAACATGTTGAACTTGCATATAAGCATTCTCATAACTTGCATAACATGTTAAACATGCATTTAAGCATACACATAACTTGCATAAGCATCCACATACTTGCATAAGCATGCATAACTTGCATATCACATTAAACTTGCATTTAAACATATACATAACTTGCATATGAACTTGCATAACTCACTTTGTTAAACATGCATAAATCCACTTATTAAATATGCATAAACCCACTTGTTAAACATGCATAAACCAACTTATCAAGCATGCATAAACCAACTTATCAAACATGCATAAACCCACTTATTAATTATGCATAAACATAGAAAAACATAGAGTAGCATATCATTATAAATGATTCAAACTCACTAATCCGCATTTAAGACCATAGGTCTCATTACACCCAATCTACTTACTTTAACAATTGATGTTAAAGTGATAGAAACTCACCAAACCCAAAATTAACCCACTTATGAAGTGGAATTAGTTGCTAAATATGAAGATGGTGATGATTAGAGAATGATTTGAGAGGGATTAGCTTGCAACTTCCTTCTTAGATTAGTGGAGACTCCTTCTAGGATTTAATTTGGCGGCATGAGGCCTTCATTTCTATTTTTAGTATGGATTAGGGTAGGTTTAGGGTGTATTTATAGATTAGGAGAGTGTTTTAGGCCCTTAGATTAACCCTAGATTAGATTAGGTCCGTTAGATTTAGGAAATCTCTAGAACCCAGCCCAGCCCTAGCCAGAAAACCAGATCTGGTGCACCCAAGCACCCTGGTTCGACACGCCGTGTCGACAGGCAAGTCGACAGGCAAGTCGACACCCCTGTCGACAGCCCTGTCGACATGCCTAGGGCGGGAATCTTCCCGCCTGGCCCCGCTGGTTCTAATTTAAAATCTAAATTTAAATTTCTAAATCTGTTTTTAGCTTTAAATTTTCTGCAAACTTCTTTGGGCCATAACCGGGCCATACGGACTCCGATTCTCGAAAACTCGGACTCTATTTCGCGTATTTTTCCGAGACGAACGCAATAACGCAGCCCGTTACCCCCAATTCCCGCATCTGAGATTATTTATCCTGTAATTAGTGAATTTTAGTATTAACTAAAATTCGGGGTGTTACATTCTCCCCGCCTTAAAGGATTTCGTCCCCGAAATCTCTAAGCTAAGGAGAATGCATATCCTACCATCCAAACAACCATCTACTCAAATCATCAACCACGGGCATCCATTGTCCTTAAAAAGTTTCTAATGATGTATGAGCATATGCAAAAAGTGTGTGTATATGTTCCCTATCTAATGTATGAACATATGCAAACCATGATAGTGCCATGCATCCATTATGTATGCGAGAGAACCCTATCGACACATACAATATCTACATGAGTGCACAATCATTCACCAAAATGCATCATCCATGTGATAACACAACCATTATACATCCATAAATATATCTTCCTACACACAATTTTATGCAATATGCAATATGAAGTGACTGAGCCGATCTAGTGCCTAGAGTGTGTGTATATGCATCCACGAGCAACCACTAGCAAACACTTGCATCCATCAACCATAACATGTCTTCAAACACATGTTTCAACCATAGGTTTACCCTATCTAAAGGTCAAAGGTACTAACGAGAGGACATACCGAAGATAAGATAAGTACTAGACAAGCGATA
Source organism: Allium sativum (assembly GCA_030737875.1). Taxonomy (NCBI): domain Eukaryota; kingdom Viridiplantae; phylum Streptophyta; class Magnoliopsida; order Asparagales; family Amaryllidaceae; genus Allium; species Allium sativum. Next base: position 247,997,232 of record CM060924.1, read on the forward strand.
AAGGAGAAAGTAAAGACATACCCTCAAAAAGAAATGGGTACAATGAACGCATCTTCGCTTCCGTCTCCCAAGTTGCGTTGCTCTCATCTTCTCCCCATTGCACTTTGACTAGTTGAACCTCTCTGTTTCTCAACTTCCTAGTCTCTGACCCAAGGATGCGAGTAGGAGCTCGTCGAATAGTCGCATCACGCTCTACCTCTACATCTCTAAGCAAGCTCGGCTCTACCACCTCTGCCGTCTCATGTAAGCACTTCCTCAGATGTGATACATGGAATACATCATGAACACCACTAAGTCTGTCGGGCAACTCCACCCTATATGCCATCCGTCCAATCCTCTCCTTGATAGGAAACGGCCCAACAAACCTCGGTGCTAACTTCCCAACGGATCCGAAGCGAACAACATTTCTCAACGGAGATACCTTAACAAAAACCATATCCCCAACCTCAAACTCAAGATCCGTCCTTCTCTTGTCCGCATAAGATTTTTGCCTATCTTGCGCTGCTTTCATCCTTCTTCGAATCAAATCGATCTTCTCTGAAGTCTCCCTAACCATATCAGGCCCAAGCAAGATCTTATCCGTAGATTCCCACCAACATGTAGGTGATCGACAAGGCCTTCCATAGAGAGCTTCGAAAGGAGCCATCCCAATACTGGACTGAAAGCTGTTATTATATGCGAACTCCACCAATGGAAGATGCTCTTCCCATGTACCTACAAAATCTAAGATACAAAGCCTCAAAAGGTCTTCTAGAACACGATTCACCCTCTCAGTCTGGCCGTCCGTCTGAGGATGATATGCGGTGCTCAGACACAATTGAGTCCCCACTGCTTCTTGCAAACTTCTCCAGAACTCGCTAGTGAAGATAGGATCTTGATCACTTACTATGCTAGAGGGTACCCCATGTAATCGAACTATCTCTCGAAGATATACTGAAGCTAGCCATGGAGCAGTCCTCTTGCTCTTCACAGGTATGAAATGGGCGCTCTTAGTAAGTCTGTCTACCACCACCCAAATTCCTGTATTACCCTTCCTCGACCTGGGTAACCCGTCAATAAAATCCATCGAGACGCTATCCCACTTCCATTGCGGAACCTCCAATGGGTGAAGCAACCCACCTGGTTTCCTTTGCTCCGCCTTCACTTGCTGGCACACCAAACATCGAGCGACATACTCGGCCACATCTTTCTTCATACCGGCCCAGAAGAAAACCCTCTTCATGTCTTGGTACATCTTGTCCCCACCGGGATGAATGGTCATCCTAGAACGGTGTGCGTTATCAAGAATAGCCTTCCTCAAACCCTCATCTTGCGGTACACAAAGTCTACCGTCACTACGCAAGCACCCCCTATCGTCTAGGGTGTACCTACTCAAATGGCTGGACGACTCCCCCCTTATGAGCTTTTCTACCAACTCAACCAACTGTGGGTTGTCCCTCTGTGCTTCTCCAATCCGCCCCAAAAGAGTAGGTCTAGCTTCCAAAGAAGCTAGCAAACCGGGTACATAGTCAAAGGAAGGTCTGAAATCAAACATCGAGATAAATTCCAAGCTTCGTCGTTCCACGAACAATGGACTCAAGGACAACCTCTTCCTGCTCAAGGCGTCCGCCACCACGTTACCCTTGCCAGGGGTATACGCTATCTCGAAATCATAAGATGCTAAGAACTCCATCCACCTTTCCTGTCTTAAGTTTAAATCCTTCTGAGAGAATAAGTATTTCAACGATTTATGGTCAGTGAACAACTCGAATCTCTCACCAAGAAGATAATGGCGCCAAATCTTAAGCGCAAAAACAATAGCGGCCAGCTCTAGATCATGGGTAGGGTAATTTTTCTCATGTGCCCTCAACTGCCTTCCACCATAGGCTATTACCCTTCCCTCTTGCATTAAGACTGCGCCAAGTCCTGTCCCACAGGCATCGGTATAGACAACAAATGGCTTGCTCCCATCTGGCAACACCAAAACTGGAGCGGTGGTTAAAGCTCTCTTTAACCGTCGGAACGCATCATCGCAATCTACGTCCCATGTGAAAACAAGATTCTTCTTCGTCAAGCGGGTTAATGGGGCTGATATTTTCGCGAAGTCTTTGATAAACTTCCTATAATAACCCGCCAACCCCAAGAAACTTCTTACTTCGGTAGCATTCTTTGGAACCTTCCAATCCTGAATTGATACTACCTTCGCGGGATCCACAGCTATCCCTTCCTTGGAGACCACGTGCCCCAAGAACCGTACTTCCTTCCTCCAGAAGTGACATTTAGAGAATTTACCCTTAAGGCTATGCGCTCGAAGAGTCTTCAACACCTCCCCAAGATGTAGGCCATGCTCTTCCTCACTCTTAGAAAATACTAAGATATCATCCACAAAGACCACCACAAATTTATTAAGGAACTCCCTGAACACCCTACTCATCAAATCAACAAAGTATGCAGGGGCGTTCGTCAACCCAAATGGCATTACCAGCCACTCATAGAAACCATCCGGAGTTCTAAAGGCAGTCTTGTCAATGCTATCCTCAGCCACTCTCAACTGATGAAACCCTGTGGCTAAGTCCAACTGAGAAAATACTGAAGCGCCAACCAACTGATCGAAAAGATCATCAATCCTCGGCAATGGGTGTCTATTCTTCTTTGTGAGCTTGTTGAGTTCTCTATAGTCTACACAAAGTCTGAGGGACCCATCCGCCTTTGTAGCAAATACTACTGGAGCACCCCACTCCGATATGCTCCGTCTTATGAACCCCTTCTCAAGCAACTCCCCTACTTGCTTATGGAGTTCCCTCCTCTCACGAGGAGCCATGTGGCGCACTGGTAAAGATACCGGTTTAGCATTATCCACCAGATATATTCGGAAGTCAATCTCCCGCTTCGGAGGTAAGCCCTTTACCTCCTCAAACACATCCGGATATTCCCGGACCACTCTAGCAGATTGCAAACTCTCGACCGAAGCGTCAAGCGATTCAAGATAACTTAGCATAACAGAATCCATGGGATTACAAGAAATCTCGAGAGTGTTACCCAAGCGGGTCATGAGCCTAACAACTCTCCTTTCGCAATCAAGAACGGCACCATTACTGGATAACCAGTCCATGCCCAAAATCAACCCATAGCCCATGAAGCCCAACACAAAAGCATCACATCTAAACTCAATGCTAAGTATAGAAATCTTCAAACCCAAACATATCATGGACAAATAAGTGGAGCCCCCAATTGGGTTTGAAACAACCAAGGGATCATCTACCAGACTGGTGTCTAAGTGCAGTGACTCAACTAATGATGATGAGATAAACGAATGCGATGCGCCTGAATCAAACAATGTACGGACAGGATGATCAAATAGAAAAACCAGACTTTCAACGGAGATAGTTCTACCTCTTTCCTGAATTGGTGGAACCACGAGAGCCTGTACTTGCCCCCTAGCCTGACTCGGTGCCATAAGAGCTTGCACCTGTCCTCCTGAGGTAGACCCCGTCTTTTGCCCCTTCTTAGGGCAATCCTTCACTAAATGCCCTGCTTCGCCACAGTGGAAGCAGCCAGTCTTCTTCTTCTTGCGACAATCCTTGCTTAGGTGGCCAGGTGTCCCACAATTGAAACACTTCTTCTTCTTGCCCTTGCCACCGTTGCCTTTCCCACCTTTGCTTTGTTGTTGTTGCTGAGGTCTCTTTTGATCTCCCTTCTTCTCGGGTGCCCTATTAGCATTGGGACCCTTCTCTTCTTCATACATGAGTGCCATGTCAACTAGCTTCTCAAAGGTGGCCCCCATAGGGATATGAGTCATAGCCAACCCATGCATCGGTTCATTCAAGCCCTTCACGAACCTCAAAGCCTTCTTCTCCGGTGTATTCACCATATCTAGGCCAAACCTTGCCAATTGATTAAACTTGTTGACATATTCCTTCACCGAGAGATTCCCTTGCTTTAGAGTCAAGAATCTTTCCATATACAAGTTTTCCTCCGCCCTTGAGAGAAACTTTGCCACAAATCTTTGCCTAAAATCCGCCCAAGAGTCAACGGGGCGTTCTCCATTAGTGACCTCCCACCAGAATGAGGCCTCTCCCTTCATTAACCAAGCAGCCAACTTGACTTTCTTTCCTTCTCCCATCTCAAAGATATCTATCAACTCTTCCACCTCCTTAAGCCAATCTCTAGCTTCCACAAAAGTTTCAGATCCTTGAAAAGGTTTCCCTCCCATAGCTTTAAATTCCTTGCAAGTCTTAGCAGAAGTATCCGTGCGAGGAGGAGGGGGAGGAGGAAGATCGGGTGCTACGGTTGGTGGAGGAACATTTGCTGGACCCGCCGTGGTGGCCCTAGCCTCCATCAATCTCCTATACCATACTGGTACCGTCACACCCTCCGGAAAGTTAAGATTCTCGGCCATGCTGAAACGAAAAAGGAAAGATTCAAAACGAAGGATTCGAAGGATATAGATATGGCTATTGGGGATTATGCTTTTCTTTCAAAAACTTTTCTCTTTAAAGACATGTTTTTGAAAATATCTCTTCCAAAAATGTTTTTAGAAAAATAGTTTTCTAAAAATTTTATCTGTTCAGGTAACCTTTACTCTGATACCACGTGTAACACCCCACGCCCGCTATGGTCACTCACTATGGGAATGCCATAGCATCGGTGGAGTATTTTAGTGAATATAGAACAGAAAAATTACAACAAGACAGATATAAATAGTACTTGAAATTTAAAATATCATCTCATAACAGCGGAAATAAACATGTCTGGTTATATCATAAAGCCACGATAAAAGTCAAGTACAATATCCATCAAAATAAAGAAGTACATAATCCCACTCTCTCATACAATAGCGAGAACAAAAGAAAAGATAACTGGATAACTGGAGCTTTACATCTACCCAAGCTCCTAAAGACTGGAACAGCAATCCGATCAAGCTCTACTACCGCTAGGATCCACCGTAGGACCTGAGGGTTGGGAAAAAGATAAAAACAACGGGGTCAGACATAAGTCTGAGTGAGTCCTATAACTTTAACAATACAATCATTAAAGTAACCAGAGAAGACATAAACTTGACCTACGGTAATATCTGGGGATGAATGGCTACACTAAGCAGCTTGGTAGACTTAGGATAAACTAAGATAACCGTCAGGACGCATCTACCCACCCAAGGATAATTACTAACCGCACCACACCAGTCATTCTTACTTAAAGGTTGATCCCTCCAAGGACTTAGAAAATTTCCCCAGTAGTTTCGTGTACTCCTAGCCCACTTCATAGGTGCCGTCTGCCCCTATCTCCACTAGGTGTACTCAGTAATTCTTACCCAGTAGTTTCGTGTACCCCTACATAGGTGCCGTCTGCCCCTATCTTTATTAGGTGTACCCACTACTCCCCATCGATCGGCTCCCTACCGTAGATACCCGTGCTGGTCCCACAGTGGGGTGTATCACTCCCCTAAAGTGGCTACCCAATACTATCAACGGTGCACGGCTTTATATCTACACGATGCAACAACGACTTATCTACCAGCCCGGGCCCACACACGCATATGAAACCCGTTGGACTTGCGTTGCCACCGCTAACCCGTTTTGGCCTCTTATAATCAAGCCCAATATGCGTGTCCCGTCACTCGACATGGGTCGAGCCCACAAAGATACGTTTGGGATATTGGTTGAAATGGGCCCCCACAAGCTACCCACTTAAGCTTGTCATATATCTAGTGTATCCCACTTAACCCTTTAATCATGTTTAATTACATGTTTCCACTTGGTTAAGTATTCTAATCGTATTTTCTATTGCCACCCAAGGCAACCCACTAGATTCCACATGCCACCCAAGGCAACCACAAAATTTCCACATGCCACCCAAGGCACCCACTTAACCCCTCATGTCCCACTACATGCTAATATGGTTAAGTGTTTCTTAATTAATTAAGACCGTGATCTCTCGTAAAGACCTCCCACATTAGACTGGCTGTTATGACCGCCTGGTTAAGCCGGTAGAGTCCGGGCAGTCTTACGTCATAACAGAGCCTAACCTCGTGTCTTTACTTTAATCACGTATTTAATTTATGGCTAAGACCTCTCACATTGGGCTGACATTTGTAGCAACTGGTTAAGCCGGTCGGGTCCGGGCAGTTTTACACTACAAATGAGTCCAACCTCGTGTCTTAGTCGATTAATTACACCTAATTAATCACCCCCATATTAATTATCCCTAATTAATATCAAGTTTTCCATAACATGGGTAGACCTAACTCAATAGGTAAATTCCCATGGGGTAGACCTAACTCAATAGGTAAATTCCCACTTATGGTAATTTATTTTTATGGTATGCTTAATCATACCCAATCATACATTTATTAACATATTTACCAACCCCATCGTTCCTCACGTAAATCGTTCTCATTTCATGACATAATAAAGGGGAAGATCCATCACAAATATCATGGGTTTAGCATATAACTTTGTCATGGGTTAAGAGGATGTCAACTTGCATATATGAGCATATATTAACCCAACTACATTTAACCCAAACTTGCATATTATCATACACATGATTTGCATAACATGTTGCATATGAGCTTGCATATTATCATACACATATCTTGCATAACATGTTGAACTTGCATATAAGCATTCTCATAACTTGCATAACATGTTAAACATGCATTTAAGCATACACATAACTTGCATAAGCATCCACATACTTGCATAAGCATGCATAACTTGCATATCACATTAAACTTGCATTTAAACATATACATAACTTGCATATGAACTTGCATAACTCACTTTGTTAAACATGCATAAATCCACTTATTAAATATGCATAAACCCACTTGTTAAACATGCATAAACCAACTTATCAAGCATGCATAAACCAACTTATCAAACATGCATAAACCCACTTATTAATTATGCATAAACATAGAAAAACATAGAGTAGCATATCATTATAAATGATTCAAACTCACTAATCCGCATTTAAGACCATAGGTCTCATTACACCCAATCTACTTACTTTAACAATTGATGTTAAAGTGATAGAAACTCACCAAACCCAAAATTAACCCACTCATGAAGTGGAATTAGTTGCTAAATATGAAGATGGTGATGATTAGAGAATGATTTGAGAGGGATTAGCTTGCAACTTCCTTCTTAGATTAGTGGAGACTCCTTCTAGGATTTAATTTGGCGGCATAAGGCCTTCATTTCTAATTTTAGTATGGATTAGGGTAGGTTTAGGGTGTATTTATAGATTAGGAGAGTGTTTTAGGCCCTTAGATTAACCCTAGATTAGATTAGGTCCGTTATATTTAGGAAATCTCTAGAACCCAGCCCAGCCCTAGCCAGAAAACCAGATCTGGTGCACCCAAGCACCCTGGTTCGACACGCCGTGTCGACAGGCAAGTCGACAGGCAAGTCGACACCCCTGTCGACAGGCCTGTCGACAGCCCTGTCGACATGCCTAGGGCGGGAATCTTCCCGCCTGGCCCCGCTGGTTCTAATTTAAAATCTAAATTTAAATTTCTAAATCTGTTTTTAGCTTTAAATTTTCTGCAAACTTCTTTGGGCCATAACCGGGCCATACGGACTCCGATTCTCGAAAACTCGGACTCTATTTCGCGTATTTTTCCGAGACGAACGCAATAACGCAGCCCGTTACCCCCCAATTCCCACATCTGAGATTATTTATCCTGTAATTAGTGAATTTTAGTATTAACTAAAATTTGGGGTGTTACAGTACTCCAGCTTTTCGAAATCAACTAAAACTCCTCATCAACCTGTTTAACCTAAAACACGCACTCGGATCTAACCCGAGTGTTAAACACTCAGTTCAGGCTTGGATTAACTAGTATAAAACTAGAAAACTAGATAACAAACCATAATCCATATCATACAATTATCAACCAAGATTTAAAAATTGAAAATCCATGCTTTTGGAAAATGAAGCTATTATAAGACTCAAGTCCCATCACACAATGCAACGCATATCGGAGTATAGAGTTTTACCTTATAATAACCAAACATGCTTAATATTCTTAAAAAAATCATTTAATATTATCATTAATGTCTAGGTGTGGAAAAAGTAATCTCGAAAGTAAATGTATCAATCTTAGCTCGCATAATTCCCCATCCCATTATGTTGGCCACTAGGGTACAAATGAAAAGGTAAGCTCTTATTGGAAGTTGGATTCCAACAATAATTAAGGTAAAGGATCTTCCTTAACGGCATTCGGAACACTCTAGCAAATGTCCTAAGAGTCAACCATTAAGTCCTTCGGATCAGTAGAGTCGGTCAACACTAAACGGCTGATTGGAATCTTTCCTGAACATAACGTTCCCCAGTCGTATTTTACCATCACACGAGGTGCCTCTCCATCATCCATATAAGTAAACCTGCCTAGGCTCCGTACCATGGCATCACTATTCAGCTTGAAGGGAACGTTAGCTCATATCTCTACGGTCCACTATCCTATTTTCGTCCATTCACGGGTTGTGAGGTTCTAAGGCCACATCTCAACACAAAGCAACGCTATATCAGTCATTCTTTGATCATCATCCACAAAGGTCTACTTTTCAATAACAGCTTTAACCGGCTCAGCATTTAGCATGTCAGGTTGTCAATTCACGACATATTATCGGTGTCTATTAATATATAACCCTCTGAATACCGAAGTCTGAAACGAGGGTGTTAAGCAAAAGAATAAATTCTTCGTCAGTAATTAATATAACATAAAATAGATTCGTTCTTGGTTTTGAACGAAATCGAAGGTGCTTTATTCCATGACCCCACCTGGCTGCGAAAGATATTGCAACCCAAATCACTTCAAGTACGGTTGGATCAATGTCACAATATAACCTCATAATGGGGGATCTGCCCGAGGCATCAACGAGCAATCCTTTCGATGTGAAGGTCTCTGGTCTTCTATCACAATCAACGCCGTTTTCATCACGTCGTTTTAGTTATTCACAATAGATCGAGACCCGGTCATTCCGAATAACTAACGCATCTTTCAAATTAATTAAGATATACGAGATGTCCTAAGTCTTATTGCATTTTGGGAATATTCTTCTATTCAAATCTCTATAATCAAATTAGATAAAGATTTCTTTTCGACTAATCCTGAGAAATCCTCTTCTCTGTTAACAGGGTTAAAGAACAAATCTTATTTAAAACATAGTTAACAATAAACCCCAAATCAATTAATATTAAATATAAGAATTTAAACAGAATGATATCAAATTATATTCAACACCGATTCTCATAATCAACAAATATTATTCATGGAATATCGATATACATATCTATCAAATTCATCATATAGTAACCATTTACACAATGGTAATCGGTACCAAATATCCGAAGATTATTTCTATCCAAATCCAATTTTTACTCAAATTCGAAATCTTTTCTAAATCAAAAGATTTATCTACACGGATTCTTCCAAGACTTGGTTATATTTGATAAACCAAATAATTCAAGTTAAATTAACTTAAATTTTCAAAACGTGGTTTTACCGTTTTCAGTTAGTTAGGTTGGAAATGCAAATATCCCAAAATATAGTTTGAAACTTCATATTCCTTTATCAAATTACTTTAAAATCATTTATTATGATTTATCATAATTTTTCCCTATTTTTAATAATCTAAAACAGGTCATTTCAGTCCGATGACGTTTCGGGTCATTAAGCTGCATTGCCGTTGTTTTTATCTAAAATTGATTTGAACATATCTCTAGATCTAACTGTTGAATTTTAAAGCTCTTATACTCATTTGAAATCTCTTTTCATTTCGAACCAAATGGTTTTTATTACGGGAAAAATCTGACGGTCGGATCTCCCGGTATGTCATTTTGAAATCGATGATCTAAATTCGCGAACTACAGCTATGCGACGAGTTCTATTTTAACCAAACTTCGATTATATATTAAAATCGAATTTAATTCCCTTTTAAACAGTTTATAATAACTTTTGGAAACTATATTTTTCCGTCTAAACACTTCCTTCAAATCATGGCTATATTTATAAACTAGATAAATTAAGTTTAATTAACTTAAATTTACAAAACATTGTTTTACCATTTTCAGCCGGCTAGGCTGAAAACACAAATATCCCAAAGTAAGATTGAAACTTCATACTTCTTTTTCAAATTACTTTGAAATCATTTATTATGATTTATCATAGTTTCTCCCTATTTTTAGTAAGTTAAAAATGGGTCATTTCGGTCTGATGACATTTCGGGCCATTAAGTTGCATTGGTGTTGTTTTTATTCAAAATTGATTTAAACTTATCCCTAGATATAACCATTGGTTTTGAAAGCTAGTATACTCATTTGAAAGTTCTTTTCATTTCTAAACTAATGGTTTTTATTTTGAGAGAATCCGACGGTCGAATTCCTGATATGTCAATTTGAAGTAAACGGTCGAAATTCACGAACTACCGCTAAACGACGAGTTCTATTGTAACCAAACTTCGATTATATGTTAAAATGAATTGAAACCCTTTTTAAATAGATTATAATAACTTTCGAAAACTATAATTTTCTATTCGAACTAAAAATCCAAATATTTCATTAAATGACTATTATAATAATATTTTATCATTTAAATAATATTATTTTTCAAACTTCATTATTTTAAACCCTAATTTTCCTAACATCCATTATAAAAATAAATAAATAAATCTTGAAAAGAAACCTTTGTTAAAACATTTTCCAGATACCCTAATCGAACTTCAGTTTTTCTAGTTACTATTCATTTTAAAATAAAAATTCGAATATACCATAACTACTTGAAAATTATTTCAATCAATTTCTTTCTTTTGCAAATATTCATCATAATGAATTATACTTTACATCCATCCAAAATTGGACGTCAAATTTTGACTTTTATTTTTCACTCATTATTATATTATTGAAATATTCATTAATTTCCCAAATTGGAACAAAACCCAATTAACGACCATATAATTCAACTTATATGGGTCCAACATGTCATTTATATTCAAACGACATTTAGCAATCATTCCAACATCATTTCAACATTCATTACACACATTTTGTGGCATAGTACATAACATGTAAGCATTAAATATTTAACGCTTATATATTTTTGTCAATCAACAGATTAACCGCAATATACAATCATCAACTAACATATGCATTCAAATTCCAAACGGGGTTTGTACCCAAATACTGTTTATATTGACAAAAGTTGCGTCAAAATAAACGGTGTTTCATTATTCATCCATACACTGGTTTATTCAAGTATACGTTTTCAACCACCACCGATACTACATATACATGTCATTTTGGATATGGTATACTATCCAAGTCTCATTGTTGACTTTTTAATCATTTAACAATCCAACGTTAACTTGCAAATATTCATGTCAATATACAGGCAACATTTAATCATGTAATCATCTATTTCAACCAAACGTTTTGTTTATGGTTTCAACTACAAAATCACTTACTATACCATATCGAATACTGACTAACGTCAACAAATCAAACCCAAACTTTATTACTAACCAACATAGCATATAATTTAATACGACATAAACTACCACAAAAACAATAAATAATTCAAACGTGAGCAGATATTACCCACCATTGGTTTCCACTCCGTCTAACTTTAAAAAGGTTGGATTTCACTTGCTTAATTGATCCTGAAAAATTCCGGCAGCCTTCCGGCATCATCAGGGTTTTCTGAAATAAAAATGGCAAGGGTTCGACGCGTTTTCATTTATAAAATTAATGGTGAAATATGAACGTATATATTTTTGTTAGAGGAGCTAACGGAAAGGGTTTTAAGGCGAACGAAGCTCGAGGTTCGAGGTGGTTAGACCCGTGGGCTATAGGGGAGTTGGTGAGGTGTTGGTGGGCCCGAGTGGAGGCGACGTGGGCTAATGGAGGTAGAAGGAGTGGTGAAAATCGGTGAAAGAGGTGAAAAAGGGGGTGTTTTAGTGGTGGAAAGGGGTTTTAGAGGTGTGGGGTCCACTTGGAGAAGGGTGTGACACCCCACGTCCGTTAATGTCACTCACAAAGGGAATGCATTAAGTTTCGTGAAGCGTTATAGGTAAAAGACACAGAATATTACAAGACATATATATAGAATAACAGCGGAATAAAAACTTTATTTATCATAAGATACCGTGTTCAAAAACATCACATGTCTGAAACATAAAAAACCATTACAACATAAAAGTTACTGTCCTGTACTTCAATTATATCAAAGTACATAAAAGAAGTAAAATTCCTCAAGAATAAAATATAGCCATAGCAACAAGGATAGGAGCTTGAGCCATACATATCAGCAGCTCTAGCAAAAGTAAGCAGAATCACGATCAAGCCTGAGTGTTTCCTCCCTGAGAACCTAGGGGAGTGGGGGGAATGGAAGAAAGAAGGAGAAACAAAAGAGTCAGACATAAAGTCTGGCGAGTCTAGTGACTTTTAGCAAGTAAATAAATAAAAGTAGCATGACAGGCATATAAAGTGGATAAGAGAGATCACTACATAGATGACAGGTGTGATAAGGTAGACAAGATAAGGTGCATATGCTTCTAATGATAACTCTGAACCATTACTAGTATAACCAGAATGAGATTATCCCTTCCACAATAAGGTGGTAGACTTAGGGCATACGTCCAAATGTACCCTAACCACTACCTTAATCGATCGGCTCCCTACTCCGTAGATACTCTGTGCCGGCCCCACAGTAGGATGTATCACGTCCTAAAGTGGCAACCCCTCACTGATATGGATAGCCCCATATCTACAGGTGTCACGGTCGTCTTATCCCTCTCTGCCCGGCTCATCCACGTTTGGATCTCTTGCAATCAGTCAGTAAGCGTGCCCCCTCTTCGCCTAGTACGGAGTACTTTGTTTGATACCTACTCCAGGTTACTGACTGAAATGGGTCCCACACAATATGATACAAGCTATCCCCTTTGTCTTGTATCCCCCACTAGGTTTTCACTGACTATGTATACCACTAGGTATCTTTAATTACATAGCCCTATTCATTTCTGCTAGTTATGCTTACCCTAAAAGGTGTCTTTAATTACATAACTTTATTATTTCCTCCGGTTATGTATACCACTAGGTGTCTTTAATTACATAACCTTATCGGGTTAAGTTTGTGGGCCTATATGTAACTATTACCCACCCCGTCCAGATTTGCTTAACCCATCCACTATCCAATCAATTTACTTAACCCTAACTTTAGTTCACAATCATACAATCCCAAAGGATTAGATATGGTTAAGTAGCCCAATTTATTCACATGTCCATTTATGGTTTATAATGGGCTAGACCTCCCACATTAGGCCTACAACGTGTAGATGCTGGATATGTCGGTCGGGTCCGGGCAGACTTATTCCACAGTTGGGCCTAACCTCGTGTCATAGCCCAATTCGTATTTGCACACTTAGACCTCTCACATTAGGTTCAACATTGGTGGCTACTGGATATGCCGGTTGGGTCCGGGAAGACTTCAGCCACTAATGCAACCTAACCTCATGTCATAAGTGCAATTATAGTTCCTAATTGTAATTACTAGACATTCCATTATTAATTAATCAATTAATTAAACCTATACCTTTATAGGTGTTAAAGCCCACTCGACCCAATAATTTGAATTATATGTCCGAGGATATTTATATTCAAATTATGCGAATTATTAACCTATTTCCTCCGTTCCTTAACTAGCGCCCTCACAAAATTGGCAGGATGCCTAGGCTAAATAATAGCCTAGTCATAAACGATAAAAGGAAAAAATAATATGAATGTAACAAAAGTGATTGTTTAACATGACTTGGCATGAGCATAAACTAGCATGGTGATAAGGTGGAAATATAAGCATAAAACTGATGAACTTGTGGCAATCAATTGATTCTAACATAACTATGATGTCATAATCAACATAATTATATCTAAATTAACAAATTAGATGTCTAACTAGTTTAGATCTAATATGATAGGCACAAGGTGATAAACTTGGTCTGATTAATAATTTAAATGTCCACATAATTTATATCCAACGGTTTAAAAGTTGATCTACACAAATAAGGTTTAAGGTTTACACCATAACATGTCATAGAAGTTACCATGGATCTAACAAGACAGAGATTTGGATCAACAGTTAAAATAGATCTAGCACAAATCATAGAATGCCACAAAGGTTACAATAGATCCAACAACATAAAGATTTAGATCCAAATCCTAACCAATTCAAAATGTCATATGTTCATGATTTACAATGGATATGATATAACTTAGACATATGAAAAAAATCCAAGTAATAGTCGTGTCATATTTAATTTTAAATATTCAAATATAAAAGCAACTAGAAACTCACAGTCTTAGTATTAGAAAATAGAGAAAGAATGGATCTTTAATCTCTAGTTTGATTTGCAAAACTGATAGTTGAAGAAGATAACGGATTCAGTTCAGACACCGGTAGAGTTTAGCCACCATGAATTCTCAATAAAGAAAATATGAGAAATGGCCACGTATATATAGCTGTAAAACCCTCTGAAACCGACTGCCACCTCATCCCTAGGGGTGTCGACACCTCTGTGGGTGGGTCGACCCTAGTGTCGACACCCCTTAAGGGGGGTCGACCCCGGTGTCAACACCCCTCTAGGGGGGTCGACCCCCTAGAGTGGGAAATTTGCTGCTTGATGAATTTTTTATTTTCGAACTATTCTAGATAAGGTGCTGACTCATATCTGACTCATACGTATATATATATTCTTTCTACGCGTATACAAACTTAAAACCCTCATAACTTCTTCATATGATGTCCGTTTTATGCAAACCAATTATCTATCTTGACCAGAATTTCGAGACGGACGCGATGGCGTTGTCCGTTTTCCTTAATTCTGAATATTAAATCAATTTTTGTTTAATTTATCCTCTTTTAGTGTCGTAAAAAATTCAGGGTGTTACATTCTCCCCTACTCAAAGTATTTCGTCCCCGAAATCTCTAAGTTGAGAAGAATGCATATCCTACCATCCATCATCCATCATCCATCTACTCAGCCATCAATCACTGGCATCCATTGTCCTTAAAGATTTCTAATGCTTATATGAA
Source organism: Allium sativum (assembly GCA_030737875.1). Taxonomy (NCBI): domain Eukaryota; kingdom Viridiplantae; phylum Streptophyta; class Magnoliopsida; order Asparagales; family Amaryllidaceae; genus Allium; species Allium sativum. The sequence continues at coordinate 248,012,302 of CM060924.1, forward strand.
TATATGCAAAGGTGTGTGTATATGTCCCAATACTAATGCGAAGATCAGGAGGTCTACTGATTCAGTTGACCTCCTTAATGCAATGTATGTTAGTGCCATGAATCCAATATGTATGCAATTAATCCTATTATAACATATAATTTCTATATGTGTGCACACTCATTCGTCCAAATGCAACATCCACATGCTAATTCATCCATTTCCATCCATAAAAGAAAAGAAAATGCACACACATCCATATGCAGTATGAAAGTGATTAAGCCGATCTTAGTGCCTAATGTGTGTGTATATGCATCCACAGGCAACCACTAGCAAACACTTGCATCCATCAAACATAACATGTTTCAAACACATGTTTACATCCATAGGATTCCTATCTAAAGGTCGAAAATACTATGGATAGGATATACTCAAATGATAGAAACAAGTACTGATAAAACTTTGGAAAAAGGAGTTAAGAACATACCCTCGAAAAGGAAAGGGTACGAAGCACGAATTTTGTCTTCGGTCTCCCAAGTCGCATCTTCTATGTTATCTCCCCATTGAACCTTTAGCAACTTGATCTCTTTATTGCGTAGCTTCTTAACTTCTGATCCAAGAATAAGGGTAGGGACTCACCTGACTGTCGCCTCCCGTTCCACTTCTACTTCTTCCAACACACTCGGCTCAACAACTACTGCGGTGTCATGCAGGCATTTCCGCAGATGGGAAACGTGGAAAACATCATGAACACCGGATAGATTTTCTGGGAGCCTTACTCTATAGGCTATTTGGCCAATCCTCTCAGTTATGGGAAATGGTCCCACAAACCTAGGTGCCAACTTCCCTACCGATCCGAAGCGAACCACATTCCTCAGAGGTGATACTTTGATAAAAACTAAGTCTCCCACTTCAAATTCAATGTCAGTCCTTCTCCTGTCTGCATAGGATTTCTGCCTATCTTGGACCGTCTTCATCCGCCGTCGAATAAGGTCAATCTTTTCAGATGTTTCTCTAACCATATCTGGTCCAAGTAATAATCTTTCTGTAGATTCCCACCAACAAGTTGGTGATCAACAGGTTAGTCCGTACAACGCTTCGAAGGGTGCCATGCCTATGCTGGATTGATAGCTATTGCTATAGGCAAACTCCACTAAAGGAAGATGCTCTTTCCAAGTCCCTCCGAAGTCTAGAATACAAAGCTTCAAAATATCCTCTAGAATTCTGTTTACCCTCTCCGTTTGCCCATCGATCTGAGGATGATAAGCGGTGCTCAAACACAACTACGTACCTAATGCTTCTTGCAAGCTCCTCCAAAATTCGCTAGTAAAGATGGGGTCATGATCGCTTACGATGCTGGAAGGTACTCCATGAAGAAGAACTATCTCACGAACACAAATTGCTGCTAACCATGATGTCGTCCTCTTACTCTTAACTGGAATAAAATGAGTTCTCTTAGTGAGTCTATCTGCCACAACCCAGATACTGGTGTTGCCTTTCTTCGATCTAGGAAAACCATCCACGAAATCCATAGAGACGCTCTCCCATTTCCACTGAGGAACCTCCAAAGGATGAAGTAATCCAAAGGGCTTCTTTTGCTCAGCTTTAACTTGTTGGCACACTAAACATTGGGAAACAAATTCGGCCATATCTTTCTTCATCCCAGCCCAAAAGAAAACCCTCTTCATGTCTCTGTACATCTTATCACCGCCTGGATGAATGGTCATCTTAGAATGGTGGGCTTCTTCTAGGACTGCCTTTATCAAGCTTCCAGTTTGAGGAACACAAAGCCATCCATCTCGTCGCAACCACCCATTTTCATCTATGGCATATCTACTAAGGTGACTAGAAGTCTCCCCTCTTCTAAGCTTTTCCATGATGTCTAAAATCTGTAGGTCACCTTGTTGCGAAGCTCCTATCTGGTCCATAAGAGTTGGTCGTATCTCCAAGGATGCAAACAAATCAATCAAAATCTCGATGGAGGGTCTAAAATCAAAAGCTTATATGAACTCCAAGTTCTTTCTCTCCACAAACAGAGGACTCAAGGCCATCCTCTGCCTACTCAATGCATCAGCCACCACATTACCCTTGCCAGGGGTATAAGCAATCCCAAAATCATATGAAGCTAGGAACTCCATCCACCGATGTTGCCTTAAATTGAGATCCTTCTGCGAGAACAGATACTTGAGAGATTTATGGTCGATGTATAACTCGAACTTCTCTCCAAGTAAATAATGACGCCATGTATTTAATGTGAATACTATGGCAGCTAGCTCTAGATCATGAGTGGGGTAGTTCTTTTCATGAGTTCTCAACTGCCTACCCCCATAACATACTACTTTCCCTTCTTGCATCAGAACCGCACCAAGCCCTGTACCACACGCATCAGTGTAAACGGTAAACACCTTACTCCCATCAGGCAAGGTCAAGACTGGGACTGTTGTCAGAGCCCTCTTTAGTCGTTGGAAAGCAACGTTGCAGTCTGTATCACATGAAAATGCCAAGTTCTTCTTCGTCAGCCTGGTGAGTGGGGCTGATATTTTTGCGAAGTCCTTAATGAACTTCCTATAGTAACCTGCCAACCCAAGAAAGCTTCTCACCTCGGTTGCATTTTTAGGAATCTGCCAATCTTGCACCGCAACCACCTTAGCGGGATCTGCAGCTATCCCCTCTTTGGAGACCACATGCCCTAAGAATCTTACCTCTTTTCTCCAAAAATGGCATTAGGAGAACTTTTCTTTAAGTTGATGTTAACAGAGAGTTTTCAAGACTTCTCTCAAATGTTGGGCATGCTCTTCTTTGCTTTTGGAGAAGATCAAAATATCGTCAACAAAGACCACGAAAAATTTGTTTAAAAACTCCTGAAACACCTTACTCATTAGATCAACAAAATATGCTAGTGCATTCGTCAGCCCAAAAGGCATCACTAGCCATTCAAAGAAACCATCCGGAGTTCTAAAAGCAGTCTTATCTATGCTGTCCTCAGCCACCCTCAACTGATGGAATCCAGTGGCCAAGTCTAACTGGGAAAATACCAAGGCACCAACAAGATGATTAAATAAATCATCAATCATCGGAAGAGGGTGCCTATTCTTCTTAGTGAGTTTATTCTACTCTCTATAGTCAACACACAAACGAAGCGAACCATCCGCCTTAGTCGCGAATACTACTGGAGCACCCCATTCAGATATGCTTCGTCTGATAAACCCTTTCTCAAGTAGCTCCCCTACTTGCTTACTCAACTCCCTCCTTTCCCTCGGAGCCATGTGGCACACTAGCAATGCAACTGGCTTTGCATTGTCCACCAAATATACATGAAAGTCGATCTCGCGCCTCGGAGGTAAACCCCGAACCTCATCAAAAACATCAGAATATTCTCGAACTACCGGAATAGATTGCAAATCATCTATAGATGCATCAAGAGACTCTAGGAAGCTAATCATAACAAACCCTTGAGGGTAACAAGAAATCTCAAGGGTCCTCCCATGATAAGTCAGAAGCCTAACGACCCTCCTCTCTCAATCCAGAATGGCACCATACATGGTGAGCCAATCCATTCCTAGAATCAACCCATAGCTCATAAACCCGAGCATATATGCGTTGCATTCAGACTCGACGCCTAACACAGATAAATTCAAATCTCGACAAATCATAGATAAATGAGCAGAACCACCAATGGGGTTTGAAACAACTACGGGATCCACTACCATACTAGTAATTAAGTGCAGAGATTCAACTACAGAACTTTGTATAAATGAATGTGAAGTGTCAGAATCAAAAAGTGTTCTAATAGGATGGTTTGAAAGAGAAATTAAACCTTACACAGAAATTTTTCTACCTCTATCAGGAGCACTGATCGCGAGAGCATGCACCTGCCCTCCAGAAGTCCCTATCCTTTGACCTTGTTCCTGTGATCCCTGTTTCTTCGAGCACTCTCAAGAGAAGTGTCTGACCTCTCCGCAATTAAAGCAAGTGTTCTTCCTTCTCTTACAGTCTTTGATCAAGTGACCTTCCTTCCCACAATTGTGACATTTTCTCTTATCCTTGCCTTTGTCATTCTTCCCTCCTTTCTTCTACTGTTGTTGCTGTTGCTGGTGCTGCTGCCCCTTCTTAGGCTACACCTTCCTATTTTGAGATGTCTCCTCAGCCTTCTTTTCTCCCATGTCTTCCTCATGCATTAGGGCTATATCGACAAGCTTTTCAAAAGTGGCCCCCATTGGAATATGGGACATGTCTAACCCATGCAGAGGTTCATTCAGCCCTTTAGCAAACAGCAAAGCCCTTTTGTGCGGCGTATCCACCAACTCTAACCCGAACCTTGCTAGTTGGTTGAATTTGTTCACATACTCTTTCACCGTCAAGTTTCCTTACTTGAGTGCTAAGAATCTCTCCATCTGCATGCTTCTTTCGGCTTGGGAAAGAAATTTCATTTCGAACCTCTGTCTAAAATCTTCCCAAATTTCCACCGTATGTCCAACTTGGGTGACTTCCCACCAAAATGAGGCTTCGTCTTTCAGTAGCCAGGTGACTAACTAAACATTCCTTCTATCCTCTACTTCAAAGATTACGAGCAAGTCCTCGGTCTCCTTGAGCCAATTCCGCGCTTCTACAAATGTCTCGTTCCCATGGAATGGCTTCCCTCCCACAGCACGGAAGTATTTGCAGATTTTGGCGAAGTTATCTGCTCTTGAAGGGGGGGAGGAGGAGGAATGACTGGTGCAGCTGGGGGAGGAACATTTCCTTGGCCTTCGGCAGGCGTCGTGGCCTCCAAATAATACCTACGACACCATGAGGGTATTGTAACACCCTCAGGGATATTAGGAATGTTTTGTTCCCCAGACATGTTGAAAAAGGAAAAAAAGGAAGAGATTTAGACAAAGGACCGAAGGATATTACATATGGCTTTTTGGGGAATGTTTTTCAAAACAGACTTTTCTTTTTGAAAATGATTTCTTTTAAAACCTTTTGGAAAATAATTTTCAAAAACTTTATCCAGTCTGGTAACCTTCAGCTCTGATACAAAGTGTGACACCCCACGTCCGTAAATGTCACTCACAAAGGGAATGCATTAAGTTTCGTGAAGCGTTATTGGTAAACAGACACAGAATGTTACAAGACAGATATATAGAATAACAACATAATAAAAAATTTATTTATCATATGATACCGTGGTCCAAAAACATCACATGTCTGAAACATAAAAACCCATTACAACATAAAAGTTACTGTCTTGTACTTCAAAAATATCAGAGTACATAAAAGAATAAAATTCCTCAAGAATAAAATATATCCATAGCAACAAGGATAGGAGCTTGAGCCATACATATCAGCAGCTCTAGCAAAAGTAAGCAGAATCACGGTCAAACTTAAGTGTTTCCTCCCTAAGAACCTTAGGGGGGACGGAAGAAAGAAGGTGAAACAAAAGCGTCAGACATAAAATCTGGCGAGTCTAGTGACTTTTAGCAAGTAAATAAATAAAAGTAGCATGACAAGCATATAAAGTGGATAAGAGAGATCACTACATAGATGACATGTGTGACAAGGTAGACAGGATAAGGTGCATATGCTTCTAATGATAACTCTGCACTATTACTAGTATAACCAGAATGAGATGATCCCTTCCACAATAAGGTGGTAGATTTAGGGCATACGTCCAAATGTACCCTAACCACTACCCTAATCGATCGGCTCCCTACTCCGTAGATACTCTGTGTCGGCCCCACAGTAGGATGTATCACGTCCTAAAGTGGCAACCCCACACTGATATGCACAACCCCATATCTACAGTTGTCACAGTCGTCTTATCCCCCTCTGCTCGGCTCATGCACGCACATGGCCCGTTCGGTTTGCGCCGCCCACACCGTCCTCCACATTTGGATCTCTTACAATCAGTCAGTAAGCGTGCCCCTTCTCCACTTAGTATGGAGTACTTTGTTTGATACCTACTCCAGGTTACTGACTGAAATGGGTCCCACACAATATGATACAAGCTCTCCCCTTTGTCTTGTATCCCCCACTAGGTTTTCACTGACTATGTATACCACTAGATATCTTTAATTACATAGCCCTATTCATTTCTGCTAGCTATGCTTACGCTAAAAGGTGTCTTTAATTACATAACTTTATTATTTCCTCCGGTTATGTATACCACTAGGTGTCTTTAATTACATAACTTTATTATTTCCTCCGGTTATGTATACCACTAGGTGTCTTTAATTACATAACCTTATCCGGTTAAGTTTGTGTGCCTAAATGTAAATATTAACCACCCCCTCCAGATTTGCTTAACCCATCCATTATCCAATCAATTTACTTAACCCTAACTTTAGTTCACAATCATACAATCCCTGTGGATTAGATATGGTTAAGTAGCCCAATTTATTACCATGTCCATTTATGGTTTATAATGGGTTAGACCTCTCACATTAGGCCTACAACGTGTGGATGCTAGATATGCCGGTCGGGTCCGGGCATACTTATTCCACAGTTGGGCCTAACCTTGTGTCATAGCCCGATTCGTATTTGCGCACTTAGACATCTCACATTAGATTCAACATTAGTGGCTGCTGGATATGCCGGTCGGGTCCGGGCAGACTTCCGCCACTAATGCAACCTAACCTCGTGTCATAAGTGCAATTACTATTCCTAATTGTAATTACTAGATATTCCATTATTAATTAATTAATCAATTAATTAAACCTATACCTTTTTTTGAAAACCAAAAATGTGTGATCTTCCAAAAAGAAGAGAGCACACATATATATCCTAAAATCATAAAAATACAGAGACCCAACACAACTCCCAAGGAGTAAAACAACCAACAACACTCCGAATGTCAACACAACTCTAGAAAAGTATTGGTAATAGATGGATGAGCTCCGGATAAACCACCGCCCATCTACTCCTATATCGAATTCCGGCACGGCCACCACCCGATATAGAAGTATATCTATTCCAATACTATAATCAAAACCGCCCAGGAAGACTAATAATATGTACATCCCACTATAACTCTCAAAGTATAAACACCATAAAAGCTCCACCAAAATAACCAAGCATTAAAACCATATAGCTATCCATATGTTCCTCCAATGAGCACTTCCACAAAAAACTTTGAAGCAATCCTTACATTTCTTCAAAATTCCTTCGACCTGAAATCCTGAATAAAAACTACAACAACCCACGTTAGTTACCAACACATATATGTATGAATATATTTTGTATATATAAGTGTATAGAAATATATTTATAAATACATTATATGTCCTTACATATAACTGAGAAAAGAAAAAAACAAACTTTTCCAAAATTAAAATTAAGATCTAAGCACTTATACGAAACCTATTATTTCCAAAATATCTAATGATACTCTTAAATAACTCTAAATTAGACCTGACTTTTTGCAACAAGTTTCCAGAATACAACTCTCTAAAGTACTTATAACATGGGGAGGTCATCCAATCCAAGCAGAAATAAACTATCTTAATGATTAAATTATCAGGGGATACTGAAATAAAATGAAAAAATCTTTTATTTCTTTCCATCCAAATGAACCAACTAATGATAATAATTAACGAATCCATTACATATCTCTGTTTAGATTTATAAGTAAATCTATAGTGATTCCAATAATTCTCACAATTATCAAGTATATTCACAATAGGCATAACAAAAATCCTAAGCACCATGGTTAAAATATAATTTGACAATTTACAAAAAAAGAAAATATGGTCAACATCTTCCTCTGAATGACTACAAAAACAACATTTCACATCCAACACAACATTCTTCTTCTTTAAAAGCTCAACTGTGTTAAGCTTCTTATGAATAATCAACCACATAAGAAACTTAGCTTTAGGAGGAGAATTTGATTTCCATATAAACTTAAAAGGAAGCAAAGACATACCAGGGAAATTGATAAGTTTGTACATTGAATTAACTGAATAGATTAACCTCTTATCCAATCCCCAACTAATTGTATCCCTGTACTCATCCAGATGGTATAAGGCCAATTTTGCTTTCAATAGGGCCAATTGTCTTAATAAATCACCATCTAAAATATTAACGAATGTAAACTCCCATGGGGGTTCTAAATTCCTTCTATAAACATCCGCAATTAATGAATTCTTGAAGTCACAAACATTAAAAAGATCAGCAAATTCTATTTTAAGAGGAATACAGGAAATCCAAGCATCATGCCAAAAAAAGGTTGAATTACCAGAATGCACTATCATCTTGCAACCTAACTTAAAAAAGTCCAAACAGTTTAATACTTCCTTCCAGAAATGAGATAATCTATTAGCCCTACTAAAACCTGACCTCCCTAGAATCACCCCCCTAGAGTAATAAGATTTTAAAACTAAATTCTTCCAAATAGCCACTGTATCGGGACTCCTAAATTTCCATAACCATTTAGTAAGTAAGGATGAATTAAAGTTTACAAGATTAATAATCCCCAAGCCCCCGTCTCTCTTAGACTTGCAACACAATTCCCATTAATTAAACCTATACCTTTATAGTTGTTAATGCCCACTCTACCCAATAATTTGAATTATATGTCCAAGGATGTTTATATTCAAATTATGATAATTATTAATCTTTTTCCCCCGTTTCTTAACTAGCGCCCTCACAAAATTGGAAGCATGCTTAGGCTAAATAATAGGCTAGTCATAAACGATAAAAGGGGAAAATAATAGGAATGTAACAGAAGTGATTATTTAACATGACTTGGCATGAACATAAACTAGCATGGTGATAAGGTGGACATATAAGCATAAAACTAATGAACTTGTGGCAGTCAATTGATTCTAACATAACTATGATGTCACAATAAGCATAATTAGATGTATCTTAACAAATTAGATGTCCAACTAGTTTAGATCTAATATGATAGGCACAAGGTGATAAGCTAGATCTGATTAACAATTTAAATGTCCACATAATTTAGATCCAACGGTTTAAAAGTGGATTTTCACAAACAAGGTTTAACGTTCACATCATAGCATGTCATAGAAGTTACCATGGATCTAAAAAGATAGAGATTTGGATCAACAGTTAAAATAGATCTAACACAAACCATAGAATGCCACAAAGGTTACAATAGATCCAACAAGATAGAGATTTAGATTCAAATCCTAACCAATTCAGAATGTCATATGTTCATGATTTACAATGGATCTGATATAACTTAGGCATATAAACAAATCCAAGTCATAGTCGTGTCATATTTACTTTTAAATATTCAAATCTAAAAGCAACTAGAAACTCACAGTGTTAGGATTAGAAAATAGAGAAAGAATGGATCTTTAATCTCTAGATTTGATTTGCAAAACTGATAGTTGAAGAAGATAACGGATTCAGTTCAGACACCAGCAGAGTTTGGCCACCATGAATTCTCAATGAAGAAAATATGAGAAATGGGCATGTATATATAGCTGCGAAACCCTCTGAAACCGACTGCCACCTCAGCCCTAGGGGTGTCGACACCCCTGTGGGTGGGTCGACCCTAGTGTCGACACCCCTTAAGGGGGTCGACCCCGGTATCGACACCCCTCTAGGGAGGTCGATCCCCTAGAGCGGGAAATTTGCCGCTTGACGAATTTTTGATTTTCGAACTGTTTTGGATAAGGTGGCGACTCATATCTGACTCATACGTGTGTATGTATATATATATATATATATATTCTTTTAACGCGCATATAAACTTAAAACCCTCATAACTTCTTCATACGGCGTCCGTTGTACGCAAACCACATATTTATCTTGACTAGAATTTCGGGATGTACGCGATGGCGTAGTCCGTTTTCCTTAATTCTCAATATTAAATCAATTATCATTTAATTTATCCTCTTTTAGTGTCATAAAAAAATTCGGGGTGTTATAAAGGGGGTTGACGTGCTGACGTGGTGGAGGGGTAAGAGGCGGCGGGTAGTGGATGGCTGTGGGGAGGAGTGGCATTGAAGAGAGGAGGGGAAGAATGGAGGAAGAAGAGAGTGAAAAAAGGAAGGAGGAAAATGAATGTAGTGCTCTACTTTTATAGGAATTTGGGAGGCGTGGATCACTGAGATGTTGGCGCTAGGGAGGAAGGGAGGAAGCACAAGTTGAAGGCTTAGAAGCATGACAACTCCAAATGAAAACACCTTTAGTCTAAATGAATAGTTAAGTTAATGAAGACATATAAGCTAATTAGCTTATATACATACAATGTTTCATGCAACTTGTTGACACAACTACGCATATAATATCGAATATAATTTTCGGTCACATTAGCCAGTTTTTTGTGCTCTCCGATAATATGTAAACAAAAATTTAAATATATTTTGTTTATCATTTTAATTAATTAAAACAGCGTCTAATTGACTATTAATCATTTTATAACTTATTACACTACTAATTGTTGTATCAATGCTTATGGAAATCTATCTATTACTTATACTAGAAAGCAGGAACCAGACAATTATTGTTCCGACACATGGCCATTTTATGAAGTACATCATTCCTACTTCACGGTGCGTTCAATTTATTTCATTCCATCATTCGTGCTTTTTCCTCATTTACTCCCATCCTCCCAGTTTCATAACCGTAAACCAACGAAACCCTAAAATGATATCCCTCTTTCTCACCTTCTTTGTGTATTGCCTGTTCGTGCCACTATTCCTACCTCACCGATGTTTACATTCAAGGTCCCTAGCCATCGGTTCAACCATAAATTTGGCAAATTCAAAAGCTATGGTTAGTAATTTGTAAATTTTTAATTAAGATATGGAGTTCTATACAGATTTACAAGTTTAATCTGCGCGATGTTTGGTATAACATAATTTTATGATCAATTGGTATACCTTTGGTTTCATCATGTTCATTTTTGTTTCAAATTAACAATTGTTCGTAAATCGAACATGGTGGTTCTTAGATATTGTTTAGGTGGATAGATAAATTTCAATATTCAACTAAGCGGCTTCAAATATCAACTATTTAAAAATTCATATTTTTAACGAACTTATTTAGTTCAGTTTTTTACAGTACTGGTTTCGTGTCCTTAATTTTTAACACTGTCTTCAGCACCTTGTTTTTCCCTGCTTTCCTCCCATTAAACTTACTTATTTTTTAATCCTCGATCTGGTGGATGTTAGAAGCTATTACTAATTTGTTGTTTGATTCAGTTGGGATATGGAAATGAAAGACGGGTTGTATTTTTGGGTATCCTGCATTACCTTATATCGTTAAAATCACAATTATTAAGCGTTTACTATTTTTTTGGAGTTTCAACTACTATTATTAAATGTTCATGATGTGGATAGCTACACGAATTTCTATCCTCATACATTCACCCGATTGTTAAGTGGCTGACAGAGTCATCTGTTTTTGCACCATTCAAGTACAATGAACCTTTTAGTGCTCCATGTTATCCAAAATTATGTGAGGGGAATATATTTGAAATTATTTCCTTATAGTATACTTCTTTATATTCTTATCATTCTCATATTTGGTTTCAGTCTGTCTTTTTATGGGACGATGCCAATAATTTTTCATCTTCACTGTTTATATGTTCTTCATTTTTAATCTGTTAATTCCTGCCTAATTTTTTTACTGATACATGTTGTATTATTATTTTTACTGCATGTTTTTAAAAGGTTTTTACAAATATAATTTTAACTACATTCTTAATGTAACGACACGGGTTTCGCCCGACCTTAATCGATCGCAAAATCGACCAAGACCGTTCAAAATCCGCATACGTTAACTTTGGGAATACATCAACACCAGAACAATAACAGCAGACTTTTATAAACATTACAGTAATGTTACATCAGAGTACAGAATATCAGAGTACATCGAAAAATACAGCGGAAGATAATTTACAATATTTAATACATTGCAGCGGAAGCCATAAAATAGATACAGCGGAAGATAACTATGCTCTGGACACAGCTTTAAGCTTCAATCCAGCATCCTGCTCGAGATAAGAACCTGTAGACAAACTACTCGACTGCCCGTGTGGAAAAGAGGGCACCCGAGTTTGCAAAGGTGGAAACAAACAACGGGTCAGTCATGGGACTGGTGTGAGAATTCTTAACTAATTTAACTAATAATAATAAGGCAAATCCAAGGACCACACCGCTTACGCGGAACGGGTTTTATTCTAAGGAATTGTCGTGCATAACTTAAAGTAAACCGTAAAACAACGCAATGCTTTTTAGAAAAATGGAATCACTATAAGACTCAGGTCCCATCACACAATGCAATGCACACCAGAGGATAGAGTTTTACCTTATGGTGATTAAACATGCTTGGTACGAAAAAACGAATTTGATATTATTATTAGTGTGTATATGTTTTAAAAACAATTCAATCATAATGTATCAATCCTAGGAAGAATAGTATCCCATACTACTATGCCTCCATACTAGTAATACAATCAAATCCGCATGAGGTCGTATTGGAAATTGGGTTTCCATCATGAGTCAAGGCTAGGGAGGAGCTCCTTACCGATTCGAGACACTCTAGCTAATGCCTCAGGATCCCCCGCAGTGAACCCTTGGATAGCTGCAGGGCCGGTCCACACATACAGCTTCGTGGATTGGCAATTCCTGAACACACATTTCCCGGTCCTATAGGACCTATCCGAGGCGCCTCATTCCATCATCCACATAAGTAAATATCAGCCAGTTTAAGCACCGACACCACTTCTAGCTAGAAAGAAACGTGCTGCTCTCCCTGCGTTCCCTTCTCCCGTTTTAGACTCCACCGGGTTGTGAGGCTCGCGAAGTCACGTAATACACAAAGCTATGCTTATACAAGCTGTGCTTTGATCATCCCACAAGGTTCTGCTTTTCATCAAGAAACCTTGATCATTGCATCTTAGTATGCCACACTGTCACTCTATACCATACTATTGATCATCCATCAATATATAAACGGGTGTTAAGCAAAGAATAAATTCTTCACCACCAATCATTTATATATTAACAGAGACTCAATAACATGATATTTAACGGAGTACGATGTCGGACACACAATCCATTTATAAACTTATGCTCTGGGTCTGAGCGAAAGTCAAATCCGTACAAATCAACACTACGTCCGGACGACCACCACTGTAGCCCCTTCAAGGTAGCTACTCCCATCACGGGCATCAGCAGTCGTCGTCCATTTGATGTGAAGATCGTCGGTCTTCAATCGCCGTCTTCAACTCTTGAATTTTAAACATCGTTTAAATTATTTGAAATGAGATAGACTCGGACTTTCCAAATAATTCTCGTATATATATAAGTTGGAAATCATTTCATATCGTTATTTTTAATTTATAACGATCAATCTTTATTTTTATTTATATAAAAATAATTAAATTCCATTTCCTTAACGTAATTTACACTACAAGTAATAAATGTTTTGTTTCACAATCTATCGATATGTTTATAATGTGTAATGAAATGTATTTTATTGCACTATATCTTGCTAACAACAAATTTCTTATTAATTTCCAACATTGATATATACCATCACACACAACCATGTTTTCCTTTATTTTTCAATTTCCATACATATCTTATACACAAAATATATATTTTGTGTATCATTCCCATTTCAGCAAAAATAGGTATTTTTGTGTTTCATTCTCATTACGACAAACATGAATATATCTTTTTGTACGTCATTTATAATTTAACAAAAATGAGTATTTTTGTGTCACTTCATTTTCTAAGAAAAATGCAATATAAATTTGGTGTTAACTTCATTTCTATACAAATGAATATATTTTTGTTTGTTTAATTTCAATGTAACAAAAATAATAATTTTGCTATTCTTTTAATGCCAAACAAAAATAATAATTTTTCTTATCTCTTTCAATGCAAAACCAAAATGATCTTGACTATTTAGATTGGCAATGTGAATTCCATTCTTAAGTTACATCATAAAATGTAATTTTAATTTACAATGTAAATTTCATATCATAATTACATAGAAAAATGTAAATTTTGTTCGCATAGCAAATTTCATATCATAGTTACATAGAAAAATGTAAATTTTATTTCATTGTTCAATTCATTCTTTAGTCTTATATTTACAGAACCTTCTTTTAATTACACTGAAAATGTAATTAACATTCTATGTTAAATTTCTTATTCTTTTATCACTTACAAAAATGCCATTTTATTTTCAATGTAAATTCTTCTTCTTAATTTACATATAAAAATGTACTTTTTAATTTACAATGTAAATTATCATTCTTAATTACATATGAAACTACATTTCTTAATTTACAATGTAAATTATCATTCTTAATTACATATGAAAAATGTACTTTTATCTTTCAATGTAAATTCTCCTCTTTAATTACATTATAAAAATGTAATTTTAATTCACAATGTAAATCCTACTCTCAAGTTACATAATAAAAGTAATTTTAATTTACAGTGTAAATTCATGTCATAAGTTACATAATAAAAGTAATTTTAATTTACAGTGTAAATTCATGTCATAAGTTACATAATAAAAGTAATTTTAATTTACAGTGTAAATTCATGTCCTTAGTTACATAATAAAAATGTAAATATAATTTGCAGTGTAAATTCCTACTTCTTATTTTATTTACAAAGAAATGTAAATAAAATCACTACTCTTTTAACCTCCCTTAAAAAAAAATTATTTATTTTTTATCCCTTGATTACATTAAACAAGAATGTAAATTTTCATCTTTTGATTTATTTGGAACAAAAAGGTGATTTTTGTTCTTTGATTACATTTAAACAAAAATGTGATTTTTGTTCTCATTCATTTCTATAAACAAAAATGTAAATTCTTGTTTTCATTCATTTCTATAAACAAAAATGTAAATTTTTGTTTTCATTCATTTCTATAAACAAAAATGTAATTTTTTTTCTACTTATAAACAAAAATGAGTTTTTGTTCTTTATTCCTTTGATTACAAATGTAACATAAAAATTCAATCTTTTTCTTTTATTACAAATGTAACATAAAAATTCAATCTTTTTCTTTTATTACAAATGTGACATAAAAATTCAATCTTTTTCTTTTATTACAAATGTAACATAAAATTCAATCTTTTTATTTTATTACAAATGTAACATAAAAATTCAATCTTTTTCTTTTATTACAAATGTAACATAAAAATTCAATCTTTTTCTTTTTAACATTACATAGAAATGTAATCATATTTCTAATGTAATCATTTTCAATCTAACAATTCTAATTTCAACATAAAACGATGTTTATATATCACAATTCAAATTTAACATACATGGGAATTCTTGGATTAACAAATCTAACAATCACAACGTAATAATTTTGTTCCACCATTCTTCTAATTAACATGATTGTTAATTTAACAAATCTCATAACACAACAAGGTGATTTGTTTTACAAGTCCTTAATTTACAATTCTAATAACACAACACGATGACATGTTTAATTTATCAAGTTTTAATCAACATAAATATTCCATCAATTTAACATAACACCAAACAACGTCAAACAATAAAAAAATCCAATCACGAACATGTATGAATTACTGAACACAATGACAAGTAATTTATTTTAAACTATTTAGATCAGAAATCTCACCTTACTATTGCATGAATTTACAATCAACAGAGAGTCAGAAAACGTTCCAATCAATTTCAGCAAGGTCTATTCGTCGTCACGGTTCCGTCGGATCTGAAATTATCAGATTCGGAGTTCATATGCGTTAATTATCAATTTTTAATCTATAATTACTTTTTTACAACTGCAGTCGCCATAGATAGAAGCGTGACAAATTCTGAAATTGTTCATACCTTAAGTTCTTAGTTTGTTCAAAACTTCGGATCGAGATAACTCGAGCTACGGTTGACGGTTTTAGGTGCCGTTTGTTGGAGAGTGACTACCTTGGAGAGATGCATCCACGCCGGGAAGATGGGGGGTCGCGGTGACGTGTGCTGGTGGAGGCGGGCTTATGAAGGCGGCGGGTTTGCTGAGGTGGTTCTAGAGATATAGGGCACGGGGAGGTTTGAAACTTGTCTAGAATCAGAGAGGAGATCAAGAGCTCTAAAATGATTAACTATGTCTAGGTCTAATTCTCTACGGATTGATGGGAAAAGAGGAGAGATGGTGGAAGGCAAATGGCGGCTGATGGGTTCAGGTGCGTAAGTGTTTGATCGGGAAGAAGGAGCGGCATCCGTACCTTAAATAATAATATATTATTTTATTAGTTAACTAGCCCATTAAGGCCCGATTAGCTCCGAACTCAGAATTAGGCATGCTTACTGTCTATCCTAATGTTTTGACATCTTCTAAACGCATTGGTGCTAGTGGCAAGGCCCAATTTCGAAGTCTACAGCAGGTTTACTTTATTTTTAATATAAATCACTTAATTTTTAATTCAACCGTACATGAAAATTCACCGGGGTCCCAAATTAATTTCAAAAATTCCCGAAAAATATGTTTAGCTATGTTTTGACGCTGTGGACCTAGGAAAATTAATTTCGTTCAATTCTGAGCCATTATGAATTTTTAATGAATTTTTAAAGTAAAAAATTGTCCGTTTACACTGAAAAATCAATTATAATTATATAGTAATTCTAAAAATTACCGAAAAATCATTTTTAGCTTTGTTTTAACGATACGAACCCAAAAAAATTAATTTTGTTCAATTTGGAGACTGTTTGCAAAATTTCGATTTTCAAGGCGTATATATTAAATATTAAAAATACATTTTTAAACAAATAATTTTTGAAACTCGAAATATATAAGTGTTTATTGTTTTTCAATGTAGAAACGTCATTCTGAACTCAATGGCAGTGGTTTCGAGTCCAAATTCCTTCGTATGCAAAAAGTGGCATTTTGACCTTTATATATTTCATAGCGACCTTTCTAAATTTCAATTTTGACATAACTTTTGAATCCCGCTATGAAATTTCGATTTTTCGGATTCGTTAGAAAGATATTTTTAAACAGATTTAAATATTTTTTGTTTCACTAAAATCCGTTAAATTTTGCATCCTGTACGGTCAGTCAAAGTTCAAGTTTGACTTTTCAAACTATCGCGTTATTTCTAACTCCTTTCATAATTAAAATTAAATTATTCATTCTAACTTCAATTTAAATCAATTCTTAATCATTATTATTTTAAATAAATTATTTTAAATATCAAAAACTCATTAAAATTACTTAAAATAAATTTTTAAATTGGCCCCAAAATTCAGGGTTGTTACACTTATAGAAACCATTTTTACTTCACCTTGATTTTTTTGACTGCTAATTCATGTTTCGAAATAGGCTAATTTATATAAATAGTTACTAAGAAATATTTTTCTAATAATGTTTTGGCCTCACTGTTCACATTTCTAAATTCTAGGTTCTCAATCAAAAATTACTCATTTTGATTAGTTTATTGCTTAGTCAATTTTGATATATGTTGCCAACATTCTTAAGGAGTTGTTGACCTACATGTTGTTTATTTCAGGGTGTACCATCTTTCTCATTCTGATTTCCTTTCATTTAATAACATGCCTTAACGAGCCATCTTGAAAGTTTCTTTCACTAATAAGCTATCTGGTTTCAAAACCATAGTTCAACCTATTGTAGTTAACTGAACTATAGTAGTGCTTAATTCTAAAAGGATCCTTCATATACTTTAAGAACTAATTAGCGATTTATGTATGTCGTTCTATATATACATATTGTATAGCTAATTATAATTTAATTTACTGTAATTAGTCCACTATCCCCACATTACTTATCATGCTTATAGGGTTATTCTTAGGTACTCCATTCGATATCCTTAAATTCATTACATATCTGCTATTTCTGCTTTCTGTAAATTCTATATGAGCTGTATAAGAATAATAAAGTCGTATAAACTATTAAACATCCTAATTGCCCCAATTTGTTAGACTCTGCTTTTGAAACTACTGCTGGCTTGATTCTTCTCTTTTATGTTAGGCTCCGACTTTAAACGATGATCAAACAATATTTGATTTGTTTTTTCTTCATATATCTATTCATTACTAAATCATATCCACTGCATCTATATAGCTTTGACATCGTCCGAAATACTAAAATATCTTATTTTCAACTTTGCCTTCTTTACATGATGACAGAAAATAAAATCTGAATGAAATATTTGAAATGATATTCTTCAAGTTTATGCTTAATACTGATATCCTTTTGAACTCTGAAATGAAAATGTAAATCCTCTTGAATATAATAGAACTTAAAAACAAATACAAATTCTAATGAAAATGGTAATGAGTAGTCCATGTGACTTTCAGTACTATTATGTTAAACTTAATTATTTTGATCGAATCTATTTCATGAATTTGTGAACTACTTTTTTTTCTTTTTTTTTTGTAAACCTTTGTTATAAGCATAGAGGATGAGCATCATGGGAGTATTGGGACCAACTGAATGTAAATCTATATATGATTGAATAGAGTTTGCTTCATATTATTGTAAAGTTATCAAGTTTTATTAAGCTGATACATTAGTACTTTTTTCAAAACAAAGAGAGCACAAATGGTCCTGCGTAGTTTCTATATGGTGCCCAGCATAGATTTTCCCCCATTTAGCTTTTTTAACCATTTGTATTCATAAATATACATATAGCAATGATGATAGTCGCACCATTATTCATGTTTGTTAATGCATTCATATTTTTTGCTAAACTGATATCTACGAATACAACGATGATAAAGCGTCAGAATATTTTTACTCTATTCTATGAGCTATTATAGACTCTATACTTTGGTCGTGTGTTTTATCATCAAATTCAGGGATTCTTATATTTCTTACATTTATTTATATTGATCATTCTTTACGGTGAAGCTGGGCTCTTTTGAGATGATTCATAACGTGCATTTCTATAACTTTTTACAGTAACTTTTCGCACAATTAGTTAACCGACTTCAACAAATTCCTTTTTCTTATTTATATTTTTTTACCGACTGCACTTCTTTCAGTCTTTATAAACAAATTCTGAATATCATTTGTTCTGGTCAGTACGAGCTCTTTACTTTCTAACTTTGTAGGAACTGTGAACAGTTCATATTTTTCTCTACCATAAGCTGTTGGACAAACATAGGTACTAATTTAATGTACAGATTTTATCGCATCTTCTTTGAAGCATTATTTGTGAAGTTTCTTTTTGATGCATAATGGGACTAAATAAGCGTTATGTTGCGATATTTATTTAAGATGCGTACTGGGATTTTTAATATATATATACTAATCATTGGATGATTAGTATGTGATACTTATTTATACACTTAATGGGGCTGGTAAGATATTTGGTAGTCAGTACTGTTGTGGTATCCACCCTATTTTTCTCCTTTTTTTTAAGAGATAGCAAGCAAGTCATTTTCTCTATTTGCATTATTGGCTTTTGACAAAATTATAATAGCTGTTAGTTATAAAATATTATTCAATATGAGGCTGCATAAAATATGGTTTATAATGATGGGGCCTTTATGTATAATTTTTTTGTTCATCAAATATTTGCCTGCAATTAATAACATTAGCAAAATAAGTTTTTTTTTTTTTTTTCTTTCTAAATGAACTTAATGGGTATGCTCTTTGTTTCTGTAATAATGTATATATTTGTGGACATGATGCTTCTACAATGATATATTTATCCTTACTATGCTTATCCTTTTTTTCTTTTTACTTTGTAAATCTTATGTTAAGCAAACTAATGTATCCTTCTTCATGTGTGCTCTTGGTAATATAATTGGGGAATTACTTTTGGCTTTTGTTTGTTTATGCCCATTATCTCCAAGGTTAGTTTCTTAAACTAGATTCTTTTTAATTTTTAACAAATTTTCACAAGTTTGTACCATTTCATCTAGATGTTGCATGATACATGTTTGATGAAATGTGTGAAATACCAGGTGCAAAATAGTCAAATGAAGGCTCTCATAAGTTTTCTTATGATTTTTTGCTAGAATTCTGGAGATAGTCAGGCTCTACCATATAACTATATGAGTTGAGTTAGAAATATGCTCCAACATTTGCTTAAACTTTGCAGCACATAGTAAATTAATACATTTTAGTATGGATTCGTTTTTCATCCAATATTAAATTTACGGTAAAGCCAGATGCTTTTATTTCATTATGCTTTATAGTATAGGTACATGTATACTTTTATGTTAAGAGAGGAGTAATTTTAAAAGATGGTACATGTATAAATGAAAGAAATAATTGTTTGTTGCTTTTTGTATTCAAAATGTATATTGAGGTCAGTTATCAAAGTTATTTAGTATCTTCTACAGACTGTAGTCCCAAGTGAGCTTGGCTGTTGGAAATGAGTGCAGTTTGTAAAGTTTTATCTCTAATTCTTTTTTGGTTAATGTTCATAATATATAGAAATTGAACAACTTAAGTTTATGTAATACTAATTCCTATTTATAACTTTGTAGGTCGGCGTTTGTAAGCTCCAAGGAAGTTCTGTTGAATCAATTATTCACAGAATATACTACATATGAAGGTAACATTTTAATTCCATTGTGTTTTTCAATTCATAGCACCATACCCTTTCAATATCATCTTATATAAAGTTGAAGTTTTATAGTTATTTTTCATTATATTTGAGTCATGGCTAAGTAACAGGTTCATGCATTGTGGAGTACAAACTCGCTGATTTATTAGGTTTTAGGAGTCACATTAATTGTCCTGATTTCAGCCTCCTTTGAGTCTGCTCAATTCATAAAATGGTATTTAACTTTGAAAATGTCATAGAATTGAATATATATATATATATATATATATATATATATATATATATATATTGTTAAAAAATAGATATTTGTATTAGTTGTTGGTAAATATTTATCATGTCTGTTACATAAAGTAAGAAGCTACATTTAGAATTAACCTAGCAGTATTTTTGCCTTTTAACTATGTTATACGCTTATTCGCAAGTAAAGAAAGAAGGGTATTGCTATAGAGCCCGAAAAAACAATGTGCGAAAATGCGGGATTTAAATGGGACGACTGTAATTCATGGGTGGTTGCAAATCACGCGACTGAGAGGTATTCGTACTTGATTCGGGCTCTTTCCAGTCGGGCTTTCTAGCAATTCTGAAGAAAGAAAGTCCTCAAATTTTTTTACTTAGATAACAATAGTTTAATGCATGGAAGCTTGCATAGGAAATAGGACATATCTCTCTGGAAAGAGTCCCAAGTGAGTTGAAGAAAAGCATGTTGCAAGTTTGATTACATAAAAACTCACTCTGACACAGCCTTTTTAGCTTGCCAATGAAAATGCTTAGATAGTACACAAATATGAAGAGGGGAAGGCTGCACGAAATTAAAAAATAACTGCCAAGCTTTAGAGGGCTGCCAAGCTTTAGAGGGTGTTTGCAGTCAAACTTAGAGGTACAACGTATAGACAGATTATTCAAATCGAGTTTCTTTATTCATTTTTATATAGGATGTTTAGTAAAATAAATCTACAAAAATGTATCATATTTTTATGTCACAAACTTGGAAGTCAAGTTAGTTATGATTGTTGCCTTTTTCTTTGCACTTGATTTATGTACAACTGTCTGTTATAACACATGAGGGCATCTAGAACATGTGAATGCAACAAAAAAAAAGTGGTTAGCATGAATCCGTCAACAATGGTCAATAGTTTTGAAAAATGCAATTCATATTTAGCCATCTATCTATATAATAAAATCCCTTTGCTTTAACGGCAGAAACAAAAAATGGTTCAGATTTAACATGACAAAAGATATCAAAGGACTGGAATTGATCCACATCAACAAACAAACAACTAGACTTAAGAGCATCTCCAATCTATTTCCCCTGTCATGTCATGTTGAGCACACGTGGTTGCACATTTTTAGAGCATGGAGTGGATGTAAAGCTCCATAAACATCGGCATAAAGAAATGGACTCCAACGCAAATGTTGAAAACTGAATTATTCTATCTAAAAAATAACTACAAACCAAATTTTTAGAATTGGCGCCAGCTTTTCCAACCAAATATGTCATAGAACGGGGGAAACATGAAACCATACCCATAAAAGAGAAATACTGCATTCATGGAGGCAACCTGAGGAATAGTAGAGGTATTCATTCTCCTTATTACTTTTATTTTTTGCTTTCAAAATTAACAACTGTACTGCCCAGTTTTTTTTTATATATTCACTTCCAATCGCCAGCCATTCAATGATAGAGCATAGGCTGAATTAATCCCTTAAATATATCTTTAGTATTACATTTCATTATCTATGTTGGTATTGCGTTCTATAATTTAGGGTCAGATGCTTTGTTGTATTTCCTATCTAGGTATTCTACTCACTTGATGAATGGGTTCACACTAGAACATAGTCTTTGATTCTCAACAATCTAACACAAATAATATGGAATATGTCAACTCTGAAAATCTTGGCAATGGAGTGGATCAATGCGTGCAGCCACAAGTATCTACCGTTGAAAGTTATCTATATCAAAGTCCGTTTAACCTACCTCAGTTTTCAGTAAATCCGACTTTTGACTTGAATCGAGTTCATGCCCCATGTCCTGCTTTCACCTCTGATCAAATATATCAATCTGGCTTCTCTACCAACCCAGTATCCTGGTCAAATTCCCAGTTTTGATAGCCAAGTCCCTAATAGTTCAAAGAAATCAAAAACGAGCAATGATGCACCAAATATCAATCGACAGTCCCAAACTGGTTACCGTTTTTGGTCAATTAAAGAAGATGTTGCGTTAACGAAATCTTATCTATATGTTAGTGTAGATGCAATTGTAGGCAAGGACCAAACTTCGCCAAAATTATGGGATCGTATTTTGCAAGTTTGGAGGGGTCATATGGGGACATACAATGAGAAACGTGGATGCAATAGCCTATCATGTCGTTGGAATACCATGCAAACTGCAGTCTGCAAGTTTCACTCATTATACGAGTCACTAGAGAGAGCTCCACGAAGTGGATCTAATACTATGGATCATAGTTTTCATGACCGTGCCGTGTCTCGAACCGTGATAGCTCAAGGTCGGAGGTTTTGAAGGTCGGATCGGTCGAACCGTAAAAACCGTGCAGACATGAATTTTAACTAAAACTAGTATATTAATACATGATATTAGGAATTTGGCACGAAAAACAAAAATTTACTGCCACTCATATAAAACAGTGTCTCAGTGGCGCATTTAATCATAACAAAACAGGCATATGCTCTTTTATTTAATTTGCAATTTTTACAATTTACAGTTGTCTCTCTTTCTTCCTTCTCCAAAGCAATCTTCCGCCTTCCCAGACTTTCTTCTATCTCTTTTTCTTTTGCATCTTCTCCCTCGTCCAAATGGAACCAATTTTTGCAGGATTACAAACCTAAGAACCGCAATTTTCCAACCCTAAGAACCGCGATTCTCAAGGTCAAACCGCGGCTAGCCGTGGTTCGCGACTAAACACGGCTATTCCACTTTCCGGGCCGTCGAAGGTGATGGCTCGAGGTTTTTATGGTCGGACCGAGGGTTGGGTCCGGTCATGAAAACTAGGCTATGGATATGGTAGGTAATCTTATATTTACTTACATATGCCTATTGCTTTTATATCAATTTACTTTATTTTTTGTCATATTGTATGTGCAGAAAAGAGAAGCTTTAAATATGTACAAACAATTGGGAGATGGGACTTCATTCAAATTTGAACATTGTTGGGAAA
Organism: Allium sativum; assembly: GCA_030737875.1. Classification (NCBI taxonomy): domain Eukaryota; kingdom Viridiplantae; phylum Streptophyta; class Magnoliopsida; order Asparagales; family Amaryllidaceae; genus Allium; species Allium sativum. The sequence goes on from CM060924.1 coordinate 248,035,945, forward strand.
TTATGAAAGACAATCCTAAATGGTGTTCCGCTCAACTAACAAAAACAGGTTCTTCTAAAAAGGCTAAGAGTGTCAATGCAAATGCAGCCCCCATCCCCATCAGTAGCAAACGCGGCTGAAATCTCATCTTCGCACGAACCCGATCATATTAATGTAGGTAGTTCAGGTGAAAAAATCATTAATGATGAAAACGGCCTTGAGCGTCCTTTAGGAAGAAAGAAAGGGTAGCAAAGAGAGGAAAAAGAAAATGAAAGAACAACAAGCGGTGGTAGCTGTCCTGACAAGTTTTCAATCTAGTTTTGAAAAGCAATACATGTATAATGAACGGAATTTGGAGTGGAGGCAGCAAATGTTGCAAAAAGAATTAGAATTAAAGGAGAAAGCACAACTTTTAAAGGAGAAAGCACAATTATTGAAAGAGGAAGCTCATTCAAAGAAACAAAAAATGGAAGACAGAAAAGAACAAGAATGTATTATGAATACTGACTTGGATACCCTTCAGCCTGCATTTATGTCGGCCTACAAAAGAATGCAAAGTAAGATAATGAAGGAATGGGAAGATAGTGGCCTACTTGGAAATGCTTCAGGAGATGATGACATTAAAAATTGATTGTTTAAACTTATCCTAATTTAGTCTTCTTGGTTTTTTTTTTGCTGGCTTATAGTTTCTGTTATGTACATGGAATCCTTTGGTATGTGTATTGATTTGTGAATTGTATTTCAAATTCTAGTACATGTAGGTGCTTGTTTATTTATGTTCAATTTTGTTCTATTCAGAGCACAAAACAAATGGGTATATCCGAAGGTTATATATTGATGCAACTGTGAATAACAAGTACATCACAATTTGTTTTATGTTTGGTAGCATGGTTGTTTTGATTGCAACTTTTATGGGAAAAATCAATGTTGGGGCGCATGGTTAGGATATGTCAGGGGCTTATATTACATGCATGGCTCCTGACTTTAAATTCAGCATGCAGTAAGCTTATGTTATTATTTATTTATTATGGTGCATGGCTGTTGCCTGTAGGTATAGTTATTGCTTTATACTATAAATAGTGGTAGTAACTTATCATTCCCTTTTATGTACCAAGACAGTAATCTAGTAGTTTTTGAGATATAGAAAACTCAAAAAAAAGAGCTCATAAAACGAAATGAGTGAACAAGTTACCTATATGCCTCAGTCAAATTATAATTGATACTATACAGCCAAATTACATGCATTTACACAAACCAAAACAACACAAGTGACCACACCACGGTACAATATGTACATCACACAACACCATATAACTCAACTACAGCCGAAATGCACATGAAATCTGGCATACACTGTCATGCTTTTGGACATAGCATACAAAATTATAATGTCTCTCATTAATTTCAGCATACATGGAAACAAGTAATGCACATAACATCTACTAACGGTGATTTGAAATATACATGCAAATACAACCGCATTCATCCTCCATAGTTGTCCTTCAAAATGACAGACATAAAAAAAATTAAACAAAAATTTAAACATCCTACTTCATGTTAATAGTCCTTGTCATGACTTTAACTTTCCTTATTTTCATACATATTCCATAAGTGATTGATAAGGTCATTCTTCAACTGGTTGTGCATATCTTGATTCCAGATTTTTTTCAGTTGACCAATCATCTTTGTCACAAGAAATGTATAATCATGCTCCAAATCAACTTGTTCATTCCTCTCATTTATAGGTGGATCCCAGCATTCAGGATCATATCCTTCATGACGTTCACTTTCGATAACCATGTTATGCAAAATGATGCATGTTTTCATAATCCTTCCAAGGTCTCTTGCATTCCACATACGAGATGACCCTTTGACAATATGCCACCTACTTTGCAATACTCCAAATGCTCGTTCAACATCTTTTCTCACAGCTTCTTGCCTTTTAGCAAAAAAAAAATCTCTTTTTCATTAGATGGTTGAGATATAGTTTGGATTAAAGTAGCATACTTAGGATAAATTCCATCCGAGAGATAATAACCTTTATCATATTCATGATGCTGGATAGTAAACTTACAAGGAGGTGAAACTCCATTGACAATTTCATCAAATAATGAGGATCTATCCAAAACATTTATGTCGTTGTTTGTACCCGCCATGCCGAAAAATGCATGCCAAATCAATAAATCGTGAGATGCTACAGCCTCTAAGATAAATGTAGGAGCTTTTTTAAATCCATTCGTATGTGTACCATACCATGCCGTCGGACAATTTTTCCATTGCCAATGCATATAATCATGACTACCTAGCATGCCAGGAAAACCCCGATTCTCCCCTTCTTTCAATAGTCGTGCAATATCATCTTCATTTGGTTTTTGCAAATAACGTTCTTCAAAAATTGCAATTATTTTGCATTACAAAAATGCTTGAGTGTTTCTATTGCAGTACTTTCACCTATTTGAAGATATTCAACTAGGAGATCAACCGTACGCAAGCATTCGAATTGCAGCTATCATCTTTTGTAATGGACTTAATCCATAATTTCCAACAGCATCGATCCTTTGTGTAAAATAGCTGTCGTAATTTGAGATTTCATGCAAAATGCGGTTAAAAAGATTAATATCCATACGAAATCGACGACGAATTTGTCCTGATGTGTATTTTGAGTATTCTCCTTTGAAATAATCACAAACAATGAGGTCATGTCGAGACTTTCTTTCACGTCGGCGGCATTAGTAAGTCAATAGAATCAATCACATGGTGGATCTACCTTTGGTAGACGCTATATCCGACGTGAAAGAAAGTCTCGACATGACCTCATTGTTTGTGATTATTTCAAAGGAGAATACTCAAAATACACATCAGGACAATTTCGTCGTCGATTTCGTATGGATATTAATCTTTTTAACCGCATTTTGCATGAAATCTTAAATTACGATAGCTATTTTACACAAAGGATCGATGCTGTTGGAAATTATGGATTAAGTCCATTATAAAAGATGATAGCTGCAATTCGAATGCTTGCGTACGGTTGTGCAGCTGATCTCCTAGATGAATATCTTCAAATAGGTGAAAGTACTGCAATAGAAACACTCAAGCATTTTTGTAATGCAATAATTGCAATTTTTGAAGAACGTTATTTGTGAAAACCAAATGAAGATGATATTGCACGGCTATTGAAAGAAGGGGAGAATCGGGGTTTTCCTGGCATGCTCGGTAGTCTTGATTGTATGCATTGGCAATGGACAAATTGTCCGACGGCATGGCATGGTACACATACGAATGGATTTAAAAAAGCTCCTACACTTATCTTAGAGGCTGTAGCATCTCACGATTTGTGGATTTGGCATGCATTTTTCGGCATGGCGGGTACAAACAACGACATAAATGTTTTGGATAGATCCCCATTATTTGATGATATTGTCAATGGAGTTTCACCTCCTTGTAAGTTTACTATCCAGCATCATGAATATGATAAAGGTTATTGTCTCTCGGATGGAATTTATCCTAAGTATGCTACTTTAATCCAAACTATATCTCAACCATCTAAGGAAAAAGAGAATTTTTTTGCTAAAAGGCAAGAAGCTATGAGAAAAGATGTTGAACGAGCATTTGGAGTATTGCAAAGTAGGTGGCATATTGTCAAAGGGCCATCTCGTATGTGGAATGCAAGATACCTTGGAAGGATTATGAAAACATGCATCATTTTGCATAACATGGTTATCGAAAGTGAACGTCACGAAGGATATGATCCTAAATGCTGGGATCCACCTGTAAATGAGAGGATTGAACAAGTTGATTTGGAGCATGATTATACATTTCTTGTGTCAAAGATGATTGATCAACTGAAAAAAAATCTGGAATCAAGATATGTACAACCAGTTGAAGAATGACCTTATCAATCACTTATGGAATATGTATGGAAATGAGGAAAGTTAAAGTCATGACAAGGACTATTAACATGAAGTAGGATGTTTAAATTTTTTTATGTTTGTCATTTTGAAGGACAACTATGGAGGATGAATGCGATTGTATTTGCATGTATATTTCAAATCACTGTTAGTAGATGTTATGTGCATTACTTGTTTCCATGTATGCTGAAATTAATGAGAGGCATTATAATTTTGTATGCTGTGTCCAAAAGCATGACAGTGTATGCCAGATTTCATGTGCATTTCGGCTGCAGTTGAGTTATATGGTGTTGTGTGATGTACATATTGTATCGTGGTGTGGTCACTTGTGCTGTTTTGGTTTGCGTAAATGCATGTAATTTGGCTCTATAGTATCTATTATAATTTGACTGTGGCATATAGGTAACTTGTTCACTCATTTCATATTGTGAGCTCTTTTTTTTTAGTTATCTGTATCTCAAAAACTACTAGATTACTGTCTTGGTACATAAAAGGGAATGATAAGTTACTACCACTATTTATAGTATAAAGCAATAACTATACCTAGAGGCAACAGTCATGCACCATAATAAATAAATAATAACATAAGCTTACTGCATGCTGAATTTAAAGTCAGGAGCCATGCATGTAATATAAGCCCCTGACATATCCTAACCATGCACCCCAACATTGATTTTTCCCATAAAAGTTGCAATCAAAACAACCATGCTACCAAACAAAAAACAAATTGTGATCTACTTGTTATTCACAGTTGCATCAATATATAACTTCGGATATACCCATTTGTTTTGTGCTCTAAATAGAACAAAATTGAACATAAACAAACAAGCACCTACATGTACTAGAATTTGAAATACAGTTCACAAATCAATACACATAGCAAAGGATTCCATGTACATAACAGAAACTATAAGCCAGCAAGCCAGCAAAAAAAAAAAAAAAAAAAAAAAAAAAAAAAATCCAAGAATACTAAATTAGGATAAGTTAAAAAAATCAATTTTGAATGTCATCATCTCCTGAAGCATTTCCAAGAAGGCCACTATCTTCCCATTCCTTCATTATCTTACTTTGCATTCTTTTGTAGGCCGACCTTAACGAAGACAATAGAGCCGTTAGCGTGTGAACACGTTTTTATCATATTTAGCATGTTTTGTTATTATCTACTTGCCGTTAGGCTCATGCATACTTGGTATATTTAATACTAGCCATTAGACTCATACATATTTGGTATATTTTGTACTAGCCGTAGGGCTCATAGCACTATATATATGTGCTCTTTGTATCATGTTTTGTATCAATAAGAATTGCAATTGTTCCTCTCTAATAACTCTCCTTCTCATCCCTTAATATGGTATCAGAGCCAAATAACCGAAAGGCTTAATCATCAAGCAGAAAGTTGTTTTTGTTTTATGGCCAACAACAATGAAGTAACCTCCGCTGTTTCAGAAAGTATGGGGTACAACGCTCCACCTAACCATCATGACCTGATTAAACCAAAAGGCCAAATTATCAGCACATCTCTAGATGAAGACAATTACATTCTATGGAAATATCAAGTAGAGATCGCTTTAAGTGGGTATGATCTACTGCAGTACATTAATGGGACAATAACAGTCCCACCAGTGACGATAACCAATTCGGAAGGAGAAATTGTGCCTAACACAGACTACACAAAGTTTCAAAAACAAGACAGCCTCCTCTCCTCCTGGCTCCTATCGTCAGTAAGTTCAAATTTATTATTACAAATAGTTGGATATAGCACGTCTTATGAAATATGGAAAACAGTTGAACAAATTTTCAGTTCACAATCAGCTGCTAGAATCATGCAATATAGAAGGGAAATACAAAATTCTAGAAAAAAGGAGGCAAGCATGAAAGAATACTTAGGAAAAATTAAAAATCTGTGTGACAAACTAAATGCTGTTGGCCATAAGATCAACGACAATGAGCAAATCCTATTTATTATTGGTGGATTAGATGAAGAATACGAATCTCTAGTAACTGTGTTAGCCACACAACAAACCTTACCTGACTTACAGTTCATTCGATCAACACTCCTTGCTCATGAAGGCAGAATCGACCAAAGAAAAACAACACAAAATAAGTTCTCTACCAATTATACCACAGTCAGAAATAAGCAGATACAAGGAGATAACAACAACTATCGTGTGAAATGTCAAATATGCCAAAAGTTTGGTCACATGGCGAATAAATGTTACTTCAGGTATAATTCAGACACACGTAGACAACAGGCAAACCAAAATTACTCTTCACAAAGAAGAGCACAAACAAATATGGCAACAACAGGGAATTCAACTCAAAATAATAATAGCGCAAACCGAAGACATAATGCTGCAGATGATGATGAAGTAAAAAATGAAGACAATGGCTTCGAAGAATGGTACCCTGACTCAGGAGCGACTCACCACATAATTAGCAATCTTCAAAATTTAAACATTGGGAGCAGAAATTACTCAGGTATGAGAAATTTGCACATGGGTAATGGTAGTACTGCAAGTATCACACACATAGGCAAAGGGACTATCTTTGGGAAAAGACAACTCAAATTAAACAATCTTCTTAGGGTACCTACAATTAATACAAATTTGTTAAGTGTATCAAAATTTTCTAACGACAATAATGTTTACTTTGAATTTCATCCTAAGTTTTGTTTAGTTAAAGATTCCATAAATCATGAAATATTACTTCGAGGTAACCTATACAATGGTTTATACAAATTCAAGACTGCAAACTCAAGTGAAGAATTCTGGTACAATAACGTAGATGCTAGTAGTGACAATGACTGTATTAGGAATAGTTGCAATAACGTTGATTATGACAATAATAGCAGTGAATGTAACGTGATTAATTCTTGGCATGTAAAATTAGGACATCCTAATCTGGAAACTGTTAAGACTGTTCTGCGTAATAATAACATTCATTATAAAAATGTACCTATCAAACACACATGCACGCACTGCCAACTCGGCAAGAGCCACAAGCTCCCTTTTAGTGATTCTGAAACCAGCTATAATGAGCCACTGGAACTTATAGCCGCTGACTTGTGGGGACCCGCGCCTCTAAATTCATATCAGGGACACATGTATTATCTTTCTTTTGTGGATGCTTATTCTAGATATACTTGGATATACATGCTGAAAACTAAATCAGAAGCTTGCAATACAGTTATGCAATTTATAACTCATGTCGAAAAACAAATGAACAGTACTGTTAAGGTTGTTCAGACAGATGGGGGAGCTGAGCTTAAACCTCCAACTAATTACTTTCTCAAAAGAGGGATCAAACATAGAGTAATTTGCCCCCATACGTCCGAACAAAACGGTTTAGTCGAAAGAAAACATCGGCACATAGTAGAGACTGGTCTAACTTTGTTATCACAAAGCTCATTACCCATGAAATATTGGAATGAAGCTTTCTACACATCTGTATTTCTCATTAACAAGTTGCCAACCAAAGTCTTAAACAATAAAAGCCCTCATGAAATGATATACAGTGTTAGACCAGAATATGGTTTTCTGAAAGCCTATGGGTGTCTATGTTTTCCATGTTTGAGAGACTATAATAATCATAAACTAAGTATGAGATCAAGCCCATGCACATTCATCGGGTACGCACAAAACCAAAATGGCTATAAGTGCATGGACAAAAATGGAAAAATATATGTTTCTAGACATGTGATATTTGATGAAAACAAGTTTCCTTATGCAGAAAAGCAAATCGGCAAAAAGGATGGGGAACAAAGCATAAACAATAACATACGGTTCGAGCCATTCATTACTGAACCACCTTCAATTGATAGAAATGAAGAGCAACAACGCACAAGCAATTTAAACACCCAAGAAGAAACTATGGATCGAACAAATGAGCAAACCAATGAGACACACAATGACTCAGAAGATACAAACATACATCAATCAAAACATGCAGTATAGTGAAGATACAGAAAACAACAACCATGTTGACACTACCAGCAACAATGATACACAGCAGCAAACACCACCACAATCAACTGGACATCACACGATCAACAGGTCAAAGAGAGGCATCTTCAAACCCAAAGTATATAATATTTCTGCCAGTGAGATCGAACCATTGAATTTCACTCAGGCTATAAGATCAAACAAATGGAAGGAGGCAATGGACACTGAATATAAAGCTCTCATAAAAAACAACACTTGGAGCTTAGTGACTCAACCAAAACACAAAAATGTGATTAGTTGTAGGTGGACATACAAAATAAAAAGAAAAGAAGATGGATCTATTGACAAATACAAGGCTAGACTGGTTGCAAAAGGTTACGCGCAACAATTTGGTTTTGATTTCAATGAAACTTTTTCCTCATTCATAAAACCCACAACCATCAGAATTATACTAACCATTGCTCTGAACAAAGGATGGAATGTGAGGCAACTGGATGTCAACAATGCTTTTTTGAATGGGGAATTGACTGAAGAGGTATACATGCAACAGCCTGAAGGTTATGGTACTGGTGATAAAGTATGCAAACTACACAAAGCAATATATGGCTTAAAACAAGCTTCGAGAGCTTGGTATGAAAAGCTAAAGTCAACTTTGTCTAACATGGGTTTCCCACAAGTTAAATCGGACAATTCTCTATATATGAAGAAGGGCATACATGGAACTGTGTTCATTCTAGTATACGTTGACGACATGCTAATAACAGGAGACAACAGCGAAGAAATAAACAGAATCGTACACAAGCTGGATCAAAATTTCGCCATTAAAGACTTGAGGGAACTAAATTTTTTTCTTGGAATACAAGTGATTAAGAAAAATAATGGTGACTTAATATTATCCCAACAAAATTATATCACTGAAATACTGCAAAGGGCAAATATGCACAAGGCAAACCCATTACCTACGCCTATGATTAGTAACCTAAGACTATCTAAGCATAAAGGAGAAGCTATCGACAATGCCAAACAATATAGAAGCAAAATAGGAGCGTTACAATACGCAACTATTACTCGACCAGACATATGCTACAGCGTCAATAAACTCAGTCAATACCTGCAGAACCCTTTATCAGAACATTGGATGGCATTAAAGAGAGTGTTACGATACTTACAAGGCACAAAACATTACGGCATACGCCTAAATTCAGAAAAGGAACTTAACTTACAGTGCTTTAGCGATGTCGATTGGGCAAACGATATTGACGATCGAAAGTCTATCTCAGGATACTGCGTTTACCTCGGTTCCAATATCATTTCCTGGTGTACGAAGAAACAACAGACCACATCAAGATCTAGCACAGAGTTGGAGTACCGTGCACTGGCAAGCGCTACTGTAATAACCCGGAAAATACGAGCCAATTTAAAATTTTTAAATTGATGATTTCATAGGGATTTGAACTATTGGAATAGAATATTTCAATAAAATAGTGAATTAGGAATAGTGAGTCAGTTTGAAAATTTGAATTCAAACTTTGACTGACTGTGTAGGGTGGAAAATATGACGGATTTTAGCGAAACCAAAAATATTTAAATCTGTTAGTCAATACCTTTCTAACGAATCTGAAAAATCGAAGTTTCATAACGGGAATCAAAAGTTATGGCTGAATGAATTTTCAGAAGGGTCGGTATATGGAATATATAGCCCTGGAAAATTGATATTTTGCAGACGTCGGAATTCGACGAAACCACTTTTGTTCGGTCCGGGATGTCAAACTATTGCTAGGTTTCAAATTTCATAATTTTTGAAGCTAGTATGTGAGCGTGGCAAAAGAAAATGTGATTGGTCAATTTCTGTTAAATTGGATCGACCAGAAAATGGCCATTTTTCAAACGACCTCAGAATTCGATGAAACTTGTTTTGTTGGGACCGTAGCGTCAAAACATAGCTAGATTTATTTTTCTGGAATTTTTCGAATCAGTTTGTGGCCTTGGCAAATTGAAATGTACGTTGAAAGTTAAAAATTAAATGTTTTATACTTTAATTTGGAAAATAACTGACTGTAACAGTCGAATTGGCCTACGAAACATATCCCATTGTCTCCGGAATGGGGGTATTTAGCTAGGGGCGACAGTCGTTGGGTTTAAAAAGGAGTTCGTTTGAGAAAACACTATTTAAAAATTTAATATAGTCCTCGGCCAATCAGAATTTTCCATTCATAAATTTTAAAAAAAAAAGAAAAAGAAAACCCCCTCGAACGAACGGCGACCCGAGCTCCCAACCTTCCAGCCCCGATCGCCGTCGCTACCGCCACCTACAGCCTTTGCCACCGCCACCCCTCGACGCGCCTCCGTCCCCTCTTCAAATCCGACTAACCATCGCCGCCCCTTATCGCCTGTGCCGCCCGTATCGAAGCCCCAAAGTCCCGACCTTTCCACCGCCGCCGATCTAGACCACCGAACGCCACCAAACCACCACCGACTGGAAGCCCTCTCTTCCCTCTTCCACGTCCAACTCGCCGATCATCCCCTCGTGCCTCGATTCTCGCGAAAACTGTAAACCTAGTTTTGAAGCTTCGTGAAAGTGAGTTTTTCTTTGATCTTTACACTTTGAAATCATATCTTTTTGGTATGTTGACGAAATTCGATGAAACAGGAAACATCGGGACCGTAAGGAAGCTCTCTACCCAATAGAAGATGCCGCGGATTTTTCTGACATCGTATCGATTTTTAGCACTCTGAAAACCAAGGTGAGAAATCTAAATTAACGTGAAATTGAATGGAAAATGTCGTGTATAATTTATATTAGCGAAATATAAATTACATACGTGTTGTATACCTCATGTACATACGTAGTGTAAGCTATATAAGCGAAGTATGAATTTTACATGCATAAAATAATTGATATATGTGTTGAAATGCAAGTGAAATATAGCAAATATATATATATATATATATATATATACTCCCCTCGTCCACAAACCATGGACGATATTTATTGTGGTGAATTGATGTGAAATATTGGATGAAAAGTACGAATGGTTAAGTAATTGTTTGTGGTTGATATTGTTTGGTTGTGGTTGAAAAATACCCATTGGTGACTGATTATGTATCATTATGCACTAAGTTGTATCCTGTACCGTGCTTCTCTGATGTGATGATATCTATATGATTCCGCTGTCATATGTGTGTAAATTATTCTATTTTCTGTTTATGCTATTATCTGTGATCTGCTAATGATGATTAATGTGTTATATTCCAATGATTATCCTTAACACCGTGTCACGGGGTTTTGGGATCGTCGCAGCTACAACCGAAATCATGTAGATAGAATCACTGATGGAGGAGCTTGGTTTCACTCCAAGACGAAAGCCGGTCATTTGGCGCGATAATAAGAGCACAGTATCTTTATCTCTAAACCCTATTCAACATTCAAGGACGAAACATCTTGAAATTGATCTCCACTTTGTGAGAGAAAGAACGCAATCAGGAAGACTTGCAATATGTCATGTGCCCGCATACTATCAAAGAGCAGATGCTCTCACAAAGGCCCTTTCAACCAAATTTTTTATCAGAATGAGAGAGGAACTTTGCGTTATCAGTGCAGGCGGAAGCCAGAATGAAAAAGGAAACCCTAGTTCGAACTGAGGGGGCATAACGAAGACAATAGAGCCGTTACAATAGAGCCGTTAGCGTGTGAACACGTTTTTATCATATTTAGCATGCTTTGTTATTATCTACTAGCCGTTAGGCTCATGCATACTTGGTATATTTAATACTAGCCGTTAGGCTCATAATTATTTGGTATATTTTGTACTAGCCGTTGGGCTCATAGCACTATATATATGTGCTCTTAGTATCATGTTTTGTATCAATAAGAATTGCAATTGTTCCTCTCTAACACTACAAGAAGCAGATGAAATAGCGACGGCAATTAACCGACGCTAGCCGTTGCTAGCCGTCGCTAGCCGTCGCGATTTGCCGTCGCTATAATTCTCGTCGCCAACAGTAGTAGCAACGGCGAGAGCGACGGCTTCGTCGCTTACTTACCAACGGCTAGCGACGGCTAGTGGACACGTGTCATCTGACGTGTCAAGTAGTTAGGTTGACCGGGAAGCCGTCGCTAGTCGTCGCTATACGTTGCAAAATAGCCGTTGTAAGCCGTCGCTATTTCTGAAACCAGAAAACTGCAGTACACAGCAATTCCTTTCCTACAATCCAATCCACAACCATTCAATTCAAAAACCAATATCACACCACTATTATCTCACTATTTCATCGATACTCATTAACAACCAAACCATCATAACCATACAATCATCAAATACATAAAAAAAGAAAAAAAAAATCATCATCACATAAAACCGTTCAAACATATCATATTAGTCATGCACATGTCCAAACACTTCATACCTCCGTCCGCAAACCGTCATACACATGTCCAAACACATCATATAACATCATACGTGCATTTAACATAAAAAAAAACCAAGTATATGAACATACCAGAGTCAAGTCAACATAAGCACCTACACTACGAACTAATTCCCGCCTCCCTGATCCTCGTTCTCGTCTTCTTCCGGTTCCTCGTTCACGTCTTCCTCTCGATATACAGCGGAATCATCTCCCTCTACTCCCTCTCCCGGCATAAAGCCATGCTCCTGAAAGTAAATCACGATGCGCTCGTCGATTTTCTGTTGCATCTGGCCTTTTCGCCAGTCCATCAACTCGTTCATCTGCTCTTGCATCCGCGCTATAGTCGCCTCCTCCATCGACCGCTTATAAGCTCGCTGAACGGCCTGTAAAATAAATAATTTCACATTAAAGTTATATAAATAAATTTTTACTACTTAGTGTTAAACTTTTTCCATTAACTCGTATTCTTGTTTTACATATTTATAAATCATCGTGATTGTAGTAATTTACGTCTAAAAAAAGTCTTACCTCCTGATTGCCAAAACCGTATCGCCTTCCTCGAGTAGGCGGATCAGTGATAGAATGCCATATGGCATCAGAATATGCAACTGTAAGCTCCTTTCCACTAGCCTCCATCGCTTTTGCAGCCTCTTCCTCATACTCTCCCTGCAGTAGCAATATAATTTTAAGAAAAGTGTTATAAATTTTACTTATGTACTGTGATATGAACGAGTATGTAACATATTAATTTATACGGATAAACAAATTTACCATTATACATGCACTCTTCGGGTCCGACCACTTATACGTCACATTTCCTTCTTCATCGGTGTACTCCACCGCATGTGTGTGTCTAAATACGTCTGCCAACAAAGGCTCTCGTCCGTGCTTTTTAAACTGAAATTATTAAAGATAAGACATGATTATAGACGCTAAATTTTTATCTGAACATATACTGCAAATATTTAAAATTTATACCAAATCCCTTCTGTGCTGTTGAAATGATTTTGAGCCACCTCGGTGTAGAGCAGGATTCTTTTCTCTATTAGCTTTGTTTCTAGCTGCTACTTTCTATTACATTTGATACACGATGATGTAAAATAATGCAATCAATATTATAAATGTGAATATTATCATTAAAGCTTACTTTAGCATCTTCTGTGTCCCAGTAAGCTTGAAAGTCTGCCCAAACATCATCACTCATAAATTGAGGCTTTTTTCTGCTTTTCATGGCTCGGTTAATCATCTGTCGATAATTCGTTCGCATCTTCATATTCCAATATGTCAAAAATGAGGGCATATCCTCCTCCTCAACACGTACGGCAGCCTGCATATTACATTTATTTGTAATTATTCCAAGTATATTAATTTTTAATATTATTATAAAAAATACTTACCAATAAATCGGCTAAAATGACATTCTTGATATGTGCTGGAATACTATCCCAATGCGGCCAAGCGCCCTGCATTCTACTTGTGTAAGATTGCCTTGATACATCTAAAATGAACTCCGCTGGCTCAATCTCAAATCCCCTGTGTAGATGTTAATATAAACATTTCATAATATTTTAAATAATGTACATTGAAATAAATTTGAACATTTACCCGCCACTCTTCGGAACAATCTCCACAGGTCGGCGAAGATCTGCCCCTGAACCGCTCGGACCAGATCCTGATCCTGCTCCAGGAGATGGTGAAGGAGTAGGCTGAGATGTACTCCTCGATCGTCGTCTATCGCCAGACATATCTGTCACAATCATATTATATGCATACAAAATAACTTGAATTATTAGCATTAGTCATCATTATCATAACATAAATCAAGAATGAGAAGAACAATATTGCATTATCATTACATAAATCATACTAGTACAGAACGTAAGTAAATTCATAGCTAAGAACAATCAACATCATTATTATTATATAGCTCATAGTAGTACATAAATAACATAAGTACATAACATCATTCTTCTTCATCATCTTCGGATCCAGACTCGGTCTCATACTCTATATCGTTCTCATCAGTACTTACAAATGCATCTACTAATAAATTCGCTTCATCATTCAACGACCCAACATCAATGTCATCAGCTATTATTATTTCAGTATTTGGCTCAAAATCCGCTTGATACGCTGCTTCGTCTGGAATATTATTCCCATCAAATGTAAATCCTGCCTTTGTTTTAAAAACAGCCCACCAATCTGCTTTATCTTTTTTTAAGGATGGGTACGGAGCAAAATAGACTTGTAATGCTTGCTTAGCTAACACAAATGGATCATACTTGTAGTAATGCGACGTATGCCTTATTTCGATTAGCTTATAATCTTTGTGCACGTTGATTCCAGAACCAGGAACATTGCTAAACCAGTTGCATTTGAACAGATAAATTTTCTCTATGGGATGAATATAATATGTCAACTCTACAACTTGCGTTAAGACGCCGTAAAAATCTTTTATATGCTCCTCTGGATCATCACTACCTTTGACAAATACACCGCTGTTATACGTTAATTTTTCGGCTCCGTAATCATTGGTGTTGAATTTAAATCCATTGACAAAGTATATTGGATAAGTTTTGACATTTCTTTTTGGTCCGATAGCAAGATGTCGTAATCCTTCGTTAACAACACAGTTTTTTGGATCATGAACATAGTCTGAAAACCATCGAGTGAATTCTGTACTGAGATCACCAGATGGATGTTGTGATTCGTAGATACTGCATGTATGTGTTATGTTCAATTTTTATTAATAGAAATAAATAAATGTATATGTACATGTAATTGAATAATACATGAATTTAGTATTACCTGACAAATGGTGCAACTTCCGCACAATTTAACAGAACATATGTGTGTGCCACATTGTAGTCCTTATCGCTTAACCATATTTCCACACATTTTCCTGCAGGTCTTCCGTGTTGTCTAAAAATAGATAACATTGTTTGAGAAGACTCCTGCTCAACAACTTGTTCATTACGGGGAACAGTTACAAAATACAAGTTCACATCTTCACTAAAGTAATGAGAGAAAAAAATGAGGCTTCTTCTTCAAGATACGATTTGCAAATCGAACCTTCTACTCGAGCTTTTTGCCTAATTTTTTTCTTCAAATGATTCAAGTAACTATAATAAGATTAATTTAATTTATATGTTGGTACAATAAACTATCTAAGTTATAATCTATCACGATTATTGAAATTATATACAAAATTACCTCTCAAACGGATACATCCATCCATACTGGACTGGACCTCGAAGAAGTGCTTCGGATGGAAGATGGATAGGTAAATGCTCCATTACAATAAAAAAACCAGGTGGAAATATTTTCTCGACTTTGCAGATCAGTATAGGGATTTCTAGTTCAAGCTTACGTAGATGGTCTACCTTTAACGTCGTTGAACAAAGTTGTTTATAAAACAAACTTAGTTCTGTTATAACACTCAAGATTTTTTTTAGGTAACAACTCCTTGAGAACCACAGGTAAAAAGTATTCCATCATGATATGGCAATCATGGCTTTTCATTCCACTCAATTTACTGTTTTTAAAGTCCACACATCTACGGAGGTTTGAAGAAATCCCATCAGAACATCGTAATCCTTCCACCCACTTTAACACGAGTTTTACTTGCTTGTTGTCTAGCTCATAGCATGCTTTAGGTTTTTTATTTTCATCATACAAGTGCAGCTCCGGTCGTTTACAAAAGTGTAATATATCGCGTCTCGAATTCGCATCGTCTTTGGTTTTACCCTTTACATTCAAAACTGTATTAAAAACGTTATCAAAAACGTTTTTTTCATTATGCATCACGTCAATATTATGCCTAAGTTTTAGATTTTTCCAGTAAGGTAACTCCCAAAATATACTTTGTTTGCACCAATTGTGAATGTCCGATTTACCTGGAATTTCAACCTGTTCTCCAATTTCATGTATCTTTGGGTACTCACTTACAACTTCATATATCTCTTCACTTGTCCAAACTTTAGGCGGTAGCATAGTCTCTACTCTGTTGGATTTAAAGTTCTTTTTATCCGTTCTAAATTTATGATTAATATGGAGAAAACAACGATGACAGTCAAACCAAGATTTTTTTTTCCATACTTCAATGAAAATGCCCGTGTCTCCTCCATACAATGAGGACAAGCTAGACGTCCAGCAGTGCTCCAACCTGAAAGCAGGACATACGCGGGAAAATCACTAATAGTCCATAATACAGAAGCAAACATACGAAAATTTCTTTTTCTCGAAATGTCGTATGTTTCGACTCCTTCATGCCACAGTGTTTTCAACTCTTCAATCAACGGATGTAGATAAACATCAATTCCTTGTGTCGGATCATCGGGACCGGGGATGACAACCGTTAAAAACATGTACGGATTTTTCATACACATCCATGGGGGTAAGTTATAAGGAGTAACAATGATAGGCCATGATGAATATTTACTACCAAATAGAGAAAATGGCGAAAATGCATCCGTGCATAAACCGAGTCTAACATTACGGCTCTCGGCAGCAAATTCAGGATAAGTCCTATCAAAGTGTTTCCATGCTTCACCATCAGACGGATGTATCATAGTTCCTTCTTCTGATGTTCTCACGCTATGCCATCGCATATGACACGCTGTAGCGGAAGATGCATATAGCCGTTGAAGTCTGGGGGTTATGGGTAGATAATGCATTCTTTTATATGGAACTTCTTTTCCTTTCTTTTTCCTTAGTTTGTATCTATCTTCGTTGCAAAATTTGCTTTTTCTACGGTGAGTGTCTTCTTTCCAATACAACATGCAACATTTAACACATGTATCTATCTTATGATATGGTAATCCAAAAGAGGACATAAGTTTTTTCACTTTATAATGACTATCGCACATCAAATTATTGGGCGGCATATGTCGTTTTGCAGTTTGTACAACTGCTGTAAATGCAGCTTCTGTAAGATTGAATTTTGATTTCAAAGTGATAAATTCGGCGGTTACAGACAACTCGGTTCCGCTTGTACACCCTTCCCACAACGGCCTCTTAGCAGAATTCAATAACTCATAAAAAATTTTTGCTTCCGCTGTTGGCTCTTCAACATTTCCAGTCTCATCGTCGCTTTGCTCAATGTTAGGAAACATTGATCGTGCAGCATCTTGCACCATATTTTCTATCGGATTCGTCACTGTATTATCATTCATCATTGTACTATTGTCCTCTACCGCTATAGGGTTAGACGAAGGTTGAACAAGTTCTCCATGACGATCCCATAAGTGATAATTCGACACAAAACCAAATTTATACAGATGCACTTCTGCTACATCTGGCTTCCAATGTTTCAGATGTCTGCACTTACTACACGGACAACGAATGTCTACGTTACTCCGATTATTAGATTTAGCGAATCTAATAAATTCTTGGACTCCATTACAAAAATGTTCCTTTATCGACCCTTTCTTACCGGTTCGGGGTTGATACATCCAACTGCGATCACGAAAATAATCGAACATTTTCCTGATTTGCAACAAATATGTTAGAAAGTTCGATCGAACGTAACACTTTATACTATTTAAAATCTTGTAAAATTTCATCTATAACTATTGCATGTTTTCGAATTTTATGTTTATTTCTTTTTTACTTTGACGGCCAGTCTACCTACTTCCCATTACAAATATAATAACGTAAGCATATTTTATAAATAATTTCAGTTTAAACGGTTCAACAAAATTTCGGCAGCACTTCTCTTTGGTCCCTGTATCGTACACAGATGCGTATACACAGGGAACAAATAGGAAGTGCCATCGAAACTTTGTTAACCGTTTAAACTGAAATGACTTATAAAATATGCTTACGTTATTATATTTGTAACTTGTCCAATACTAGGACAAATCCAACGAATATTGTATCAGATGAATATAGATTTCCGTTTTGTGTAAAAACGAATACCCATATAATGATCATATACAACACTTGTCGGACGGGGCCAAATTTTTCTAAGGGGTTCACATAAGTAGTCAAAAAAAATTCAATCTAAGTTTAAACCAAAAAACAACACAAATGAAAAAGTGCATTTTTTACGCTATGGGATTTTATGCGCTTCACTAATTGGTGCGTCTTAAACTTCAGAAAAGCTCCTTAGTTGCGCCTTGCGCCTTTTTCCGTCTATATGTACTTTCAATTTGAGTTACTTTCAATTTGTACTTTCAATTTATAAAATAACATGGCAGTGAAAATTATGAAGTATAAATTAGTTTGAGTTACTTTTTCTTAATTTTAGTTTAAAGTTATAAATTATGAAGTTAATTAACCGTGCATGCATAAGAGCCATCATTACACCGTTTCACTAGTCATAATCAAGTTACTACCGCTAAACAATCACACTTATTTCATTTTTTCTCAAATGATCATACAATACAATCAACCTACAACACAATCAATGATTTCAATCCCCAAATCAAACACATATGTGATAATCGTCGTTTTCATGCTCCTAAATCAAACACATATGTGATAAATCAAACACATATGTGATAGTCAATGATAATCGTCGTTTTCATGCTCCTAAATCAAACACATATGTGATAATCAGTGATTTCAACCTCCAAATCAATGTATACCAATACCAACATCATATGCAACTCACAATACAACCAATTTCATACCCATAAACAATCAATTTACAACCCCAAATAAACATACACAATAACCCTAATTAAACATGTATTAGGGATTAGAAGACATACCGGAGCAATTTAGGAGGATATAATGGAGTTTTGAAGGAAGAAATTGGGTGTTTAAGGGGGGCGACGGCAGCAGCAACGGGTTCTTTTTTTTTTTTTTTTGATTTGCAGAAGTGAATCGGGGAAGAAAGCCACGCTGGAATGTATTCTCAGATTAAGCGACGGCCAGCGACGGCTAGCGACGGCCGCTTTTTTGGCCGTCGCTAGCCGTCACCCATTCTCGTCGCAAAATAAGGCATTTCTTGTAGTGTAATAACTCTCCTCCTCATCCCTTAATAAACCTTAATGCAGGCTGAAGGGTATCCAAGTCAGTATTCATAATACGTTCTTGTTCTTTTCTGTCTTCCATTGTTTGTTTCTTTGAATGAGCTTCCTCTTTCAATAATTGTGCTTTCTCCTTTAAAAGTTGTGCTTTCTCCTTTAATTCTAATTCTTTTTGCAACATTTGCTGCCTTCACTCCAAATTCCATTCATTATACATGTATTGCTTTTCAAACTGGATTGAAAACTTGTCAGGACATCTACCACCGCTTGTTGTTCTTTCATTTTCTTTTTTTTCTCTTTGCTACCCTTTCTTCCTAAAGGACGATCAAGGCCGTTTTCATCATTAATGATTTTTTTCACCTGAACTACCTACATTAATATGATCGGGTTCGTGCGAAGATGAGATTTCAGCCGTGTTTGCTACTGATGGGGATGGGGCTGCGTTTGCTACTGATGGGGATGGTGCTGCATTTGCATTGACACTCTTAGCCTTTTTAGAAGAACCTGTTTATGTTAGTTGAGCGGAACACCATTTAGGATTGTCTTTCATAATTTCTCAACAATATTCAAATTTGAATGAAGTCCCATCTCCCAATTGTTTGTGCATATTTAAAGCTTCTCTTTTCTGCACATACAATATGACAAAAAAATAAAGTAAATTGATATAAAAGCAATAGGCATATGTAAGTAAATATAAGATTATCTACCATATCCATATTATTAGATCCACTTCGTGGAGCTCTCTCTAGTGACTCGTATAATGAGTGAAACTTGCAGACTGCAGTTTGTATGGTATTCCAAGGACATGATAGGCTATTGCATCCACGTTTCTCATTGTATGTCCCCATATGACCCCTCCAAACTTGCAAAATACGATCCCATAATTTTGGCGAAGTTTGGTCCTTGCCTACAATTGCATCTACACTAACATACAGATAAGATTTCGTTAACGCAACATCTTCTTCAATTGACCAAAAACGGTAACCAGTTTAGGACTGTCGATTGATATTTGGTGCATCATTGCTCGTTTTTGATTTCTTTGAACTATTAGGGATTGGCTATCAAAACTGGGAATTTGACCAGCATACTGGGTTGGTAGAGAAAAGCCAGATTGATATATTTGATAGGTGAAGCAGGACATGGGGCATGAACCATTCAAGTCAAAAGTCGGATTTACTGAAAACTGAGGTAGGTTGAACAGACTTGGATATAGATAACTTTCAACGGTAGATACTTGTGGCTGCACGCATTGATCCACTCCATTGCCAAGATTATCAGAGTTGACATATTCCATATTATTTGTGTTAGATTGTTGAGAATCAAAGACTAGTGTGAACCCATTTATCAAGTGACTAGAATACCTAGATAGGAAATACAACAAAGCATCTGACGCTAAATTATAGAACGCAATACCAACATAGATAACGAAATGTAATACTAAAGATACATTTAAGGGATTAATTCAGCCTATACTAAAGTTTCTTCAATTAATTCAATAATGGATCTCCCTTAAATTATTTTTGACTTTAATTTGTAGTATTTTTTTCTTATTGTATTCAATTGAAATACCACTGAATCTGATTCTGATCAGCCGTGGAGATTATGAAGATAATGGTGATGTTTCTATATCAATAGCTAGGCAGCGGAGAATTGATTAGCAGTAGACGTTTAATGAGATTATATAGCATTATATTTTATACAATCGTTTCATCTTAAACTTATAGTGTCAGTTGTTGACAAAAGTTGCTATAATAGGTTATTTTTTATCTTTCCTTTTACTCTTTTAGCTTTACATTGATTCGAATCGGATTGTTGGCAGTAGTATTTGCACCACTTAAAAGCTGAGACCGAAATAATAGATAAATTTAGGGAAAAGAATATATTTTGGTAGTTTTTTAATCAGTGTACAAATTCGACTACTTTTGTTTTCTGCGAAATACCATCATTTCACATGTTAAGTTAGACATGCTTTTCCTTAAAAACCGTGGAATCATGCTAATATAGTGGTTTGGTGATTTTTTTCATTCTTAAGTCTTACTAAAATTGACAAATATTATTTTTATTGGTTTTCTATTTCAAACTATAGTTAAAAGTTAAAACTTAATGTGTTTACTTTTTTTGTTATGCTAACATAAGGAGGTCGACTTCAGCATTTTGTTTATATGTTTATGTACTATATCTTCCTAATAGTTGAATGCATACATATGAAAATGTATCCGATTTAACTACAGCTACATGAAAAAATAGTTAGTTTTCAATCACATTTTAATTATTACATATATTTATCAAAATTCGCTTTATATATATATATATATATATATATATATATATATATATATATATATATATATATATAATCCTTACCATACATCAACCCAATGAGTCTGTGACTTTCGCTTAAGTGAGAGTGTAAACTTTACCGACTAATTCAGCCTTTGATGCTTCTTATGTAACAGGAAGAGGGTTGACATATAATATTTTGGTATTTTGATTTATTTATGCAGGAAAATTTAAGGTATTTAAATAACTAACAATACTGACATCTGATATATATTATATATTTAAACCAAACAATTTAAAACTGTATTCACACTTTCATGGTCCCTGACTTCGACAATAAAGTTTTTTCCGAGCCCTTCCAATTCCACAATAGGTGTAAAAAAATAGTAGGAAGTACAGTAATTTTTCTTTACATTGAATGTTAAGGCATATTTTTCTTACTTCAATGACAATGTTGCCACCTTCAATGCATTTGTTTGCATGTGATCCACATATTTCCAAAGCTTTGGCGTATGTGTTTGCATGGCATCCTTTTCCAAGTGTTCCATTCAATAAACAAGAATTTTTTTAAATAAAGAATACATTCAATACTTGAGGCATTGTTGTTAACATTCCTATTTTGTCGCAATAAATTGTATGAGACCTACAAGTGTAATTTAATATGAAAAGAAATAGTAGTAATTCAGTATCAGTTCTGCAGGGTGAACTAACAACGTCTATTTGAATCTGGGGCGAATCTAGCTATCCCTTTAAGGAGGATCAAAGTTTGAGGAAGGTCAAGATTTTATGCAAAACTGGGTAAAGCTGAGCAAAATTTGGCAAAACTGGGTGAAGTAGCATGGACGAATTAATGTATGAGGGGGGTCAGCTGCCCACTAAAGCTTATACATAGATTCGCCCCTGATTTGAATACTCCAGTTTGTATTCTAAATTGTACCCGTTTATAGAATATAGGTGCATGACCCAATTGTGCTAACCCTATACTTGATCATTTATGTGAAATTATGCTCAATTAATAATGGCAAAATTTGACCATGGCTGAAAAGTCTTTGAACCTGCTTATTTTATAAAGTTGAGCATGAGGTGGTATAAATGCTCAATTTATATATGTGGATCCCTTTCGTTTCAAACTTCAACGATAAATGAGCTGCTTTTACGTGGTATATGTTGATCCTTAATGTTTTATTTATTTCTTTATTATTGTTATTATTATTATTATTATTATTATTATTATTATTATTATTATTTTGCTATTTGACTACATAACAAACCATTATTATCAAAAATCATAAAATTTTCTTATTTAAATCTCATTTTGGATGAAATCTCTTTCACGCCTGTTCAATATGTCTTCCAATTCGAATTCATTTACAACCATAACTGAGAAAAATCATAGAATATGATAATTAAAACACTACTAGAAACTATGAAAAAAAAAATGCGGCGGTTTCTCTCAATAATTAATGTCAAATTTATATTCGTTCAATTACAAACTATAATATCTTTCCTTATATACAGACGTAATTTGCTCCTAGATTACTCCTTTTGTCTATTTTTCTCATATACTACATGATGATCCTTTTATCACAGAGTTGTATTGATTGACGTCTAATTAATGTCTAATTTACATGTATGACAGTTTCTCTACATAATTAACATCTAATATACATTCATTAAACCAACTTTATGAAAGATCTTTGATATAGGAACAATTGTACAATTGTAATTATCCTCATTCCTCATATACTAGCATAATGTTTCCATTGATTACACATTTTATCTACTTTTCTCATATGCTACATTACATGGTGATCCTTTTGCCAAAGTCGTATTGATAATTCCTTCCTGTTCCTTTCATTACTATGAATTTATTATAAATTAAATTCAACCTGCAGGTTTATCTAACCACTATATAAAACAATGTTGACTGTAGAAGATAACAAACAAACTTATTTGTCAAAATTTAATATTTGCAGCTTACTGTTTCTTTCTGGTGCTAACAGATCAAAACTCCATGTGTATATCTATGTAGGTCACATGTCCATAAATATTTATAATGGACTAACTTTACAGAAGAATGGGTAAGGAAAAATACTTTTGACCTTATGCAACTTACTCTATTTATGCATTTAAATGACTAATGTTTACTTCTCTATCAGTAGATTTTTCTTATTGAACATCAATAATTAATGCTACTGTTACGCAATTCGAATTAACTTTTGATAGATAATCTGAATATGCATGATAAAGGATAATTTTTTATTCTTTCTTACCATGTTTATCTTCCTTTTCAGGAAATAATATATCATTATTAGAGGATTAACAAGGAAACAATAAGAGAAATGGGAAACCGTAGACACAACAATAAGAGAAACTCAACCTTGAACTTCTGTACAACATGCAAATTTATCACCATTTTCAGCTATCCTCCAACTGAACCCAGCTCTACATCACAACAAAGTATGAAGCGGGCGCAAGAATGAAGCTCCAAATTTCCCCAAATCATAATCAATTGAATTATGGTTATTCATGAGGAAAAAAATGAAGAATATTTCTTTTTTACAATAAGATAAAAAGAATGATAATGTTTGATGTAATGAATCTTATATTATTGTGATTGTTCTTTTTATAGATCAAAGCATTTCATTTGTGTACATCCTTATAACGGGTACTTTTGGTTTTTCAACATACTGTCCTGTCCACAGAACACACCCAAGGATATTGAAGCACAATGCCACCATGAACAAGGTTTGTATAAATGATCTAAACTTAATTCTAAATTTTGTTACATTAGCAGAAGAATGATGAAAAATAATAGATAATTATTCAACTAAAATAATAGTATGCATATTTCAAAAGTGAGGTTGCATAATTTTACAAGATTTGATTAATGGGTGGAGTCATTCGCATAACCTTCATAATTATAAATCAAAAGTCAAAACTAAACGGAAATCAAATGCTGGAGATCCTAAAGGCATAAAGGCTAAGCTTCTATTCTAGAGGACATTATGTTTAACCCGAAGCAAAGAGTGTAGGCTGGTAATGAAGAAGATTTCAAGAAGCTTTACAAGTCCTAACATCAGTGTGTCTATTTGCAACAGAATATTTTTTTTCATACTTCTATACCTCAGTTTTTATTTTACTTTCCTCTTAAACTATTGCTTAGATATTTCACTATGCAGTGCAATATATCATTTTTCATGTCAATTATATCGTTACAATAAAACCTTTAACATCGACTGTTATTTGTGTTTTGTCAAACGTTTCCATTTTTTACATCCAGAAATGGAACAAACAAGCCTGCTATAAATCATGAATCTTTTTAAGCATTTGGAAAACAAATTTCAAGCAAAATTTAACATGATATAATTATAATTTTTGATGATTATGACAAAGCCTATGGCTCAGTCAGACCATGGCATACTCAAACCTTCGCCTTTTTTATCCTTTGCACAAAAGTATTGATGTTCTTTTAATATCCATATATAGATTTTATTTAATCTATAAGCTGTGATCGTTAGCTTTGATAAATACAAAATAAATAAATGTAAAACTATAGTCATTAGTCTAAATTAGCAAACTGATGTCTTTACAAGAAACAATGCAAAACTCTTGGAAAACAACATGATAAAATTAAGATATTCAAAACCATAAAAAATTAAATTTTATCCACATTTAGATATTTATTCACACTCAATTGCCCGTATGCGTAGTAAGGGTCCCGCACTTGTTAATTTATGTTCAAAAAATATTTTCATAACATTAGACAACTATATTTTATTTTTAATTATTATTTATTAGCTCAAAACTAATTAATTAAATCATTTGAAATCAATTGTGTTTAATACTCGCAGATAATTTTGAAATTTTAAACTCTGCTATATTTTTCAGATATGGTTCTAACGTGCGTTTATATTACGCACGCTCACACACTAACTCCGATTAACTTGGAATTTGAAATCTTACCATTATTTACTACTACGGATTTAACAAAAATGGTTTCGTCGAATTCCGAGATCATATGCAAAAAATTTATTTTTCTAGTTTTTTAAATTAGTACTGAAGTATCGATTTTCAAAATATCCTTGTTAATTATTATTTTAAAAATCCAATAACCATATTTTAACTTATTATATAAGTCGTATTCAAATATTATATCTCAAAATTTACAATTTTGGTGAATAGTGTCAAAATCTCGTTTCTGCTGAAAATTGTTTAAATTGAAAAGTTGATAAAACTAATTTAAATAACTTATTGAATCGTTATACTTTTTGAAATCATATTTAAAAATGAGTGTATGTATCCAATACCTTGCACGATTATTTTAATTTCTTAAAAACTCATATTTTCAAAATTTTCAATTGGTTCTAAAATTTTAGGTCGTTACATTCTCCCCTACTTAGAAACTTTTCGTCCCAAAAAAGAAAAGAAGACGTAAGCTAATTTAGTTATAATAACCCTTTAAACTATTTACCAAATACCTTTTATTCAAAATTGTGAAACTTAATTAACAAGGTATTCGTAACTACTTACACTCTTTATTTTTGTACCTAATAGGTTTCAGAACTTATCGACTGTCCAAAATCATCGAAAATTTCGTTTGCTTACCATAATCTAGCATTTTAAGTTCATAACTTAATTTGTTAAGTTTAGCTACCATACATCACATCCAACAATCAAGTAATTGATTAACTTTTAGATTAAAATTTCCTTTTTCTTTCTCAAAATACTTATTACTTTGAAAATTAAAACTATAAATATGTCTCTCACACATATATGGCACACTCAACTCATTCTAGGGTATAACTAACCCTATCTCTAATGAGTCACTCATCCTAGGATATTACCGATCCTATATCTGACAAGTTATTCGACCTAGGATATTATTGATCCTATCTTTGACGAGTAATTTACTCCATAGACCCAAGGTTTATCGCTAAACCAAAGCTCTGATACCAAGTGAGATAACGCAAAGATTCCGCCCTCTGAACCGACCATAAACCACAAAAATCCAATTCGAAAGGAAAGCATCCTCAGAAGTACATGCGATAAACTAAATCTCCGACCTTCAATAGTCGATACTTAACACATCCATAGTTTTCATGTACCGCAAAATCAAATGTTGCAAACTCGATTCATCGGGATTTTATCGTAGTAAACATAGCAGAACAGAAACAAAATATAATATTTCAATATATAGCTTTACAGCGGAAACTTTTACATCATATAAAAACACATTCTTACTTTCTCAATCCATATACATCCAAGTATAAATAGTAGAATACGCCTTGCCATCTGATGAAGAACTCCAACTTTTCGAAATCAACTGAAACTCCTCATCAACCTGTTTAACCTGAGACACGCACTCGGATCTGAACCGAGCGTTAAACACTCGGGTCAGGCTTGGATTAATTAGTTTAAAACTAGAAAACTATATAACAAACCATAATCCATATCATACAATTATCAACCAAGATTTAAAAATATGAAAATCTATGCTTTTGAAAAATGAAGCTATTATAAGACTCAAGTCCCATCACACAATGAACGCATACCGAAATATAGAGTTTTACCTTATAATAACCAAACATGCTTGATATTCTTAAAAAAACCATTTGATATTATTATTAATGTCTAGGTGTGGAAAAAACAATTTCGAAAGTAAATGTATCAATCTTAGCTAGGATAATGCCCCATCCCATTATGTTGGCTACTAGGGTACAATAAAAAGGTAAGCTCTTATTGGAAGTTGGATTCCAACACTGACCAAGGAAAAGGATCTTCCTTAACCGCATTCGGAACACTCTAGCAAATGTCTAAGAGTCAACCGTTAAGTCCTTCAGATCGGTAGAGTCGGTCGGCACTAAACAGCTGATTGGAATATTTCCTAAACATAATGTTCCCCGGTCATATTTGACCATCACATGAGGCGCCTCTCCATCATCCACATAAACAAACTTGCCTGGGCTCCATACCATGGCATCACTATTCAGCTTGAAGGGAACGTTAGCCCATATCTCTGCAGTCCACTATCCTATTTTCGGCCATTCACAGGTTGTGTGGTTCTAAGGCCACATCTCAACACAGAGCTACACTATATCAGCCATGCTTTGATCATAATACACAAAGGTCTGCTTTTCAACAATAGCTTTGACCGGCTCATCACTTAGCATGCCATGTTGTCAATTCATGACATATGATCGGTGTCTATTAATATATAATCCTCTGAATACCGAAGTCTCAAAGGAGGGTGTTAAGAAAAAGAATAAATTCTCCAACTAATATTACATCAATAGAAACCAATCGTTTATGTTGTAAATTTCAATATCAGACACGCATCCATTCACAAGTCCGTTATTGGTTTTGAACAAAACCGAAGGTGCTTTATTCCACGACCCCACCAGGGTGCGAAAGCCTTTGCAACCCAAATCACTTCAAGTACGGTTGGATCACTGTCACAATATAACCTCATAATAGGGGATCAACCTGAGGCATCAACGAGCAATCCTTTCGATGTGAAGGTCTCCGATCTTCATAACAGTCAACGTCGTTTTCATCATGTCGTTTTTGTTATTAACAATGGATCGAGACCCGGTCATTCCGAATAACTAACGCATCTTTCAAATTAATTAAGATATATGAGATGTCTTAGGTCTTATTTCATTTTGGGAATATTCTTCTACCAAAAATTTTATGATCAAATTAGGTAAAGATTTCTTTTCGACTAATCCTGAGAAATCCTCTTCTCTTTTAATAGGGTTAAAGAACAAATCTTTTTTAAAACATAGTTAACAATAAACCCCAAATCAATTGATATTAAATATAAGAATTCAAACAGAATGATATCAACTAAAATTCAAAACCAATTCTCATAATCAAAGAATACTATTCATGGATTATCAATATACATATCTTTCAAATTCCTCAAATAGTAACCATTTACACAATGGTAATCAATACCAAATATCCGAAGATTATTTCTATTCAAATCAAATTTTTACTCAAATTGGAAATCTTTTATAAATCAAAAGATTTATCTATACCGCTTCTTCAAGACTTGGTTATATTTGATAAACCAAATAATTTATGCTAAATTAAATTAAAATTTTCGAAACGTGGTTATACAGTTTTCAGTTAGTGAGGATGGAAATGCAAATATCCCAAAATATTGTTTGAAACTTCATAATCCTTTTTAAAATTATTTTGAAATCATTTATTATGATTTATTATAATTTTTCTTTATTTCAAATAATTTAAAAACAAGTCATTTCAGTCTGATGACGTTTCGGGTCATTATGCTGCACTAGCGCTATTTTTATCCAAAATTGATTTGAACTTATCTCTAGATCTAACCTTGGATTTTAAAGCTCTCATACTCATTTTAAATCTCTTTTCATTTCGAACCAAATGGTTTTTATTTTGGGAAAATCTGACGGTCGGATCTCCCGGTATATCAATTTGAAGTCAATGGTCGAAATTCGCGAACTACAGTTGTGCGACGAGTTCTATTATAACCAAACTTCGATTCCGAAAACTATATTTTTCCATATAAACACTTTCTTAAATCATGGCTATGTTTATAAACCTGATAATTTAAGTTTAATTAACATAAATTTACAAAACATTGTTTTACCGTTTTCAGTCAATTAGGCTGAAAACGCAAATATCCCAAATATAGTTTGTAACTTCATATTTCTTTTTCAAATTAATTTGAAATCATTAATTATGATTCTAAATTAATGGTTTTTATTTCAAGAGAATCCGACGGTCGAATCTACCGGTATGCCAATTTAAAGTCAATGGTCGAAATTCGCGAACTACTGCTATGCGACGAGTTCTATTGTAACCAAACTTCGATTATATATTAAAATCGAAATGAATTCCTTTTTAAATAGTTTATAATAACTTTCGAAAACTATATTTTTCTATTTCCAACTCAAAATCTAATTATCTATTAAATGACTATTATAATTTAATTTTATTATTAAAATAATTTTATTATTAAAATAATTTTATTTTCAAACTTCATTATTTTAAACCCAAATCTTCCTGACATCCATTATAAAAATAAATAAAGAAGTTTTGAATAGAAACTTTTGTTAAAACATTTTCCAGATACCCTAATCGAACTTCACTTTTTCTAGTTACTATTCATTTTGAAATTAAAACTTGAATATTCCATAACTACTTGAAAATTATTTCAAATCAATTTCTTTCTTTTACAAATATTCATCGTAATGAATTATACTTTACGTCCGTCCAAAATCAAACGTAAAATATTGATTTTTATTTTTCACCCATTATTATATTATTAAAATATTCATTAATTTCCCAAAATGGAATAAAACTCAACTAATGACCATATAATTTTTGGCAAAGCCAGACAGTTTTTAGAGTGGACTATACCACTTTTTCATTATGGCAAATAATGACTATAGAATATAACACGAGCTAGGCTAACCGCCTATCTACTACAGACATTCTGATACATATTACAAATATGAACTATAATCAAGACCACGCAGGGTATGATCAGTTCCTATTGTAATATGCATAATAAGAACTCAATACATCACTATATGGTCCAAAAGTCCCATAGATACACACAGATTAATCAATATTACATAGGTAGCTAGCAATGCAATAGTGTAGATCGGTTAAATCCTCTAAGCCAGAAGCTATATAACAAATAAGGGCATCTGCAGATGAGCAAATACTAAACCACGCCAAGACACAGAGAAATCAGCAAGCTCCAGGGAAAAGCAGAGAAATTGAAATCATGCAGAATATTGAAGACCCAGGAGTAAGGTGATAATCAACATATCACAAGGAATAATGCAGATGATTGAAGTAGGCTAGGAAAAGATAAACCAAACAAAGAACCTTCCAACACACCAATGCACAAGGAAGAATGTGGTATTGAAGTGAAATTGTGCAATGAAGGGAAGCAGGAAGCAGCGATGTAAGGCTCAAACAACACCAAAAGAAAGGATACGACTTCACGGCATTCCTTAAATCAAAGAAAGAATCCAAAAGCAGACACTAAGATAAACAACTATCAAAACGGAAAAATCCCAATAAACCTCACAACCAAACCTAGATTCACTAAGATGACACACACGTATAAAGTACGAAAACTCACAAAGAACCAAAGACTCGAAACTGACAGAGTCAACACCCCAACACAATCAAGCAAGTAGCCAAATCTTACCGAATAACAGCACAAGTAACCACCTTCCAGTCGCAAGTAACTTAGAAGGTCAGAGGAGACGAAGAAGGCAACCAATGGTGGACTGTGAGCACAAACTACATATTGAAAACAATAGCGTCAATAATAGCCAGCGGAGCCTATAAGGGAGCTATCGATTACCAGAAAAGAAAGGGAAAGTAGCTAGAAAGAAGAGGTGAAATCAAAGATTCAGATCTAGGGCTGGGGAAGAGAAAGAAAGGGAAGCTTCGTTATGTTGTTAGAAGAGAGATTTAGGGAGAGAGAGAAACTGTAGAAATAGCAGAAGAATAATTGACCATGAAAATACGGCGATGCTAGATCTACCTTCTGCAATCGAGGATGATTTGAATCTGGAATGGATGGAGCTACACTACACCAAAACAGGGGATTCCTAACAAGTATAAGTGTTACAAATAATTTCTGTAATACTTTTAAGTGTTACTAATGGCCTATGAGGAATTGTCCAGCCATATTTGTAACACTTATAAGTGTTACAATCAGAGTAATTGCTAACACTTATAAATGTTGGAACCAGAAGATACGGTAACACTTATAAATGTTACAAACATATTCATTGCTAACACTTATAAATGTTAGAACCATAAGATATGGTAACATTTTTAAGAGTTACAAACATATTCATTGCTAACACCTACAAATGTTGGAACCATAAGATATAGTAACACTTATAATAGTTACAAACATATTCATTGCTAACACTTATAAATGTTGGAACGAGAATGTGATGATGAACTATATCAATTTTAATTTGGCTTAAATTTGATGTTTAGACAGAAATCACTCACCTTAGTTGATGCCATGAATTTCATCCCCACCTTAGTTGCTACCAAAAATCGTCCAAGGAGATGCTGATGTCACGAGCTCATTTGAAATCAAATCATCGGCGTATGAACGCTGAAGCGCTGAATCGTGGGCGGATAGAAATCAAATCAGCACGGCGTCACATGAGTCTGAAGCTGAGTGCCAAAAGAGAAACCCTAGTTAATTGTGAATTTGTGCGGTCGTTTTTTTCTTTAGAGAACTTAAGTGTCAGGGGGGCAAAAGTATAAAAGAAATATAAAATAGTCCTACTTTTAATTGCCTTACTAACTCTTCCAACACTTTTTTGTGTCATGACTCAAAACAATTGTGTTATGAGTTAAAGTTTTATTTTTCCAACACACTTTCAGATATGCTAACACTTTTTTATTGTTGTTGCCCTATGACACTTACAAGTGTTAGCCATTGAAAAATATAGGTGTTGTAAAATCATCAATTTGGTGTAGTGCTACAGATCCACGAAGGAGAAAGCTAGGGAATAGATTAGAGGAGGACGGGAAATCACACGGAAATCACACTGGTTAAAGGTAGAAGAGGAAGAAATAACGGAGGCAGAAGATAGAGAATGAGGGAGAAAAACCTTGTACCCTGGAGAAAAGTAGCATCTTCCATTATCCACAATCATCAACTAACATATGCGTGAGAAAAGTAGCAACCGCCATTAACGACCATATAATTCAACTTATATGGGTCCAATATGTTGTTTATATTCAAACGACATTTACCAATCATTCCAACATCCATTTCAATATTCATTGCACATATATCGTGGCATAGTACATAACATGTAAACATTAAATATTTAACGCTTATATATTTCTGTCAATCAACAGAGTAACCGCAATACACAATCATCAACAAACATATGCATTAAATTCCAAATGGGGTTTGTACCCAAATACTATTTATATTGACAAAAGTTGTGTCAAGATAAACAGTGTTTCACTATTCATCCATACACTGGTTTATTCAAGTATACATTTTCAACTACCACCGATACAACATATACATGTCATTTTGGATACGGTAAACTATCCAAATCTCATTGTTAACTTTTAATTATTTAACAATCCAATGCTAACTTGCATATATTTATTTTTCATGTCAATATACATGCAACATTCAACCAAGTTATCATCCATTTCAACCAGACATTTTGTTTATGGTTTCAACTACTTAATCACTTACTATACCATATCAAATACAGATTAACGTCAACAAATCATACCCAAACTTCATTACTAACCAACATAGCATATAATTTACTTGCATATAATTTAATATGCCATCAACTACCACAAACACAATCAATAATTCAGACGTGAGCAGATATTACCCACCATTGGTTTCCACTCCATCTAACTTTAAAAAGGTTGGATTTTTCTTGCCTAATTGATTCTGAAAAATTCCAACAGCCTACCGGCATCACCGAAGTTTTTTGGAATAAAAATGGTATGGGTTCGACGTGTTTGGTTTATAATATTAACGGCGAAATATGGACATATATTTTTGTTAGAGGAGCTAACGGAAAGGGTTTAAAGGAGAATGGAGCTCGGGGTTCGAGGAGGTGGGACCCATGGGCTGTAGGGAGCTAGGTGCACTGCTGGTGGGCCCGCCTGGAGGCTTCGTGGGCTGTTGGAAGTGGGAGGAGTGGTGGAAATGGGTGAAAGAGGTGAAAATGGGTGTTTTAGTGGTGAAAAGGGGTTTTACAGGTGTGAGGTCCACTTGGAGGAGGGGGGTTGACGTGCTGACGTAGGGAAAGGGGAAGAGCCAATGGGTGGTGGCAGGCCGTGGGGAGGGGTGGCGGTGGAGATAGGAGGGGAAGAATGGAGGACGAAGAGAGTGAAGAAAGGAGGAAAATGAGTGGGGTTCTACTCCTTTTATAGGAATTTAGACGGTGCGGATCGCTGAGATGTCGGCGCTAGGGATGAAGGGAGAAAGCATAATTTGAGGGCTTAGATGCATGACAACTCCAAACAAAACATCTTTAACTTAAATGAATAGTTATGCTAATGAAGACATATAAGCTAATTAGCTTATATACATACAACGTTTTGTGCAACTTGTTGACACAACTACGCATATAATATCAAATATATTTTCCACTCACATTAACCAATTTTTCGTGCTCTCCGATAATATGTAAACAAAATTTTAAATATATTTTGTTTATTATTTTTATTAATTTAAATGGTCTCTAATGGACTATTAATCCTTTTATAATTTATTACACTACTAATCGTTGTATAACACTGTATCAATGCTTACGTAAATTAATTTACGTTCTAAAAACATTTTCATAACATTAGACAACTATATTTTATTTTTATTATTATATTTTTAATTATTATTTATTGGCTCAAAATTCATTAATTAAATCATTTAAAATCAATTTTCTTTGAAATTTAGCCATGTGTTTAATACTCGTACAACCACATATTAATCCCAATAATTATGAAATTTGAAACGCTGCTATATATTTCAAATACGGTTCTCATGGTCCTAGTCTCATCAAACTCTTGAGACCATTAGCAAAATGGCCTTTGTCAATGTTATTATTAAAATTTAACTAGGTTTTCTAACCTGCGTTTATATTACGCACGCTCACACACTAACTCCAATTAACTTAAAATTTGAAATCTTACCATTACTTACTATGGATTCAGTAAAATTGGTTTCATCGAATTCCGAGTTCATATGCAAAATATCTATTTTTCTAGCTTTCTAAACTAGTACCGATTATCGATTTTTCAAAATATCCTTGTTAATTATTGTTTTAAAAATCCAATAACCATATTTTTACTTATTATATAAGTTGTGTTCAAATATTATATCTCAAAATTTACAATTTTGGTGAATAGTGTCAAAATCTCATTTCTATTGAAAAATGTTTGAACTGAAAAGTTGATAAAACGGATTTAAATAACTTACCGACATTTATACTTTTTGAAATTGTATTTAAAAATGAGTGTATGTATCCAGAACCGTGCTCGGTTATTTTAATTTCTTAAAAACTCGTATTTTCAAAATTTTAAATTGGTTCCAAAATTTCAGGTCATTACAACATGTATTCAAAATAGATTTGGAATTAAAATCCCAAAATGGAAATGTGTTTGAAAATGAATTTTAGACTAAATATATGAAAATTTTAAGATCCTGGGAGATTGGAAATGTTTTCAAGCATTTTGAAGGATATTTTGAGACTTCCAAATAGAAGTGTTTAAAAATAAGTTTTGGATGTGATATAGTATTGAACTCACTTCGGTCACTGGAAAATAATTCTGACGATGAGCTCGCCACCATTGGTGTTCGTTTCCAAATTTCTAAGTGATAGATTACTACCAAAGATAGTGTTTTTGAATTGTTTTGAGAAAACGATTTGTTTTGAATCCTGAAGGGGAAAGTTTGCTTTTAAAAAAGCTAATTTGTTTAAAACTCCCAAGAAGAGATTGTTTGAATTAAAAACAAGTTAAAATGAAAGGAATTTAAGTAAATTAAAATCTGAATCTTAAGTTATTAGCTAAATATGAACTCATGTGAGTTAAATGGATTGATTTTTTTTTTGAAAAATAAAAATCAGAGTTTGAATTTTGAGATGAAAGTAACTAATTAGAGTAGTGAATGGGACAATAGATAGAACTTAACGAGGTTAAGTAGGTTGGATTGATAAGTTAAGAATTGGAAATTGAAAATGGAACTTGAGTTTGAAATGGAATTTGGCTTCGGTATAAGTGAATAGTTGGTTTTAAGGATAGATTGATTTAGATCAATTGGGACTGCATGGGTATATGTTGGCTTGGTAGCAAGTCGAAGAGATAGAGTTGAACTCCCGACAAAGAGGTACGTGGTTAACTGAGTATGAGATTTTTATGAGCCTATTTGGCAAGCCGCTTGGCATTTTGATTAGGGAAGGCCTGGGGAGGCGAGTGGTAGTTGGACCGATTGAGCCATACAAAGGAGAAGCTGGCGAAATTTTTCGAAAATTTAAAGTGATAATTTTTTTTTTGATTTTTTTTTTAAATATATATAAATAACAAAGGGAGAATCACACCATTCTCCAACGGCTCACAAAAACAGATTCTGTAGAACTGGTTATAGAATCTGTGAACACACAAATCAAAAGATACAAAGAAGATACAGCTAAAGTACAAGTCAAATACAATAGGTGCACAACTAAAGGAACAAGAGCACAGGCCGGGCAGACGTGACATCAGTATGAAGTCGTCAGAGAAAAGGACGACGCCAAATAATCCATAGCTTCTCAGGTGTCGGTCAAAGAGCTACTAGAAAGGAAGACCATATGCTGAGGACCCCAATCGACGGCAATAAACTCCAAGCAAATGCTCATAAAGCTCCAGCCCCTGATACTCCAAAAGTCTCATCCTCCCAGTGGAACCTCCAGGAAACTAAAACCCATAGAGATTCGAAATCCATATACCTAAAAAGCCAGGCCCTGCGGAACTAGCAAACAACGTTAGATCTCAAAGGGGGGAGAGTGTATAGTGTGAAGAAAAGGTATCAACCGATTCCTGCCCTGGGAGGAGTCGGAATCGAGGTAACACCAAAGGTGCCAGCCAATATTCTAGAGCGGGAGCCAACAACACCCCTGAAAGGCCTACCCAGAACACAAGGAATATGTCATTCCTTACTCTCCAGATAATAGTAGGAGGATCCATAGGCACTTCGTCAAATATTGCCTTGTTCCACAAGCACCAAATATGCCAGCAGATAAGACAAGAGATCAGACGAAAGAGGATCGAGCGAATAGATTTATCTGAGATTACAAACCACCTGATTCTCATCAAATCTACAAGAGATGATGCATTACCTCGGCAACCTATCAAATTACCAAAGTAATTCCAAGCAGATTTGGCACAGGAGCCTAAGAAAAACAAATGAACAATGGATTCTGAGCATCCATTATCGTAGACCT
The DNA here is from genome assembly GCA_030737875.1 of Allium sativum. NCBI lineage: Eukaryota > Viridiplantae > Streptophyta > Magnoliopsida > Asparagales > Amaryllidaceae > Allium > Allium sativum. Next base: position 248,072,442 of record CM060924.1, read on the forward strand.
GCACCGGGAAACGATTGGGATGCCAATCCGTTGAAGGTTCTCGTCTATTAGTAACCCCTCATGCAGGGTTTTCCACATAAACAAAGAGACCTTTGGGGGAAATCGGACATCCCAGATGATAGAGAAGATAAGAAGACGTGTAGCTGACATCCTCACCGAATTCCATGCAGCCTTAATCGAAAAGGGATTGCAGTCCCAATCGGTCCCACCCCCATGAGAATCTGATAAGACCTTTACGGATTGCATTCGTTTCCACGTCTCACTTGCATAGGACGGGACACCGGAGTAATTCGTGCCCGAAAGCCTGTGGTACTTAGCATAAAGGAACGTCACCCAAAGGGAATCGTTCGATCCAAACCTTGCCCATAACTAATAAGAAAAGGAAGTGCAGATGTCCTTAGGGTTGCGAAGTCCCAGGCCTCCTCACTTTTGGAACGACAGATGGTGTTCCATGAAATCCAGTGATAACATTTAGCGTTGTCCTTTTTTCCCTAGAAAAAGGATGATGCCAACGATCAGTAAGAATGGAAGAATTGGGAGTTATAGCAGCAAATACATGTGATCCTATAGAGTGCAATACGAACTTGATGAGAACAAGTCTACCTGCTTGAGAAAGAAGATACGCATTCTAACGAATGATCTTACCCCTGGCTTTGTCAGTCAGGGGATCAAATATGGTGTTAAGCTTCCTGCCTCGATATAATGCAATACCGAGATAAGGTAGAGGAAGGGAGGCAGCCTTGAAACCTGTGAATGTTTTGATCCAAGAAGATCCGATCGTAGACAAATCTTTTGCGGGGATGAAGCAACTTTTAGAAGAGTTAACTAGTTTCCTCGAACATCTCTCATACTGCTGAATAAGACCTATAAGGCGATGGATAAAACAATGACTTCCATTAGTGAAAATGATGATGTCATCAGCGAAAAACAAGGAAGAAATTAGAGGGCATCCCCGGGGGATGCCAAACCTTTGAATTTGCCTATTTATCGTAAGTGAGTACAAACCACATACGAAAGTCTCGGCAGCAATGACGAATAGAGACGGGGAGAGGGGGTGTCCCTGGTAGAGACCCCTACCTACCTTGAAATAACAGTTGGTTGATCCGTTGATCCGAACGGAAAACTAGCAGTTGGAATCAGCCTCCAAATAACATCGACAAGGGGTTCCGGAAAGCTGAAAGCCCTCAACACTATGATGACGAAGAACCAAGACATCCGATCATAGGCCTTCTCCATAACCAGCTTAACGACCACATTAGAACCACATACCTTCCTATCGATCCGAGACACCAGTTCCTGGGCTTAAAGTAAGTTATCAGTGATCAAACGTCCTTTTACAAACCCGACCTAAGAGGAAGAAATAATCCGCTCGAGAAACGGTGCTAGTCTAGAGGCTAGTACCTTGGAGATAACTTTATTATAAAAATTGCACAAGCTAATCGGGAGAAAATCCACGCAAGAACGTGGATGTTTGCACTTAGGTATGAGGACCAAGTTGGTGGAAGTCCAACCCGTAGGGAGTTCTCCACCAGAGAATAAAAACTGAACGGCAAGACAAAAATCTGCCTGAATAATATGCCATACACTCCGGTAAAAAACCCGTTGAAAACCATTAGGCCCACTCGCACTGTCCTTACTTAAAGTAAATACGGAACGTATTTCCTCCGACGAAGGGGGAGCGACAAGATCAGAGCTTTCTGAAGGGAGAACCAAAGTAGGATGAAAGCAAGCAGGGTTGGGTCAGAGACCGACACTGAGGGAGATCCGAGAAAGGATTGGAAATGGGGCATAATAGTATCTTTGAATTCACTCGGTATGGAAGCTAGACAGAGATCAAGGCGCTGGATCTGATGAATCGTAAGAAGGTTATTCCTCTTACAAATAGAAGAGTGGAAAAACTTGGAGTTCATATAACCTTTAACAATCTATTTGATTCTCGCCTTTTGGTGAAGATAGTCTTGCTCAATACGAAGCTCCGGTGAGAAGGCCAGTTGGGCCAATGCCCAAGCCTCCTTGTTAGCAGCAGAGGGATCCTCATCGAAAAACGCTTCCGCATAAACAAGAGTTTCTTCGGTTGCCCTAACGCGGTCAAAGATATTCTTGAAAATAAGAACGTTCCATGGCTTAATGCAAGCCTTTAGACGCTTCAGCTTACGAGAAAACACAACAGACGGTGAACCATGCACATTGGTATTCCAGGAGTTTTCCACTACACTATGGAATGTATGATGTGATCTCCACATACCATGGAACTGAAAAGAAGAAGGGCCATATGGGGATTAGAGAGTACAGCGAAGAATCATAGGAACATGATCCAAGAAGGTTCGATGTAAGTGGGAAACAGAGAAAGTAAATGGAAGGTTGAACCAACCATTCGATCTGAAAACTCTATCAAGTCTTGAAAGAATCTGATTTGGCCCGTCTTGGTTGTTACACCAAGTAAAAACTGAACCGACGAAAGGGACTTCAGAAAGACCAGAAATAATGGTAAAGACATTGAAATCCACTTCGACCAAACGGTTAATGGCATTGCCTCCACATTTCTCAGTTTGGTAGGCGACAACATTAAAGTCGCCTCCCAAAACCGATACCAAAAACCCCAAGTCGGATAGGGAGAGGATGTCAGACAAAAGGGTCAATCGCTCTATCCTGTCGCACTTAGCATAGACCGCAGAAAGTAGAAAAGAAGAGGATAGAGAAGGAATTGAAAAGGCTACCAAAAGTAGCTGTGTGGAATCGAACATAGGGTGGACGACAATGTCTTTGGATCAAAGGATCCAGATTTTGTCGGACACGTTGGCTAAGGCACCACCAAAGCCAAGGGACAAAAAAAAATTGGTGATCTCCTGCGGACCAACAAAAGGTTTCAGAAGCACCACCAGACCGAAGCCTAGCCACCAATACATCATTACCTATACCCCGAACATTCCAATAAAGTTTGCCATCAAGAAAGGTAAGAACACAAACGGAAGCCCAGAAAGGATAAACCACCGCTTAACATAGCTCAGATAAGATAAAGCGTGTGTCGATTAGATCTAATGATCTGCTCGGACGCTGCTATAGAGGTGTGCAAATGGTGTAGGGGGTGCGAGTAGGCGCTCTTGGTCTACGACGAGAAGAGCGGTTTAGGATAGGGGAAAAGACAGCTGAAGACATACCCGACGCCTCATAGGTCATGGGAACCCAAAAGATACCCCATAACCCTAAGAAGTCAAAGAAGAGACCAAGACACGAGACTGCGAAGGATGTGAATTCTTAGTAAGTCGGGATAGACGATCATTAATGATCACTATCTCATCCTTGCTAAGAAAGGAGAACAAGCAAACATAGATGGAGCAGGACGATCGGCGGGTGGTGGAGTATACAAAGAGAAAGTGGAAACTGACAAAGCATGCAAAAATGTTGGGGAGGTCAAGAGACTCACCAATAGTTCTTGTGTGAACTTCAGCAATGCCGAGCTATCACGAGATTGACAACCCCACGTACTAGGTGAAGTTCCTGAACCCACGCTCGAACAGGAAACATACGGTGTAGACACAAATGGACGACAATCTTCCTAGTAAATCGTATAGTGGACCATAGAAAAATCCACTATACGACTACGATAGAAAGACCTCCTAACCCGTATGCCCATACCCTTTGAAGCCATCGACTAAACCTACAAAAGCCCATAAGCCGCAAACATCAAGAAAGAGTCGCTAATAATACAAAATAGACCTCGTTAGGACTCACCTGAACAAGTAGCCCAAAGTCTACAAACACCACCACTGATAAGCCCACGGGAACACAAACAGCTACCCCACAGAACAGGCAGCCAGAACGAGAAAAACCACTGAAAATGAACCAAGAAAACCATTAAGGCCAAGCAGACCATTGCCCGACAAAGCACAAATAACACCAAGATCAGATAACCAAACAGAAATAACAAGGCCGAACTCAAATTATTTAGCACACCCATAATTCCCATGACAACCCCAAGCGAGTTCAACAGAACCCACTAACGGGTTCGACAAGCACGAATCAACAACATAAATAAGGGGAGGAGAAAAGACACGTAAAACATGGCAAACAATAAGAAACAAAACTGAAGCACAAGCATACTGTGAAACAACCACTGCCAATGAAAAAGCATAGTTCAGATCGAACCTGACACGGTATAGCAGATCCAGCACCAACTCGCCGAAGACCCACAACTATGGATGAAGGCACATCCCCCGAAACCATCCCTGTAATAGATGCAAAAACTGCCAAATCGAAAACACCTAGCACGATCTCGCTGAACACGCCATTGGGTGAACCAACCAATGACGACACAATATCCGTACCAACCAAACCGAGCCAACTTCAAAGGCGATAAGCATTTTGATAAACATATAGGGGAAGCCCTTAGAGCGAGTCCAGAGTCAACAACATCAACTGCAGTCGCTAAGGGAGCACTAGGCACTGCCTTTTTTCCTACTTTGGAGGTCGATGCGCCGAAGTTGCATCATAGGGAGGCTAGTAACCTTGGACGACTGTTGTTGTAACGACGATCGAGGAAAGATAGGCGGCAATCGACGCACCACAAAGTGGGTATAAGGCGTGACTTCCCCATCCCCGTCCTTCTCCCTGTCATGGCCTACGCCTAATCCGTCATTCGCCGAGACTCCACAAACCACTAAACCCACTAAAAAGGCTGCGACAGGCACTAAACTGCACATATTCCTTTTCTCACAGAAAGCCAAATAAGGCAAAAAGGAGATGATGAAATACCCCTTGCCTATAGAGATACCAGAAGAGACGATGGAGCTTGATCCCACAATAGGAACCTCACTATTAATGACAATTCTGGAGCAAAGTGGAGGCAGTGCCAAACTCACCTCATATACTGGAAATACTTCCAAAAAGCTGCCATTGACAACAAAGTAACGTTGATGCAATATTGATTCGAATGATTTCAGAGACCGAACCCTAATCGATATCGAATCAAGCCCATTGATTTCCACCGTTGGCGCTTCCAAAGAAGGATGCGAAATCACCAAAACAATCATTCCCAATTTGGGGAAAGGTCTCAAAAATGACCCTCGTATCAAGAAAAAACCACAAGCGGTTCCCATGAGGAAGCCCTAGATCAATCACAAAGGGTAAAGCAGACGAGAACACATGAGAGTAGAGGAAAGATTAATGTACAAGGACCAAGCTACGAATTTTAGAGAGAGAAAGATGTGAGAAATCGCAGAAAAGCTCAGAAGAAAGCTTCCATGGATGTACCGTTAGAAAAGTTCAATAACAGTCACCTTAAAATTGACTTTTCGATTGTATAAGAGAATAGAAAACCAGATTGGTTAAATGAAGTTGATAAATTGATTTAGAATCAGTTTAAGTAGATGTAGAAACATATAAGAGAGCATATGGATAGTAAATCAAGATTTTGGATTGGAAATGAATTAGTGTTTCGATTTAAAATTATTATTATGTTTAGTCGAAACTAAAGGTTTGAAGGGTGGAAAAAAAATTTAACTAAATAAGTTATAAGATAGTTATAAGGGTTGAGGCATTGTTCTTACCTTAATAATTTCGGGGACGAAATTCTTTTAAGGTGTGAGGAATGTAACAACCTGGACTTTTAAGCATTAAATTCTGAATATTAAAATTGGTTTAAAAATGTCGAAACAGAAATATAAATGGATTTTATATAGAATTTATAAATTAAATGAAGTTTGAACGTATAAATTTAGATTAACAAAAAACAAGCATTTAGCGGGTAGTATTTCGTAGTTTTACGATTTGAACATTAAATGAATATATAAGATTCGTTATAAGTTGAATTTCTTTGAAACAATAAATGTTTGAATCTATTAAACTATATTTTTCTAACGGAAGCGGAAAATCGATATTTCATCTTGTAGATTGTGAGTTATGTCCAAATCAAATTTTCAAAAAGTCGCTATGGAATCATTTATAAAACCATAACAATTTATTTAATTAAATAAAAGGTTTTTACTATAAATTAAATGTCGTTTTTAACTTAAAATTGAACTGTCAAGTATAAATTCATATTTTTTTATTTTTGAGGTTGTATAAATTTTGTTTGAATATATATATATATATGATGATAATAATATATTATTATTAAATTAAATTATTTTGGAATCGATCTAAATATGGAATGTAAAAATAGCCAATTCTCAAACGATGTCGGATTTCAACAAAACTATTTTTATCGAATTTATAGTAATTAATTATTGAAAAAATTTCAGTTCCGTATCAATTGGATTTATTTTGTGACCGTATGCAATTCAAACGCATATTATTTAACTATTTGAAATTAAAAAGGAACTTTTACAAATGGACTCAGAAATCGACGAAACCAGTTCTATCGTGTTCGAAATATTAAACTATTTTAGGATTACCATTTTCATCGCAATCCGAACTCATATGTAGTCATTTGAGCGTGTTACTTCATGCATAAGTTTCTTGTGTATTATATATATATATATATATATATATATATATATATATATATATATATCAATCGAATCAAAATCAAATCGATATCTTTTTAATTAACATAAAAAACTCTTTGAAATCAAATCGTATTAAATTTTATTATATTAAAAATCAAAAAAAATATAAAATCAAATGTCTTCTTGTACTTTGCCATGTACTTTAGCAACATGAAATTAATACATGTACAGTATGTTCCCCCCGTATATACACACACACACATCATCATCATCATCATCTTGTTCAATCTTGAACTAAAAACCAAAAAAAGAAAATGGATTCAAGATCTTCAAAAATTAATTTCAATATCAATAATCCACTGAATATTGTGAAACAACTTCTGTTATGTCTCTAAAATCTAGCTCTACAGCTTGATCGCCTTCGTTTTGGGTTTCGTGGCAACTTAGATCGCTGGAAAACATCAAAACATGTGTTGGCATGAGTAGGGTTGAGAAATTCTTGAATTGGCGAATCTAAGTTCGTATTTGGTTTTAGGGGGTTGAGTAGCATGGGCCTCAAGTTTAGGGGAATTTGGTGTGTATAGTTGACACTGTCTTCACTGTAGAGCGCGAGGGAGGAGTTGAACATGATTCGAACAATGGGTGTGAGCGCGAGGAAATGGTGATGGGTTAAGAGCTTTCGGAAGAGATGAATGATGGTGGTAGTTACAGTCGATTTCGTGCAGCGAAAAGGGAGCTTTGACTTGAGAGACGCACGATAGCTTGGAGTTACAGGAGGAAGCGAGATGTTTTGTTTTATGAAGAAAGTATTGTAGGAGGCGAGTTGTGTTGTAGGAGTTTGGCAGGGTAAGAGGTGGGGCCTGAATCTCTAAATTAAAATTAAGTTAATTTAAGTAGTCTATAAACTTGTAAAAATAATATCTCGCACATACGATGTCATATTGATGAACCGTCTGTTGCGTTGGAATCGTATGGACGCAGGCTACGCAATGAAACTAGTTTGGAGTCATTTAGGGCTCATGATGATTAATGGCAGAATAAAACATATGATTCTTTTAATCGGCAGTTAATCGTTATTCAAAGATTAACGACCAATGTAAGTAAACTGACTAACTCTCTTCAGTTTATAATTTTATAAATGTATTTTAGAATTGATAAATGATGATTGAATGTTGTGTGATGGTTTTTTGGATGAATTGTTAATAAATTGGTTCAATTTATATATATAGTCATATATATATATATATAAGTCGTTGATTGAACATTGATTCTATATACTATGATATTTCATATTGATATGAAATTGGTATTATTAATGTTAATTAACATCCGTGGATGTAAGGAAAACAGGTTGGAGGGATCCAACTAGATTCCTTAACAATTATATTGTTATTTTTCATATACAGTGTTATATGATGTGATAAATAATCTATGGTTGATTATTGTGCGATTGAGATGTTTGAATAACATTGGCCCTAGAATTTTGGTATTTAGAAACCATAAATATTTTCGAATGTAGAAAAGGAATTTGAGTTTTAAAAAGTAAATTTATTTTTCCAAAATATAAATTGAATTTCGAATGGAATAAAAAATATTAACTTGTTTTAATATTAAAAATAAGTAGTTTAATTTTTAAATGAAGTCAAATAATTATCTTTGGATAATTTGGGAATGTAAGTTCAAGAGTGAATTTAAAAAGGGAAATAGGAAATCGTTTTAAAAGGAAACGATGAAATTTATTCCGACGTTTGGAATGTGAATAGAATTGAAATAAATCCATAATGATTTATAATTTAAATTCGACAATGTCGAACTTTATAAAAATAATTTATTTTCAGAATTATATTATATAATTCGGAACTTGACCAGGTAATTAATATTTGGTTTGAAACCGATATTTTATAATCGAACGTAGAATCGATATAAGATTACAAACTAAATAATTAATAAGAAGTTGACTTGTAAACGAGATTTATGAATAAAGTGGAATATAATGTGGATTTATAAAGTGAAACGAAAGACAAGATTTGAACCTGTAATAGCATTTACAATAAAAACCAAGATTTATTTGATAAAACGATTCCAGATTTCTATAAAGGAAAATTATTCACATTTAAAGTGGATGCTGGTTTAAAAGAAAACATTTTGCAGATTGAAATGGTTATAAAGGAAATTGGTAAGGTTTTGGAAGCGATAAATTCAAAAGTGAATTTAGAATGAAAATGGAAATTGGGTTGACCTGGAATGGTAAATTTATTCTGAAGTTCGGAACGTTAATCGAATAGAGATTACTCGAAGAGAGTTATACTGCAATGTTCCGATTTTTAATGACTTTGTTTAATAAAAATAATTGATTTTAAATAAGTTAATTAAGATAAAGTGGAACTAAATCAAAAATATAAACAATCTAGAACCCATGTATAAACATATATAGGTATGTAAAGGTGTACATATGCATATGATAAGAAATGAAGTTATGTATATTTTGGGGTTATATTTTAGAACTGGATATTTTGTTACTAAAGGAAATTAAGTTAATCTTTTAAATTAAAATTTTATTCATGCTATTGAGTGTGAGTATATGTATGGATATATGCTAAAATCAATACAACCTGTATACAACTTGCATATATATGAATGACCTGAAGCTAAGCCCCATTTTAATAAAAACATGATTTTCATTTTCGAACAGCCAGCATAAGATTTGTAATAGCAGTACAACATGTATAGACACATTTATTTAAACCATAGTAAGATATTTATTGCCAATATTGGACAAACTCTGCTACTAGAAAACAAAGCCAACTTAATGAGATTAAACCTTCGAGATGGCTTCATATCCAACGAAATGATATGGCTGCGCTTATGAAAGCCTTTTCTTAAACATGAAAGGTACAAATTTTCGATGAAATGCATTCAAAGCTAATGTCATGCTGAGGAAAAATACAAGTGGATTTACTGTTAAGATATTTCCTAATATAAATAAGCTTATAAAGTTGTAGCTAAAATGAATATAAAACAACTAACCCATTTTTCTTGTCAACAAAACAAAGCACTCCTGGAAACATTTCGGCTACCTCCATTAATTTGATTTGGCCATAGAAAGATGAAATGCTTCTAGAAAAGTGAACAGCAAGACATGTTGTACAAAAATATGGCATCAATTATTCATGCCATTCATATATTTCTCTGAACCAAATCGAAATAGGAACTGGAAAATTTGAAGCATGTGGTGTAATATCAAACTGGAAACCTGAAGCTGTATATGCTGTAATGTCAAACGTATTAAATATGTAGGGCAAAAGGATCTACAATCAATTAATGAAGCTAATATTTTATACTTAAATTTGCGTATAAATACAACTATCAACCCACAACTTCTCACGCAAAATCATTTGACCAAGAGTAATCAAAATACTACGACATAGTAGATCTAGATTCTAAGAGTAGAGGAGCCAAAATCAGTGAGTAAACTCACTTTACCTTTTGTTAAAATCTTTGTTGTGATTTTTATTGAATGTTCATAAGTGATGTAGTTGTTTACATGTATGTGTAGGTGATATAACATATATAACAACGATATGATGATTTATAATGCATAAACACCTGTAGCTGAAACACTTAAACTATCTCTGTATGTACATATAATTAGAAACTCAGTCACCTTTGATTTTATAAAATCTATAACTCGAATTCAAGCAAGTTTCAGATCTTGGTTTCTTCATGAAAGATGTTCACCTGGGTCTCTACTATACAATAAAAATATATGCAAGTTTTGTAAGTATGTGTGGCCAGTGATTTATATACTTTCCCGTATCCACTGTAAAATCCTGAGTTTTCAAGTAGAATGAATTTGAGTTTTGATTATATGGATGAAATCATAGGACGAAATGATGATTTTTAATACCTATTTCATGATTTTTAAGATTGTGGTTGCCCAGATATTATGGGATGATCGAAAATATACAATTGGGAAAATACCGACGATCGAAACAACCAGAATTAATGGCGTGGAGCATGGAGTGATGTGTGAGGTAGGTAATGACAAGAAAAATACTGAATAATTTTTATGTGGCGTGATTTGAGGGAATGTGGGAAAAACAGGGTTGATGGGTTACAATGTGTAACACTCTTAGTTCATCAAAACTGCGACATCACGGTGGCAATAGAAGGCTGCACACTGGGGGGATTAGTGGAGTGGGTTGTCACCAAGGTGTGGCTCGAGTTAGACGTGGTTCGGTTGCCAGAGGTGCCGACAGCAAGAGTTTTCTGGGATCGAGTTTATTCTGGCAAGTTTGGGTTGAATGGTGAAATCATTATAGGAATGATGGGTGGGAAATGTGAACGTAGAAATGAAAGCAACGTGCATCTTATGGTTTGTGAGGACGATCAGAGGAGCCTGATTCGTAGTGGAGTGTGTGTGCACGAGCACTATGTGTGCACTGTGAATGCTCCAGTATGCCATGAAGAAGAAGGAGCAGGGTAGCGGCAACAAGTGTGGTGTGTGGTCAGTTTAGCCATGCTGAAGTGTTTTAAAACCAAGAAAGGGAAATTTATAATAAATGGAAGTGGCACAGTTGGTTAAAGAGAAGAGAGGAGAAGGTATGGGAAGTAGAAAGCCAAGGAGATGGAGGAAAGAAAGTGGTGTGGGCAAGGCTAGGGGATATTGGGCAGATTTGGGAAGGGGTGTTAAATAAGAAAAGAAAAATAAAAGAATAAAAAGAGAAAATAGTGGGCCAAAGAATATTGGGCCAGGGAATAAAATAGAAAAGTAAAAGAATAGATAGGAAGAAAAGAAAAGGAGGATCCGTTAAAGATATTGGGCTAGGTTGGGCTGGAAAAATCAAATAAAAATGAAAAGAAAGGAAACATAGAAATAAAATATAAAATAGTAGAAAATATAGAAAAGATAAAATAGAAAGAAAGAGAAATAAATAGGGTTAAATTAGAACATAAAATAATTATCTAAGATCCCGAATTAGTATGACTTATTAGTTGTTTGTTTAAAATCAAAATAACAATATAAATATATATATATGAAGTTTTGATTAAATTATTCGTTTGAATAATGTAAACAGTATAGAATAGGAGTATACTCTTTCTTTCTCAAAACCGAGATATTTATGCAAATCAGATGTATTGATTTATAATTGATAATATGACAGGAAGATGGTTGACTGTCAAAAATAAATCAAATGTTGAAATAAATATTAAAGCGCTACCGATCGACTTAGATCGATAATAGTTTCCATAATCAAGAAATAATTATGATAATAAAGAAAGGATGTATATTTATTCTATTCCCATGACAAGATAAATAATGAAGATCTAATTCGTAGAATTCTAGTCAATGCCTTGATGATGATCAATACAGAAAGATTCAATTCTGTTTTGATCAAAGTTTATTTTAAGAACATATGATTTGTTTAAACATATATATGAAATGAGATAATAATTCAAAGGTGTTGAGTTATAATTGACATTATTGATAAGTGATCAACTACCGGTGTAATTCATGTGTATTGGGACCTATGATTAAAAATATTTGACTTGTTATTTAATCGTTTTAAGTTGATAACTGTTTTTCTATAGACTTATAAATGATTTCAAAATAAAATAAAGATTTAATTTAAATCAGGATGACTGTAAAAGACATTACGCTGATCGTTTCGAAGAGTCCGGAATTTATACTCCACTTCGACTCGATTTATACGTGCGCGTCAGAAATTATTAAAGATAATTGAAGATGGATTTATGCAAGGGCTATTTTGTTTATCCTAGGTAGAAATACCTAAGAGGGATTTATAGAACAGTGCCTTTGGTTTGTCCAGTCCTAGGACAACTTATATGGTCAGATGTCTGACAGGGTATGTCTACCAGATCTCATCCATTGGCTTTTCTTAAATACATTACGTTGGTGGCAGAGGAATTCGTTTCTCTTAGCTTTATGCCCGTAATATTTTTGGGAAAATAAATGAGTGTTCTGACAGATATGACGATGTGGCATCCAAAGTGATTTGTCAAAAAGGTAAATGTGACCTCAAGCCTCACAACCGGGAAATGACAAAAATCGGGCATGCAACATGGCTAGTTGAGTTGCACCCAAGCAGGGAGTATTATCACCAACTAGGGAAATTCCATTTTGTCTTATAAATCTCTTTTCGCTTCTACAGCTTTTGGAAACGGCCGTTTGAGCCCAACCGTTGGTGATAATACATTCGGTCAACTCAAGTTAAATGAGTGACTGGTCATGTGTGGCCGGGTTGCAAGATATTGTTATTGAACCCCAGTGCATCATTTCTAGAGTACATTGATCGGTAGGTGGTCCCATACCTTGTCATAGTTGGAATCCAATCTCCAATAAGAGCCATGCGGTTTTTTATTTTATATTATGTATATGGAGCGTGAGATGTAAGCATTCTGCTAGATGGTTATTTATTTGATAAAAAATATTGTAATATCAGGTGAATTTGATATCGAAATGTTTTGGGTTATTGTAAGGTAAAAACCATCCACGCTTATGTGTGGATCAGTCTTACGACTATCTTTTCTTTTGAAAGGTTTCATAATGTTAAATCAATATGTTCTCATAAGAGAAAAACCCTGTTCCATTATTTCCTTGTTTTCAAGCTATTTTAAAGTTGTCTACTCACATCAGTCCCCTGACTGACCCAGTGTTTATTTTTCTGTGTTTTCCTAAACTCTTGGGTACTCATAACAATTGTTATGAGTAGACAAGTGATTCAGGTAGTACATGGAAATCTTTTGGAGTATTTTGGACGAGAAATTCAGGAGTCATCTTATTAGTTATATCTATATCTATGTATCAAGTTTGTAAGCTTTATCAGGCCAGTAACCATGTATGATGTATTATGATAAAGTGTTCTATGATGTACTAGACTCTGATATGTAATATATTATGTGATATTATATTTTGTTAAATTCCGCTGTGAGATTCTGATGTATTTTATAGTTCTTTTCTCTATCTATTTCTATTTCTTTATTAATGACATGGCTTCCGAGGTCATGGAAAGTTGCGGCGTTACATATGCATTGAAATTCGATTATATTGAATTCAGAAAAGTATTAATCAAGATATAATTATTTATTTATTCAAATTAATGAATAAAAGTTGTATTTAAAAGTTAAATATTTCGGAAGCATGGATTATAACGCTTTTGTTATAATCGATGATTTCCATAAAAGAACTGGATTCTTAAACTGAATCCGAGAGTTGCGTAAGCATTGTTTGTTAAGAATGAAATTGTGAACTTTGTCTATTTCAAAGTTAAGAATGATGTCCAGTTATGGTATGAGAGGTAATTATACCTAACTTGATTGAGTTCATTATTGACTAAGGAATGGTTATGGTTCGATAGCGAGGATTGTTAGCGATACTGTTATTTAATGAGTGAATAATGGTTTTAGTTGTCATAACGAGGTTTTATACAACATTCGTTTAAATCCAAGTAATGGGTTTTGGAAACGTTTTCCAAGTATAATCAGAGATGTTTTCTAAGCATAGAAAATTGAATGTTGTGGTTAATTAGAAAATAAGAAATGTGAATATATGGAAATGTTTTCCGAAGTTAATAACTTATATTTTCTAAATATAGAAAATAACAAATGTGAAGAGATGGAAATGTTTTCCAATGTTAATAACGTATATTTTCTTGAATATGGAAAATAAATAGTTTATGATGTATGGAAATGTTCTCCAAGGATCGTGAGAGGCCAAACGGATTTTGAGAAATATCCAGGGATAAATGTGGATAACGGGAAAACGAGAAGTTAGAAAGTGATAAATTAATAAGAAATTAATCTAAAGGGCTCGGTGTTTCTTGATGTTTGATAAGTAGAATTTTCATTTGGAAATAGGATCGCAAGTTGTATGGATGTTTCCTTTGATAGTTAAATAACCGGCTATCAAAGTTTTGGCCCATTTTATCTTTTCGTTGTCAATACAGAGAGACCGAGATCAGATTTATTATCTGAAAACCATTTCGTATGGGATAAGCATTGCGAATCAAATATGCTGAAGATAATTTAAGACCGAGTAAAATGCAAGGGAAGTTCTGTTAATCCTAGGTAGAAATTACCTAAGATGGATTTACTGGACAATGCCTTCGGTTTGTTCAGTCATAGGACAACTTGTATGGACGAATGTCTGAAAGAGTATGGCAAATATATCATGTACATTATCTCTTCGAACATATTTACATTTGGTGGCGGAGGAATTCGTTTCTCTTAGCTTTATACCCGTGAAATTTTTGGGGAAATCAATAAATGATTTGGTGGGTTTGACAATGTGGCACTCAAAGTAAATGATGTTGTGGTGTTAAAAAGGTAAGCATGGCCACTAGCCTCACAACCGAGAAATGACAAAAATCGGGAAGGCAACATGGCTTTGTGGGTCGCTCCCATTAGGGTGTATTGTCACATGATCTAGAGAAATATTCACTTGCTTCTTTATTCTATCACTGATGTTTTCTTTCGGTAACGGTTGCTGATCTCAACCGTTGGTGAATATAACAACCCGGATTTTCAGAACCAATTTAAATTTTTTATTTTAGCTATTTTTATGGATTTTGAATATAAAATGATTTATTTTAAATAATAACGACTAAAAATTTATTTTAATCGAAGTTAGAACGTATAAATTTAATTTAATTATAAAAGAACTTGAAAAGGCGTGGTAGTTTGAAAATTCGATTTTAAATTTCAATTGAATGTACAAAATTCAATATAAATCGGATTTCAGTAAAACCAGAAACATTAGAATCTGTTTAACTATATCTTTCTAACGAATGTAAGAAACTAAGATTTCATAATATAAATTGAAAGTTATGTCCAGTTTAAAATTTAAAATAGTTGCTATGGAATTTATATATATTTTAATATAATATATAGCCGTTAAAAATAGCCATTTTGCAAAAGACCTCTGTTTTCGACGAAACCACTTTTGTTGGATCCAAAATGTCAAATTATTTCTAGATTCCAATTTTCATAATTTTTTGGAATTGATATGTGAGCATGGTGAATTTAAACGTGTTTGGTACTTTTAGTTTGAATTTAATCGACTGAAAATTGACCACTTTTCAAACGGCCTCCAAATTCGACGAAATTTGTTTTGTTAGGACCGTATTGTCAAAACATAGCTAGATTTATTTTTTGAGTCAGTATGTGGCCCTGGTAAATTAAAATGTACGCTGAAATCAATTTTGAACGTTATATCAATTTATATTTTAATTTTAACGAAAACTGATCGAAACGATTGAATTGGCTTACAGGGCATATTCCATTGTGTTCAGAATGAGAGTAATTAGAGTGATAGTCAGTGGGTTCGATTTGGAGTTAGAATGAAAAAGCAACTTTTTAGAATTATAGAATTAAATAATTATAAAAAGTCAACTCCATCACACTCTCTCTTCCATCGTTCAAATCAAAATAAAAAAGAAGAAGGAGGAACCGCGTCTGCCTAGTCGCCTCCCCCCCACCGTTGCACCAGCGCGCCTCCTAGCTCCACCGCCGTAGCCCTCCACTCCTCCTCCTCCCTCTCTCCTCTCTCTTCTTCTACAATTTGCAAAACCCAAAGCCCCAAATCTTAAATCCACCAACCACCGACCATCCACCGCCCACCCCGACCCTCCAGCCATCACGTCAATCCCCTGCGCCACTACCTCGACCACCATTCCGCCGTGGGATCCCCTTCCACTTAAAAATCAAAATTTTAATATTTTCAGTTTTGCAAATAACTCCTTAACGCTCTTCAGCCCATAACTTCCAAACCGAGCACTTCTGGCCAAAACTCAACAATACCAAATTCGAAGAGCATGATTTTCGCTTCGATTTGAGTATATGGAAGTCATATTTTGGATTGCGGAGTTGTTCAGAAAACGCGTCCAAAGTCTACTGTCCAAATACTGTCTTTTCGCGATTTCTGGCGAAATGGACCAATTTCGGAAGAAAGGCCACTAGGCGAAAGTTGTCCAAAATAGCGCGTTTAGGCTAAAAAAAATACGGTGGGAAGATTGGAGCTCGTTTGCAAATTCTGGGATCTGAACATGAATTCAGAACGCTAGAAAATAACGGCGGAGTGGGTTCCAATGTGAGAACTCCTTCTCACTCTAATTATTTTACAATTAAATATATACTATGTTACAGACGGGGCTTAAAAGCCCGCGACAGTATTTATTGTACAAAACATGGTTGTTTGTTTGAATTGTATTGTGGAAAATTGACTGTATTGTGATTATTGGTTGTATTGTGGTTTTGTGATTGATTGGATTGATTGTGTATGGCACGAGCCAGTATCAGGAGAGGGGTAATGCTAGACATTACTCCGGTATTAATATCGCGCCGTTATAATGCCGAAATTTTCTAAAATAAATATTTATTCATTAAAAATCTCATTTTTAATGTGAATATGAACTGTATAAAATATTCATATGTTGAATAAAATGTTTGAACAATAAAAATATTATTTTTATTGAATGTATGAACTATATAAAATATTCATGTGGTGAAATAAATATTTTATCGTTAAAAATATAATTTTTAAGGTGTATGTGAACAGCATAAATTCTCCTGAAATGAAAATAAATATTCATTTACAAATCGGACGATTTGTTTATGTACACCCATTTAGCTGATATTGATTGGGACGATAAATTTTACACATCGCTCAACTGCACAAATAATATTCAGTATTTGTTGGTTGAAACCCCACACGGGTATTTGGATGATATTTAACGTACACTAATCCCAATTGTTTAGTTGTATGTCAATCGATTGGTTGACAGACTGGTGTAAGCATTAATTATTTATATTTAATGCTTATGCAGTTGTGTAATGCACTCTAGATGATGGTTGATTGTGTGTCATGATTGTTGCGTACATGTGTTGTATGAAATCAATATAAATAACATTATATGGTAATTGACTGTGTCTGATTCCAATTCAAAAAGAATGAATATTTTAAAATAACGAATATTTTAAAATAATATTCTGTAAAGGATTAAAATATGATTTTGATGTCTGATTTGGGATGAACACGAAAATATTGAAATGTGTGAAGCCGTGTTGATTAGATATGCGCTATTTTAACGCGAACGATATTTATATCGATTTTATTCGTTTTTATAATAAATATCAAAAAGGATTAATTTCAAAATATGATATTTTGAAAATATTATCATTTTAATATTATAATAATATGGAATATTCAATTTTGATTTAAAATTGAAATACAAGTTGAAATCATTTTAAAACGAATTTATAAACGATTTTTAAAATACGTTTTAAATGGAAATCGATGAAATATATAATATATATATATATATATATATATTTAATGGCCTGAATAGAACGAGCTGCGCTGCGACCGTTCACGAATTTCGACCATTGACTTCGAATTGACATTACGGGAGATCCGACCGTCGGATTCTCCTAAAACCGCAACCAATGGGTTCACATCAAAAAGAGCTTTCCAATGAATATAAGAGATTTAAATTTGAACGGTTGGATTTGGAATTATTTCCAAATCAAATTTAGAAAAGGTCGCTATGAATGCAGTTCGGTGGCCGTTATTGGAAACCGACTGTACGGGCCTTGATGAAATTATTTTAAATACTAATAATTTGTGTAAAATCATAATAAATGATTTGAAAAGAATTTGGATGAAAAATTCCACGTTTGTAAAGATAAAAATATATTTTTATCAAAATGAACTAGTTATTAACTAGGATAATAATCCAATATTTTTAAAGAAATAAATTGGATTTGAAATGGTTTTAAAAATAACCAGAATTTCCAATGAATAAATTGGAATGGAAATAATCTTCGGAATATTTCGATATTGGATTCTGTGGCAATACGGATATTGTTATGGGAATTTGGAAGATACAGACATCGTTATTCCCAATATGATATCCGTTAGTTTCAGAATTTGATGTTGAATATAAGCCGATATAATTTCTATTCAGAGCCTTGTATTTAATATTAAATTGGATTTTGGGTTTGTCGTGAATGATGTCTTCATTAACACTGTTCTAAAACCCAGTTGAGAAAAGAATAAATCTTTTAATTAAGATTTATAGAGGTTTACCAATTAAATAACATTTGATTGGAATTGAAATGAAAGTTGATTGTGGGTTTACCGTGAACTGTGTTTTAAATGACATTCGTTCTTTAACTCAAATTAACAGTGTAATGTGATTTGGAACTTATAAATCTTTTAATTAAGATTAATGGAATTTTCCAAAGTAATGTTTTCCAATTTAATAAAATAAACTGGAATGGAATGGAATTCGATTTGGTAATAATCGAAGTGAGCTTCTATGGAGGAAGACTGTTACTATATATGGAATTTAAAAGGCTTTGCCGTTATTCAATTTATATTATTAGTCGGATACGGAAGTTTATATCGATTATATATATTGATCTGTTTTCCGTGAAGATTCCATAGTTAATGGAATGTGATTTTGGGTTTATCGTGAACTGTGTTTTAAATGACATTGGTTCTTTAACCCAGTTAAAGACAGGATTACATGTCTGACATTGTATTTGAACTATATTGTTGATCTCTATTAAATACATATCTGTTTGGTGGTGTAGAATTTATTCTCTTGCTTAACACCCTTCTCTGAGACGTATGAGCTTAGAGGTTATATATTGGTAGAAATCAGTGATACGGTTTAGATTGTCGATGTGGCATGTTTGTGTTTTCAAAGTTGAATAATCATTAGATAATGATTTTAGAGAACTAAAACTAAGTGGAGTTTTAATGAATCTTTAATTAGAATGAAATGTGATAATTTAAATTATCAAATTTGGGAAACGGTCGAGAACGGAGTACCACTAGTTTTACTCGAGGCGATAGTTAAATCTTTAATTAGATTTGAACGGGAAATGGTAATTAATTTTACCGATAACACCTTGGTGTTAGATATGGAGTATTACTAGTTTTGCTCCATGGGATTAATAGGTTGGGATTGGGAAATTAAATAAATGATCACTTCGGTAAGGCTCGATAATCCCGACTAGTTGATAAACTTAATTTGGTTTAGAATTGATATCCAAAGGAAGATTAAAGAATAAATTTCAAAGAATTTATCTTTGATAAAATTAATGGGAACCTTTCTCTAATGATGAGAATATTTGAATAGAAGAATATTCTGGATTGGAATGAGGCGTATGTTGTGTTTTTATATCACTTGATTTTAAGATACGTGAATTATTCGGAAAGGCCGGGTTTATACCCATTCTGAATAATTGATTCGACGATAAGTCGACGATGGTTGAAGACCAGAGGTTTTCACATCGTTTGGATGATTACTGATGCCTTGATTGGGCTGTACACCCAAGACAAGGTAATAAGTGTTGATCGTCCAGACGTACTTGGAGATCGACCAAATATGTGAGGACCTCTCTTATGTATTGGACATATGGGACGAGGAATAAGGTGCCTCCGGTTTTGTTTAGACCCAGAATGAACTTGTAAATGGTTGTGTGTCTGACATTGGATTTTATTCTGTGTTGATTGATTTCTATCAAATATATATCTGTATGGCGGCGGAGAATTTATTCTCTTGCTTAACGCCCTTCTCTGAGACGTATGTGCTTAGAGGTTATATATTGACGGATATCAGTCGCATGGCATGAATTGTCAGTGTGACATGCAGAGATGCAGTGATTAAGGCTTCTGTTGAAAAGCAGAGTCTTGTGGTTGATTGTAACACCCCACCTCCGCTAGGGTCACTCGCAAAGGAATGCACTAGCTTTAGAGGGGCATTATTGGTAAACATGCACAGAAATATCACAAGACAGAACATATAAAATAGCGGAAGTAAAATCGAACTTTCATAAACATTAATAATTAAGGTCTAAAGCCTTTTACATCAGAGTACATCAAAACCTGTCTTGCAATAGTAAAGAAGCATAAAGACTTTTTCATAAATTATTCCCCCAAACAAAACAGTAAAGTAGCCATAGCCAAGAAAAGTCCAAGCCATCCATGATGACCTTCAAGCAGAAGAAGTCCGAACTAAACAGCATTGTTTCCTCCCTGTAACCTGGGGGGGAAACGGAAGAAAAGAGGCGAAACAAAACGGGTCAGTCAAAAAGACTGAGTAAGTCCTATCTACTTCCAGTATAAAAACAGGTAAAGGTAACATGACATGCATAAACTGAAAGTAAACATAAGGGTAACTACAAGATAGATAAACTAAACCAGGGTAGCCAGTTGAACTACTGTGGCAAGGTAAACTAAGGTATCATGTTAAACTACGGTGTTATGATAAGTCAAGGTATCACATCGTCAGATTTCTATCGAGTACATTATCCCAAGGTATCTGCCTCGTCTAACATCCCACGGTATCTATTATGTATGTTCTTCCTAGTTCTAACATGTATATTTGCTCTGCACCTCTCGTACTAGTATCCCAACCCGCGTCATGTGTTAACCATGAATGTCCCTTGCCCAATGTCATGTAATGGTCCATGCCAACCTAATATATCGCATATATAGGTTACTCAAATCATATGTTTCTTTCCATGTATATAAGTTCAGTCCTTTGCCGTACCTCGTACGGGCTTCCTCATGTCGTATTTTCCTTGAAATCGTTTGGACTGTCACCCTTGTTCTAGCTAGGCTCTTCCATATGAATCATCGTTTGAACTACTAAGACTTACGCCACCTAGCACCACTAGGGATTACGCTTACCTATTGCACGCTTTCGTATTTCGGTTTGGGTTAAACCACCTAGGCCACTAGGGATTACGCTAACCCTCAACCGCGCCCTTTTTCCCACGCATTCATCGTGAATCGTTTTTCTATAACTATATGCACATGTATCACATCGTGCCATCCGAGTCCTGTCATAGGGCAAAACAAGAAATACAGGACTCGATCGGGAGCTTTAGATTTATCTGCCGATGCAGATACTAAGGTCTGCTTTTCTACACATGGCTATGGTCCCACGAGACCCCTCCCTCAACTAGTGAAAGGCAACACAAGAGAAAATCTTGCATGAGAACTACACTCCGGCCAGCCCACATCCTATGGCCTACCTCACCCATAATTAGATAGCAATTATGGTCTGTTGGGTGTTCCCTGCCTTTCCGTACGTACACGCTTGACTCAAGATGGTAGATGATCGACGAACTTGCTATCTCGGGCACCTTATGTATTCGTCGGCTCACTGCTATCCACCCCAGTCTTTAGGTCGCTCGCATAGCAACCAAGACATGTTCTTGGTTCTTCTACCGCAGACCTCAACCTCTCGTGAGCCTAGTATAATGACCTGGCAGCTCACAGAGGGATCCCAAGAATATCCTCACGTTCCCCGAAGCCGCTGCTTCGTTACCCAGTTCGCTGGAGCCTTTATCTAAATCAGATAGCCTGCTCCTACACGTATACTCAAATGATGACCTACCGTATCGGGGTTACTCATCTATCTAAGAGGTGGTCCAAATTTCCTTGGCTAAGAATTATTGCTTAGTTTCTTTTAACTAAGGTTTACCACTTAGCCTTATTTCCATAATCCTTGTTAACTATGGTTATTTACCTAATCCTCCGAATTAGGGTTTATCTAATGGGTTAAGTGTCACTTAAGTTCATAACTTAGCCCGTCTACAAACCATGTCAAAATTGGCTAAGTATCCAAGTCCAAGACTTAACCCTACAAACCATGTGTCAAGTTGGCTAAGTATATTAAGCAATCCCTAACTTAACCTCGTCTAATTATCATTTTAGATTGGTTAATTATATAAATTAACTTGACCTTGTCAAATTACCGAGTCAAATCGGTCAAGCGCATTCAAACGATTCGTGACTTAGCCTTATCATGTTTTCACGTTAGATTGGTTAAGTATAGGTTAACTTAACCTCATCAAATTAACGAGTTAGATTGGTTAAGTATAGGTCACTTAACCTCATCAAATCATCGTGTTAAATTAGTTAAGTGTTTAACTTAACCCCATTAAATTACCAAGTTGGATTAATTAAGTCTAGGCTTAACCCCATCCGATTACCATGCTTAGATTAGTTAAGTCTAATCTTAACCCCATCCATTAACTGTATTATACGGTTAAGTGTCACTAAGAAAATTTACTTAACCTTATCACGTTATCGTGTTGGATTGATCAAGTGTTGATTAACTTAATCCCGTCCACCATTCGTATAAAAATGGTTAAGTGTCATTAGGCAAATCAAGTTACTTAACCTACCCAAGCTTATCATGTTTTGTTAAGTATCATTAGCCTAATCAAATTTCTTAACCCATTTTGTCCATGTCATATTTGGTTAAGCCTCATTAATCAAATTAACTTAACCCTATTATGTGGCATTAATTATTTAATGCACCCCAACCTCTCACATTAGACTTTGTTGTGGTTACTAGTTAAGCCGGGCGGGTCCGGGTAGATTTACACCACAACTTGGTCTAACCTCGGGTTCAAGCACAACATGACCAACTTCTCACATTGAGTCCTATTGTTTGCAACTACTAGTTAGGCCGGTCGGTTCCGGGTAGTTTTACGTTGCAAACTCAACCCAACCTCGAGTTGGCCACTTTCATGTTTAGTCTAGTGTCATGTTCATAGTCAAGTTTTCAAGCAATTGGGTAGACCTAACTTAATAGGTAAATTCCCAATGGGTAGACCTAACTTAATAGGTAAATTCCCAACCTTATGTTTTTATGCATACTTACATGTCAACTTCCATGTTATATTTAATGTTACATGTTGTCATGTTATCCCCATTTAACCCAAATCATGTTTCACATCATATTTTTATGAAACTTCAAGTTAAGTTTTTCATGTATATTCATGCTCGTCTAACCTAACCCCAAAACGTGTTTCCAACGTAAGTATAGACGAGTCAACATAATAGGAATACTATGACTACAAATTGGCCTCGATCATGCATAGTGTCATAAAAAGGGGTTTTGGCCACAAACACACAAAATGTCACAAGGGAATTTGGCCACAAACATGCATATTATCAAAAAGGGTTTGGCCATAAACATGCACAACTTAAAAGAGGGGATTGGCCACAAGCATGCATAATCTCATAAAGGATTTGGCCACGAACTTGCATAATAGCATAAGGGGTTTGGGTTCATAAACATGCATAAGCCCCAAAATCTTGCCTTAGCCAATGTTTCACAAGTAAAATGGTTCCTAAAGGTTCATTCTAGCATTTCATGCATAAAGATTCAAACTTGCAAGTTAAACTAGGTTATGCATAGCATGAGAGGCATGATTAAGTCACTCACATGGCCTAAGATCATAAATATGAACACAAGAGGCATGGTAAGGTTCATATAGGTTCGCATAATCATGTTTAGCCTCATTTTATCCCATGTCATTATCAAAACTACCGTTTCCATCTAAAAGTAGTCAGAACTTACATAGTTAGGCCTAGGGAAAGAAGCATGAATCATCATGGCTAAGAAAGGTGCCTCCTTTGTTGAAGAATCGTCATGAAACTCGCATAGCAATGTTGATTTGGCCTCTATTTGGTGTAGCAAGCTTGCATCTTTTGATTTGAACCCGATTTGAATGCATAGGCTCTAGGGATTGGAGATGGAGGCCATGATCAAAATTGATTTTGGCAGCACTTAGTTGCTAGGTTTGATTTTTAGGGATTTAGGTTAGGTTTAGGGTCTTTTTATAGAGATTAGGATAGTTTTAGGCCCTTAGATTAACCCTAGGATAGATCAGGACCATCAGATCTCGGAAGCTTCCAGAACCAGCCCAAGAACAAGACCAGGTGAGACAAACAGGTGCGCCAGGCAACTTGCCCCGGCCACCCCCTGTCGACAGGCAAGTCGACAGGGCTGTCGACTTGGTCTGGGCCCAAATCGACAGGCCTGTCGACAGGCCTGTCGACAGCCCTGTCGACATGGCCTAGGCGGGAAACTCCCCGCCTAGCCCCAGATCTGATTTCCCAAGGCTATTTCCGAAGTTCAAATTTCCAGAAATCTTCTTTGGGCCTTTTACGGGTCATACGGACTCCGATTCTCGAAAACTCGGACTCTATTTCGCGTATTTTTCCGAGACGAACGCAATGGCAAAGCCCATTTCACTTGATTCAGAATTTAAAGTTTAATCCTGTCTTGATTCTTGATTTAACGTGTTGTAAAAATTCGGGTTGTTACATTCTCCCCACCTTTTAGGATTTCGTCCCCGAAATCTCCAAGTTAGGAAGAACATATCCTACCATCCATCATCCATCTACTCAAAACATCATCCACAAGCAATCATTGTCCTTAGATGATTTCTAATGCTATATGAATATATGCAAAACGTGTGTGTACATGTTCCTTAGCTAATGCTAATGATCAGGCCTGAATAATCTTTCTAATGCAAAATATGTATAGTGCCATGAATCCAACATGTATGCAAATAGTCCTAGTCATATAGATACTATATGCGTGCACAATCATTCATTCATATGCAACAACCGCATGATAAGACATTCGATTTCATCCATAAACAAGTATAAATACTCGTGCATATGCAATATGAAATGTGACCGAGTCGAGCTAGTATCTAATATGTATTCGCGCATCCACGAGCAACCACTTGCAACCATTTGCAACCATATCAATCATAACATGTTTCAAATACATGTTTACATCCATAGGGTTCTACCTAGGATTCCCTGAAACAGGGTCGAGAAGATAAACAAAACAAACTCCGTACGGGGTTTGTAACAGAGACATGACCGAGAGGATATCCATAAAAGATAGCCTACAAGCAAGCTCAACAGAAAAACAGGGATCGAGGATATATTCCCAAAAGAGATATCATGCACATATTTAGTCTTCAGTCTCCTGAGTCGCATTACCTTGAGCTTAGTTCCATCGTGCCTTGACCGCCCCTTTTCCTTCATGATTTCGCAGCTTCTTATTTCCTGTTTCCATAACATGAGTTGGAACTCATTTCCTCGTCGCCTCTCGTTCCACTTGCACTTATTCTCCTTCTAGAATACTTGGTGCAAACAGGACTGCGTACACATTATTCCATGCGAGCCCTCAAAATTCACTAGTGAATCATGGACCTTGTACCATAAGGTATTCCACGTAGAAAAACTTTCCCTTGAAAGTAAACAGGTTACCATGCGCACTTACTAGGGTAATTCCCATAACCCATACATAAGTGAAGTAGACCATCCGTCCTACTAGCAAACACCACTCGATCGGGTTTCTAATTTCCAACAACGGCATCTAGGGATTCTAAGTAACTAATCATGACAGAACCCAAAAGGTTACGCGATACTTCAAGGGTATTACCAAAGCGAGCCAAGAGTCTAACTACCCTCCTTCTAAAACCGAGAGTGGCACCCCTTACTGGATAACCACTTCATCCTTAGAATCCACCCACAACTTATAAACATAAGCATTATTTCCAAGCTCAACACTTGATATAGACATTCTCAAATCCAAACAAGCCATGAGTAAATGGACCGATCTTCCAATAGGACTTGAGACAAAAACGGGATCCTGTACTACGCTAGTACTAAGGTGCAGAGACTCAACTATCGAAGCGGACTTAAAAGATGCGGTGATCAAAACAAAGTCCCGACAGGATGATAGAGAAGGAAAAGCTAAACCTTTAACAAGATCGTTACCCTCCTTCTGAGGTACCCTAGAAATGAGAGCATACTATTGCCCTCCGAATGATCTTGTCCCTGTTCCATGATACTTAACTATCCGTCCCGTTTCACCATGCCAAAGGTACTCTCTCGTCATGGGTTTCATTGTTCATCTTTCTCCCTCCTTTTAGGACTCAGCCATACCAACATGTTGCTTATCCCTGAGCTCGTATCCTTTATCCTTGTTCTTACTATCCTTTCATGCATAACTCTGCAACGGTCTCTCGAGAACCACCTCCATCGTACGGGAAACACTTACGCAGCTAGAAAGACTAGTCGCAGTCAAAGCCACTGTGACTACAGATGAAGGAAAGAAAGGAAAAGAGATTCAATCAAGGAAACAAGGATAATGCTAATGGCCTTTGGGGAATATCCTTTTTCTTTTTAAAAGAAAATTTTCTTGAAAAAATGCTTCTTTGTAAACGGTTTTTCAAATAATTTTCAGAAGGTCTTTAAAAACTTTTGCCTAGTCTAGTAACCTTCTGCTCTGATACCAAATGTAACACCCCACCTCCGCTAGGGTCACTCGCAAAGGAATGCACTAGCTTTAGAGGGGCATTATTGGTAAACATGCATAGAAATATCACAAGACAGAACATATAAAATAGCGGAAGTAAAATCGAACTTTCATAAACATTAATAATTAAGGTCTAAAGCCTTTTACATCAGAGTACTTCAAAACCTGTCTTGCAATAGTAAAGAAGCATAAAGACTTTTTCATAAATTATTCCCCCAAACAAAACAGTAAAGTAGCCATAGCCAAGAAAAGTCCAAGCCATCCATGATGACCTTCAAGCAGAAGAAGTCCGAACTAAACAGCATTGTTTCCTCCCTGTAACCTGGGGGGGAAACGGAAGAAAAGAGGCAAAACAAAACGGGTCAGTCAAAAAGACTGAGTAAGTCCTATCTACTTCCAGTATAAAAACAGGTAAAGGTAACATGACATGCATAAACTGAAAGTAAACATAAGGGTAACTACAAGATAGATAAACTAAACCAGGGTAGCCAGTTGAACTACTGTGGCAAGGTAAACTAAGGTATCATGTTAAACTACGGTGTTATGATAAGTCAAGGTATCACATCGTCAGATTTCTATCGAGTACATTATCCCAAGGTATCTGCCTCGTCTAACATCCCACGGTATCTATTATGTATGTTCTTCCTAGTTCTAACATGTATATTTGCTCTGCACCTCTCGTACTAGTATCCCAACCCGTGTCATGTGTTAACCATGAATGTCCCTTGCCCAATGTCATGTAATGGTCCATGCCAACCTAATATATCGCATATATAGGTTACTCAAATCATATGTTTCTTTCCATGTATATAAGTTCAGTCCTTTGCCGTACCTCGTACGGGCTTCCTCATGTCGTATTTTCCTTGAAATCGTTTGGACTGTCACCCTTGTTCTAGCTAGGCTCTTCCATATGAATCATCATTTGAACTACTAAGACTTACGCTACCTAGCACCACTAGGGATTACGCTTACCTATTACACGCTTTCGTATTTCGGTTTGGGTTGAACCACCTAGGCCACTAGGGATTACGCTAACCCTCAACCGCGCCCTTTTTCCCACGCATTCATCGTGAATCGTTTTTCTATAACTGTATGCACATGTATCACATCGTGCCATCCGAGTCCTGTCATAGGGCAAAACAAAAAATACAGGACTCGGTCGGGAGCTTTAGATTTATCTGCCGATGCAGATACTAAGGTCTGCTTTTCTACACGTGGCTATGGTCCCACGAGACCCCTCCCTCAACTAGTGAAAGGCAACACAAGAGAAAATCTTGCATGAGAACTACACTCCGGCCAGCCCACATCCTACAGCCTACCTCACCCATAATTAGATAGCAATTATGGTCTGTTGGGTGTTCCCTGCCTTTCCGTACGTACACGCTTGACTCAAGATGGTAGATGATCGACGAACTTGCTATCTCGGGCACCTTATGTATTCGTCGGCTCACTGCTATCCACCCCAGTCTTTAGGTCGCTCGCATAGCAACCAAGGCATATTCTTGGTTCTTCTACCGCAGACCTCAACCTCTCGTGAGCCTAGTATAATGACCTGGCAGCTCACAGAGGGATCCCAAGAATATCCTCACGTTCCCCGAAGCTGCTGCTTCGTTACCCAGTTCGCTGGAGCCTTTATCTAAATCAGATAGCCTGCTCCTACACGTATACTCAAACGATGACCTACCGTATCGGGGTTACTCATCTATCTAAGAGGTGGTCCAAATTTCCTTGGCTAAGAATTATTGCTTAGTTTCTTTTAACTAAGGTTTACCACTTAGCCTTATTTCCATAATCCTTGTTAACTATGGTTATTTACCTAATCCTCCGAATTAGGGTTTATCTAATGGGTTAAGTGTCACTTAAGTTCATAACTTAGCCCGTCTACAAACCATGTCAAAATTGGCTAAGTATCCAAGTCCAAGACTTAACCCTACAAACCATGTGTCAAGTTGGCTAAGTATATTAAGCAATCCCTAACTTAACCTCGTCTAATTATCATTTTAGATTGGTTAATTATATAAATTAACTTGACCTTGTCAAATTACCGAGTCAAATCGGTCAAGCGCATTCAAACGATTCGTGACTTAGCCTTATCATGTTTTCACGTTAGATTGGTTAAGTATAGGTTAACTTAACCTCATCAAATTAACGAGTTAGATTGGTTAAGTATAGTTCACTTAACCTCATCAAATCATCGTGTTAAATTAGTTAAGTGTTTAACTTAACCCCATTAAATTACCAAGTTGGATTAATTAAGTCTAGGCTAACTTAACCCCATCCGATTACCATGTTTAGATTAGTTAAGTCTAATCTTAACCCCATCCATTAACTGTATTATACGGTTAAGTGTCATTAAGAAAATTTACTTAACCTTATCACGTTATCGTGTTGGATTGATCAAGTGTTGATTAACTTAATCCCGTCCACCATTCGTATAAAAATGGTTAAGTATCATTAGGCAAATCAAGTTACTTAACCTACCCAAGCTTATCATGTTTTGTTAAGTATCATTAGCCTAATCAAATTTCTTAACCCATTTTGTCCATGTCATATTTGGTTAAGCCTCATTAATCAAATTAACTTAACCCTATTATGTGGCATTAATTATTTAATGCACCCCAACCTCTCACATTAGACTTTGTTGTGGTTACTAGTTAAGCCGGGCGGGTCCGGGTAGATTTACACCACAACTTGGTCTAACCTCGGGTTCAAGCACAACATGACCAACTTCTCACATTGAGTCCTATTGTTTGCAACTACTAGTTAGGCCGGTCGGTTCCGGGTAGTTTTACGTTGCAAACTCAACCCAACCTCGAGTTGGCCACTTTCATGTTTAGTCTAGTGTCATGTTCATAGTCAAGTTTTCAAGCAATTGGGTAGACCTAACTTAATAGGTAAATTCCCAATGGGTAGACCTAACTTAATAGGTAAATTCCCAACCTTATGTTTTTATGCATACTTACATGTCAACTTCCATGTTATATTTAATGTTACATGTTGTCATGTTATCCCCATTTAACCCAAATCATGTTTCACATCATATTTTTATGAAACTTCAAGTTAAGTTTTTCATGTATATTCATGCTCGTCTAACCTAACCCCAAAACGTGTTTCCAACGTAAGTATAGACGAGTCAACATAATAGGAATACTATGACTACAAATTGGCCTCGATCATGCATAGTGTCATAAAAAGGGGTTTTGGCCACAAACACACAAAATGTCACAAGGGAATTTGGCCACAAACATGCATATTATCAAAAAGGGTTTGGCCATAAACATGCACAACTTAAAAGAGGGGATTGGCCACAAGCATGCATAATCTCATAAAGGATTTGGCCACGAACTTGCATAATAGCATAAGGGGTTTGGGTTCATAAACATGCATAAGCCCCAAAATCTTGCCTTAGCCAATGTTTCACAAGTAAAATGGTTCCTAAAGGTTCATGCTAGCATTTCATGCATAAAGATTCAAACTTGCAAGTTAAACTAGGTTATGCATAGCATGAGAGGCATGATTAAGTCACTCACATGGCCTAAGATCATAAATATGAACACAAGAGGCATGGTAAGGTTCATATAGGTTCGCATAATCATGTTTAGCCTCATTTTATCCCATGTCATTATCAAAACTACCGTTTCCATCTAAAAGTAGTTAGAACTTACATAGTTAGGCCTAGGGAAAGAAGCATGAATCATCTTGGCTAAGAAAGGTGCCTCCTTTGTTGAAGAATCGTCATGAAACTCGCATAGCAATGTTGATTTGGCCTCTATTTGGTGTAGCAAGCTTGCATCTTTTGATTTGAACCCGATTTGAATGCATAGGCTCTAGGGATTGGAGATGGAGGCCATGATCAAAATTGATTTTGGCAGCACTTAGTTGCTAGGTTTGATTTTTAGGGATTTAGGTTAGGTTTAGGGTCTTTTTATAGAGATTAGGATAGTTTTAGGCCCTTAGAATAACCCTAGGATAGATCAGGACCATCAGATCTCGGAAGCTTCCAGAACCAGCCCAAGAACAAGACCAGGTGAGACAAACAGGTGCGCCAGGCAACTTGCCCCGGCCACCCCCTGTCGACAGGCAAGTCGACAGGGCTGTCGACTTGGTCTGGGCCCAAGTCGACAGGCCTGTCGACAGCCCTGTCGACATGGCCTAGGCGGGAAACTCCCCGCCTAGCCCCAGATCTGATTTCCCAAGGCTATTTCCGAAGTTCAAATTTCCAGAAATCTTCTTTGGGCCTTTTACGGGTCATACGGACTCCGATTCTCGAAAACTCGGACTCTATTTCGCGTATTTTTCCGAGACGAACGCAATGGCATAGCCCGTTTCACTTGATTCAGAATTTAAAGTTTAATCCTGTCTTGATTCTTGATTTAACGTGTTGTAAAAATTCGGGTTGTTACATTGATGATCAAAGCATGGCTTTAAATAGCATAGCTTTGTGTATAGCTTTAATTCGCGAGCCTCACACCTCGGTATGAGTCAAAAACGGGATCGTGACTGCAAGGAGTGCACGACGTTTCCTTCTAGCTATGGGTGGTGTCATGGTATGGAGCTCAGACATTTTTTTACCTGTTTGGATGATGGGTAGCGAGGCGCCTCGGATATATTGGTCACCATGGGGCTGATGGATAGGTCCGATAGGACCGGGAAACGTGTGTTCAAGAATAACTAATCCTCAAACGTAAAGGAGGACCGGCCCTGAAGTATCCAAGGGTTGCCCGTAGGTGTGATCCTGAGGCATTTTCTAGAGTGTCTCGAACGGTGAGGAGCCATCCCTGGCCTCGACTCATAGGTGGAATCCAATTTCCAATATGTGACATTTCGGTTTTAATTGTAGAGCTAGTATGGCGACATGATATATGGTACCCACGCCGTCTATGATTGATACATTTATATTTGAAGTTGTTTTATACACTATGCACTTATAATAGTATCAAATGATTTTTGTTTTAAACGTACCAAGCATGTTTGGCTATTATAAGGGAAAACTCTATCCTCCAGCATGCGTTGCATTATGTGATGGGACCCGAGTCTTATAATATCTTCATTTTTCCAAAAAGCATTGCGCTGTTTGTTTTATGCACCGGTATTCTTGGGAGAAAACCCGTTACGTGTTATACAGAATGGTCCCTTGATTTACTCTATTTTATAGTAAAGTTTTTAAATAACTGTTTTAGTTCTCACACCAGTCCCATGACTGACCTGGAGTTTATTATTTTAACCTAAACTCTGGGTGCCCATATTTTCCACACGGGCAACTAGTAGTTTTGGTTTTGCAGATATTATTTTCCCAGGATCCTGGATTACAGTTGGAGCTATATTCAGAAAGCTTTGTATCCGTGTATCTCTTTCAGTTGTGTTATGTATTATTTTTCCACTGCTAATGTAATGTATTTTAATCTCTGAGATTTTTCTGATGTATATTATTTATTCATACTCTATTATATTCTTGTGCTCTGATGTAATTGTTGTAACAGCAATGAAATGTTCTACTATTTGCATTCCGATTGGTCTTGTTCTCAAAGCAGTCCGCCTTCTTGTTCAGTTTAGGCCGGCTCGGAAGTTCGGGCCGCTACGAATGCATTCGGTACTCTCAAGTGGAATGAGGGGGCGATCACGTGTGGGCTGGGTTGCGAGATGTTCTTGTTGAACCAGGTGTATTCCTCTCTAGAGATACACTATCGGAAGGTGGTTCCATACCTTGTCATAATTGGAAATCTATTCTCCAATAAGTGCCCAGTATATAGTTGGAAAAGTATTACAAAGTTCATATAGTTAAAGTAATCAAACCATTTTATAGAAAAATATTTACAAAATCAAATAATGAGGAAAAATTTCTTCTATTGAATTGAAATTCTATTCAATTAGTGTTGATCCAATCCAAATCCATGTCTTACAATTTCTTTTCCCATCAAAATTTCACATTTACACAAATTCCCATTTATTTGGTTCAATTTCAGTACTTCATGGTTAAAACAATTTTCAAACCAATGTTTACTTTGGATTTGACATATCCATTTCATATAATAAATTCCCAAATCTCTTTTAGCGTCGGCTATAAATCAAAATGTGAATTGTTAAGTTCTAGCTTGTTATCAAACTCGAATTCACCATGACTTAAATAAAAATATCTTCAAATTATTTTATCGATTTTGTAAGTTGAAATTTTGTTGAAATCCCTATATAGTGTAAAGAAAGTTTTAGAAGTAATTTCGTTCAAATATTTACTTGAAACTTTTATACTTGATTTCAAAATATACCGTACCACTTTGAAACTTAGATTGGTCGTTTTATTTTGTGATGCGGGTTGAAATTATACATGCATGGATTTGTCAAATAAAATGAAAATCATGGTAATCCATTTTATCAGAATTAAAATATGAGCACGGTTAAAATTTTATCAGTTAACTTGCATTTTGTTTTGTAATCTTGTTTTGCTTTGAACTATTGTTGTTGTCCTCCTTTTGTTGCCTGAACCTACATTAACTTGTATACTTGTACCCGCATATGGGTACTAACATATTTAAACAACATAACATAACTTTTTATTTCATTATAGAAAATTTACACCAGAGTTACAGTAAATCAGAGTACAACATAAACACAGCGGAAGACAAATGCTCACCACGGAAGAGGTAAAAACCAAAATAAGACTCTATCTCCAACCAAAATCCAACTCCGAAACTAAACCTGCAAACTAAACTACTAGTTGCCTGTGCAAAAATAATGGGCACCCAGAGTTTAGGTATAAGAATAATAAACTCCAGGTCAGTCGTGGGACTGGTGTGAGAACGCAAAACAGTTATTATTTCGGTTTATTTTAAAGTTGAGATAATTCACCTGGCCATGCCGCTAATGCGGAACGGGTTTATTCCATGTGAATTCCCGTGCACAGAAATTCACAATAACCTTGGAAAATGAAGCTATCATAAACTCGTCCCACATCACAGAATGCAATCGCACACTAGATGGGCGAGTTTTTTCTTATGATAACCAAAAATGCTTTAATACATAAAATCCTCTTTTAATATTATCATTAGTACATAGTGTCGAAAAATCATTTCGCAAATAAATATAGAATCATAGCCCCCATACTTTTCGTCCTCGAAAAGGAGAGATCAGTATACTGTAACGACTTGGCTTTTTGACCGCTCCAAGTCGGTAATTAAACCAACTCGAATCGTTCAAAACGACAGATTGTTATTGCTTATGGAGTTGAAATACAAATCATCACCAAATATTAGTATGGTTCTATATTCATTCTTCCGCTGTT
Organism: Allium sativum; assembly: GCA_030737875.1. Lineage (NCBI taxonomy): Eukaryota > Viridiplantae > Streptophyta > Magnoliopsida > Asparagales > Amaryllidaceae > Allium > Allium sativum. The sequence goes on from CM060924.1 coordinate 248,106,341, forward strand.
TCTATATCTATTCTGTACTCTGATATTATGTAAATTTAAAGATTTTGTAATATTGTGTAAAAAAATTACTTCTGCTGTGAGATATTTTGTGTTCTATGTCTGTAATTGAAAGAATTTGAGTATTTGAATTGTATGTGAATTAAAAGATACTAAGAATATGGAATTTATTTGGAGATCCTAAAATGCTTGTAACAATGGAAATTGATTTTGATATGACTTATATAAACTATCAATGATTTTCGGAAGCATATGAAATTCGAAAAGAATACTTGAGTTAAACGGATGATAAGAAAAAATCTGCAATGACTTTGAAAAATGAAGCTATCATAAGCTGGTTCTACATAACACAATGCAAGCGTACACCAAATGGGCGAGTTTTGTCTTATGACAAACAATAATGCTTTAATACGTGAAAATCCTCTTTTAATATTATCATTAGTGCATAGTGTTGAAAGAGAATTTTCACGTATTAAAGCATTATTGGTTTTCATAAGACAAAACTCGCTCATTTGGTGTGTGGTTGCATTGTGTGATGTGGGACGAGCTTATGATAGCTTCATTTTTCAAAGTCATTGCGGATATTAAAGTTGGGAAAATTCACTGGACCACGCCGCTAATGCGGAACGGGAATTCACATAGCCCAGTGAATTCACAAGATCCACAAGAAATCAAACAAGAAGGAAATTAGTTATTTTATTTTAGTTCCAACGAAGTCGAAAACTTGAATATAGTAAATCGTGAGCATAAACTCACCTGCTGAAACGAAGCGGCGAAGGAAACGGAAAAGGCAGCTTGAGGTGCTTTGCTGTTTGATTTAACATATGTTTCCTTGTTGGTTTTGTGACTATTGTTATTCATTGCTTGTCATGACAGTGTCTGTAAATAAAAATGGGAAGGAACAATCGTTACAGTGTTGTAACGACCTGCCTTTTTGTCCGATTCACGTCGGTAATTAAATCAACTTAAATCGTTTATAAAGACAGATAGTTATGGATACAGACATATTTGAACATAAAAAAAAGAACTTTTCATTTTATTTCAAAATGTTTACATCAGAATTACAATGAATCAGTGTATACCATAAGCTCAGGGGAAACAACTTGCTCTTAAAACATCATTTTTAAATTTTCGAATATTCATTTTATTTCCGACCATATTAAAATCTATTTTCAAATGCAAGTAATAAACAAGAGCACGCTGTAACGAACTAGTTTTTTGACTGCTCGAAGTCGATAATTAAACCAACTCGAACCGTTCAAAACGTCATATCATAATTGCCGATGAAGTTGAAAAAGAAATCATCACAGAATCACAGCCACAAATCACAGTGTTTCTCACAGCGCAAATAAAATTTATACAATATTACAAAATCTTTAAATTTACATGATATCACAGTACCAAAATAAACATAGATACAATGGAAGAATAAATATAGCATCATACTAGTATTCGGTAATAAGCAGAGATGGGCACAACCGAATATGACATGGTAGATGAACGGTTGGATCTCCAATGAATCTCAAGCTCTAACAGATATATCTACAAGATAAAATACTCGGTCTGACCCGGGCATTTTGCAAAGAATAAAACAACAAAATACTCGAGTCAGGACTAACAGTCTCATATAAGTGAATTAAATTAAATGAAGTGTAAACTGAAACGTACAATAACTTAAAGGATGTTTAGGATTCCCATCTTCTAAGGATCGGCGAAACTAATACATATATAATAGTACGCTATTATTGTAATGTCTATTCAGTAAAGTAAATATAATGAAAATAACGTAAGCGGGATTACCATATTACCCTTACACAGTTTATAGGCATCACAGTCTATACAGTACCGTAAATTCACCGCACTGGTGTTATCAGAGGGCACTCTATCGAAAACAATACTAAATCAAAATCGTATGAGGCTCGTATGAGATAAATATGACATGGCACTCGAGGCAATACCCAGGGTAGGATTCTACCAATTGCACTCCCGGACCGGTGGTAACGCATAGCAGCAACTACCGCCCACCTCGGAACACACTCCCAAAATCAAAGGGGTGCACCCAAATCAATCACAACAGTAATAGAGATGGTATCGAAGAAGCATGTCCGATATGAGGTGCGACCTCAATTAGTCACAGTATAGCTCCTATTTTAGTCATTTTAATTATGACCCGAAGGTCAAGGCCATTTCATCATCGTTCTCCTTCTTCGATCCAAAAGTTGCTTCCAAGCTATCCTGCTGTCGTTCCGATACTCCATCACGTACACAGTTGTTAAAGTGGTATCGACACTGACAGAGAGTATGCCACTTACTGACTTCGGTCTCTTTAACAACCGAACGCTTACATTTTTCACACCGTGGCCATTAGATTTGAAATCATATTTCAAATATCGCAAATCGATTTATTTTTAAGTATTGCCCCAAAAATCAATTACTCAAAACATTCATCATTGGTTCGCTTTAAGATTATAAAACCAATACTTACACAATATCTCATGGAATTTGGAACTTAAACAATGGTTGATGAAGAATGGTAAAACCGTTCTAAAGGACAGATTGTTATTGCTTCTAGTATCAGAGCTTTGGTTCATACAAAACTTAGCTTACCAACTGTAACGACCCGCCTTTTTGCCCGATTCTCGCCGGTAATTAAACCAACTTAAATCGTTCATAAAGACAGATGATTATGGGTACTAACATATTTGAACATAAATAACAGAACTTTTATTTCATTACAAAATTATACATCAGAGTTACAAATAATCAGAGTATACCATAAGCTCAGCGGAAACAAATTTTCTCTCAGAGGAAGAAGTAAAACCAAAACAAGACTCTAGCTCCAATAAGAAACCAGCTCTGAGGCTAAACCTGCTAACTAAACTACTAGCTCGTTTCATAACTTGAGTATGCCACATTGACAAAATAAATTGTTTAAAATATATTGTATACTAGAACAAATATCAGAATTTATATCAATTTAATCCTTTTGAACAATACCAGATGTAACGACCTAGCTTTTTAGCCGCCTTGAGTCGGTAATTAAACCAACTCAAACCATTCAAAAGGACAGATTGTTATTGCTTATGAAGTTGAAATACAAATCATCACAGAATCACAGACACAGAACACATAATATCTCACAGCGGAAGTAATTTTTTTTATACAATATTACAAAATCAAGTAATGAGGAAAAATTTCTTCTATGAAATTGAAATTCTATTCAAATAGTGTTAATCCAATCCAAATCCATGTCTTTTCCCATCAAAATTTCACATTTAAACAAATTCCCATTTATTTGGTTCAATTTCAATACTTCATGGTTAAAACGATTTTCAAACCAATGTTTACTTTGGATTCGACATATCCATTTCATATAATAAATTCCCAAATCTCTTTTAGCGTCGGCTATAAACCAAAATGTGATTTGTTAAGTTCAAGCTTGTTATCAAACTCGAATTCACCATGACTTAAATAAACATATCCCTTTTTTTTGCTTGAACATAATATTTTTTTAACAAATCCTTCTTATATTTTCATGGCGAAAATTCATTGACAAATCATATATCAAAATAAGTTTGGGAAACATTTATCAAATCTTTGTAAATCCCTTATATTCAATAATTAAATTAAAAATTTGTCACATTATTACGTTCATTATATGAACATAAAGTTATAAAGAATTTATTTAAATAAATTAAACTTGGTGTTAACTTGCAACAATCACTTTAAAACTTATTTAATACAAATTGAATTTCATAAAAGTTTCAAGTAAATATTTGAACAAAAATACTTTTAAATTATTCATATATAGAAAAATTCTTTTGAAATCAGCCTAGAATCATTCCTAGAGAGCGTATTTTGAAATTTAAAATATATAAAAAAAGGTGGTTTGATTTCTTTAACTATATGAATAATATTTTTCCATTTATATATATTTATACATTACTTTCAATTTAATATGCGTATACTTTTCCAACTATATATATATATTTATACATTACTATTTTCAGACTTAACCTTTCTAAATATATTTTATAAATCCAAAATAAAATTTATGTCCAATCCAGTCTTGTGAATCCAAGGGTAAAAAGGGGATTTCTAGCAATAACAATATCTCCATGGAAAAAACTGCAATGACCCGCCTTTTTGCCCTATTCTCGCCGGTAATTAAACCAACTTAAATTGTTCATAAAGACAAATGGTTATGTATATTTTACTTCACAACGCATATATATAATTTCACAACGCATTTATATAATTTCACAATGCATATATATAATTTCACATCGGACATTTTAGTGATTTTGTAGCATTTATTTAACTTAATAATGTTGATTGAATAATGTTATAAATTTTTTGAAAAGGTATTTAAACTTGCATTATTGGGTTATGGAAGTGGATATAAGTCTAGATAAATATTTATAATGATATATTATAAATAGCTTTGAATAAATTTTTTGGATTTAAGACTTAAGTAAGAAATGAAACTTAAGTTCAAATTAACAAGTAAGTTTTTCTGTTATCGGTACTGGAACAACAAACGGGGTGCATAACCAAGGCAAGAGATGCAGCAACCAGTGCGCTGAGCTTACCTGGCCAACGACTACTTAATTAGTCTGGTAAAGGAGCGAATTGAAAGTGAATCTCGAATACTATGAAGCGATAACTATAATAAATAATTTTCCAAGTTAAAATCTGGTTAAATTGGATAGGAGTGATCTTTAGATATTTAATATAAGTTCTGTAGATGATGATGAATACTATTTGAGGAATTAAGCAGTGAAAATATCAAAATTCCGCTTATAGTATTAGTTTAATACAGAATATATACTAAGAAGTTTTGATTCCCAACTAATTGTATACTTAATATAAATCATTTGAATTTGACTTGACATTAACATTGTTTGCCCGAGTAAGGCTTAGTTTAATGATGGAAGTTAATGCGGAACCAAGTGAACGAAAGAAAATAAGGTGTATGTCTTTGAAATTGGTCGGATTAACTCAAGATTATTGAAACCTGAGGGAATAAAGTATATACGGGGTCCGATGTCTGGATGTTAACCATGTTATATACTTAAATTTTTTCAAAATTCATATTTTAAAAATTTATATGATTGTATAAATTTTTACTTCCGTTGTAAGATACTCTATGTTATGTGACTATGATTCTGTGATGATTTGCATTTCAACTTCAAAGGCAATAACGATCTGTCGTTATGAACGGTTCGAGTTGGTTTAATTACCGACTTGGAGCAGTCAAAAAGCCAGTTCGTTAAAGCAGAACCAAATGAAGTGTCCACTGAAATGTACAATAACTTAAAAGATGTTTAGGAGTCCCATCCTCTAAGGATCCGTGGAAATAATACATATATAATAGTACTCTATTATTGTAATGTCTATTCAGTAAAGTAAATATACTGAAAATAGACGTACAATAATAGCATACTATTATATATGTATTATTTCCACGGATCCTAAGAGGATGGGAATCCCAAACATCCTTTATGTTATTGTACATTTCAGTGGACAGTTCATTTGGTTTAATTCACTTAATAATCAGTTAGTATGTGAGTGAGATATATACTTTTGCGCTATGTATTCAGTGTCCGTTGTCCGGATGTTAACCAGGAGATACTTAGCTTCATGTCCTCGATTGATCTTTCATGCCAGAAACCATCATATAACTTCAGATTTTGAGGTAAATAACTCATTAGAGATAGGATGGAGACATCCTAGAATGAGTAAAATCAGTATCAGAATCAAATCTTTCCGAGAGAGCGTATTTTAAAGTAAATTATTTGAAACAAAAGTTTAAAGAAATTTTGTTCAAATCTTAATTGAATTTTTGTAAGAAATCCCATTTGTATTCAAATAAATTTGAAAGTGATTTTTGTAATTTAATACTTTTAATTCATTTAAATAGATTCTTCATAATTTTTAGTCGTATAAAGAATTTAGTAATATGATGATTTTGAATTAAATGGTTCATTGTAAAGGATTTCAAAACTTATTTTGATATATATTTTTTTTCGAAAGGATTTTCACCATATGAATGTAAGAAGGATTTTGATCCATAGCTAACGCTAAAGTGTTTGGAGATTATTATATGACTGGATATGTGAATTTGAGGCAAACAATATTTGAGAATCGTTTTAACCATGAAACATTGGAATTGAACCAAAACAAAAGGATTGGATTTTTATATGAAACTAGTTGGGAAGAAATTGTAAGACATGGACTTTGATTTGGATTTGGATTAATATTATTAGAATAAAACTATAATTTTATAAAAAGTGATTTTCCACATTACTTGGTTTTATAAATATTCTTCATAAAATGATTTGATTACTTTAACTACATAAATTTTATAATAGTTTTCCAAAATATGTATGTTTACACACTACTTTAAATTTAATATACATAAACTATTTTCAAAACTTAACTTTTCTAAATGTATTTATTTTATCTCGAATAATTTTATATATAACAATGACCAAAACTACTGACTGCCGGTGTGGATTTTCACCTTGTTTTATAGAAATATCCTTGTTTAAATCTTGTTCCTTTGAACTCGTCCCTCGGCTGGATCCTTCCTAAGTCAAGATTCTCCGAATCTGAGTCTCGATCGTATTTTGCTCCGTCTTAGGAAATATGGAATTTTTTGCTTCCTAAATTCCGAATTCTTCGGCCTAAGTTAATTTATCTTGATAAATCCATTTGGTTCATTCATTTATTTGGTACCCATCTTATATTCCAACCAAAAATCGAATCGGAAAAAATAAGATAAAAGAAAATCAAACTTGAATAATGACTAGGTATTAAACGCTTGTAGATATATCCATTAGAGCTTGGGATTCGTTGGAGATCCATCCATTCATCTACCTTGTCATATGCAGTTGTGCCCATCTCTGCTTATTACCGAATATTAGTATGATTCTATACTTATTTCTGCACTCTGATATCATGAAAATGTAAATATTTTGTAATATTTCATAAATTTTATTTCCGTTGTGAGATATTCTGTGTTTTGTATCTGTGATTTTGTGATGATTTGTATTTCAACTTCATAAGCAATAACAGTTTGTCATTTTGAACGGTTTGAGTTAGTTTAATTATCAACTTGAGGCGGTCAAAAAGCCAGGTCGTTACAGTTGGTATCTGCGAAGGACAACGGAGCTGTTGGGGAGCAAAAGTGAAGGGAGAGGAGTTGTGGTCTGCGGTAAGCACATGGAAGCTGACGGTGGGGAACTGTGTGAGTTCAAGGGAAATGAGGCGCATTGTTTTATGGTGGGGTAGCAGGCTGTCTCTAAAAGGAGAAAAGGGAAACTGGTCTTGGTTTGGAGAGGAAGTAGAGTAGCGTTGGCTGGTTGTCAGTGGACTGACGGCGGGCGGGGGGTCGGAACAGTGGTGGTCACGGTTGAAGGGCTGGCTTCATAGTCGATGTACACATGAGGAAGTTTTGCGGATGAGTTAAAACATGCACTAAAATGAACAAAGGAAGGTTACATGCATGGTAAGGATAAATAACGTTTCATGTATATACATATTTAACTACCGCAAGTAACTCCAGTGTGGTGAATTTACGGTACCATATAGACTGTGATGCCTATAAACTGCGTAAGGGTAATATGGTAATCCCGCTTACGCTATTTTCAGTATATTTAATTTACTGAATAGACATACAATACTAGCATACTATTATATATGTATTATTTCCACGGATCCTTAGAGGATGGGAATCCCAAACATCCTTTAAGTTATTGTATATTTCAGTAGACACTTCATTTGGTTTAATTCACTTATATGAGACTGTTAGTCCTGACCCTTGTATATTGTTTCTTTGACTGTATGCCTGGATCAGCTTGAGCACATCAGTCGTTCGTGACGCATCTGGGAGATTTGCATCTTTCGGACCATCTTCAGTTATCAGCTATCTAGTTATCTAAGTTATCCAGGTTTATTATCAATTATCTATATGTACTCTATCTTTTGTATGAGCTTATGACTCATTATGTACTTATATGTACAATGTATCATGTATGAACCTATGAACTATTATGTTTCCGCTGCCAGATACTCTGCTTCCGTGTCTGTGATTCTATGTTCTGATTTCATGTACCTTAATAGTTAAAATAGCAATTCACTGTTTTGAGTAATTCAGGTCTGACATGTGTGGTTTATGGTCAATTTGAATTGTTCGAAATAGTGGGTTATCAATTTTTAAAAATGGTTATGGGAATCATTTTAACCATGAGAATATTGAAATTGAATCAAATAAAAGGAATTTGATTTAAATATGGAAAGAAATGATGAGACATGGATTGAGATTGGATTTGGACTAATATTACTGAATAGAACTATAATTTCATAAAAACTATTTTTCGCATTACTTGATTTTGTAGATCTTTCTTTATAAATAATTTGATTACTTTAACTATATGGATTTATAATAGTTTTCAGCTATATATATATACACAATATTTTCAACTTAATATATATATGTACTATTTTCAAACCTAACTTATTAACAGTCTTCCTCTACAGAAGCTCACTTCGATTATTACCTAATCGAATTCCATTCCATTAATTATGGAATGGAATTTGATTTGGTAATAATCGAAGTGAGCTTCTATGGAGGAAGACTGTTAATATAAATGGAACAACGACAATTGTAACGACCCGGCTTTTTGACCGTCTCGAATCCGTAATTAAACTGACTCAAGACACTCAAAACGACGAATCATTATTTAGCTTACCGGGTTTAACATAAATAAACACAGAATCATAGTACACAAAGATATGCAGAAGAATATATTTTATACAAAAATAGTATCAGAGTTTACAAATTATTTTTCTATTGCGAAAGAATAAATTATACAAGATTTTTTTTTAATAAAGATTTACAGATTTGTCGGCTTGCGCGCATATTGTCTTCACGTTCCTCTCCAGTGCGAGCTGAATCTTTAAAATCTGGAACACTTAAGACCTGACCCGAGCGTTCCATGCAAAATACACAAAACACCCGAGTCAGGATTAAACTTATTTCAAGTCAGCACACTTCCATAAACACATATATAATCGGTTTAATCCTAACGATAGATATTAAATAACTCGAGTATGTTAACCGTGTGAACTACCGATAACTATACCATAGAAGATTGAAATACTTGCATGTAGCAAAATAAAATGGGTAGCAGCGACGAGTGTCATAAGGCATAATAATAATGTTTCTGAATTTGGTACAACAATATATATTTGAATCAAGGCGTGCAACCAATTTAATTAAACTCCTTCTAATAAAATGAGTTAAAAAACAATGCATGCAGCTATACAAATTTAACTGAACTAATGCAAATAATTGGATTGAAATAGTGTATGCGTGATATGGTTTACTCTAAGGCAACCATATTTGAACTAGTATATGGGTTGAAATGGAATCATGCATGTCTTAAACAGTGAGCCAATATATGACAGAGTGGCCAAAACATAACTGCAGGGAGTAATAACAATTCGAAATGCAGCAATATATACATATACATTAAAATAAGACAGCAAGCAAGGTCGTTAATATATGGTGTAAGACAGCTATAATCCCACTCGCAAAACATAACAACCCTCATGAATGCAAACTACCTCCCTATAGGCTTCCGTTGGATTTATTTTACTATATATGAATAATTTAAAATTTTAGCCTTGTTTTGAAGATATATATATATATATATATATATATTTGGAAAAGTATAACAAAGTTCATATAGCTAAAGTAATCAAACCATTTTATAGAAAAATATTTACAAAATCAAGTAATGAGGAAAAATTTCTTCTATGAAATTGAAATTCTATTCAAATAGTGTTGATCCAATCCAAATCCAAATCCATGTCTCACAATTTCTTTTCACATAAAAATTCACATTTAAACAAATTCCCATTTATTTGGTCCAATTTCAATACTTCATGGTTAAACGATTTTCAAACCAATGTTTACTTTGGATTCAACATATCCATTTCATATAATAAATTCCCAAATCTCTTTTAGCGTCGGCTATAAATCAAAATGTAATTTATTAAGTTCTAGCTTGTTATCAAACTCGAATTCACCATGACTTAAGTAAACATATCCCTTTTTATGCTTGAACTTAATTTTTTTTTTAACAAATCCTTCTTATATTTTTATGGCGAACATTCATTAGCAAATCCTATATCAAAATAAGTTTGGGAAACATTTATCAAATCTTTATAAATCCCTTATATTCAATAATTAAATTCAAAATTTGCCACATTATTACATTCATCATATGAACATAAAGTTATAAAGAATTTATTTAAATAAATTAAACTTGATCAATCACTTTAAAACTTATTATTCTTTCAAAATGAGGTTTTAAGTATAAATTCAACATCTCGAATGGAATTATACATCTTCGTCACTTTCGAAACTTGAAAATAAACACTGGTGATTTCGCGACAACCACTAGGTTTATTTTCAAGTAACTACAGTGCGAATCTATCTTTATCTAGTACACGAAGAAATTAGTACATACGTGATTATTATTCTAGTTAATAACTAGTTTGTTTCGATAAAAATATATTTTTATCTTTCCAAAACCGGAATTTTTCATCCAAAATCTTTCCAAATCATTAATTATTATTTTACATAATTTTTCCATATTTTTAATAATTTTATTAAGGCCCTTACAGTCGGTTTCCAATAACGGCCACTGAACTACATCCATAACGACCTTTTCTGAAATTGATTTGGACATATTTTAAAATCCAACCATTCAAATTTAAATCTCATATATTCATTGGAAAGCTCTTTTCGATACGAACCCAATGGTTCCAGTTTTAGGAGAATCCGACGGTCGGATCCGCCGTTACGTTCATTCGAAGTTAATGGTCAAAATTCGCGAACGGTCGCTGCGCGGCGCGTTCTATTCAGGCCATAATATATATAATGTATATTTTGTCGATTTCCATTCGAAACGTATTTTATAAATTCGTTTTAAAACAATTCCCACTTATGTTTCAATTTTAAATCAAAACTGAATATTCTATATCATTATAATATTAAAATGATAATATTTTCAAAATATCAGATTTTGAAATCACTTTTCGATATTCATTATAAAATGAAAAAAAATCGATAGAAAATCCTGTTCATGTTAAAATGGCGTTTAACTACTTAACACGGCTTCACATTTCAATATTTTCGTGTCCATCCAAAATTGGACATCAAAATCACATTTTGATTATTCACTGAATATTATTTTAAAATATTCGTTAATTCTGAACTAGAATCAGACTTAATCAATTACCATATAATTTCAGTTATATGGATTTCATACATCGCATGTATACGACAATCATGATAAATAAATAAATTGGATTTGTGAATGGTTTTAATCTAACTAGAATTTTCCCATGTATGAATTGGAATGGATTTGAATAGAAATCATCTTCGGGGGATTTTGATATTGGATTCCGTGACTATACGGATATTGTGGAGGAATTTGGAAAGAGTTGGGATGAAAAATTCCATATTTGAAGGGAAGATTAAAGAAAAATTTAAAAGAATTCATCTTTGATAAAATTAATGGGAACCTTTCCCAAAGCGTAAGAATATTTGAATAAAAGAATATTCTGGATTGGGATACCATATGTAATGATATGGATTTCGCTCGGACCTAATCGATCGCTAAATCGACCAAGACCGTTCAAAATCCGAATACACTAACTCTGGGTGCACAACACATCAGAACAAACAATAGAAGACTTTTATAAACATCATAATAATGTTACATCAGAGTATAGAATATCATAGTATCGAAAATAATATTACACAGCGGAAAATAATTTTACAATAAATGTAATACAATGTAGCGGAAACAAATAAACTAACATAGCGGAAGACTATCAATGCTCTGGACACAACTTTAAGCTCCAATACCATATGTCATGTCGCCATTCTAGACTCTATAATTAAAACCGAAAAGGTACATATTGGAAATTGGATTTCCATCTATGAGTCGAGGTCAGGGATGGCTCCTCACCGATTCGAGACACTCTAGAAAATGCCTTAGGATCCCCCGCAGTGGACGCTTGGATATTCAGGGCCGGTCCACACTTACGTTAGTGGATTAGTATTCCTGAACACACATTTCCCGATCCTATCGGACCGCCCACATATCCCAGGATCGAAATCCGGCTCTGATACCAAACTGAAACGACCCAAACTCACCCATACGGGAAAGCTATGATTGAATTGAGAACACGACAAATCAGAACACAAACATAAGAACATTTCATTGTTATTACAACAATTACACCAGAGTATAAATAAATAATATACAGCGGAAAATATCAGAGATTAAAATACATAGCAGCGGAAATTTAAATGTATAAATACAACGACTAACACATCTAAAAGAGATACACGGATACAAAGCTTTCCGAATATTGCACCAGTTGTAAACCAGGATCCTGTAAAATAGACAGCAAAACCAAATCTACTAGCTGCCCCTATTTTCCACATGTGCAGCTAGTAGTTTTGGTTTTGCAGATTTCTATTTTACAGGATCCTGGTTTACAGCTGGAGCTATATTCGAAAAGCTTTGTATCCGTGTTTCTCTTTCAGTTGTGTTAGTCATTGTATTTATACATTTAAATTTCTGCTGTTATGTATTTTAATCTCTGATATTTTCCATTATATATTATTTATTTATACTTTGATATCTTGTACTCTGATGTAATTGTTGTAATAACAATGAAATGTTCTTATATTTTTGTTCTGATTTGTCGTGTTCTCAATTCAATCCGGGCTTTCCCGTAAGGGTGAGTTTGGGTCGTTTCAGTTATATCAGTTAAATGGGTGCACTACACCATAATGGCCATTTGGCAACTCTTATTTTTTTCAATTGCCAACACTTATATGTGTTATAGACCAGCGACACTAATATGTGTTGCCATAGCAAATATGTGTCACCAAAAATGTGCTAACACTTGTATGCGTTGGTAGGCCTAGTCAACTCTTCTTTTCTAAGGGCAAAATGGTAACTTATCACAAATAACCCTAATCTTACCTCAACACTTATTCCTCAACGCATATTGCTTTCACGGCCGCATCATACGTAAATAAAAAATGGGAAATTATATCAGCGATTAACTAATCCTCTCTCCACTACTTCGATCCTCTCAATTCCGCTCTCCATTACTTCGATTTGGAGCTTCTACGATTTGGGTTTGGGGGCTTCTACGAATTGGGGCTTCAGGTATTTGGTTATGTATATATGTGAAAATTCAATTATTGGATTTAAATTCAATTGGGGCTTCTACGATTTGGGTTTCTACGATTTGGATTTGGATTTAAATCCAATTGGGGCTTCAACGATTTGGGTTTCAATTGTTGTATTGTGTTATGTATTGAATGTACCAATATATGCTGACTGAAATAATAGGGTTTAAAACGGGATTTAAATAATAGGATTTTAGGATTTTTGACAACAATTAAATGGAGTATGGCTTCGAGAAGTTCTTCAGTTGTCACTGGTTTGGCCTTAACATTCACGGACATGTTATCTCTCCATAATTTCCAAGTCCAAAGTTTTTATATTTGCTACATAATGGTATTTATAGTCAACTTCATACGGTCGAGCCGATTCTCTCTTACAGGTTGGGCAAGGCCACATTGTCTTAGCTTCCATGCTTTGAAAGGAACGTTCTAAGTAACATTTTTCTCAATTGTAGTTTTGCAACATTTTCCTAGTTCTCCAGGCCTTAGTTAATCACAAGGCATAAAGAAAGTACATTTTCTGTAAGTTATGCTCTGGCTCTAGGCTTATCACTTATGAGTTTGAAAGCAACCCCCAGGGATCAACAACGTTTAGCTAGTTTATTAGATTGATTTTAGTTGAATTTTTTAGTTTAGTCATCGTCTATGCAAGAGCTCTTTCATCAAACACTGGGATTCATCCTTGGTAATGGTATCACTAGGATTTTCAATAGAGTTTAACATTTAACAATTGCTTGGGTATTTTGGTTAACTTGTTAAAACTCGAAGACATTAATGTGGATATCCATGACTCTAATTAGATAAATTTAACTTATTAAGTCGTTAAACTTATTAAGATTATCATTTTGATTATCATTTTGTCATGGATATCCATGACTCTAGTTAGTTTAACTTGTTAAGTCCCCTGGGATTCATTTTATAATTTCATTAATGTGGATAAATTTACTAATTTATCATTTTATCCACGTATGTAAGAATTTAATAATTGTTTTACTATCGAGACATTAATTACCTAGAGCACTTCACTGGATTGCACTTTAGCTGCAGACATGCACAAACATATTGTGTTACCATTTATAATTGTTTTACTATCGAGACATTAATTACCTAGAGCACTTCACTGTTCTTTGTTCACTTGTGTTCGTCGTTCATATTTAAAAAAAAATTGTGTTTTTGTGCATTTGGATTTCAGTTTCAGGTGCGTATGGTATAATTTAACAGATGTTCTAAGCTCAATTTGGTTTTCTTGTATTTTCATACAAGAGTTAACTATTGGCATGTTATTTTTTCTTGAATGTTGGCAGCTTTCAAGTGAGCTTGCTCTTGTAATTTGGCTGACATAGAGGTATGACACAAATTTTAAAAGACTGATTTTTTTCTTGCATTTAAATTTGAAAAATAGTTGAGATGAAATCATTTATATTCATGGAGTAGGTAAAATAAAGGGCGAGAATCATATGGCAAGATATGGTAGAACACAGATGATATTAGACTGATATGTGTTTGTATCCCTTTGTTTGTTTCCTAAAAAAATAATAAAGGCATATCATTTCTTCGTTATGCTGCCACACCTGTTATCCCAATTGTCACTTTAAGCCTTGATAGAGACTTCTAATGTGTAGTGTTTTGAAGAAAATGACATTGACGACTATTGCTATCTTTATTAGAATTACAGCTGCTGACGAGCCTTGGTTATGTTTGTTAGATGTGTTGTACTGAGTTGATGACTATCGTGTCCTAGGTAGTTTCAAGAGATAAGTCGATGCAAACTTGGTTATGTTTGTATGGCATACACAATAAATAAGCCTGTGCAGTCCTTATGTATAAACTGAGTGATTGCTGAAGAAGAACCAATAGCAATGAAAATAAAAATCAAACCAATTTCCTAAGTGCACACTGGTCTGACTGAATTACTAACAGCAAGATGACTATTATTTTATATTTGTAAGTAAGTCTTGTGTAACAACCCGAATTTTTATAACATGTTAAAACGAGAAATCAAGGCAGAATTAAATTTTAAAATCAGAATCAAGGGAAATGGGTTGTGTCATTGCGTTCATCTCGAAATTCTGCTTGAAAACGAGTCCGAGTTTGCGAGAATCGGAGTCCGTATAAGGTAGATATGACCCTCTGAAGTTTCAGAAATTTGCAGAGTTCAAAACAGTTCAAATTCAAGTTCAAAATTTGACCCAGGTCGACTGGGGAGTCGACTGGGCAGTAGACCCCCCCCTGACCAGGTCGACTGGGCAGTCGACCTAGGTGTCGACCTGGTACCCGAGTCTGTTTTTGGGCCAGAGTTCGTTCTGATGTTTCCAGTCCGATTTCTATCCAGATTCGTCCACCTAATCCTATATAAACAACCTTTAGCCTCATCCTCTCTACACCATTTCATTCTGTCCTTATGCTTCCTCTGAGAAAATGAATAAAATAATACATAAGTCTGAGACGAGGATATGCTGTTCAAGTCTTTCAAGAGGAGAATCAAATCTAGTTAGGATTCAAGTAAAGATTCAACGGCTTCAAGCAAAGACGCCTAGACCATATTGAATCAAATCAGAAGATTAATCAAGTTAGACGTTTCAACGCGACAACGAATCGATTTGTCCTCTCTTAGCCAATCAATGTAAGTTCTAGTTACTTTTTAGATTGAAACGCTTAATTATAATATGGCCGTGGAATAAAGTGTAATTGGATGTAAGCATGTTCATCGGTTCAAGTCTATTTCTGTTTCCTCTTGAATCTTGAGTTTTGGGCTTTTCTATCTTTACTCTTTTGTCAAGTTCATGATCTATTCAGCTTGTTGTAAATCAGTTCATGTTAATGTTATTCTCAAGATCTATCTTTTATGCCTGAGATGATGTTTTTATGCCAGTTTCCTCTCTATACCTATTGTTATACAAATTCTACCTTCCCCTATTTATTTTCTTTGATGAACCTAGATTAATTTCGGATCTAGTCCTAAACCGCGATTTGCGTACGATTGAATACGGGGGAATCTTGGGATAATACCTATTTGGATATATGTGTTTGGTGGAATTGATGGCATAACATAAAAATTGGATATTTGGGTATTATTACCATTAACATGAAATTGAATATTTGGGTATTATCATTATAATAGTAATTGCAAGAATGGGGATTGGCATATGTAATATGACATGGATCTTGATATATGTAATATGACATGGATCTTGATATATGTAGTTTGGCTAGAACTCGTTATGGGTAAATTGGTGTAAACATGTTATACATGAAATTTTGGGTATAAAACTAGATCTATGAAAATTGAGCATAGCTTTGTAAACATGAAAATCATGAATCTTGACATATGTAAAACGGCATGAATTGAACATATGTAAATTTGGTATGAATTGGGCATATGTAAAACTGACATGTAACCTAGAACTTGGGCATATGTTAATTATGTAAAATTTGGAGTAGAAACATATATGATAATTTATGACTTGGAGAAAGTTTAATATGAACGCGCCTAAGTTGGGTTTTGGGTAGTTGGTATGTACTGGACATCTAGAAGGCACGTAAACATGCTTATGAACTTGAAACATGAATTGGTTATGAATACGAATCATTAACTTGATAATAGGCATAAGTGAAAACATGAAACTTGACATGAAACTCGCCATGAAACTAGACACGAACTTGACATGAAACTTGAACATGACATGACATTTAGAATGAACTAGAAAATGGCCAACTCGAGGTTGGGTTGAGTTTGCAGTGTAATTCTGCCCGGAACCGCCCGACAAATCCAATTACTGCAAACAATAGGATCCAATGTGGGTAGTTGGTCATATCGCACTTGAAAACCCGAGGTCAGACTGAGTTGTGGTGTAATTCTGCCCGGAACCGCCCGACATATCCAGTGACCACAACAACAGGTCTAATGTGAGAGGTTGGGGTGCATTAATGAATTTATGACTTGATAGGGTTAAGTCATGAACTGCTTGAATATACTTAACCAATTTGACACGATGACTTGATAGGGTTAAGTCATGAACCGCTTGAATATACTTAACCAATTTGACACGATGACTTGATAGGGTTAAGTCATGAACCGCTTGAATATACTTAACCAATTTGACATGATGACTTGATAGGGTTAAGTCATGAACCGCTTGAATATACTTAACCAATTTGACATGATGACTTGATAGGGTTAAGTCAGGAACCCCTTGAACATACTTAACCAACTTGACACATGATTCGTAGGGCTAAGTCCCGAACTTGAACGACAACACTTAGCTAATTTGACATGACACGTAGACGGGTTAAGTCATGAACTGCTTGAATATACTTAACCAATTTGACATGATGACTTGATAGGGTTAAGTCATGAACCGCTTTAATATACTTAACCGATTTGACACGATGACTTGATAGGGTTAAGTCAGGAACCCCTTGAACATACTTAACCAACTTGACACATGATTCGTAGGGCTAAGTCACGAACTTGAACGACAACACTTAGCCAATTTGACATGACACGTATATGGGTTAAGTCACGAACTTGAATGACCACCCTTACTTGACATGATAGACTGATGGGGTTAAGTCTCGAATTTAAATGACAACACTTAACCTGCTGGACGAAAACCCTAGTTACGCGGTCCTTTTCAGCAGTAACCCACTAGATGTATCATGGTACCCTAGAACTAGGCAGGGTGGGGCACGATTACTGGGCTGATGGTAAGCGACCAGAACGACGGCTGAGTAGGGGCGCCATTGTAGGTTCAGGCGGACTATGGTCGTGCACGTAGTCCAGAGTTGAAAAAGCCGGCAATGGGCACCAGTAGGTTTACACTGTGCGTGCTTGATTCGTGTCGGTGGTTGGCACCCTAGGGCTTGATACACCCTATGGTGGACCTAGCACAGGTGACTACATTTCGTGATTGGGCCGTATGACACAGACACATGAACGAACTAGGACTTGTAGGGAGTCGATCGATTAATAGATCGTTACAAGTAAAAAAGGGCGTTGTTCGGTAGGTAGCATAATCCCTAGTGGTCCTAGGTGGCATAAATCCTAGTTGAACACGCGATAGTTCATGATAAGGAAACCTAGCCAGAGCAAGGGTGGCAGTCCAAACGATTTCAAGAATAGTGGCACTACGTTGAAGTAGTATAGAATTACGTGATGAAACCCGTACGATATACGGCAAGGGACTGTACATATACATGGAAAGGATGATACAGGTTGGGGTGCTAGTACGGGTGGTGCAGAGCAAATAGATATCGTAGAAATTCTTTAATGATGAAGCAGAGAAATCTTGCGATGCTTGATAGAAATCTTGCGAATTTATACTTAGTTTATCTTGAATGGGAACCTTGCGATGTTATACTTGACAAAAATCTTATGAGGTTATTCTTAGTTATCTTTCCTGTAGCTTATCTTGTCTTCATGCTTATGTTTATTTTCAGTTTATTCATGCCATGTTATCTTTACCTGTTTTTATGCTGAGAGTCACCAGGACTTACTCAGTCTTTATGACTGACCCGTTTTGTTTCGCCTCTTTTTCTTCCGTCCCCCCCCCCCCCCAGGTTCGCAGGGTGGGAATACAGCTTAGTTCGGATCTTACCAAGCTCTAAAGCTCTTTCATGTACGGCTTGGATTTCTCTTGGCTATGGCTTGCTTTACTGATTTACTTTTGGAATGATTTATGACTATGGTTTTATGCTTCTTTACTATTGCAAGACAGATTTTGATGTAATGGATTTGATGGTATTTTGATGTAACAGGCTTTAGACCTTACTAGATTTTAAAGAAATGAAATTTGGATTTTCTTCCGATGTTTTATATGTTCTGTCTTGTAATATTTCTGTGTATGTTTACCTAGATAATGCTCCACTAAAGCTAGTGCATTCCCCTTGTGAGTGACCCTAGCGGAGGTGGGGTGTTACATTTGGTATCAGAGCAGAAGGTTACCAGACTGGGCAAAAGTTTTTAAAACCTTCTGAAACTATTTTCAAAGCCATTTTACAAAGAAGCATTTTTCAAGAAAAGTTTTAAAGAAAAAGGCTATTCCCCAAAAAGCCATTAGCACTATCCTGTGTTCCCTTGATTGAACCTCTTTTCCTTTCTTTCCTTCATCTGTAGTCACAGTAGTTTTAACTGTGACTAATCCTTTTCTAGCTACGTAAATGTTTTCCGTGCGATAGAGGAAGTTCTCAAGAGACCTGTTACCGCGTTATACAAGAAAGGATAGGAGTGGTTAAGGCGAATGAGGCTCAGAACAAGAAGGTAGTTAAGTACTATAGGACAAGGACATGGGCAAAGAACAAGATCGTCGAGAGGGCAATTGTATACTCTCACCTAAGAGGGATGGTAACGTTTCTGTTAAAGGTTTTCCTTTCTATCATCCCGTCAGGACTTTGTTTTGTACATAGCATCCTTTTTAAAATCTTGCTTTGATAGTTAAGTCTCTGCACCTTAGTACTAGCGTAGTAGAGGATCCCATTTTTTTTTTGTCTCAAATCCTGTTGGGGAATCGGCTCATGTATTCATGATTTGTTTGGATTTGAGAATGTCTATGCTAAGTGTTGGGTTTAGGAGTAATGTTTTGGGTTATGGGTTGATTCTAGGGATGAAGTGGTTGTCCGGTAAGGGTGCCATTATCGGTTTTGAAAGGAGGGTAGTTAGACTCTTGACTTGCCTCGGTAATACCCTCGAAGTCAAGTATACCCTTTAGGGTTCTATCAGGATTAGTTACCTAGAATCTCTTGACACATTTATTGGTAATTTGTAATCTGCTCGAGCAGTGTTTGCCACTAAGACGGATGGTTCATTTCGCTTATGCATGCGTTATGGAAATCACTCTAGTAAGTACATTTGGTAACATGGTTGGCATCTGTTTGTTTTCAAGAGATAGTTCTTCTTCGTGGAATGCCGTATAGTGAGTAAACAAGATCCAGAGTTCACTAGTGAATTTTGGAGAGCTTGCATGAAACCAAGAGTACACGGATATGGTTGAGCCAAGTATACTAGAGGGAGAATAAGTAAAAGTGGAACGAGAGGCGACAATGAAGTGAGTTCCAGCTCATATTTGGAAATAGGAGTTAAGAGGCCACGAAATCATGAAGCTAAAGACAACCAAAGCACAATGGAGTTAAGCTCAAGGAAATGCGACTTAGAAGATTGAAGACAAGATACGCGCATCATATCTCTTTTTAAGAGTATATTCTTGATCCCTGTTTTCCTGTAGAGCTTACCCGCATGCTATCTTTTATGCATATCCTCTCGGTCCTATTCTCGATCTTATTTCTGTTGCAAACTCCATAGGGGGTATGACTCATCGGTTAATAATACACGTCAGAGTTTGAAGGTGTCCGTTAGGTTGACTAAACCTTTTGGGCTTTATAGGATATGGGTTGGGTTTAGAAAGGGATTTCTTGTAATCCAAAAAGGAGTTTATCTTGCTTATCTTCTCGATCCTATCTTGAGGACCTTAGGTAGAACCCTATGGATGTAAACATGTATTTGAAACATGTTATGAATTGATGTTTGCGAAATGGTTGCAAGTGGTCGCAAGTGGTTGCTCGTGGATGCATGAATACACATTAGGCACTAGATCGGCTCAGACACATTTTCTTGTTGCATATGCATGAGTGTTTATACTTGTTTGTGGATGAAATTGGATGTGTTATCATATGGATGGATGTTTGTGCACACATATAGTGTTTATGGGACTAGGACTATTTGCATACATGGTTGACTCATTGCACTAAACATATTTTGCATTAAGAAGACCAATAAGGCCTGATCATTTGCATTAGATAAGGAACATATATACACACTTTCTGCATATGATCATACAGCATTAGAAATCTCTTAAGGACAATGGATGCCTGTGATTGATGATTGAGTAGATGGATGATTGGATGGTAGGACACATTCTTCTTAACTTGAAGATTTCGGGGACGAAATCCTTTAAGGAGGGGAGAATGTAACAACCCGAATTTTTATAACATGTTAAACCGAGAAATCAAGGCAGAATTAAATTTTAAAATTAGAATCAAGGGAAACGGGTTGCGCCATTGCGTTCGTCTCGAAATTCTGTTTGGAAACGAGTCCGAGTTTGTGAGAATCGGAGTCCGTATGAGGGAGATATGACCCTCCGAAGTTTCAGAAAATTTCAGAGTTCAAAACAGTTCAAATTCAAGTTCAAAATTCGAATTTCAAAACCCAGATAGACTGGGCGGGAAAAATCCCGCCCAGCACCCAGGTCGACTGGGGAGTCGACTGGGCAGTAGACCCCCCCTGACCAGGTCGACTGGGCAGTCGACCTGGGTGTCGACCTGGTCCCCGAGTCTGTTTTTGGGCCAGAGTTCGTTCTGATGTTTCCAGTCCGATTTCTGTCCAGATTCATCCTTCTAATCCTATATAAACAGCCTCTAGCCTCATCCTCTCTACACCATTTCATTCTGTCCTTATGCTGCCTCTGAGAAAATGAATAAAATAATACATAAGTCTGAGACGAGGATATGCTGTTCAAGTCTATCAAGAGGAGATTCAAATCTAGTTAGGATTCAAGTAAAGATTCAACGGCTTCAAGCAACGACGCCTAGACCATATTGAATCAAATCAGAAGATTAATCAAGTTAGACGTTTCAACGCGACAACGAATTGATTTGTCCTCTCTTAGCCAATCAATGTAAGTTCTAGTTACTTTTTAGATTGAAACGCTTAATTATAATATGGCCGTGGAATAAAGTGTAATTGGATGTAAGCATGTTCATCGGTTCAAGTCTATTTCTGTTTCCTCTTGAATCTTGAGTTTTGGGCTTTTTTATCTTTACTCTTTTGTCAAGTTCATGATCTATTCAGCTTGTTGTAAATCTGTTCACGTTAATGTTATTCTCAAGATCTTTCTTTTATGCCTGAGATGATGTTTTTATGCCAGTTTCCTCTCTATACCTATTGTTATACAAATTCTACCTTCCCCTATTTATTTTCTTTGATGAACCAAGATCAATTTCGGATCTAGGCCTAAACCGTGATTTGCGTACGATTGAATACGGGGGAATCTTGGGATAATACCTATTTGGATATATGTGTTTGGTGGAATTGATGGCATAACATAAAAATTGGATATTTGGGTATTATTACCATTAACATGAAATTGAATATTTGGGTATTATCATTATAATAGTAATTGCAAGAATGGGGATTGGCATATGTAATATGACATGGATCTGGATATATGTAATATGACATGGATCTTGATATATGTAGTTTGGCTAGAACTCGTTATGGGTAAATTGGTGTAAACATGTTATACATGAAATTTTGGGTATAAAACTAGATCTATGAAAATTGAGCATAGCTTTGTAAACATGAAAATCATGAATCTTGACATATGTAAAACGGCATGAATTGAACATATGTAAATTTGGTATGAATTGGGCATATGTAAAACTGACACGTAACCTAGAACTTGGGCATATGTTAATTATGTAAAATTTGGAGTAGAAACATATATGATAATTTATGACTTGGAGAAAGTTTAATATGAACGCGCCTAAGTTGGGTTTTGGGTAGTTGGTATGTATTGGACATCTAGAAGGCACGTAAACATGCTTATGAACTTAAAACATGAATTGGTTATGAATATGAAACATTAACTTGATAATAGGCATAAGTGAAAACATGAAACTTGACATGAAACTCGCCATGAAACTAGACACGAACTTGACATGAAACTTGAACATGGACATGACATTTAGAATGAACTAGAAAATGGCCAACTCGAGGTTGGGTTGAGTTTGCAGTGTAATTCTACCCGGAACCGCCCGACAAATCCAGTTACTGCAAACAATAGGATCCGATGTGGGTAGTTGGTCATATCGCACTTGAAAACCCGAGGTCAGACTGAGTTGTGGTGTAATTCTACCCGGAACCGCCCGGCATATCCAGTGACCACAACAATAGGTCTGATGTGAGAGGTTGGGGTGCATTAATGAATTTATGACTTGATAGGGTTAAGTCATGAACCGCTTGAATATACTTAACCAATTTGACACGATGACTTGATAGGGTTAAGTCATGAACCGCTTGAATATACTTAACCAATTTGACACGATGACTTGATAGGGTTAAGTCATGAACCGCTTGAATATACTTAACCAATTTGACACGATGACTTGATAGGGTTAAGTCAGGAACCCCTTGAACATACTTAACCAATTTGACACATGATTCGTAGGGCTAAGTCACGAACTTGAACGACAACACTTAGCCAATTTGACATGACACGTAGACGGGTTAAGTCATGAACCGCTTGAATATACTTAACCAATTTGACATGATGACTTGATAGGGTTAAGTCATGAACCGCTTGAATATACTTAACCAATTTGACATGATGACTTGATAGGGTTAAGTCAGGAACCCCTTGAACATACTTAACCAACTTGACACATGATTCGTAGGGCTAAGTCACGAACTTGAACGACAACACTTAGCCAATTTGACATGACACGTAGGCGGGTTAAGTCACGAACTTGAATGACCACACTTAACCAACTTGACATGATAGACTGATGGGGTTAAGTCTCGAATTTAAATGACAACACTTAACCTGCTGGACGAAAACCCTAGTTACACGGTCCATTTCAGCAGTAACCCATTAGATGTATCATGGTACCCTGGAACTAGGCAGGGTGGGGCACGATTACTGGGCTGATTGTAAGCGACCAGAACGACGGCTGAGTAGGTGCGCTATTGTAGGTTCAGGCGGACTATGGTCGTGCACGTAGTCCGGAGTTGAAAAAGCAGGCATTGGGCACCAGTAGGTTTACACTGTGCGTGCTTGATTCGTGTCGGTGGTTGGCACCCTAGGGCTTGATACACCCTATGGTGGACCTAGCACAGGTGACTACATTTCGTGATTGGGCTGTATGACACAGACACATGAACGAACTAGGACTTGTAGGGAGCCGATCGATTAATAGATCGTTACAAGTAAAAAAGGGCGTTGTTCGTTAGGTAGCATAATCCCTAGTGGTCCTAGGTGTCATAAATCCTAGTTGAACACGCGATAGTTCATGATAAGGAAACCTAGCCAGAGCAAGGGTGGCAGTCCAAACGATTTCAAGAATAGTGGCACTACGTTGAAGTAGTATAGAATTACGTGATGAAACCCGTACGATATACGGCAAGGGACTGTACATATACATGGAAAGGATGATACGGGTTGGGGTGCTAATACGGGTGGTGCAGAGCAAATAGATATCGTAGAAATTCTTTAATGATGAAGCAGAGAAATCTTGCGATGCTTGATAGAAATCTTGCGAATTTATACATAGTTTATCTTGAATGGGAACCTTGCGATGTTATACTTGACAAAAATCTTATGAGGTTATTCTTAGTTATTCTTCCTGTAGCTTATCTTGTCTTCATGCTTATGTTTATTTTCAGTTTATTCATGCCATGTTATCTTTACTTGTTTTTATGCTGATACTCACTAGGACTTACTCAGTCTTTATGACTGACCCGTTTTGTTTCGCCTCCTTTTCTTCTGTTCCCCCCCCCCCCCCGGTTCGCAGGGTGGGAATACAGCTTAGTTCGGATCTTACCAAGCTCTAAAGCTCTTTCATGTACGGCTTGGATTTCTCTTGGCTATGGCTTGCTTTACTGATTTACTTAGGGAATGATTTATGACTATGGTTTTATGCTTCTTTACTATTGCAAGACAGATTTCGATGTAATGGATTTGATGGTATTTTGATGTAAAAGGCTTTAGACCTTACTAGATTTTAAAGAAATGAAATTTGGTTTTTCTTCCGCTGTTTTATATGTTCTATCTTGTAATATTTCTGTGTATGTTTACCTAGATAATGCTCCACTAAAGCTAGTGCATTCCCCTTGTGAGTGACCCTAGCGGAGGAGGGGTGTTACATCTTGTAATTATAGAGGTGATGCAGTTTCATTTTCTATCTTTAATCTACTGCGGAAAAAGGCTAATAAATAAGAAATACAGCAAATGGTAATATTTTGTTTTTAAATAATCATGCCTATTATGATTATTCCAGTAGGCAATATGCGAATGCATATGCCTACTGGCATGTGCAATTTAGGCAATGCATTTGCATATACCAATGGCATATGCAAAATGCATATGCCAGAAGGCATATGCAAAATGCATATGCCAGTAGTCATATGCAAATGCATTGCCTGCTTGCATATGCAGAATGCATATGCCAGTAGTCATATGCAAATGCATATGCCTATGCCAATAGGCAATATGCAAATGCATATGCCTACTGGCATATGCAATTCTGTTTCATGCCTTAACAACTCACGGCCCATACATTCTCCTTTTGAAAATATCAAAATCATTTAATTTATTTTATGATTCATTAAGGTAATTTATTAAACTAATATTATATGCTACTTATTTTTATTTCTGTTTCATTTATACAGGAAAAAACTTTGATGATTTGCTGCACTTGCTGATTCAGGAAATGCACAGAACATTTGGAAAGAAAGAGCGATTTATCCATGGTAAATTTTCATGTATAATATTCATTAATTTTCCATGTCTTTTTTTCTGACTTTGCTTTATTGATATGTTGCCCCCTCTCATCTTCTACTTTTCATTTCCAAATAAGCCACAATATGTTTCAATTATCCTATTGTCTTGAACACTTTTAGATGGTAAATGTGTCCGGATTAACTATGAATTCTAAACTTGCATTCAGTTAGAAGTCTTTCTAATACGAATACCAGATTCTTACTATGTAACATAAACAAGAAAATAAAATAGTTTTTTCTTTACTGTATATTTCTTAATATTCCTTTTAAAATCGATAATCCTTTGAATCTTTGGTTGATGTAAATGCTAGATTCTGATTAGAATATTTTCATTATTTATTTTCTGCAGATGTCCTCCCACTCAAGGCCTTCGACCGATTATTGTGATTACTTCCTATGTAATCCGTCTGTCTATTCAGACGATTCGAGTGATCCTCCTCAAATTGTTTGTTCATCCGAATCTCATTCACCAACTCCATTTAACGTCATAGAGTCGAGCTTAGAAAGAGATCTGGCATTATTAAGTGTACAGAATGATATGACGCCGCCTACCAGATCGACATCACCAACAAGATTGTCACCCTTGCCAACGTTATATGTTGGAGAAGTACAATCTCGAAGATTGCTATGTCGCTGCAACATTGAACCAATATTCAAAACATGCTATTTGAATAAAAACGTTGGACGTCGATATTTTATTTGTGCAAACACTGGAACTCTTAGAGACTGTGGATTCATCCATTGGATTGAAGAACCATTATGTGATCGTGGTGTGGAATTTGCGTTGGAGGTTCTTGAAGAAAACAGAAGGCTTAAAAAGGAGCTTAAATTGCAACATTTCATCGAGTTCAATAGACAAAAGATGTGTCAAAATTAAGAAGGTATGATTTTGAACTTATAACATTTACCACTATTTGAAACTTAAATAATGCTATTTAATTAAATGCACGCAGGAAGCAGTGAAACGGAGAAAAAGATAAATTTTGGTGGTACAAGCTATGCAAATTTTTGGATGTAAGGTTCGTTATATGGCTGGAGTTTCGGATTTGGTACTTGTAGACTTCAAATATGAAAAACATCTTGCATTTTATTAATTATGTATTGTGTTTACTATGGAATTGGATATTGTATATGTATTGAATTTAGTATTTTATGTATTATTATTTTTTGTTAGTTTGTACTTTGTTGTTGTCACGAATATGGATTTTTTTTTTTCTTAGGGATTTCGTTACACGTTGTTATGTCGAGATAATATCATAGCTGAATGCATATTAAATAGAGCTTATGCCATCTTATATGCAAATATAAGTGTTAGCAATGAATATGTTTGCCACTCTTATAAGTGTTACCATATCTTATGGTTCCAACATTTATAAGTGTTAGCAATGAATATGTTTTTAACTCTTATAAGTGTTACCATATCTTATAGTTCCAACATTTATAAGTGTTAGCAATGAATTTCCTGTAACACTTATAAGTGTTACCATATCTTATAATTCCAACATTTATAAGTGTTAGCAATGAATTTCGTGTAACACTTATAAGTGTTACCAATGAATATGTTTGTAACACTTATAAGTGTTAGCAGTTACTCTGTTTGTAACACTTATAAGTGTTACAGGAAATTCCTCACAGGCCGTTGGTGACACATAAAAGTGTTACAGAAATTATTTGTAACACATATACTTGTTGGGAATCCATTGTTTTGGTGTAGCAGTGTACATAAACAAACCGTTCGATTTGTAAATGAATATTTATTTTATTTTAGGAGAATTTTATACAGCGTATATAAATATTTTATATATCGCATATATAAATAATTTATACAACACACACACACACATATATATATATATATTTATTTTATTCACTCCATTTCAATATCACGATCACAATACACAATACAGTCAATTTCCACAATTCAATTCAAATAAACAAACAACCATGGTTTGTACAATAAATAGTGTCAGGAGCAACTAAGCCCCGTCTGCAACCTATTATATAATAACAGTAAAATAATTTGAGTGAGAGAGAGTTCTCACATTCTTTTACACTCCGCCAGTCTTTGTTTTTGAATTTTCTGTACAGTTTGCATTAAAATTTGCCTGTAATTCTAACGTGCTCCGTTTTCGTCCCAGTCAGTTTCATTGCGTAGTGTTCGTTACCACAATTGCAACGCAACTGAAATCATTCAGTTTGGACCTCGTATGAAAGAGATACAGTATTTTATATATTGGGATAACTAAACTAGGAATTAATTAAATTTAAAATTTTAATTAAACCTTTAATAACATTTAGTTAAATCGATGCCGCCTAATTGTCTTCCATCCTCGCTCAGATTAGAGAACCGATTGCTGGAAATTAGGGTTCACCGTTGCTCCCAACTCCGACGATCGGAGTTCGATCCAACCCCGCCCTTCCGCGCGCCTTGGATCTTCTGGGCCGGTCCACAATTACGTTAGTCGATTTGTAATTCATGAACAATACGTTTCCCTTATAATAGCCAAACATGCTTGGTACGTTTCAGAGAAGGGTGTTGCAAGAAAATAAATTTTCCGCCACCAAACAGATATATATTTAGCAGAGATCAACAGTACAGTTCGAAATACAATGTTAGACATGTAATCCTCATTGCTTATTAATTAATTTAGTTTAAATTAATTATTATGTAATGATACGGATTTCGGTCGGACCTAATCAATCGCTAAATCGACCAAGACCGTTCGAAACCCAGATACGCTAACTCTGGGTGCACAACACATCAGAACAAACAACAGAAGTCTTTTATAAACATCATAATAATGTTACACCATTTTAAACTTTAATTACATTTTGAAATAATTAAATAATTAATTACATCATTAATTTAATTACCCTCCACTAATCCCTCTTTCTCTCTCGTTCAAATCACAGAAACCCATCGTCGCTTTTAAAAATCCATCGCCTGCCATCACCTCAGGCCATCGGCATTTCATCAGTTTGCACCACGACCACCGTCACTCCTCGCTCCACCTGCGCCAGGCACGATGGCCCCTCCGGTGGTCCCCATGCCTCGTAATCCTCCTCCGACATCGCCAGCTATAGGCCCGAAAATCGAGCAATCCCCGCAACAATTTCCCATCACCACCGCTGAATCTTTAGAGCTCGAAGAGCTGATCCTTTTTCACGTTGGAATATTTGAAAACTATTGAATTGATTTAGAGTAATCAAGGGTAAAAATCGAACGATTCTGGCCATTAAAATAGGAGCGGCGGCGGCTGTGTTTATGAGGGGGGTTAGGGTTTCTAAGGGGTATTTATATAAAATTATATTATTTTTTTAATTCAATTTAATTCAAAAAAGTGAATTTCACATTCTAACTCCAAACGAGACCCAACGACTGTCGCCCTAGCTAAATGTAACAACCCGTAAAATGCGAGCCAGTTTGAAAATTTTATTTTGGCAATTTTAGCGAACATTGATTATTTAAAATGAATTATTTTAAATAATATCGACGAGAAATTTATTTTGAATTGAAATTCGACGTATATATAATATACGTCGTCGTTAGAATATAAATATTTATATATAATTATAAATAGAATTGAAAATGGCGCGGTAGTTCGAAAATTCGATTTCTAATTTCAAATGAATATACAGAATTCAATATAAGTCAGAATTGAACGAAACAAGAAATATTTGAATCTGTATAACTATATCTTTGTAACGAAGTTAACAAACTGGGATTTCATCTTAGAAATGATAAGATATGTCCAGTTTAAAATTAGAAATAGTCGCTGTGGAATTTATATATATTTTTATATATATATAAGGCCCTTAAAAATAGCCATTTTGCAAACGACCTCGGATTTCGACGAAACCAGTTTTTGGGTCCGGGATGTTAAGTTATTGCTAGGTTTCAAATTTCATAATTTTTCGAATCAACATGTGAGCGTGGCAAAGGAAAACGCGTTTGACCAGTTTCAGTTGATTTTAATCGACTGGAAATTGGCCATTTTTCAAACGGTCTCAGAATTCGATGAAACTAGTTTTGTTAGGACCGTATCGTCAATACGAAGCCAGAAAATATTTTTCGGGAATTTTTCTAGTTAGTATGTGACCCCGGTAATTTGAAATGTACGTTTAAAATTCAATATAATGATTTAAATGTAAATTCAACGGGAACTGATTGTAACGATCAAATCAGCTAGCGATACATATCCCATTGTGTTCGGAATGGGGGTTAAACGCTATGGACGACAGGCGGTGGGCCTCGTTTCGAGGTCGTACGTAAAAGTCAACCCTTCTGAAAAATTAAATAATAAAATAATAATAAAAAATAATAATAATAATATATTTCCTTTCTCCCCCTTATTTCCCTCTGCCCCCCCCCCCGTTGAATCGACAGAAGCATTTCAGAAAAAAAAAAAAAAAAAAAGAAGAAAGGGGGAGCTCGACGATGAACCACCGCCGCGCCCCCGTCCTCCGCGCTGCCGTCGGAGGATCGTCCTGCCGCCGCTCCGATCCTGGCAGCCCCCCCTCCTTCCGCGCTTCTCTCTCTCCCTCCCTCTGATCGAACGTGCACCCAAAAATCCCCAGCCCCATCGACGTCCACCGCACCACGAAACTCCGCCGCATCCTCCCCTGACGAAGCCGCCCTCCACCTGCCACCTCCATCAGAACGGCCTGCCGCCTCCCTTCGACTCCAGCGCCAAAACCCCCCCTCCCCTCGGTTTAACTGTAAGTTTTTTTTTATATACGATATTTTTTTTATTCGTTTTTTTTTATATATAATTATTGTTAGTTATTCTGAACTGTTTTTTTTATAATGTTAAAAACTGATTTTTTTATAATGTTTAAAACTGTTTTTTTTATAATGTTAAAAACTGATTTTTTTTATAATGTTAAAAACTGATTTTTCATAATTTCAAAAAAACTGAATTTGGAAAAAAGAAAAACTGATTTTAAGAAAGGTTTTAAAAGATTTGAATTTTGAAAAGTAAAAGATTTAAACTTTAAAAAGTAAAAGAAAAGATTGGATCTTGGAAATGGAAAAGACGGAATTTTTATTAAGATGAAAAATAAGGATTTTTATCTATATAAAAGGTCGGATTTTTCTCTATATGAAGTTGAACTAAAAATTCGATTTTTATATATTGAATAGCGAACTAAAAATTCGATTTTTATATATTGAATAGCGAACTAAAAATTCGATTTTTATATATTGAATAGCGAACTAAAAATTCGATTTTTATATATTGAATAGCGAACTAAAAATTCGATTTTTATATATTGAATAGCGAACTAAAAATTCGATTTTTATATATTGAATAGCGAACTAAAAATTCGATTTTTATATATTGAATAGCGAACTAAAAATTCGATTTTTATATATTGAATAGCGAACTAAAAATTCGATTTTTATATATTGAATAGCGAACTAAAAATTCGATTTTTATATATTGAATAGCGAACTAAAAATTCGATTTTTATATATTGAATAGCGAACTAAAAATTCGATTTTTATATATTGAATAGCGAACTAAAAATTCGATTTTTATATATTGAATAGCGAACTAAAAATTCGATTTTTATATATTGAATAGCGAACTAAAAATTCGATTTTTATATATTGAATAGCGAACTAAAAATTCGATTTTTATATATTGAATAGCGAACTAAAAATTCGATTTTTATATATTGAATAGCGAATTAAAAATTCGATTTTTATATATTGAATAACGAAGTCAAAATTCGATTTTTACATAGGTAGTAAAAGCGGACGACGAAGATGACGAAGATGCGATAGCAATGAAGTTTTCTATCAATGAAATGCCGTGGAGCTAGGATAGCTATCGGTGAGAATTTCTCACCTTTCAATTTCTTTTCTAGTTATATATATATATACTAGGATGCAGACGGTGCTTAGTAGCACCCGACACAA
Organism: Allium sativum; assembly: GCA_030737875.1. NCBI lineage: Eukaryota > Viridiplantae > Streptophyta > Magnoliopsida > Asparagales > Amaryllidaceae > Allium > Allium sativum. The sequence continues at coordinate 248,138,099 of CM060924.1, forward strand.
TCGTCCACAGACCATGGACTTGTTTGTTTGGCTGTTTGGTGATTGATTGCGATATTGGTTTGAATGTGGTTTGTGGTGTGAATAATCGAATCGATAAATTGGTTAGGATTAGACGTGCGCCGTTATAAGGCGAAGGAGTAAGGCTAGGTTAGACTCTTACTCCAAATTTTGTGGTTTGCATAATAAATTGATTGATTGATGTGTGAATGGCGTGGGCCTTCACTAGACCGGGGATAAGGCTAGGCCTTGTCCCGTTTCTAGTATCGTGCCGTTATGCCGCCGAAATTTTCTAAAATATGTTAGAAAATAAAAATACCATTTTATTGAATAAATGAATTGAATAGAAATTCATAGGTTGGAATAAAATGTTTTATCGTTAAAAATATAATTTTTAACGTGAAGTGAATAAAATAAAATATTCATTTATAAACCGGACGGTTTGTTTATGTACACCTATTTGAATGACATTGATTGGGACGATAAATTTTACACATCGCCCAACTGCACAAATAAAATATGCGGTTGATTGTTTGAAACCCCACACGGGTGTTGGGATGAAATTTGAAGTTCACTCATCCTGATTGATTAAATATGTCGATCGATTGATTGACAGGCTGTTATAAGCGTTGAATATCTATATTGGATGCTTATACAGTGTAGTGCACTTTGGTTGATGGTTGATTATTTTTCAATGCTATGATATACATGTGTTGTATGAAAATCCATATAATTAACTTTATATGGTAATTGATTGGGTCTCATTCCAATTTGAAAAATAAAGAATATTATAAAATAAAAGTTCATGTGTTGACAGTACTCATTCATTGAGATTGGTCATGTGTTGAACGAAATATTTTGATAATAACAACTATTTTGAAAATAGAAATTTATGAAGCCGTGTATGGACGCCATTTTGACGTGAACGATATTTATATTGAATTGAAAACGATTTCGAAATGAATTGAATTGAAAACGATTTCGAAATGAATTGAATTGAAAACGATTTCGAAATGAATTGAATTGAAAACGATTTCGAAATGAATTGAATTGAAAACGAATTCAAAATGAATTGAAAACGAATTCAAATTGAATTGAAAACGATTTCGAAATGAATTGAATTGAAAACGATTTCAAAATGAATTGAATTGAAAACGATTTCGAAATGAATTGAATTGAAAACGATTTCGAAATGAATTGAATTGAAAACGAATTCAAAATGAATTGAAAACGATTTCGAAATGAATTGAATTGAAAACGAATTCAAATTGAATCGAAAGTGAATTGAAATGAATTCAAATTGAATTGAAATTTGAATTGAATAGAAATGAATTTTAAAACGAATTTATAAAGAAGAATTCAATTTTGATTTGAATTGAAAAGAAAGTTGAAATAGCTTTTGAAACGATTTTAAAAACTATTTATATAATTCGTTTTAAATAGAAATCGACGAAATATATATTATATATATAATATAATGGCCTGAATAGAACGCGCCGCGCCGCGGCAGTTCGTAAATTTCGACCATTTATTTCAAACGGACATTACGGGAGATCCGACCGTCGGATTCTCCTAAAACCGGAACCGTTGGGTTCGTATCGAAAAGAGCTTTCTAATGAATATTAGAAATTTGAAATCTAACGGTTGGATTTGGAATTATGTCCAAATCAAATTTGAAAAAGGTCGCTGTAGGTGCAGTTCGATGGCCATTGATGGAAATCGACTGTACGGGCCTTGATAAAATTATTAAAAATAGTAATAATTTGTGTAAAATCATAAGAAATGATTTAGAAAGAATTGGGATGAAAAACTCCCTATTTGAAAAGATAAAAATAGATTTTTATCGAAATGAACTAGTTTTGAACTAGAATTAAAATTCTATTTATTTTTAAATAAATAAATTGAATTTGAAAAGGGTTTTGAAAATAACCAAAATTTCCAATGATTGCATTGGAGTGGATTTAAATCGAAATTGTCTTCGGAATATTTCGATGTTGGAATTTGTGATTATACGGTTGTTGTTACGGAAATTTGAAAGATATGTATTTATATCGTTATTTCCAATACGACATTTGTTAATCGTAGAATTTGATATTGAATATAAGCCGATATATTTTCTATTCAGAGCCTTATATTGAATATCAAATGTGATTTGGGTTTGTCGTGAATGGTGTCTTCACTAACACTGTTCTTGAACCCAGTTGAGAAATGATTAAATCTTTTTATTTAGATTTAATGAAGTGTACCAATTAAATAATATTTAATTGGAATTGAATTGATATTGATTTTTGGGTTTATCGTGAACAGTGTTTTAAACAACACTCGTTCTTTAACCCGATAATTAATGAATGTGATTTTGGGTTTATCGTGAACCGTGTTTGAAATGACACTGATTCTTTAACCCAGTTAACGATTAAAACTAAGCGGAGTTTTAATGAATCTTTAGTTAGATTGAAATGATCGAAAATGGAGTATCACCAGTTTTGCTCCAGGCGATAGCTAAATCTTTAATTAGATTTGAACGTGAAATGGTAATTGAATTTACCGATAACACTGTGGTGTTAGATATGAAGTATTACCAGTTTTACTTCATGGGATAAATAGGTTGGGATTGGGAAATTAAAACAAGTGATGACTTCGGTAAGTTTCGTTAATCCCGACTAGTTTGAATTGATATTCAAAAATAGATGAGAATAAATTCAAGGAATTTATCTTTGATAAAATTAATGGGAATCTTTCCCTATGAATGTGAAATTTAGAAACTAACTGTCGGTTGGCCAAGCAGAATGGTTTTCTGGATATTGATCTGATGTTGGTTTCGGCCTTCGGGGTTAATATTTGGGGAATTATTCTCTTGATTAATTTACGGTTAGTGACTAATGAATTGGAATGAGGCGTATGTTGTGTTTGTGTAACACTTTTATAATATATACGCGAGTTATTCGGAAAGACCGGGTTTATCCTATTCTAAATAACTGATACGACGATAAGTCGAAGATGAAGACGATGGTCGAAGACCGGAGGTCTTCACGTCGTTCGGGTGATAACTGATGATCTTGATTGGGCTGTACACCCAAGAAGATGGAAATAGTTAGTGATCGTCCAGACGTACTTGGAGATCGATGGATATGCGGGGTACTAGGTGCCTCCGGTTTCGTTCAGACCCAGGACGGACTTGTAAATGGACTGTGTGTCTGACATCGGATTTCATTCTGTGTGACTGATATCGGTTGCATAGGATGGTTTGCCTGTGTGGCATGCTAAGATGCAAATGATCAAGGCTTCTGTTGAAAAGCAAAGTCTTGTGGTGATGATCAAAGCACGGCCTTTGTGGCGTAGCTTTGTGTAACGTCTACCTCGCGTGTTTCACACCAGGTATGAACCAAAAACGGGAGACGGACCTCAGGGAGGACTTGCGTTTCTTTCTAGTTAGAAGTGGCGTCAGTGGTTTTACACGCCCTGACGAGTTTGACTTATGTGGTTGTTGCTGTTGCGAGGCGCCTCGGTTATATCGGTTTCGGCCGATGCATTCTGGTCGGCTGACGGACCAGACTTACACCCCATAGGGTGGGGAAACGTAGTGTTCAGGCATTTTAATCCACATCGGTGGACCGGCCCTGACGATCCAAGGGCCCACCTGAGTCTGGGTCCTGAGGCTCGGGCTAGACAGTCTCGAATCGGTTGAGGACTATCTTTTGCCTCGGTTCATAGATGGAAATCCAATTTCCAAATACGTGACTTTGCGGTTTTATTTGTAAACCTATATATGGCGACATAGTGGCATGGGACGCTCATGCCGCCTATGATTGATACTTATGATTTGAAGTTGTTTTATACACTATGCACTTATTATAGTATCAAATGATTTGTTTCAAACGTATCAAGCATTCTTTGGCTGTTATAAGGGAAAACCCTATCCCCCGGCTTGCGTTGCATTGTGTGATAGGACCTGGGTCTTATAACAGCTTCATTTTTCTTTATTTAGCATTGCGCTGTTTGTTTTATGCACTGGTATTCTTGGGAGGAAACCCGTTCCGTGTTATACGGCATGGTCCCTTGATTTACCTAATGATTTAAAATAAAGATTAACTGTTTTAGTTCTCACACCAGTCACATGACTGACCTGGAGTTTATTGTTTTAACCTAAACTCTGGGTGCCCTTATTTTGACACGGGCAGCTAGTAGTTTTGGTTTTGCAGATTTATATTCACAGGATCCTGGTTTACAGCTGGAACGATATCCGGAAAGCTTTGTATCCGTATATCTACTTCTAGTTGTGAATTGTATTAGTTTCCGCTGCTATGTATTTAAATGTAATTTAAATCTCTGATATTTCTGTGTAATATTTATTCATACTCTGTATATTCTTGTAATCTGATGCATTGTTGTAATATACAGTGAAATGTTCTTCTGTATGGGTTCTGTTGTGGTTTGTTCTCGAACTATCCGACGCTTTCCTTTACGGGGAAGTTGCGGGTCTTCACAGTTGGTATCAGAGCTTTGGTTTACAGAGCTCGAGAACAAGACACATTAGAACCATACGAAAGAATTCATCAGATATTGGATTAGTAATATCCAATGGGGATGACTCATTAGAGATGGGATCAGTAGTATCCTAGAACGAGTGTGAAGAGTATATTTTTAAAATGAAAACAAAGTTTAGTTTTGAAAATCTAAATCAATTATTCGTATTTGATTATTTATTTGCATTGATTTGGACAGTCCAGTATATAAAGAATTTGCATATACGCCTTGCAAACGTATATTCAAAGTTTTAATATATTGGATAGATATAGCATCACACTCTAGTCGCCCGAAGATGATATTGATGATGGTGCATCATCATCAGCATTTATATTCGAGTGTCGAAGGTGTGATATCTATATATTTCCTATTGACTGGTGTGAGAACCAAAAACTATATAGGATCTATTGTTGTGATTTGGCACCAAAAATCTGATTTTTGTATATGTATCAAAATTATGAATTTGAAACTCTAATTCACTAATAGATTGATGTTTGTGTTGGTTGTTTAATTGTTTGATAATTTTGAACCATTATGCCTAACTGAATCAAATATTGAACCATATTGAAAATTGGTTGCATTTGCTTGTATATACATGTATATCATTGAACAGGTCATAGCAAGGAGGCTAGAGCCAGAGAATAAAATTTGTTTGCCCGACAAATAGGTACATGTTTACTACATAATTTCCTGTTTTGTTTGGGTGATGATGATTTTGTGAGCCTATTGGCTAGCCGCTTGGCTTTTTCTTTTTCTTTTTGAGATCTGAAGGACCGGGGAAGCTATTTGAAATTCCCCGATGCTCCCGGTGCAGGGGAGGTTATGGCGAAATTTTTCAAAAATTTAGGGAGTTAGCCAAATTTTTGAAATTTTGAAAATTCTCAGAAACTAAACGGTTGGAGAATGGAAGCCTGATCGATCGTAGAGCTGAATAATCAAACCACTTTCGACTTTGTTCCTTTTCGGGGACGAAAAGTTTTAAGTGTGGGAGATTGTAACAACCCGTAAAATGCGAGCCAATTTGAAAATTTTATTTTGGCAATTTTAGCGAACATTGATTATTTAAAATGAATTATTTTAAATAATATCGACGAGAAATTTATTTTGAATTGAAATTCGACGTATATATAATATACGTCGTCGTTAGAATATAAATATTTATATATAATTATAAATAGAATTGAAAATGGCGCGGTAGTTCGAAAATTCGATTTCTAATTTCAAATGAATATACAGAATTCAATATAAGTCAGAATTGAACGAAACAAGAAATATTTGAATCTGTATAACTATATCTTTGTAACGAAGTTAACAAACTGGGATTTCATCTTAGAAATGATAAGATATGTCCAGTTTAAAATTAGAAATAGTCGCTGTGGAATTTATATATATTTTTATATATATATAAGGCCCTTAAAAATAGCCATTTTGCAAACGACCTCGGATTTCGACGAAACCAGTTTTGTTGGGTCCGGGATGTTAAGTTATTGCTAGGTTTCAAATTTCATAATTTTTCGAATCAATATGTGAGCGTGGCAAAGGAAAACGCGTTTGACCAGTTTCAGTTGATTTTAATCGACTGGAAATTGGCCATTTTTCAAACGGTCTCAGAATTCGATGAAACTAGTTTTGTTAGGACCGTATCGTCAATACGAAGCTAGAAAATATTTTTCGGGAATTTTTCTAGTTAGTATGTGACCCCGGTAATTTGAAATGTACGTTTAAAATTCAATATAATGATTTAAATGTAAATTCAACGGGAACTGATTGTAACGATCAAATCAGCTAGCGATACATATCCCATTGTGTTCGGAATGGGGGTTAAACGCTATGGACGACAGGCGGTGGGCCTCGTTTCGAGGTCGTACGTAAAAGTCAACCCTTTTGAAAAATTAAATAATAAAATAATAAAAAATAATAATAATAATAATAATATATTTCCTTTCTCCCCCTTATTTCCCTCTGGCCCCCCCCCGTTGAATCGACAGAAGCATTTCAGAAAAAAAAGAAAAAAAAAGAAAGAAAGGGGGAGCTCGACGATGAACCACCGCCGCGCCCCCGTCCTCCGCGCTGCCGTCGGAGGATCGTCCTGTCGCCGCTCCGATCCTGGCAGCCCCCCCCCCTCCTTCCGCGCTTCTCTCTCTCCCTCCCTCTGATCGAACGTGCACCCAAAAATCCCCAGCCCCATCGACGTCCACCGCACCACGAAACTCCGCCGCATCCTCCCCTGACGAAGCCGCCCTCCACCTGCCACCTCCATCAGAACGGCCTGCCGCCTCCCTTCGACTCCAGCGCCAAACCCCCCCCCCCTCGGTTTAACTGTAAGTTTTTTTTTATATACGATATTTTTTTTATTCGTTTTTTTTTATATATAATTATTGTTAGTTATTCTGAACTGTTTTTTTTATAATGTTAAAAACTGATTTTTTTATAATGTTTAAAACTGTTTTTTTTATAATGTTAAAAACTGATTTTTTTTATAATGTTAAAAACTGATTTTTCATAATTTCAAAAAAACTGAATTTGGAAAAAAGAAAAACTGATTTTAAGAAAGGTTTTAAAAGATTTGAATTTTGAAAAGTAAAAGATTTAAACTTTAAAAAGTAAAAGAAAAGATTGGATCTTGGAAATGGAAAAGACGGAATTTTTATTAAGATGAAAAATAAGGATTTTTATCTATATAAAAGGTCGGATTTTTCTCTATATGAAGTTGAACTAAAAATTCGATTTTTATATATTGAATAGCGAACTAAAAATTCGATTTTTATATATTGAATAGCGAACTAAAAATTCGATTTTTATATATTGAATAGCGAACTAAAAATTCGATTTTTATATATTGAATAGCGAACTAAAAATTCGATTTTTATATATTGAATAGCGAACTAAAAATTCGATTTTTATATATTGAATAGCGAACTAAAAATTCGATTTTTATATATTGAATAGCGAACTAAAAATTCGATTTTTATATATTGAATAGCGAACTAAAGATTCGATTTTTATATATTGAATAGCGAACTAAAAATTCGATTTTTATATATTGAATAGCGAACTAAAAATTCGATTTTTATATATTGAATAGCGAACTAAAAATTCGATTTTTATATATTGAATAGCGAACTAAAAATTCGATTTTTATATATTGAATAGCGAACTAAAAATTCGATTTTTATATATTGAATAGCGAACTAAAAATTCGATTTTTATATATTGAATAGCGAACTAAAAATTCGATTTTTATATATTGAATAGCGAACTAAAAATTCGATTTTTATATATTGAATAGCGAACTAAAAATTCGATTTTTATATATTGAATAGCGAACTAAAAATTCGATTTTTATATATTGAATAACGAAGTCAAAATTCGATTTTTACATAGGTAGTAAAAGCGGACGACGAAGATGACGAAGATGCGATAGCAATGAAGTTTTCTATCAATGAAATGCCGTGGAGCTAGGATAGCTATCGGTGAGAATTTCTCACCTTTCAATTTCTTTTCTAGTTATATATATATACTAGGATGCAGACGGTGCTTAGTAGCACCCGACACAATCGTCCACAGACCATGGACTTGTTTGTTTGGCTGTTTGGTGATTGATTGCGATATTGGTTTGAATGTGGTTTGTGGTGTGAATAATCGAATCGATAAATTGGTTAGGATTAGACGTGCGCCGTTATAAGGCGAAGGAGTAAGGCTAGGTTAGACTCTTACTCCAAATTTTGTGGTTTGCATAATAAATTGATTGATTGATGTGTGAATGGCGTGGGCCTTCACTAGACCGGGGATAAGGCTAGGCCTTGTCCCGTTTCTAGTATCGTGCCGTTATGCCGCCGAAATTTTCTAAAATATGTTAGAAAATAAAAATACCATTTTATTGAATAAATGAATTGAATAGAAATTCATAGGTTGGAATAAAATGTTTTATCGTTAAAAATATAATTTTTAACGTGAAGTGAATAAAATAAAATATTCATTTATAAACCGGACGGTTTGTTTATGTACACCTATTTGAATGACATTGATTGGGACGATAAATTTTACACATCGCCCAACTGCACAAATAAAATATGCGGTTGATTGTTTGAAACCCCACACGGGTGTTGGGATGAAATTTGAAGTTCACTCATCCTGATTGATTAAATATGTCGATCGATTGATTGACAGGCTGTTATAAGCGTTGAATATCTATATTGGATGCTTATACAGTGTAGTGCACTTTGGTTGATGGTTGATTATTTTTCAATGCTATGATATACATGTGTTGTATGAAAATCCATATAATTAACTTTATATGGTAATTGATTGGGTCTCATTCCAATTTGAAAAATAAAGAATATTATAAAATAAAAGTTCATGTGTTGACAGTACTCATTCATTGAGATTGGTCATGTGTTGAACGAAATATTTTGATAATAACAACTATTTTGAAAATAGAAATTTATGAAGCCGTGTATGGACGCCATTTTGACGTGAACGATATTTATATTGAATTGAAAACGATTTCGAAATGAATTGAATTGAAAACGATTTCGAAATGAATTGAATTGAAAACGATTTCGAAATGAATTGAATTGAAAACGATTTCGAAATGAATTGAATTGAAAACGAATTCAAAATGAATTGAAAACGAATTCAAATTGAATTGAAAACGATTTCGAAATGAATTGAATTGAAAACGATTTCAAAATGAATTGAATTGAAAACGATTTCGAAATGAATTGAATTGAAAACGATTTCGAAATGAATTGAATTGAAAACGAATTCAAAATGAATTGAAAACGATTTCGAAATGAATTGAATTGAAAACGAATTCAAATTGAATCGAAAGTGAATTGAAATGAATTCAAATTGAATTGAAATTTGAATTGAATAGAAATGAATTTTAAAACGAATTTATAAAGAAGAATTCAATTTTGATTTGAATTGAAAAGAAAGTTGAAATAGCTTTTGAAACGATTTTAAAAACTATTTATATAATTCGTTTTAAATAGAAATCGACGAAATATATATTATATATATAATATAATGGCCTGAATAGAACGCGCCGCGCCGCGGCAGTTCGTAAATTTCGACCATTTATTTCAAACGGACATTACGGGAGATCCGACCGTCGGATTCTCCTAAAACCGGAACCGTTGGGTTCGTATCGAAAAGAGCTTTCTAATGAATATTAGAAATTTGAAATCTAACGGTTGGATTTGGAATTATGTCCAAATCAAATTTGAAAAAGGTCGCTGTAGGTGCAGTTCGATGGCCATTGATGGAAATCGACTGTACGGGCCTTGATAAAATTATTAAAAATAGTAATAATTTGTGTAAAATCATAAGAAATGATTTAGAAAGAATTGGGATGAAAAACTCCCTATTTGAAAAGATAAAAATAGATTTTTATCGAAATGAACTAGTTTTGAACTAGAATTAAAATTCTATTTATTTTTAAATAAATAAATTGAATTTGAAAAGGGTTTTGAAAATAACCAAAATTTCCAATGATTGCATTGGAGTGGATTTAAATCGAAATTGTCTTCGGAATATTTCGATGTTGGAATTTGTGATTATACGGTTGTTGTTACGGAAATTTGAAAGATATGTATTTATATCGTTATTTCCAATACGACATTTGTTAATCGTAGAATTTGATATTGAATATAAGCCGATATATTTTCTATTCAGAGCCTTATATTGAATATCAAATGTGATTTGGGTTTGTCGTGAATGGTGTCTTCACTAACACTGTTCTTGAACCCAGTTGAGAAATGATTAAATCTTTTTATTTAGATTTAATGAATTGTACCAATTAAATAATATTTAATTGGAATTGAATTGATACTGATTTTTGGGTTTATCGTGAACAGTGTTTTAAACAACACTCGTTCTTTAGCCCGATAATTAATGAATGTGATTTTGGGTTTATCGTGAACCGTGTTTGAAATGACACTGATTCTTTAACCCAGTTAACGATTAAAACTAAGCGGAGTTTTAATGAATCTTTAATTAGATTGAAATGATCGAAAATGGAGTATCACCAGTTTTGCTCCAGGCGATAGCTAAATCTTTAATTAGATTTGAACGTGAAATGGTAATTGAATTTACCGATAACACTGTGGTGTTAGATATGAAGTATTACCAGTTTTACTTCATGGGATAAATAGGTTGGGATTGGGAAATTAAAACAAGTGATGACTTCGGTAAGTTTCGTTAATCCCGACTAGTTTGAATTGATATTCAAAAATAGATGAGAATAAATTCAAGGAATTTATCTTTGATAAAATTAATGGGAATCTTTCCCTATGAATGTGAAATTTAGAAACTAACTGTCGGTTGGCCAAGCAGAATGGTTTTCTGGATATTGATCTGATGTTGGTTTCGGCCTTCGGGGTTAATATTTGGGGAATTATTCTCTTGATTAATTTACGGTTAGTGACTAATGAATTGGAATGAGGCGTATGTTGTGTTTGTGTAACACTTTTATAATATATACGCGAGTTATTCGGAAAGACCGGGTTTATCCCATTCTGAATAACTGATACGACGATAAGTCGAAGATGAAGACGATGGTCGAAGACCGGAGGTCTTCACGTCGTTCGGGTGATAACTGATGATCTTGATTGGGCTGTACACCCAAGAAGATGGAAACAGTTAGTGATCGTCCAGACGTACTTGGAGATCGATGGATATGCGGGGTACTAGGTGCCTCCGGTTTCGTTCAGACCCAGGACGGACTTGTAAATGGACTGTGTGTCTGACATCGGATTTCATTCTGTGTGACTGATTTCGGTTGCATAGGATGGTTTGCCTGTGTGGCATGCTAAGATGCAAATGATCAAGGCTTCTGTTGAAAAGCAAAGTCTTGTGGTGATGATCAAAGCACGGCCTTTGTGGCGTAGCTTTGTGTAACGTCTACCTCACGTGTTTCACACCAGGTATGAACCAAAAACGGGAGACGGACCTCAGGGAGGACTTGCGTTTCTTTCTAGTTAGAAGTGGCGTCAGTGGTTTTACACGCCCTGACGAGTTTGACTTATGTGGTTGTTGCTGTTGCGAGGCGCCTCGGTTATATCGGTTTCGGCCGATGCATTCTGGTCAGCTGACGGACCAGACTTACACCCCATAGGGTGGGGAAACGTAGTGTTCAGGCATTTTAATCCACATCGGTGGACCGGCCCTGACGATCCAAGGGCCCACCTGAGTCTGGGTCCTGAGGCTCGGGCTAGACAGTCTCGAATCGGTTGAGGACTATCTTTTGCCTCGGTTCATAGATGGAAATCCAATTTCCAAATACGTGACTTTGCGGTTTTATTTGTAAACCTATATATGGCGACATAGTGGCATGGGACGCTCATGCCGCCTATGATTGATACTTATGATTTGAAGTTGTTTTATACACTATGCACTTATTATAGTATCAAATGATTTGTTTCAAACGTATCAAGCATTCTTTGGCTGTTATAAGGGAAAACCCTATCCCCCGGCTTGCGTTGCATTGTGTGATAGGACCTGGGTCTTATAACAGCTTCATTTTTCTTTATTTAGCATTGCGCTGTTTGTTTTATGCACTGGTATTCTTGGGAGGAAACCCGTTCCGTGTTATACGGCGTGGTCCCTTGATTTACCTAATGATTTAAAATAAAGATTAACTGTTTTAGTTCTCACACCAGTCACATGACTGACCTGGAGTTTATTGTTTTAACCTAAACTCTGGGTGCCCTTATTTTGACACGGGCAGCTAGTAGTTTTGGTTTTGCAGATTTATATTCACAGGATCCTGGTTTACAGCTGGAACGATATCCGGAAAGCTTTGTATCCGTATATCTACTTCTAGTTGTGAATTGTATTAGTTTCCGCTGTTATGTATTTAAATGTAATTTAAATCTCTGATATTTCTGTGTAATATTTATTCATACTCTGTATATTCTTGTAATCTGATGCATTGTTGTAATATACAGTGAAATGTTCTTCTGTATGGGTTCTGTTGTGGTTTGTTCTCGAACTATCCGACGCTTTCCTTTACGGGGAAGTTGCGGGTCTTCACAGTAAATACCCCCATTCCGGACACAATGGGATATGTTTCGTAAGCCAATTCGACTGTTTCAATCAGTTTTCATCAAAATTAAAATATAAATCATTGTATATTGAATTTAAACGTACATTTTAATTTACCGGGGCCACATACTAACTCCAAAAATTCCCGAAAAATAAATCTACCTATGTTTTGACGATATAGTCCTAACAAAACTAATTTCGTCGAATTTGGAGACTGTTTGATAAATGGTCATTTTTCGGTCGATCCAATTCAAACTGAAATTGATAAAACATGTTTAAATTCACTGCGCTCACATATCAGTTTCAAAAATTATGAAATTTGAAACCAAGCAATAATTTGACATTAAGGATCCAACAAAAGTGCTTTCATCGAAAATGGGGGTCATTTGCAAAATGGCTATTTTTAAGGGCTATATATTATTAAAGTATATATATAAATTCCATAGCGACTATTTTGAATTTTAAACTGGACATAACTTTCAATTCTCATTATGAAATCTCAGTTTCTTACATTCGTTAGAAAGATATTATTAAACAGATTCAAATATTTCTGGTTTTACTGAAATCCGATTTATTCTAAATTCTGTACATTCAATTGAAATTTAAAATCGAATTTTCAAACTACCACACCATTTCAGGCTCGTTATATAATTAAAATAATTTTATTCGTTCTAACTTCGATTAAAATAAATTGTTGGTCGTAAATATTTAAAATATTCAAAATTCATTAAAATAGCCAAAATAAAAAAAATTAATTGGTTCTGAAAATCCGAGTTGTTACAATCTCCCCCACTTAAAATATTTTCGTCCTCGAAAAGGAACAGAGCTGAAAGTTATTTAATCAACCAACTCAACTTTCATTTTGGCTTTCATTCTTAAACTTTTTAGTTTCTAAGAATTTTCTAATTTCTCAAAAATTTGGCTAGCCCCCTAAATTTTCGAAAACTTTCGCCATAACCTCCTTTGTACGGGTTGATATTTAAAACCGCAACTTGCTTACAGGGCCCTCATCAATCCAAAAGAAAAAGAAAAAGCCAAGCGGCTCATAAAATCATCAAAACCCAAGAAATACAATAAACATGTACCTATTTGTCGGGCGTACAATTTGATTCCTCTTCTTAGCTTCCATGTTATGACCTGTTCACACACATATATGTACATGTATACAATTTCTAATAAATTTCAATTCAGTTTAGTATTAAATTCAATTTGGCAAAATTTACCTTTCATTCTCTTATTGGTTTATATAATTCCAATATTTTAATTTGTTGAACTAATAATCAAACAACACAACCATCAATCAATCTGTTGATTAAATTTTCAAACATATATCTTTCTATATGTAATCAAAATCATATTTTTAGTGCCAAATCAAAAACAATAAACTCTATCTAGTTTTGGTTCTCACACCAGTCAATTGGAAATATATTGATATCCCACTTTCGAAACTCAAACATGAATACTGATGATGGTATACTGGTCATCAGAATTATCCCCGGGCGACTAGAGAGTGATTCTATATCTACCCAGTATATTTGAGACTTCGAATACACGCTTGCAAGGCGTATATTCAAACTCTTCTTACACTTGATAGTCCAAATTCAATATAAAATAAAATACTCAAATACGTATAATTTGATATAATTTTCAAATTAAATTCATTTTTAAAAATAATACTCTTCAAACTCATTCTAGGATACTACTGATCCTATCTCTAACAAGTTATTCTCATAGGATATTACTAATCCTATCTCTGATGAATTCTTTCATTCGGTTCTAATGTGTCTTATTCTCGAGCTCTGTAAACCAAAGCTCTGATACCACGCTGTAACGATACGGATTTCGGTCAGGCCTAATCGATCGCTAAATCGACCAAGACCGCTCGAAACCCGGATACGCTAAATCTGGGTGCACAACACATCAGAAAAAACAACAGAAGACTTTTATAAACATCATAATAATGTTACATCATTTTAAACTTTAATTACATTTTGAAATAATTAAATAATTAATTACATCATTAATTTAATTACCCTCCACTAATCCCTCTTTCTCTCTCGTTCAAATCGCAGGAACCCATCGTCGCTTTTAAAAATCCATCACCTGCCATCAACTCAGGCCATCGGCCTTTCATTAGTTTGAACTACGACCACCGTCAGTCCTCGCTCCACCTGCGCCAGGCATGATGGCCCCTCTGGTGGCCCCCACGCCTCGTAATCCTACTCCGACATCGGTGGCTATAGGCTCGAAAATCGAGCAATCCCCGTAAAAATTTCCCATCACCACCGCTGAATCTCTAGAGCTCGAAGAGCTGATCCTTTTTCACGTTGGAATATTTGAAAATTATTGAATTGATTTCGAGTAATCAAAGGGGAAAAATCGAATGATTTTGGCTGTTTAAAAAGGAGCTGCGGCGGGTATGTTTATGAGGTGGGTTAGGGTTTCTAAGGGGTATTTATATAAAATTATTTTTTTTAATTCAATTTAATTCTAAAAAGTGAATTTCACATTCTAACTCCGAATGAGACCCAACAATTGTCGCTTTCAGCTAAATACCCCCATTCCGGACACAATGGGATATGTTTCGTAAGCCAATTCGACTGTTTTGATCAGTTTTCGTCAAAATTAAAATATAAATCAATGTATATTGAATTTAAACGTACATTTTAATTTACCGGGGCCACACACTGACTCCAAAAGTTCCCGAAAAATAAATCTAGCTATGTTTTGATGATACGGTCCTAATAAAACTAATTTCGTCGAATTTGGAGACCGTTTGAAAAATGGTCATTTTCCGGTCGATCCAATTCAAACTGGAATTGACAAAACATGTTTAAATTCACTACGCTCACATATTAATCCCAAAAATTATGAAATTTGAAACCTAGCAATAATTTGACATTAAGGATCCAACAAAAGTTGTTTCGTCAAAAACGGAGGTCATTTGCAAAATGGCTATTTTTAAGGGCTATATATTATTAAAGTATATATATAAATTCCATAGCGACTATTTTGAATTTTAAACTAGACATAACTTTCAATTCTAGTTATGAAATCTCAGTTTCTTACATTCATTAGAAAGATATTATTAAACAGATTCAAATATTTCTGGTTTTACTGAAATCCAATTTATTCTAAATTCTGTACATTCAATTGAAATTTAAAATCGAATTTTCAAACTACCGCACCATTTCAGGCTTGTTATATAATTAAAATAAATTTATTCGTTCTAACTTCGATTAAAATAAATTCTTGGTCGTTATTATTTAAAACAAATCATTTTAAATATTCAAAATTCATTAAAATAGCCAAAATAAAAATTTTAAATTGGTTCTGAAAATTCGGGTTGTTACAGCGTATGTTCCAAAATCTCCATATACCCGATATTCCAACGTTGACGTCACAAACTATTTGAAACTTTCCTTACACTATGTAGGGATTTCATTAAAATTTCAACTTACAAAATCGATAAAATAATTTGAAGATATTTTTATTTAATTGACCATGGTGTCCGTATAAAATTTTCTATCATATGGTCAAGTGATACGAATATTTATCATTTCAATCTGTTCTTTAAAAATAATTTGAACCCGGCTGTAGCCACTTGGTTTTGATCAATTATTTTTGACTAAAATCTTTTTGGTGTAAATTCATACATGAAATTTAGTCCGTCTTTCTAAATAAATGGTGCCTTTGTTCTAGGTAGCGAATTTCTCCTTGTAGCCGCTAGCGTGGTCCTTCTCATACGTGTCTTCTCTTTTGCCACGGAAGGTGAGTTTTTCTCACTTACAGACTAACTGATTATTAAGTGAATTAAACATTTGACTTAAAAATTTCGTTTTAAAAACGATTCCAACTTCCATTTCAATTCCAATTTAGTATTTTAAATTGGAATTGAAATGGAAGTTGGAATCGTTTTTAAAACGAAATTTAAAACGTATTTTGTTTTATGTCGTCTATCGTAAAATATTTGAAATTTCGAAATGATTTTGGTTTTGAAAATCCCGAAGAAAGTACGACTCGATATGAAAACAATGTAGTATTCCAGATGATTTGAAAAAAAACCGGGATGTTAAGTCGGAGAAATCATTTCATACTTTGTTTTATGATTTTAACAATCTCTCCTTTTCAAGGACGAAAAGCCTTAAGGGGAGAGATTGTAACAAACCAGAAATTTTGCAATTTTAAATTTTTTTAATTTAACTTAATTTGGTGTTGAATTTATGTTTATACCTGATATTTAATTTTATTTTGAATCTAGTTTTTTTTAACTTGGTTGGATTTACTTTGTATGTGTAAATTTAATTTTTTATCTTTGAATTTAAATGGTTTGTAAGATTTAAACGGTATTACTATTTTTAAATTTATTAAACTCTATTATTTGCAAACTTATAAATTTTATTTTTAAAAATTTAATCTTGGGATTGATTTAAAATTTTTATTTTAAATTCGAATTTGGCTTTTGAGATCGACGATATATATATATATATATATATATATATATATAATGGTTGAAATTCGCGAACGGTCGCTGCGCGTTCTATTCAAGACATCCCCAAATCGCTCTGATACCAGATTGAATAAAAATCTATTTGAAAATGGATGGTATACTAATCTAATATTTAGTTATTTATTCTATATCAGAATTTAAATAAAATTTTTACTGCGATTATAGTATTTAAAACCTTTTTCTTAACTCTTTTGACTTATACCGAATTATTTGTATTTGACTTTTACATATTATGTTCTAAGTCGGTAATATTAAAATGTTGTTTTATTAACTTGAAACTGTATATAACAAAGAATTAAACTCATATTGATTGAATCTATATAAAAAATTTGTAAAACATTTCAATTCTCAAATCGTATTGAATTTCATAATAATTTTACGCTTCCGATGCACTATTCTGATTTGTATATGCTTTTCAAACAATTTTTTCCGAAATCAAATTCTCAAATTTTAGTCAAAACAGTATCCTTTGTTATGACTAATTTAATTTTGTCCCAAAATTTCTCTTTATTCGAATTACACTTCTGATTACATTTCAACAGTTTTAATATTCTTAAATTTATTCGTCCATTCATCATATATACTTTACTAGTTAACACTTCCTAAATTTTAATAACCGTTTGTTCTTTCTACAAGTATTTCTTAAATATTTGATTCGTATTCAATTTTATTTATTTCCTTAACTTACGCTTAAAATCTCGACAATCGCGATAACTCGATGATGGGTTTCGAATGGGATCAAGATTGGACAATTCAAAAATTCAAGCATGAATGGTTCGAATTTGATAATGTTAGGCAAAAATGTCGGCAAATCAAGGAAGATGAAACGCAACAACCCACGAAGAGGAAAATCTTATATTTCAAAACATTTATTACTTACTCAAATTTTAATTCCAATTTCATCGTAATTCATTTGCAAATTAGTATATACTTTACAAACAATGAAAGTGTCATTTATTTTAATTTAGTTTATCCATTTCCGCTTATATTTATCAAAGCATTTTTATTAAAATTTATCCAAACATGCTTATCCAGATATATGACCATTGACGGATACAAAAGAGCTTTAAACAACAAAGACTATACTATATGTAAAAGCTAAATACAAACTGTTTAGTAAATAATAATTAAATTGATTAAATAATTTAGAAAAGTAGAAAGCTTGGTACAAATTAAAATAGATAATAAACAGTAAACAATCAATATATTTAAAAGTGAATAATAGATAAATCGTCATCCATTTTGTTTGACTATTTCTGAAAACTACTTTAACAACTGTGTATGCGGTGGAGATCCAGAATGAAGTAGGATGGCTTGGCGATCGATATTATATGTCGATGATTGATTTGTTATGCTCTGATACCACATGTAACAACCGACCATTTCAAACCATTCAAATCGACAATTATCCACACATGTCAGACTTGAATTGCTCAAAACGATAGATTGTTAATAGAAATTGGCAAATAACAGCATATACAGTAAATAAATCAATCACAGACACAGAGTAATAAAATACTACATAGCAGAGTAGATAGGATAGTAGTCCATAAGCTACTACATAATCATAGAGTCTAAAATAAATACAACAAAGTACCCAACATAGATAGGTCTGCTAATGCATAAGGAAATAATAAAGTCTGAAATAGGAAATAACTAAAATAACTGCAACGAATAAATAATAGATAGATCCATGCAAAGGTCCAAGCTCCAAGAAAGTTGATATCCTCAATCTAACCCAAGTATCCATGTAAAATAAACACACTCGAGTCAGAATTAACATTCTTATTTAAATGATAACTCAAGTGAAACAATTACTGAAATACAAAGTAACTTAAATGATGTTTGGGATCACCATCCTCTAAGGATCCATCAAACTAATACTATATATTATAATACGCTATATACAATAGTGTCTATCAATAAAGTAAATATCAAAATAGCATAAGCGGGATTACCATGATTACCCTTACACCGTTTATATATTCCCATAGTATATATAGTACAGTAATTCCTCCGTAAACTAGAGGGCTATCTGAGGGCACTCCATATAATACAGTTTAGTAAAATCATCATATAAATATATAGTTTTATATATGCTTGAGATTATTGTCATTTGGAATATTGTTTATTACTTGCATTTTTTCAAACTTAACTATTTTAAGTGTCCTTTTTACCTGTAATACCCGTGATGAGTTTTAAATCTTAATAGTTTGCATATATTAAGATGATTTTAGTTCCAAAAGTCGAACTACTATTTGTATAATTTGGTCTGATAAAAATTGTAGTTTGACTTTTGGAACTAAAATCATCTTCTGGTTTTGATTGTAGACTATGTATTTGGAGAGTAAGATGCAAGAGTTTCGCTAGATTGTTATTTATTTGATTTAGACACTATTATAATATCAGAATAATATTGATTCAAAGAATATTTTGGGTTATTGTAAGGTAAAAAAATACGTATTTATGTGTGGATCGGTCTTATGATTATTCATTCTTTTAAAAGGATTTTTAAAAGTTAAACCAAGTGGTTGGAGTTTACTCGCACCATTCCCATGGCTGACACAGAGTTTATTTTGTCTTGTTTTACCCTAAACTCTTGGATGCCCAAATTTGTATGGGCAGTCAAGCAGTCACGATTTTACAGATATACTTGGAGGAGCTTAAAGCAGGAGGCTTCAACATTAGATAACTACTATTTATTGCCATTGTGATGTGTTGGGTTGTACTCTAATAAGGGTATGTATATACAGACAGTTTTGTATTTCAAAGCTTATAATGTATTTAATCATTCCGATGTGAAATTTATGTTCTTCACTTGCTTCTATTCTAACTTCTATTTCTTTCTATTTTTCACCCTCTAACTTCTTTCTATTAATGATCTGGTAAATTTCTGGTGCTTGGTTAGTCGACATGGTATTGTGTCGATAATCAGGATCGGGAATTGGTCGGGTCGTTATAGATCATTTGATAAATTATTAATCTAGTATCATTTTACCTTTGTCTTTTCCCATATTAAGGGCCTCTTTTTGAAGCTTGCAAAATATTTAAGCGAAGTCTTCATCATTCAGATCATATATTGAACTTTTTCAATTATATCTTTAGCTTTTGATGAATTCATTAGTGTATCTGAATTTGCCTCTTCTTTGCTAATATTTTTTGTCAAATCTTTCTTTATTTGTGCAACGTAGGCATAAAGAATATCTTCTTTGGTAACTGTTCCTTTTTGCATTTTTAATTTCCAGATTATATATTGGAACAGGCTCGAGGCTTCTTTTTGCTGAATTTTAGATTAATGCTCCTGATAGAATATTCTCTTCTTACTAATATTTGATATCATTTCTTCGTAAAAAATCTGACTTGTACAACTATCAATTCTGGTTAACTTATCCCAAAATTTTGTAAAGAAACATTTGTGTAAACTAGAAATTTCCTTGTTACATACCTTATTTCTAGTTTCCATTTCTAAATCCAACAAATGGAAAATTCAATAAAATGGTATTGTGGGCCTGATCTTGATATCATCAGATATTATTCAAGATTACTTAATATTGGCGAAACAGCAATCCATTTTGAATATGATCCTTTTAGATTTTCTAAAAGAATATCAAGCGGTGGTCCATATTTTGTCCACCATTCCATAAACAAATTCGGTACTGAATGTTTATAAATTTAACTTTAATGAACCAAGAATGTTTTCGATTATTATTTTTGTATAGTAGTACTTTATGTAGTACCTCAACATAGTCCCAATAGTTATACCTGATAAAAATCTTCTTATCAGATAATAACATATCCTTTTCTTTTAAGGTAGATAACCCCCATTCTTCACGGATTATTAACTTTTCAACAATTATTTTACTGAAGTTATAAACATTTGAGTCGTCTGCATTGAATGAGTTATTTCATGGGCCTCTAAGGATTTTACTAGTGCCTCAAAATATGCTAAAACCTTTGAATTAGGTTCTAAGGATCATCCTTCCGTTTTATATCATCAAATTCCAAGAGAATTAAGATTTCTTTGTATTGATTTTTTTACATAAGATGTTATATTTTCTTCGTTTTTTTATTGCCTGTTATACTAGCATATGATAATGTACAAGATTGGTTACATGATGACATACTTAATTGGTTATTAGAACCAAATTGGCTATTAGCCCATTGTTTTTCTTAAATTCTAAAAATTCCTCGTATAAAGGATCACCAGAATTAGTATATCTTGAAGCAGCTGATAAACTTTCAGCAAACAACTTTTTATTTCCATGCAAGGGGGGAGGATATTTCCTCTACTTTTCCTTTGTAATAGAAGTTTCCCCTTCCTCTATGGATTACAATCCTATAGAAATTCAAGGTTTAAAAAATCAAGAAGATTGTGTTCTTATCTTTTTTATAAGAAACTTCAAAATCAAAAGGTGTCAAATGAGCTTGCCATCTAGCAAATATTTGTTTGAATATATCATTTATAAAATCATTACCAAACATATATTTTATAGATTTACAATTAGTTTTTGTGATGAACTTTTTGATTATATAAATAATCTTGAAATATTATAACACATTTGACTATAGTAAGAATTTATTTGGTTATAGTTGTGTAGTTTTTTTGATTGTAAGTCCATTTACCTGAATGAATTCTAACAAGCCATTCTGGTTTTGTTTTTGTACATATTTGTTTTAGAATTCCACCAAATCCAATATCTCAATTATCTTTTCCTAATTTGGATTTGAAAGCATTAAGCAAAGCAAAAATTTTACCTTTTCTTTTATTATTTTAACAACATAAGTATGTTGTTCTGTCCATGGACCGGGTGTAACACCCCGTAATTTTAAAACATGAGTTAAGGGATAATTAAAGAATAATTAATTTCTAGAAGAAAAATTAAGTGAAACGGGTTAAGCCATTGCGTTCGTCTCGGAATTCTGCTTGAGGTAGAGTCCAAGTTTGTGTAAAATGGATATCGTATGAAGGAGTTACGGACGATGGAAGTTTGGCAGAACAATCGGAAAACAGGCCAAGATAACTGGCGCACTTGTGAAGTGCGCCAGAACAAAAAATGCACTGGCGCACCTGAGAAGTGCGCCCATGCCGAGGCCAGATCTGCAGAATTCTGGAGAGTTCTCTGATGACGTGTCCTTCTAGGATTGGCTAGATGATGTGTTTTTCTGGTTTGGATGGTTCAGATGGTTCCTAATCTAATCTAAAGGTCATAATTCACCTAATACATCTATAAATAAACACCTAAACCTAACCCTAATCTCATTGTTATCATCCACGGCGCCTCCATGCTTCTCTAATCTAAACTAGCCTTTCTTCTCCACCAAAACAAATCAGAATAGGAGTATCCCAATTAGAAGATCAGATCTACATACAATCAAAGTAGAGCTTATTCAAGATCAGATTTGCTACAACAAATTCTCTTTTCTAAGAATCCTATCGCTGTGAGTTTATGTCACTTTCACATATAATTAAATTAAAAAGTAATTGTGACAGGATTGTAAATTGGATCTAATGTGTATGCCTGTAAATAAGATGAATCATATCAAGTTTTGTAATTTGTTATCCTTCAGATTCATACCCAAGTGCTATTATCGTATGCCTATCTGATCTATTTTGTCGTTATTCATTTCACATGCCTATTTTTGTGTTTATGCCAGTTATGATGTTATGATTCTCTTCCCTTCTTCTTTTCCTTCTTTTCCTTCTTACTTTTGATATTAGGCTAACTTCGACCTAAGCATATTGCGTTGAGATTTACATACGATTAACGTTGGAATGATTGGGAAAAGTTGGGAAATATGTAATAAAATGAGATTTGACATAAGTTGATTTGGGCATAACTAAGTATAACTTGTATACATGAGGTTTGGCATAAATTGTTAATAAGCACGAAAATTGGTTTGGGCATAATTTGGTATAACTTGTATACATGAGATTATAGGCATAATTTGGATTTAAAATTATAAGCATAATTTAGATTGGAAATTATGGGTAATTGGAATATATTATAATCCAAGATTTGAAATTGGGACTTGAATCAAGAAAGTGATAATGAACGCCTAAGACACGAGGTTAAATTCAGATTGCAGTATAAGCCTGTCAGGAACCTCCCGGCATATCCAGCAACCGCAATTTGGTAATCTAATGTGAGAGGTCAACGGCAGAAACTAGATGCGTAATAATGCAAAGACACAAGGTTAGATTCGGATTGCGGTATAAGCCTACCCGGAACCGCCCGGTATATCCAGCAACCGCAAATGGTAATCTAATGTGGGAAGTCTTGCAAGATTATAGTTATAATGAATTAATGAACACTTAACCAAGATAAGACATGTGGTAAGACATGGGAATAATAAAGGGTTAAGTGGGTAACATGGGTAGCATGTGAAACATAATAAAAGCACTTAACCAAAATGAGACATGTGATAAGACATGGAGATAAAAAGGGGTTAAGTGGGAATTCCTGGTGGGGACCAAGCTTAGGAGGGAAGCTTGTGTCAAGTGTGTGGACCCTTTTCAACCGGTAACCCATTTTAGTATCTATATGAGCTCGAACTAGATCGAGGACAGGGACACGCTTACTGGGGTTGATTGTAAGAAGTCAATAAAGAGTTAGCGATGGCAGTGCAAGTCCAATGGAGTCATGTGCGTGCGTGGGTCTGGGCTAGTAGGTAAGACGCTGTTGCATCGTGTTGGTATAAGTTGTGCATTTCAGTAGTATCGGGGTTTCCACCTTGGGGAGTGATGCACCCTATTGTGGGACCAGCACAGGTATCTACATTGTTAGGGAGCCGATCGAATGGGAAAGGTAGTGGGTACAACTAGTGGGGATAGGAGCAAGTTGGCACCTATGATAGTTACTAGAAGTACACGAAACTACCATCATTATATTTGTTTAAGAGGAATCATCTTTTAGTATGTAACTAGTATGTTGGTACGATGCAGAGCATACCTTATAGTGGTTAGGAGCGTAGTCGATTTTTGGTCTTGCTTACCTTGTTTACCTTGTCATATCTGCTTATGTTACCGTCATCTCTTATATCCAGTTTATGTTCTTATCCTGTTACTTTACTGATTATATTGTTAAAGTCACTGGACTCGTCAGACTTTATGTCTGATCCTTTTTGTTTCGCCTCTTTTCTTTCTTTCCCCCCTAGGTCCTAAGGGTGGGATTGGTGGAGCTTGACTCGGATTTCTTTCTTCTTGAAGTGCTTGGAAGTGTTGAAAGTAACGCTCAGCTTTATCTCTTTATCATTATGGCTATTTGGAGTGGGATTATGGTTTTGCTTTTATGTACTCTGATAATAATTTTGTTCAAGATGGATACTTGTGTACTTCGCTCTAGTATGTGGTTTTGATGTTGTAACCAACCATGTTTTGCTTTTCTGCTACAATGAATAAATTTTGAATTTTTAAGTACCATTTTATATATCTGTCTTGTAAATTTCTGTTCTATACTCTTATAACGCTCCATGAAAGTTAATGCATTCCCTTAGTGAGTGACATTAATGGACGTGGGGTGTTACATGTGGTATCAAAGCTGAAGGTTACCAGAATAGATAAAAGTTTTTGAAAACTGTTTTCAAAAGCATTTTTTTAAAAGAAGTATTTTCAAAAGCATGTTTCAAAGAGGATATTTTCAAGAGAAAGGTTTATTATGAAAAACATAATCCCTAAAAGCCATATATCTATCTTTCGATTCTCTGTTTTGAATCTCTTCCTTTTTCCTTTCAACATGTCTGGGGAACCCGATATACCCGAGGGCGTACCGATACCGGGCTGGTTCAGAAGGTATCTAGAGGCTAGGGCTACTGCCACAGGCCCATCCAACATTCCTCCCCCCCCCCCCAGCTATAGCTGCTCCTCCTCCTCCCCATGTAGACGCTTTTTCTAAGATATGCAAAGACTTCCGTGCGATGGGAAGAAAACCGTTTTATGGAATTGAGACGTTTGTTGAGGCTCGGAATTGGCTCAAGGAAGTGGAAGACTTGTTTGGTATCTTTGAGATAGACGATGGAAGGAAGGTTCAGCTAGCTGCTTGGTTGATGAAGGATGAAGCTTCATTTTGGTGGGAAGTAACTAATGGAGGACGTGCAGTGGAGAAGTGGATGGATTTTAGACAAAGCTTCGAGTTAAAATTTCTTTCACAAGCAGAGGAGAGTTTGTACATGGAGAGGTTCTTGGCTTTGAAACAAGGGAGTTTGTCTGTGAAGGATTACGTTAACAAGTTTAACCAGTTAGCAAGATTTGGTATGGAATTAGTTAATACACCACATTAGAAGGCCTTGAGATTTTCCAAGGGTCTGAATGAACCATTACACGGGCTGGCTATGTCCCACATTCCTATGGGGGCTACTTTCGAGAATCTTGTTGATATGGCGTTGATACATGAAGAGGAGAAAGGTGCTAATGTAGATAAGGCACAAGATAAGAAAGGGGATCCAAAGAAGGGACATCAACAAAAAAAGAAGGGCGGTAAGGATAACAAGGGCTCAGAGAAAAGAAAATGTCACAATTGTGGAATACCTGGCCATTTGAAGAAGGACTGTAGGAAGAAGAAGAGGACTGGTTGCTTCCAATGTGGTGAGGCAGGACATATGATTAAAGACTGCCTAAGGAGGCAAGGGCAAGGACAGAGGACAGGATCTACTTCTGGAGGGCAGGTTCATGCTCTCATGGCAGCTATGCAAGAGAGAGGTAGAAACATTTCTGTTGAAAGTTTGATTTTCCTTTTCGATCATCCTGTACGTACTTTGTTTGATTCTAGCGCTTCACATTCGTTTATATCTGCTTCTCTTATTGAGTCTCTGCACCTAGATACTAGTATAGTAGTGGATCCCATTGTTGTCTCAAATCCTATTGGGGGTACGACTCATCTGTCTATGTTATGTCGGGATTTGAGAATATCTGTGTGGCATTAAGTTCAAATGCAATGCTTATGCGCTTGGTTTCATGGGCTAGGGGTTGAATCTAGGAATGGATTGGCTAGCCAGGTATGGTGCCATTCTCGACTGTGAAAAGAGGGTAGTTAGACTGTTGACTAGTTTGGGTAATACTCTCGATATCTCATGCGACCCTAAGGGTTCTGTTATGCTTAGCTACCTAGAATCTCTTGACACTTCTATTGATGATTTGCAATTTGTTCGAGTAGTCCGTGAGTATGCAGATGTCTTTGAGGAGGTTAGGGGCTTACCTCCAAAACACGACATAGATTTCCGTATATACTTGGTGGACAATGCAAAGCCAGTTGCATTGCCTGTGTGCCACATGGCTCCTAGAGAAAGGAGGGAGCTTAGTAAACAAGTGAAAGAGTTGCTTGAGAAAGGGTTCATAAGAAGAAGTATCTCGAAGTGGGGTGCTCCAGTTGTTTTTTCTACGATGCTTGGACTATAGGGACCTAAATAAACTCACAAAGAAAAATAGACACCCATTGCCGAGGATAGATGATTTGTTCGATCATTTGGTAGGTGCTTCGGTTTTCTCGCAGTTGGATTTAGCTATAGGATTTCATCGGCTAAGGGTGGCTGAGGACAACATAGATAAGTCTGCAATTAGAACTCCCGACGGTTTCTTTGAATGGCTCGTCATGCCTTTTCGTTTGACGAATGCACCCGCATATTTCGTAGACTTGATGAGTAGGGTGTTTAGGGAGTTTCTAAACAAGTTTGTGGTAGTCTTTGTGGATGACATCTTGATATTCTCTAGAAGCAAGGAAGAGCATGCCCTACATCTTAGGGATGTCTTAGAGACCCTTCGAGCACATCAACCCAGAGCTAAGTTCTCCAAATGTCATTTTTGGAGGAAGGAAGTGAAGTTCTTAGGGGACGTGGTCTCTAAGGAAGGGATAGCAGTGGATCCCGCGAATGTGGTAGCAATCCAAGATTGGAAGATTCCTAGGAATGCAATGGAAGTAAGAAGTTTTCTTGGTTTGGCGGGCTATTATAGAAAGTTCATCAAGGACGTTGCTAAGATATCAGCCCCACTTACACGGTTGACGAAAAAGAATTTGGCCTTTTCTTAGGATGTTGACTGTGGCGATGCTTTCCAACGTTTGAAGAGGGCATTGACGACAGCTCCAGTTTTAGTTTTGCCGGATGGGAGTAAACCGTTCACAGTGTATACCGATGCTTGCAAGACAGAGCTTGGCGTAGTTTTGCAAGAGGGAAGGATGATATGCTATGGTGGAAGGCAGTTAAAGGTCCATTAGAAGAATTACCCTACCCACGACTTAGAGTTAGCTGCCATAGTTTTTGCGCTTAAGTCTTGGCGTCACTATTTGCTTGGAGAGAGGTTTAAGTTGTATATAGACCATAAGTCACTAAAATACTTGTTCTCTCAAAAAGTTCTAAACTTAAGGCAACATAGGTGGACGGAGTACTTAGCATCCTACGATTTTGAGATTGCATATACCCCTGGCAAGGGTAACGTCGTGGCTGACGCCTAAAGTAGAAAGAGGTTGACTTTGAGTCCTTTGTTTGTCGAGCAGCAGAGTTTAGAGTATATATCTACCTTTGACTTTAGACCCTCTATCGATTATGCACCCGATTTGTTGGCATCGTTAGGGGTGCAACCTACGCTTTTGGGACAGATAGGGGCGGCACAGCGAGATGACCCACAGCTGATAGAGATAGTAGACAAGCTCATAAGAGGGGAGTCTTCGAGCCATCTTAGTAGGTATACTATAGATGAAAAAGGTTGGTTGCGTAGGGATGGAAGACTTTCCGTATCACGAGATGAGAGTTTGAGAAGGACAATTCTTGAAGGGGAACTTCGTTCTAAGATGACCATACATCCCGGTGGTGACAAGATGTATAGGGACATGAAGCGAGTTTTCTTTTGGGCCAGAATGAAGAAGGATGTGGCTGAGTTCATTTCTAGATGCTTAGTGTGCCAGCAAGTCAAGGCTGAGCAAAAGAAGCCTGGTGGTTTGCTTCACCCTTTAGAGGTTCCACAGTGGAAATGGGAAAGTGTTTCCATGGATTTCGTCGACGGGTTGTCGAGGTCAAGGAAGGGTAATACGGGGATTTAGGTAGTAGTAGATAGACTTACAAAGAGCGCACATTTCATTCCCGTTAAGAGTAAAAGAACAGCGGCATGGTTAGCATCTGTTTATCTCTGAGAGATAGTTCATCTACACGGCATACCTTCTAGTATTGTGAGCGATCTAGATCCCATTTTCACTAGTGAATTTTGGAAGAGCTTGCAAGAGGCGGTAGGAACACAATTGTGTTTGAGCACCGCTTATCACCCTCAGACGGACGGCCAAACAAAAAGAGTGAATCAGATTCTAGAAGATCTTTTGAGGTTATGCATCTTGGACTTTGGAGGAACATGGGAGGAACACCTTCCATTAGTAGAGTTCGCCTACAACAACAGCAATTAGACTAGTATTGGCATGACACCTTTTGAGGCTCTGTATGGATGACCTTGCCGATCACCGACTTGTTGGTGGGAATCTACTGATAAGATTTTGCTTGGGCCCGAGATGGTTAGAGAAACTTCGGAGAAGATAGACTTGATTCGAAGACACATGTGATAAGAGGCGAACCGATCTTGAGTTCGATGTTGGAGACACGATTTTTATCAAAGTATCACCATTGAGGAATGTAGTTCGCTTTGGGTCCGTAGGGAAGTTGGCACCAAGGTTTGTGGGGCCATTTCCCATCATAGAGAGAATTGGACAGATGGCCTACAGAGTGAAGTTGCCTGAGAAGCTTAGTGGCATTCATGACGTATTTCACGTGACGCGTTTGAGGAAGTGTTTACACGATACCGCGGAAGTAGTAGAGCCGAGCATGCTTAGGGAAGTGGAAGTAGAGCGAGATGCCACAATTAGGCGAGTTACTACATGCATCCTTGGGACAGAGGTTAAGAAGCTTCGCAATCGAGAGGTAAAGTCGTTCAAAGTCCAATGGGGAGATAATCTAAAAGACGCGACTTGGGAGACGGAGGACAAGATACGTGCGTCATACCCTTTCCTTTTTTAGGGTATGTTCTTAACTTCTCACTTTTCTGCCGCTTTGTTTATACTTGGTCTATCGTTTAGTGTATCCTCTCGATTATATCTTCAAACTTTAGGTAGAAAATTGTATGGTTGTAAACATGTGTTTGAGACATGTTATGTTTGGTGGATGCAAGTTGATGTAAGTGTTTATTAGTGGTTGCTCGTGGATGCATTTACACACACATTAGGCACTAGATCGGCTCAATCACTTCCATATTGCATATAGATGAGTGTGCATATTTAAATTAATGGATGTATATTGAATGTGTTATCATATGAATGTTGCACTTGGATGAATTGTTGTGCACTCATATAGAAATGATATGTATCATTAGGATTCTTTTGCATACATAATGGACGCATGGCACTATCATGTTTTGCATTAAGGAGGTCAACTGAATCAGTAGACCGCCTGATTTTGCATTAGGATAAGGACATATACACACACTTTGCATATGTTCATGAAAGCATTAGAAATCTTTTAAGGACAATGGACGCCCTTGATTGATGGATGAGTAGATGGATGATGGATGGTAGGTCATACATTCTTCTTAAGTTAGGAGATTTCGGGGACGAAATCCTTTAAGTAGGGGGGAATGTAACCCTCCGTAATTTTAAAACATGACTTAAGGGATAATTAAAGAATAATTAATTTTTAGAAAAATAATAAGTGAAACGGTTTACGCCATTGCATTCATCTCGGAATTCTGCTTGAGATAGAGTCCAAGTTTTCGTAAAACGGATACCATAAGAAGGAGTTACGGATGATGGAAGTTTGGCAAAACAATCAGAAAATAGGCCAGGATAACTGGCGTACTTGTGAAGTGTGCCAGAACAAAAATGCACTGGTGCACCTGGGAAGTGCGCCCATGCCGATGCCAGATCTGCAGAATTCTGGAGAGTTCTCTGATGACGTGTCCTTCTGGGATTGGCTGGATGACGTGTTTTTCGGGTTTGGATGGTTCAGATGGTTCCTAATCTAATCTAAAGGTCCTAATTAACCTAATACATTTATTTATAAACACCTAAACCTAACCCTAATCTCATAGTTATCATCCATGGCGCATCCATGCTGCTCTAATCTAAACTAGCCTTTCTTCTCCACCAAAACAAATCAGAATAGGAGTATTCCAATTAGAAGATCAGATCTACAAACAATCAAAGTAGAGTTTATTCAAGATCAGATTTGCTACACCAAATTCTCTTTTCTAAGAATCCTATCGCTGTGAGTTTATGTCACTTTCACATATAATTAAATTAAAAAGTAATTGTGATAGGATTGTATATTGGATCTAATGTGTATGCCTGTAAATAAGATGAATCATATCAAGTTTTGTAATTTGTTATCCTTCAGATTCATACCCAATTGCTATTATTATATGCCTATCTGATCTATTTTGTCGTTATTCATTTCACATGCCTATTTATGTGTTTATGCCAGTTATGATTCTCTTCCCTTCTTCTTTTCCTTTTTCCTTTTGATATTAGGCTAACTTCGTGCCTAAGCATATTGCGTTGAGATTTACGTACGATTAACGTTGGAATGATTGGGAAAAGTTGGGAAATATGTAATAAAATGAGATTTGACATAAGTTGGTTTGGGCATAATTGAGTATAACTTGTATACATGAGGTTTGGCATAAATTGTTAATAACCATGAAAATAGGTTTGGGTATAATTTGGTATAACTTGTATACATGAGATTATAGGCATAATTTGGATTTAAAATTATAAATATAATTTAGATTGGAAATTATGGGTAATTGGAATATATTATAATCCAAAATTTGAAATTGGGACTTGAATCAAGAAAGTGATAATGAACGCCTAAGACACGAGGTTAGATTTGGATTGCGGTATAAGCCTGCCCGGAACCGCCCGACATATCCAGCAACCGCAATTTGGTAATCTAATGTGAGAGGTCAAAGGAAGAAACTAGATGCGTAATAATGCAAAGACACGAGGTTAGATTCGGATTGCGGTATAAGCCTGCCTGGAACCGCCCGACATATCCAGCAACCGCAAACGGTAATCTAATATGGGAGGTCTTGCAAGATTATGGTTATAATGAATTAATGAACACTTAACCAAGATAAGACATGTGGTAAGACATGGGAATAATAAAGGGTTAAATGGGTAACATGGGTAGCATGTGAAACATAATAAAAGCACTTAACCAAAATGAGACATGTGATAAGACATAGGGATAAAAAGGGGTTAAGTGGGAATTCCTAGTAGGGACCAAGCTTAGGAGGGAAGCTTGTGTCAAGTGTGTGGACCCTTTTCAACCAGTAACACATTTTAGTATCTATATGAGCTCGAACTAGGTCAAGGACAAGGACACACTTACTGGGGTTGATTGTAAGAGGCCAATAAAGAGTTAGCGATGGCAGTGCAAGTCCAAAGGAGTCATGTGCGTGCGTGGGTCCGGGCTGGTAGGTAAGACGTTATTGCATCGTGTAGGTATAAGCTGTGCATTTCAGTAGTATCGGGGATGTCACCTTAGGGAGTGATACACCCTATTGTGGAACCAGCACAGGTATCTACGAGGTTAGGGAGCCAATCGAAATGGAAGGGTAGTGGGTACAATTAGTGGGGATAGGAGCAAGTTGGCACCTATGATAGTAACTAGAAGTACACAAAACTACCATCATTATATTTGCTTAAGAGGGATCATCTTTTAGTATGTAACTAGTATGTTGGTACGGTGCAGAGCATACCTTATAGTGGTTAGGAGCGCAGTCGATGTTCTATCTTGCTTACCTTGTCATATCTGCTTATGTTACAGTCATCTCTTATATCTATTTTATGTTCTTATCATGTTACTTTACTGATTATATTGTTAAAGTCGCTGGACTCGCCAGACTTTATGTCTGACCCTTTTTGTTTCGCCTCTTTTCTTTCTTTCCCCCCCAGGTCCTCAGGGGGGAATTAGTGGATCTTGACTCGGATTTCTTTCTTCTTGAAGTGCTTGAAAGTGTTGAAAGTAACACTCAGCTTTATCTCTTTATCATTATGGCTATTTGGAGTGGGATTATGGTTTTGCTTTTATGTACTCTGATAATAATTTTATTCAAGATGAATATTTGTGTACTTGGCTCTAGTATGTGGTTTTGATGTTGTAACCAAACTTGTTTTGCTTTTCCGCTACAATGAATAAATTTTGAATTTTTAAGTACCAATTTATATATCTGTCTTGTAAATTTCTGTTCTATACTCTTATAACGCTCCATGAAAGTTAGTGCATTCCCTTAGCGAGTGACATTAATGGATGTGGGGTGTTACACCTGGATTCTTTTTTAATCTGTTATACAAAATGGCAGTATCTGTAGCTAGATTAGTATAATAGGAAGATATATAATTTAAGCTACCTAAAAATCTCTATAATTGTATTTTATCAGTTACTATATCTAGAAATTTTCAAGCGAATGACATACTTCTATTTATTGGAACTGTTTTTCCTTTTTCAATATTATGACCTAAGAATCTTACATTTTTTTGGAATAATGACCTTTTTATTCTATATTACCAAGCCACCGCGTATAATGATTTTTCTAAAAATATCTTGGTGTTTTAAATGTGTTTCTATATTTTTAGAAAATACTAGAATATCATCAATATGAACTATGATAAATTCACTATATGGAATGAAAATAACATATATATTTTTGAAACTCTGAAGGAGCCCTTTTTAACTAAAAGGCATAACTGTCCATTCATAAAGTCTGATTGGTGCGTTAAAAGAAAATTTGTATTGGTCAGACTTTGAAATTTAAACCTTCCCGTAACCATATTTTAAACCAGACTTAGAAAATATGGTAGAATCATGTAATCTATCGAGTAAATCTTTTATTAGGACTGGATGTCTAGTCCACTTTAAAACCTTATTAAGAGGTTTGTGATTTATTACTAACCTAGGCAACCCTCTTACTTGTTCATTATGCATATTTACATAAAATGCAGTACACAACCAAGGTGACTGAGATGGTTTTATTAAACCTTTTTGTAATAACGATTCAATCTCCTTTTTACATAATTCTAAATATTTAGAAATTATTTGACATAGCCTTGCTTTAGTAGGAATTTTCATTTCATCAAAATCTTCCTTATATGAAGGACTAAAAATATGTTTTTTCTATCCTAAAAAGTATTTGGATGATTACAAATTTCTATATAAAATTTATTATAGATTATTTTCACTTTTTCTCTTAATTTAGGATTTTGGAGTTTCTCTTCTATATTAAGAGAAATGACTTCTTGCTTTAAAAAATTTAAGTGAAAAGAATTTTGTGTTAAAAGATCTTTTATTTCATGTAAAACCTTTGTAAAGGATTTAGTTATGAACTGAATATTGAATAGGTTTGTTTTCATAAATTCCTATAATTCCATTTTTTTCAATATTTGTTATTGGATAAATTTATCTATAAATGGTGTTCCAAGTATAACTTGATTAGTTATATTCTTTATTAATAAAAACTTGTAGGAACAGGTTTATATTTACATATATAAGAATGTGGTAATTTAAACTTAGTATTAAGTTTATTTCCACTTGCATGACTTAATGAATTAGTGGTTTTATGAAAATACCTAGTTGGAATTATTCTTTCTTGGATTTCATTTAGATCTGCACCACTATCTACAAGTGTAGTGAAATATTCTTTAAAATGATTTTCAATCAAGAGGGTTAGTTTTAAACCATTTTTTGAGAGATAAAAACATCTAATTTCGAAAGAAGTAGTTCTTCTTGAAATTTTATTTGAGAATAATTAATCTGATTATTTCAATAGGAATAATTTGCTTTGATTGTTCTAAAAAAGAAAGTCTATAATCAAGATTTCTATTTTCATTTTTTTGGTTTGGATTTCATTTTTAAGATTTTGAATTTCATTATTAGGATCTAGGATAGTAGTGGGGTATTCAATTCTCTGTCTTCCCTTTAGAAGTTTATGAACTTCATTCATGGAATATGGATTTTTAGAACTACAAATATTTTGAGATGCCTTAGTTAATGCTTCATTATTTTTTCTTGTTTCTGGAACATCTTCTGTTTGATCTATCATTTTAGATCTTAGTTATAGATCTTTGACTGATTTTAAGAATTATATAATATTATTATTAGTTAGTACATTTGTGTTTGGATCTTGAAATTGTTAGAGGATTTTACAAAATTCATTTTTTTTCATCTCCACTATCTAT
This sequence comes from Allium sativum, assembly GCA_030737875.1. Classification (NCBI taxonomy): domain Eukaryota; kingdom Viridiplantae; phylum Streptophyta; class Magnoliopsida; order Asparagales; family Amaryllidaceae; genus Allium; species Allium sativum. The sequence goes on from CM060924.1 coordinate 248,172,377, forward strand.
TATAGGATTTAGACATGGTTTCTCTGACTACGAGGTTCACAACATTCATCATTTTCTGATCACACTTTATCTAGATCCTTAATTTTATCAAAAAGTCATGAATAATCTGAATCGATTCAGATTAGAGTTTAATAAAATGTTTTTTTAATTCATTATCAACTTGTAAATTACTAATTTTCTTTTTTTAATTTACATTCATTAGCATAATGACCAGCTTTTCCATATTTATAACAGTGGATAATTTTCTTTTTCTTTTTATTTAACCTTTCCTCTTTTCTTTGAGCTTTTTGCTTGAATTTCTTATGATAAATAAATTTCTTCTTTTTATGAAAAGATTTCTTAAATATATTATTCTTTCTATGATATTTTTTAGTATTTGGAACCTCAATTAACTAGTGCCCCAATTTATTTCTTTCAGTCAAAATTTGACATTTTATTTGTTAATTTTATTTTATTTCATTGCATAATGATAAGCCTTCTTGGATACATGTTCTAAACAGTTATAAACTTTCATAAGGAATATTGATCTTATCTTTTCCAAGAGATCCCCCCACTCTTTCAGCAAATAAAGAGAGGAGTCCGTCAATAAATTTTGACTTCCAATAAGAGTTATTACTCTCTGGTAATTCCATCACTCTGTTTAGCAATGCATCTTTATACCATATGATTTTTTTTTTTTGACGTTTTACATCTCAAATTTTATAAAAGTGTACAAATACTTTTATTTGATACCCTTCTAGCGAAATGTTCTAAAATTGTAACTATTAAAGTACACACAACATTTTGAGCCATTTGTCCCTCTTCTTGTTTTACTGTATTGTGAAATTCATTTTTATGAGATGTAAAAAGATAATTACCCCACAAATGTTTAAACTTACCAGTAAAAACAGTAGTTATCATTCTGCCAACAATAACATCGTTATTACCATTGTTTTTGCATACTATACGTTAGCATACGATGAGCTACGTTACATATTTGTTTTTCAATAAATGTATCAATATTCCATATATAATTTTTTTTTCCCCTTATAACTTGTTATTAATAAAATCTGGTTCTTTAAATAAAGTATTTATAAGAGAAGGTCTTATGTAATAGAATAGTTTTTGAGGCGACTTATATACATATTTTTCAAGCTTATTTATTCCGTCTTGAACTGTTTGGTTACTATCATTCTCCTGAGAAGATGATTCTTCAAGAGTATTTATTATGAGATTTTCCATTCTTTCTTTCAAGGATTTTTCTAAGTCAGATTCTGACCTTAATTTAGAAACCCTTTCTAACTTTGATATTGTTTTTAACTTAGATCCTTTAATCTCAGAGGGAGGTTGAAGGCTTGAAGTTGCAATTACTTCACTTACCTCTTCAGTTGTGATCGAAATAGTAAGTTTTATATTATTGATTGTAGAAAATATTTTTTCTATTTTATTATGTAATGATGTGATTTGTTCACCAATTATCGCTAAATAAATATTTGCACAATTTTGCTATTTAAATATTTGGTTTATTCGTCTTACAGTAATTTGTAATGCATCATTCACCAGTATATTAGAAAATGCGTTAAAGCTAAAATACTTGCCATTTTTTTAATTTGAAAAAATTGTTGAGGAGGGTAGGTTGCTTTTAGTAAACTTCCATTTGAAAATTTATAATTTTTTTCTATTATAGACATATATTATTCAATATAATCTGCTGCAAACCAAAGAACGAGTAGAATCTTTTTTTAGATGTAAATTTATAAAATTTATTCTAAAAATATTTTAGGTCTTCTTTTGGAAAAATGTTTAAAAACCATCTTTTCTTGTTGTGGGAGGATGTAAATTTATAAATTTATAATATTCATCCCGCTTACGTTTTCCATCTTTATGTGGATAGTTCTTTATGATGGGATTCCACTTGATGTAAGCCTTATGAGGATCGGTATCCTGTTTGTCTCCCGATGCAGGTCTTGTCGGTCATAGAATATGGAATCGGTCTCCCATCTTTTCTTGTCTGGTGGATGCGCGTCTGCTGTTTGGGCTTACTTTAGGGGTATGGTGGGTTTAGGTAGTGGCGCATCTACCCTTATTGATTATCTTCTTTCATGGTGGGCCGGTAGAACAGAGAAGGATTTTCAGTCCATTCTTTTCTGCCTTCTTCCTTATCTCATTTAATGGCATCTCCGGTGCTCCCGTAACAAGGTCGTTTTCGATGACGTATCAATGCGTTCTCCCACCATCGTTCATTTGATAAAGGACGATATATTATTCGCTTCCATAGGGTGGCCTTTCTTGGGCAATCTCAGTCCTCTATCCTTACAACTGGCTGTCTCTTTTTATGTACCCGGGACTCTCGTCCACGAGCGGCAGTAGGGTGAGTGTGTGTCTTTTTTTTAGGCTTTCGGAATGGAGCTTGTCAGATAGCAAAGTCAATTGGACTTAGTTTTGGTTGGAGAGGCACTACTGGATGGATGCTGGAGCTGGCCTTCTTGATTATGTGGTTCGGTTTCTTTGGGGCTCCTCTTTCCAACATCCTATTATGGTGGAATGTTATTTGCACTTCCAATAACCTTCTCGGTTTTAAGAAGGGTTCTTCTTCTTTTTTGTTGAGTTTCTTGTATTTCTTTGATGTACTGGGTTGTTTGGTGTGACCTGCTTTGTCGAGTAGGCTTTTGTTGTGTATCGTTTTGGATTTGGCTTCAGGCCCGGTGCTTTGTTAGCACTATTGTTCTATTTTGTGAGCCATCAGGGAAAGGCTTTTTTTTCTCTTTATGTGTTATGATTATTTCTTTTCTTAAAAAAGTGTTAAAAAATCATCATCTCAATGGTTCCCATTTTTGAAGATTGAACTCGGGTTTAATTTTTTGTCTAGCGTGAGAACCAAGACTAAAGTCTATTTTGGTTGTACGGTCCGTTAAATAGAAAAATTTATTTCTGATTCGGTTATATCAGTTTCTTGATTGTAAATTCTTTTTACAATATTATTTTTATTTACCTAAAATTTTACAACAAGGTTATCTTTTAAGGATTCATCCTCAAACGATTTTCTTTCAGTTTCTCTAATTTGGGATGTGGACATTCTTGATGGAGATTCAACAATATAATCAAAAGGTGAAATACGAGAATGAAAAGATTTTGTTTTAGACAAAATGAGTTCTAGTCGGACTTGGCCCTCGGGGGTTATTGTCCATTTGTATTTGAATAGTTCTTTCACACGTCTGTATAATATTAATATTGTTGTTAATAATTATTGGTTGTGTTGGAACGACCCTTTCTATTTTCCAATTTTCTAGGAGACTCCCATTTTATTGACCTTCTTGTAATTATATTAGATTGGGTAAATTTGGTTTCTATTAAGATTGTTTCATTTAAAGGCTTATCTACCAATTTACATTGGGTGTTTAGTGTATATAAATAAAGGTTTATAGTAAATTCTATAAAAATACATATCGCTTCGAATTCTGGAATGTAATTATATCCATCGGTTTTAACATTCAAAGTAATAGCATCTAAAATATTAACATCAGATAACAAAAGTTGTAAATTAGGGTACACATTAAAACAGAGCGGACCATGTGCCAAACTTGACTGTATCAGTCCTATTAATGATATTTTTTCAATCAAGGGTCAAAGGTTTAAATGCAATTTGTATTAAACCTATGTGAATAAATTTTTGTGTATGTCTGCCTACAAATTTTTAAATCCTTCACTTAATAATTCAATAATCATTTCTTCGTTATTAAGTACAATTGATTCTTTTGTAGTTTTAACCGCTTGTTTTAAACCAAGCTTTTCAAAAGTCCCTAACTGATATATTATCTTAGGTTTAAATTTTGGAATTGTCCATTTATTCAGTAAATCTAAATTTCGAGAAATTTCATATTCTTGTTTAATATTGCTTTTAACAATATCCCTTTTCTTAATCATATTCATTTCTAATGAGTATGGGTTGAAATACTCTAATCTATATGTTTGGACCATGGCTCTAATACCATATATGAAACAAATATGTCTAAAAATATTAGACATTATTTAATGTTAATAACATTATGTTAGACTTGCCCATGTATGCACAGAAAGTAAACTAAAATTGAAAGTAAATTCGCTTAATTTTAAATATATAAAAAAGGACATATGAATATGTAATACTTGACGGCTTCTTACTTGGTGTAGCTTGTTACATGGACCACCATGAATGGGAACTTAGATTATATCCAAGTATATGTTCTTGGATTGCTTCAGGTCCTGTCAGCTGCTATTGTTGTTTTCTTGATCTATCCTACTGATCAAGGAAGTTTCTTCGATGGTATGCCGAATTTTTGGTACTTTCCATTTTATGAATATGTGAGTTTACTGTTTTTATATGCATAGAAAGCACGGAGACCTTATGAATTTAGAGTTGAGGTCTAAAGTTGGAAAGACAAAGAAGATGCATAGATGCACCATGCCTTCCTAACGTCAGAAGAATGAGCATACATTGTACTTTTCAGATTTAGTCCTGATTTTTTTTCTCTTCTATTTTTTTTCCTTTTTTTGTATCCAGTAATTTCGAAATTTTCCAAATATAGCATTCACGTTATGCATAGAATATCAATGATACACTACGAAAGAATGTTGTTAAATACATCAAATTAAGTAGTAACCTAAAAAAATGTTGCTCTATGATATTTTTTCCACTTAGAAGTATCATTGTTGTTTGAAATATATTATTCATTACCCCCTTCCTCTTCTCGCATCAGTTAAAACTCGACGTAATTGACTTTGTACTTAAAACTTGATCTGGATCTTTCTAATGACTTTTGTGTATCTTACATAATTTTGTTTTGTTCTTCTAAATTGTATTTCAAAGTTAATGGACGTTTGACTCTTAGAGTTAAAAATATTTTACACGTTGGTTTGTCTGGTCGTTATTCGTACTACATCAGGTAAACAAGAGGGAGTTCTATGATTTGATTGTTGATCTTCTGAAATTGAAAGTCACAACAGATTTAAACACCCGTTTACAATATGAATAGATGGTTACCAATTCTTGCAGTATTGGCTGTCAATGGATCGTGTCGGGTCGGGTCACGTCGGGTTTGGATTGATTTATAAACGGGTCTAGTCAACCTAATTATTAAACGGATCATTTTTTTTCAAACTCTAACCCGACCCATTTATAAACGAGTTGATCCAACCCAACTCATGTAACTCATTTAACTAAACGGATCATGTTGGGTCGGATTTACTCGTTTGACCCATTGGTAAATATTGTCCACTAATATAATCATCAGAACAACCAAATCACTGGCAGCTATCACTATTATATAATCACCAACAGACAAGTTACAAAATCAACAACGGGTAGCACATATATAAAACATGAAATCACCATATCCAAAAATCATTTTTATACATAAAGCATATAAGCATACTGCATACATAAAAAACTAACAATATGGAAGAGATACAATTGTTATAAGTAAAATATAACTAACAGCATACAGAAATACATTAGTAAAATATAACAACTTACACAAGAATATATGAGCATACTGATTATTGCATATATAAAAGACTAACACTAACGGCATACATAAAAAACAATAGTGGAAGAGATACATCATCTAAGTGGGTTTGACGGATCAAAATCGAATTAGCGAATTAACCCTAAATCCACCCGTTTATAAACGAATCAAATTCGGATCGATCCAAAAATGACCCGTCAATTAAACGAGTTAAGCTGCTAATTTCCGTGCAGATTTTGAATCGGGTTTCGGATCGTGTAAAAAATTGACAGCCCTAACGTTATAAAGTTGCTGCTTTCTATAAAAAAATATTACCATTTCAAATTAGGATTAGTAAAAAATACGGTACATTCAAGGTATTGATAGGAAGACATTCAACAAAAAATGTGGTGTCTTCCCCAAATGGTAAAAAATAGTGTATTTTTTTGATGAATTTAGCGACACTCCTACCCAAATGGAAACACGTTGAAATGGGGTGGAATTGAGTAATTAAAATAACGTGTACTGGATCCTCCTCCTATCTACATATTTCAGATGGAATGCATGTGCATGCTTTCATGTTTAACCGGTTAAGCAAAACACCGTTTCACTGTTTATCAATCTAGATGCTGCTATTACACGTTATTACACAAACAAACCGCAACGCTTCACGTCCAGTATTTAATTAGCTACAAACACTTGTATTATGCCATTTGTATATGCACTAACAAAAAACTTCATAACTTATTATTGATATTTGATAACAAAACCAACAGGATAATATTGCAACTGCTGCCTTTGAAAACCAAGGATGAACTAGAACGGAACTTGTGTGTAATGAAACTGAATGCTCCCTATAGTTCTGCTCTTGTTTCTTTGTCAGATGCATCATTACTGTGAGATGCAAGCTTTCGAATAATTGACTCATATATCCCAATTCCCTTAAGATACTCATCTTTGTCCAGAAACTGCAGCACATCAAAAGACAATCATCAGTTACATGCGGAAACCAACTTCAGGAAACATAACGTTAGCAGTATGTGTATCCAAATTGTTATTTATATGAATAAGAAACAATGATATAGATTAAGACGAACGTCGAGATCTGAATCCTGATCAAACAAACAAAAATAAACTAGCATAAACTACACCTACGTGTGTCTAATAGTTATAGACAAGTTTTAGCAATCACGCCACCTTTATTTCAAGTTGTTTTGTTGGTAAAGTCGATGACAAATTGGTAGAAAATTCTATGACAAATTGATAGAAAATTCTATTGATAAGCAATTATGGTGATGTAGATTGCAAACAGATGATGATACTCTGTTAATGAATGAGGATATTTTTGAAATTTCAGAAAAGCACAATTAAATCGTATTCACCGAATTATCTTAAATAGTAGAGATGACTGGACCAATGCAATCACATTTATTTTCCTTACTTTACCCATAAACAATATTTGTAATATACCACATAACCACAAAACTGGAGAATAATCGTATGCTTCCCTCAACAGGCACTTGTCCAGCAATGTATTTAGTATTTAACGTCCACGATATCAGTAACAACCAAGAAGAAGAATATAACCGTGTTGAAAACTGCAAACTAAAAGAAAAGGCATTTCAAAGTAACAAGAGAATGGAAAGTAGCGACCTCATTGTGATCATGTAGTAAAATAGGAGTGTTTGCCATTGGAGAAAATCCAAAAGCTGGAATGCCTAGTTCCCTGAAATAACGGGCATCGGTTGAGGCTGGAAATATTTCTGGACTACCTAGTTTTCCGCCAGCTTCTTTGATTGCATCTACCAAAAGTGTCCACCATGGATTTGAACTATTTGCAGCTGTGACGGCCGGCTTTCCAAAACTATCATATATTGAAACTTTATGCTTGAACTGCACAAGCTTAAAGTATTTATTATATGCGTTCACTGATGTTGGCTATAGAATGCATATAAATTAGGGTTACCTCATACGTCATGTTACGGGAAGCAGGAGCCCACTCTTCTGCTATACGTTTTTCCAAGGCAGCAGGATCAGCAGTAGGTGGGACTCGAATGTCGAATCCTGCCTCCGCTATGGACGGTTGGACATTCATGACAAATCCCTGGCATATCAGAAAGAAGATGACCAAATTACAATGGACAAGTTTACTAGCTTATTTTTACTGATTTGCTGGATGTAGTACCTCCTGATTTCGCTCAAGCATACAAATTAGTGTGATGTAATGATGGACTATGTTCAAATATTAAAGAGTTTTGACAATTTAATAATTGATGAATGGAACTATTAAAGTTGAGAAAATCATTTTCCAGGTATAGAATGCATAGCATATGTAAATTTTGCAAACGCAATATAATAGGCACCTGAATCTTTGATTATTATAAATCCCATGTTGGACCGGACATACTGAAAAGTATAAATACCGCATATGTTGATTTTGATGACAACAATCACATAAATATAGGTACTGATGTTTTCTCAGGTTGTATAGGATATTACACATGTTTACACACAAGTACATGTCTACATGATAATCAAATTTGAAGACTAACGATAAAAAGATTAGAAATCAAGATTTAAATATGATCAAGACAATTGAAGGCACGTGAGTTTAAAGACAAAGACATGAAAGAGTTCAAGATCATATGTAATGGTTAACAGTCGGATAAAAGACCTCGAATAGCACCATTATTTTCTTTGAGCATTCTCCCACCAAAATATTTATGTTGTTTTCAAAATATATTTCTACGGATATTTTATTAAAAAAAAATTGTTTGAATTTTGTAATACTTTAAAACTGTAGTTGTTTTTCTCAAAAAACAAGGATATATCGAAATACCCAATCTATATTTTCCGACATACATACCGTTGAAGAAATACTTTTTCCATTTTGAGAAGTCTTGTCTTTTGGGGCAATTTATTTGGCGCATAGATATGTCCCTTCAAACACTATATAAAGGGAATTGAAAAATGAATTTTGATACCTACTTTATCTCTATTCTTCTTACTCCAAATTCGAGTTATATATAAAGGTGGTGTCTGGCGCAACAGCTGGTAATCTGGAGCGCTCAGATTCAAGTCCCGACCTCTTCACATATGTGACGGAAAAACTATGCGCACTAACTGACCACCCTCAAAGCCTGGAAAACCGTGAGAATAGTACCAGAACAGAAGACTGATCTCTTGTTATACTCTTAAGTATGGAAGTCTTTGGCACTGAGTATCCACCTTTGTATTTTCTATACTCTTCAAAATCAATCTCATTTTCACTACATTATTCTTCACAATTTACTGTTTAACAAAGTACTCTCGTCAATTCAACGATCAAACTGTTAAAAAAGGACTATAGGATATTATGCATCAAAAGTACTACTATTTATATTTAGATTAATAACTCCGTACTACTATTCGTGTGATGTGCTATTTGTTCATTCAAATCAAATGAGTACATTTGTTGACTCATTCAAATCAAGTAGGTGTTGTCCGTTTAAATCAAGCAGATGATTTGTGATCTAATTAAACCAAAAGAGTATACCCTGAGCTCGAAAGGTCAAAAGAATGTATCTTATTGCCTTGAAATTAAGATTGTATCCTGGTTTATTTGCTACCTGATTAAAGCTGATATTAGTGAGAAAACATGTATATATGCTATACATGATTGGATATATGATTGGTTAATCCGAGTTCTCATGCCGTCTCTCTTACATTAACTTTATTTTACTGTATCTGTATGTGTGTGATTGTCCGTGCGTGTGGGGTTGTGTAATATAGGATACTGCTACCAGCACCAATGTTGGTGCTAGCGGGAACCATGGTCAGCAGGCAACCACCAACCGAACCTTGATTGGTTCAGCGTTGCTTCCGACCGTAATTTAAAAAAAAAACAATAACTAAGTCATTATTCTCAAACAAGTTGAGGTTGACTAAAGATAAAACCCAGAACCAAATGGTAAAGACAACTCAAAAGTAATAATAATAAAAAGAAGAAATTTAAGGTTAAAAAAAATTAAACAAATAATTATAGTAATAATAATAAATAATAAAACCAAGGATGATAGTAATAACAATGATAATAATGGTAGTACTATAATAAGGTTCATTTCCATAGAAGACTATGTTTTTTGCGTTGGCTCGCCAAACCTAGCACCCCTGGCATGGGACGGGCTGCATAGCAAACTATATCGCCATAGTTTTAAAAAACAAGATTTGTGTGGTGACACGTAGCACAAACAGGGATGTTGATAGCGGGGCACACTCACGTATGTGCGTTGATTATTTATGTTGTGATCTATAGCTTGAAACTATTTAGAAAGTTTCTATATAAATTATTAGAAAACACTATTCGTGAAACACTCCTTAGTTTGGAGTAAAATTAGAGGTCCCACATTGTGGAATTAGGGTATAAAGTGAAAACTTATATGGTAAAGCTTCACCTCCTAATAGCACCGAGACCTTTTGAGCAACAAAACTCCACTCCTACATGGGCTAAGTTAGGAACAATATCTTACGCGAACGGAGATGCAAAATGTTACAATTTCCCACCCTCTAGTGTTATAATGGCCTTAAAATCTGTTCACTCTAGTATATTTTATACCAGACAGTTTCCCATGAAAACTTCATCAAAAATAAAAGAACATGAGTTGCCATTAAATTCCTATACACTCAATCAATAAGGACTACTCTTGTGTGGTTTATTAGAAACCCAATGTCTTTAGAATTTAGCTATCAGATCATTAACGAGCAAATGAACAGAAACATGACATGTTATGGTGTTATCATTAACGAGCATATGTAAGGCATGCGACAGCCCATTCCAAATTATTATAACAGAATGACCAAATTAATTTGAGATTTTTTTTTTAATATGCTTATCAAACCGACCGTTAGGGAGGTTTCCCTACTGTAAGAGACCCAAAATCAAATTGTCTGCGCCAATAAATTACGCAATAATTTCCGCTCAGCCGATATTTTCTCCGTGGTTTCCTTCTTCATCGAATTTATCCAACTCCGTGGTTTCCTTCTTCAAAACAAAATTCCGCGTTTTCTCTATCTACTTCATTTCTTCACCGCTACACAAATCTGCATTACTTCCTCCACTACACAGATCCGCGCGAGTTACTCCGCTACCCAATTCAGCACACAAATTCCTCCTCTTCTCTCGCCGTTTCATTTTATCGGGCAATTTATGGATTCACAAGATGCGAGACCTTAAAAAAAGTCGACTTTTTCATGAATTCATTCACGAATTGGCATATATTTTGATTCTCAGTTGGATTTCGTCTGCTTCTATTTTGTGATTTACGATCATCTGGGTGTGCTTATTTTACGCATTGGTCCTTATGTTTGTGCTGATTGCAAAAGTTCACAATGAAAATAGTGGATATGATGAAAAAGGATGAAGTTAATAGTTGAACGACAAAACCCGGTTTTGCTTCGATCTGTTGAGATAGAGGTAATTCAGGCCTATAACAACAATCCTGTAAGTCCTTATACTGTTCGGCAGGCATTGGAGAGCACGGCAGACAGAGCCTATTGGTGATAAACTTGAAGACAAGTTATCTACAGGACATAGGTCAATGCATGTTGACAGGTTAGATATTGCACTAGTTTGAATTTTTGTGGATTTAATTTGTTATTAACTATATTGCAATAGTTGAATATTTGTTCATTTGACATTTAAAGCATATTTGTTACTTTCCACGATGGTTTTTTGTGTAGTTACTTGCAATAGCTTCTATTAGATTCAGTATTGCAATAGTTTTTTTAATTGACAGGCTTATTAGCCTTCTTTTTAACTGCACGAGTAATAAGAAGATAGTGAAGAGAGACGCTCGGATTGTTCAAATAACCATGTTAGCAATAAAACAACTGTAAGATTTGACAAATCTCAATGCCTTAATGCTGAAGCTATCTGTGCCACTGTAAGTTTTCAAACTTTCATGTTATGCAACCTCATCTAAGATTTCTTTTTGCATTTGGAAAATTGTGTTATCCTATTACGTAATTATTTAACTAGAATGACGGTAAATGCATCCAATTTCTTTTTCATTTTACTCATTCTTCTATTAATTCACATTTATTTTGTTACTTTTTTCATAATACCCATTGTGATTAAATTGTGTTACCTCTAAGAACTAGTGATGCTTTGTTGTTAGAAACTATGTTTCCAATTGAATATTTTTCCCATTGACACTATATTGCCTTTTTATTTTTCTGATTAATAATATATCGTTAAACGGTTTGACATTTATTAGTGGACAGTGTGGTAAACCGAACTAGGTACAAAGATGCATGTTTAATTCTGTATTTAACCAGATAAAATGAGTATTTAGAGATGTGTGTAAATGTTTTTGGTATGAGGTATTTCAGCAAATTAGTATAAATGTTTCCTTTCTATTAACAAGAGTTAAAAAACGAGTGTGTTTTTTATGATCATCTTTGACCTTTGAGTCAAGCCCAAATTCATGGATTATACCACTTAACTTCTTATCTTACAAAGGACTATACTCGTTATTGATATTCGGAGTAAAGCTTGAACTGTAAAAAGGAGTTGTTTTACTAAATTTTTAAATTGCGAACTGATTTTATAACACCAGTGCAGCTGAACCTGCTGGCAATTAGAACCACTATTTCTATCTCACTTAAAATGGTACAGTATAAGGTTGTTAATTGTGGTTGCTACTTGCTACGTACTGTCACTAAACTACGACAAAATAAAATATCACTTGTGTAAAATATCTGTAGGTTTCTTTATTCTCCCTTAAATTTCTACGGTCTGTTGTCACTACCATGAGGGTGGCATCGAGGTGCCTTGTGTCAGGCACCGGCCGCCACAGGCGGCCCTGAGCCCGTGCAAACGGTGCTCACGCACTGGGCAGCAGCCCACCTAGGGCATAAAAATCGAATCATTATACAGCGAACAAAAAAAGAAAAAAAAAACTTACGAAAGAACGGAGGGAGAAGAAAGAACGCGTACAGGAAAAAAGGTGAAGGCCGTAGAAGGTCGTGCAAAACGAACTTGCGAAGAAATAAGAGACGCTGAGCTAGGAAGAAGAAAGGTAACCCTAATTTTAAATTAAATCGGCAAACTATGATACCAATCTGTCTGATAAGTATATGTATTTTTTATGTTTGAAATTTCTGGGCTGATATGGAGATTCTATTGATAAGCTAACATATTTGATCTATAATGTTATGTTTCCTATTGAATTGGGTATTTTTTAATCAGCTTTCGTTTGTAACATATGAATCTTAATTATCAGTTTTTTGGGGAACTTTTCACTTAAACTGTACTTATAGCTTTTTCTTTTGCATTGTACAACTCTTGCATGAAGGCTTTTAAATTATCCTATTTAGTTTATGACTATAACTGAAAACTGGATATGCACATCTACCGACTTGTTTGAAACGTAAGGAATTGACTCCCCTACTAGAAAGTATAATTTGATTGAGTATATCAATACGATAGATTAAATCACTCGTAATTACTAATTGGTATTTTGGAGCATAAGCTAGATGATTATTCACATCTTCTTTGAAAGTGAAAAACCTAGCTAGGCCTATTTCTTTAATTCCTCTGGTTAAGGTAAGAGAAGAATCATACAAACCCAAAATTAAGACTTTCATAATTTTTATAGTATAGCTAGCAAATTCATGATTATAGCATCTCAAAATAAAAATGAAACGAGTAAATTAGTGCATAATCATGGCTGGCTACTCCTAATTTGTTCGCTTATTTCAACTTAAAAAAAAAAAAAAAAAAAAAAAACCCAATATATTTTCACATTAGATGTTTGAAGGAGAATTTGAATTTAAATGCATGCATTAGAATTTTTAAATGCCAAATATATTTTAAAAAATAAGTTTTATTCATAAGTTTGGTGAACAAAATGTTGTAACAAATAACATGATTTTATCACACTGGAATATCGATTTTTTTTTTCTATCCAGAATTCGTATTTTGAAGTTGAAAATAATAATAAAAGGTAGCTGTAATGTTTCCATGGAAATAATCATCCAGAAGCTCTAACTGGAAAAAACAAAAAAGAAACGAAGAGAAAGGTAAATCATCAAGAGAGTCTTTTAGTAAGTATTTTATATTGAGGGCATTATTTAGTATATCGCACTGGGCATGATAAGTTCCAGGACCGGCTCTGCCGGCCGCCATAGCAATACATACAACTCCGAGATTGGTCATTATCTGATCTTGAGATGCTGCTCCGTTTATGACGCAGGTAGGTAGTACGTAACAGTGGTACCAATTACCCTGAAAAGGGAGGTTCTAATTATTTGATAAGAAACGAGTGCGCTTCCAGAAGTTCTCATGGATTTCTATCCGATTCCCCTTTGATGTAGGGTGGAAAAGCTTCGATGAATTCGGTGGTTTACTTCTCCTACCTTTTTTATCCTTAAAAATTCCAGCGGTTTATTGTAACTTCCCTCAGCTGATATTCATTGATGAAGGGCAACCTATTTTACACTATAGCCCTTCAACATGTTGTATGAAGATTGTGAAGTTATTAGCATTTCTAAAATATTGGCGTCATTCAGCTGATATTCCAGAAGCTAGCTGTGGCTATCAGCATCATCTGGTAGTGCTAACACATTGGCGTCATTCAGCGAGAGCAATTCTAAAATATTGGCATTTTTTGTGAGTCCAGTAGCTGTTCTTGTTGGTTATAGGATAGCTCGTGCTGGTTCATCATTTAACTACAGATGTTGTATTCTCCAAGGTTGCATTAAGAGCCATCCGCACTGTTTCTAGAAAGGTGTTTTCGCACTTGCATGATCTTGATCTCCGCTTTCATCTGAGTCGACAAATTGGGGCTCTGAACCGTGTAATTGATAGAGGCAGCCATGTCATTAACTTCATTCTTTGGTCAATGGTTTTCTATGTAGTCCCCACAATTCTAGAGATTTCCATGGTGTCTGGTATTCTTGCATACAAGTGCTCCTACTTTTGCGTGGATCACATCTCTTTCTGTTGCTGCATATATTGCTTTTACACTAGTTATCACATGGTGGCATGCTAAGTTCAGGAAAGCAATGAATATAGCGGATAATGATGCAAGCTCTAGAGCAATAGATTCATTATTAAATAATGAGACTTTCAAGTATTTCAATAATGAACCTTATGAAGTTGCAAAATATGACAAATTCTTAAAGAAGTATGAGGATGCTGCCTTAAAAACTCAAAGTAGCCTTGCTTATTTGAACTTTGGTCAAAATGTCATATTTAGCACAGCTTTATCGGCATTGATGTTTTTATGCTCTTATGGAATAATGAATGGTTCAATGACTGTTGGTGATTAAGTAATGGTGAATGGACTTCTCTTCCAACTTTCACTGCCTCTTAACTTCCTTGGGAGTGTGTATCGTAAGACTAGGCAAAGCCTTCTTGATATGAAGTCCATGTTCCAGTTGCTTGAGGAGACACCTGCAATCAGAGATAGCCTTGATGCAAAGCCATTAAAGTTGGGTGGAGGAAACACTGAATTTAATAATGTACACTTTGGATATTTAACCGATCGAAAGATCCTTGATGGAATATCTTTTGTTGTATCAGCAAGCAAGAGTGTAGCAATTGTTGGGACTAGTGGCAGTGGTAAATCAACCATACTGAGACTGCTGCATAGGTTCTTTGGTGTTGATTCTGGATGTATCAGCGTGGATGGCCAGGATGAATGTAACATTAGACAGTCTTCGTATATGTATCGGTGTAGTGCCTCAAGATACTGTAATTTTCAATGATACGATATTTCACAACATACATTATGGTCGTCTGTTAGCAACTGAAGATAAGGTTTATGATGCTGCTAAACGTGCATCTTTTCATGACACCATCATGAATTTCCCATAATTGTTGAAAATTTATAGGTTTGTTTTATTGTCATGAACTGGTTTATTGATAAAGCAAAGTAATACTTGCCTATGACCAAAAAAGCTTAATATTAATTGAAAAAATAGTGCTTTTTTTCAATATCTATCCGTTATTTATGTTATGTTGCAAAACTTTTGTGTTGATCATATTTTGCACTTGTCGTCCATAATATTGGGAAGATATACATAGAAATGGTTTTCTTTATCTTATGAATGAGTTAATTGTTTGTTTTTCACTCAAATTGTTTATGATTTATGTATATGTTTACTTATGCTTTATTTAAATTGCATTTAAAGCTTGATAGAAAAATTCTGCTACTTAGATGGATTCAACTAGAAATATTCTTCTTCTTGCGTTGCTTAATCCACATCAGCATAATTGGATGATCAAAGTCCTGCTAACAAACAAAGCGAATTTGCAATCTTATAAAAATAGTAATGGAGAAGGATGTGTCTTCAGTATAATACTCACCGATGAACATGTAAGTTTTTATATTTTAATAATAATTTTTTTTCATTTTTGCAACAATTAATTTATTATTATAATGCTTATGTTCTTCAAATTAACAGGGTACCCAAATTCAAGCTACCATGTTTAACAAAGCTGTAGACAAATATTATCGCATATTTGAGTATGGAAAAATTTACTACATCTCCAAGGGAAGTGTTAGGCCTGCGAAAAAGGAATTCAACACCGTAAAAAATGATTATGAGTTGAACATAAATGAATTTTCATTGGTTGAAAAAGTGGACGATGTGTGCTTCCGTATACCTGACACCGTTTACAATTTTGTAAAGATTGACCAACTTCAAAAATATGTTGCAGAAAAGGAAGTAGTAGATAATGCATTTACATTATAATTTTGTTTTTAAATCATCGTCTGATTTATTAACAGATTTTTTTTTCTTTAGATGTGATCGATCTTGTTAAAAGCGTCTCAGCAATCAAATATGTTAAAAGGAAAATCAACAATCAGACCATTCCAGAACGTGATTTAACTATTGCAGATGATTCGTAAGTAAATATAGTAAATAAATTTATTTCTCTGATGTATACATTTAGATGTGGATTTAAATTACAGAACCAAAACAGTTAATGTCGTGTTATGGGGAGAACTTGCTAGCGGAGTAGGATCTGAACTAATGGAAATGGTTGATAAAGCTCCTATAATAGCCATTAAATGTGTTAAAGTTGGAGATTTTCAAGGTAAAAAAAACTTTTATTTTCTTTAGTTTATTTTAGCTTGTAACCATCTTTTCAAATTTCGTATTACTCCTCTAAGTTTGTCTTTATCCACACTGACTAGTAGCATTCTAGCTATAAATCCAAACATTTCAGAAGCTAAAAAGCTTAGAAGTTGGTATGATACCGAAGGAAATGCACAAATAAAATCTACTGCTTGTGACAGAGTGATACTTTCCCATATAATAAACAATCCGAGTTTGGGTCTTAACAAGGTTAGTACTACTAACCATTTCAATTTATATCATATGTACATTGATAATATCATGTAAATTAAGTTTTTTTTTTAAATGTATAAACTGTTTTCTTCAATGTGTTTGGTTACATAACTTATATTAGGACTTAACCACTGTTGTATCAAGCATGCAAAAGTTTCAATAAAAAGGTTATTGAAGCTACAACATCAGTCTATTGGTGTGAATTATGCCAAAAGAATGAAGATGCATGTAATTTGAGGTAAAAATAATAATTAAAGCTACAAATTATTATTTAACGTAACTATTTCTAATTATATATTTATACAATGCAGATATATTATGCAAATGAAGTTTTCCGACCCAATCGGTGAGGCCAGGATTACTGTTTTTAACGAACAAGCAAAGGAAATTTTAGGTTGTAGTGCAGAAGATCTTTATAAAATTAAGAATAATGAAACTGAAGATATATTCCAACAAAAGCTAAAGGAATTGCAATGGAAACTTCGCCTTTTTCGAGTTGCTGTTATCAAGCTGAATATATGAACGAAAAAAGCAAAAAAATGTTGTAATGTCGCAATCAACCGTCGACTATTCAGCCGAATAACACTTCTTGTTGGAAGAAATATCTAAAAAGACAGAGTCCAACATTTAGTTTTATGTTCAGTATTTTTATTTTAGTAGTTTCAGTTTTTAAAATGATAATGGTACCTTTAAGTGATTTATTTAAATAAATTAGTTTATTAGTTTGGGATTTATTTATTACATCTTACTCTTGTCTTTTTTTATTTCAATTAAATGTTCACTGATATAATGATATGTTTTGTGCTTATATTTGCTTCGCTTCTCTTTTTTTTTAATGGTTCCCTTAACGGTTTATAGTTGCAAAATTATTAAACATTAAGAATATATTGATCTTACTTGATATATAATAAAAATGCATGTATGTTTTTGTGACTAACTCAAATCAATACATTGATAATATATTCTTATCTCAAGTTGGTTTACATGTAAAATTTAGTTTAACTGAATTTATAATTTATTAGTTACTTTCATTTTATCTTAAATTACCCTGTAATTTTTAAAATAATAACTAATCTGAAAAATGTTAAAACAAATAATTTTAATTTCATATTGAACACTAACGGTCGGTTTTTCCCACCATTGTACGGTAGTACTAGTAAACTCTGTTTGTAGATGGATTTGAATTCTGGTATCTCTAAATTTTGCTGTCAACAGCTAATAAAATGAATCCATTACTTATGTCAATCAATTATAGTTTACATTATTGCTTCAAAAACTATAATATACCGCAGAAATTTATTCATATCAGTGAAATTATATTTAATTCTGATTCCATGTCAATAACAATTTTATTATTTGTCAAAATGCTTATTCGATTTAACACTATCTTCCAAGACGATTTTAAAGCCTTATGTTAACTATTCTTATTGCTATATTCATTTATATATGAATTCAGTTAATAATCATTCACAGCATACAAAGAAAATTTGTTATCTAAATTATCGTCGACCACAAAAAAAGCTCTGGCATGCTATACAATGTACATTATATTAATTCTCTATAGTCCTCATGAAATCAAATCTTATCATATTGTAGTTGGTCAAAGGACCGCTTTATAACCCTAGTATAGTGTAACTGGCATGTCAGGCACCCATATCGTATAATAACTGACTAAGCATGATAAATAACTATACAATGCACAAGGACCGAAGTTACAAACCTTTCTGCAAATTAAAACAGGGCAGAGCCTTTGAAATTTTAATTATAGGTAAAACTAGTCTTTCAATACGATGTGCATGAGTTTCACCCTTTACCAAACAAGGTGCATAGGAAGTTACATATGTTCTCCCCAAAAACGCACCAAATATCAGAGAAAAATCTCCTTCAGCAGATTCAGCACTAAAAAATTATCCTACATAATGCATGTTAGATCCCTTTCTAATTCAGGTATCATTTTCCCACCTTCAAATTTCAAATATTAAACAAGCATTCAAGCTTATTGCATTGCAGTTTCAAAAAATAAAAATAAATAAATAAACTACAGATTATACATGCAAACGTGTTATAAGGAATTTATACATAATCTGACTTTATAAAACAACCGTGATCCCTTTTTTAGTTGAAAAAATTACTAATAGGTGGATCTTATATACTAACCCATATACTTTCTAATTTGTTCCGACAAGCAAATTCATACTCGTAGGTACATAATAGGGTGAGAGCCTGCTACAAAGGACTTCATACTAGAACACAACCACACCTCATACTAGAACACAACCACGCCCTCGTTTATAGGATTAACTATTGAAAAAATATTTTACAGGTGAACAACATGCAAATTCGAAGTAGCAAAGGTAATAACTATTACTTATTCTATGCATAAAAGATAAACCACAAATTATTACCGCTTAAGTAAGCAAGAAGACATTGCTTAATTTTCAAAATGTAGCACTGCTGCAAGATTAAAGAAACTCACAGTAGGTGTTGGCGCACCAGCTTTCAAATAAACTAAGTTAACTGAAATAACTTCCCCTTCTTTTTTCTGGCCACTCTTCACCAAGTCAAACTGACTGCTCCTGAACCGCATCACACTCTCCAAACTCTTAACCAAATTCTCAGATGCCACACCATCAATCAACCTTGCTCCATGTCCAGGCTGCCCAACCGCCTTTATCCCCATCCACCAAGGGCTCCTCTCCCCATTAAACACCCTGTACTCCTCCCCAACTGATGCGAGCCCCTCATCTAGAACTAACCCCACATTCATTTGTTTAAATGTTTCTGATTCTGAAAATACTTTTGCTCCATCATTACCACCTTTTTGACATATTTACATAACGGTAAGTTCTAGAAATAAAATACCTAAAATTGAAGTGATGTGTTTGAGAAATACATCTGTGTAGGTGGAGGTTGTTGATTTTCTTCATGAAATTTAAGTATGGTTAATTCAGCTTCAACAATAACCAAATTCAGATTCAACATGCAGAGTATTTCAACTCAAATTCAAGACAGACCATCCTTTTTCAAGTTTATTATTACAATCCAGCAACACTGCATATCAGGTGAAATAGAAGTTAAAAAAGACGTTTGCCATCACCGTAGAAGCATGAGACATAACAAACAAGTCACACAAATAGCTTAGACGATGATATAAAATTTTGACGTACAAATTGCAGATAAGTCACAAGTGGAAATAGTAGAAACGGTAACTTTTATAGCATGTTTGGCAACTACTTATAAATAACTAAAACAATAAGCCACCAGTTAGTCATGGTGTGTTTTCCGTAACTTATTGTAAGAATACATGTTCCTTAGAAATTGATGAGTCATGAACAATAAATGCTCGCTTGGACTTATTTCAATTTTTATTACAATATAAAGAGCATGTTCGGTAATTTCTAAAAATTAGTTAAACAATTTACCAGTAATTTATTTGAGTTCTAGTGTTTGGAAATTGCTTATAAGAGGTCCGCAAAATTAGCTTAGAAGTAGGAGTTTGTGGATCAACTATTTATAGTTTACTGCTCAATATTTTAGCAAAGACCTCAAAAATTAAAGAACTTTGTGATTCAGAATGTAATCACCAAGCATTTTAAGATGGAGTTATCTCCTTTTTTTTTTTGAAACAGAACGTATAAAACAGGAAAAAAACAAAAAACGAATTCGCATAGGGTTTAACCATTGCCAACTACATATCATTGTTGAAATTGACACAAATTCAAAAGAGAGAAATTCAAATACAAATCCACCCCCCCCCCCCCCACACCCCCAAAACAAAAAAAAGGAAAGAACACATCATACTTTAGAATGGCTCGGCGATCTATGGCATAAGTCCACTTTTATTTTAATTTCCTTAGTTTTTGCATATTTTAGAGGATTAGCTAGAAATACAATGGAATTTATATTTTTGGTTTGGTAAAGTTTTGATGCTTTAAAGATCGATGCCCAAGCCCATTGATAATATGGGGTATTTTTACAGGTGAAAACTCCATCTCCAATGCCTCCTACTCGTCCAAAATATATGATCAAAACCGTCTCTTGGAAAATGTCTTCAAACCATGGTTTAAACTTCCAGCCGGCACACCGGAATTCCAGCGATTTTGTCCTGGTTCCGGCGTCCATTGGACTGGAGTTAGAAGGAAACCCAGTATCGAGTCTAGGATTTAAAAATAATGAAAACTTACCGTGTAGAGGAACCAGAAACAAGTTGAAGTCGAAGTCGAAGTAGGGGGACAATCGTGATATAGAGCTTCAGAATTCAACATGTACCATTTCTTCTTCTTTTCGATTCATCGACTTACAAATTTTGAGGCATGCGATATTCAAAAGAGGAAGAAGAAAGATCGTGCTAAAGGGGATGTCAAATTGGCTAGGTTGTATATTTAAAGTGGCTACTTAATTGCTGGGCTGTTTAGTAATTACTTTTATATAATTTGTTTCCAGGCTAGTAATTACTTTTTCTCAGAATAATTTTGAATTAGATAATTGATGGTGAGGCTGGCAATATAATTAGTATAAACTTCATATATAAATTATTTATAACTTCAGATGCTTTATTTATAAATCATAATACTATTTGGAATTACACTACAAGATAAGATGACATTGACCATAAATAATTAGATATTTAAAAAAAGGTTATTGATATTTGTTATAAATCGAATGTTTTGTGTCTTATAATAAATTTGGAAAATGATTACGCTTTTTTATTACTGTTAGCCTGCTTTGTCACCAGGCTACCAAAAGCCAGAGACTTGAGTATGAACCTATATTAATTGGCGATCGCTTGGATGGAGTGATAGAAAGTTGGAAAACTTGAATTGTATATGCAAATGTCAATGGGTCGGATCCCCCCTTTCGGATCGGATCGGATCCCCTTTTTTGGATTGGATCGGATCGGAGTGTCCTCCTATCTGACCCGCCTATCGCCTGCTGCTCCACCGGACAGAGGAAGACTTATTCTAGCGCCTGAAATATCGGGACGGTTACCCTCACGTACCCACTAAACTGATGCGTTGTCTACACCTTAACACATTCAAATCCGAGATTCAAGGGATGAGAGCCACGTGACATTTGACCCGCTTAGTGAAAACATCTATAAATACATGATTTAAGGGAATTTTTCAGGGACTTTGGGCATTTTTTGACTCGTGTGTGCCATGGTTGTACCTCAACAACGGATATCCACGCTTTATCCAACCAAATCAATGAATTCAGAGAGAATAATTCATTGTATTCAAGTGATTATATTCATTGTAATTGTAATTTCTGAATGAATTGAGAAACCATGAAGTGGATGTAGGCTCATTAACGCCGAACCACTATAAATCATGTGTGTTGATTGTTATTCCTCTATTTTTTTATTATAATTCTTCAATGTTCTCTACGAATCATAGATAATTGGGTATTAGTGTCTTTTTTGGTCTAACATTTGGTGTTTTCACTGAGAACGTCGAATTCTCAGCTTTTCGGATTGTAATTCTACTGTTTGGATTTTCAAGTCCGAAGAAATAGTCCGCATCTCTACCATTTTCGAAGTTTTATTGATTTCAACGGGATTAGAATTTCATGGCTCCAAAGAAAAGTAAAGACAACAAAGCTCTCGGGTGAATGAAACGAGGAGCTTAGTGGAGCAAGCGCAAGTTCCAACCACCACTGGTTCGTACGCAGGTGGTTCGGATCCGACCCGACCCGGAAAAGCTTCCAATATCTGATCCGTCGGTGACGCCATGATCTGGTCTGTGGAACCGAACCGGCCTATGGGTGACACACCCAATATCCGACCCGAGGGCTCAACCCCGATTCGAACTGAAAAGGGCGATCCGAACCTATCAGCTGATGGTCTCCTTACCCGAACTCGTGCCGTCGCGCAGTGGCCAACATTAATTGCCAAGGCTTAACAACCAAGACTCAACACTTAGTCCGAGAATATCACAGCAAAATGGCAACGACTGGGATTCCTCCAGAAGTCATGACCCATATTTACCGATATTATTCAATGTGATGAGCTATTGAACAAATTCAGCATGCTAACTATGACAGTATACGGGAGAAAGATTGTTTCCTAGTAACCTCCTCTCTCAAGGTTTCGATGGTGTATAGACTTCACCAATGCAACTCATGTTGTTCCTGAACGAGTAGCGACTACCTGCTTGACATGAATTAAACTTGTTAAACCGACGGAATCTCGAATGACATTGATATAGAGCAGTCCAGGCACTATTCCGAAGATGACTCGAATGATCTTAGCAACAATGGTCCTCAATGACAGGATACCAGTAAGCAACTAAGGATCCTAATACTACAAAGTTGCACTTTATTTGTATGACTTGGTGAAAGACATATATCCTGCAGTTCACTCCTTGAAAACTTAGCTAGCCTTTGCAATGCCTATTTGCTATCAGCCGCATCGATGACGACTGATTTCCGGCAGATAAGGGATAAATCATCATACTTCGGTGTCCAGAGATAAGTACCAGTTGAACCACTACAGGCCATGATTGGATATATGGATCCTTACCTAGATGATTGTAACTTGGCTACTCATTAGCTACCAGGCAACCAGCCCTAGAAGAATGCAAAGCATACATTGCATCTTGTTGTTTATTGTTAAAATTTCCAACTGAAGCTAGAGCGGGAATGGTCCGTGGTTCATAGACGGTGCTCGAAGTGATTGCCCCTCAGAACGAAAGATAAAAGAGATTGCCCCTCAGAACGAAAGATGGAATCGAGCACTCTGAAGTTGTACATAGACAGTGCTTGAAGTGATCGACGGTCCACCGCCGGAGTCGTATTAATAACTTCTGAAGGACGGTCAATCTACTATGCCTTGCGACTGGATTTCTCCACTACTAACAACGATTCCGAGTTAGGAGCTCCAAAAAAAGGGACCGTGACTTGCAACGTACCTAGAAAGGGTCAAAGAGCTATTGAACGGCTTAGAACATTACTACATATCTCATATTCTGTATACAAAAAATCAGATGGTGGACAAGCTGGCCGAGTTAGTGAGCTCCGATAATCCAAAAGAGATAGAAATGATCCCAATCGAGCCATTAGAAGCTCCAAGCATTGGTCAGATGGAAGTAAATCATATGTTGGAGACCGAACTTGAGAGAAAGTCATGGACAACCCCTACAAAGAACTTCCTTCAACACAGAATGTTTCCAGCAAGGAGAAGTGAAATGTGTGTCATCGTTCGTTATGCCTTAAGATATGACACACAAGACGACATTGCTTATTTCCCTTGGAAGGTTGTCCCGAGATGGACATCAACGAGTCTCATTGTTGATTCACCACCCTGAATGATTCGACAAAGGCACTAATCAGCTTCCCGCTAAACGGGAAATCTACATGAATGAAACTTCTAACAAACGTCGTTCTGGAGTTAGAAAGTGAAGATTCACAGTTCCGCTCCCTTCATTGATTATTTGTCAAGTAACTCATCTCTAAGATGCTGGGGGCAACTGGAGATTCGAGCATGGATTGTTCGTGATTACATCATCTAATTCAAAGCTGATACATCACAAGCTTGCATGACCAACTGCCTTAGTCTTGCTCGAAGATTGGCGGGTTAAAAGTTTAGAACACTTAAGCATGAATGCCGATTGATTGTCTGTGCATCAGCTTTTATTTCCAACGTGGAATCGAAGGCATATCTTTAGATGGATGAGATATGACTATCTCCCTAGCAGTCATATCATATTTCCTAGCATGGAAAGCACAAAAGCTTCTATAAGCATGTATCCATTGTTCTTCCGCCAATTATCATCCTAGCACCAATGTGATGACGTGCTACCATTAGCGGTACAGACATGACCCCGTGACACTCAATCCTTGCCCTTTGCATAGGGACAAGAAGACGATTCAAAGAAGATGCGATATTGTCATTTGCTTACAGTATCTACCTAACTGCCTTTGTCGCTCCAAGACCCCGATCAAGGTCTATTCATTCTTGGGATTGTCACCCACGTTAATTCGAAAAGATATTCGTCAACAAATAAAAACTTTGGCAGCCATCTCCTGGTAGAGACATGACAAGGCAAAATGGACATGCAATGTTATTTTCACTTAGAATGATATTCATCCCTTTAACATGATTATTCTTTAACCATGTCTCTTATCTTTGCGTGCTTAATGAGTTATTGATGTAATTAACTCGCATGAATTTATATATGGATCGTGTAGGTATCCTGGATCTGGTACCGATCAGACAGCTTACACCCGCATGCAGAATTATGGAACATTGCCATAACGAGCTTGACTGAACTGCTCGTTTACAAAGCCACACCCTCCGCCCGAGAGAAGTTGTATAGCTTAAGGTGGATCCAAGATGACCATCCACTCCTTGATTCACATGTGGCAAACCTCAAGATAATTGTGCATTGACTTTTTGCATTTCAAAGTCGGAATCCGATTGCAGATGGATGCAATTCGACCGTCTACATGACTCGATTCTATGCTTGACGCCACCAGATTACATGAATCCAAATAAAGGAGGCAGCTCTGCCTCTTGATATACTTACTTATCAATCGTGCAATTTACTTTTACATGCTTCTTGAGTTATTGACATAACTAACTCATGTGATATGAATGATGCAGGTACCCGAAGTTTGGTGTCAATCAGTCCTCCCATAGATTGGTCGGAGGAACGCAAAGCTTTAACGAACGCGATTCGACTGTTTGCCCGACTAACTCTGATCCTCGGAGTTTGGACATGAGTATAAACCTAGGACGAGTGTGATGGGCGCGCTAAGATTACAGACCACACTTATCCGTGACTCTAACTCTCGTGGTTCGAGAGAGAGAGTATAAAGGACGGGAAGATGACATCCAAAACTCTAACTCTCATGATTCGAGAGAAAGTATAAAGGACGGGAAGATACGTCCACAACTCTAACTCTCATGATTCGAGAGAGAGTATAAAGGACGGGAAGATGACGTCCACAGGGCATGATGGTGCACTACGATTAAAGTTCGCCTTGACCACACTCTTAACCTGAGCATACGACATGAGAGTATAAAGGCACTGAGAGCAAGTGTCGGAGAAAAATGGTTCCTACCCCATTGAAGGATTGAGGGCAAGACTGAAAGCTGAACTCGCATTCCCCACAGAAGGGTCGAGGGAAATCTAATGTCGATCCTAATCAATTCCGAACAAGGCCTGATCAGACATTTTGCTCAAGAATGATTAGGGCATACACATACACATCACCCTTTGTTGTCTATTACTTAGATTAGTAATGATTTTTTATTGTAGAAATTATTGTTTACAGGGATGCTTGACTCACACCCTTGTTTGATTTGTGATGTGATTTATTGTTTATTACTTAGATTAGTAATGTTTCGACTACAAGTACATTTGATTGAAATATGTAACAAACTTGCAAATTTGTAACATTGCAGGAATACTGCTTTATTTACGGAATGCAGGTGTGTACAAGATAACGAGACAAAGACGTGAGAATTGCACTCACAACACCAATAGAGGGTCGCGTTCGAAGGATTGATGCCAAGGTTTGAAGCTAAACTTTCCGCACGACTTAAGGCGGCAGTCGAAAGGAGGCCTTAAGAGCGGGACATTCAATAATATATCACGCGACCTAAGGCGACGACCGAAAGGAGGCCTTGGAAGCGATATCTCAAGTGCAACGACGAGCGCCACTTTGCAAGTACAATGAATGGAAAATGCAATCACTTAAGCTTTGAAAGCAATGTCTTTTCCATGCACACATGTTCAAATTTAAAAGGGATGTGATACAACCACATGTCTTTTGCCATTACCCATGGACTGGGACCGTACTGTTGAAAATATTTACAAATGACACAACTTATCTGTCTGCGTCTAACTTATACCTTGATCTTGACAGGCCGCTTAAGGGCCACGGAATGGATGCAGAGCGAACGTCCATTTTCTAGTCTTGACCAACTTCCCGACTGAAAGGCCCCAGACAAGAGGCACGCCATTACTTCGACTTCTAGCTTGTAAGGAAGCATATTGCTTGACACTCCAACCCAAGGGTTAAGAAGAAGGAAAATAGAACCTTTTTCCATGCTGAGAATGTTGGTGCAGAAGGCGTTAGGAACGAAGGAAGTCAGCAGATTTCCTGTCGCGGTGATCCCCCAACATATCAAACTAGATATGATATGGATGGTGCCCTTGCTGAATTGAGAACCCAGATCGCTCGGCAAGATGAACTTCTACAGAAACGATGGAAAATGACGACTCTTCTTTACTCGGATAGATGGAAGGCCGAGCAACTACAACTTACTTGCTGGAGCGAGCACCGTGAAAATTCAAGCGACAACGAACTTGGCTCAAACACTCCCTGCTCCGTGGTCCAGATCGCATGAAACCTTAGGATGGCAACGTCGTCTTGAATGAAACAAGGTGCAATCAACCGCCTCCCAGACATTTATAGCGTGCAACTTCTGACCGTAACATTTTGGATGAAAACGACGGCAATGCAAGAGCCACTGGAAACTTAAACGGAGTCCGACCAACCTCTGCTCCAATTCAAAAGAATACTTTGAATCCAACTCAACTTCAACATGAAGCTCCTCATTCTTTAACGTAGGGGGCAAGTGGAAGCATTTGAGATAACTATAATTTGACCTGATTGTCACCCGACTCCGAACCTCAGAGCTTGAATGGGAGACCAAAGACTAATATGAGCTGGACACGAACAAATCATTTTGTATCAAACTCTAACTCACGACTTGATAAGAGAGTATAAATTCAGAGAAGACGTGGATTTAATGATCACCGCTTAGTAAACCCCCGTGGATGGGGAGTACGGGATACGAGCTTCGAGCAACGTAATTCAACTATCCGACGACTTTATGCACATTTACTATCATCGAAGTTCTGCAAGATCTCAGACTGCAACCAAAAGAATGACTCCTCAAGATTAACCCGCATACATTCAAGCAGCGGATCACCATCCAGAACTAAAGGACAGAAGCCTGATTGACGGCTATTAAATATGCAGAACCAAGAAGCCAGAGACCGGCTTCCACCCACTTCAAGACTTCATGCTGGGGACACCAGTGCTAAATTGAACAATTGGCAACAACTTCTCAAAGACGAAGGCCAGATTGCCAACTTTAATTGATACTTCACCAGAGGCGACACACCTCAAAATCGATCAACCGACATCAGGGATTTCAGCAATCCCCCGCACTTCAAGCTATCATTTCTAGGTCTTGACTTACATTGTTTCTATACAATTTTGATAGCATGCATTTGAATCGATCAACCGCTGGAATGTTTTGATCACCAACTTCATTGAGCAGTCAAAGGTCCACATCTATCGACCCAAGAACATCATGTTACTCATTTTAATCAAACAGAGGTCCGGCGAGACCCTGCATGTGTTCCTTGAAAGTTTCAACATCGCAGTGGCATCGATAGATCGACATGGATCATCTATGGTGTTGATAGCAGCAGTATCCGGTATTCTGAATAACTTAGGCTTCAAAATCTCTCTACAACGAGACCACCAAGAAGCCATGGTGGGTTCACCTCTGAAACAAACCTCAATATCTTTATACTATGAGATTCTCCTAGAAACGTCGGTGAATTTTATCCTAAGACAGACAAATTCCTGCAACAAGAGGATATTGATGTTGAGATGGATGATCCCAATGTTTTCATGACAAAGAATAGAGCACTATCTGACTTTTGGAACGATGAAGACAGAAGAAAAGTCCCGGAAAAGACTAACATGAATGTACACGATACGTCGAAAGAAAGAATAAAAGCTAGAAGACTGGATGTCCGATTGACTTGGCCCAACCCCCACTGATGCTGGGGGAAATAAGCACTGACTTCGCTCGTCCTCCACTGATGCTGGGAGCATCACCTTCAACTGACAGATTGACTTTGAACTTGACCCTGACTCGATGCATGATTCGGAACATATACACTATATCTCTGGAATATGACATGATTCATCTTGATCATCCAAGTGAGCCAACTAACAGATCAAGCATGAATCCAAAGACTTGGTCCGCAACTGCATCAAATGGAGTGTGATAAACTCCTCTGCTGCCTTACGATTGTAATGATCCTACCAACTATTGGCTTGCATGTTTTCAACAACATCTCATACTGACTCGTATGTGATCACGGGATTATAAAACGATCCGAAGTGATCACGGCTTTTGGATGCCTTATTGCTACGATTCAATGCGATCGTGGAGCCCCCGATTAATATCTTGATATCAAGATAGCCCAAATCCAAGCACAAATGACAGATTCATATGCAAATTCTGATGCACTCTATCCTAATGGCCCAGATGCTAGCTCAAAGCCCGAAATTCTGATACTACCCTATGACTTGGATGACTATTTCATTGACTTATACATAAAATAAAGCCTGACTCAGTAATACACTTGACTTGCATAGGAAGACGACGTCGTTTGGCATTAACTTGTGCATGTACAATCTCACACGGGACCCAACGATCCTACATGACTTATAATGAAGGAATTTAAGCTCTTGATTCGACGAGGTCTAAACGATTACTTGATCATCTTGACCACTCTAGCCATTGAATTTGACCAGATAAGCATCAACGGAAGTAATGCGATATATGACAAGCCATTTATACAGGAAAAAATCCGTATGACGGAACTACTCAATAGGACATAACAATCTGATAAAGCCTCCTCAAGGGTGGATGACATTCCAAAAAGATTCAGCTCGATTTATTCAAAGCACATCTCATCTGCGATAAGATGTACTTTGGAGGGCAAAATGTTAGCCTGCTTTGTGACCAGGCTACCCAAAGCCAGCGACTTAAGTATGAACTTACATTGATTGACGATCATTTGGATGGAGTAATAGAAGGTTGGAAAACTTGAATTGTACATCAAATGTCACTGGGTCGGATCCCCCCATTCGGATCGGATCGGAGTCCCCTCCTATCCGACCCGCCTACTGCTCCACCGGATAGAGGAAGACCTATTATAACGCCTGAAATATCGGGGTGGTTACTCTCATGTACCCACTAACTTGATGCGTTGTCTACACCTTAACACATCCAAACCCGATATTCAAGGGATGGGAGCCATATGGCATCCGACCCGCTCAATGAAAACATCTATAAATATATGATTTGGGGGCATTTTTCAGGGGCTTTTGGCAATGTCTTGGCTCGTGTGTGCCATGTTGTACCTCAACAACGGATATCCACGCTTTATCCAATCAAATCAATGAATTTGGAGAGAATTGTTCATTTTATTCGAGTGATTGAGTGATTATATTCATTGTAATTGTAATTTCTGAATGAATTGAGAAGCCATGAAGTGGATGTAGGCTCGTTACCGCCGAACCATTATAAATCATGTGTTGATTGCTTTTCCTCTATTTTTAGATTATAATTCTTCAATGCTCTCTACGAATCCTAGATAATTGGGTATTAGTATCTTTTTTGGTCTAACAGTTGCTATTGAACATTAATAGAAGTATCAGAATTTGCAAACCGAAACTAAAGCAAAATCCATGGAATTTTCGAAATGAAACCCAAATTTTAATTTATCAACCGATGGAACGAAATGAAATTTTAAACCTTGCTTCAAACTCGCTAATTTGGGCAGATGCAACTTGCTCTTTGGGTTTCCATGCAAATTTTTGGGCCGATTCGATCGGTTTTGCGTCTATACATGCAACATTTAGGGCACATGAAAAAAAGATATTCTCTTAACAATTGCGTGGATACTCTATCAATTCTTTGAATCATCTCTATCTTCCATGTTTCTTACATTTAAACACTACAATTTTTATCAAACAGTATAAAGAAATATTATATGGATTTGACATAGGTGGATTACTGAACCATTATAAATTTGGTGTTTTTTTTTAACTTTTCTGCATTTGTTTTATATGAGATTACCTATTTGGGTGTTTGTGGCAAAAATTGTCGCAAACGGATATAAATTAAAATATAACTCATCAAATTTTCAAAATATTCATGGTTTGAAGTTCCGATTGAAATCACGAGATTCCGACCAACTTGTATCGGTTCCAACCAGTGACGAAACGATTAGTGCAAAACCCTGTCCTGTTTTAGACAGTTGAAGGAAAAAAAACGAAGAAGCGAAATCAGAAAAAATACAAGAGAACGACAACAAAACACATGAGGGGTCAGCAATCCAAAAAGCGAAACAAAAAGTTAACAAATCTCATGCTTTAACAACAAGAGACTAATTTTTTTAACCTATAAACATAATTTACCACAATCAACCTTTATCAATCTTCCCAAATTCGAGCGTTAAGCATCACCGAGTCTAACCAAATTCGAACATGCATCGGCGTCGCGTAGGGACTTCGACTTCATAGGAGAAAATCGATCTTCAATTTGCAATCATGGGTGAATTTCAGAAGAAAAATTCCTAATTTTGCTTTCTGCCTTTCGCATTTTTTCTTTGCTATTCATTTATCTTTAAGGGGAGGGGGTCGTACTTGATAGATTGTTTCAAAAGTGGAGGAAACGAGAGCGATTATATGTATGTTGTTCTAAACATTAATGGGTCGTCAAGTTGAAGATTGAAGTTGTAAGCTTAGGGTTAAGATTATTCGGTACTGGATTTTAAGTATTAAGTGCATTGAATGTTAGTGGGTTGGGCTAGTTATATTATTTAGTTGACTAGGCTATATTCAACGTTTATTATGTGTCTATATTCAATGTTCATTCTATTAGTTATCTAGATTAAACTTAAACAAATGTTTAAATTATATTCTTTTATTTTATTTACAACATTTAGAGTTACATTTTCATTAAAAATATGATAACGGGACCAAAACCGAAATTTTCAAAATTGCCAAGAAAAATTCTAATGTGCGAGAAACCGAGACCGAGTTCTCGAACCTTGAAAAATTTTCAAAACTACTATTTCATTTTGATTATCTAAATAAAACAATAATAGTACCTATAATTATTCTAAATATATATTATTTAAATATGATAATTGAAATGTAACTGACTTAATTTGAAGAAAAAACAAATTATTTTATAACAAAAATATTATTTTAACACAAAATAGTAAAAAAAAAAAAGTTAATTTTTTTAAACTTGTTCATAAACTCATTTTATACATATAAATAAATCAACACTATACTCAAAGCATACTTTGTTTAAATTTCATAAATGTTTGAAGTTTATATTATATTCACACATCATTTTATTTATAACCCAAAGCGATAACATATGTAATTATTATATATAATTCATTCTTATGTTAATCAATTTGTTGATATATTAATTTGTTAAATATATTCTATTAAGTAATGGTAAGGTGGAAGAAGACTTTCCTATGAATTCTTTGAATTGTAGAGTCACTTACCATTTTGCTTTCTTAATTTACATATGAATGTTTACGGTTTATGATTTCAACAATAATTAATATGGCTCTTCTTAGTTCTGATCAACCATGTTAGTTTTAATTACAAGTTTTACCATCGTTTAATTACCTTTAATTATTTTAAGTTCAAGGTTTTTTCCCATGTTTGTATTAGTAGCTTCTTCCTAAATTAATATTCAATAACAAAGTATGTATACATGATAACCAAGACACTCTATTTCTTCTTACTATTTTATATTCAAGTGCTATTTGTAAATTGTCAAGTATGTTCTCTTAAATTCCATTTAACTAGGTTACATTTAAGTTAGTGTTATTTTTCTTCCTAAATTGGTTCTTTTTTTTGGAACTATCATATGCATAATACTTGAAACAAATGGTTTGCACTTATAAATGTTAAACAGTAGTATATTTCATCGTACATCAACTATTAAGCATACATATTTGTTAATTTCTTTTAACAACATTATCATGTGCAACACACGGAGTTTACATTAGTATTTATAATATCTATTCACATTAAAGAGTTGGCAAGGGAAGCAAAAAAGAGGAAAAAAAAGAGTTTTTGGTATTGCTTTGGCAACGCGTTTTTGAAATAATGCTTCCTGCATACCCTGAGTGATTGGTTATGTTGTTTGAGTTCTCCGACTTGTTAATGGTGACAAAAGATCGGCTAGGCTATGGACTAGATGTTGAGGTAGTGGGTAAAGCAAAAGAAGCTAGCGGAAGGTCAATGCTGGAAAAGAAGAGAGGTACAAATAATTTTTGCAATAACTAACAAAAGATGAGAATGCAACTCCATCATCCATTATATACAATGAAGCATTTTTTGAATCCACGATTCCTTCACAAAAACCATGACATTGAGCATGATGATAAAGTTACATGTGGATTATACAAATGTGCTTCTTTTGGAAGATGATCAAGTAAGGGTTATGGATGAAATGTCTTTATCCGCTAAAGTGAGAAGTCAATTTGTTGTTGACTCGTTCATTAAGTCAAGAGATACATTGCTGTCAACTTATATATTTCATTAGTAAAATTAAATGACTAAGTTATTATGAGTATATTAATTGTTACAATCTTCAAATTTTATATTAACCAATGTTTGAAAATGAACCAGTGTTATCACGGCGACCGACTAGTCGGCGACTAGTCAGTCAGTCGGTCTTGAGTCATCGACTAGCGCTCTCGACATGGATTTTGTTAATATGTCGGCGACTGGAACGACATGGAGTGACTAGTCGACTAGTCAGTCGACTAGGCGGTTCGACTTGATCGACTGATCTTAAATTAGGGGAAAAAACATGTCAGATGGGAGAATTTGAAATAAAAAACACAGTTTGAACCAAAAATAAAACAGTCAATTAACGAAACCGAAAGTTCGAAAAACCCTTGTCTGCTATCTCACGTTGCCGCTTCGCTTCTCGTGCTGTATCTTCGCTTCAATTGCGGCCGCCGCCTCTTTTCCAATGTCGCGCCTCATCTCCACTGCCGCACAAATTTTAATTAATTCAGATACTGTTGTTTTTTAAACTGAGGTACTGTTTTTTTTCTTGTTAGAGCCTTTGGCATTGGGTATCCACCACTTTTTTTTTCGTTGTTGCTTTTTTCCATTACTATTTTATTTTTTTGACAAAACCCTAACTCAGGTATTGTGTTTTTTATCGTTACTGTTTTTTTTTTTTTTGTCGTTAGTTTTTTTTAATTAACTGTTGTTGTTGTTTAGCCTAGTCTGTACACAAATTTTAATCGGCTGTTGCTGTTTTTTTAACACTACAGAAGTTTAGATGAAAATATGGATTTTGGCATGATTTAAATAAAAAAGGATGTAGTTGTGAGACAAATGAAGAAGTTGAGCTATATGACTATCTTTGAATTGGTTGCCGCATTTGTATTTTTTTATGTTGCACTCTATTAGGTTCCAAGCTTCTTGAAATTTCATTTGGTTTGTGTTTCCTTTGAAATTTGCAATCTATTATATTCTACGCATCATTTGCTTACTTTTTTTGGTTAATACATTGCCATATATTTTATATATCATCACGTAATATACTTTCATTAATCTATCTACGGTTTCTGTCACTTTACATTGTTGCCCTGCAAGAAACAATGAGGTATGTTAGTACGTGTTTGAATTTTTATGCATATGTATTAGTTAGAAATTTATAATTATACATATATATATATATATATGTATATATTTATTTATCAACTAGTTACGACTAGTCTACGACTAGTCGACTAGTTGGACCTTTGTCGACTCGACTCGACTTACCGCCGTAATAACCATGAAATGAACGATTTCTAGTTTCATACATGTTTCTCAAATGAGCGGCAGGGTTTATGTGGCAATCATATTCAACAACTACAAAGGTTTGAGATCAAAATTTTGAGTCTCTTGTAGCGCTTTAGGTTGTGAGAGAAACTGAAGTGTCTTGAGCATGTGAAAATTGTTTTAGAATATTCATTTAGGTTCACTAATAAGTCTATCAAAACTAATGTAACATAAATATTCATTTTTCGAGAATTAGATTCATAGAAAAAAAGGAAATAAACTTTGATCATGAAAGACTGCAAAAGCTTGTATTTACTAAATACAATTAGAAGTTGAAGAGCTGCTTCAAGCGGAAGGATTTAATCAATCCTGTTTTTGGAAGATATAGCTAACTTGAATGAGTGGATGACTTAATTTATGAAGATATGTTACCATGGGGTGTTGTACAACAAGCATCTAGAGGTTTAAAAAAAACAAAAATGATTAAATAAAGTGTCATTAAAAATGGAGATGAAAAGGTTTAAAGTTCAGCTTCTTCCGTAAGATCTTCATATGTTGAAAATGAAGAGGATGCAACTTTTGATGATGTTTTAGGAAATGAGGATGACTTGAATTATAATTCGAAAGGGATGACAATAGCAAGCATGGCTTGGAGGAGGAGGATGATAGCTTTGACGAGGATGATGATATGAGTGCTTAAGACCCGGAAATTTTTAAACTCCATATAAGTAATTAATTTGGAATTTTAAAGTAGTCGGTCATTGTAATCTTAAGTTGAACGGCTTTTTGGCTTCTCGTTTTTGTTTAGGGTGAATCTATGATATTATTTTCTTAAAATTACATGTATATGCAGTTTTAAATTGTCAAAAAGTCAATTAATATCCATTTTTAGCTGATGGAGTTTTGGTTGAATAAAAAAACACAATTAAAGTGCACAAAAAAGCGCAAGAAAAGCAAAGCATAACCTTGCACTTTTTCACCTTGACTACCTTGTCAATGCCGAATTCCCCAAAATTGTCCAAATATCCCTCCAAACTCATTAGGGCTGTCAACGGGTACCCAAAAAATCCGATATCCGTCCGCATCCGTATTCGAAAATACGAAAAATATCCGTTATCCGAGATGCGGATACGGATATCCGATATCCGAAAATCATTTCGAATACGGATATGGTTATAGTGGTATCTGTATCCGAAAAATATCCGTCCGATTTTATGATACGTGTATGTAGTATATATATTATATAATTTTTAATTTATATTTAAGATTAAATTAATATATAAATTTCCTTAAAATAGCTAACCTAAACTCAATTATTTAATTATAAAGGAAAGTTGTATTTTGTATTATGCAACATTTTAAATCATGTACTCATTTTATTTTGTGGTATGGTCATAATTAAAACATAATTGTGTATGTGCTTCTATGATTTATATTTTGTTTTATTTTAGTCTTAGGGTTGTGTATTTCATATTTTGAACACTTTAAGTCTTAAAATATTTGTTGTAAGAAAATTATTTGATTGATGTCCTGCTTGTAATTTTTAATTAGATGTATTCACATTTTCAAAAAAAATATTTTATGAGCCAAATTTGTATGCGAGTGATGTATTTGTAAACTTTTATTGTTTTATTTTCGGATATTTTTTCGGATGTTTTCGGATATACACATCCAATGTATAGTTTTAAGTTTCGGATACGGATATTTCGGATATTTTCGGATATCCGTATTCGCTAAGGCGGATACGGATATTTTCGGATATCCGAAAATATCAGCGGATACGGATATGGATATTTTTAACTGGTATCCGCGGATATCGGATACGGATTCGGATACGGATTTTCATTTTCGGATACGGATTCGGATACGGCACTATCCGTATCCGACTGCATCCGTTTACAGCCCTAAAACTCATCTCCTTCGAAAATATCTTCAAACCCGGTAATTTGGGAAGAAGAATATGTTCTAATTTGACCATTCGCTCGATAGCAGATTTTGGATCGATTGGAGATGGTTCGACCAATCTAGAATTAGAATATATTTACCATGAATATTTCTAAGTAGAAATTCTATCGATCCAATTCAATGGATCGGTTGTTATTTGTTCATCGCATATCATATGTTAGTGGTAGAGAGTTCAAGTAAGGAAAAAAAATCCATGTATCAATGCTTATCTATTTAATTTGTGGATTGGTAGAACTTGGTTGAGTATCAATCCGCCAAGTTGGATAGGTAAAAAAATTGTATTTAGAAGTATTCGCATTTTTTCCCTATGCATTCATTAAGTTTCCTTCAACTTTCTACGTACCTTCCAATCTATCTCTTTAACCGCTTTACCTTACGATAACTCTCCTAAATGTTTGCTTGATGTCTTTACTCTTGGCCTACCAAGATATATGCAGGTAAATAACCAACAATGATAAGTTAAAAAAGAATTTCATAAGTAACGTTGACTGAGCAAAAAACTACATTAACTATATGTGTTATAACAAATGTATGTTGCATGTACGACTACATACACAAATATGGCCAGTCAACCATAGATATACCAAGGTTCAAGAACTCGGTTTCGGTCTCGGTTTCGGCCGTTTGAAAATTTGTTAGTTTCGATGGCTTTCATAAATTTCGTTGGTTTCGGTTTTGGTCTAGATTTCGGTTTTGTCACTTTCGAGATGATATATCAACGAATCACTTGTGAGATAACAAGCAGCCCTCACGTATGCAACAAAGTGAACACGTTTAAAAACAGGCACGTTTAAAAACAGGCACGTTTAAAAACAAGCAGCCTTCATTTCAGAAACAGGCACGTTTGAAAAAAAACACGCAATAAAGTGTTAAAAGTTGAACCCATACCAAATTCACCGCCTCAAAATATTCGGCTGTTTCCACCTTCCCCCAAAAATTTCCTCTTTCTGAAATGAAAAGCACATGAAAAATTTAAAAATAAAGGCGCTGAAATTGATTCAAGAAAGCGGCAAAAAATTTCTATCAACTAGCTACTGATTTGAATCGCGGTTACCGGAAGACGAACTGCTTACAAAGATCGGTTTTGAAGATCGTAGGCTGCTACTGTTCTTCTCGATTTAATTTGAATTATTGATGTAAGTTTAACTTCGATTCAGTGGACTTTATAGGCTTTTGAAAAAAATAAATCATTAGATTTTTACTGTGTATTCACGATTGTGGTAATTGATGATTTTGTTTTATTCCTTTTTCTTTTGCTTTGTCGGTTCTTTTACTTTCCGCGTTTAACTTTAAATCATTGGTGTTTCGTTCGGTCATTTGTGGAGATTCGATTTTTTTTATGCCCTAGACACCGATCCCGATTTTGGGGGATGATTTTGGACTGCGAGGAACCGAAACCGATCTGGTAACTCCGAAATCTCGGGGTATCGGACGAGTTCTTGAACCTTGAGATATACGTTGTAACAAAACTAACTTTGTTAGTTTGTTATATTCTAACTTTGTTAGTTTGTTATATTTATATATGTTCATCAGTCCAATATCAAAATTAACTTATTTTAATTTAGAAGCCAAATTATACACACTATTCCATAGAAGTTAGTATTCAAGATTACTCAAAGTTAATATACAACCCGCATTAAGAAGATTCGAAATAAGTTGTTGCCAAGCATGCTCTAAATGTTTATTACCAAACTATGTTTCTGTTGTATTTACTATTTACCTGTAAATACCATTCCAAACAACTTCTAACTGGTTATAAAATAAGTTTTGTTTAAGTACTTAAAAAGAAAAAAGAGTTCCCAACCAGACTAAATTCAATCATCATAAAAGTAATTTGAAATCAAATTCGATACCTATTTCCTCATCCGGAACAAATGATAAGTACACATTTCGCTTAGGCCTGAAGCCACTAGAAATCAGTCTGGAGGCAGCTTCCAAGTACTGCATAGAAACACACTTCATGTCCTGCGAGCCGCGAGCGAATATGCGGCCAGAGTTGTCGAGTGAGGCGGAGAGAGGAGAGTGTGGGGACCACTTCGAGGGTTCGGAAGTGACGGTGTCGGTGTGGGAATTGAGGAGGATGGACGGAAGAGAAGGGTCCGTTCCTGGCCATTTCAGAAGAAGGATGGGCTTATTGGGAACTAGAGTTAGGGTCTGTGATTCCAAAGCAGATGGGATTATGGATGTGAGGTAGGAAATCGCTGAGTTGTAGTCAGGATTAGGTTGGGAAGTATTTATGCGGAGGTATTCTTGGAATCTTTTGATGGCTGATGATGAATCTAAAGATGTTGACTGGATTGTTATTGGAGAGCTCAGAAAGAAGAAGAAAAGAAGGATGGAGGCTGATTTCTTCATATTTTTCCTGCTGATCTGCAACGAGACACCAGTAATTTGGAGGCGACCAGCAGAAATATCGTCCGGCTTGTTTAGGGCCCGTTTGGCAGCCGAAACCAAAATTGTTTATGCTTTTATTCCGACTGCTTTTACTTATAAGTCAAAAGCTAAAAAGCCGAAAAACCAAAAAGCTAAAAAACCAAAAAGTTCGTTTGGTACAGTAATGACTTATAAGTCAAAAAGTTGAAAATTAGTATGGATTAGGACCCGTTTGGATCAGTGATAATAAGCAACTTTTTGACTTCTAAAATGCAAAAGTTAAAAAGCCCGTTTGTATCCAAAAAATAATTGGGCTTTCAAAAGTCGCTTTCTTACTTATTTGAAAAGCAGAATATTTTTGTTTCTTGCTTTTCTACTCCGAATAAAAAATTTGACTTCTCGGCCGCGTTTCTTACAATTAGGGTTTAGGCAATTTTTTCTTTTCTTCGTCTGATCGCCACGACGCTAATCTTTTTCAATATTTTTGAAAAAGGTACCATTTTTCTTCATTTATTCATTCTCAATGCTTCGATCTCCTAAGATTTCAATTATTTATTCTTTATTCGATCGCTAGAGACGTTTATTTGTTGCGATAATTTTATATTAGTTAATGGTTAATTATAAGTGTTTATGTTGATTTGTGCCTTATGTTTTAGTAGCATTCAACCTAATTAGATGTGCAGATTAAAGAACATGTGAACTCGGAAAATTCACTTTATTTGTTTTTGCGCAAACTGGTAAATGAGGCCAATAGAGTAAGTGATTTCTGCTCCGGTAAGTGGCCATTTCTTTTGATCTGAGATATACATCCGTAGTAGTGGCCATTTCTTTTATAGCAGATACCACGATATTAGTTTTCTAGTACAGTTTTGCATTTGAAACTATTATTGAAGAAGATAACCTTGTTTAAGGATTGATTTTATAGCAAATACCATGATATTTTTTATTCTTGAATCCTGAGATAAAAGTTTGTGTTGGTTTGAATCAGCCTACAGTTGTACAACATGTTATTTGCGAATTGCTTATGAATCGAATTATTCTTTCAATTTGTTGTGCTAATTTTCTATGCATTTGGATTAGCTACTAAGGAAATTGGAAAACAAATTTTAGTGGAAGGTTTCTTTGTTTGTTTCTGTGTATGGTAGGGGTGGACGCGGTTCGGTGCGGTTTGAAGCTCAAACCGCTTCTGTACCGCATCAAACGGTTAATCAAAAATACAAACCATTATACTAACCGTTCAAACGTTTCAGTTTCGGTCTAATACGGTCCGGTTTTGGTTCGGTCTGGTTTGAACCCGTATTAAATATGAAACAAGAAAATTACTTCCATCAACAATCAATTTACAATTGTATAACGTTGTGTCATTTGAAGATTAAAACACATAGTGTTATCTTTAATTAATATAACTACAACATACGTTGAAAGTAAAATATACATCGTTAAATTAAAAGAGATAGGAATTTGTTAATATTTTTTATCATAACATTGTCGGTGTAGCTATGCGGTTCGGTTTAATATGGTTTGGTAAAAGTTCAAACCGCAATCGAACCGTATCATTCTGAGTCGGTTCGGTTTGGGCTGTTTGCATTGGAGAGAGAATCCAGTGCGGTTTTCCGCACCGTTTTTACGGTTCGGTCTGGGCGGTTTCTGCATTGCGGTGCGGTTTATGCCCACCCCAAGTGTATGGTGCTTCTACTTTTTTCTATTATTGTTGGCTGGCTGACATGATTTTTGCTTTTGTTTTGGACCAGTGTTAAAAAAATTAAATGAGGTATTCTATTTTGTTGGAACATGATTTTCTGATATATGATGCTGCTAGAATAGAAGCTGATTATTGATTCAGTCTAACGCATCATTGTGTTTTCTTTGTGATTTGCTTTAATCTGGAATGGTATACCATTCATTAAAATAGTACCATTTGAGAATGTTGTGTTTGCATTTGAGAATGGTACAAATACTATATGTGCGGTTGAGCCATTTGAGAATGTTATGTTTTCAATTGAGAATGGTACAAATATGAAACAATATATTGAACAAGAATATGTGTCTGTCTACATTTTAACCATATTAATTATTATATACATGTTTTGCAGTTGAGATGCTGATGGAAGAGTTCCAGTTATTGGTTTAAGATATTAATTATTATATACATGTTTTCACATTTTTTATTTTTGAAAATAGCATTGCTCAACTATTATTGTGCGAGAAGTTGGTGAATGAATCATAGTCGAAAAAACAAAGACAGTTTATAGTGAATACGAATTCCTGTTTTGGGTGCTGCAGTGTTTTGGGTATAATGTAGTGCAATATCATGGTGTCAATATTGTGTGGCACTTTTTTTGTCTTAAACGTGAAATTTATATACACATACATAGGCACAATCAATAGCACCCAAAACACTGCAGCACCCTGTAGCTTCCTAATTTCACCACACATTTTCGTTTCTCTCTCCTTCTACTAACTCTCTCCCCTCACTAACTTATTCAATTATTAGTATGTGTATATAAAAGAGGGGAAAAATTGGTGTCCGGAATTAGGGGTGCCTTAGAGCGTGCCTCGTATATATATGTATATATATGTATATATATGTGTATATATGTGTATATATACATATATATATGTGTGTGTGTATGTATATATATATATATATATATATGTGTGTGTGTGTGTGTGTGTGTGTGTGTGTGTGTGTATATATATACACGAGCCTTCAATAACACCTCAAACAATTGGGCACCCCTTTAGTCTCTTTGTTTTCCACCACAAGTTTCCCTCTCTTTCTTCTTCCACTCATTCTCTATCCTTCCACTTGTGGTGGAAAAGAGGGAGGCTAAATGGGTGCCCAACTGTTTGAAGTGACTTTGAACCTGCCTTATATATATATATATATATATATATATATATATATAAAGTGTTCCGGGGCACCCCATATTGTGCAGCACCCCTTTAACAACTCTACCAGTTCATGAGCTACGGTAATCCAAATTCAACAAGAATTTATAGATGTTCGATCCATATATATATTATCATCTATTCAAAATTTGAGCTCGATCCGACATTCGTAGAATAATATATTCGATGTTCAAATTTAATGGTTCGAATAAATGTCTAAATGGTGAATAATTGAGTTAAAATTTTGAAAATGTTACGAATGTTGGAACGAGCTCAAATTTTGGATAGATGATAATATATATGTGGATTGAACATCTACAAATTCTTGTTGGATTTGGATCACCGTAATCACGGACTGGTAGGGGTGTTACAAAACAGGGGTGCCCCGGAATGCTCCTATATATATATATATATATATATATATATATATAACGAGGATCATCTTTGCGATGTTGCTTGTGGAGTACTTACCAGAGCTATATATCATATATGGAAAGAACGTAATTCAAGGATATTCTGGAATCGAAGAGCTTCAGAGATGATTAAGTTGAGGCATATTGAGAAGGAGCTGATTTTATTAATTAATAATAATGGCTCTAGAACTATTCGATCAGCATACACAATGGAGTTTTTGCAGAGATGGGGGATTGAACTAAAGGATGCGGGCTGATATGTCTCGAGAAGAAGAAGGATAGAGTGGCGGGAATTTTAATTTTATTTTATTTTTGTATTTATGTGTTGTAATTTGGTTCGTATATAAAATAGTTCAATATATGGAAATTATATGTGCTCTTTTCCCTTGCAAAGTACCCAGTAGGGAGGTTGTAAGGTTTTGATAAGGCATATAATGGAAGTATATGATTGGTAATAAAAGTACCAATTTTCAATATATATATATACATACATACATATACATATATATATATACATACATATACATATATATATATTGAAACACCCCACCTCCGTTAAGATCACTCACAAAGGGAATGCCTTAACTTCGGTGGAGCATTATAGGTAAAAGATGCAGATAAATTATAAGACAAACAAATAAAACAGCGGAAAATAAAGTCATTTTATTAACAATGTGGTTCAGTCAAGCTTTTATAACAGTTGTCTCAATCATACTAAAAGTAATACATAGAACTTTTGTCTTGATTTATAAACTTCCAAGTATAAAAGAAGCATAAAAATAACATCGATTTATTCCCCAATAGAGTAAAGCAAACCATAGCCGAAATGAGAAGGTGAACTGAATGCGCTTCTATTTTTTCTCTGCTTCGCTACTACTCTGTTAATCTGATTTCTATATTTATCTCTACACCACCTAACTAGTGTCCCAACTAGTAATCTATACAAAATGATAATCGTGATCCCAACTCCCGTAATTATGGTAGCCTTCAAGTGTACATCTATCGTGAGGATTCCACCTCAATCGGCCTAATTGCCATGAACATGTTAGATGTATCCTTACTACCCTATCGATTCGCTCCCTACTTGTATTCATGTTCCATGTGTCTGTGTCAATCGGCCCTCTCTTGCGTGTAGATACCCTGTGCTGGTCCCACCATAAGGTGTATCAATCCTTATGATAGCGACCCGACACGACTCAAGATGCACAGTGTATAACTACTGATACCCAGTGCCTGATTTTTCCCACTCCGGAGTACGTGCACGCCCGTAAACCATCGGAACCTACACTGACGTACCCCTTGCCGCTGCTTTGACCGCTTATAATCAGCCCAATAATTTTGCCCCAATCTGCCTAGTTCAGGGTACCGTGATACAACCATGTGGGTTACTGCTGAAATGGGTCCCCGTTACTAGGGTTTCCTATTGGTTATGTTTGTAGGCCTATATTTACTAATATTGCCCACCAACCCGA
The DNA here is from genome assembly GCA_030737875.1 of Allium sativum. NCBI lineage: Eukaryota > Viridiplantae > Streptophyta > Magnoliopsida > Asparagales > Amaryllidaceae > Allium > Allium sativum. Next base: position 248,215,937 of record CM060924.1, read on the forward strand.
TATGTACTTAACCCTCCCATCGATTCAAGCATTTTTAATAAACGGTTAAGTTTTATGGGCCTATATGTACTAATATTACCCACCTACACGAGATGTACTTAACCCTCTCATCGATTCAAGCATGTTTATTTAATAGTTAAGTTTTGTGGGCATATATTTACTAATATTACCCACCAACCCGACGTATACTTAACCTTCCCACGGATTCAAGCATGTTTATATAATGGTTAAGTTTTATGGGCCTATATATTTACTAATATTACCCACCAACCCGACGTGTACTTAACCCTCCTATTCGCCGTTCCATGTTGGTTAAGTGGTTCTTATTAACTTAACCTTTCTCACTTATCATGTTGGATTGGTTAAGTATGATTTATTAACTTAACCCTGTTCATTCATCAGGTTATATTGGTTAAGTATTTCCCATTTAACCCCACCACATGTCATTATATATTTTGGTTAAGTGTTACTTTAGTTAACTTAACCCTATCATCTGCTTAATTAACATGTTATAACGGTTAAGTGTTCTAAATTTGCTTAACCTCACCCACTTGTCTAATTAACATGTTATAATGGTTAAGTGTTCTAAATTTACTTAACCTCACTCACTTGTCTAATTAACATGTTATAACGGTTAAGTGTTCTAAATTTACTTAACCTCACCCATCAGTTTAGTTAACATGTTGAATTGGTTAAGTGTTTCCTTAATTGACTTAACCCTACCAATCTTGACTTAGCTTTATTAAAGCACCAACCACTCACATTAGACCGGTATTGTTGTGGTCACTGGATGTGCTGCTCGGTTCCGGGCAATTTTACACCACAACTCAGTCTAATCTCGGGTCCTTTTTGGGCTCAATGCACTAACCACCCACATTAGACAGGTATTATTGTGGTCACTGGATGTACCGGTCGGTTCCGGCCAGTTTTACACCACAACTCAGTTTAACCTCGGGTTAGGCATATTCGTCTTTTCTAAATTTACATATTTCTTATTTATGACAAATTCCATATGTAAATTATTCCCAATTTAATTATTCCATAATTATCCTTTTAATTATGCTCACAATTAATGGTATACTAAATATACCATTTCATGAACCAATCTATGCCATGTAATTTTTCATGTTTATCCTACATATTTACATATAAATTATAAATCAATTATTGTCATGACCTACTTTCCTCCTAAATCACGTTCAAAATTTTAGGTATATAGATTATACCATTTTCATGCAATTTATCATGCTTATGTGTCAAACATGCCAATTACATGTAATTTCATGTTTTCCCCAACGTTATCCCCGTTGTACGTTCACAAAATTACATAGAATGTTAGGCTCGATATTTTAGCCTAACTTATAAAACAAAAAGGGGGAAAGAGGAACTTTGCAACATTCCAACATCATACATAAGTATGGATCTAACTGCACATATGTCACATGGATTTGGCATAGAACAATATACTTTTAACTATGAACTTGCAAATTTGATCTATGCAACATAAACCACAAGCATATGAATTTACATAAAACTATACAAGTTAAACTTGGCATGTAGTGGTGAATATCTATCATAAAGGCATATGGATCTAACATATAAAGTTGTAGATCTAAACATATAAGGTCGTAGATCTAAACATGTATGCATAATGGCTCTAAACAATTAGGCATAAACGACATGACCTAGCCTAAAACTTGTATGTATCATAATATCACCAAACTTACGTATGATAATTTCATTCCCAAATTCCTATACAACATCACAGGTTTACTCACCAATTTCCACATAACATGATAGGTTCGATAGACCACAATAGTTCATAGGCATATATGATAGAATAGACATAAATAAACATGAATCGGCATCACATACAACTTGATACAATTCTATTTTACAATTCATTACAAATCATGTCTTCAATTTATTCACATCTGAAAGATAACTACACTTACAATCAAAAGGAAAAACTTGATTTCAGGTATCTGTATTCTGAAACTGAATTGCTCGCCTTTGATGTAGATCGTTGAATTCTCTTAGCTGAATTAGATTAGTTTTGATTTGATTTTGATGTAGCTTCTATCATGCCTTTGAGTTAAAAGAGATGACGACAATTCTTGGTTCACCATTGATGGCATGACGGCTCTAGGAATAATTTTGTGTGGCTTAGGGTTTAGATTTAGGTTGCTTATAAGAAGTTTGATTTAATAGGAACCGTTAGATTAACCCAGAGCAAATCAAAGCCATTCAGACAAGATAAAATAGCCACATCAGCCCTAATGACTCAGCAAGGAGTCAATCAGAACCAATCAGATGCCACATCTGCCTTAGAGCGAATCGGCACACGGGTTGACAGCCAAACACCCTGAATCAACCCCTAGTCGACCCAGCAGGGCTCGGGTCGACCTCAAAAATGGGCCAGTTCGGTTATTCCCCCTCCTAATTCGCTGTTTTGAACTTTTTTTGCATATTTATTTAATTAATTTATATATATATATATATATTTCTCATATGCATACAACTTCAAGGCTTAATAACTTCTTCATAAGGTATCTGTTTTATGCAAACCAAATGTCTATCTTGACCAAAATTTTGAGACGAACGTAATAGCGCAACCCATTTCACTTAATTCTTCTTATAAACATTAAGTGTTCTTGAATTTGTTAATTTTAATATTCTCAGAAAATTCGGGGTGTTACATATATATATATATATATATATATATATATATATATATATATATATAACGACCCAGATTTTTAACCGTTAAATTTGAACATTTAATTTGGTTTTAAATGTTGATTTGGAAATATTAAAAGGATTTTTATTTATTAATTAAATGAATTTCGGATGTATAATCTATAATTAATTTAAAATGTGCCTGTAATGTTGTAGTAGTTCATAATACTATGTTTTGAACTTTAGTTGAATATACATAATCTAATTTAAGTCGCAATTCTTTGAAGTAAGAATACGACTTATATCGGACAGGATAGTCTGTTGTTCGGCTCCGTCCGAGGCTATATGGTGTCATGTCCGTGTCCGTACGATTCTCTTATAGGACAGGACTAAGACACACTGGTGTTTGGTCCGATCCAAAATGTTCGATGTTTTTCTATTATCCAAGGCAACATTGAACATGACAGTCCATTGTCCGGCTCGATCCGAGACTATATGGTGCCTTGTCCATATCCGTCTGAATCCCTTATAGGACATGACTAGGACACACCTCCGTACCGTCTGACCCGTTTACACCCCTAAGCAAGAATCATCTGAATCCATTTGATTATAATTTTCTAATAAAAGAGAAAAATCGAAATTTCATCTTGTAGATTTTTAGTTATGTCCAAATCAAATTTTCAAATAGTCGTTAATGCTAGAGAGGTTGGGTCCCCTGGCCAGGATTTGGCGGGATGGTACGAACGTCACCTGAGTATGGTTTATGCTCAAAATTGGCGCCCAAGCATGGTTTATGCTCGAAAAATTTAGTCAGTAATGTCAGGATTTGACACATCTGTTTTCCTTCTTTTTCTTTGTAGGTATGGATTATACTCACAGCTGGCGGGCTCGGCATGGCCCTGGTTTTCTAGCCTTAATACGATCCTAAGCGATCGTTGGTTTTCTGGCCTTCTTTTCGTACGATTCGGCGCGATCAAAGAGTTTTGGATTTCTCGTATTATCCAGAACACATCTTCTTTCTCAAGTAAGATATGTTCTAAGGGGAAAAATGTTGACACGTCTTTTGGTAAGGCCGTCACAACTCGAATTATATTAAGAAAGTCACTTAAGACTTGAGTATAAACTTGCATTGATCGGTATTGTGAAACCCCATGTCCTTTAATGTTACTCTTTATCAGAATGCATTAAGTTCTGTGAAGCGTTATAGGTAAACAGAAATAGAATATCACAAGACAGATATAAAATGGCAGCGGAAATTTAAAACTTCATTATTTTGTAGAAAAACACCGTAGTCTCAAAACCAATTACAACATCATATATAAAATACAGGAACTAAGTACATCATAACAAAGCATCTGTCTTGCACTAAAAACCATCAGAGTACAGAAATGTAAAATCATAATCCTCAATAATAGCCATAATAAAGTAGACAAGTAGTCAAAGCGATACATTGAAGCAGATCCAAATCCAAGCAGAAACAGAAGAGAGAGTCCTAATCAAGCCTAAGCATTCCCACCCTGAGAACCTGGGGGGAGGAAGAGAGAGAAAACAATATCTTTTAACAGATATAAACAAACTAAAAGGATAAATAGAATAAACAGAGTAGGTTATGCTTCTCAAATACTTTTCTCTGCACCAATACTAGTATAACAGATATGTGACATGATTATGTATCCCTTAATTACTTAACAGAAAAATAATGACCCCTACAGAAATATAATGGTATGATTAGTTGTACTCTAGTAACGGGTTTTACCCAAACAGAAATAATAGGCATCCCAACAGAAATAACGAGTATTACCCCCAAATAGAAATAACAAGTACCTCAACTTAATAGACAGGACTAGATGTACCCTAATTACTACTCCCAAGCGATTGGCTCCCTTACTTGTAAATACCCTATGTCGGCTCCATAGTATGGTGTATTACTTCCTAAAGTTGCAACCTATAGAAAGACACATACCTATTTACTGGTGCTACAACGACTTATTTTCCCCATATAGACCGGACGAATGCATGCACACGACTTCGTTGGAACGCGCCCGTATACACCCCCTTTTCAGATGAACATCTTATAATCAATTCAGTATGCCTGCCTTGACCCCTACCTAGTGCGGGGTCCCCGTTTAATACCAAAATGGGTTACTGACTGATGTGGGCTCCACACAACAGATGACAAAAGTCAAACCCCTAACTTGTGTCCCCCAGTTAACTAGGATTTTTAACAGGTTAAGCCTACGAATTAATAGGTTTTCCTAACCCCCACAGATTAACAGGTTCATATAACCCCTACAGACTAAACATGTTTACTTAACCCTAATCAAATTAAATAGGTTTACTTAACCTCAACAAATTAGATAGGTTCCATAGGCTGTTTATAGTTTCATTAACATGTTCCGCTTAATCTATAAATTAAGCTTACAGATTTTTGTGCCCCAAACCTCAAGTTATAATTCACAGTGTAAGATGTGCCCCAAAGCTTTATCATCCTTCACAGTATAGGTTATACCCCTAAATTCCAGTCATGATTCATATTACAAGATATGCCCCCAAATTATCATTCCCAACCATTCCCAATTTCATTCGTTCGCATATTTCAGCGATATTGCCCTAGGTTCGAAGGTAGCCTAGGTTATAAAAATAAAAAGGGAATGAGGGAAAGAGAAGAACAGAAATAGGCATATGATAACAGAAATAGACATAATAATAGAATAGGCATATCAGAAATAGGCATATAAGAACTGAACAACAGATCAGGCATGCAGAAGAATACATGTAATGGCAGAACTGTTTAGGTATGAATCAGATTCCTAACAGACATAAGTTCAGATCCAATTTTATAAACATGCCAGGGCTACTGTTAAAAAAGTAACATGAAATCACAGAGATTATATCTAAAGACAGAGGATAGTATGCTGATGTTGCAGAAGAGATTCTTGTATGAATATAGGGTGGTGTTGAAGAAGATAGTTTGATTCAATCCAAGCTGGGGCAGCATCTCATTGTCTCCATTGTTTTAGATATAGAAAAATAATAGAAATGTTGTCCTTTATATAGTATATCTCCAACGAATCTAGCCACAAAACAAGTCCCGATTCAACAGAACAAATTCGGCCAGATCCCAATTGGGTCGACCCACTCCTCTCTGGGTTGACCCAAGGCCATTAACGGGTCGATTTCCCACTGCGCCCGCCCCTTTTTCCCGCTTACGTAAGTTCAAATTGATTTAAATTTCTGATTTTTTTTATTTATACATAAAGCTCTTATATGTATACAAACTTCTAACCTTCATATCTTTCTCATACGATGTCTGCTTTACACAAAACTCGGAGTTTATCTTAAGCAGAATTCCGAGACGAACACAATGGTACAGTCTGTTTTACTTAATTCCTAATATTTAATTAAGTACATTTTAGTTTATCGTTATAATGTCCTTTAAAATTACGGGGTGTTACATTCTCCCCTACTTAAAGGATTTCGTCCTGAAATCTCCAAGTTAAGAAGAATGTTTATCCTAACATCAATCAACCATCTATTCATCCATCAATCACATGAACCCATTGTCCTTAAGAGATTTCTAATGCTTATATGAATATATGCAATGGTGTGTGTATATGTCCCACTAATGCGATAAATCAGCCGGTCTACTGATTCAGTCGACCTCCTTAATGCAAATGTATGTTAGTGTCATGAATCCAATATGTATGCAAATTGTCCTGGTATATCATGTAAACGCTACATGTGTGCACAATCATTCATCCAAATGCAACATCCATATGATGATACATCCACTTTCATCTATAAAAAGAAAAATGCGTACACATCCATATGCAGTTTGAGAGTGCATTGAGCCGATCTAGTGCCCAGTGTGTGTATGCATCCATTCGCATCCATCAAACATAACATGTCTCAAACATATGTTCACAACCATTGGTTTCCTACTTAAAGGTCGAAGATTCGATCGATTGGATGTACTCAAATGACATAAGCAAGTATGTATAAAAGCTTGGAAAAAGAAGTTAAAAACATACCCTTGAAAAGAAAAGGGTACGAAACGCGAATCTTGTCTTCAATCTCCCAAGTTGCATCCTCGATGTCTTCACCCCCATTGCATTTTCATCGACTTGACCTCTCTGCTGCGTAGCTTCTTAACCTCTGATCCAAGTATACGGGTAAGAAATCGTCTAACTGTCGCCTCCCTTTATGCCTCTACTTCCTCAAGCATGCTCGGCTCTACTACCTCTGCCGTATAGTGCAACATTTCCGCAAATGAGAAACGTGGAAAACATCATGAACACCCGCCAACCTCTCTGGTAGTCTTACCTTATAGGCCATTTGACCTATCCTTCCCACAATAGGAAATGGCCCTACAAACCTTGGCGCCAATTTCCGTGCAGATCCAAAACAAACCACATTCCTCAGAGGTGATACTTTGATGAAAACCATGTCTCTCACCTCAAACTCAATATCAGTCCTTCTCTTATCTGTGTAGGACTTCTGTCTGTACTAAGCTATCTTCATGCGTCTACGAATAAGATCAATCTTTTCTGAAGTTTCTCTAATCATCTCAGGTCCAAGTAGAAGCCTATCCCACCAACAAGTCGGTGATCTACAAGGTCATCCATACAATGCCTCGAAGGGTGTCATACCTATACTAGCCTGATAACTGTTGTTGTAGGCGAACTAAACCAACAGAAGATGCTCCTCCCAAGTCCCAAGTCCCTCCGAAGTTTAGGATACATAGCCTCAAAAGATCCTCAAGAACCCTATTCACCCTCTCAGTCTGCCCGTCGGTCTGAGGGTGATATGCGGTACACAAACGTAATTGTGTATCTAATGCCTCTTGCAGGCTCTTCCAGAACTCACTAGTGAAGATGGGGTCATGATCACTCAATATGCTAGAAGGTACTCCAAGTAGATGGACAATCTCATGAAGATAAACTGATGCCAACCATGCTGTCGTTCTCTTACTCTTAACGGGAATGAAATGAGCACTCTTAGTAAGCCTGTCTATTATAACTCAGATATTGGTGTTGACTTTTCTTGATCTAGGAAAATCATCAATGAAATCCGTAGGGATTCTCTCCCACTTCCATTGTGGGGCCTCCAAAGGATAAAGCAAACCACCCGGCTTTTTCTGTTCAGCTTTAACTTGTTGGCAAACTAAACATTGAGAGACAAACTCCACACATCTTTCTTCATCTCAGCCCCAAAGAAAACCCTCTTCATACCTCTATACATATTATCACCTCCCGGATGGATGATCATTCTAGAATGATGGGCTTCCTCAAGGACTGTCTTCAACAGACTCCTAACTCGAGGAACACAAAGCCTCACATCTATCGCAACCACCCTCTATCATCCGTGGAATATCTACTAAGGTGACTAGAAGTCTCCCCTCTACGGAGCCTATCCAAAATGTCTACTATCTGTGGGTCCTCTCGCTGCGAAGATCCTATCTGATCCATAAGAGTAGGTCGCACCTGTAAGGATGCCAATAAACCAGGTGTAAGATCCGTAGATGGCCTAAAATAGAAGGTCGATGTGTACTCCAAGCTCCCCCTCTCTATAAAAAGAGGACTCAAAGTCATCCTCTGCTTATTCAACGCATCCGCCACCATATTACCCTTGCCAGGGGTATCAATCTCAAAATCATAGGACGCTAGGAACTTCATCCATCTCTGCTGTCTCAAATTGAGATCCCTCTGCAAGAACATATACTTGAGAGATTTATGATCCGTGTACAACTCGAACCTCTCTCCAAGTTGATAATGTCGCAAAGTCTTAAGAACAAACACTATAGTAGCCAACTCCAAATCATGGGTAGGGTAGGTCCTCTCATGAACCCTCAATAGACTACCACCGTAGCATAACCCTTCCCTCTTGCATCAAGACGACACCAAGCCACGTACCACATGCATCAGTGTACACTGTGAACACTTTCTTCCCATCAGGAAAATTAAAACTGGGGATGTTGTCAAAGCCCTCTTCAATCGCTGAAAAGCATCCTCATAGTTAATGCTCCAAGAAAAGGTTAGATTCTTCTTCGTCAGTCTGATGAGTGGGGCTGATATCTTTGCGAAGTCCTTGATAAACTTCCTATAATAGCCCACCAACCCAAGAAAATTCCTCACCTCCGTTGCATTCTTTGTAACTGATTAGCATAGAAATGTGTTGATTTTATGCTTTTATAGCCTATCTTTTGTAAATAAATAAATATTACTGTGGGTATTTTTCTGTGTGTTTTCATAGATTCAGTATAAGTCTCCTTCATTCAATCAAAGACCAATTACTAAGAAAAAAGCTACTTTTCCATATCAACAAGTGTTCAATCACAAAAGAAGTTGTAGCTCACTAGTAAAGGCATAAGAATTTGTACAAAGAGACTTGAGTTCGATCCTTGGCAAGCCCTATTTTTGCAGAAAAAGGTAGCATGGATTTATATACACACCGTCTTCTTTACTCTGGAGAATATATGGAATAGTGATATGTTATATGCATATATATTCTTATGTATATATATTGTAACGACCCGCCTTTTTGCTCAATTCTCGCTGGTAATTAAACCAACTTAAATTGCTCATGAAGACGAATAGTTATGGGTACTAATATATTTAAACACAAAAAAAACTTTTTATTTCATTACGAAACTTTACATCAGAGTTACAATGAATCAGAGCACAACATAAGCTCAGCAGAAACAAATGGCTCACAGCGAAAGAAGTAAAATTTTAAAACGTATCCCTATCTCCAAACCTAAATCCAGCTCTAAAGCTAAACCTGCAAACTAAACTACTAGCTGCCCGTGCAAAATTATGGGCACCTAGAGTTTAGGTGGGAAACAATGAACTCCAGGTCAGTCATGGGACTGGTGTGAGAACTCAAAACAGTTATTATTTTGGTTTATTTTAATGTTGGAATAATTCACCGGACCACACCGCTAATGCGGAACGGGTTTATTCCATGTGAATTCCCGTGCATAGAAATTTGCAATGACTTTGGAAAATGAAGCTATCATAAGCTCATCTCACATCACACAATGCAAACGCACACCAGATGGGCGAGTTATGTCTTGTGATAACCAATAATGCTTAATCCCCTTTTAATATTATCACTAGTATGTAGTGTTGAAAAATCAATTCGCAAATAAATATAGAATCATAGCCCCCATAACCCTAATTGGTTATATTGATATATAGGTGAACAATCAAAATCGCACGGGCTCGTATTGGAGATTGGGTTTCCAACATGATGGTTCCTGGCACGGAAGATCAATCGAGGACACGAAGCTAAGTATCTCTCCGTTAACATCCAGACAACGAACACCGAATACATAGCGCAAAAGTATATATCCTGGATAACATCCAGACATCAGACACTATATATACTTTATTCCCTCATGTTTCGATGTAGATCTACCGCCGAAGCTTTCGATTTTCACTAGAAATTATGTATATAACCTAACCGCTAGATTACCATCAATCCGGGGTGTGAGGTCCGTCGATATCACGATATACACAAAGCTACGCTTCGATAAGTCGTGCTTTGATCATCAATAGCTCGTTTCATAACTCAAGTATGCCACATTGACAATTCACGACATATCACTGATCTCAATCAATGCATACCGTCTAGGTTCATATGACTTAGAGACGAGAAAATATATTGCCACAACTTTGATATATATTAACGAAAATCGGTGTTATGCAGTCAATTACAATGTCAAACACACATTCCATACAAGTCTGTTCTAGGTCTGAACGGAACAACGATCCATAAATATTCAAATATATTCAGATCTCATGCCACTTATAACCTCGTATCAGGTGTACGGCCCAATCCGAGACATCAACAATCAACCCAAACGATCAGAATATTCCCGATCTTCATTTACCGATTTCAAGTTCCAGTTTTATAGGTCGTATTATTACTTGGAATAGTTTACGAACATATATTCGATCCCGGACTTTCCAAATAATAAGCGGACTTAAAAACAATAGCTATGGACTTTACGAGTTTCTCAATTCAAATTTCCTTTCCAAACGTTGTCACTTTACTACGAATTAAGGTTGGATTTATTCAATTTTCAAAAACCTTGTTATTATCTTAACCCTCTTCTCGAAATTTGATATTCATCTCCGACCTTATTTTTCAAAAAACAAAATTCGTTTATTCGTCGTTATCCCGAAACTACCAAATCTTTATTTGGATTTGAATTTCCATTTAAATAATTGATATTTTAAAATATAAGTTTAAATTGAGTTTAATCGACTTTAATTTGATATTGATTCACGAACTCAGGCAAGCACAATCAGAATCTAGATATGTATATGTTTTAGTATTTCTGATCACATTCATCTGCTCCTGTAAATAAATATCAAATATCCGAAGACTAAATCTATCCAAAACTCATTCCATTTTTAATTCAAATCTTATTTAAATTTCATGCCATATATTTTAAATTCTTTTAAATGAAATCCTTTTCCCATAATAATTCATGTTTTATAATCTTTAAATTCAAATCATTTCAAAGAAATGGTATAATAACGTTAAAAGCGTTGCGGAAAGCGTTGTGAATTGGTTATTTAACCAAATAGATCCAAAATCAGTCCAAATTCACATATTTGAACTCAAATCACTTTTAAATAATAAAATATAATTTATCATATTTTTTTGGATTTTTAAATATTTTTTATAAGTTCATTTTATTCGATTTTCCATTATGGTTGTCGAACTGCACATATAACGACCTTTTCAAATTTCGCTTTAGACATAACTATAAATAATACATTGAATTTTGAAAAAAAATCTACTCAAAAACTATCGTTAATATAATTTCGACTTTTTTCGTTTCACTTCAATTCGATTCAAAACGTCCAAGTTATAGTCATTTGAGAATAAAAAAATCGATATTCACGAACTGTCTCTATATTACACAATCAATTCAAGCTATATAACGATTTAAATTATAAATTGTCCATTCTTCTCCAAAAATAAATTTAAATCACCATAGCTTAAATCAAAATCTCCATTTCAACTAAATTGAAAACTTAATATAAAATAATAATACATTTCCTAACTTGTTCAATTATTTACAAATTTACGGTTAGTCGCTTTACAAATAATAAAACAAATTTTGATTCAAATCATTTTCTCCGATCCTGTCTTCAAAACTCTATTCAACCATTAATAGCTTGAAATTATTTCAAAAACTTACGGATAATTGTTTTAAATTTAATGTTCACGTGAAGTCAATGTAACATCAAATAAATTCTTAATTAAATTTCTTCAAAACTTGTTTTTGACTTCGAGTGTCTAAATTTAGTTGAAAACATTTCCAAATCATTTTCATCTTTTATAAAAGTCGTTTAATCATTCTTGATTTAGATTTTCCAAACCATCTGAAATTTAATTAAAACCAAATTTCCCATTTAAAACTAAATGTTGGAAAAGAGATTTGAGCTGATTTCCCATATAATTCCACCACTATGGTGCAAACCACATGCAACAAAACAAACATATGAACATCCATCCATCGTACACACAATAATTAACAACAACGAATTCCATGTGCGCAAAGCGTTACGATCAATAACGCTTAGTGTTCGGTGTGTTCTAACTATGAACATTTATCACATACAATGGCAACCATCAACAACCATCGACTAACTATAATTATCAACTAATCATAATTTACCATTTATATAAAATAAAATTCAAATTAAATGTTCTCACCTTTCGTGGCGATTAAAACGCTGAAGCCGAAATGGATATGAATCGCGGCAAACCCGAGCACGCCCGCTCCAACGAAGCAAAACAAGCGAGTAACGGACCACAAACTCATTCATGTTTGAAAATATTATGGCGACTTCATTACATATTTTTCATATACTGCAGCTACTCTAACCTCATCCTGGCTTCCATCTATATGTATGCACCCACCCTTCAAATAACCAAGCACCCGATACATGCTAAAACCACAACTATGCACGCCCTTAACCCGAATGCACCACTCAATGCTCCGCCTGCCAAAGATCTGAGTGCTACTCAATACATGCACGGATACATCCACATTCAGCAAGGCCATTATAACCTCATACTACCCAAATTTTATTTCTTGGCCCTTTCTCCTCACGTGGAAATAATTTCAAAGCAGCAGCCTTGATCAACAACTCAAAATCCATCCTTAACCCATATACACTCAACATGTTTCTTTTTAGTTTTTATTTTATTTTGTTTTTAAATGGAGGCCGACAGGCTTCCTTGTTTCAGAGGGGTCTCAGAGAGGAGACGGCGAAGGAGTAGGGTGGAGTGGCAGGCTCTAGGCGGTGGCAACTGCGATGTAGCGGACTGGAGCATGAAGGGGGGAAAATGGGATGGTTTTGTGTGTGGTTTAGAGGGGAGCTGAACGTTTGGCGATAGAAAAGGAGAGTTGGAAGGGGACTGGAGCTATTTTGAGGAGAGGAAGAGAAGATCGCTTACGTGAGAGGTGGGTGTTAGTCTGGGCAGTGCTGATGGTCACAGGAGATGGTGGGTATCTGGGGAATTAAGCAAGACGGTGGATGAGTGAGCATGGCGGTGGATGAAAAAAAAGCAGGAAAGGCTAAGCCACTTAATGGAGCAGCCGTGGATTCTTAAGGGGCGAAGAGGAGGAAGGGAGAAGGTCGGTCTGGGTGGTTGGAGAAGGGTGGCGGCCGATGCAGTGCCCTCAAACAATGGCGGCGGTTGCGGTTGCCAGTCTTACGGGTAGGATTCTACTGTTACGAAGAGGAAAAAGACCTTGGATCATATTCACACTCACATCACTACATACGTTGTTTTCCCCCTTTTTCTTTTGAGTCCTTTAAACTATGCTTAGATCTACTTTTCCATTTGCTTATCCGGTGAAAAGAGCAGCTTCAATAAAGAAAGGGAAAGGCACAAATATGGGGAAGGGAAGCAACGTGTCCCAGTATTTAGAAAGCTGTAAACAAGTGTCCTTCGATTTCAGATTTAATTCCCATGGTCTCAACAAATGTATCAAATTTTAATTTATAAATATATTTTTCCTTTCGAATAGTACACCAGACGTTTATTATATTCAAGTACAGGTTGCATTATAGACCCATAATCAAATGGTATACATATCCCAAGATTTCTTGTTTGTTCGCATTTTAAGCTAAAAGTAAGGATACGGCACAAACCACTTTTGCATTTTACAAACGAAAAAAATACAGTTAGTTTTAAAAATTCAATCTAATAAGTTCAACTTTGATGTAACTCCAATAAAGTTTAATCTATAATAATTCATTAAATGTTCAATTACCAAATGAACTTACGTATTTTTATATGAAATTTGATCCACCGTTATGTCAAATTTGAAGTATCTCAAATATTAAATTTCGAATTTTTATTCAAATATTTAAAATTTATTATTATTCATGATATATCGGTTGTTGATACCGCAATCGATCGCTAGAAATCGATTCAAACGATGTGAGCGAATTTTGACATTTTCTTTATATAATTGTTTAAATTACTTATGTATAAAATTATTAAATTTTCAAAGTTTTCACTATTATGTAAATTCAACTTTTTGGAATGATTAAGGCGAGTGCAACATACATAGTCAAATAAGTACTAATGTTCAAATCAAAACTAAATTCTAAACAAATGAAATAATTCCTAGTCTAAATTACAGATTTAAAATAAATTAATTTCAGAAATCAACAAAATAATAATAATATCAATTAGTCAAGTGTTAGTAACATTAAAATTTGACTAACCATTCATATTCACGGATGCAGAATATATGTAAAAATAAATTACCTAATACAAATCGGGTTAAATAAGCTAATCTTAAATTTCAAATTGGATTTCAAATACAAATATTAATTTTAGTACTAAATTAGATTAACTCAACAATTCAAGTGCCGAAAATTTTGGTTCATTACAATCTCCCACTTAAGGCTTTTCGTCCTTGAAAAGGAAAGATTGTTACGATACAAAAACTATTTATTAATACTAATTTAATTTTAAATAATAGGATAAAAGTATGAAATAATTTCTCCAACTCACAATCCCGAATTTTATTTTCAAAACATTCGAAATACTAATTTTTTCCTTTTCATATGGAGTCATGCTTGCTTCGGGATTTCAAAATCAAAATTATTTCGAAAATTTCAAATATTTCACAATAAATAATATTATAACATTTACATTCCAAGTTGAGGTGTTTCTCCTAATGACAAGGCCACTAGTCGCGGCCTACGCACATATAGATGTAAATAAACGATGTCCCTCCGGACCCCAAAGGAGATCATCAACATGTCATACCTTTCTTTAGTCATGGGTTACTCGAATCTTAGTAACAAATCATTTCATTGCATATCCTGAAGGTATGTCATTTCACGATAATAATTTACAAATACTTTTCAAACCATATTATCGTCGTTTTCTGAACATTTTAAAATATCAGGATTTCAAGTCGTCCAACTTCTTTGTTTACAAAATACTTTATAAACTAGTTCAATTTATAAGTCATGTCAAACTTTCTTGAGAATAAATTTCAAATTATCTAGCAAAATAGGATATTGGATAAGTTCAACATTTTTTTTTTGAAATTCGTTTGTACTTAGTACAAATTCAAAGTAAGAGATAATTCGGAATACTTATTTCAAATCCAAACCATGTTATTACTCCAACTTGTCCATAGATTGGTCGATGTCAGGCAATCGAAAGGGTTCAGAGATAGGATTGGACCATCACGAATATATCGAACAGGTATCGATAACCAAAAGATGACCATGCACAAGGAAAAGTAAAACACCGCAACTAGTGAAGGAACAACATTATATATTCAGAACATCCATTTCTATTCGATTTATCTGCAAATTCAATTTATACTTCGCAAGAAATTCTCAAAGATGGAATTTTATTTTGCTTATCTATTACAGTTCATATTTATCAAAATGTTTTATTAAACTTTGTCCAAACAATTTCAACATTTGTTTAGATGGTTTTAAGTATTTCTTGATGTTTAATCAGAATCATATAGTCATCCCACTTTCAAAACCCGAAAATAAATACTGATGATGATGCATCAATCATCAGAATCATCTTCAAGCGACTAGACTGTGATTCTATATCTATCTCGTATGTATTGGACTTCACATATACGTTAGCTAGGCGTATATTAAAAATCCTTATATACTCGATAGTCCAATCTCGACGTGAATAATATACTCAAAACCCTTATTAAATTTCAAAATTATCACACTTTTAAATTGTTTACTTAGTTTCAAAAATAATTTATATTTTCAACATACGCTCTCTTAAACATAATACTCCAAATTCTCATTCTAGGGCATTTCTAACCCTATCTCTAATGAGATATTACAACCCTGATGAGTACTATCCTTTGTTCAAATATGTTGTACCCCAAAGCTTTGTTTAAACTAAAGCTCTGATACCGCTCTGTAACGACCCGCCTTTTTGCACGATTCTTGCTGATAATTAAACCAACTTAAATCGCTCGTGAAAACGGATAGTTATGGGTACTAACATATTTAAACACAAAACAGAACTTTTTATTTCATTATGAAACTTTACATCAGAGTTACAATGAATCAGAGTACAACATAAGCTCAGCAGAAACAAAAGGCTCACAGCGGAAGAAGTAAAATCTTAAAACGTATCCCTAGCTCCAAACCTAAATCTAGCTCTAAAGCTAAACTACTTGCTACCCTTGCAAAATTATGGACACCCAGAGTTCAGGTGGGAAACAATAAACTCCAGGTCAGTCATGGGACTGGTGAGAGAACTCAAAACAGTTATTATTTCGGTTTATTTGAAAGTTGGGATAATTCACCGGACCACGCAGCTAACGCGGAACGGGTATATTCCATGTGAATTCCCGTGCACAGAAATTCGCAATGACTATGGAAAATGAAGCTATCATAAGCTCGTCCCACATCACCATTGCAAACGCACGCTAGATGGGCGATTTTTGTCTTATGATAACCAATAATGCTTTAATACGTAAAATCCTTTTTTAATATTATCACTAGTACATAGTGTTGAAAAATCAGTTGGCAAATAAATATACAACCATATCCCCCATAACCCCAATTGGTTACATTGATATATAGGTATACAATCAAAATCGCATGGGCTCGTATTGGAGATTGGGTTTCCAACATGATGGTTCCTGGCACGAAAGATCAACCCGAGGACACGAAGCTAAGTATCTCCCAGTTAACATCCAGACAATGGACACCGAATACATAGCGGAAAGGTATATATCCCGGATAACATCCAGACATCGGACACCGTATATACTTTATTCCCTCAGGTTTCGAAGTAGATCTACAGCCAAAGCTTTTGATTTTCACTAGAGATTATGTATACAACCTAACCGCCAGTTTACCATCAATCTGGAGTGTGAGGTTCGTCGATGTCACGATGTACACAAAGCTACGCTCCGATAAGCCATGCTTTGATCATCAATAGTTCGTGTCATAACTCATGTATGCTACATTGACAATTCATGACATATCACTGATTTCAATCAATGCATACCCTCTAAGTTCATATGACTTAGAGATGAGAAAATATATTGCCACAACTCTGATATATATTAACGAAATCAGTCTTATGCAGTCAATTTCAATGTCAAACACATAATCCATACAAGTCCGTTCTAGGTCTGAACGAAACAACGATCCGGAAATATTCAAATACATCCAGATCTCATGCCACTTATAACCTAGTATCAGGTGTACAGCACGATCCGAGACATCAACAATCAACCCAAACGATCTGAATATTCTCGGTCTTCATTTATCGATTTTCAAGTTCTAGTTTTATACGTCGTATTATTACCTGGAATGGTTTTCGAACATATACTCGATCCCGGACTTTCCAAATAATAAGCGGACTTTAAAACAATAGTTATGGACTTTACGAGTTTCTTAATTAAAATTTCCTTTCCAAACGTTGTCACTTTACTTCGAATTAAGGTTGGATTTATTCAATTTTCAAATACCTTGATATTATATTAACCCTCTTCTCAAAATTTGATATTCATTTCCGACCTTATTTTTCAAAAACAAAATTTGTTTATTCGTCATTATCCCGAAACTACCAAATCTTCATTTGGATTTGAATTTCCATTTAAATAATTGATATTTTCAAATATAAGTTTAAATTGAATTTAAGCGACTTATATTTGATATTGATTCACAAACTTAGGAAAACACAATCAGAATCTAGATATGTATATGTTTTAATATTTCTGATCGCATTCATCTGCTCCTGTAAATCCATATTGAATATCCGAAGACTAATTCTATCCAAAACTCATTTCCTTTTGAATTCAAATCTTATTTAAATTTCATACCATATATTTTAAATTCTTTTAAATCAAATCCTTTTCCCATAATACTTCATGTTTTATAATCTTTAAATTCAAATCACTTCAAAGAAATGGAATAATAACGTTAAAAGCATTACAGAAAGCGTTGTGAATTGGTTATTTAACCAAATAGATCCAAAATCATTCCAAATTAGCATATTTTAACTCAAATCACTTTTAAATAATAAAATATAATTTATCATATTTTTTTGGATTTTTAAATAATTTTTATAAGTTCATTTTATTCGATTTTCCATTATGGTTGTCGAACTGCACGTATAGCAGCTTTCCATATTTCGCTTTACACAAAACTTGAAAATAATACATTTAATTTTGAAAATTTCTTTCTATTCAAAAACTATTGTCAATATAATTCTGACTTTTTTTCGTTTCACTTCAATTCGATTATAAACGTCCAAGTTATAGTCATTTGGGAATAAAAAATCGATATTCATGAACTTTCTCTATATTACACGATCAATTCAAGCTATATAACGATTCAAATTATAAATCATCCAATCTTCTCCAAAAATAATTTAAATCACTATAGCTTAAATCAAAATCTCCATTTCAACTAAATTGAAAACTTAATATAAAATAATAATACATTTCCTAACTTGTTCAATTGTTTACAAATTTACGGTTAGTCGCTATACAAATAATAAAACAAATTTTGATTCAAAACATTTTCTCCGATCCTGTCTTCAAAACTCTATTCAACCATTAATAGCTTGAAATTATTTCAAAAACTTACGGATAAATGCTTTAAATTTAATGTTCACGTGAGGTCAATGTAACACCGAATAAATTCTTAATTAAATTTCTTCAAAACTTGTTTTTGACTTCGAGTGTCTAAATTTAGTTGAAAACATTTCCAAATCATTTTCATCTTTTATAAAAGTCGTTTAATCATTCTTGATTTATATTTTCCAAACCATTTGAAATTTAATTAAAACCAAATTTCCCATTTAAAACTAAATGTTGGAAAGGAGATTTGAGCTGATTACCCGTATAATTCCACCACTATGGTGCAAACCACAAGCAACAAAACAAACATATGAACATCCATCCATCGTACACACAATAATTAACAACAACGAATTTCATGTGCGCAAAGCGTTACGATCAATAACGCTTAGTGTTCGGTGTGTTCTAACTATGAACATTTATCACATACAATGGCAACCATTAACAATCATCGACTAACAATAATTATCAACTAATCATAATTTACCATTTATATAAAATAAAATTCAAATTAAATGTTCTCACCTTTCATGGCGATTAAAACGCTGAAGCCGAAATGGATATGAATCGTGGCAAACCCGAGCATGCCCGCTCCAACGAAGAAAAACAAGCGAGTAACGGACCGCAAACTCATTCATGTTTGAAAAGATTATGGGAACTTCATTACATTTTTTTCATATACTGCACCTACTCCAACCTCATCCCGGCTTCCATCCATACGTATGCACCTACCCTTTAAATAACTGAGCACCCGATACACGCTAAAACCCCAACTATGCACGCCCTTAACCTGAATGCACCACTCAATGCTCCACCTAACCGAAGATCCAAGTGCTACTCAATACATGCACGGATACATCCACATTTAGCAAGGCCATCCTGACGTCATACTACCCAAATTTTATTGCTTGGTCCTTTCTCCTCTCGTGGAAATGATTTCAAACCAGCAGCCTTGATTAACAACTCAAAATCCATCTTAACCTATATACACTCAACATATTTCTTTTTAGTTTTTGTTTTATTTTGTTTTAAATGGAGGCCGATAGGTTTCATTGTTTCGGAGGGGTCCCGGAGAGGAGACGGCGAAGGAGCAGGGTGAAGTGGCAGGCTCTAGGTGGTGGCAACTGCGAGGTGGCAGATTGGAGCATGAAGGGGGGAAATGGTATGGTTTTGTGTGTGGTTCAGAGGGGAATCGAATGTTTGGCGAGAGAAAAGGAGAGTGGGAAGGGGATTGGAGCTATTTTGAGGAGAGGAAGAGAAGATGGCTTACGTGAGAGGTGGGTGTTGGTTTGGGCGGTGCTAATGGTCACAGGAGATGGTGGGTATCTGGGGAATTAAGCACGATGGTGGATGGGTGAGCATGGTGGTGGATGCAAAAAAAAAAAAAAAACAGGAAAGGCCAAGCTACTTAATGGAGCTGCCGAGGATTCTTAAGTGGAGAAGAGGAGGAAGGATGGAGGTCGGTCTGGTTGGTTGGAGAAGGGTGGTGGCCGATACGGTACCCTCAAACGATGGTGGTGGTTGCGGTTGTCAGTCTAGCGGGTAGGATTCTACTGTTACGAAGAGGAAAAAGACCATGGATCAGATTCACGCTCACATCACTACATACATTGTTTTTTCCTTTTTTCTTTTGAGTCCTTTAAACTACGCTCAGATCTACTTTTCCATTTGCTTATCCGGTGAAAAGAGAAGCTTCGATAAAGAAAGGGAAAGGCACAAATATGGGGAAGGGAAGCAATGTGTCCCAATATTCAGAAAGTTGTAAACAAGTGTCATTCGATTTCAAATTTAATTCCCATGGTCTCCACGAATGTATCAAATTTTAATTTATAAATATATTTTTCCTTTCGAATAGTACACCAGATGTTCATTATATTCAAGTACAGGTTGCATTATAGACCCATAATCAGATGGTATACGTATCCCAAGATTTCTTGTTTGTACACGTTTTAAGCTAAAAGTAAGGATACGACACAAACCACTTTTGCATTTTACAAACGAAAAGAATACAGTTAGTTTTAAAAATTCAATCTAATAAGTTCAACTTTGATGTAATTCCGATAAAGTTTAATCTATAATAATTCATTAAATGTTCAATTAAATTAACGTGAACCAAATGAACTTACGTATTTTTATATGAAATTTGATCCACCGTTATGTCAAATTTGAAGTATCTCAAATATTAAATTTCAAATTTTTATTCAAATATTTAAATTTTATTATTATTCAAGATATATCGGTTGTTGATACCGCAATCGATCGCCAAAAATCAATTCAAACGACGCGAGCGAATTTTGACATTTTCTTTATATAATAATTTAAATTACTTATGTATAAAAATATTAAATTTTCAAAGTTTACATTGTTATGTAAATTCAAGTTTGTGGAATGATTAAGGCGAGTGCAACATACATAGTCAAATAAGTACTAATGTTCAAATCAAAACTAAGTTAAAAACAAATGAAATAATTCCCAATTTAAATTACAGATTTAAAATAAATTAATTTCAAAAATCAACAAATAATAATAATTATAATATCAATAAGTCAAGTGTTTGTAACATTAAAATTTATCTAACCATTCATATTTACATATGCACAATGTATAAAAAAAATTACCTAATACAAATCGGGTTAAATAAGCTAAGCTTAAATTTCAAATTGGATTTCAAATACAAATATTAATTTCAGTACTAAATTAGATTAACTCAACAATTCAAGTGCTGAAAATTTTGGTTCGTTGCATATATATTGTATGCACTAATAAAGATTTTAAGGAATAGGCATATTCTTCTCAAATCAAATCATTCATTTTCAACTTCCATATAAAAGAATATTTAAATGAATTATTGCTAAAGAAAATCCAATCATGCTGCCACATGTGAATAGTCAAGGAGGAAGATCTTTAAGGAATATCTCAACCATTATATCATATCTCTTTTATTTGTAAACATATTATTTCAATAGATCTACTCTTAGCCCAATCATTCTGATTGATAGGAGCCTACTTCCCCTATAAATACACATGATATCCATTGTAAACAAAATCCATTATTCTGTATTCTGTTCTTCTTCATTAATGAAGTTTTTCTTTTATTGTTCTGCAATTTGATTTTTCTTAGCCATTAGTGATGTCTACACAATTAGATTTGGTAGAGCACTGTTTGTATTTTTCACTTATTTCCATTAGTGATTGACCGTCTGATTATATTCAGTGGCAATCATAATTTTAATTTTCTATCATTTCTGTTTGCTGTTTTATTTTTCTTGTAATTTGTCCTTTTATTAGTTGTTGAATTTGTTATTGATCAGATTAGATTCAGATCCATACTAAATTCATTAGTATTAATTCAAACCCATCTTCAGATATTGTTTGGGTCGCCTAAGAAATATATAAATAATAAAATTTATAATTCTTCCCTGCGTTCGACTTGCATATTACACGATCTGTGTGCTTGCAAAATTTATTTCAAAATTGCGCTTTTCTAATTCATTGAAAAATGTCGATCAAGTTTTTGACGCTGTTGCCAAGGAGATAATAACTAAAATTTATTATTTATTTAATTTCTGATTCGTGTTAGTTTTTATTTTTTTGTTTTTCCTTTTGTTTTCTTGTATTTGTGGAAGAAAATTCTTGTTTAGTTAACACTGTAATCTTCTAAATAAGAAAGAAAGAAAAAAACTTGCTAATTCTCATTGATTTTTCTTTCCTTTTCTTTATTTATTTCCTTCTTTTTTTACAATCTTCTTTTTTTCCAATCTCATATCTTCCTTGATTTCTCCCTTAAAAGAAAAAAATACAAAAATTACAAAAAATTAAATACATTTCCTTTTTTTTGATATTCTTTCATATTCTCGACCATACACTGTAACCCATCAGCCATAAAATCTCCTACCACAAATTCACAAACCCATTCCCAACATCCTTCAACTATTCACGCGGTCACCATATCATCCTCCATCTCACATTCACTACCTTGTTGTCCACAATAACAAATCACATAGCACCATCAGACATCTCCTTTCACCATTCATCCCCATAGCTCAGCAACTTTCTTCCCTACATCACCATTATCGAACACGCAGCACACAATTCTTGAAACCGTCCTTTTCATCAAAATCCCACCAAAATCCCCTGTCTTACCCAAATCATCACCGGCCTCTTACCAAACCAATTTGCTCATCATTGAAAACACCACTCCCAATCACGCAAATCCACGCCGATCTAACCAGTTCGCGCAATTCTGCCAGCCCCAATACATCTCCGAACCACTATCAACTACATCTTGCAAACGAAATTCGAAAGCATAAACAACAAGCCTTCATCGGCCATCAGTTCGAATACCAAAAACAACCAACATCAAATGCATAAA
This sequence comes from Allium sativum, assembly GCA_030737875.1. Lineage (NCBI taxonomy): Eukaryota > Viridiplantae > Streptophyta > Magnoliopsida > Asparagales > Amaryllidaceae > Allium > Allium sativum. The sequence goes on from CM060924.1 coordinate 248,239,129, forward strand.
CCAATTCGAATCCTGAATCGCAAAATCCGATACAAACCCACCATCTCTCTAAAAACCCCAACGCCTCTGCTAATTCACGAAGGTCCGAACAACCAAAAACAAATTCGAATTGATTTGGAGTGCGCCTATTTGAATTTGGTTTATTTTGGTTTAATTGTGGTATTTTATAGGTGGGGCTTCATTGTTTTTTGGTATTTGTAATTTTCTTTTTACGAAGGTGGGCGTGTTTTTAGCTGAAGACCTAGGTGGTTCTTAAATTGGCTAGCCAATTGATTTGTTTTCCATTTTTTGTTTTGTGTGATCCATGCTTAAAAGAAAAAAAAGAAGAAAAAAGAAATAATAAGGGGATTTTATCAAGAGACATGATTTTCTCTATTGACTTATTTTCTATTGTTTGAAATTCACCGTGCGTGGCACACAGGGCGTCTGAATTTAGCGAATGGTTGTCTTCGATGTTTGAATGGCTAGCCCGAACATTGAGTGTGTTTTGTTTTGATTAAGTTCACGAGTTTTTCTAGTTTTTCTTTAGAAGTTTTTATTTTCTCTTTTGTTTTTGTTAGGTTTAATTTTTTTTCTAGCTATTTTCAGTTTTCATTTCATTTGTTTCTTTAACCCAAAAAAAGGAAAAAAAAAAGTAAAAACAACCCAAGCGAGGAAAGGATTTCAAGCAACAAATCAAGGATTCAGAGGTCAAAGCAAATTGCAAATAGTTTATTTCAATTGTTAGTACTACTCAAATTCTCTGAACCGACTACCGTACACCACTAAAATTTTCTAACGCTATAGGTGATGTCGTTGCATAAAAAAATATAGACATTGCTTGTAAAAATCTTTTGCAGGGGTAGCGGCTTTGTAACACCCCGTATTTCTGTTAACACTAAAGTAACTAATTAAAGAATAACTAATCTCAAATGTGAGAATTAAGGGAAACGTGTTGCACCATTGTGTTCGTTCGGAATTCTGGTTGAGATAGAGTCCGAGTTTGCGTGAATTGGACTTCGTATGAAGAAGTTATGGCCATCGGAAGTTTCAGAAAAATTTAAACAGATTTCAAAAATTCAAAATTCAGAGTCAGATTGGGCTAGGCGGGAAATTTCCCGCTAGGGCCAGGTCGACCAGGGGGTCGACCTGGTGGTCGATCTACCCACCCAGGTCGACCAGGGGGTCGACCTGAGGGTCGACCTACCCCCCCGGGCAGATTTGTTTGATGACTTTTTTATGACTGTATGCTGAGTCATTAGGGTTTCTGATCTGGTCTGAATGGCTGGGGTTAATTCTGGGTTGATCGGACGACTTAAATTAATCCTAAAATCTATAGAAACACATGTAGACTCAAACCCTAAAATCAAATAAAAATTAGAATCATGGCCTTCATGCCATCACCTTGCAACCTAGAATAGCCGCCACCAATTAGAGAGGAAGAAAAGCTAATCAAATTCAATTCTAATCTAAACCGCAACAAATTGTCTTCTCCAAAGGAAAGCTAAACCAATTTCAGAACTCAGATTTCAGAACTCAAGACCTTCTTTGAGTTGTGAGTTCGATTTCTTTAATAACATAATTGACAATTTAGTTGGATTGAGCTATGATGTGGATTATATGGCTATTTTGTGAATTATTGACCACATGTTATTATCTATGCTGTAAATTCTATGATGTTATCATCTATGTTGCAAATTCTACGATATTATTATCTATGTTGTAAAGCTGTGAGGCTATCATCTATGTTGTAAATCTATGATTCATAATGATGTTTCATATGCTAGTTTGGTTATATTGTTGGAACTAATTCATATGATAAATCATATATATGTATGCAAGGTAGGATGTTAATTAAGGCATGGATCATATGCAAATTAGTGAAAATTATATACAACCTTACATGTTTCATGACCTCTATCTTATGTGTAAATTGGATCTAAAGCTAGGCTATGACATGTGTGAGTTATGTGCTAGTATACAAAATTCTATATGCTAGTTTACATGTTTAGATGTAAGTATACACCATCTTTATGTTGCATAAATCACATATGCAAGTCTATATATATATATATATATATATATATATATATATATATCTGTGTGTGTGTGTGTGTGTGTGTTTGGAGTATAAATCATGTAATGTAAGTATGTGGTTATTGCCTATGCAAGTTTACACCTTATGATTAGATCTATGACATATGTAGTTTTATGCAAGTTTGTGACTTTGGCCTATGCAAGTTTTAGATGAAGAACCTCATTCACACATGCAATTTCACCCCTTATGTTTAGATCTAGTTTTATTTCTATGTATGTTGTGATGTTTTCTCTTTATTCCATAAGTTAGACTATTCGAGTCTAACTTATATTTTACGTTAAACGAACGAACGTACAACGTGGGGCAATGGGATAATATCAAAAGATTTAATATTGAGAATTGGCATAAATGCCTTAAATGGCATAAAATAGATTGATGATGATAACTGGTATAATTTTTCATACCATAAATAGATGGACATAATTGAGTCAATTATGGACATAGTTAAATTTGGAATTAATTGATAATTTGAATAGGGAAACTAATTCAAATTGGGGGATAATTAATTATGTGTAATTAATCGCCTAAGACACGAGGTTAGACTCTTTTGTGGTGTAAGACTGCCCGGATCCGCCCGGCAAATCCAGCTGCCACAAATGCCAGTCTAATGTGGGAGGTCTTAGGCATAAATTAAATGTGTAACAGTTGTAAAGACACGAGGTTAGGCTCTTTTGTGGTGTAAGACTGCCCGGACCCGCCCGACAAATCCTGCTGCCACAAATGTCAGTCTAATGTGGGAGGTCTTTACAAGGTTACGGTGTTAATAAGTTAAGAAACGCTTAACTAGATAAACATGTAGTGGGACATGAGGGGGTTAAGTGGGTGCCTTGGGTGGCATGTGGAATTTAGTGCGTGCCTTGGGTGGCATTTGAAATACAATTAGAAACACTTAACCAAAAGTTGAAACATGTAAGTGAACATGAATAAGAAGAGGGTTAAGTGGGATGTACTAGAGGGGACCAAGCTTAGGTGGATAGCTTGTGTCAAGTAATGGGGGCCCGTTTCAACCAGTAACCCTTAAGTATCTTTGTGGGCTCGACCTAAGTCGAGGATGGGACACTTGTACTGGTCTTGACTGTAAGAGGCCAAAACGGGCTAGCGGTGGCAACGCAAGTCCAATGGGTTCATATGCGTGTGTGGGCCCGGGCTGGTAGGTAAGACGTTGTTGCGTCGTGTAGGTATAAGCCGTGCATTGTTGGTGGTATCGGGTTGCCACTTTGTGGAGTGATACACCCCATTGTGGGGCCAACACGGGTATCTACGAGTTAAGCAGCCGATCGCATGGGGGTAGTGGGTACACCTAGTGGAGATAGGGGCAGGCGGCACCTACGAAGGCAACTAGAGGTGCATAAAACTACCATTATCATTATTAAGTCTTGTAGGGGGATCAACTTTTAGGGTGTTTGGTGTGGTGCAGTGTAGTAATTATCTTATAGCGACTAGGTGCGCCTTTAACGTTATCTTTGTTCATCTTATTTCCTTTAGTTTGCTCTACCATACTCAATTGTTCATAGTCATTTCGTTATTTTCCAACTTATGCCTTAGCCTAGTTATTTTGATAATTATATTGTTAAAGTTATCGCACTCGCCAGACTTTATGTCTGACCCCCTTTGTTTCCACCTCTTTTCTCCCTTTTCCCCTCCAGTTGCTCAGGGTGGAACTAGCACCAGTGGAGCTTGATTTTGGACAGCTGTATCTCTTTCTTTTAGAAGTTGCTTGGATCGCTGAAGTAAAAGTTCAGCCTATCTTATTTATGGCTATTTTGTGTTGGGGTTATGTCTTTCAATTTGTGTACTCTGATTTAGTCAAGATGGATATTATGTATTTTGACTCTGGTTTTTGATAATGTAATCAAACCTATGTGTTTACCACTGCAATGAATAAAATTTTTAAGTTTTAAGTACTGTTTATATCTATCTTATTGTTAAGTTTCTGTTCTATACACACTTAAAACGCTCCATAGAAGTTAATGCATTCCCTTTGTGAGTGACATTAATGGACGTGGGGTGTTACACGCGGTATAAGAGCTGAAGGTTACCAGAATAGATATGAATTTTGAAAAACTGTTTTTCAAAAACACTTTTATAAAGAAGTACCTTCAAAAGTATGTTTTAAGAAAAGTATTTTCAAGAGAAAAGCTTATTTTAGAAAGCATTACCCCAAGAGCCATATATCTTTCCTTCGGTTCTTTTGTATTGAATCTTTCCTTTTTTGTTTCAGCATGTCTGGAATTCCCGAGATACCCGAGGGAATAACGATACCAGGATGGTTTAGGAGGTATTTGGAGACTAGGGCGACGACCGATGGCCCAGCAAATGCTGCTCCTCCTCCTCCTCATCCTCCTCCTCGTGTCGATACTTTTTCAAAGATATGTAAGGACTTTCGGGCAATGGGTGGAAAACCTTTTCACGGGACGAAGACATTTATTGAAGCTCGAAATTGGCTAAAGGAGGTGGAAGAATTGTTTAGTAGGTATTTGAAGATGGAAGATGGAAAGCGTCCAGTTGATACATGGCCAGATTTTAGGCGTAGGTTTGAGGCAAAGTTTCTCTCACGAGCTGAAGAGAATCTATACATGGAAAGGTTTTTGGCATTGAAGCAAGGGAATCAATCAATGAAAGAATACATCAACAAATTCAATCAGTTGGCGAGATTTGGCTTGGACTTGGTGAATACACCATAAAAGAAGGTCCTGAGGTTTGTTAAGGGTTTGAACGAGCCGCTTCATGGGTTAGCTATGACCCACATCCCCATGGGGGCTACCTTTGAGAGACTAGTTGACATGGCACTTACGCATGAAGTAGAGAAGGGTGCCAATGCTAATAAGGCACCCGAGAAGAAAGGGGATCAAAATAAACCGCAGTAGCAACAACAGAACAAGAAAGGTGGTAAAGGCAATAATGGTAAGGGAAAGAAAAGATGCTTTAACTTTGGGACACCAGGCCATCTAAGCAAAGATTGTAGGAAGAAAAAGAAAACTGGTTGTTTCCACTGTGGAGAAGCGGGACATCTGATTAAGGACTGCCCAAGGAAAGGGCAGAGGGCAGGGGCTACCTCGGGAGGATAGGTGCAGGCTCTTATGGCACCAGGACAGGCAAGGGGGCAAGTTCAGGCTCACGTGGTCCCATCGCTGCAAGAACAAGGTAGAACGATTTTTGTTGAAAGTTTAGTTTTCCTATTTGATCATCCTGTCCGTACTTTATTCGATTCTGGCGCATCACATTCGTTTATCTCTACATCATTAGTTGAAACACTACACCTAAATACTAGTCTAGTTACAGATCTCTTAGTAGTCTCAAATCCTATTGGTGGTTCGGCTCATCTTTTTATGATTTGTCGGGATTTGAGAGTGTCTATCTTGGGCGTTGGGTTTGAATGCAACGCCTTTGTTCTTGGCTTCATGGGCTACGGCTCGATTCTAGGTATGGATTGGCTAACTAGATACGAGGCCATCCTAGATTGTGAAAGAAGGGAAGTTAGATTGTTGACTCGTTGTGGAAAGACCCTTGATATTTCTGGTGACCCTAGAGGTCCAGTAATGCTTAGCTACCTAGAATCCCTTGACGCATCCAATGATGATTTACATTCTGTTCGTATAGTCCGTGAATATGTTGATATCTTCGATGAGGTGAGGGGTCTACCCCCAAAACATGAGAGAGACTTTCGAATATATCTAGTAGATAATGCAAAGCCAGTTGCAATTCCAGTGCGCCACATGGCTCCAAGAGAGAGAAAAGAACTTAGTAAGCAAGTGAAAGAATTGCTTCAGAAGGGGTTCATAAGACGTAATATATCGGAGTGTGGTGCTCCAGTAGTATTTGCCACGAAGGCAGATGGGTCCCTTAGACTTTGTGTGGACTATAGAGAACTTAATAAGCTTACTAAGAAGAGTAGGCACCCACTACCGAGGATTGGTGATCTTTTTGATCAGTTAGTTGGCGCCTCAGTGTTTTCGCAGTTGGACTTAGCCATGGGTTTCCATCAGTTGAGAGTGGCTGAGGATAGCATAGACAAGACTGCCTTTAGGACTCCGGACGGCTTCTTCGAGTGGCTTGTGATGCCCTTCGGTTTGACAAACGCCCCCGCATACTTTGTTGACTTGATGAGTAGGGTGTTTAGGGAGTACCTTAATAATTTTGTGATAGTCTTTGTGGACAACATCTTGATCTTTTCTAAGAGCGAGAAAGAGCATGCCTACATCTTAGGGAAGTGTTGGAGACCCTTCGAGCGCATAGCCTTAAAGCTAAATTTTCTAAATGTCACTTTTGGAGAAAGGAAGTGCAATTCTAAGGGCACGTGGTTTCCAAAGGAGGGATAGCTGTGGATCCCGTGAAGGTAGTGGCCATCCAAGATTGGAAGGTCCCTAAAAATGCAACCGAGGTGAGGAGTTTCTTAGGGTTGGCTGGCTACTATAGGAAGTTTATCAAAGACTTCGCAAAAATATCAGGCCCATTAACACGCTTGACGAAGAAGAACTTAGTTTTCACATGGGACGTAGATTGTGATGATGTGCTCCAACGTTTAAAGAGAGCTTTGACCACATCCCCACTCTTAGTGTTGCCAGATGGGAGTAAGCCATTTACCGTTTGTACCGATGCTTGTGGGACAGGACTAGGCGTAGTCGTAATGCAAGAAGGAAGGGTAATAACCTATGGAGGAAGGCAGTTGAGAGTGCATGAGAGAAATTACCCTACACATGACCTAGAGTTGGCCACTATTGTTTTTGCGCTTAAGTCTTGGCGCCATTATCTTCTTGGCGAGAAATTCAAATTGTTCACTGACCACAAATCTCTAAACTACTTGTTCTCTCGGAAGGACTTGAACTTAAGGCAGCAAAGGTGGATGGAATTCTTAGCGTCCTACGATTTCGAGATAGCATATACCCTTGGCAAGGGTAACGTGGTGTCAGACGCCTCAAGTAGGAAAATGTTGTCCTTGAGTCCGTTTTTTGTTGAACGACGAAGCTTAGAGTTCATCTCTGTGTTTGACTTTAGACCTTCCATTAACTTTGTACCCAGTTTGCTAGCATCCTTAGAGGTCAAACCTACGCTTTTGGGACGGATTGGAGAGGCACAACGAGATGACCCACAGTTGGTTGAGTTAGTAGAGAAGCTCAAAAGGGGGGGAGTCATCGACCCATCTCAGTAGGTATGCCCTAGATGATAAGGGTTGGTTACGTAGGGACGGTAGACTTTGTGTACCACGGGACGAGAATTTGAGGAAGAAAATTCTTGATGATTGACATCGTTCGAATATGACCATCCATCCCGGCGAGGATAAGATGTACATGGACATGAGACGAGTTTACTTTTGGGCCGGTATGAAGAGGGATGTGGTTGAGTTTGTCGCTAGATGCTTGGTATGCCAACAAGTAAAAGCAGAGCAAAAGAAGCCCGATGGGTTGCTTCACCCATTCGAGGTCCCACAATGGAAGTGGGAAAGTGTCTCGATGGACTTTCTTGATGGGTTACCGAGAACGAGGAAGGGTAATACGGGAATTTGGGTCGTGGTAGACAGACTTACTAAGAGCGCCCATTTCATTCCCGTGAAGAGTAAGATGACTGCTCCATGGTTAGCCTCCGTATACATTCGAAAGATAGTTCGTTTACACGGTGTTCCTTCTAGCATAGTAAGCGATCCTATCTTTACTAGAGAGTTTTGGAAGAGCTTGCAAGAGGCGGTAGGGACCCAGTTATGTTTGAGCACCGCATATCATCCTCAGACAGACGGCCAGGCCGAGAGGGTGAATCGTATTCTAGAGGACTATTGAGGTTGTGTGTCTTAGACTTCGGAGGTACATGGGAGGAACATCTTCCGTTGGTGGAGTTCGCATATAATAATAGCTTTCAGTCTAGCACTGGCATGGCACCATTTGAGGCTCTTTATGGACGGCCGTGTCGTTCGCCTACATGTTGGTGGGAATCCACAGATAAAATCTTGCTTGGGCCCGATAAGATTAGAGAGACTTCGGAAAAGATCGATTTGATTCGAAGGAGGATGAAGACGGAGCATGACAGGCAGAAATCGTATGCGGACAAGAGGAGGACAGATCTTGAGTTTGATATTGGGGACATGATCTTTGTCAAGGTGTCTCCATTACGGAATGTTGTTCGCTTTGGGTCCATTAGGAAGTTATCACCAAGGTTTGTAGGGTCGTTTCCTATTAAGGAGAGGATTGGACAGATGGCGTACAGAGTGGAGTTTCCCGAGAGACTTAGTGGTGTACACGGTGTATTCCATGTATCACATTTGAGGAAGTGCTTGCATGAGACCGCGGAAGTGGTAGAGCCGAGCTTGCTTATAGAGGTGGATATAGAGCGTGATGCGACGATCCGAGCTCCAGCGTGCATTCTTGGGTCGGAGATTAAGAAGTTGAGGAATCGAGAGGTCAAGCTAGCCAAAGTGCAATGGGGAGATGATGAAAGCAACGCTACTTGGGAGACGGAAGAGAAGATGCATTCATTGTACCCTTTTATTTTCGAGGGTATGTCTTTTAATTTCTCCTTTATCGCTTAGCTTGTACTTGCTTTATCTTTAGTATGTCCTCTCACTAGTATCTTTGACCTTTAGATAGGGAAGTCCTATGGTTAAAACATGTGTTTGAGACATGTTATGTATGATGGATGCATGTGGATGCAAGTGTTTGCTAGTGGTTGCTCGTGGATACATATACGCACACTTTAGGTACTAGATCGGCTCAGTCACTTCATATTGCATATTGCATATAAATGTGTGTGCATATTTAAGTTAATGGATGTATAATGGTTGTACTATCATATGGATGCTGCATTTTGGTGAATGGTTGTGCACACATGTAGAAATAATATGTATCGATAGGATTCTTTCGCATACATAATGGATGCATGACACTATCATGATTTGCATTAAGGAGGTCAACTGAATCAGTAGACCGACTGATTTTGCATTAGATAAAGAACATATACACACACTTCTTGCATATGTTCATACAACATTAGGAATTTTATAAGGACAATGGATTCCTGTGTTTGATGGTTGAGTAGATGGTTGTTTGGATGTTAGGATATGCATTCTCCTTAACTTGGAGATTTCGGGGGCGAAATCCTTTAAGGAGGGGAGAATGTAACACCCCGTATTTCTGTTAACACTAAAGTAACTAATTAAAGAATAACTAATCACAAATGTGAGAATTAAGGGAAACGGGTTGCGCCATTGTGTTCGTCTCGGAATTCTGGTTGAGATAGAGTCCGAGTTTGCGTGAATTGGACTTTGTATGAAGAAGTTATGGCCATCGGAAGTTTCAGAAAAATTTAAACAGATTTCAAAAATTCAAATTTCAGAGTTAGACTGGGCTAGGCGGGAATTTTCCCGCCAGGGCTAGTTCGACCAGGGGTCGACCTGGTGGTCGACCTACCCACCTAGGTCGACCAGGGGGTCGACCTGCCCCCCCCCCCAGCAGATTTGTTTGATGACCTTTTATGACTGTATGCTGAGTCATTAGGGTTTCTGGTCTGGTCTGAATGGCTGGGGTTAATTCTGGGTTGATCGGAAGGCTTAAATTAATCCTAAACTCTATAAAAACACATGTAGACTCAAACCCTAAAATCAAATAAAAATTAGAATCATGGCCTCCATGCTGTCACCTTGTAACCTAGAATAGCCGCCACCAATTAGAGAGGAAGAAAAGCTAACCAAATTCAATTCTAATCTAAACCGCAACAAATTGTCTTCTCCAAAGGAAAGCTAAACCAATTTCAGAACTCATATATCCGAACTCAAGACCTTCTTTGAGTTGTGAGTTCGATTTCTTTAATAACATAATTAACAATTTAATTGGATTGAGCTATGATGTGGATTATATGGCTATGTTGTGAATGATTGACCGCATGTTATTATCTATGTTGTAAATTCTATGATGTTATCATCTATGTTGCAAATTCTACGATGTTATTATCTATGTTGTAAAGCTGTGAGGCTATCATCTATGTTGTAAATCTATGATTCATAATGATGTTTCATATGCTAGTTTGGTTATGTTGTTGGAACTAATTCATATGATAAATCATATGTATGTATGCAAGTTAGGATGTTAATTGAGGCATGGATCATATGCAAGTTAGTGAAAATTATATACAACCTTACATGTTTCATGACCTCTATCTTATGTGTAAATTGGATCTAAAGTTAGGCTATGACATGTGTGAGTTATATGTTGTATACAAAATTCTATATTCTAGTTTACATTTTTAGATGTAAGTTTACACCATCGTTATGTTGCATAAATCACATATGCAAGTATATATATATATATATGTTTGGAGTATAAATCATGTAATGTACGTTTGTGGTTATTGCCTATGCAAGTTTACACCTTATGATTTGATCTATGACATATGTAGTTTTATGCAAGTTTGTGACTTTGGCCTATGCAAGTTTTAGATGAAGAACCTCATTCACACAAGCAAGTTCACCCCTTATGTTTAGATCTAGTTTTATTTCTATGTATGTTGTGATGTTTTCTCTTTATTCCATAAGTTAGACTATTCGAGTCTAACGTATATTTTACGTTAAACGAATGAACGCACAACGTGGGGCAATGGGATAATATTAAAATTTTTAAAATTGAGAATTGGCATAAATGCCTTAAATGGCATAAAATAGATTGATAATGATAATTGGTATAATTTTTCATACCATAAATAGATGGACAGAATTGAGTCAATTATGGACATAGTTAAATTTGGAATTAATTGATAATTTGAATAGGGAAACTAATTCAAATTGGGGGATAATTAATTATGTGTAATTAATCGCCTAAGACACGAGGTTAGGCTCTTTTGTGGTGTAAGACTGCCCGGACCCGCCCGAAAAATCCAGCTGCCACAAATGCCAGTCTAATGTGGGAGGTCTTAGGCATAAATTAAATGCGTAACAGTTGTAAAGACACGAGGTTATGCTCTTTTGTGGTGTAAGACTACCCGGACCCGCCCGGCAAATCCAGCTGCCACAAATGCCAGTCTAATGAGGGAGGTCTTTACAAGGTTACGGTGTTAATGAATTTAGAAACACTTAACCAAATAAACATGTAGTGGGACATGAGGGGGTTAAGTGGGTGCCTTGGGTGGCATGTGGAATTTAGTGGGTGCCTTGGGAGGCATTTGAAATACGATTAGAAACACTTAACTAATAGTTGAAACATTTAAGTGAACATGAATAAGAAGAGGGTTAAGTGGGATGTACTAGAGGGGACCAAGCTTAGGTGGATAGCTTGTGTCAAGTAATGGGGGCCCGTTTCAACCAGTAACCCATAAGTATCTTTGTGGGCTCGACCCAAGTCGAGGACGGGACAACGTACTGGGTTTGACTGTAAGAGGCCAAAACGGGTTAGCGGTGGCAACGCAAGTCCAACGGGTTCATATGCGTGTGTGGGCCCGGGTTGGTAGGTAAGACGTTGTTGCATCGTGTAGGTATAAGCCGTGCATTGTTGGTGGTATCGGGTTGCCACTTTGTGGAGTGATACACCCCACTATGGGGCCAGCACGGGTATCTACGAGTTAGGGAGCCGATCGCATGGGGGTATTGGGTACACCTAGTGGAGACAGGGGTAGGCGGCACCTATGATGGCAACTAGGGGTGCAAGAAACTACCATTATCATTATTAAGTCTTGTAGGGGGATCAACTTTTAGGGTGTTTGGTGTGGTGCAGTGTAGTAATTATCTTATAGCGACTAGGTGCACCTTTAACGTTATCTTTGTTCATCTTATTTCCTTTAGTTTGCTCTGCCATACTCAATTGTTCACAGTCATTTCGTTATTTTCCAACTTATGCCTTAGCCTAGTTATTTTGATAATTATATTGTTAAAGTTATCGCACTCGTCAGACTTTATGTCTGACCCCATTTTTACCACCTCTTTTCTCCCTTTTCCCCCCAGGTGCTCAGGGTGGAACTAGCACCATTGGAGCTTGATTTTGGACAGTTGTATCTCTTGCTTTTAGAAGTTTCTTGGATCGCTGAAGTAAAAGTTCAGCCTATCTTATTTATGGCTATTTTGTGTTGGGGTTATGTCTTTCAATTTATGTACTCTGATTTAGTCAAGATGGATATTATGTACTTTGACTCTGGTTTTTGATGATGTAATCAAACCTATGTGTTTACCGCTGCAATGAATAAAAAATTTAAGTTTTAAGTACTGTTTATATCTATCTTGTTGTTAAGTTTCTGTTCTATACACACTTAAAATGCTCCATAGAAGTTAATGCATTCCCTTTGTGAGTGACATTAATGTACGTGGGGTGTTACAGGCTTGCTTGTACAATTCTTTTAATTCTTGTAATTATTCTGGTTTGACTGTTGTGTGACTGAATTTTTTTGAATCAGATTGAGGAATGAATTTCCATAACTAAAATCATCACTCTCGTCATTTTCAATAAAACCTGATTATAAATTTTAGAATATTTAACTACAAGAGTGTATTTTATGAAATTTATTCTCTCAGGGGTTTGATCGCGGATATATATTAGTTCAATTTATTGAACTTCTAGCAAAAGAGGTTTCATACTACCCATAAAACATTGGTCGTATTCCTTAGTATTTAAACTATACGTGAACGACCATAAGACCCTCTTCCCCCTTCAAATCGAGATTATCAACCAATAAGATATACTTGATTACTTTGTTTATTTTGTAATAAACAGCTATTGTGTCAAATAAATCAAAATGTTTTATAACGGGATAGATTACAATCGAATAAATAAAAAATTTCAAAATCTCAATGTCGAATTGGATAGACCCTTGTCTCTTCGAGAACAATGTTACCCCACTAGGATTGTTCAACCTTATGTTATGGTATTTCCACCGGCTGAAGGAAATTTTGAGCTTAACATTCATTTATTCAAGTGGTTCCAAAATTTACTGGTTCTGAAAATGCCTATGAATTCCTAAGTGGTTTTGAATTGTATTCATCCACAACTAAAATACAACACTTGTCTATTGAATCAATCAAGCTAGGGATAATTCCATTTGCATTGCTTGAAAGTGCTAAAAGATGGCTAAATTCTCTTCGAAGATAATCCATAAGAAGTTGGGATGAATTTGTCACTGTATTCTTGAAGAGGTTTTTCCCTTTCCATAAAACTCTAGAAATCCAGACTGAAATAAATCAATTCTTCCAAAACGAGGGGGAAACCTTTCCAAAATACTTTGAGAGATTCAACCAATTATTATATAGTTGTCCTCATCATGCAATTCCCAAATATCACTTATGTCAAATTGCATATGAAGGGCTAAACAATCAAACTCGAACACAACTAGAATCAATGTGTAGAGGAGAATTTATGTCTAAAATAGCCGATGAAGCTTGGGAATTCTTAGAAGATTATTCTGAAAAGGACATGCAATGGGAGTCAATTCGTGTTCCCATTCGTACTTCTACTAGAGGAGTGCATGTGGTGGATCCAATTCATATTCCCTTAGAAACTCAAAGTCCTCAATTCGAAGGACAACCCCTCTATTAGCCTCAAGATCAAGCCAATGTCATAGCTCAAAATAATCCATATTCGCCCATGTATAATTGTTCAATTTCTAATCCAAATGACGAGAAGGCATGTATGATCCCGACCATGAAATCGACTGATCCAGAGATGAATCGATCGAGGGATGAATCGACCGACACCTAAAACTTGAGCCAGGCACAAGGACCCAATGTGCAAGTCAGATGGAACCCGTAACTTCTGGATCGACTGTGTCAGATTCATTCCAATGTTGTGCCAAATATCCTCCTGAAGAGTCGGCCTAGAAATGACCTAAATTTCTCATGGTCTAATCCTAATAATGTCGCGATTCAAATTACCAAGCTCTATTTTCTTCTAGTCCTCAAACTCCTCAAGTTCCACGTCAATCCAAGCCTTCGAATCAACCATACAGACATTTTGACTTTCAATCTCCATCATCTTCTCAGTCTTCTCAAGAAATTGTTCGACTTGAGAAACAAATAAAAAATCAAGATGCAAAAATCGAACAAATGATGGATATGATGAAGGAATTAATGAAAAGTAATGAGAAAGTGCCTAGTCAACCCAAGGTAAATTCAGAATATAATTCTCGTACTGTGAACACTTGTGAGGATGAAAGCCATAATTTGGTCAACCCGGTCACCACCCTTAGGTCTGGAAAAATGATGGACAATAACGTTGGAAATCCCGATAATCATTCAAATTCGACCCTAATCAAGAAGCTTGACACTTTTCAATGCCAACCAAGGACAATTACTCTGAACCTTTCATATCTCCATCTTCGAATGTTGGCAATCCCAACATCTCTTCTTCTAATGTCGGCAGCCCCGACAATATATCTTCCTCTAATGTTGGCAACCTCAACACCCCATCTTCTATACCTTTACCTTCATTAATTCTCCGTCGACACCTTTTTCTTCGAATGATCAAGATTCCAAAACAGGACAAGTCAACATGATAGAAACTGTTGTTGATGACACGATAGATTTACCAACTCAGAAAGCCTCTCATATTTCAAAGGATGTATCTACTATATCTTTTGAAGAGATTTTTGAAGATGAGCTTAAATTGTTAAATGATGAATTCAGGGAATGCCTCGAAGATAACCTTAAGCCCATTTCATCAAAAGAAATTATTGTTAAACACACAAATCTATGGGATTATTGCAATCTTCATCTGAATGGTAAAAATGATTATCACGAAAAAAAATTGCATGGGGAAGATTTTAATTCAAAATTTATTGACATGCCTCTTGTACCACAAAAATCAGATATGAAACCATCTAGCATTATTTTCGATAGAGGCAAATGCGGGGGGAAAAGGAAATCTCATTTTTCACATAACACTCATCATCATCGTAGATCTCATTCTGCATATAATTTTCTTTCCTATATAGTGGTTAAATTGCACTTCATTTTACAAATCATTTTGCATTTAATCCATCTCTGGGTTTTATCGTTCAAATTTAGGAAACGTGTTTACAGTGTGGACATTGTTTGTAACACCCCGTAATTTTATAACATTAAAATTCACAAATTAAAGTATACTTAACTTTTAGAAAAGAATTAAGTGAAATGGGTTGCGCAGAGAAATATATATATATTGATATATATATATATATAAATTAAAAATTAAATAAATAAATATGCGAAAAAGTTCAAAACAGCGAATTGGGAGGGGAAATAATCGAACCGGCCCATTTTTGAGGTCGACCCGAGCCGCGCTGGGTCGACTAGGGGTTAATCCAGGGTGTTTGGCTGTCAACCCGTGGGCCGATTCGATCAAATGCAGATTTTGCATTTGATTGGTTCTCATGGTTCAGGGTTAATCCAATGGTCCTAAATAACTTCCTACACCTATAAATACATCCTAATGCTAACCCTAAACCTAATTAAAATAGAATAGTTACCACCGCCATGGAAATCAATGGAGCTACCGCCAACTAAGAAAGAAGAAAAGCAAATTCAATTCTAATTCTATCAACCCTAATGCAAAGCAAAACTCTCTCTTTTCCTCTCTAAATTGTGAGTATGATGATCTTAACAAGATTATTATCATTTTAATTAGGTTGAGTTATGAATGGATTATGAGTAGATGATGTGAATTATCATATATGTTGTTGTAAACCCCTTTTGCTATCATGTATATTGTAAATCCAATGTTATGTGATGATGATATCTTATATGTTGTAAATCATGCTATGATGATGTTATGTATGTTGAAAGTTTCTATGCTAAGTTGTGATGAATCATACATGTTAAAAAGGCCATGATGTTACCATCTATGCTAGTTAGTTCATATTAATTAAATCATCATGTTTGGGTTATGTTGATCTATATGACAAGTCACATATGCAAGTTAGATTGATTAGAAAAGTTATGAACATATGCCAAGACATCTATTATGACATCTAGAATTATGTTATGACATATGTGATATCCTATGCTAGTTCACACCATCATTATGTTGCCTAAAAACCCCATATGCAAGTTTATGTATAGATTTGGGCTATGATCATATCATATAAATAGAGACATTTAACAAGTTGACACCTTTTGATCCTTAACATGTGTAGTTTATACAAGTTTCACCCCTATTATGATTAGATTTATTTTAATTGTCTATATGTTGTGATAATTTATCTTTGTGCTAGGTGTTAGACTATACAAGTCTAGCCTATATTATGCGTTGAATAAGCGAACGTATAAACGTGAGGTAGGGGTAATATTAAGGATTTAATATTAAAAAGTTGGGGTGCAATTGATATGATTTTGCATGCCATAAGTGGATGGCCATAATTGAGTCAATTATGGACATCATTAAAAGTTGACTTAATTAATAATTTGAATAGGGAATTATTAAAACTGGGGTAAAAGATTTTAAGTGTTAATCAATGCTTAGGACACGAGGTTGGACTCGTTTGTGACGTAAACCTGCCCGTACCCGCCCGGCAAATCCAGTGGTCACAAATGTCAGCCCAATGTGAGAGGTGCTAGGCCTAAACTAAAGCATAACGGTTGTAAAGACACGAGGTTAGACTCTTTTATGGTGTAAGACTACCCGGACCCGCCCTGCAAATCCAGTTGCCATAAATGCCAGTCTAATGTGAGAGGTCTTTATGAGGTTATGGCCTGAATGAATTAAGAAATACTTAACCAGATAAACATGTAAGGTGGGACATGGGGGTTAAGTAGGTGCCTTGGGTGGCATGAGGAATCTAGGGGGTGCCCTTAATGGCATGTGAAATACGATTAGTAAGACTTAACCAAACACACATGTAAATGAACATGACTAAGAGGGTTAAGTGGGATATACTAGTGACAAGCTTAGGTGGGTAGCTTGTGGGGGCCCATTTCGACTTGTATCCCAAACGTATCTTTGTGGGCTCGACCCAAGTCGAGGACGGGACACACATGCTGGGTTCGACTGTAAGAGGCCAAAACGGGGAGCGGTGGCAACGCAAGTCCAACGGGTTTCGTATGCGTGTGTGGGCCCGGGCTGATAGGTAAGACGTTGTTGCATCGTGTAGGTATAAGCCGTGCATTCTCAAGTTGTATCGGGTTGCCACTTTAGGGGAGTGATACACCCCACTGTGGGGCCAGAACGGGTATCTACGAGTAGGGAGCCGATCGAAAGTGGGTAGTGGGGTACACCCAGTGGAGATAGGGGCAGACGACACCTATGTAGTCAGCTAGGGGTACGTAAGGCTATTTATAAAGTTTCTGTGTGAAGCAAGTGGGATCAAACAATAGGGTGACTGGTGTGGTGCAGTGTAGTAATGTGCGGTGCAGTGTAGTAATGTGCGGTGCAGTGTAGTAATCATTCGTTAGTAATTAGGTGTGCCTTTACCGTTATCTTTAACGATATCTTAAACGCTATCTTTATCTTCCTAAGAGTTCATAGACATTTACTTGTCTTCCAGCTTATGCTTTAGTCTAGTTATTTTGATAATAGTATTGTTAGAATTATTATACTCGCCAGACTTTATGTCTGACCCCCTCCATTTCTATCTCTTTTTCTCTCTCCCAGGTCTTCAGGTTGGGCCCAGCTCTAGTGGAGTTTGATTGAATTGCTTCATCTCTCTTTGGAAAGCTTGGACTGTTGAAGTAAAGTCCAGCTTGTTATCTTTTTAATGGCTATTTATGTAATGGGATTATGTATTTTGTTTTTATGAAGATGGATATTGTACTTGGTTATGATCTATGGTTTTATGATGTAACAAACATGTTTAATTTCCGCTGCAATAAAATGAAGTTTTAGATTTCCAAGTACTATTTATTATCTGTCTTGTTGTAATTTTTCTGTTTTATATTCACTTATAACCTCCATGGAAGTTAATGCATTCCCTTTGTGAGTGACATTAATGGACGTGGGGTGTTACACGTGGTATCAGAGCCAGGTTACCAGAACAGATAAAAATACTTTAGAAAAATAGTTATTTTTGGAAGAAGTGTTTTCAAAAACATGTTTTAATGAGAAATTTAAAGAGAAAAGTTTTTAAGAAAAACATAATCCCCAATAGCCACATATCTTTATCTTTCGAATTCTCCATTTTGAATTTTTCCTTTTTCGTTTCAGCATGGCTGAAGATCTTAACCTACCAGACGGGGGTAGCGATACCAGGATGGTATAGGAGGTTGTTGGAGGCTAGGGCCGCTGCAGGTCCAGCCAAAGTTCCTCCACCACCAGTTGCACCCGTTCCTCCTCCTCCTCCTCGCGTAGATACTTTTGCAAAGACGTGCAAGGAATTCAAGGCTATGGGTGGAAAACCATTTCAGGGGTCAGAAACGTTTGTGGAAGCTAGAGATTGGTTTAAGGAGGTGGAAGAATTGCTAGAAATCTTTGGAGTAGAAGAAGGGAGGAGAGTTCGTTTAGCAGCTTGGTTTTTGAAGGGAGAGGCCTCGTTTTGGTGGGAGGTCACTAATGGGGAGCGTCCTGTTGACTCTTGGGCGGATTTCAGACGTAGGTTCGAGGCGAAGTTTCTCTCAAGGGCGGAAGAAAATCTATATATGGAAAGGTTCTTGACATTGAAGCAAGGAAGCTCATCGGTGAAAGAATATGTCAATAAATTTAATCAGTTAGCAAGGTTTGGCTTGGACTTAGTAAACACGCCGAAGAAGAAGGCTCTAAGGTTCGTGAATGGCTTGAATGAACCATTGCAAGGGTTGGCTATGACCCACATCCCGATGGGGGCCACCTTTGAGAAGTTAGTAGAAATGGCGCTCATGCATGAGGAGAAAAGCGCTAAAGCTGATAAGGCACCTGAGAAGAAGGGGGATCAGAAGAAACCACAACAGCAAAACAAGAAGGGTGGAAAAGACAATAATGGCAAGGGAAAGAAGAAGTGCTTTAACTGTGGAACCCCAAGCCATCTCAGCAAGGAATGCCGAAAGAAAAAGAAGACAGGCTGTTTTCATTGTGGCGATGCGGGACATTTAGTGAAGGACTGCCCAAAGAAGGGGCAGAGGGAAGGAGCTACCTCGGGAGGACAGGTGCAGGCTCTTATGGCACCAGGGCAGGCAAGGGGACAAGTTCAGGCTCTCGCGGTCCCACCGCTGCAAGAACGACGTAGAACCATTTCTGTTGAAAGCTTAGTTTTTCTGTTTGATCATCCTGTCCGTACCTTATTCGATTCGGGATCATCACATTCGTTTATCTCTACATCATTAGTCGAATCACTGCACTTAAACACCAGTTTAGTAGAGGATCCCTTAGTTGTTTCGAATCCAATAGGGGGCTCAGCTTATTTGTCCATGATGTGTTTGGATTTGAAAATTTCCATACTTAGCGTTGAATTTAGATGTGATGCTTATGTGTTGGGCTTCACGGGCTATGGGCTAATTTTAGGAATGGATTGGTTATCCAGAAATGGGGCCGTTCTTGATTGTGAAAGGAGAGTAGTTAGGCTCGTGACTCGCCTTGGCAACACTCTCGAAATCTTTTGTAATCCCATAAATTCGGTTATGCTAAGTTATCTAGAATCGCTTGACGCGTCGTAGGAAAATCTACGATCTGTTAGAGTGGTCCGAGAATATTCGGATGTGTTTGAGGAGGTGAAGGGCTTGCCTCCGAAGCGGGAGATAGACCTACGCTTTTGGGATGGATTGGCGAGGCACAGCGAGACGACCCGCAGTTGGTTGAGTTAGTAGAAAAACTCAAAGGAGGGGAGTCATCAAGCCATCTCCGTAGGTATACCCTAGACGATAAGGGTTGGTTACGTAGGGACGGTAGACTTTGTGTACCAAAAGACGATGACCTAAGGAAGACTATTCTTGACGAAGCACATCATTCGAAGATGACCATTCATCCCGGCGGGGACAAGATGTACAAAGACATGAAGAGAGTTTACTTTTGGGCCGACATGAAGAAAGATGTGGCCGAGTATGTCGCTAGATGCTTGGTGTTCCAACAAGTAAAAGCGGAGCAAAAGAAACCCGGTGGGTTGCTTCACCCATTGGAGGTTCCATTATGGAAATGGGAAAGCATCTCGATGGATTTTGTGGATGGATTACCGCAATCGAGGAAGGGTAATACGGGAATTTGGGTTATAGTAGATAGACTTACTAAGAGCGCCCATTTTATTCCCGTGAAGAGTAAGAGGACTGCTCCATGGTTAGCTTCTGTATACGTTCGAGAGATAGTTCGTTTGCACAGTGTTCCTTCTAGCATAGTGAGCGACCGCGATCCTATTTTCTCTAGCGAATTTTGGAGAAGCTTACAAGAGGCGGTAGGGACTCAGTTATGTTTGGGCACCGCATATCATCCTCAGACGGACGGCCAGACTGAGAGGGTAAATCGCATTCTAGAGGATCTGTTGAGGCTATGTATCCTAGACTTTGGGGGTACGTGGGAAGAGCATCTTCCATTGGTGGAGTTCGCATATAATAACAGCTTTCAGTCCAGCATTGGTACGACACCATTTGAAGCTCTTTATGGACGACCTTGTCGTTCACCTACATGTTGGTGGGAATCTACGGATAAGATCTTACTTGGGCCCGAGAGATTTAGTGGTGTACACGACGTATTCCATGTGTCACATTTGAGGAAGTGCTTGCACGAGACCGCGGAAGTGGTAGAGCCGAGCTTTCTTAGAGAGGTGGAGATAGAGCGTGATGCGACAATTCGACGAGCTCCTACACGCATTCTTGGGTCAGAGATCAAGAGGTTGAGGAATCGAGAGGTCATACTAGTCAAAGTGCAATGGGGAGATGATGAGAGCAACGCTACTTGGGAGACGGAAGAGAAGATGCATTCACGGTACCCTTTTCTTTTTGAGGGTATGTCCTTTAATTTCTCCTTTATCGCTTAGCTTGTACTTATCTTATCTTTAGTATATCCTCTCGCTAGTATCTTTGACCTTTAGTTAGGATAATCCTATGGTTGAAACATGTGTTTGAGACATGTTATGTATGGTGGATGCAAAGTGGATGCAAGTGTTTGCTAGTGGTTGCTTGTGGATGCATATCAACACACTATTAGGCAACAGATCGGCTCAGTCACTTCATATTGCGTATTGCATATATATGGATGTATTTAGTAAAATGTATGTATAATGGTTGTATTATCATATAGTTGCTGCATTCGGGTGGATGGTTGTGCACGCATATAGAATTAATATGTATCATTAGGAATCTTTTGCATACATATTGGACGCATGGCACTATCATGAATTGCACTAAGGAGGTCGACTGAATCAGTAGACCGCCTAATTTTGCATTAGATATGGACATATATACACACTATGCATATAAACATTAAAGCATTAGAAGTCTTTTAAGGACAATGGATGCTGGTGTTTGATGGTTGAGTAGATGGACGATTAGATGGTAGGATATACATTCTTCTTGACTTGGAGATTTCGGGGACGAAATCCTTTAAGGAGGGGAGAATGTAACACCCCGTAATTTTATAACATTAAAATTCACAAATTAAAGTATACTTAATTTTTAGAAAAGAATTAAGTGAAATGGGTTGCGCAGAGAAATATATATATATTGATATATATATATATATATATAAATTAAAAATTAAATAAGTAAATATGCGAAAAAGTTCAAAACAGCGGATTGGGAGGGGAAATAACTGAACCGGCCCATTTTTGAGGTCGACCCGAGCCTCGCTGGGTCGACTAGGGGTTAATCCAGGGTGTTTGGCTGTCAACCTGTGGGCCGATTCGCTCAAATGCAGATTTTGCATTTGATTGGTTCTCATGGTTCAGGGTTAATCTAATGGTCCTAAATAACTTCCTACACCTATAAATACATCCTAATGCTAACCCTAAACCTAATTAAAATAGAATAGTTACCGCCGCCATGGAAATCAATGGAGCCGCCGCCAACTAAGAAAGAAGAAAAGCAAATTCAATTCTAATTCTCTCAACCCTAAAGCAAAGCAAAACTCTCTCTTTTCTTCTCTAAATTGTGAGTATGATGATCATAACAAGATTATTATCATTTTAATTAGGTTGGGTTATGAATGGATTATGAGTAGATGATGTGAATTATCATATATGTTGTTGTAAACCCCTTTTGCTATCATGTATATTGTAAATCCAATGTTATGTGATGATGATATCTTATATGTTGTAAATCATGCTATGATGATGTTATGTATGTTGAAAGTTTCTATGCTAAGTTGTGATGAATCATACATGTTAAAAAGGCCATGATGATACCATCTATGCTAGTTAGTTCATATTAATTAAATCATCATGTTTGGGTTATGTTGATCTATATGACAAGTCACATATGCGAGTTAGATTGATTAGAAAAGTTATGAACATATGCCAAGACATCTATTATGACATCTAGAATTATGCTATGACATATGTGATATCCTATGCTAGTTCACACCATCATTATGTTGCCCAAAAACCCCATATGCAAGTTTATGTATAGATTTGGGCTATGATCATATCATATAAATAGAGACATTTAACAAGTTGACACCTTTTGATCCTTAACATTTGTAGTTTATGCAAGTTTCACCCCTATTATGATTAGATTTATTTTAATTGTCTATATGTTGTGATAATTTATCTTTGTGCTAGGTGTTAGACTATACAAGTCTAGCCTATATTATGCGTTGAATAAGCGAACGTATAAACGTGGGGTAGGGGTAATATTAAGGATTTAATATTAAAAAGTTGGGGTGCAATTGATATGATTTTGCATGCCATAAGTGGATGGCCATAATTGAGTCAATTATGGACATCATTAAAAGTTGACTTAATTAATAATTTGAATAGGTAATTATTAAAACTGGGGTAAAAGATTTTAAGTGTTAACCAATGCTTAGGACACGAGGTTGGACTCGTTTGTGACGTAAACCTGCCCGGACCCGCCCGGCAAATCCAGTGGTCACAAATGTCAGGCCAATGTGAGAGGTCCTAGGCCTAAACTAAATCAAAACGATTGTAAAGACACGAGGTTAGACTCTTTTATGGTATAAGACTGCCCGAACCCGCCCGGCAAATCCAGCTGCCATAAATGCCAGTCTAATGTGAGAGGTCTTTATGAGGTTATGGCCTGAATGAATTAAGAAATGCTTAACCAGATAAACATGTAAGGTAGGACATAGGGGTTAAGTAGGTGCCTTAGGTGGCATGAGGAATCTAAGGGGTGCCCTTAGTGGCATGTGAAATACGATTAGTAAGACTTAACCAAACACACATGTAAATGAACATGACTAAGAGGGTTAAGTGGGATATACTAGTGACAAGCTTAGGTGGGTAGCTTGTGGGGGACCCATTTCGACCAGTATCCCAAACGTATCTTTGTTGGCTCGACCCAAGTCGAGGACGGGACACGCATGTTGGGTTCGACTGTAAGAGGCCAAAACGGGGAGCGGTGGCAACGCAAGTCCAACGGGTTTCGTATGCATGTGTGGACTCGGGCTGGTAGGTAAGACATTGTTGCATCGTGTAGGTATAAGCCGTGCATTCTCAAGTTGTATCGGGTTGCCACTTTAGGGGAGTGACACACCCCACTGTGGGGCCAGCACGGGTATCTACGAGTAGGGAGCCGATCGAAAGTGGGTAGTGGGGTACACCTAGTGGAGATAGGGGCAGACGAAACCTATGTAGTCAGCTAGGGGTACGTAAGGCTATTTATAAAGTTTCTGTGTGAAGCAAGTGGGATCAAACAATAGGGTGACTGGTGTGGTGCAGTGTAGTAATGTGCGGTGCAGTGTAATAATCATTCGTTAGTAATTAGGTTTGCCTTTACCGTTATCTTAAACGCTATCTTTATCTTCCTAAGAGTTCATAGACATTTACTTGTCTTCCAGGTTATGCCTTAGTCCAGTTATTTTGATAATAGTATTGTTAGGATTATCATACTCGCCAGACTTTATGTCTGACCCCCTCCATTTCTATCTCTTTTTCCCCCTCCAGGTCCTTAGGTTGGGCCCAGCTCTAGTGGAGTTTGATTGAATTGCTTCATCTCTCTTTGGAAAGCTTGGACCGTTGAAGTAAAGTCCAGCATGTTATCTTTTTAATGGCTATTTATGTAATGGGATTATGTATTTTGTTTTTATGAAGATGGATATTGTACTTGGTTATGATCTATGGTTTTATGATGTAACAAACATATTTAATTTCCGCTGCAATAAAATGAAGTTTTAGATTTCCAAGTACTATTTATTATCTGTCTTGTTGTAATTTTTCTGTTCTATATTCACTTATAACCTCCATGGAAGTTAATGCATTCCCTTTGTGAGTGACATTAATGGACGTGGGGTGTTACATTGTTTAAATCTAGTGTGGGGGGAGTCTGCATCTCATCCTTTTTATTGTTTTTTATTTTGTTTCTTTCTTTTCATTTTCATGCATTTAAAATAGACCATGCATTTTAGATCATCGTAGCATACCCTAAATTTTTATTTTTATTTTGAAAATAAGACTCATTTTAGACTGATACAACAAAATAAGTTAACAATTGTTAGTCAGTTGATAGTATTTTTTTCTCTCAGCTAAGATCAAATAAGAAATATAATGAAAAGTTGAATTACAAGAGACATTGGTGTAACTGGTACATAGGGACACTCTTAGGTGATGGCCATGAAGTCTGTTCTAAATTCTAGTCTTTGTTTAATTAGTGGAGGACTTAAAATACTTATATTTGCTTTTGGAATCTTTAAAACTAAGTTGTGTTAAGCTGAATTCGCATAACTCTCTCTTG
This sequence comes from Allium sativum, assembly GCA_030737875.1. Classification (NCBI taxonomy): domain Eukaryota; kingdom Viridiplantae; phylum Streptophyta; class Magnoliopsida; order Asparagales; family Amaryllidaceae; genus Allium; species Allium sativum. The sequence continues at coordinate 248,263,878 of CM060924.1, forward strand.
TTCGTATATTTTCAATAATAATAATAATTGTAATCGAAGGGTATCCAACATTGCTTGTAAATCTAGTGTTGGTGTGCAAACCTGTCAAGCTCCATCCGACATGTTGTTGACAAAGTCAGCGTCGGAATATCTTGGTCTCATTTTATGAGTTGGACACCTAAGGATTACCGACATCTAGTTGACAAAGTTAGTGTCGGTCTGCACAATCCGCCAACCTCTTTCCCAACTCTCCGTCAGTCCACGAGGCAGTGCATGGGTGGTATACCCTGGTCTTTAAGTTAGGTGTATGTAATTAATCATAAAATTTGATTTTTATAGAGCTAGAGAATAAGCGATGATGCCCAAACACTTCTTGACCTTATTGATTTGACTAGTCATACACAAGAAAAGTAGAATACCACTTTGCGAACTGTGACAAACAAACTAAGAATTTATTTCATGGCTGCACTATGTTATCGACCGAACCAACTGGCCAAACTAAACATAACATTTGAAACTTGAATTATATTGAAAATATGTGACAAGTTGAGGTATATAAAATATAATCAACTGATTAGAAATTGTTAACTTAATTTGTTGTACCACTTTCCTGAAATAAGTCGTGTTTTCATTTTTGTTTTCAATTGCATAAGTCCTCTGCATTGATGTAGTTGCATTAGAACCATAGCATACTGCACTTGGATTTTGCGGGTAGTATCCGCTGAAAGCCCTCACAAGACAACACTCGTCCTAGTAGGGACACCTAGGGTTTAACGGCTTGTTGCATATGCTCAATGCAACCGTGTTTCCTACGAAAGTATGACCTATCTAGTTTAGCTTTTCATTTTTCTTTCTTTCTTTTTACTCGAGGACGAGTAAAAGATAAGCGTGGGAGTATTTGATTAGCATAGAAATGTGTTTGTTTTATGCTCTTATAGCTTATCTTTTGTAAATAAATAAATATTACTTTCGGTATTTTTCCGTGTGTTTTCACAGATTCACTATAAGTCTCCTTCATTCAATCAAAGACTAGTTGCTAAGAAAAAAAGCTACTTTTCCATATCAACAAGTGTTCAATCACAAAAGAAGTTGTAGCTCAGTAGTAAAGGCATAAGAATTTGTACAGAGAGACCTGAGTTCGATCCTTGGTAAGCTCATTTTTTCTGAAAAAGGGAGCATGGATTTATACACACACCGTCTTCTTTGCTCTGGAGAATATATGAAATAGTGATATGTTATATATATATTCTTATATATATATATAATGTATGCACTAATAGAGATTTTAAGGAATAGGCATATTCTTCTCAAATCAAATAATTCATTTTCAACTTCCATATAAAAGAAGATTTGAATGAATTATTGCCAAAGAAAATCCAATCACGCTGCTACATGTCAATAATCAAGGAGGAAGATCTTCAAGGAATATCTCAACCATTATATCATATCTCTTTTATTTGTAAACATATTATTTCAATAGATTTATTCTTAGCCCACTTATTCTGATTGATAGGAGCCTACTTCCCCTATAAATGCATATGATATCCATTGTAAACAAAATCCATTATTTTGTATTTTGTTCTTCTTCATTAATAAAGTTTTTCTTTTATATTTCTGCAATTTTATTTTTCTTAACAATTAGTGATGTCTACATAATTAGATTTGGTAGAGCATTATTTGTATTTTACACTTATTTCCATTAGTGATTGACCGTCTGATTAGATTCAGTGGCAATCCTAATTTTAATTTCCTATCGTTTCTGTTTACTGTTCTAATTTTATTGTAACTTGTCCTTTTGTTAGTTGTTGAGTTTGTTATTGATTTGATTAGATTCAGATCCATACTAAATTCATTAGCATTAATTCAAAACCATCTCCAGATATTGTCTAGCTCGCCTAAGAAATATATAAATAATAAAATTTATAATTCCTCCATGTGTTAGACCTGTATATTACATGATCTGTGCGCTTGCAGAATTTATTTCAAAATTGTGCTTTTCTAATTCATAGAAAAGTGTCGATCTATAACCCTCCAATCCTGAACTGCAACTACTTTCGTGGGATCCACCGCTTTCCCTTCCTTAGAGACCACATGCCCTAGAAATCTTACTTCCTCTCTCTATAAGTGACATTTGGAGAATTTCACTTTAAGCTGGTGCGCTCGGAGAGTACTCGAAACCTCCCCAAAATGTAGGGCATGATCTTCCTCGCTCTTCGAGAAGATCATAATGTCATCCACAAAGACCACAATGAACTTATTCAAAAACTCCCGGAACACCCTACTCATTAGTCCACAAAATATGTAGGTGCACTCGTCAACGCAAAAGGCATGACTAGCCACTCAAAGAAACCATCTGGAGTTCTGAAAGCGGTCTTGTTTATACTGTTCTCGGCCACCCTCATTGATGAAAGCTCGTGGCCGAGTCTAACTGAGAGAAAATAGATGCGCCAACAAGCTGGTTAAACAGATCATCAATCCTCAGAAGTGGTTGCCTATTCTTCTTAGTGAGCTTATTCAACTCCTTGTAATCCACACATAAGCAAAGCGAGCCATCCGCCTTAGTTGCAAAGACGACTAGAGTTCCCCATTCGGATATGCTTTGCCTAATAAACCCCTCTCAAGTAACTTCCCTACTTTCTAACTAAGCTCTCTCCTTTCCCTAGGAGCCATGCGGTGCACATGCAATGCGACTGGCTTCGCATTATCTACCAAGTATATCCGGAAATCAATTTCGCGCCTCAGAGGTAAGCCCTTAACCTCATCAAAAACATCTGGATACTTATAAACTACAGGTATAGATCACAGATAATCGACATAAGCATCAAGTGATTGTAGGAAACTAAGCATGACAGACCCCTTTCGGTCATAGGAAATCTCAAGAGTCCTTCTCTAGCAAATCAAAAGTCTAATGACCGTCCTCTCACAGTCTAGAATGCACCATAGATGACAAGCCAATCCATCCCTAGAATCTGACCATAGCCCATAAAACTAAGCAAATATGTGTTGCACTCAAACGCGACGCCAAATACAGATATCCTCAAACCCCAACATATCATAAATAGATGAGCCGTGCCCCCAATGGTGTTTGAGGCAATAACAGGATCAGAAACAATACTAGTACTAAGGTGTAGAGACTCAACCACAGAATCAGATGTAAATGAGTGAGAAGCACCATAATAAAAAAGAGTCCTAATTGGATGATCGGAAAGAAAAATCAAACCTTCAACAGAAACTTTCCTACCTCTGTCCAGTACACTAGCCTAGAGAGCATGCACCTGCCCTCCAGAAGATCCTGCCCTTTGGCCTTGCCCTTGCTTCTTCGGGATCTCCTTAGTATAGTGTCAAACTCACCACAGTTAAAGCAAACATTCTTTCTTTTTTTGCAATTTTTGACCAAATGACCTAATCTCCCACAACCATGACATTTTCTTGCCTTGAGCTTTGTCGTTCTTTCCGCCCTTCTTTTGCTGTTCTTTCTTGGGCCACACTTTCTTGTTTTGCGTCTCATCGATCTTAGCCTCCTTTTACTCATCCTTACCATCTTCGTGCATCAATGCCATATCAACCAGTCTCTCAAACGTAGCCCCCATCGGAATGTGAGATAATGGCAATGCTTGAAGAGGTTGACTTGATCCTCTTGCAAGCCTTAAAGCTTTCTTATGCGGGGCATTCATCAGCTCTAAACCTAACCTTGCCAACTGATTGAACTTATTGACATACTCTTTGACAAACATGCTTCCTTGCTTAAGTGCCAGAAACCTCTTCATTTGCATACTCTATTCTTCCTGAGAAAGAAACTTCATCTTGAATCTCTGTCGGAAATCATCCCACGTATCAATTGGATGCCCTACTTGTGTCACTTCCCACCAGGATGAAGCCTTATCCTTAAGCTGCCATGCGCCAACTGTACATTCCTATTGTCATCAACCTCAAAAAGCCTAAAAAAATTCTCTATCTCTTTTAGCCAGTTCTGTACTTCCACAAAGTTCTTATTTCGATGGAATGGCTTTCCTCCCATAGCACAAAAGTCTTTGCATATCTTAGAGAAATTATCCGCTCGCGGAGGAGGAGGAACAACGGCTGCAGCTGGGGGAGGGGCGTCTCCTTGGCCTCCAGCAGGTGTCGTAGCCTCAAGATATCTATGGAACCAAGCTGGTATCTAAACGCCCTCAGGAAGATTTGGTTCCTTAGACATGCAAAAGAAAAGGTAAAGGGATTCAAACAGAGAATCGAAAGATATTTTATATGGCTTTGGGAAATATGTTTTTCAAAAACAGACTTTTCTTTGAAAATACTTTCTTTTTGAAACCTTTTTGAAAACAATTTTTAGAACCTTTTATCTGATCTTGTAACCTTCAGCTCTAATCCCAAATATGACACCCTACATCCTTGAGTGTCGCTCTTTATCAAAATGCATTAAGTTCCATAAAGCGTTATAGGTAAACAAAAACAGAATATCACAAGACAGATACAAAATGGCAGTGGAAATTTAAAACTTCATTATTTTGCAAGAAAACATCGTAATCTCAAAATCAGTTACAACATCAGACATAAAATACTGAAACTGAGTAAATCAAAACAAAACATTTGTCTTGCGCTAAAAACCATCAGAGTAATAAAATGTAAAATCATAATCCCCAATAATAGCCATAATAAAGTAGACAAGTAGTCAAAGCGATACATCGAAGCAGATCCAAATCCAAGTAGAAACAGAAGAGAGAGTCCTAATCAAGCCTGATCGTTCCCACCCTGAGAACCTGGGAGGGGAAAAGAAGAGAGAGAAAAGGAAACAAAATGGGTTAGACATAAAGTCTGGCGAGTCCAGTGACTTTTTGGATATAAAGAAGTAAAAGTATCATGACAGACATATAAACTGGATGAGAGATAACAATATCATTTAACAGGTATAAACAAACGGAACATGATAAGCAGAATAAACAGACTAGGTTATTCTTCTCGAATACTTTTCTCTGCACTAATACTAGTATAACAAATATGTGACAGGATTAGGTATTCCGTAATTACTTAATAGAAACAATATGATCCCCATAGAAATATAATGGTATGATTAGGTGTACTCTAGTAACGGGTTTTACCCAGACAGAAATAACATGCACCTCAACAGAAATAATGGGTATTACCCCAAATAGAAATAACATGTACCTCAACAGAACAGACATGACTAGATGTACCCTAATTACTACACCCAAGCGATCGGCTCCCTAACTTGTAAATACCCTGTGTCGGCCCCACAATAGGGTGTATTACTTCCTAAAGTGGAAAACTACAGAAAGACACAAATTAATTTATTGGTGCTATAACGGCTTATTTTCCCCTATAGACCGGACTCATCACACACACGACTCCATTGGAATGCTCCCGTATACACCCCCTTTTCAGATGAACCTCTTATAATCAGTTCAGTACGCATGCCCTGACCCCTATCTAGTGCGGGGTCCCTGTTTAATACCAGAATGGGTTATTGGCTGATATGGGCCCCACACAACAGATGACATAAGCCAAACCCCTAACTTATGTCCCCCAATTAACTAGGATTTTTAACAGGTTAAGTCTACCAATTAACAGCTTTGCCTTACCTCCACAGATTAATAGGTTCATATAACCCCCACGGACTAAACAGGTTTACTTAACCCTAATCAAATTAAACAGATTTACTTAACCTCAACAGATTAAACAGGTTCCACGGGTTGTTTATAGTTTTATTAACATGTTCCGCTTAATCTATAAATTAAGCCTACAGATTTATATGTCCCAAACCTCAAGTTATAATTCATAGTATAAGATATGCCGCAAATTTTTGTCATACTTCACAATATAGGTTATGCCCCCAAATTCCAGTCATGATTCATATTACAAGATGTACCCCCAAATTATCATTCCCAACCATTTCCAATTTATCCCAATTTCGTTCGTTCGCATATTTCAGCAATATTGGCCTAGGCTCGAAGGTAGCCTAGGTTATAAAAACAAAAAGGGAATGAGGGAGAGAGAAGAACAGAAATAGGCATAATAATAGAATAGGCATACGATAACAGAAATAGGCATAATAACAAAATAGGCATATCAGAAATAGGCATATAAGAACTGAACAGCAGATCAGGTGTACATAATAATACATGTAATGGCAGAATTGTTTAGGTACGAATTAGATTCTTAACAGGCATAAGTTCAGATCCAGATTTATAAACATGTCAGGGTTACTGTTAAATTTTTATATCTAGAAGTAACATGAACTCACAGAGATTGGATCTAAAGAACAGAGGATATTATGTTGATATTGTAGAAGAGATTCTTGTATGAATATAGGCTGGTGTTGAAGAAGATTGTCTGATTCAATCCAAGCTGGGGCAGCATCTCATCGTCTTCATTGTTATAGGTATAGAAAAACAATAGAAATATTGTCCTTTATATAGCCTATCCCAATGAACCAATCACAAAACAAGTCCCGATTCAGCAGAACAAATTCTTCCAGATCCCAATTGGGATGACCCATTCCTCTCTGGGTCGATTTCCGAAACCTGGCATGAGTCAATCCTTAATAGGTCGATTTCCTGCTGCACCCGCCCCTTTTTCCTGCTTATGTAAGTTCGAATTGATTTGAATTTCTGATTTTTTTATTAGTACATAAAGATCTTATATGTATACAAACTTCTAACCTTCATATCTTTCTCATACGATGTCTGTTTTACGCAAACTCGGAGTCTATCTTAAGCATAATTCCGAGACGAACACAATGGTACGGTCCGTTTTACTTAATTCCTAGTATTTAATCAAGTACCTTTTAGTTTATTGTTATATTGTCCTTTAAAATTACGGGGTGTTATAGGTATTCACTAGGATGAAGTGACGTAGTATCAGAAAACTTGGACATTTCATGCACAAGGTCTCGGGTCGGGTCGAATTGCTTGGCTCAAATGGAAACAACTTGGCTTCACCAGTCCATCACCGATTCGAACAGGCGGGTCGAATCAACCGGGTCAAACCTACCGAGTCGAACTCGACCCGCACACACCTAAGAATCTAGCACTCTGGCCAAGTTCACACCAGATCGAACATCATATACCCGACCCGTCTGAAGCAGTTACTACACTTCAACATGTACCTATTCTTCAGGCACGTCTCCCTCCTACAAACGTGGGTCGAACTCCACTTGGACACACATGCTATGGAGACATTTTCTCCACTACACTCATTACATTTCGGACCCACATTGGATGGTCGACACATATCATTTAACCCGAAGCCAATCCACAACTATAAATACATGAAAACTCAACACTGTGAGAGGATCTTGGATGGGTCTTTCTCTAAGAACGCTCGACATTCACCATTATCACAATGCAATGATTTGCGCTTTATTTCGAATGCAAGGATCGTGCACTTTATTTCAAAAGCAAGGACATTATGTCTCCACTGAAATGAACACTTAAACACGAGGATTTCGTGTATGAAATCCATTTTCTTTTCTCCTCTTTTCTATAGTAACACAAGTTACATATTGTAAGATCGACTTGTACTTGTAACTTCTTAGGATTTAAGAATCTATAAAATGGACGTAGGCTTGGATTGAGCCGAAACACTATAAAAATATCGTGTGTTCGCTGTTATTTACTATTTTATGCATTTTGTGATTTGTGTTTGTGAGAATTTCACCCCGCATTGGGTATTAGTGCCACTTTCAGTCTAATATCGTTATGCTGGCTATTAGGTTACTACTGAAAACGCAAAGGAACTTATTAGAAATTGGATTCTGTTAATGAACCAAGGAAAAGGATCTTCCTTAATAGCATTCGGAACACCTCTATCAATATGTCTCAAGAATCAACGATTGAGTACTTTCAGATCGGCAAAGCCGGTCCGCACTGAACGCAGTTGATTAGGATATTTCCTGAAAATAATGTTCCCCCGGTCGTATTAGACCGTCGTCCTGGTCATATTTGACCGTCGTCCTGGTTCCTTGTTTTATCATCCACATATGAAAACATGTCTAGGCTCCATACCATGGCATTACTTTTCAGCAAGAAGGAATCATTAGTCCATATCTCTGCTCTCCGTTATCTTTTTTCAGCTCATTCGAAGTGTAAGGACCCAGAGTCAACGTCCCACAAAGCTTTAATTTTCAACAAAAGCTTTGATCTATCTGCCAACGACTCTCAACATGCCACATTATCAGTTCACAAGATTTAGTCGGTGTCTATTAATATATAACCCTCGGAGTACATAAGTCTCAGAGGAGGGTGTTAAGCTAAAAGAATAAATTCTCTGCCACTAATTGATATAACATCAATAGAAACCAATTGGTTATGTTGTCAAATACAACGTTAGAGACACATCAATTTACAAGTCCGTTCTGGGTTTGAACGAAATCGAAGGCACCTTTAACCTCGTCCAATTAAGAAGAGAGGCCCTTGCATATCCAGTCAATCTTCAAGTACGTCTCGACGACCGTCGCTTATAATCTCGTCTTAGGTGTACCTCCCAATTGAGACATAAGCAATAATCCAAATGATGTGAGGATCTCCGGTCTTCAACCACCGTCTTCAAGTATTTTTAATACTCATCGTATAGTTATTCAGAATGGGTCAGAACCCAGTCTTTACGAATAGCTAGCGCATATTTCAAGCCAATTTGATATACAAACACAACATGGGTCTCATTCCATTTTGGAATATTCATTTACTCAAATCATTCTTTCCTTTTGGAACTATTCCCTTAAATCGTAACAAAGATTTAAATTCTTTAAACTTTTGTTTAATTCTTTTCTTGGAAATCATTTCAAATGATTATATAATCTCATTTAACAAACTTAACTCAAAACGAGTTTTCTAAACTTTATCGGGAAAATCGAACCTTACAAAAAAGTAATTTCTCGGATCGTTATCCTATTCTCATCCTATTAATCCCATGGAGTAAAACTAGTGGTACTTTATTTCTAACACCCCTCGTGTTTTGGTAAGTTTAGTTACCTTCTTTCATTTCAAATCTGATTTAAGATTTCAACTATCTTTATAAGAAAACGTATTTATCCCAAATCCAACCCATTCATTGTTCATTGATTAGGGAATATTACTTTGTCCTTCATCCATCATATCTCTTTCCCAAAATCGTACTTATGATTTCTTATTTTTAACAAAGATCATATTTGAAAACTTGTCGAATCTAAAATCCATTCCTTTAAATCTTTCAGTCAAGGAAAACTCATTTATCTTCAAACGATCATTAAGATTGGTTCCCATTATCGTTTATTAGGGGAAACTCTTTCATTCAATCTTTATATTCAAATTTAATAACGATTTCTTTCTAATTAATCTTGAGAAACCATCTTCTCCCTTTGCCAGGTTAAAGAACAAGTGTTATTTAAAACATCGTTCACGATAAACCCAAAATCAAACTTCCATTCGATTCCAGTTTAATTTATTAATCGGAAAACTTCACTTTGGAAAAGTTCTTTTAATCTTATTTAAAAGATTAGTTCCATAAACTTCATCTTTATCTGGGTTAAAGAACTTGAAGACACTATTCACAATAAACCGAAACTCAATTGATATCAAATATAAGATTTAAACAGAATTTATATCCTCTTATTTTCAACACCAATTCTCGTAATTAACGAATAATATAAGTGGAATAACGATATAAATGTCTTCCAAATTTCTCAAATAGTAAACGTCCACACAACGGTAATCAATACCAAATATCCGAAGATCATTTCTATCCAAATCAATTAATCTTAATTAAAAGATTTCTCAAAACTCATCATTCAATCCGATAGTTCAATATTTGGAAATCTTATGTTTATTTAACTTAATTTTACAAAACGTCATTTTACCATTTTTAATCAATTGGGCAGAAAATAAGAATATCCAAAATATAGACTGTAATTTCATATTTCTTTTCCAAATCACTTTAAAATCATTAGTTATGATTTATCATAAATTTTCTAAATTTTTAATAATTTAAAATAGCCCATTTCATTAAAATCCATTTTCGGGTCACTGACGGCACTGACACTGTTTTTTATCAAAATTGATTTGAACTTATTTCAAAAATCTAACTGTTGGATTTCAAAACTTTACATATCATTGGAAATATATTTTCCTTTCAAACCAAACGTTTTTCATTTTGGGAAATCCGATGGTCAGATATTCCAGTACGTCAATTCGAAGTCAATGATCGAAATTCCCTAATGGTTGCTGCGCGATACGTCCTATTCAAACCATATTATTATTTAAAATAAAATTCGTTGATTCAATTAAAACGTATTTTATAAAACGTTTATAAACTCGTTTAAAAATGATTTAAACTTCAAATTCAATTATATGTCAAAATTGAATATTTATATTATTATAATGTTAAAATATTAATATTTTTCAAAACATAATATTTTCAGATCTAAAGTTTCCTGATCCATTATAAAAATAAAGAAGACTAATGGAGCAATCCATTCGAGTGAAAAATGCCGTTTATATATCTAATTCGAATTCACTTTTTGAATTTACTATTCAAATTATATTCTGAATTACAACTAGTTGTTACCAATTCAAAGCTCTTTCAAATTCATTTCAACCTTTTCAAACGTTGTTTGAAACCATATTATCTTTATTTCCAAGTCGTTTTGGATATAAAAATCCAATTTCCATTTTCTTGACTATTTTCACTTACATCAATTTATATCATTTAAAATCCCAATGGAACGAAGCTCAAACAAATTCATGGTGTGAATTGCGTGAACAATAATAATAACACCCATAATTGTCTATCATCCATCAATCAACAGTCATAAGATAAGCATTTTAAATTTCAACGCTTAAATGTACAATAAACAATATATATATATATATAACTGTAAATAAACGTTCATCATCCACGAAACAATCATAGCAACCACAAGCAATCAATATATAATCAGATAAAGTTATAATAACTTTTTAAATTAGTTCAGCGAATTCTCACATTGACCAGTTAAATCAGGCATTTTATTTTGCCATAATTTTTAATGAGCTCCAAATTGTGCCAAACTAGTTTTATTATGGAGTCTGCATTCATACGATTCCAACGAATCTTGTTTCGCTCAATTCAAATAACGTACGGAAAAGTTATAATTTTTACAATTTATAAATGGTTTAAACATCATTAATAATTAATATAATAATGAAAAAAATCCCTAATTATCATTACCACATTAAAACCCTACCTCATCGCCATCTTCTTCCTGTATACATGCTGCTCTACCATGTCCATTGTTGTGACTTTTCATTTGTCATTCCTCCTCCATACTTCACTATTTTCCAAACTAAAATCATCGTTAAACTCCTATTCACAGCCTCATTCCGATCATCACCACCATAAACAACCTACCGCCTCCCTCTAAAACGCATCGCACCGCCCTAAATCGCCATCCCCATATATGTATCGACATTTATTTTCATCGAATAACCCAAAAACTTGCATACAACCCCTAAAACACCTCACGAATCCATGAATCGATGCCTCCATTTCCCTATTTCTCTAACCCTAAGCCATAACATGCTTTTTCCAGCGAAAAATAAGGACTTCGAACCCAGTAAAATGAGTATAGGGATAAAGCTCTCCTCCTCACAAACTCAAAGATATTTATTTCGTGATTTATGGATTTTTTTCCTTTGGTTTTATATGAATTTCTAAAGCCATGAATCATTATTGTAAAACAAAACAATGGCGACTAGCTGTATATTGACTAGGGGAGGAAATGTATAAGGGTTTAGGGATGTTAAGGATAATATATAGGGGTAAGGTAGCTTATCGTGTAAGCTTCATATTTTTATTTTATTATTTTCTCAGTACTCGCTACTCCGATCGTCGTTTAACATTTGCACAGGCACATACGAACTTCGTTCACGGTGAAAATTGACATACAGTTATGGTTTGTCATTACGGTTCCAATGAAACTTGTTTCATTAAATTTCGTGTCCGTTTGCTCAAAAAGCTCCAGTTCAAGGTCGAATTATTGATCGATTCACATCCTAATTACGCAAGGTTACAAAACACTTTCGATTGGCACAAAATTTGGAATCTAACAATAATTTACTATTTCGGATTCAATAAAATTGGTTCTGTCAAAAATGGAGGTCGTTTACAAAATGGCTATTTTTAAGGCCTATGTAATATTATTACAATATTGTTTAAGTCCAAAACTATTCTATTTAATAATAAGCTAATTATTATCATTTTATATATATCCAAATAGAATATCACATAGGTTCAGGAATAATCATACTCGGGTTTAAAACTCAATATTCCAAATTTCTAGCTAAATCCATATTCAATATATTATAAAATCATTTTATTTTGATTAATAAATCGTTATGGTTTATAAATGATTCCATAATGACCATTTGGAAATTTGATTTCAACATAACTTACAATCTATACAACGAAATATCGATTTCTCACATTCGTTAGAAATATGTAGTTAAATGTATTCTAACGTTTCTTATTTCAACAAATTCTGACTTATATTGAATTATGTACATCCATTCAAAGTTCAAGATGTAATATTACAAACTACTGCGCCTCTACGAACTCGTTTGTAATTATATTATAAATTATACGTTCTAACCTTAAATAAAATAAAATTCAAGTCGTTAATTCTTAAAATATTTTTTTAATTATTTAATATCCATTAAATATTTCTTAATAAAATATAGGTCATTACATGGAACCTATCTCATTCTATTATCAGGTAATATGCTTGGCCCTTATCTTTCTATTATTCATCAAGAAATATACTTGGGCCATTGTCTTTCTATTTAATTCATTATAATTTCACATTATATTCCTTCAATAATTTATCTTCTTTACCTACCAACCTTTCTTTCATATTTTTTGTTGTGACGTCTATTTCCCGTTTATAGAAACCTTATCATTCTTCTTAAAAAGATTCCTTTTTGGAAACAGCTTATTTTCCTTATATAAGTTATCTTCTTTACCAACCTATGTTTCTTTCACATTTGTCATTGTTTCGTCTATTTCCCATTTTTAACTTGTCATTCTCCTTTATATATATATATTTTATTTTTAGTACCAGTCATATGTTAATAAGTTGGATTTTTTTTTTCTATTTTATACATTGTTCGTTTCCATATTTTTCATAGAAAGTGGTTTCTATATGATGCTTTTGATTATAGGACATTCTTTTCTTTCCTTCCTTTTTTTTCCAAAATTTATGACTTTCTAGTTATTACATCCATTACATTTTTTGAGGATAAATCAAAATTATAGTATTTTCCCCGCCTTGTCATTTCTTTCTAACAAATTAAACTATCTCCTATTGCACCAGAAGTTAAATTCTAGTAACTTTGCTTTTTTAAGTTTCCGCGATTATAATTTTAACAACTACATTTATCTAGGTTAAACATCAATATTTTCCTCATCTTTCCAAGTAGGATTAAGTGTTTTGGCATCGCAAATATTCTTTTGTTATTTTCTATTTTATAGACGATTAACCATCATGATCTTTCAATTTTTCCTTAGAAATAGGTTTTATATTCATAATCAATATAAAAATATCTTAGTTCTTAACAAGTAAAGTGAAATGAGAATTCAACAATATCATATATCATTATATAATATATTTACGTGATCACCTTGAAAGCATTCGAAATCTCCAACTAATACAAATACCCGTATTCATCCTTTTACAATTCCTTGTCTGGATTTACAAACGGAATATATATAAATCTATTAAATTCGAATTAACATAAAAGAGATATGGATTTTAAACTGATGAATAATATAAAATCCAAGAGTTTATGTTTTTGGTTGCTACTCTATGATTTCAAACCAGACTAAAACCTTATAATTTTCTATATTTTATTATTCTCCAAATTAATATAAAATCTGAGAGTTGTAAATCTAAAATATATTTTAGAAGTTTCGGAGGGGAAGAGAGAATGGCAGTGCTTCCTCGCTCATCAGAAAATAATAAGCTAAAAGGTAAGCCCTATAGGTTTATTTATAGAGGTTCAAACTAGCGCCAACCATCAGATGAAACCTAAAATAATCCAGAACGTTTGAAATAGTGCTAGGAGACGATTTTTAACTATGTCACGGTCGACCTCCATTGTCGACCATGACTAGGTAGCGGTCGACCATTCCCCATTTTAACGCATTGTTAGCATGTGTGGTTTTGTGTTTCTCAAATTAATAATTTTTTTATATTTAAATTTGTGTCCATTTATTATTCACTAACTCTTTCCTGATATTTCCTTTAGTTCCTTCCTTTAATTTCCTTCATTATGAAGTCAAAATTTTGAAAATATATTTTTATTTTATATTTATATATACACACACATTATCTCGATTCAAATTTTCTTACTTACTTTTTTCTACTATAAACTCCTTTTGTACATAAGTTGATGAACTAGGTTATTAATTACTATTCTCTGATTTGAATTTCGAAAGATTATATTAATATACATACTTTTTATTTACATTTATTTGTATACATATAATAGGTTTTGAATTTCAAATGTCAGCTAATTACCTCTATAAATTGATTAGATGTACTTATACATTAATTCAAATGTCAATTAATTCTCTCCATTAATTTGTTTGTTTGCTTGAACGTACATATTAATTCCAATGTAAATTTTGATAGATTAATTCTTACCTTAATTAATCTTATTATGTTATAAAACGAACACAGTAAAGTAGAAACAAAGGAGAGAGAGGACATTTCTATTCATTCAGATGTGTCATTATTTCTATTACATTGGCTCCTTTATATATAGGCTTTGGAGCTGATGTTAAACATATTCCCATGATGTAGGACTAAATAGAGAACTAATAAAAGCATATTCACAACATTTATATATTTTACAACACTCCCTCTTGAATATGCGTCTTCAAAATCTTGAATGCTCTGCTAACTTGAAGTTGTCCCTTTTAAAACATATATGATGATTGCTCCCTCTTATCACTATCTTGATTGCATATAATCGTCCACTCGATACAACTATTGCCTGTTTCCTTTAAAACTCTATCAGGAAAACCCAGTGGGAAAAGCCTTGAACAAGAAAAAAAGTACACATTATGGATATCATATGAAAATGATATTTCTTAAAAGATTTTGAAGCTTCAGGATCAAAACAATGCCTCATTAAAAAACTTTTTATGAAAAACCCTATGGGAAAAATCATAAACAAGGAAAAGAGTGCAAATTTATTTCCTTTTTACGTAACATGTTTTACAATGTTACCATAAGGGTTGATACTCCAGGATCAAGATAATGCCTCATTAAAAATCTTAAGAACAAAAACCCAATGGGAAAAATATTAGTGAAGGAAAAGAGTACATTATAGCATAATTTTATATGCCCCCTTTATTTATAACTCATTATTCAATTAGTCTATTGATGCAGTCGACGCATGCCAATTTTGTACATCAACTTCTGGAATGTTGATTTTGAAATTGCCTTTGAGAACAGATCTACCCGCTTTTCTTGAATTGAATTTGTTTCTCCTCATTCTTTTTATCCTTTCATTCATGTGTGAAGAGAAATTTAGAAGAAATTTGCTCCATCCTATCTGCCTTGATATAATTCACTTGAATTTGAGCCATGCAAATTGCCTAGTCTTCATAAGTAATGTGACAACCCCAAACTTCCGTAGTACGAAAGCAAGGATAATCATAGGAGCATAACATAATTACAACAATAGAACATCTCAGATAACATCATAACACATAAATCATTGCAGCGGAAAAAGGAATGTCATCAACATCATAACACATCAAAGACATCAGAGTACACAGTTATAGGATACACTTAGCAAATAGAAGTCTCAGTAAAAAGAAATAAGTCTCAACTCCACCAAATACACCATAGATCAATAACATTTAAATGTCTCAAAGGCAATAAAAAGATAAACAGAAAAATGTTCTTTAACTTCTTTCCTTAAGCAAGCTCCAATCCAGAATGTATCCATACTTAAACCTATCACTTGGCTGCCCGTGTGAAAAGAGGGCACCCGAGTTTGCAAAGTGAAACAAACTACGAGTCAGTCATGGGACTAGTATGAGAAATATTTCTTAACCAACAATATGACTAATCACAGGACCACGCCGCTAGCGCGGAACAGGTTTACTCCATTGGATTTTCAGTGCATAAGTTTAATAAATTTTTATCCAAAAACAACGAAATGCTTTTTAGAAAAATGAAATCATTATAAGACTCAAGACCCTTCACACAATGCAACACAAACCGGAGGATAGAGTTTTACCTTATATTGATCAAACTTGCTTGATACATAGAAAATAATATTTTTAATATTATTATTAGTGTCTAATCAATTTTAAAATACTTCAAAGTAAATGTATCAATTCTAGACAGCATAGTACCCCATCCTACTATGTCGCCATATATAAGTTTACAATCAAAACCGTAATGTCGTATTGGAAATTGGGTTTCCATCATGAGTCAAGGCTAGGGACGATCTCCTTACCGATTTGATACACTCTAGCAATGTCCCAGGATCCCCTGCAATGAACCCTTGGATCCTGCAGGGCCGGTCCACAAATATACCTTAGTGGATTGGCAATTCTTGAACACACGTTTCCCGGTCCTACTGAACCTATAAATTGGTCACTATTGACCAATAAATCTGAGGCGCCTCATTCCATCAACCACATAAGTAAAATGTCAGTGCTTGCAAAACCCTGATACCACTTCTAGCTAGAAAGAAATATGTGCACTCCCTGCATTTCCTTGTCCCGTTTCTGATTCTTACCTGGGTGTGAGGCTCGTGAGGTAACGTTATACACAAAGCTAGGTCGAAATAGGCTATACTTTGATCACCATCCACAAGGCTAAGCTTTTCAATAAAAGCTTTGATCATTTGCATCTTGGCATGTCACATTGACAATTCACGCCATGCGATCGATAACTACCAATATATAACCTCTGAGTTCATGCGTCTCAGAGAAAGGTGTTAAGCAAGAGAATGAATTCTCCGCCACCAACAGATATATATACATACATATATATATATATATATATATTAAATAGAAATCAATTTACATAAAATGAAATCCAATGTCGGACACACATCCATTTACAAGTCCGTTCTGGGTCTGAACGAAACCGGAGGCACCTTATTCCTCGTCCCATATGTCCAATACGGAAGAGAGGTGCTCGCTTATCCAGACAATCAACAAGTATGTCCGGATAACTACCACTTTAACGTTTTACTGGGAGCCAACCAATGCCGGGCATCAGTAGTTATCCATTCGATGTGAAGATCGCCGGTCTTTAATCTCTGTCTTGAATATCTTTGATTTAAATCGTTGTATAATCATTTGAAATGAGATTAAACTCGGTCTTTTCAAATGATTCTCACATATATATAATTTAAAACCATTTCATATTGTTAAAAGTATTTAATAACAATTTATCATTATATATATATATATATATATATATGTAAATAGCTAAATTAATTTAACGACGCTTCGAGTGAATAGGCGGCCCTGGCGTTGTTTTTTTAAAAACTTGGTTTACACTTATCTCAAAATCTAACAGTTGGATTTTAACAAAATATATATCGTTGGAAAGATGTTCCCAAAGTGGTCCTAACGGTTCCAATTTTGGGAAAATCCGACGGTTGGATCTTTCGGTATAATCGTTTAAAGTTATGATTCCGAAACGCGAAATACCAAGCGCGATTCGATAATTTTAATTTATATTTATATATATAATTATATATAAAAATAACTCATTCGACGATTACACTAATGTGTTTAGTATGCCAAATAAAAGAATGTTTTTATTGGCATATCATATCTACATATTCATCATGATAAACAAAATATATTTCATTTACATGACATATGAGTCAATGACAAATAAAAAGCTAATTTTTATTTGTATCTCTTTTTTTTAACTTTAACAAATAAAAGGGAATGTTTTACTTGTATAAAGTTTCCAATGTATGTTTTTACCATAAAAATAATTCATACACATTCTAATTTACTTATTTTCAATAAAATGATATTTTAACTTTGCCTATAAATTCTAATATATGCATTGTTCATAAAATGATATTTTAACTTTGCATATGAATTCTAATATATGCATTATAAATAAAAATGTAATTTTAACTATGCATATAAAAATGTAATTTTAACTATGCATATAAATTCTAGTATATGCATTGCAAATAAAAATTTAATTTTAACTATGCATATAAATTCTAATATATGCATTGCAACTAAAAATGTAATTTTATCTATGCATATAAAAATGTAATTTTGACTGTGCATATAAATTCTAGTACATGCATTGCAAACAAAAATGTAATTTTAACTATGCATATAAATTCTAATATATGCATTGCAAATAAAAATGTAATTTTATGCATAATATATGCATTGCAAATAAAAATGTAAATTTAACTATGCATATAAATTCTAATATATGCATTATAAATAAAAATGTAATTCTAACTATGCATATAAAAATGTAATTTTAACAATGCATATAAATTCTAGTATATGCATTCAATTAAAAATGTAATTTTAACTATGCATATAAATTCTAATATATGCATTGCAAATAAAAATGTAACTTTAACTATGCATATAAATTCTAGTATATGCATATAAATTCTAGTATATGCATTACAAATAAAAATGTCCCCTAAATTTATAAACAAATTCTCATGCATATTTTGATGTTTCAATTTGTTAACAATTCTATTTTAAACAAAATGTGAAAATGATGTTTTCATTTTCCTCCTTTCTAGCATTTTAAAAATAATGTTTTAACATACAAATATTCTCTAACATATATTTTCAACTGAATCACTTTTACATTAAAAAACGGAATTTTTAATGCTACAACATTTTTGTTCAAACCAGTCAATATTTCCAATGAACCAAACTTTACACTGAAAATATGATTTTAATGTTTCAACATTTTTATTCAAATATGAACAATTTTCATATGAATCATTCTTTTATAAAAATGATACTTTTTAATGTTAACATGCCTTTGTGTTAAAATGAACATTTCCTAGTGATTCATTCATTTCATTAAAAACAGTGTTTTTAATGTTATCATGTTCCTATATTTAACATGAACATTTTCCTCGTTGCTTACATTACATCAAAATGTGAAATTTTAATGTTAACATGTTTATTTTAAAACATGCACATTTTTCTAATTTCTAACATTACATAAAAATGAATCTTTTTCTTGTAAACATGTTTTTATTTTAAAACATGCATATTTGTCTAATTCCTGTCATTACATTAAAAAGTGATTTTTTAATGTAAACATGTTTTTATTTTTAAAACATGAATCTTTGTCTAATTTGTAGTATTACATTAAAAAGTGAAAATTTAATGTAAACCTGTTTTTATATTAAAACATGAATCTTTTTCTATATTTTATTCTAGACATTAACAATGTGAGTTTCTAATGTAATCATGTTTTTATCTAGAACAAGAACATGTCCTTAATTCCTATTTTAATTCAACAAGACGTACAAAAGTTGATATTTCATTTTTGGTAACACTTCTTGTTCAACAAAATGATAAAATTTGATATCTCATTTTTGTTTACAACTCTAGTTCAAGAAAATGACAAAACTGGATATTTTATTTTTGTTGAAAACTTAATTTCAACAAAATGACAAAACTGTATATTTTATTTTTGTTGAATACTCTAGTTCAACAAAATGACAAAACTGTATATTTTATTTTTGTTGAAAACTCTAGTTTAACAAAATGACAAAAATGTATATTTTATTTTTGTTGAAAACTCTAGTTCAACAAAACGATAAAAATGTATATTTTATTTTTGTTGGAAACTCTGGTTCAACAAAATGACAAAAATGTATATTTTATTTTTGTTGAAAACTCTAGTTCAACAAAATGACAAAAATTGATGTTTCCTATTTGTTGAAAATTCTAATTCAACAAATAGACAAAAATTGATGTTTCATTTTTTTTTACTGTAATAACCCGGAAATCCGGGCCAATTTAAATTTTTTATTTTGGCAATTTTAGCGAATTTTGATTATTTAAAATGAATTATTTTAAATAATATCGACGAGAAATTTATTTTGAATATAATTCGAACGTATATATTCGTTTGAATCGATGATAGAATATAAATATTTATTTATATTTATAAAAGGAATTGAAAATGGCGCGGTAGTTCGATAATTCGATTTCAAACTTCAAATGGATGTACAGGATTCAAAATAAACCGGATTTTAGTGAAACCAAAAATATTTGAATCTAATTGTTAATATCTTTCCAACGAATCCGAAAAATCAAAATTTCATAGCGGGAATCAAAAGATAGGTCCAGTTGAAAATTCTGAATAGTCGCTATGGAATTCAGGCCCTTAAAAATAGCCATTTTGCAAACGACCTCGGATTTCGACGAAACAAGTTTTATTAGGACCGTATCATCAATACGAAGCTAGAAAATATTTTTCTGGAATTTATCGAGTGAGTAGGTGACCCCAGTAAATAGAAATGCGCGTTCGAATTCAATATATAGAGTTATATGTTGATTTTGATGAAAACTGATCGAAACAGCCGAACTGGCTTACGGTACATATCCCATTGTTTTCGAAATGGGGATAATTAGCTATGGACGACAGTCGGTGGGTTTAATTTCGAGTTCGAATGGAAATGGTAATTTATGAAATTCAAAATACAAAATAAATTAATAAATAATTATATAAAATAACTTGGCCCCCCTTATCTTTCTCCCCCCTCCTCGTTGACCAAATCAGAAAAGAAAAAGAAAAAGAAAAAAAATAAAAATAAAATAAAACCCGTCGATCTCCCGCGAGCCTCCCCCCCTCGTCGCCTAACGACGGCGACGCCACCACCCTCCACCTCGCCGCATCACCTCCGCCCAGACCCCTTGCCTCGCTGTTAGCCCCTTCCTCCATCCCGAACCCTAATCGCCCATGAAACCTTATCCGCCGCGCTCAGCCACTCCGCGCCCCTCCTCCTCACCTCGACCGCCTGCTCCGCCCCCTCTTCCACCTTCGCCGCCTGGCCTGCAGTGCCTCCCCCTAACCCTTGAACGCCGGAAAACCCCCCCTCCTCCGACTGAAATGAATTTTTTTTAGGCAAAGGTGAGTTTTTAACTTCATTTTTCTTTATTTACTTATGTATTAGAAATGTGATTTTATTTTTAATTATATAACCTTGTTTAAGAAGTGATTTTTATAAATGAATATAAAATTTATATTGATTTTGAATATGTGGTTAGCATTGATTTTAAATGAAGAAAAGTTTTGATTTTTGTTTATAAAGATCAAATTTTTATAGTGTTAAAGAAGAGATTTTTAAAGTGTTAAAAACGAGATTTTTAAAAGGGTTAAAGGCTCGATTTTTAGTGATTTAAGATTCGATTTTTATACATATAAAAATTCAAATTTTTTTTATACAAGAAGAAGAAGTATAAAAATATAATTTTTATATAGGAAGAAGCGTTGTAAAAAAAAGTAGAAATAAAAATATGATTTTTATTTATTGAAATGAAATAATAAAAATATAATTTTTATTTGAACAACGTGAAAAGAACTACATTGATATTTCAAGCAAATCCAGATGTTCAGCAGTTCAAAAGCAAAGCATGGCGGAGTGGAACCCTCTGTGAGAACTCCTCACCTTTAATTTAATTTTCTAGTTAAAATATATATACTAGGATGCAGACGGTGTTTAGTAGCACCCGACACCCGTCGTCCACAGACCATGGACGGCTTGTATGCTTGTTTGTTTGATTTTGATGCGTAGTTGATTGTGTGATGTAATGTGAAATGATATAAAATATTTATATAGTTAAAAATATTTTATAGTTAAAAATAGAATTTTTAACGTGTATATGAAAGGAAATAAAAATAAACAAATTGGATGATTTGTTTATATACACACATTTGACTGATATTGATTGGGACGATAAATTTTACACATCGCCCAACTGCACAAATAAAATCTGTGTTTGATTGTTTGAAACCCCACACGGGTATTGGGATGATATTTCACGTACACTAATCCCGATTGTTTAGTTGTATGTCGATCGATTGATTGACAGACTGTTATAAGCGTTGGATATTTATATTTGATGCTTATACAGTGTAGAATGCACTTGGGATGATGGTTGATTATTCATCGTTGTTATTGTATACATGTGTTGTAGAAAATCCATATAATTAAAATTATATGGTAATTGATTGGGCCTCATTCCATATTTGAAAAAGAAATATTTGAAAAAGAAATATCTGAAATAGAAATATTTGAAAAAGAAATATTTGAAAAAGAAACATTTGAAATAGAAATATTTGAAACGGAAATATTTGAAATATAATATTTGAAAATAAAAATATATGAAGCCGTGTTGACTAGATTTACGCCATTTTGACGTGAACGGTATTTATATCGATTTTATTCATTTTATAATGAACATCGAAAGTGATTTCAAAATCTGATATTTTGAATAGAAATAAATTCAAATTAAATTGAAATGAATTGAAATTCGAATTAAATTGAAATTGAATTGAAATCGATTTGAAATGAATTTAAAACGGATTTATATTGGAATATTATATTTTGATTTGAAATTGAATACGAAGTTGAAACCGTTGTGAAAATGAATTTATAACGATTTATAAAGAACGTTTTGAATTGAAATCGATGAAGTATATATTATATATATTATATATATCATATAATGGCCTGAATAGAACGCGCCGCGCCGTGGCAGTTCGCGAATTTCGACCATTGACTTCGAACGGATATTGCGGGAGATCCGACCGTCGAATTCTCCTAAAATTGGAACCGTTGGGTTCGTATCGAAAAGAGCTTTCAAACGAATATTAGAAATTAGAAATCTAACGGTTGGATTTGGAATTATGTCCAAATCAAATCTGGAAAAGGTCGCTATAAGTGCAGTTCGATGGCCGTTGATGGAAATCGACTGTACGGGCCTTGATAAAATTATTAAAAATAGTAATAATTTGTGTAAAATCATAAGAAATGATTTGTGAAGATTTGGGATGAAAAACTCCATATTTGAAAAGATAAAAATAGATTTTTATCGAAATGAACTAGTTTTGAACTAAAATTATAATTCTATTTATTTTTAAATAAATAAATTGAATTTGAAAAGGGTTTTAAAAGTAACTTGAATTTCCAATAATTGAATTGGAATGGATTTAAATCGAAATTGTCTTTGGATTATTTCGATGTTGGATTTTGTGAGTATATAGATATTGTTATGGAAATTTGAAAGATATATATATCGTTATTTCCAATACGATATTTGTTGGTCGTAGAATTTGTTATGGAATATAAGCCGATATATTTTCTATTCAAAGCCTTGTATTTAATATCAAATGTGATTTGGGTTTGTCGTGAATGGTGTCTTCATTAACACTGTTCTTAAGCCCAGTTGAGAAAATGATTAAATCTTTTTATTTAGATTTAACGAAGTGTGCCAATTAAATAATATTTAATTGGAATTGAATTGGTATTGATTTTTGGGTTTATCGTGAACAGTGTTTTAAATAACACTTGTTCTTTAACTCGATAATTAATAGAATGTGATTTTGGGTTGTCATGAACGGTATCTTCAATAATACTGTTCTTAGACCCAAAGGAGTTAAGAAAATTAGAAACTAACTGGAGATTAGTTTTGTTGAATGGTTTTAGGGGTATTGATCTGATGTTGGTTTCGGCCTTCGGGGTTAATACTTAAGAAATTGCTCACTTGTTAATTTACGGTTGGGGACTGATTGAAATGTGATGTGATTTTGGGTTTATCGTGAACCGTGTTTTAAATGACACTGATTCTTTAACCCAGTTAAAGATTAAAACTAAGTGGAGTTTTAATGAATCTTTAATTAGATTGAAAAGATCGAGAATGGAGTATCACCAGTTTTACTCCAGGCGGTAGTTAAATCTTTAACTAGATTTGAATGTGAAATGGTAATTGAATTTACCGATAACACCGTGGTGTTAGATATGAAGTACTACCAGTTTTACTTCATGGGATGAATAGGTTGGGATTGGGAAAATTAAAACAAATGATTACTTCGGTAAGGTTCGTTAATCCCGACTAGTTTGAATTGATATTCAAAAGTAGATTAAAGAATAAATTTAAAGGATTTATCTTTGATAAAATTAATGGGAACCTTTCCCTATGAATGTGAAATTTAGAAACTAACTATCGGTTAGCTAAGCAGAATGGTTTTCTGGATATTGATCTGAGGTTGGTTTCGGCCTTCGGGGTTAATGTTTGGGGAATTATTCTCTTGTTAATTTACGGTTAGTGACTGATGAATTGGAATGAGGCGTATGTTGTGTTTGTGTAACACTTGTTTATAATATACGCGAGTTATTCGGAAAGACCGGGTTTATCCCATTCTGAATAACTGATACGACGATAAGTCGAAGATGAAGACGGTGGTTGAAGACCGGAGGTCTTCATGTCGTTTGGGTGATTACTGATGATCTTGATTGGGCCGTACACCCAAGAAGATGGAAACAGTTAGTGGTCGTCCAGACGTACTTGCAGATCGATGGATATGCGGGGTACTAGGTGCCTCCGGTTTCGTTCAGACCCAGAACGAACTTGTAGATGGACTGTGTGTCTGACATTGGATTTTAGTTTGTGTGATTGATTTCTATTAAATATATATCTGTTTGGCGGCGGAGAATTTATTCTCTTGCTTAACGCCCTTCTCTGAGACGTACGAGCTCAGGGGTTATATACTAATGGATATCAAACGCATAGAGTGAATTGCCTGTGTGGCATGCCTAAGTGGCAAATGATCAAGGCTTCTGTTGAAAAGCAAAGTCTTGTGGTTGATGATCAAAGCATGACCTTTGTGGCGTAGCTTTGTGTAACGTTTACTTCGTGAGTTTCACACCCGGTATGAACCAAAAACGGGAGACGGACCTCAGGGAGGGCATGCGTTTCCTTCTAGCTAAAAAGTGGCGTCAGTGGTTTTACACGCCCTGACGAGTTTGACTTATGTGGTTGTTGCTGTTGCGAGAGCCTCGGTTTGATTGGACGATCCGGGTCCGATGGAGTCATTTGTTGGCTCACTTACGCCCCAAAGGGCGGGGAAACGCAGTGTCCAGGAATTTTAATCCACATCGGTGGACCGGCCCTGACGATCCAAGGGTCACTCGAGCTCTGATCCTGAGACATGGGCTAGATTGTCTCGAATCGATAGAGGACTATCTTTTGCCTCGGTTCACAGACGGAAACCAAATTTCCAAATATGTGACTTTGCAATTTTAATTATAGAGCCTAGTATGGCGACATGATATATGGTACCCATGCCGTCTATGATTGATACTTATGATTTGAAATTGTTTATGCACTATGCACTTATTATATTATCAAATGATTTGCTTTAAACGTACTAAGCATGTTTGGCTATTATAAGGGAAAACCCTATCCCCCGGCTTGCGTTGCATTGTGTGATAGGACCTGGGTCTTATAATAGCTTCATTTTTCCAAAAAGCATTGCGTTGTTTTGTTATATGCACTGGTAATCTTGGGAGGAACCCGTTCCGTGTTATACCGCGTGGTCCCTTGATATATCTGATTTAAAGTAAAGTTTTAAATAACTGTTTTAGTTCTCACACCAGTCCCATGACTGACCTGGAGTTTATTGTTTTAACCTAAACTCTGGGTGCCCTTATTTTGACACGGGCAGCTAGTAGTTTTGGTTTTGCAGATTTATATTCACAGGATCCTGGTTTACAGCTGGAACGATATCTGGAAAGCTTTGTATCCGTATATCTCTTCTAGTTGTGTATTTTATTATTTTCCGCTGCTATGTAATGTATTGTAATCTCTGATATTTTTCAAATGTGTAATATTGATTTATACTCTGTATATTCTTGTATTCTGATGGAATTGTTGTAATATACAATGAAATGTCCTTCCGTCCGCGTTCGTTTGTGGCTTGCTCTCGACTCAATCCGCGATTTCCCGTAAGGGGGATTTCGGGTCGTTTCATTGTGGTATCAGAGCTTTGGTTTACAAAGCTCAGAGAACAAGGCACATTAGAACCATACGAAAGAATTCATCAGATATTGGATTAGTAATATCCAATGGAATGACTCGTTAGAGATGAGATCAGTAGTATCCTAGAACGAGTGTGAAGAGTATATTTTTGAAAATGAAAACAAATTTTGTTTTGAAAATTTAAATCAATTATTCGTATTTGGTTATTTATTTTATATTGAATATAAAATTTTTGCGTATATGTCTTGCAAACGTGTATTCAAAGTTTTAATGTACTGGATAGTTATAGAATCACACTCTAGTTGCCCGGGGATAATTCTGGTGACGGGGCACCATCGCCAATATTTATTTTCGAGCGACGAAAGTGAGATTTTTATTTATTTCCAATTGACTGGTGTGAGAACCGAAACTAGTTAGGGCTTATTGTTGTGATTTGGCATCAAAAATCTGATTTTTTGACTGTATATCAAAGGTATGAATTTGAAAAGCAAAACAACTAATTGATTGATGGTTGTGTTGTTTGATTAAATTAAATGTTGAACGTTTAGTCAAATTGTATCAAATAGTAAATTGTATTGAAAATTTGTCGCATCTGCTTGCATATACATGTACTTGCATTGAACAAGTCATAGCAAAGAGGCTAGAGCAGAAGAATAAAATTGTTTGCCCAACAAATAGGTACATGTTTACCATAATTTACTGTTTTGTTTGGGGGATGATGATTTTATGAGCCGATTGGCTAGCCGCTTGGCCTTTTCTTTTTCTTTTTGAGATCAGAGGGCCTGTATGGCAATTTCGGGATTTTCCCGGTGCTCCCGGTGCAGGGGAGGTTATGGCGAAATTTTTCGAAAATTTAGGGTGTTAGCCAAATTTTTGAAAAATTTGAAAGTTCTTAGAAACTAAAAAGTTGAAGAACTTAAGCCGTAGTCAAAATAATGAAAGTTGAGTTGATTTGTTAAACAACTTTCGGCTTCGTTCCTTTTCGGGGACGAAAAGTTTTAAGTGGGAGAGATTATAATAACCCGGAAATCTGGGCCAATTTAAAATTTTTATTTTGGCAATTTTAGCGAATTTTGATTATTTAAAATGAATTATTTTAAATAATATCAACGAGAAATTTATTTTGAATATAATTCGAACGTATATATTCGTTTGAATCGACGATAGAATATAAGTATTTATTTATATTTATAAAAGGAATTGAAAATGGCGAGGTAGTTTGATAATTCGATTTCAAACTTCAAATGGATGTACATGATTCAAAATAAACCGGATTTTAGTAAAACCAAAAATATTTGAATCTAATTGATAACATCTTTCCAACGAATCCGAAAAATCGAAATTTCATAGTGGGAATCAAAAGATAGGTCCAGTTGAAAATTCTGAATAGTCGCTATGGAATTCTGGCCCTTAAAAATAGCCATTTTGCAAACGACCTTGGATTTCGACGAAACAAGTTTTGTTAGGACCGTATCGTCAATACGAAGCTAGAAAATATTTTTCTGGAATTTATCGAGTGAGTAAGTGACCCCAGTAAATAGAAATGCACGTTCGAATTCAATATATAGAGTTATATGTTGATATTGACGAAAACTGATCGAAACAGCCGAATTGGCTTACGTTACATATCCCATTGTGTTCGGAATGGGGGTAATTAGCTATTGACGACAGTCGGTGGGTTTAATTTCGAGTTCAAATGGAAAGGGTACTTAATGAAATTCAAAATACAAAATAAATTAATAAATAATTATATAAAATAACTTGGCCCCCCTTATCTTTCTCCCCCCTCCTCGTTGACCAAATTAGAAATGAAAAAGAAAAAGAAAAAAAAAACCGTCGATCTCCCGCGAGCCTCCCTCCCTCGTCGCCCAACGACGGCGACGCCACCACCCTCCACCTCGCCGCATCACCTCCGCCCAGACACCTTGCCTCGCCGTCAGCCTCTTCCTCCGTCCTGAACCCTAATTGCCCACGAAACCCTAGCCGCCGTGCTCAGCCACTCTGTGCCCCTCCTCCTCACCTCGACCGCCTGCTCCTCCCCCTCTTCCACCTCCGCCGCCTGGCCTGCAGTGCCTTCCCCTAACCCTTGAACACCGGAAAACCCCCCTCCTCCGACTGAAATGAATTTTTTTTAGGAAAAGGTGAGTTTTTAACTTCATTTTTCTTTATTTACTTATGTATTAGAAATGTGATTTTATTTTTAATTATATAACCTTGTTTAAGAAGTGATTTTTATAAATGAATATAAAATTTATATTGATTTTGAATATGAGGTTAGCATTGATTTTAAATGAAGAAAAGTTTTGATTTTTTATTTATAAAGATCAAAATTTTATAGTGTTAAAGAAGAGATGTTTAAAGTGTTAAAAACGAGATTTTTAAAAGGGTTAAAGGCTCGATTTTTAGTGATTTAAGATTCGATTTTTATACATATAAAAATTCGATTTTTTTTTATATAAGAAGAAGAAGTATAAAAATATAATTTTTATATAGGAAGATGCGTTGTAAAAGTATATAAAGTAGAAATAAAAATATGATTTTTATTTATTGAAATGAAATAATAAAAATATAATTTTTATTTGAACAGCGTGAAAAGAACTACATTGATATTTCAAGCAAATCCAGATGTTCAACAGTTCAAAAGCAAAGCACGATGGAGTGGAACCCTCTGTGAGAACTCCTCACCTTTAATTTAATTTTCTAGTTAAAATATATACTAGGATGCAGACGGTGTTTAGTAGCACCCGACACCCATGGTCCACAGACCGTGGACGGCTTGTTTGCTTGTTTGTTTGATTTTGATGTGTAGTTGATTGTGTGATGTGATGTGAAATGATATAAAATATTTATATAGTTAAAAATATTTTATAGTTAAAAATAGAATTTTTAACGTGTATATGAAAGGAAATAAAAATAAACAAATCGGACGATTTGTTTATATACACACATTTGACTGATATTGATTGGGACGATAAATTTTACATATCGCCCAACTGCACAAATAAAATCTGTGTTTGATTGTTTGAAACCCCACACGGGTATTGGGATGATATTTGACATACACTAATCCCGATTGTTTAGTTGTATGTCGATCGATTGATTGACAGACTGTTATAAGCGTTGGATATTTATATTTGATGCTTATACAGTGTAGAATGCACTTTGGATGATGGTTGATTATTCATCGTTGTTATTGTATACACGTGTTGTAGAAAATCCATATAATTAACATTATATGGTAATTGATTGGGCCTCATTCCATATTTGAAAAAGAAATATTTGAAAAAGAAATATCTGAAAAAGAAATATTTGAAAAAGAAATATTTGAAATAGAAATATTTGAAATAGAATATTTGAAAATAAAAATATATGAAGCCGTGTTGATTAGATTTACGCCATTTTGACGTGAACGATATTTATATCGATTTTATTCATTTTATAATGAACATCGAAAGTGATTTCAAAATCTGATATTTTGAATAGAAATAAATTCGAATTAAATTGAAATGAACTGAAATTCGAATTAAATTGAAATTGAATTGAAATCGATTTAAAACAGATTTATATTGGAATATTCAATTTTGATTTGAAATTGAATATGAAGTTGAAACCGTTTTGAAAATGAATTTATAACGATTTATAAAGAACGTTTTGAATTGAAATCGACGAAGTATATATTATATATATTATATATATAATATAGTGGCCTGAATAGAACGCGCCACGCCGCGGCAGTTCGCGAATTTCGACCATTGACTTCGAACGGATATTGCGGGAGATCCGACCGTCGGATTCTCCTAAAACCGAAACCGTTGGGTTCGTTTCGAAAAGAGATTTCTAATGAATATTAAGAATTAGAAATCTAACGGTTGGATTTGGAATTATGTCCAAATCAAATTTGGAAAAGGTCGCTATAAGTGCAGTTCGATGGCCGTTGATGGAAATCGACTGAACAGGCCTTGATAAAATTATTAAAAATAGTAATAATTTGTGTAAAATCATAAGAAATGATTTGTTAAGATTTGAGATGAAAAGATCCATATTTGAAAAGATAAAAATAGATTTTTATCGAAATGAACTAGTTTTAAACTAGAATTATAATTCTATTTATTTTTAGATAAATAAATTGAATTTGAAAAGGGTTTTAAAAGTAACCAGAATTTCCAATAATTGAATTGGAATGGATTTGAATCGAAATTGTCTTTGGATTATTTCGATGTTGGATTTCGTGATTATACAGATATTGTTATGGAAATTTGAAAGATATATATATCGTTATTTCCAATACGATATTTGTTGGTCGTAGAATTTGATATGGAATATAAGCCAATATATTTTCTATTCAGAGCCTTGTATTTAATATCAAATGTGATTTGGGTTTGTCGTGAATGGTGTCTTCATTAACACTGTTCTTAAGCCCAGTTGAGAAAATGATTAAATCTTTTTATTTAGATTTAATGAAGTGTACCAATTAAATAATATTTAATTGGAATTGAATTGGTATTGATTTTTGGGTTTATCGTGAACAGTGTTTTAAATAACACTTGTTCTTTAACCCGATAATTAATAGAATGTGATTTTGGGTTGTCGTGAACGGTATCTTCAATAATATTGTTCTTAGACCCAAAGGAGTTAAGAAAATCAGAAACTAACTGGAGATTAGTTTAGTTGAATGGTTTCTGGGGTATTGATCTGATGTTGGTTTCGGCCTTCGGGGTTAATACTTAGGAAATTGCTCACTTGTTAATTTACGGTTAGGGACTGATCGAAATGTGATGTGATTTTGGCTTTATCGTGAACCGTGTTTTAAATGACACTAATTCTTTAACCCAGTTAAAGATTAAAACTAAGTGGAGTTTTAATGAATCTTTAATTAGATTGAAAAGATCGAGAATGGAGTATCACCAGTTTTACTCTAAGCG
Organism: Allium sativum; assembly: GCA_030737875.1. Lineage (NCBI taxonomy): Eukaryota > Viridiplantae > Streptophyta > Magnoliopsida > Asparagales > Amaryllidaceae > Allium > Allium sativum. The sequence continues at coordinate 248,294,846 of CM060924.1, forward strand.
GTAATTAAATCTTTAATTAGATTTGAACGTGAAATGGTAATTGAATTTACCGATAACACCGTGGTGTTAGATATGAAGTACTACCAGTTTTACTTTCTGGGATGAATAGGTTGGGATTGGGAAAATTAAAACAAATGATTACTTCGGTAAGGTTCATTAATCCCGACTAGTTTGAATTGATATTCAAAAGTAGATTAAAGAATAAATTTAAAGGATTTATCTTTGATAAAATTAATGGGAACGTTTCCCAATGAATGTGAAATTTAATAACTAACTGTCGGTTAGCTAAGCATAATGGTTTTCTGGATATTGATATGATGCTGGTTTCGGCCTTCGGGGTTAATGTTTGGGGAATTATTCTCTTGTTAATTTACCGTTAGTGACTGATGAATTGGAATGAGGCGTATGTTGTGTTTGTGTAACACTTGTTTATAATATACGCGAGTTATTCGGAAAGACCGGGTTTATCCCATTCTGAATAACTGATACGACGATAAGTCGAAGATGAAGACGGTGGTTGAAGACCGGAGGTCTTCATGTCGTTTGGGTGATTACTGATGATCTTGATTGGGCCGCACACCCAAGAAGATGGAAACAGTTAGTGGTCGTCCAGACGTACTTGGAGATCGATGGATATGCGGGGTACTAGGTGCCTCCGGTTTCGTTCAGACCCAGAACGAACTTGTAGATGGACTGTGTGCTGACATTGGATTTTAGTCTGTGTGATTGATTTCTATTAAATATATATCTTTTTGGCGGCGGAGAATTTATTCTCTTGCTTAACGCCCTTTTCTGAGACGTACGAGCTCAAGGGTTATATACTGATGGATATCAAACGCATAGAGTGAATTGCCTGTGTGGCATGCCTAAGTGGCAAATGATCAAGGCATCTGTTGAAAAGCAAAGTATTGTGGTTGATTATCAAAGCACAGCCTTTATGGCGTAGCTTTGTGTAACGTTTACTTCGCGAGTTTCACACCCTGTATGAACCAAAAACGAGAGACGGACCTCTGGGAGGGCATGCGTTTCCTTCTAGCTAAAAAGTGGCGTCAGTGGTTTTACACGCCCTGACGAGTTTGACTTATGTGGTTGTTGCTGTTGCGAGGTGCCTCGGTTTGATCGGACGATCCGGGTCCGATGGAGTCATTTGTTGACTCACTTACGCCCCAAAGGGCGGGGAAACGCAGTATCCAGGAATTTTAATCCACATCGGTGGACCGGCCCTAACGATCCAAGGGTCACTCGAGCTCTGATCTTGAGACATGGGCTAGATGTGCTCGAATTGGTAGAGGACTATCTTTTGCCTCGGTTCACAGACGGAAACCCAATTTCCAAATATGTGACTTTGCGATTTTAATTGTAGAGCCTAGTATGGCGACATGATATATGGTACCCATGCCGTCTATGATTGATACTTATGATTTGTAATTGTTTATGCACTATGCACTTATTATATTATCAAATGATTTGCTTTAAACGTACTAAGCATGTTTGGCTATTATGAGGGAAAATCCTATCCCCCGGCTTGCGTTGCATTGTGTGATAGGACCTGGGTCTTATAATAGCTTCATTTTTCCAAAAAGCATTGCGTTGTTTTGTTATATGCACTGGTATTCTTGGGAGGAAACCCGTTCCGTGTTATACGGCGTGGTCCCTTGATATATCTGATTTAAAGTAAAGTTTTAAATAACTGTTTTAGTTCTCACACCAGTCCCATGACTGACCTGGAGTTTATTGTTTTAACGTAAACTCTGGGTGCCCTTATTTTGACACGGGCAGCTAGTAGTTTTGGTTTTGCAGATTTATATTCACAAGATCCTGGTTTACAGCTGGAACAAAATCCGGAAAGCTTTGTATCCGTATGTCTCTTCTAGTTGTGTATTGTATTATTTTCCGCTGCTATGTAATGTATTGTATTCTCTGATATTTTTCGAATGTGTAATATTGATTTATACTCTGTATATTCTTCTATTCTGATGGAATTGTTGTAATATACAATGAAATGTCCTTCCGTACGCGTTCGTTTGTGGCTTGCTCTCGACTCAATCCGCGATTTCCCGTAAGGGGGATTGCGGGTCGTTTCATTTACATATAACAATTTGGCTTAAACAAAAGTGTTCATTTTTGTTTTGACCAATGTTATTTAAACAAAATGACAATTACAATGCAACTATTCTAATTTTGACAAAAATGATAATTTTTGTCCAATAGTTCCAATTTGACAAAATGATAAGTTTTGTCCAATTATTCCAAATAACAAAATGATAATTCTTTTAATCCAACCATTCTAATAAACCCAAATATGATAATTCTGGGTCCCACTATTTTAACTAAAAAATGATGAATTTGTCCAATGATTCTAATTTGATCATTTTATCTAACAAAAATTAAATATTTCATTTCACTCACTTTATTACAACAAATTGATTTATATTTTTTTAACAATTTTATCACCAAAGATTTATATGTTTTTAATAATTTTATCACCACACAATATCACCAAACAAACAGATCTACATACTACATCCATCACATATCAAATCATGAATCGTAACAAATAGGAATTAGCTATAGATTGGCGATAATAAAATCATGATTATTTCTAATTCTTTAAAAAGAAGAAATGAATAGATTTCTCACAGTCGTTTAAATCTTAATGATTCCGATCTTAAATTTGACCAAAATTTGATCTGCTCAGAATTGGTTCTAGTCAGTCCAGAAGTGTAGATCTCGGACTCACGATCGTGACGGATTTGAAATCGTTCAATTTTGAGTTCATATGAATACGATATGATTTATTTTAGATTGATAATATATTTAAATTAATTAATTAAATACTAAAATTAGGATTTACTCTATCTTCTCCTTTCATAAACAAGGCCGTATGTTTTCCAAATCGATTCGAACTTGGGGTTCAACTTCACGTCAGATTGGGAGCACCGGAGGATGATCGGATGGTGGCACTTCGATGGGGGAAGGATGGCGCGCAGGGGGGTCCCACCAACGACGAACTCAATGGTGGCTCTGATCCACATCGGCGGTGCAAACTTGCGGAGTTTGTGGGCTCGGTTCTAGAGAGTTATAGCTCGAGGGTGGATCCAACCGTACAGAGTTGTAGAGGAGGAGAAGTACTACGATAAAGTCAAATGGAGGAGGGGATATTATTGAGTGGATCGAAGGGAATTAGCGGAGGAAGGGAAGAAGCTTCTGGCCGTTGATACGAAAGGGGGGCAGCAGCTAGACTAGGGTATTAGGGTTTGGAGAACACTATTTATTATATTTTAATATTAATTTTCTTAATTAATGATTTTGGCCCATTAATCCTTACCGGTTCCAATTTCAGCTTGGCAAAAGTTGTTCACACCTAATTGCCCCCATTCCGAAACCAATGGGCTAGGTCTCGTCATCCCAAATAATTGTTTTTACCCTGTTTTCTTTTATTTAAAATTTAAATCATTTATTTAATTAATTCGATCGTACATTTAAATTCACCGGAGCCACATACGGACTGTGAAAATTCCCGAAAAATAAAACTAGCTATGTTTTGACGATACGGTCCTAACAAAATTAATTTCGTCGAATTTGGAGACTATTTGAAAAATGGCCTTTTTAACGGCCGATTAAATTCAACAGAAATTAACGAATCACAGTTTTACTTACCATGCTCACAAATTAATTCCAAAAATTATAGAAAATTAAACTTAGCAATAAATTGACATTCCGAATCCGATAAAAATGGTTTTATCGAAAACGGAGGTCGTTTGTATAATGTCCATTTATATGGGCTATAAATTATACTATATTCCATAGCGACTATTCTGAATATTCAACCGGTCATAACTTTTTATTCCCGTTATGAAATTTTGATTTTTCGGATTCGTTGGAAAGATATTTTAAAACAAATTTAGATATTTTTGGTTTCACTAAAATCCATTTTATTTTGAATCCTATACATTCAGTCAAATTTCAGATTCGAATTTTCAAACTACCGTGCTATTTCTAATTCCTTTTTAATGTAAAATTAATATATCCGTTGTAACTTCAATTTAAATAATTTTTTAATTGTTATTATTTAAAATAATTTATTTTAACTACTCCAAAATCATTGAAATGACCAAAATAAAAATTTTATATTGGTTTTGATTTTCCTGGTCGTTACAATATCCCCCACTTAAAAGCTTTTCGTCCCCAAAAAGGAAACAACAGTAAAGTAGGAGACAAAACGGAAAATGTAACATATTGTAAATGTGCCTCAACACAAGAGTTACTTGGAGATGTCCACTCTGCACTTGGGATAATCCTTTTTGATGCTATCCTCATTCTCCCATGTTCAGTCTCTAGGATCCCCGCTCCACTGCACTTTGACTAAGCGGATCCTCTTGTTCCTCAGAACTCGGATTTCTTTGCTAACAATTTTCACTGGCTCCCTTCTCACTGCTAAGCTTGGGGTAATCTCCAAACCTTATTATGCTGCTTTCTCCACAACTAAGTCTGGATCATGAATATGCTTTCTGAGTTGAGACACATGGAATACATCGTGCACCCCTGACAACCAGTCAGGCAACTGCACCTTTATATGTGAGAGTTCCAATCCATTCGTGAATAGGAAATGGACCAATGAATCTCAGTGCCAATTTCCCAGTCTTCCCAAATCGAATTACACCTTTCAATGGGGAACCCTCAAGTACACATGATCACCAACAGAGAATTCTAAATCCCTTCTTCGTGAGTCTGCATAGCTCTTCTGTCGGCTCTAAGCAGCCAATAGTCGCTTCTTAATAAAATCAACTTTATCTGATGCTTCACGAATTATGTCGGGACTTAATACTAATCGATTGCCTGGTTCCACCCAACATGCGGGAGATCTGCATGGCCTGCCATATAATGCTTCAAATGGTGACATTTGCAAGCTTGCTTGGTAACTGTTACTATAAGAGAACTCAACCAAGTACAAGTGATCTTCCCATGACCCGCCAAAATCAAGAATGCATGCTCGCAACAAGTCTTAGAATATGCGGTTCACCCTCTCAGTCTGGCCGTCTGTCTGAGGATGATAAGCGGTGCTTATATTCAACTTGGTCCCAAGCTCTCCTTGGAATGCTTCCCAGAATTTGCTAGCAAATATCAGATCGCGGTCACTAACGATGCTACTAGGAACTCCATGTAGTCTGACAATCTCTCTGAAATAAAGCTGCGCCAGACTTCGAGCTGCTCGGTTAGATCTGATAGGGATAAAATGGGCAGTCTTCGTGAAACGATCTACAATCACCCATAAACTGTCATTCCCTTTTCTAGTTCGGGGGCAAGCCATCAATGAAGTCCAAATTGGTCCTACTTCCAACTTGGAACCTCTAGCGGTTGCAACAATCCTGCTAGCTTCTGCTGATGGCTTTTGACTTGTTGGCAGGTGGAACATCTAGCAACATATATGAAAATGTCCCTCTTCATCGCCTTCCACCAAAAGGTGCGCTTAAGATCATGATACATCTGGCTTACTCCTGGATGGATGCTGAGTTTAGATTTGTGACATTCATCCATAACTTCTCTTTTAAGCTCAGGAATATCTGGCACACATATTCGCCCTTGCAGTTTAAAGGTCCCTTTGCTGTCTATTTGAAAGCTTGACGCTTCGCCCTTTCGAACTCGCTCACTAATCATCTGAATAAATTTATCATCCTTATGAAGAGCAGAGATCTTATCCATTAATATAGGCATAATGATAAGACTGGCGATGATAAGATTGGCACTATCTGCATTCTTCCTATTGAGCACATCGGTTACAACATTGGATTTTCCTGAAGTATATAAGATGTCCAGGTCATAGGCTGCAAGAAATTCAACCCAATGTTGTGGCCTCAAGTTCAAATCCCTTTGGGGGAACAGATACTTCAAGGATTTATGATCTGTATATGGTTCGAACTTCTCACCCAAGAGATAGTACCGCCATATCTTTAAAGCAAATACGATGGCCATCAACTCAAGACCATGAGTGGGATATTTCTTCTCATGCGGTTTCAACTGACGGCTAACATATGCGACTACTTTGTCCCTTTGCATTAACACCGCACCAATACCTTCAATAGAAGCATCTGTCCATACATTCAAATCTTGATTGCCATCAATAATGGTCAACACTAGAGCAGTGGTCAACCTCACTTTCAGCTCTTGGAAAGCTACCTCACATTCGGGTATCCAAATGAACTTTGTATGCTTCTTAGTTAGCTTTGTCAATGTACAAGATAATTTCGAAAAATCTTTAATGAATTTCCGATAATAGCCAGCCAATCCTAAGAAACTTCTAACTTCTGTAGGAGTACTAGGCTGCTTCCAATCTTGGATGGCTGAGATCTTTCCTGAATCTACTGAAATACCTTTCTTCGATACAACATGACCGAGGAATTTCACTTCTTGCCAAAATATACATTTAGAGAATTTGGCTTTCAGCACATTCTTTCTCAAGATCTCCAGAACTTCTTTTAGATGCTTTTCATGCTCAGTAGTGGATTTAGAAAAGATTAGGATGTCACTGATGAAAACCAGCACGAATTTATTCAAGACATCCCGGGTCCATCAGGACGACAAAGTAGGCTGGAGCGTTACATAAGCCGAAGGGCATTACTAGCCATTTATAGAATAAGTCTGGTCCTCTGAAAGCGGTCAAAGGAACACATTCTTCGGCAATGCGTAATTAGTGGAAACCTGCAGCTAGGTCCATCCTAGAGAATACTTGCGCTCCATTCAAGCATTTTTAATCTAATATTCTTTTTGAATTTCTATACTCCTGCCACCTATAACGTATGGATATTCAACCATTTTTTCGATAACTAAACTTATTATACATTACAAATTAGCAGCCACATAAGGAGCTAACACCCTTGGGTTCACAACTAACCTGACCTAAAAATTAAGCATACGTCCATCTTCAAAGATCTTACATATATTATTACTCAATAAATAAGATTTCCTGGTCTGTTCAGTCCGTATATTTATAGGTTATACTAAACGAAACTCTAATACCAAATGTAACAATTTGCACCTCAATGAGCCATAATTTTCCAAAAAAAAACCAAGTCCACTGAAGCATGAATCAGTTGTTTATGTATATAAATAAACAAAGAAATGTATTCGAGCTCAAGTAGACAATTCACAGCGAAATAATTTAAAATAAAATAATGGATAAGTTCTTACTATTGTGGTAAATACTTTTTAAGGCAAACATGTCTAATAGCTCAATTTTTCCTTGATTACCAATATATGTCTTCTACCAGCTAACCATTGGGTAGTTTTGAGGAGGGGTTAGAATAATTATTCTCATAACCGGTAAATCATATAGTTTTACATAACATACATATACCAATTGTTTACCATTGTTTTATATATTATGTTTATTAATGTTGTTTAGACCTCATCACTGTGAACATACCTCACCCACCTACTCCCCAGTTTATCTAACCTAATATATATAGGTATATATATAAATATATTCCCTTAGAATACCTTGGATATAGATACTACCTTATTATCTTTCCAATCATCCCGTTGTTATCTATCATCTCACCACACCACACTACCACCAACATATGTATGAGAGTGTGTAAGTTGCATTTTCAATGGACCGCCTTATGCCTACACTATGGATATGCACGCCATCACCCTATCATAAACCTTTCTGAATCCTGCTAACGAGGCACCCCATTGTGCACATTGCATGAGAATTCTACCAAGGATTAAATTTTATGGTCTGTTTTTTCTATCATGAACTGGATCCCAACAGCCACCGTTTTCTAGTTTGGAAGGTATCCCTTGATACAGGTTAACAACCTTACCCCTAAGAAAACATTGTAAACAAATCAAATGGCATTGCGCAGCCCTTCCTGGGCGTCCTAATAGTGAAAGATCACTCAAGACCAAGAGGCATAACCAATGTCCTTCCCCGTTCACATCATCTGATCAGTGATGACCAATAATCCCGCAAATACTATACTATTTTGTGCCCATGCGCACATATTCATTTTTTGCATAACAAATCTTGCTATCCAACCTTTTAGATTTGCCTAAGCAGTGAACCCGATACGCTAATGATATACCCTTTTCTACAGGCCTTACCTCTGATGAACTGCCTTATGCCTACATCAAAGGACCATCATGGGGTATTCCTATCCTAGTATGATATCCTAAAGGATTTGTGATGGTCCTCTACTCAATTTCCTACATCTCAAACTCTCAAAGGTCGCATTTAAACGCATGATATGAAATTACAATTTTAATTTCTCTCTTTATAAGACCCTATATCTAGTTTTCTTTTCTTATGCATTTAATTCACCTTTCTTTTACTTTTCTTATTCCAATGTTTTGCTACTGTCTTTTATTATAACTTGGGTTATAGTTCACGCATCAGATATTATACTTGGGCCTTTACCTTTTTATTATTCATCAACCATTATTCTTGGGCCTTTACCTTTCTATTATTCATCGAATAATATACTTGGTCCTTTATCTTTCTATCATTCATCAATTAATATAATTTGGTCATTGACTTTCTATATAATTCATTATTCTTTCATAGATCATCTTCTCTACCTTCCAACATTTCTATTGTATTTTTTAATATTACGTCTACTTCCAAATTTATCAAACTTATCATTGTCCTTAATATTTTTACTTTTTGAAACTATTTATATCTTATTAAGTTAGAAATTTGGTTTTCATTTTATACATAGTTCATTTCTATCTTTTTCATAAAAAGTGGGTCGTTGCGTGATGCTTGTAATTATAATATTCTTTTTTTTCTTTGTATTTTTTTTCTAAATTTCTGACTTTCTTGTATTTACACCCATTTCACTTTCTAAGGATAAATAAAAAATAAACAAAATTATTACCTTTTCATTTTTCAATAAATTAAAATATGGGCTATTCCCCTAGAAGTTAAATTCAAGTAAATTTCCTTTTGTAAGTTTCCATAATTACAATTTTAAAAACATAAATTTATCTAGGCTAAACATTTATATTTTACTTATCTTCCCAATTTGGATTTAATGATTAAGAGTAATAACATCACAAATGTTCTTTCATTATTTTCTGTTTTATAGACTATCAACTATTATATTTCAATTTTTCAGAAGCAATAGGAAATACAATAAAAAATTACCATTTTACAACTGCTAAAAACAGTTGTAATAGGTCTTTTCCTGGTTGACAACTTGATTCACTTGACTGTGATTGATTGCATAAACAGAGTGTTCAAACCCTTAAATTATAGGATTGATACATTTTTTACATTTATATTAATGCCGCTAAGTTGCTTACTTTTATTTATATCTCATACTTATTGATTCCCATCTGCTAAATACCTAATGGAATCACTAGCAACTAATGCATATTTGCAGCACATGTATATATTTAATATGGTTATCCTCTTGCATGAAATCATCAAACCAACAATTGTCGTTTAAACGTTGGATGATGACCTGATAGCTCCTCATTTCGAGATGGTAGGAAAAACGTCTGGTTTAGTAACTATTACTTCTAATTTGAGTTTGCATTGATTTAGTTAGATTTTTATGTTAGTTTGTACTGTAATACTAGTTTGTCAAGCAGTTAGTTATTTGTTCCATGTTGCTTTATTTCTACATATCCATGTCATTTACATGTGTACATTTGTATTGCTATTCTACCTTGATGCATTGGAACTTTATACTTTCTCTATCCATTTTGATTCATGCTTTGCATGTCGAACTTATTCATTGCACATTAATATATATGTGTATATACATGCACAATGTGTATATACATGTATTGTGCATGTGTAATTTATATATGTGAGCTATTTGAATGACATACATGAATTTTATATCAGTAGACCATTATATCTGAGTTGTGGCTATTTAGAATCAGCTAATTTTAAATGTTGGTTCTGATCGACAAACCAATATGGTTATGTCACGGCTGATCTGTGGGCACTACAGATACAGTCTGCCTTGTATTTATAGTGTATCACTGTGAATATTACAAGTAGTCTAGACTTGTATAAATTTATATATATCGGACCAAGTCTAGAAAAATGATAAGAAACACACCAAAATTCTAAGGCAAATAAAATTTAAATTAAATTTATATTTGCTTGTATTTAAATTTATTTTTGTTCCAATTTACTGTAACACCCCGTAATTTTAAAAATTAAAGTTAACGAATTAAGAAATACTTAATTTCAAATGTGGGAATTAAGGGAAACGGGTTGCGCCATTGCGTTCGTCTCGGAATTCTGCTTGAGATAGATTCCGAGTTTGCATAAAATGGACAACGTATGAAGGAGATATGGATGAACGAAGTTGGGCAAGAAAATCGGGATTAGGTGGTTATCTGAATGGTTCTAGTTATTCCTAGGTTAATCCGACGGCTCTTAATTAATTAATCTTCTATAAAAACACCCTAAACCCCTAACACTAATCACACAAATTCATAACAAGAGCCACCATGCCGTCAATGGAGAACTTAGAGTAGCCGCCATACACTTTCAACCCTAAAGCAAGATAGAGGCTTGAATAGAAATCAAATCAAATCTAAATAACAACTAAGTCTACATCAAAGGCGAGCAATTCAATTTTAGAATACAGATTCCATAAAGAAAAGACTATTCTTTTTGATTGTGAGTATGATAGCTTTCACAAAATAATTCGTTAATTTAATTATGAAAAGATATAATTGGGACCATAAGAATTTGATTTTGAATCATGTGATGTGAATTATATGTATGTCTGTGGCGTTGAATCATATGTTAGTTCTTATGTGAATTTTATGCAAGTTGGATCATATGTTAGTTCTTATGTGAATCCTATGCAAGTTGAATCATATATCTTATGCAAGTTTGTGGTGATTGGATCATATATTGTTATATGAATCTTATGCAAGTTTGTGTTGTTAAAATATATGTGAAACATGTATATGCATATTGTAACACCCCGTAATTTTATAACATTAAAATTCACAAATTAAAGTATACTTAATTTTTAGAAAAGAATTAAGTGAAATGGGTTGCGCAGAGAAATATATATATTGATATATATATATATATATATATATAAATTAAAAATTAAATAAATAAAAATGCGAAAAAGTTCAAAACAGCGAATTGGGAAGGGGAATAACCGAACCGACTCATTTTTGAGGTCGACCCAAGCCCCACTGGGTCGACTAGGGATTAATCCAGGGTGTTTGGCTGTCAACCCGCGGGCCGATTCACTCAAATGTAGATTTTGCATTTGATTGGTTCTCATGGTTCAGGGTTAATCTAATGGTCCTAAATAACTTCCTACACTTATAAATACATCCTAATGCTAACCCTAAACCTAATTAAAATAGAATAGTTACCGTCGCCATGGAAATCAATGGAGCCACCGCCAACTAAGAAAGAAGAAAAGAAAAATTCAATTCTAATTCTCTCAACCCTAAAGCAAAGCAAAACTCTCTCTTTTCTTCTCTAAATTGTGAGTATGATGATCTTAACAAGATTATTATCATTTTAATTAGGTTGAGTTATGAATGGATTATGAGTAGATGATGTGAATTATCATATATGTTGTTGTAAACCCCTTTTGCTATCATGTATATTGTAAATCCAATGTTATGTGATGTTGATATCTTATATGTTGTAAATCATGCTATGATGATGTTATGTATGTTGAAAGTTTCTATGCTAAGTTATGATGAATCATACATGTTAAAAAGGCCATGATGTTACCATCTATGCTAGTTGGTTCATATTAATTAAATCATCATGTTTGGGTTATGTTGATCTATATGACAAGTCACATATGCAAGTTAGATTGGTTAGAAAAGTTATGAACGTATGCCAAGACAACTATTATGACATCTAGAATTATGCTATGACATATGTGATATCCTATGCTAATTCACACCATCATTATGTTGCCTAAAAACCCCATATGCAAGTTTATGTATAGATTTGGGCTATGATCATATCATGTAAATTGAGATATTTAACAAGTTGACACCTTTTGATCCTTAGCATGTGTAGTTTATGCAAGTTTCACCCCTATTATGATTTGATTTATTTTAATTGTCTATATGTTGTGATAATTTATCTTTGTGCTAGGTGTTAGACTATACAAGTCTAGCCTATATTATGCGTTGAATAAGCGAATGTATAAACATGGGGTAGGGGTAATATTAAGGATTTAATATTAAAAAGTTGGGGTGCAATTGATATGATTTTGCATGCCATAAGTGGATGGCCATAATTGAGTCAATTATGGACATCATTAAAAGTTGACTTAATTAATAATTTGAATAGGGAATTGTTAAAACTGGGGTAAAAGATTTTAAGTGTTAATCAATGCTTAGGACACGAGGTTGGACTCGTTTGTGACGTAAACCTGCCCGGACCCGCCCGACAAATCCAATGGTCACAAATGTCAGCCCAATGTGAGAGGTCCTGGGCCTAAACTAAAGCATAACGGTTGTAAAGACACGAGGTTAGACTCTTTTATGGTGTAAGACTGCCCGGACCCGCCCGGCAAATCCAGCTGCCATAAATGCCAGTATAATGTGAGAGGTCTTTATGAGGTTATGGCCTGAATGAATTAAGAAATACTTAACCAGATAAACATGTAAGGTGGGACATGGGGGTTAAGTAGCTGCCTTGGGTGGCATGAGGAATCTAGGGGGTACCCTTAGTGGCATGTGAAATACGATTAGTAAGACTTAACCAAACACACATGTAAATGAACATGACTAAGAGGGTTAAGTGGGATATACTGGTGACAAGCTTAGGTGGGTTGTGGGGGGCCATTTCGACCAGTATCCCAAACGTATCTTTGTGGGCTCGACCCAAGTCGAGGACGGGACACGCTTGCTGGGTTCGACTGTAAGAGGCTAAAACGGGGAGCGGTGGCAACGCAAGTCCAATGGGTTTCGTATGCGTGTGTGGACCCGGGCTGGTAGGTAAGACGCTGTTGCATCGTGTAGGCATAAGCCGTGCATTCTCAAGTTGTATCGGGTTGCCACTTTAGGGGAGTGATACACCCCACTGTGGGGCCAGCACGGGTATCTACGAGTAGAGAGCCGATCGAAAGTGGGTAGTGGGGTACACCTAGTGGAGATAGGGGCAGACGACACCTATGTAGTCAGCTAGGGGTACGTAAGGCTATTTATAAAGTTTCTGTGTGAAGCAAGTGGGATCAAACAATAGGGTGACTAGTGTGGTGTAGTGTGGTAATGTGTGGTGCAGTGTAGTAATCATTCGTTAGTAATTAGGTGTGCCTTTACCGTTATCTTTAACGTTATCTTAAACGCTATCTTTATCTTCCTAAGAGTTCATAGACATTTACTTGTCTTCCATCTTATGCCTTAGTCTAGTTATTTTGATAATAGTATTATTAGAATTATCATACTCGCCAGACTTTATGTCTAACCCCCTCTATTTCTATCCTTTTTCCCCCTCCAGGTCCTCAGGTTGGGCCCAGCTCTAGTGGAGTTTGATTGAATTGCTTCATCTCTCTTTGGAAAGCTTGGACCGTTGAAGTATAGTCCAGCTTGTTATCTTTTTAATGGCTATTTATGTAATGGGATTATGTATTTTGTTTTTATGAAGATGGATATTGTACTTGGTTATGATCTATGGTTTTATGATGTAACAAACACGTTTAATTTCCGCTGCAATAAAATGAAGTTTTAGATTTCCAAGTACTATTTATTATCTGTCTTGTTGTAATTTTTCTGTTCTATATTCACTTATAACCTCCATGGAAGTTAATGCATTCCCTTTGTGAGTGACATTAATGGACGTGGGGTGTTACACGTGGTATCAGAGCTTAAGGTTACCAGAACAGATAAAAATACTTTAGAAAAATAGTTATTTTTGGAAGAAGTGTTTTCAAAAACATGTTTTAATGAGAAATTTAAAGAGAAAAGTTTTTAAGAAAAACATAATCCCCAATAGCCACATATATTTATCTTTTGAATTCTCCATTTTGAATCTTTCCTTTTTCGTTTCAGCATGGCTGAAGATCTTAATCTACCCGACGGTGTAACGATACCAGGATGGTATAGGAGGCTAGGGCCGCTGCAGGCCCAGCCAATGTTCCTCCACCACCAGTTGCACCCGTTCCTCCTCCTCGCGTAGATACTTTTGCAAAGACGTGCAAGGAATTCAAAGCTATGGGTGGAAAACCATTTCAAGGGCCAGAAACGTTTGTGGAAGCTAGAGATTGGCTTAAGGAGGTGGAAGAATTGCTAGAAATCTTTGAAGTAGAAGAAGGGAGGAGAGTTCGATTAGCAGCTTGGTTGATGAAGGGAGAGGCCTCGTTTTGGTGGGAGGTCACTAATGGGGAGCGTCCTGTTGACTCTTGGGCGGATTTCAGACGTAGGTTCGAGGCGAAGTTTCTCTCAAGGGCGGAAGAAAATCTATATATGGAAAGGTTCTTGACATTGAAGCAAGGAAGCTCATCAGTGAAAGACTATGTCAATAAATTTAATCAGTTAGCAAGGTTTGGCTTGGACTTAGTAAACACGCCGGAGAAGAAGGCTCTAAGGTTCGTGAATGGCTTGAATGAACCATTGCAAGGGTTGGCTATGACCCACATCCCTATGTGGGCCACCTTTGAGAAGTTAGTAGAAATGGCGCTCATGCATGAGGAGAAAAGCTCTAAAGTTGATAAGGCACCCGAGAAGAAGGGGGATCAGAAGAAACCACAACAGCAAAACAAGAAGGGTGGAAAAGACAATAATGGCAAGGGAAATAAGAAGTGCTTTAACTATGGGACCCCAGGCCATCTCAGCAAGGATTGCCAAAAGAAAAAGAAGACAGGCTGTTTTCATTGTGGCGATGCGGGACATTTAGTGAAGGACTGCCCAAAGAAGGGGCAGAGGGCAGGAGCTACCTCGGGAGGACAGGTGCAGGCTCTTATGGCACCAGGGCAGGCTAGGGGACAAGTTCAGGATCTCGCGGTCCCACCGCTGCAAGAACGAGGTAGAACCATTTCTGTTGAAATCTTAGTTTTTCTGTTTGATCATCCTGTCCGTACCTTATTTGATTCAGGCGCATCACATTCGTTTATCTCTACATCATTAGTTGAATCACTGCACTTAAACACCAGTTTAGTAGAGGATCCCTTAGTTGTTTCGAATCCAATTGGGGGCTCAGCTTATTTGTCTATGATGTGTTTGGATTTGAAAATTTCCATACTTAGCGTTGAACTTAGATGTGATGCTTATGTGTTGGGCTTCACAGGCTATGGGCTAATTTTAGGAATGGATTGGTTATCCAGAAGCGGGGCCGTTCTTGATTGTGAAAGGAGAGTAGTTAGGCTCGTGACTCGCCTTGGCAACACTCTCGAAATCTTCTGTAATCCCATAAATTCGGTTATGCTAAGTTATCTAGAACCGCTTGACGCGTCTGAGGAAAATCTACGATCTGTTAGAGTGGTCCGAGAATATTCGGATGTGTTTGAGGAGGTGAAGGGCTTGCCTCCGAAGCGGGAGATAGATTTTCGAATATATCTTGTGGATAATGCGAAACCAGTATCTTTGCCAGTACGCCACATGGCTCCACGTGAAAGGAGGGAACTCGGTAAGCAAGTGAAGGAGTTGCTTGAGAAGGGGTTCATAAGACGAAGTATATCCGAGTGGGGTGCTCCAGTAGTATTTGCCATGAAGGCGGATGGGTCCCTTAGACTTTGTGTGGGCTATAGAGAACTTAATAAGCTTACTAAGAAGAACAGATACCCACTGCTGAGGATTGACGATCTCTTCGATCAGTTAGTTGGCGCCTCAGTGTTTTCGTAGTTGGACTTAGCCACTGGTTTCCATCAGTTGAGAGTGGCTGAGGATAACATTGACAAGACTGCCTTTAGGACTCCGGACGGTTTCTATGAATGGCTAGTGATGCCCTTCGGTTTGACAAACGCCCCCGCATACTTTGTTGATTTGATGAGTAGGGTGTTTAGGGAGTACCTTAACAAATTTGTGGTAGTCTTTGTAGATGACATATTGATCTTTTCTAAGGATGAAGAAGAGCATGCCCTACATCTTAGGGAAGTGTTGGAGACTCTTCGAGCGCATAAGCTTAAAGCTAAATTTTCTAAGTGTCACTTTTGGAGGAAGGAAGTACGGTTCTTAGGACACGTGGTTTCCAAAGAAGGGATAGCTGTAGATCCCGTGAAGGTGGTGGCCATCCAAGATTGGAAGGTCCCTAAAAATGCTACCGAAGTGAGAAGTTTCTTGGGGTTGGCTGGCTACTATAGGAAGTTTATCAAAGACTTCGCAAAGATATCAGCTTCATTGACACGCTTGACGAAGAAGAACCTAGTTTTCATATGGGATGTAGATTGTGATGATGCGTTCCAACGTTTGAAGAGAGCTTTGACTTCAGCCCCAGTCTTAGTATTGCCAGACGGGAGTAAGCCGTTTACCGTTTATACTGACGCTTGTGGGACAGGACTAGGCGCAGTCTAAATGTAAGAGGGCAGGGTAATAGCCTATGGTGGAAGGCAGTTGAGAGCGCATGAGAAGAATTACCCCACACATGACCTAGAGTTGGCCGCTATTGTTTTCGCGCTTAAGTCTTGGCGTCATTATCTTCTTGGCGAGAAATTCGAACTATTCACTGACCACAAATCTTTAAAATACCTATTCTCTCAAAAGGACTTGAACTTAAGGCAGCAAAGGTGGATGGAGTTCTTAGCGTCCTACGACTTCGAAATCGCCTATACCCCTGGCAAGGGTAATGTGGTGGCAGACGGCTTAAGTAGAAAAGGATTATCCTTAAGTCCTTTGTTTGTTGAGCGGCGAAGTTTAGAATTCATTTCGATGTTTGACTTTAGACCTTCCGTTGACTTCGTACCCGATTTGCTAGCATCCTTAGAGGTCAGACCTACGCTTTTGGGACGGATTGGCGAGGCACAGCGAGACGACCCACAGTTAGTTGAGTTAGTAGAAAAGCTCAAAGAGGGGAGTCATCAAGCCATCTCCGTAGGTATACCCTAGACGATAAGGGTTGGTTACGTAGGGATGGTAGACTTTGTGTACCAAAAGACGATGACCTAAGGAAGACTATTCTTGATGAAGCACATCATTCGAAGATGACCATTCATCCCGGCGGGGCCAAGATGTACAAAGACATGAAGAGAGTTTACTTTTGGGCCGACATGAAGAAAGATGTGGCCGAGTATGTCGCTAGATGCTTGGTGTGCCAACAAGTAAAAGCAGAGCAAAAGAAACCCGGTGGGTTGCTTCACCCATTGGAGGTTCCACTATGGAAGTGGGAAAGTGTCTCGATGGATTTTTTGGATGGGTTACCGCGATCAAGGAAGGGTAATACGGGAATTTGGGTTATAGTAGATAGACTTACTAAAAGCGCCCATTTCATTCCCATAAAGAGTAAGAGGACTGCTCCATGGTTAGCCTCCGTATACGTTCGAGAAATAGTTCGTTTGCACAGTGTTCCTTCTAGCATAGTGAGCGACCGCGATCCTATTTTTACTAGCGAATTTTGGAGAAGCTTACAAGAGGCGGTAGGGACTCAGTTATGTTTGGGCACCGCATATCATCCTCAGACGGACGGCCAGATCGAGAGGGTGAATCGCATTCTAGAGGATCTGTTGAGGCTATGTATCCTAGACTTTGGGGGTACGTGGGAAGAACATCTTCCATTGGTTGAGTTCGCATATAATAACAGCTTTCAGTCCAACATTGGTATGGCACCATTCGAAGCTCTTTATGGACGACCTTGTCATTCACCTACATGTTGGTGGGAATCTACGGATAAGATCTTACTTGGGCCCGATATGATTAGGGAGACTTCGGAGAAGATCGACTTGATTCGAAGGAGGATGAAAGCAACACAAGATAGGCAGAAATCTTATGCGGATAAGAGGAGGACAGATCTCGAGTTTGAAGTTGGGGACATGGTCTTTGTCAAAGTGTCTCCATTACGAAACGTTGTTCACTTTGGGTTCGTTGGGAGATTAGCACTAAGGTTTGTAGGGTCGTTTCCTATTAAGGAGAAAATTGGACAGATGGCGTATACAGTGGAGTTGCCCGAGAGACTTAGTGGTGTACACGACGTATTCCATGTGTCACATTTGAGGAAGTGCTTGCATGAGACTGCGGAAGTGGTAGAGCCGAGCTTTCTTAGAGAGGTGGAGATAGAGCGTGATGCGACAATTCGACGAGCTCCTACGCGCATTCTTGGGTCGGAGATCAAGAGGTTGAGGAATCGAGAGGTCAGACTAGTCAAAGTGCAATGGGGAGATGATGAGAGCAACGCTACTTGGGAGATAGAAGAGAAGATGTGTTCACGATACCCTTTTCTTTTTGAGGGTATGTCTTTTAATTTCTCCTTTATCGCTTAGCTTGTACTTATCTTATCTTTAGTATATCCTCTCGCTAGTATCTTTGACCTTTAGTTAGGATAATCCTATGGTTGAAACATGTGTTTGAGACATGTTATGTATGGTGGATGCAAAGTGGATGCAAGTGTTTGCTAGTGGTTGCTGGTGGATGCATAACACACACTATTAGGCACCAGATCGGCTCAGTCACTTCATATTGCATATTGCATATATATGGATGTATTTAGTAAAATGGATGTATAATGGTTGTATTATCATATAGTTGCTGCATTCGGGTGGATGGTTGTGCACGCATATAGAATTAATATGTATCATTAGGAATCTTTTGCATACATATTGGACGCATGACACTATCATGAATTGCACTAAGGAGGTCGACCGAATCAGTAGACCGCCAAATTTTGCATTAGATATGGACATATACACACACTGTGCATATAAACATTAAAGCATTAGAAGTCTTTTAAGGACAATGGATGCTGGTGTTTGATGGTTGAGTAGATGGACGATTAGATGGTAGGATATACATTCTTCTTGACTTGGAGATTTCGGGGACGAAATCCTTTAAGGAGGGGAGAATGTAACACCCCGTAATTTTATAACATTAAAATTCACAAATTAAAGTATACTTAATTTTTAGAAAAGAATTAAGTGAAATGGGTTGCGCAGAGAAATATATATATATATATATATATATATTGAGATATATATATATATATAAATTAAAAATTAAATAAATAAATATGCGAAAAGTTCAAAATAGCGGATTGGGAGGGGAAATAACTGAACCGGCCCATTTTTGAGGTCGATCCGAGCTTTGCTGGGTCGACTAGGGGTTAATCCAGGGTGTTTGGCTGTCAACCCGTAGCCCGATTCGCTCAAATGCAGATTTTGCATTTGATTGGTTCTCATGGTTCAGGGTTAATCTAATGGTCCTAAATAACTTCCTACACCTATAAATACATCCTAATGCTAACCCTAAACCTAATTAAAATAGAATAGTTACCGTCGCCATGGAAATCAATGGAGCCGCCGCCAACTAAGAAAGAAGAAAAGAAAACTTCAATTCTAATTCTCTCAACCCTAAAGTAAAGCAAAACTCTCTCTTTTCTTCTCTAAATTGTGAGTATGATGATCTTAACAAGATTATTATCATTTTAATTAGGTTGAGTTATGAATGGATTATGAGTAGATGATGTGAATTATCATATATGTTGTTGTAAACCCCTTTTGCTATCATGTATATTGTAAATCCAACGTTATGTGATGTTGATATCTTATATGTTGTAAATCATGCTATGATGATGTTATGTATGCTGAAAGTTTCTATGCTAAGTTGTGATGAATCATACATGTTAAAAAGGCCATGATGTTACCATCTATGCTAGTTAGTTCATATTAATTAAATCATCATGTTTGGGTTATGTTGATCTATATGACAAGTCACATATGCAAGTTAGATTGGTTAGAAAAGTTATGAACATATGCCAAGACATCTATTATGACATCTAGAATTATGCTATGACATATGTGATATCCTATGCTAGTTCACACCATCATTATGTTGCCTAAAAACCCTATATGCAAGTTTACGTATAGATTTGGGCTATGATCATATCATGTAAATTGAGATATTTAACAAGTTGACACCTTTTGATCCTTAACATGTGTAGTTCATGCAAGTTTCACCCCTATTATGATTAGATTTATTTTAATAGTCTATATGTTGTGATAATTTATCTTTGTGCTAGGTGTTAGACTATACAAGTCTAGCCTATATTATGCGTTGAATAAGCGAACGTATAAACGTGGGGTAGGGGTAATATTAAGGATTTAATATTAAAAAGTTGGGGTGCAATTGATATGATTTTGCATGCCATAAGTGGATGGCCATAATTGAGTCAATTATGAACATCACTAAAAGTTGACTTAATTAATAAATTGAATAGGGAATTATTAAAACTGGGGTAAAAGATTTTAAGTGTTAATCAATGCTTAGGACACGAGGTTGGACTCGTTTGTGACGTAAACCTGCCCGGACCCGCCCGGCAAATCCAGTGGTCACAAATGTCAGCCCAATGTAAGAGGTCCTAGGCCTAAACTAAAGCATAACAGTTGTAAAGACACGAGGTTAGACTCTTTTATGGTGTAAGACTGCCCGGACCCGCCCGACAAATCCAGCTGCCATAAATGTCAGTCTAATGTGAGAGGTCTTTATGAGGTTATGGCCTGAATGAATTAAGAAATACTTAACCAGATAAACATGTAAGGTGAGACATAGGGGTTAAGTAGGTGACTTGTGTGGCATGAGGAATCTAGGGGGTGCCCTTAGTGGCATGTGAAATACGATTAGTAAGACTTAACCAAACACACATGTAAATGAACATGACTAAGAGGGTTAAGTTGGATATACTAGTGACAAGCTTAGGTGGGTAGCTTGTGGGGGCCCATTTCGACCAGTATCCTAAATGTATCTTTGTGGGCTCGACCCAAGTCGAGGAC
The DNA here is from genome assembly GCA_030737875.1 of Allium sativum. NCBI lineage: Eukaryota > Viridiplantae > Streptophyta > Magnoliopsida > Asparagales > Amaryllidaceae > Allium > Allium sativum. The sequence goes on from CM060924.1 coordinate 248,315,716, forward strand.
GGGACACGCATGCTGGGTTCGACTATAAGAGGCTAAAATGGGGAGCGGTGGCAACGCAAGTCCAACGGGTTTCGTATGCGTGTGTGGACCCGGGCTGGTAGGTAAGACGTTGTTGCATCGTGTAGGTATAAGCCGTGCATTCTCAAGTTGTATCGGGTTGACACTTTAGGGGAGTGATACACCCCACTGTGGGGCCAGCACGGGTATCTACGAGTAGGGAGCCGATCGAAAGTGGGTAGTGGGGTACACCTAGTGGAGATAGGGGCAGACGACACCTATGTAGTCAGCTAGGGGTACGTAAGGTTATTTATAAAGTTTCTGTGTGAAGCAAGTGGGATCAAACAATAGGGTGACTGGTGTGGTGCAGTGTAGTAATGTGCGGTGCAGTGTAGTAATCATTCGTTAGTAATTAGGTGTGTCTTTACCGTTATCTTTAACGTTGTCTTAAACGCTATCTTTATCTTCCTAAGAGTTCATAGACATTTACTTGTCTTCCATCTTATGCCTTAGTCTAGTTATTTTGATAATAGTATTGTTAGAATTATCATACTCACCAGACTTTATGTCTGACCCCCTCTATTTCTATCCTTTTTCCCCCTTCAGGTCCTCAGGTTGGGCCCAGCTCTAGTGGAGTTTGATTGAATTGCTTCATCTCTCTTCGGAAAGCTTGGACCATTGAAGTATAGTCCAGCTTGTTATCTTTTTAATGGCTATTTATGTAATGGGATTATGTATTTTGTTTTTATGAAGATGGATATTGTACTTGGTTATGATCTATGGTTTTATGATGTAACAAACACGTTTAATTTCCGCTGCAATAAAATGAAGTTTTAGATTTCCAAGTACTATTTATTATCTGTCTTGTTGTAATTTTTCTGTTCTATATTCACTTATAACCTCCATGGAAGTTAATGCATTCCCTTTGTGAGTGACATTAATGGACGTGGGGTGTTACACATATGCTAGTTTATGTGGCATTAATCTATATGTTTAGATCCATATGCAAGTTCACACCTTTATGATTAGATTCATAAGCAAGATTATATCTTTATGTTTTGATCTATATGCAAGATTACATCTTTATATCCATATGCAAGTTCACATCTTTATGATTAGATCCATATGCAAGTTCACACCTTTATGTTTGGATCTATAGCAGTACATAAGTTATGCAAGTTTTTGCCCATCACCGATGCTAGTTTTGTATCATATGCTAGTTTGAATGAAATTCATATGCAAGTTATTGGCTATGTAATCTTATGTCATGATCCTTAGATCTATTTTATGTGTTATGTGATGTTGTTTTTCTTTTTATTAGTTAGACTATTTGCGAGTCTAACATATATCATATGAAAACGTACGAATAGCGTGGGGATGATGGGATAATGTTGAATATACATGAATTGTGAATTGGCATAAAATGGCCTTAAAAGGCATATAATTAATTTGAGACAATAATTGGCATAATTGGTACTTATGGACATAATTTTAAGAGATAATTATGGACATAAATAAATTTGGAATTTATTGACAAATTTGAATAGGGATATTAATCCAATTTGGGGTTAAATAAAGATGTGTAATAATTTACTGCCTAAGACATGAGGTTAGACTCTTTTGTGGTGTAAGACTGCTCAGACCCGCCAGACAAATCTAGCGGCCACAAATGCCAGTCTAATGTGAGAGGTCAAAGACACGAATGAAATGCGTAACAATTGTAAAGACACGAGGTTAGGCTCGTTTGTGGTATAAGACTGCCCGGACCCGCCCGGTAAATCCAGTAACCGCAAATGTCAACCTATTGTGGGAGGCCTTTACACGGTTACGGTTCTAATGAATTAAGTAACACTTAACCAGATAAACATGTGGTGGGACATGGGGGGGGGGTTAAGTGGGTGCCTTGCGTGGCATGTGAAATTAAGTGGATGCCTTGGGTGGCGTGTGAAATACGATTAGATGCACTTAACCAAGATTGAAACATGTAAGAAGACATGAATAAGAATGAGGTTAAGTAGGGAAACCTTATTGGGGACCAAGCATAGGTGGGAGGCTTGTGTCAAGCATGGGGCCCCTTTTCAAACCAGTAACCCATTAAGTATCTTTGTGAGCTCAACCCAAGTCGAGGACGGGAGACGCTTACTGGATTTGATTATAAGAGGTCCAAACGGGTTAGTGGTGGCAACGTAAGTCCAACGGAGTCATGTGCGTGCGTGGGCCCGGGCTGGTAGGTAAGACGTTGTTGCGTCGTGTAGATATAAGCCGTGCATCTTTAGTGGTATCGGGTTGACACTTTGGGGAGTGATACACCCCACTGTGGGACCAGCACAGGTATCTACGAGTTAGGGAGCCGATCGAATGAGGGTAGTGGGTACAACTAGTAGAGATAGGGGCAGGCGACACCTATGAAGGCAGCTAGGGGTACACGAACTACCATTATCATTATTAAGTTTTGTAGGCGGGATCAACTTTTAGGGTGACTAGTGGTGGTGCAGTATCGTAATTATCCTATAGTGATTAGGAACGAGATTAACGGCAGAATATTCCTCTTATTTTCTTTGTCATGCCCACTTGTTTCATGGTCATATCTTATCTTACCAGTTTATGCCATATCCTAGTTACATTAATAATTATATTGTTAAAGTTATTATACTCGCCAAACTTTATGTCTGACCCCCTTGTTTTCGCCTCTTTTCTTCCTTTCTTCCCCCAGGTTCCCAGGGTGGGACTAGTACTAGTGGAGCTTGATCTTGGATCTCTTTCTCTTTCTTCTGGAAGTGCTTGGATTGCTGAAAGTAAAGGTCAGCTCATCTCTTTTATGGCTACTTGTGTTGGGGTTTATGCCTTTTATTTTATGTACTCTGAAATAATTTATCAAGATGGATATTAAGTGTACTTGGTTTATGAAGTTGTTGTAATCATACTATTTCTCCACTGCAATAAAAGTTGTTTTAAAATTTTCAAGTACCATTATTTATATCTGACTTGTTATATTATGTTCTATACACTAAATACGCTCCATGGAAGTTAATGCATTCCCTTTGTGAGTGACATTAATGGACGTGGGGTGTTACACGTGGTATCCGAGCTAAATGTTACCAGACCAGATATGAATTTTGAAAATACTATTTTTCAAAAAGCATTTTATAAAGAAATACTTTCAAAAGTATGTTTTAAGTAAAGTATTTTCAAGAGAAAAGTTTGTTTTAAAAACATAACCCTCAAGAGCCATATATCTTTCTTTCGAATTCTCCATTTTGAATCTCTTCATTTTCTTTTCAGCATGTCTGGAATTCCCAAGATACCCGAGGGGATACCAATACTAGTGTGGTTTAGAAGGTATCTGGAAGCTAGGGCCAATGTCGCAGGCCCAGCAAATGCTCCTCCTCCTCCTCGTGTTGATACTTTTGCAAATATGCAAATATTTTCGGGCAATGGGCGGGAAACCTTTTCACGGATCAGAGATGTTTGTTGAAGCTCGAAATTGGCTTAAGGAGGTGGAAGATCTATTTGGTATTTTCGAAGTAAAAGATGGAAGGAAGGTCCAATTGGCTGCTTAGTTAATGAAAGATGAAGCCTCGTTTTGGTGGGAGGTCACGAACGGAGAGCGTCCGATGGAGACATGGATGGATTTCAAGCGTAGGTTCGAAATGAAGTTTCCCTCATGAGCAGAAGAGAATTTATATATGGAAAGATTCTTGGCGTTGAAGCAAGGGGATTTATCAGTAAAGGAGTACGTCAACAAGTTCAATCAGTTGGCGACATTTGGCTTGGAATTGGTAAACAAACCTGAGAAGAAGGCCCTAAGGTTCGTTAAGGGTTTGAACGAGCCACTACATGGTTTAGCTATGACCCACATTCCTGTGGGGGCTACTTTTGAGAAGTTGGTTGACATTGCGCTTATACATGAGGAAGAGAAAAGTGCTAATGCTAATAAGGCACCGGAGAAGAAAGGGGACCAAAAGAAACCACAACAGCAAAACAAGAAAGGCGGGAAGAACAATAATGGCAAAGGAAAGAATAAGTGCTTTAATTGTAGGACACCAGGCCATCTGAGTAAAGACTGTAGGGAAAAGAAGAAGACTGACTGTTTTCACTGTGGAGAGGCAGGTCATCTAGTTAAGGACTGCCCAAGGAAACAGGGGCAAGGGCAAAGAACTTCTGGAGGGCAGTTTCAGGCTCTCATGGCACCAGGGCAGGTGAGAGGGCAGATTCAGGCTCTCATGGCACCAGGACAGGAGAGAGGTAGAAATATTTCCGTTGAAAGCTTGGTTTTTTTGTTTGATCATCCTGTTCGTACTTTGTTTGACTCTGGCGCTTCACACTCATTTATATCTGCTTCGTTAGTTGAAACACTGCACCTAAATACTAGTCTAATTACGGATCCCATAGTAGTCTCAAATCCTATTGGTGGTTCGGCTCATCTTTCTATGATTTGTCGTGATTTGAGAGTGTCTATCTTGGGCGTTGGGTTTGAATGCAACACCTTTGTTCTTGGCTTCATGGGCTACGGCTTGATTCTAGGCATGGATTGGCTAACTAGATACAGTGTCGTCCTAGATTGTGAAAGAAGGGTAGTTAGATTGTTGACTTGTTGTGGAAAGACCCTTGATATTTCTTATGACCCTAGAGGTCCGGTAATGCTTAGCTACCTAGAATCCCTAGACGTATCCAGTGATGATTTGAAATCTGTTCGTATGGTCCGTGAATATAGTGACGTCTTCAATGAAGTTCGAGGTTTACCCCCGAGGCGTGAGATAGACTTTCGAATATATCTAGTAGATAATGAAAAGCCAGTTGCATTACCAGTGCGCCACATGACTCCGAGAGAGAGAAGAGAACTCAGTAAGCAAGTGAAAGAACTGCTTGAGAAGGGGTTCATAAGATGAAGTATTTCGGAGTGGGGTGCTCCAGTCGTTTTTGCTACAAAAGCTGATGGTTCACTTAGATTGTGTGTGGACTACAGAGAGCTGAATAAGCTAACAAAGAAGAACAAGCACCCATTACCGAGGATAGATGATTTATTCGATCAGTTGGTGGGTGCTTCAGTTTTCTCACAACTGGATTTAGCTATAGGGTTTCATCAGCTAAGGGTAGCTGAAGATAGCATCGATAAGACTGCCTTTAGAACTCCTGATAGTTTCTTTGAGTGGCTCATCATGCCTTTTGGTTTGACGAATGCCCCCGCGTACTTTGTTGACTTAATGAGTAGGGTGTTTAGGGAGTTTCTAAACAAGTTTTTGGTAGTCTTTGTAGACGATATTATGGTTTTCTCTAAAAATGAAGAAGAGCATGCCCTACATCTTAGGGAAGTCTTAGAGACCCTACGAGCGCATCAGCTAAAAGCTAAGTTCTCCAAATGCCATTTTTTGGAGAAAAGAAGTGAGGTTTTTAGGAAACGTGGTCTCTAAGGAATGGATAGCTGTGGATCCCGCCAAGGTGGTGGCAATCCAAGATTGGAAAACTCCTAAGAACACAACAGAAGTAATAAGCTTTTTAGGGATGGCTGGCTATTATAGGAAGTTCATTAAGGGCTTCGCGAAGATATCAACCCCTCTCACTCGATTAACGAAGAAGAACTTGACTTTTTCTTGGGATGTTGACTATGACAATGCTTTCCAACATCTGAAGAGGGATTTGACGACCGCTCCAGTTTTAGTTTTGCCAGACGGGAGTAGGACATTCACTGTATATACGGATGCTTACGGGACAGGGCTTGACGCAGTTTTAATGCAAGAGGCAAGGGTGATATGCTATGGAGAAAGGCAATTGAAAGCCCACAAGAAAAATTACCCTACCCACGACTTAGAGTTGGCGGCCATAGTTTTTATGCTTAAGTCATGGAGTCATTATTTTCTTGGCGAGAGGTTTGAGTTGTATACAAATCATAAGTCGTTAAAGTACTTATTCCCTCAGAAGGACCTAAACTTGAGGCAAAAAAGATGGATGGAGTTTTTGGCATCCTACGATTTTGAGATCGCATATACCCCTGGCAAGGGTAACGTTGTAGCTGACACCTTAAGTAGAAAGAAGTTAACTTTAAGTCCTTCGTTCGAGAGCGGCAGAGTTTGGAGTATATATCTTTCTTTGACTTCAAACCCTCTGTCGATTATGTACCCGGATTATTGGCATCGTTAGAGGTGCAACCTATACTTTTGGGTCGAGTTGGAGAGGCACAGCGAAACGACCCACAATTGGTTGAGATAGTAGGCAAGCTTATAGGAGGGGAGTCCTCGAGTCATCTGAATAGATATGCTATAGATGAGAGAGGTTGGCTACATAGGGATGGAAGACTTTGCATACCACAAGACGAGAGTTTGAAGAAGGCAATTCTTGAAGACTCACATCGCTCTAAGATGACCATACATCCCGGTGGTGATAAGATGTATAGGGATATGAAGCGAGTTTTCTTTTGGGCCGGAATGAAGAAGTATGTGGCCGAGTTCGTTGGTAGATGCTTAGTGTGCCAGCATGTCAAGGCGGAGCAAAAGAAGCCCGGAGGTTTGCTCCATCCTTTGGAGATTCCACTTTCGAAATGGGAAAGCGTTTCCATGGATTTTGTATATGGGTTACCAAGATCAAGGAAGGATAATACGGGGATTTGGGTAATTGTAGACCGACTTACTAAAAGTTCCCATTTTATTCCCATTAAAAGCAGAAGGACCGCCACATGGTTAGCATCCATTTACTTTCGAGAGATAGTCCGTTTGCACGACATACCCTCTAGCATTGTGAGCGATAGAGATTCCATTTTCACAAGCGAATTTTGGAAAAACTTATAAGAGGTGGTTGGAACACAATTATGCTTAAGTACCACTTATCATCCTCAGATAGACGGCCAGACCGAGAGAGTAAATCGGATTTTAGAAGACCTTCTAAGGCTATGCATCCTAGACTTCGGAGGAATATGGGAAGAACATTTTCCACTAGTGGAGTTTGCCTATAATAATAGTTTTCAGGCTAGCATTGGCATGGCACCTTTTGAGCCCTTTATGGACGACCGTGCCGATCACCTACTTGTTGGTGGGAATCCACAGACAAGGTTTTGCTTGGACCCGACATGATTAGGGAGACTTCGGAGAAGATAGACCTGATTCGACGGCAAATAAAGATGGCGCAGGACCGACAGAAGTCATATGCTGATAGGAGACGAACCGATCTTGAGTTCAATTTTGGGGACATGGTTTTTATGAAGGTGTCACCGTTGAAAAACGTAGTCCGCTTTGGATCAGTAGGGAAGTTGGCACCAAGGTTCGTAGGACCCTTTCCAATTACAGAGAGGATTGGGTAGATGGCGTATAGAGTAGAGTTACCGGAGAGGTTCAGCGGAGTTCATGACAGGTTTCACATTTGTGTAAGTTTTTACATGATACGACGGAAGTGGTAGAGCCGAGCACGCTCGAAGAAGTGGAAGTAGAGCGCAATGCCACGATCATACAAGCTCCTACACGCAGTCTCGAATCGGAGATCAAAAAGCTTCGCAACAAAGAGGTCAAGTTGTTCAAATTGCAATGGGGAGATGATCAAAGAGACGCGACTTGGGAGATGGAAGATAAGATGCGTACACTGTACCCTTTCCTTTTTGAGGGTATGTTTTATTTTCTCCTTTCTCTACCGCTTTGTTGATACTTGTCCTATCTTTTAGTATTATCTTTGCGATGACATCTTCGATCTTTAGTTAGGAAGAACCCAATGGTTGCAAACATGTGTTTGAGACATGTTATGTTTGATAGATGCAAATGGATGCAAGTAGTTGCTAGTGGTTGCTCGTGGATGCATGTACACACACCTTAGGCACTAGATAGGCTCAATCACCTTCATATTGCATATAAATGTGTGCATATTTAAATTAATGGACGTATAATGGTTGTGTTATCATATGGATGCTGCATTTTGATGAATGGTTGTGCACACATGTATAAATAATTTGTATCGATAGGATTTTTTCGCATACATAAAGGACGCATGGCACTATCATCATTTGCATTAAGGAGGCCAACTGAATCAGTAGACCGCCTGATTTTGCATTAGATAAGGAACATATACACACACTTCTTGCATATGTTCATACAGCATTAGAAATCTTGTAAGGACAATGGATGCCTGTGTTTGATGGTTGAGTAGATGGATGATTGGATGTTAGGATATGCATTCTCCTTAACTTGGAGATTTCGGGGACGAAATCCTTTAAGGAGGGGAGAATGTAACACCCCATAATTTTAAAAATTAAAGTTAACAAATTAAGAAATACTTAATTTCAACTGTGGGAATTAAGGGAAACGGGTTGCGCCATTGCGTTCGTCTCGAAATTCTGCTTGAGATAGAGTCCAAGTTTACGTAAAACGGACACCGTATGAAGGAGATATGGACGAACGAAGTTAGGCAGAAAAATAAAAAAAAACAGAATGCGCTGGCGCACTTGTGAAGTGTGCCAGTACAAAAATGCACTGGCGCACCTGCCAAGTGCGCCCAGGTCGGGCTAAAAGCCTGCACAGATCTCTGGAGTGTTCTAATCCGAACAGTGAGTCATTGCTGAGTCACTAGGGCTTAGGTGGCTATCTGAATGGTTCTGGTTATTCCTAGGTTAATCTGACGGCTCATAATTAATTAATCTTCTATAAAAACACCCTAAACCCCTAACCCTAATCACACAAATTCATACCAAGAGCTGCCATGCTGTCAATGGAGAACCTATAGTAGCCGCCATACACTTTCAACCCTAAAGCAAGATAGAGGCTTAAATCAAAATCAAATCAAATCTAAATAACAACTAAGTCTACATCAAAGGCGAGCAATTCAATTTCAGAATACAAATTCCAGAAAGATAAGACTATTCTTTTTTATTGTGAGTATGATACTTTCACAAAATAATTCGTTAATTTAATTATGAAAAGATATAATTGGTATCATAAGAATATGATTTTGAATCATGTGATGTAAATTATATGTATGTTTGTGGCGTTGAATCATATGTTAGTTCTTATGTGAATTTTATGCAAGTTGGATTATATGTTATTTCTTATGTGAATCCTATGCAAGTTGAGTCATATATCTTATGCAAGTTTGTGGTGATTGGATCAAATATTCATATATGAATCTTATGCAAATTTGGGTTGTTAAAATATATGTGAAACATGTATATGCATATGCTTGTTTATGTGACATTAATCTATATGTTTAGATCCATATGCAAGTTCACACCTTTATGATTAGATCCATAAGCAAGATTATATCTTTATGTTTAGATCTATATGCAAGAATACATCTTTATATCCATATGCAAGTTCACACCTTTATGATAAGATCCATATGCAAGTTCACACCTTTATGTTTGGATCTATAGCAGTACATAAGTTATGCAAGTTTTTTCCCACCACCTATGCTAGTTTCGTATCATATGCTAGTTTGAATGAAATTCATATGCAAGTTATTAGCTATGTAATCTTATGTCATGAACCTTAGATCTATTTTATGTGTTATGTGATGTTGTTTTCTTTTTATAAGTTAGACTATTTGCGAGTCTAACATATGTCATATGAAAACGTACGAGTAGCGTGGGGATGATGGGCTAATATTGAATATATATAAATTGTTAATTGGCATAAAATGGCCTTAAAAGGCATATAATTAATTTGAGACATTAGTTGCCATAATTAGTATTTATGGGCATAATTTTAAGAGACAATTATGGACATAAATAAATTTGGAATTTATTGACAAATTTGAATGGGGATATTAATCCAATTTGGGGTTAAATAAAGATGTGTAATAATTAACCGCCTAAGACATGAGGTTAGACTCTTTTATGGTGTAAGACTTCCCGGACCCGCCCGGCAAATCCCGCAGCCACAAATGCCAGTCTAATGTGAGAGGTCAAAGGCACGAATTAAATGCGTAACAATTGTAAAGACACGAGGTTAGGCTCGTTTGCGGTATAAGACTACCCAGACCCGCCCGGCAAATCGAGCAACCGCAAATATTAGCCTAATGTGGGAGGTCTTTACAAGGTTACAGTTCTAATGAATTAAGTAACACTTAACCAGATAAACATGTGGTGGGAAATGGGGGGTTAAGTGGGTGCCTTGGGTGGCATGTGAAATTAAGTGGGTGCCTTGGGTGGCATGTGAAATACGATTAGATGCACTTAACCAAGATTGAAACATGTAAGAAGACATGAATAAGAATGGGGTTAAGTGGGGAAACCTTAGTGGGGACCAAGCATAGGTGGAAGGCTTGTGTCAAGCATGGGGGCCCTTTTCAAACCAATAACCCATTAAGTATCTTTGTGAGCTCGACCCAAGTCGAGGACGGGACACGCTTACTGGATTTGATTGTAAGAGGTCAAAACGGGTTAGCGGTGGCAACGCAAGTCCAATAGGGTCATATGCGTGCGTGGGCCCGGGATGGTTGGTAAGACGTTGTTGCATCGTGTAGATATAAGCCGTGCATCTTTAGTGGTATTGGGTTGCCACTTTGGGGAGTGATACACCCCACTGTGGGACCAGCTTGGGTATCTACGAGTCAAGGAGCCGATCGAATGAGGGTAGTCGGTACAACTAGTGGAGATAGGGGCAGACGACACCTATGAAAGCAGCTAGGGGTACACGAACTACCATTATCATTATTAAGTTTTGTAGGCGGGATCAACTTTTAGGGTGACTAGTGGTGGTGCAGTATAGTAATTTTCCTATAGTAATTAGGAACGAGATTAACGCCAGAATATTCCTCTTATTTGCTTTGTCATGCCCACTTGTTTCGTGGTCATATCTTATCTTACTAGTTTATGCCTTATCCTAGTTACTTTAATAATTATATTGTTAAAGTTATTATACTCGCCAGACTTTATGTCTGACCCCCTTGTTTTCACCTCTTTTCTTCCTTTCTTCCCCCCTAGGTTCTCAGGGCGGGACTAGTACTAGTGGAGCTTGATCTTGGATCTCTTTCTCTCTCTTTTGGAAGTGCTTGGATTGTTGAAAGTAAAGTTCAGCTCATCTCTTTTATGTCTACTTGTGTTGGGGTTTATACTTTTTATTTTATGTACTCTGAAACAATTTATCAAGATGGATATTAAGTGTACTTGGTTTATGAAGTTGTTGTAATCTAACTATTTCTCCGCTGCAATAAAAGTTGTTTTAAAATTTTCAAATACCATTATTTATACCTGTCTTGTTATATTCTGTTCTATACACTAAATACGTTCCATGGAAGTTAATGCATTCCCTTTGTGAGTGACATTAATGGTCGTGGGGTGTTACATTTACTATGTTTGTTTCTGTGGTAGATATACAGGTGACTGGACTGGATTAGAGCCCAAGAAGACTTAGCGTGTCAGTGTCAGTGAATGTATATGTAATTGAGTATGTATAACTGAGTTAATCGAATGGAATGTAGTGAGGAATATCTGCATATGTGATTGACTATGTTATCAATAATGAATTGTAAATAGTGGAGTTAGAAATATGTACTTTTTCAAATGTTGAAATAAAATATTTATTTGAACAGGTACAAAGGCACGTGACACGACCCGAACTTCCCCGTGAAGGAGAGCACATATGGCGTTGAGGACAAGACAAAATAGAACGCAGACGGAAGAATTTTTCATTGTTATTACAACAATTCCATCAGATACAAGAATATACAGAGTATAAATGAATAAAATACATTTGATGAATACCAGAGATTACAATAAATTACATAGCAGCGGAAAAATATACAAAACACAAATGAAAGTGATACATGGATACAGAGCTTTCCGAGCATTGTTCCAGCTGTAAATCAGGACCCTGTGAATATAAATCTACAAAACCAAAACAACTAGCTGCCCGTGTGGAAAATAGGGGCACCCAGAGTTTAGGTTAAAACAATAAACTTCAGGTCAGTCATGTGACTGGTGTGAGAACTAAAACAGTTATTTAAAACTTTACTTTAAAAGAGAGTGATTCAAGGGACCACGTCGTATAACACGGAACGGGTTTCCTCCCAAGAACACTAGTGCACATAACAAAACAACGCAATGCTTTTTGGAAAAATGAAGGTATTATAAGACCCAGGTCCCATCACACAACGCAACGCAAGCCGGAGGATAGGGTTTTCCCTTATAATTTCCAAATAATGCTTGATACGTTTAAAACAAATCATTTGATACTATTATAGGTGTATAGTGTCAAAACAATTTCAATCATAAATATCAATCATAGACGGCATGGGTACCATATAGCATGTCGCCATACTGGTTCTACAATTAAAACCGCAATATCATGTATTGGAAATTGGATTTCCGTCATGAGCCGAGGCAAAGGGCAAGCTCCTCTCCATTCGAGACACTCTAGGAAATGCCTCGGGACCGCACACAGCAATCCCTGGATCCTCCAAGGCCGGTCCTCTCTTACTTTTGAGGATTGGCAATTCCTGGACACACTTTTCCCGGTCCTTACAGACCTATATCCGAGGCGCCTCTTATCCAACAACCACACAGGTGAAAAGTATATAAATGTCAGGGCTGGTAGGTCACTGACACCACCATAGCTAGAAAGAAACGTCGTGCACTCCTTGGGTCCTTATCCCGTTTTTGACTCATACCGAGGTGTGAGGCTCGCGAATTCACGTTATACACAAAGCTACGTCACACAGACCATGCTTTGATCATCAACCACAAGACTTTACTTTTCAACAGAAGCCTTGATCGATTGCCACTTACGCGTGCCACACTGGCAATTCACTCCCTGCGACTGATGTCCATCGATAAACAACCTCTGAGCTCGTACGTCTCAGAGAAGGGCGTTAAGCAAGAGAATAAATTCTCCGCCGCCAAACGGATGTATATTTAATAGAGATCAATCAACACAGAATAAAATCCAATGTCAGACACACAATACATTTACAAGTTCGTTCTGGGTCTGAACGAAACCGGAGGCACTTTCCTCGCATATCCATCGATCTCCAAGTACGTCTGGACGATCACCAACCGTTTCCCTCATCTTGGGTGTACAGCCCAATCGAGATCATCAGTTTTCACCCAAACGATGTGAAGACTTCCGGTCTTCAACCACCGTCTTCATCTTGGACATCTCGTCGAATCGGTTATTCAGAATGGGTATAAACCCGGCCTTTCTGAATAACCCACGTATATGATAAACAAATGTTACACAAACACAATAAACGCCTCATTCCAATTCAGAATATTCTTTTATTCACAAGATCACATTATTAGGGAATAGGTTCCCATTAATTTTATCAAAGATAAATTCTTCTAAATTTATTCTTTAATCTTCCTTTGGATATCATTTCAAACCATATTACGGTTTTCCAAACTAGTCGGGATTAGCGAACCACACCGAAGTAATTATTTATTTTATTTCCCAATCCCAACCTATTTACCCCATGGAGAAAACTGGTAATACTCCATATCTAACACCACGGTGTTATCGGTAAAATTAATTACCATTTCACGTTCAATTCTAATTAAAGATTTAACTATCGCTTTGGAGCAAACTGGTGGTACTCCATTCTCGATCACTTTTCAGATTTGATAATTTAAATCATCAATTCACATTTTAATCTAATTAAAGATTCATTAAACCTCTACTTAGTTTTATTCTTTTCAAAAATCTACATCCTGTCTTTAACTGGGTTAAAGAACCAATGTCATCTAAAACACGATTCACGATAAACCCAAAATCACACTCTATTGTTAATCGGGTTAAAGAACAGGTGTTGTTCAAAACACCGCTCACGATAAACCCAAAAACTAATTCAAATTCAATTCCAATTAAATATTATTTAATTGGTACACCTCATTAAATTTAAATAGAAGGATTTAATATTTTCCTCAAATGGGCTTACGAACAGTGTTAATGAAGACACCATTCATGACAAACCCAAATCACATTTGATATTAAATACAAGGCTCTGAATAGAAAATATACCGGCTTATATTCATTATCAAATCCTAAAACCAACAAATATCGTATTGGAAATAACGATATAAAATATATCTTTCAAATTCCCATAACAATATCTGTATAGTCACGAAATCCATCATCGAAATATTCCAAAGATAATTTCGATTCAACTCCAGTCCAATTCACGTATTGGGAATATTGATTATTTTTAAAATCACTTTCAAATTCAATTTATTTATTTCAAAAATAAATTGATTTTAATTCTAGTTCAAAACTAGTTCATTTCGACAAAAATATATTTTTATCCTTTCAAATGTGGAATTTTTCATCCTAGTTCTTTCCAATTCATATATTATGATTTTACACAAATTATTAATATTTTTAATAATTTTATCAAGGCCCGTACAGTCGATTTCCATCAACAGCCATCGAACTGCACTTACAGCGACCTTTTCCAAATTTGATTTGGACATAATTCCAAATCCAACCGCTAGATTTCAAATTTCTAATATTCATTGGAAAACTCTTTTCGATACGAACCCAACGGTTCCAGTTTTAGGAGAATCCGACGATCGGATCTCCCGCAACGTCAATTCGAAGTCAATTGTCGAAATTCACGAACTGCCGCGGCGCGTTCTATTCAGGCCAATATATATAATATATATATACATTATATATTTCGTCGATTTCCTTTTAAAACGTATTTTATAAATCGTTTTAAATTCGTTTTCAAAACCATTTCAATTCTATATTCAATTTCAAATCAAAATTGAATATTTCATATCATTACTATATAAATGATAATATTTTCAAAACGTTATATTTTGAAATCACTACCTTTTCAATATTCATTATAAAAACGAATATAATCGATATAAATAACGTTCACGTCAAAATGGCGCAACTCTAATCAACACGGCTTTATATATTTCAATAAACTCGTTATACTATTCAACAAATGAATATTTATTCTATTCAACACATGAATCTATATTTCTTTCAACACATGAGTACTGTCAACACACGACTATTTTTGTTATGTAAAATATTTTATAAAACTATGGTATCTATCATTTGATTTTTAATTAGACTCCAACCGTAAAGTAGTGTCTAATCTTAAATATGATAAAGATGTAGATTTTATTATTAAAATATTTTACTCAACACATAAATAGTTTCAACACATGAACATCGTCAACACATGACTATTTATTCTATTCAACACATGAATATTTATATTTTATAATATTCTTTATTTTTCCAATTGGAATGAGGCCCAATCAATTACCATATAACGTTAATTATATGGATTCCATACAACACATGTATATAATAGCAACGATAACCAATCAACCATCATCCAAAGTGCTCTACACAACTGTATAAGCATCAAATATAAATAATTAACGCTTACACAGCCTGTTGACCAATCGATCGACATTCAATTAAATAATTGGAATTAGTGTACGCCAAATATCATCCCAACACCCGTGTGGGGTTTCAAATCAACAAACACAGATTTTTATTTGTATAGTTGGGCGATGTGTAAAATTTATCGTCCCAATCAATATCAGTCAAATCAGTGTATATAAACAAATCGGCCGATTTGTTTATAAATATTTATTTATTCACATTCACATTAAAAATTATATTTTTAACAACAATTAATTCATTTCAACACATTAATCTATATTATCGATTCCACATCAACATCACAAACAAATTTCACAACACATCAAACAAGCATACAAGCCGTCCATGGTCTGTGGACGACGGGTGTCGGATGCTACTAAGCACCGTCTGCATCCTAGTATATATTTATAACTAGAAAAGGAAATTTAGAGTGAGGAATTCTCACCAAAGCTATCCCAACTCCACGACACTTCAAATGTAGAAATCTTCGCTGTTTGACACTTTCGTTGCTCGTAGCCACTACATATATAAAAATCACATTTTTATATTGTTGCTATGTATATAAAAATCACATTTTTATATTGTTGCTATATGGATAAAAATTCTATTTATACATCGCCACTATATAGATAAAAATTCTATTTTTACACCGCTACTATATAGATAAAAATTCTATTTTTACACCGCTACTATATAGATAAAAATTCTATTTTTAGATCACTACTATATAGATAAAAATTCTATTTTTATATCGCTACTATATAGATAAAAATTCTATTTTTACACCGCTACTATATAGATAAAAATTCTATTTTTATAACGGTGTTCATATAATAAAGATTATATTTTTATCACGCTATTCTCTATATAAAGATTTCGCCTTTTCAAATATAAAGATTTCGCCTTTTCAAAATAAAGATTTCGCCTTTTCAAAATAAAGATTTCAAACTTTTCACTCGCTATTTAGATTTTTAAAAATCATGACTTTCATATTTAAAAATCGCTTCTTTATCTCTTTTAAAAATCCCTCCTTTCTCGAATTAAAAATCTTGACTTTTCTTTTTGATGGTAAAAATCAAATCTCTACTTAAATATAAAATTCCTAACCTTTCATATATATATATATATATATATATATATAAACAGATTTTTATTGGTTAAATAACCTAAAATAAAACTTAAATAAAAATAAAATAAATAAGAAAACAAAATAAAACTTACCGATTAAAGAAGGGGGAGGGGTTTTCACTCGACGGTCAGAGGGGGCTTGCTGGAGTCGTGGTCAGTGGTGTGGGGGACGAGACACAGGTGCAGATTTCAATTGGAGGAGGAGGGAAAAGGGGTGCAGCGGATCAAAGGGGGTGGAAGGGAAAGGCGGCGGTGGTTTAAGGTGGAGGGAGGAAGAAGTGGAGAAGAAGAAGAGGAGGGCGTCGCGACGATGGCTGGGCAAGGGGGGGGGGTCTCGATGCGGGTGAACGCGAGGGAGGAGAAGGGGAAGAAGAGGGCGAGGCTGGAGGGTGGCGCCATCCACGGCGGCGCGGTGGCGGCTCCGATGGGAGGAGCGACGACGCTCCTCCCCCCTCTTCGTCTTCTTTTTTTATTTAGTTTCGAAATGAATTTTAAAGGGGGGCTGAAGGCATATAGGAGAAGGGAGATATTTTTATTTATTTATTTACTTAATTTAATTTCAAAAAGGTGCTTTTATTTTCGAACTCGAAACAGGACACATCGCCTGTCGTCCATAGCTAATTACCACCATTCCGAACACAATGGGATATGTATCGTAGGCTGATTCGATCGTTTCGATCAGTTTTCGTCAAAATCAAAATATAACTCTATATATTGAATTTGAACGCGCATTTCATTTTACCAAGGTCACATACTAACTCTAAAAATTTCAGAAAAATATTTTCTAGCTTCGTATTGATGATACGGTCCTAACAAAACTAATTTCGTCGAATTATGAGACCGTTAGAAAAATGGTCATTTTCCAGTCGATTAAAATCAACTAAAACTAGTCAAACGCGTTTTCTTTTGCCACGCTCACATATTGATTCGAAAAATTATGAAATTTGGAATCTAGCAATAACTTGACATCGCGGATCCAACAAAAGTGGTTTCGTCGAAATCTGAGGTCGTTTGCAAAATGGTTATTTTTAAGGGCCAGAATTCCATAGCGACTATTCTGAATTTTCAACTGGGCATATCTTTTGATTCCCGCTATGAAATTTCCATTTTTCGGATTCGTTGGAAAGATATCATCAAATAGGTTCTATTATTTTTGGTTTCGCTAAAATTCGATTTATTTTGCACCCGGTATTTCCAATTGAAGTTTGAAATCGAATTATCGAACTACCGCGCCATTTTCAATTCCTTTTATAATTTAAAATAAATATTCATATTCTAACGACGACGTATATAAATATATACGTTCTATTTCTATATTCAAAATAAATTTCTCGTCGATATTATTTAAAATAATTCATTTTAAATATTCAAAATTCACTAAAATTGCCAACATAAAAATTTTAAATTGGCTCTCATTTCTGGGTTGTTACAATCTCCCCCACTTAAAACTTTTCGTCCCCGAAAAGGAACAAAGCCGAAAGTTGTTTAACAATTCAACTCAACTTCCATTATTTTGATTACGGCTTAAGTTCTTCAACTTTTCATTTTCTAAGAACTTTTCAAAATTTTCAAAAATTTGGCTAACACCCTAAATTTCCGAAAAATTTCGCCATAATCTCCCCTGCACCGGGAGCACCGGGAAAATCCCGAAATTGCCATACAGGCCTTCTGATCTCAAAAAGAAAAAGAAAAAGCCAAGCGGCTAGCCAATCGGCTCATAAAATCATCATCACCCAAACAAAACATTAAATATGTACCTATTTATCGGGCAAACAAATTTTATTCTCTGCTCTAACCTCCTTGCTATGACCTGTTCAATGTAAGTACATGTATATGCAAGCAAATGCGACCAATTTCAATACAATTCAATATTTGATGCAATTAGGCATAATTGTTCAAAATTATTAAACAAATAAACAAACAACTCAAACATCAATCAATTAGTGAATTAACGTTTCAAATTCATAACTTTGATATATATATATATATATATATATACAAAAAAATCATGTTTTTGATGCCAAATCACAACAAATAAACTTATCTATGTAAGTTTTGGTTCTCACACCAGTCTAATGGAAATATATAGATATCACACCTTCGAAACACGAAAATAAATGCTGGTGATGGCGCGCCATCATCAGAATCATGTCCAGGTGACTAGAGTGTGATTCTATATCTATCCAGTATATTAAAACTTCGAATATACGTTCATGACGCGTATACGCGAAATCTTTATATACTCGATTGTCCAAATTCAATATAAATAAATATTCAAATACGTATAAAACGATTTAAATTTTCAAAACAAAATTGTTTTCATTTGAAAAATATACTCTTCACACACGTTCTAGGATACAACTGATCCTATCTCTAACGAGTCATTCTAGTTGGATATTACTAATCCAATATCTGATGAATTCTTTCGTATGGTTCTAATGTGTCTCGTTCTTGAGCTATGTAAACCAAAGCTCTGATACCAAACTGGCATGACCCGAACTTCCCCGTGAAGGAGAGCACAGAAGGCGTTGAGGACAAGACAAAATAGAACGCAGACGGAAGAACTTTTCATTGTTATTACAACAATTCCATCGGATACAAGAAGATACAGAGTATAAATTAATAAAATACATTCGATGAATATCAGAGATTATAATAAATTACATAGCAGTGGAAAAATATACAAAACACAACTGATAGTTATACACGGATACAGAGCTTTCCGAGCATTGTTCCAGCTGTAAATCAGGACCCTGTGAATATAAATCTGCAAAACCAAAACTACTAGCTGCCCGTGTGGAAAATAGGGGCACCCAGAGTTTAGGTTAAAACAATAAACTCCAGGTCAGTCATGTGACTGGTGTAAGAACTAAAACAGTTATTTAAAACTTTACTTTAAAAGAGAGTGATTCAAGGGACCACGCCGTATAAGACGAAACGGGTTTCCTCCCAAGAACACTAGTGCACATAACAAAACAACGCTATGTTTTTTGAAAAAATGAAGCTATTATAAGACCCAAGTCCCATCACACAAAGCAACGCAAGTCGGAGGATAGGGTTTTCCCTTATAATAGCCAAATAATGCTTGATACGCTTAAAACAAATCATTTGATACTGTTATAGGTGTATAGTGTCAAAACAATTTCAATCATAAATTTCAATCATAGACGGCATGGGTACCATATATCATGTCGCCATACTAGTTCTACAATTAAAACCGCAATATCACGTATTGGAAATTGGATTTCCGTCATGAGCCGAGGCAAGGGGCAAGCTCCTCTCCGTTCGAGACACTCTAGGAAATTCCTTGGGACCGCACACAGCAATCCCTGGATCCTCCAAGGCCGGTCCTCTCTTACTTTTGAGGATTGACAATTCCTGAACACACGTTTCTCGGTCCTTACAGACCTATATCCGAGGCGCCTCGTATCCAACAACCACACAGGTGAAAAGTATATAAATGTCAGGGCTGGTAGGTCACTGACACCACCATAGCTAGAAAGAAACATCGTGCACTCCTTGGGTCCTTATCCCATTTTTGACTCATACCGAGGTGTGAGGCTCGCGAATTCACGTTATACACAAAGCTACGTCACACATACCATGCTTTGATCATCAACCACAAGACTTTGCTTTTCAACAGAAGCCTTGATCGATTGCCACTTACGCGTGCCATAATGGAAATTCACTCCATGCGACTGATGTCCATCGATATACAACCTCTGAGCTCGTACGTCTCAAAGAAGGGCGTTAAGCAAGAGAATAAATTCTCCGCCGCCAAACGGATGTATATTTAATAGAGATCAATCAACACAGAATAAAATCCAATGTCAGACACACAATACATTTAAAAGTTCGTTCTGGGTCTGAACGAAACCGGAGGCACTTTCCTCGCATATCCATCGATCTCCAAGTACGTCTGGACGATCACCAACCATTTCCCTCATCTTGGGTGTACAACCCAATCGAGATCATCAGTAATCACCCAAACGATGTGAAGACTTCCGGTCTTCAACCACCGTCTTCATCTTCGACATCTCGTCGAATCGGTTATTCAGAATGGGTATAAACTCGGCCTTTCTGAATAACCCACGTATATGATAAACAAATGTTACACAAACACAATAAACGCCTCATTCCAATTCAGAATATTCTTTTATTCACAAGATCACATTCTTAGGGAATAGGTTCCCATTAATTTTATCAAAGATAAATTCTTCTAAATTTATTCTTTAATCTTCCTTTGGATATCATTTCAAATCATATTATGGTTTTCCAAACTAGTCGGGATTAGCGAACCACACCGAAGTAATTATTTATTTTATTTCCCAATCCCAACCTATTTACCCCATGGAGAAAACAGGTAATACTCCATATCTAACACCACGGTGTTATCGGTAAAATTAATTACCATTTCACGTTCAAATCTAATTAAAGATTTAACTATCGCTTTGGAGCAAACTGGTGGTACTCCATTCTCGATCACTTTTCAGATTTGATAATTTAAATCATCAATTCACATTTTAATCTAATTAAAGATTCATTAAACCTCTACTTAGTTTTATTCTTTTCAAAAATCAACATCCTATCTTTAACTGGGTTAAAGAACCCATGTCATCTAAAACACGATTCACGATAAACCCAAAATCACACTCTATTGTTAATCGGGTTAAAGAACAGGTGTTGTTCAAAACACCGCTCATGATAAACCCAAAAACTAATTCAAATTCAATTCCAATTAAATATTATTTAATTGGTACACCTCATTAAATCTAAATAGAAGGATTTAATATTTTCCTCAAATGGGCTTACGAACAGTGTTAATGAAGACACCATTCGCGACAAACCCAAATCACATTTGATATTAAATACAAGGCTCTGAATAGAAAATATACCGGCTTATATTCATTATCAAATCCTGAAACCAACAAATATCGTATTGGAAATAACGATATAAAATATATCTTTCAAATTCCCATAACAATATCTGTATAGTCACGAAATCCAACATCGAAATATTCCGAAGATAATTTCGATTCAACTCCAGTCCAATTCACATATTGGGAATATTGATTATTTTTAAAATCACTTTCAAATTCAATTTATTTATTTCAAAAATAAATTCATTTTAATTCTAGTTCAAAACTAGTTCATTTCGACAAAAATATATCAAATGTGGAATTTTTCATCCCAGTTCTTTCCAATTCATATATTATGATTTTACACAAATTATTAATATTTTTAATAATTTTATCAAGGCCCGTACAGTCGATTTCCATCAACAGCCATCGAACTGCACTTGCAGCGACCTTTTCCAAATTTGATTTGGACATAATTCCAAATCCAACCGTTAGATTTCAAATTTCTAATATTCATTGGAAAGCTCTTTTCGATACGAACCCAACGGTTCCGGTTTTAAGAGAATCCGACGGTCGGATCTCCCGCAACGTCAATTCGAAGTCAATGGTCGAAATTCACGAACAGCCGCGACGCGTTCTATTCAGGCTATTATATATATAATATATATACATTATATATTTCGTCGATTTCCTTTTAAAACGTATTTTATAAATCGTTTTAAATTCGTTTTCAAAACCATTTCAATTCTATATTCAATTTCATATCAAAATTGAATATTTCATATCATTACTATATAAATGATAATATTTTCAAAACGTTATATTTTGAAATCACTACCTTTTCAATATTCATTATAAAAACGAATATAATCGATATAAATGTCGTTCACGTCAAAATGGCGCAACTCTAATCAACATGGCTTTATATATTTCAATAAACTCGTTATTCTATTCAACAAATGAATATTTATTCTATTCAACACATGAATCTTTATTTCTTTCAACACATGACTAATCTCAACACATGAGTACTGTCAACACACGACTATTTTTGTTATGTAAAATATTTTATAAAACTATGGTATCTATCGTTTGATTTTTAATTAGACTCCAACCGTAAAGTAGTGTCTAATCTTAAATATGATAAAGATGTAGATTTTATTATTAAAATATTTTACTCAACACATAAATAGTTTCAACACATGAACATCGTCAACACATGACTATTTATTCTATTCAACACATGAATATTTATATTTTATAATATTCTTTATTTTTCCAATTGGAATGAGGCCCAATCAATTACCATATAACGTTAATTATATGGATTCCATACAACACATGTATATAATAGCAACGATAACCAATCAACCATCATCCAAAGTGCTCTACACAACTGTATAAGCATCAAATATAAATAATTAACGCTTACACAGCCTGTTGACCAATCGATCGACATTCAATTAAATAATTGGAATTAGTGTACGCCAAATATCATCCCAACACCCGTGTGGGGTTTCAAATCAACAAACACGGATTTTTATTTGTGTAGTTGGGCGATGTGTAAAATTTATCGTCCCAATCAATATCAGTCAAATCAGTGTATATAAACAAATCGGCCGATTTGTTTATAAATATTTATTTATTCACATTCACATTAAAAATTATATTTTTAACGACAATTAATTCATTTCAACACATTAATCTATATTATCGATTCCACATCAACATCACAAACAAATTTCACAACACATCAAACAAGCATACAAGCCGTCCATGGTCTGTGGACGACGGGTGCAGGGTGCTACTAAGCACCGTCTGCATCCTAGTATATATTTATAACTAGAAAAGGAAATTTAGAGTGAAGAATTCCCACCAAAGCTATCCCAACTCCACGACACTTCAAATGTAGAAATCTTCGCCGTCTGACACTTTCGTTGCTCGTAGCCACTACATATATAAAAATCACATTTTTATATTGTTGTTATGTATATAAAAATCACATTTTTATATTGTTGCTATATGGATAAAAATTCTATTTTTACATCGCCACTATATAGATAAAAATTCTATTTTTACACCGCTACTATATAGATAAAAATTCTATTTTTACACCGCTACTATATAGATAAAAATTCTATTTTTAGATTGCTACTATATAGATAAAAATTCTATTTTTATATCGCTACTATATAGATAAAAATTCTATTTTTACACCGCCACTATATAGATAAAAATTCTATTTTTGTAACGGTGTTCATATAATAAAGATTATATTTTTATCATGCTATTCTTTATATAAAGATTTCGCCTTTTCAAATATAAAGATTTCGCCTTTTCAAAATAAAGATTTCGCCTTTTCAAAATAAAGATTTCAAACTTTTCACTCGCTATTTAGATTTTTAAAAATCACGACTTTCATATTTAAAAATCGCTTCTTTATCTCTTTTAAAAATCCCTCCTTTCTCGAATTAAAAATCTTGACTTTTCTTTTTGATGGTAAAATTCAAATCTCTACTTAAATATAAAATTCCTAACCTTTCATATATATATATATATAAACAGATTTTTATTGGTTAAATAACCTAAAATAAAACTTAAATAAAAATAAAATAAATAAGAAAACAAAATAAAACTTATCGATTAAAGAAGGGGGAGGGGTTTTCACTCGACGGTCAGAGGGGGCTTGCTGGAGTCGTGGTCAGTGGTGTGGGTGACGAGGCACAGGTGCGGATTTCAATTGGAGGAGGAGGGAAAAGGGGTGCAGCGGATCAGAGGGGGTGGAAGGGAAAGGCGGCGGTGGTTTAAGGCGGAGGGAGGAAGAAGTGGAGAAGAAGAAGAGGAGGGCGTCGCGGCGATGGCTGGGCAAGGGGGGGGGTCTCGATGCGGGTGAACGCGAGGGAGGAGAAGGGGAAGAAGAGGGCGAGGCTGGAGGGTTGCGCCATCCACGGCGGCGCGGTGGCGGCTCCGATGGGAGGAGCGACGACGCTCCTCCCCCCTCTTCGTCTTCTTTTTTTAATTTAGTTTCGAAATGAATTTTAAAGGGGGGCTGAAGGCATATAGTAGAAGGGAGATATTTTTATTTATTTATTTACTTAATTTAATTTCAAAAAGGTGCTTTTATTTTCGAACTCGAAACGGGACCCATCGCCTGTCGTCCATAGCTAATTACCCCCATTCCGAACACAATGGGATACGTATCGTAGGCTGATTCTATCGTTTCGATCAGTTTTCATCAAAATCAAAATACAACTCTATATATTGAATTTGAACGCGCATTTCATTTTACCAAGGTCACATACTAACTCTAAAAATTCCAGAAAAATATTTTCTAGCTTCGTATTGATGATACGGTCCTAACAAAACTAATTTCGTCGAATTCTGAGTCCGTTTGAAAAATGGTCATTTTCCAGTCGATTAAAATCAACTAAAACTAGTCAAACGCGTTTTCTTTTGCCACGCTCACATATTGATTCGAAAAATTATGAAATTTGGAATCTAGCAATAACTTGACATCGCGGATCCAACAAAAGTGGTTTCGTCGAAATCCGAGGTCGTTTGCAAAATGGTTATTTTTAAGGGCCAGAATTCCATAGCGACTATTCTAAATTTTCAACTGGGCATATCTTTTGATTCCCGCTATGAAATTTCCATTTTTCGGATTCGTTGGAAAGATATCATCAAATAGGTTCTATTATTTTTGGTTTCGCTAAAATCCGGTTTATTTTGCACCCGGTATTTCCAATTGAAGTTTGAAATCGAATTATCGAACTACCGTGCCATTTTCAATTCCTTTTATAATTTAAAATAAATATTTATATTCTAACGACGACGTATATAAATATATACGTTATATTTCTATATTCAAAATAAATTTCTCGTCGATATTATTTAAAATAATTCATTTTAAATATTCAAAATTCACTAAAATTGCCAAAATAAAAATTTTAAATTGGCTCTCATTCCCGGGTTGTTACAATCTCCCCCACTTAAAATTTTTCGTCCCTGAAAAGGAACAAAGCCGAAAGTTGTTTAACAATTCAACTCAACTTCCATTATTTTGATTACGGCTTAAGTTCTTCAACTTTTCAGTTTCTAAGAACTTTTCAAAATTTTCAAAAATTTGGCTAACACCCTAAATTTCCGAAAAATTTCGCCATAACCTCCCCTGCACCGGGAGCACCGGGAAAATCCCGAAATTGCCATACAGGCCTTCTGATCTCAAAAAGAAAAAGAAAAAGCCAAGCGGCTAGCTAACCGGCTCATAAAATCATTATCACCCAAACAAAACATTAAATATGTACCTATTTGTCGGGCAAACAAATTTTATTCTCTGGTCTAACCTCCTTGCTATGACCTGTTCAATGTAAGTACATGTATATGCAAGCAAATGCGACCAATTTCAATACAATTCAATATTTGATGCAATTAGGCATAATGGTTCAAAATTATTAAACAAATAAACAAACAACTCAAACATCAATCAATTAGTGAATTAACGTTTCAAATTCATAACTTTGATATATATATATATATATATATATATATATATACAAAATCTTGTTTTTGATGCCAAATCACGACAAATAAACTTATCTATGTAAGTTTTGGTTCTCACACCAGTCTAATGGAAATATATAGATATCACACCTTCGAAACACGAAAATAAATGCTGGTGATGGCGCGCCATCATCAGAATCATGTCCGGGTGACTAGAGTGTGATTCTATATCTATCCAGCATATTAAAACTTCGAATATATGTTCATGACGCGTATACGCGAAATCTTTATATACTCGATTGTCCAAATTCAATATAAATAAATATTCAAATACGTATAAAACGATTTAAATTTTCAAAACAAAATTGTTTTCATTTGAAAAATATACTCTTCACACACGTTCTAGGATACAACTGATCCTATCTCTAACGAGTCATTCTAATTGGATATTACTAACCCAATATCTGATGAATTCTTTCGTATGGTTCTAATGTGTCTCGTTCTTGAGCTATGTAAACCGAACCTCTGATACCAAACTGACATGACCCGAACTTCCCCGTGAAGGAGAGCACGGATGGCGTTGAGGACAAGACAAAATAGAACGCAGACGGAAGAACTTTTCATTGTTATTACAACAATTCCATCGGATACAAGAAGATACAGAGTATAAATTAATAAAATACATTCGATGAATATCAGAGATTATAATAAATTACATAGCAGTGGAAAAATATACAAAACACAACTGAAAGTTATACACGGATACAGAGCTTTCCGAGCATTGTTCCAGCTGTAAATCAGGACCCTGTGAATATAAATCTGCAAAACCAAAACTACTAGCTGCCCGTGTGGAAAATAGGGGCACCCAGAGTTTAGGTTAAAACAATAAACTCCAGGTCAGTCATGTGACTGGTGTGAGAACTAAAATAGTTATTTAAAACTTTACTTTAAAAGAGAGTGATTCAAGGGACCACGCCGTATAAGACGGAACGGGTTTCCTCCCAAGAACACTAGTGCACATAACAAAACAACGCTATGTTTTTTGGCAAAATGAAGCTATTATAAGACCCAAGTCCCATCACACAATGCAACGCAAGTCGGAGGATTTTCCCTTATAATAGCCAAATAATGCTTGATACGCTTAAAACAAATCATTTGATACAATTATAGGTGTATAGTGTCAAAACAATTTCAATCATAGATTTCAATCATAGACGGCATGGGTACCATATATCATGTTGCCATACTAGTTCTACAATTAAAACCGCAATATCACGTATTGGAAATTGGATTTCCGTCATGAGCCGAGGCAAGGGGCAAGCTCCTCTCCGTTCGAGACACTCTAGGAAATGCCTCGGGACCGCACACAGCAATCCCTGGATCCTCCAAGGCCGGTCCTCTCTTACTTTTGAGGATTGACAATTCCTGAACACACGTTTCCTGGTCCTTACAGACCTATATCCGAGGCGCCTCGTATCCAACAACCACACAGGTGAAAAGTATATAAATGTCAGGGCTGGTAGGTCACTGACACCACCATAGCTAGAAAGAAACATCGTGCACTCCTTGGGTCCTTATCCCATTTTTGACTCATACCGAGGTGTGAGGCTCGCGAATTCACGTTATACACAAAGCTACGTCACACAGACCATGCTTTGATCATCAACCACAAGACTTTGCTTTTCAACAGAAGCCTTGATCGATTGCCACTTACGCGTGCCACACTGGCAATTCACTCCATGCGACTGATGTCCATCGATATACAACCTCTGAGCTCGTACGTCTCAGAGAAGGGCGTTAAGAAAGAGAATAAATTCTCCGCCGCCAAACGGATGTATATTTAATAGAGATCAATCAACACAGAATAAAATCCAATGTCAGACACACAATCCATTTAAAAGTTCGTTCTGGGTCTGAACGAAACCGGAGGCACTTTCCTCGCATATCCATCGATCTCCAAGTATGTCTGGACGATCACCAATTTTTTCCCTCATCTTGGGTGTACAGCCCAATCGAGATCATCAGTAATCACCCAAACGATGTGAAGACTTCCGGTCTTCAACCACCGTCTTCATCTTCGACATCTCGTCGAATCGGTTATTCAGAATGGGTATAAACCTGGCCTTTTTGAATAACCCACGTATATGACAAACAAATGTTACACAAACACAACAAACGCCTCATTCCAATTCAGAATATTCTTTTATTCACAAGATCACATTCTTAGGTAATAGGTTCCCATTAATTTTATCAAAGATAAATTCTTCTAAATTTATTCTTTAATCTTCCTTTGGATATCATTTCAAACCATATTATGGTTTTCCAAACTAGTCGGGATTAGCGAACCACACCGAAGTAATTATTTATTTTATTTCCCAATCCCAACCTATTTACCCCATGGAGAAAACATGCAATACTCCATATCTAACACCACGGTGTTATCGGTAGAATTAATTACCATTTCACGTTCAAATCTAATTAAAGATTTAACTATCACTTTGGTGAAAACTGGTGGTACTCCATTCTCGATCACTTTTCAGATTTGATAATTTAAATCATCAATTCACATTTTAATCTAATTAAATATTCATTAAAACTCTACTTAGTTTTAATCTTTTCAAAAATCAACATCCTGTCTTTAACTGGGTTGAAGAACCAATGTCATCTAAAACACGATTCACGATAAACCCAAAATCACACTCTATTGTTAATTAGGTTAAAGAACATGTGTTGTTCAAAACACCACTCACGATATACCCAAAAACTAATTCAAATTCAATTCCAATTAAATATTATTTAATTGGTACACCTCATTAAATCTAAATAGAAGGATTTGATATTTTCCTCAAATGGGCTTACGAACAGTGTTAATGAAGACACCATTCACGACAAACCCAAATCACATTTGATATTAAATACAAGGCTCTGAATAGAAAATATACCGGCTTATATTCATTATCAAATCCTGAAACCAACAAATATCGTGAAATAACGATATAAAATATATCTTTCAAATTCCCATAACAATATCTGTATAGTCACGAAATCCAACACCGAAATATTCCGAAGATAATTTCGATTCCACTCCAGTCCAATTCACGTATTGGGAATATTGATTATTTTTAAAATCACTTTCAAATTCAATTTATTTATTTCAAAAATAAATTGATTTTAATTCTAGTTCAAAACTAGTTCATTTCGACAAAAATATATTTTTATCCTTTCAAATGTGGAATTTTTCATCCTAGTTCTTTCCAATTCATATATTATGATTTTACACAAATTATTAATATTTTTAATAATTTTATCAAGGCCCGTACAGTCGATTTCCGTCAACGGCCATCGAACTGCACTTACAGCGACCTTTTCCAAATTTGATTTGGACATAATTCCAAATCCAACCGTTAGATTTCAAATTTCTAATATTCATTGAAAAGCTCTTTTCGATACGAACCCAACGGTTCCGGTTTTAGGAGAATCCGATGGTCGGATCTCCCACAATGTCAATTCGAAGTCAATGGTCGAAATTCACGAACTACCGCGGCGTGGTGCGTTCTCTTCAGGCCATTATATATATAATATATATATTATATATTTCGTCGATTTCCTTTTAAAACATATTTTATAAATCGTTTTAAATTCGTTTTCAAAACCATTTCAATTCTATATTCAATTTCAAATCAAAATTGAATATTTCATATCATTACTATATAAATGATAATATTTTCAAAACGTTATATTTTGAAATCACTACCTTTTCAATATTCATTATAAAAACGAATATAATCGATATAAATATCGTTCACGTCAAAATGGCGCAACACTAATCAACACGGCTTTATATATTTCAATAAATTCGTTTGTAATGACCCGCATTTCCCGCGAGATAATAATTAATTAATTTAATTATTTAAGAGGTGATTAAAAGGATTTCATGGTCATTGAAGTAAATAATGGTGAATATTTAATTAATATAAATAATTAAATAATATATTTAATTCTGAAATAATCAGAATTGGCTGAAATGGCGATATGGTGTGAACTGGGTCATCCGTGATATTTAATTCAGCTTGAAATTGAATTTGAATAATGAATAATGAATATATTATATAAACGACAGTTTGAACATAGAGTTATAATATAATTAAAATCGAGCTCGAAATGGCGCTGCAGTTTGTAAATTGGCAATTTGAACTTCAACTGAATGTACAGGATTCATTTTAAGTCGGATTTCTGTGAAACAAGAAACGTGTGGAGCTGGTGGAGTATATTTTTCTAGTGGAAGAGAAAAATCGAGATTTCGTCGTGTAGATTTTGGTGTACATCCAAATCAAATTTCAGAAAAGTCGCTGTGGAATTCTTTTATAATTTATAAAGGAATTATTTATATTTTAAAAAGAAATTTCAATAGAAATCGAATATCGGGTTGACCTAGATTGAAATATCGAGTTAGAAATCAATATGGGGTTTTTCTGATCTGTATGGTATTCCACTGTGAATATAGACGATAATATTTATTTTTTTATATTAAATTTAATTATATTTAAATATATTTATATATTTAAATGGGTCATCCAAAGCTTTAAAAGTTGGATCCGCAACATCAAATTATTGCTAGCTTCCAAGTTTCGTGATTTTTAGAGTCACTGTGTGGCCGTACGAATTTTTAGAGTGAAAAACATTCAGTATTTTGACGGTTAAAAATACGCTGTGTGAGCAAACGGAGTCGGAATTCGACGAAACCAGTTTCGTTGGGACCGTAATGTCAAACTCTAGCAGTATGTCCAGTTTGGTGATTTTTTGGATATTGTATGAAAATTGTATGGATTTAAAAGCGTTCGACAAGGAATAGAAAAAGGTATATTCTAATAATATACTTTAAACCCTTAAAACAAAATATCTCCTTAACCCTATAAATACCCCCGTTTTCCCTCATAACCTAACTCCTCCCTCAGATAAAACTCAGCCGCCACCCAAGAACATTTCAACGTGAAAATCCACTTCAAATAAATCAACAAAAAAAAATCCAAACAAATTATATATGAATCGATAAATTTCAAGGCTTATATATTTGGAAACCCTAGAGCGAACTCTTCGACCCTATATGTTTTTCGTTGAGCTCGATGGAGTACTATCTGGCTTGCGTCGTTATTAAGGAAAGCTATGGTTGGAGTTGGGTCTTAGTATAATGAGTTTGAGCTCGAATCGATAATGAATCTGTGGTTATGGTTAAGTGCGGTTTCAGCTGTGTAAAGATTGAGCAATTCCATTATACTCGAGTTCGGTGATTTTTAACTTGATTTGGGTTCCAAACTGAAATCGTCGTGGAGGAGTTTGAGCGCGAGTTGGGTAGTACCGAAATGAAATGGAAGAGGGTGGGTAGTGGAGTTAATCGGTGGTTTTTGTGTTGATTTTCGTGAAGGAAACTGTGCGTGGAGGTGATGCTCGAGTTCCATACTGGTATGGGAGGATGATGAAGGACGCAGTGCCAGGTATAGCTGCGAGTTTTGTATAAATGTGATAGGGAGCAGGAGGACTAAAGTAGAAGGGTTTTGGCGTTTTTATTTTTGATTTATAATGAAGAATGAAGTGGCGTTAAACTCTTGAAGTATCGGCAATGTCTGAAATGGTTTGCGTTCATTTCCTGGAGCTGTGTAATTCGGTGGTGAAGAAGAAGATGGGAAATGGGCCGAGTAAAATGGTAAAGCCCAATGGGTATATAACTTGAGTTTTTAAAGTTTAATTTAATGTACGTTGACTTGTAAAATTCATAACTATTACATACGGTGTCAGAATTGAGCGAAACAAGATCCGTTAGGATCGTATGGACGAGAGCTTCAAAATGGAACTAACTGGGAGTGGATTGGAGCTCGTCTGAATTTATGGCGAAATAAATTGTTTGATTCAAATCAAATAACAGTTTATCATTCTTTAACAGTGAACTGCAAATGTGAGTAAAACTCACCAACTCTGAACAGTTATATTTTTATAATGTATTTTTAGAATTGTTAATCATCTGTTGATTGCTGTGTGTTGGTTGATTGATTGAACTGCTAGTCAGTTAGTGAAAATTATATATATATATGTAATTATATATATAAAAACCGTTAAATATTTATATATTGATTCTGCTATCAGAATAATTTATATTGAACCGAAAGTGATGATAATCATATTGTGTAACATCTGTAGATGCAGGGAGACAGGTTGGAGGAATCCGACTGGATTCCTCAACAGTTATTTTATTTTTTTCATATTTTGTTATATGATGTGATATAAAATCTGTGGGCGATTATATGTACTTGGACGATATTGAACATCGTGATTTGATATGATTGAATACCATAACACACCGAAATGTTGATAAGGGGATTTTCAAAGTGATATTGAAAATAGAATATTTGTAAAATGGGATATTTAATAAATAAGAGATATCTATAAAGTGGAATATTTATAAATAAGAAATGTTTATAAATTGGAATATTTATAAATAGGAGATATTCAAAAAGGAAATAATTACAAACCATTTTCTTTTTGAATGGAAAGGCCTGTGTGGCGGGTTTAGGGATTTTCCCGATGCTCCCGTTACAAAGGAGGTTATGGCGAATTTTTCATAGAATTTAAGGAGTTAGAATATTTCAAGAATAAATTGGAAAGGAAATATTTGTAAACCATTTACAAATAGAATTGAAAAGGAAACGTTATAAAAAGGAAATCATTTTTAAAGTGTAGAACTGTTATTTAAAAGTAAATCTTTTCAAATGAATAAAACGTTGTTAAAAAGGAAATCTTTATAAAGTGAAAAAAGTAAATCGAATATGGTATTCGAAAGTTAGTAAAACGAATATGCTATTCGAAAGGGGTTAGTCAAGTCGAGTTAGTTGAATAGAGTTAACTAGTTCAGTAGAGTTAACCAGTTCAATAGAGTTAACAAGTTGGGTTATGTAAGTCAAGTTAACCAGTTGGGTTATGTAAGTCAAGTTAACTAGCTGGGTTAAGTAAGTCAAGTTAACCAGTTAGTTAAGTAAGTCAAGTTAACCAGTGAGTTAAGTAAGTCAAGTTAACCAGTTGAGTTAAGTAAGTCGAGTTGATCGATTTAGAGTTACTCAGTTAGAGTTAATCGATTAGAGTTAAAACGAACTAGAGTTAATCAAATATAGTTATTTGAGACAAAGTTAGTCAAACATAGAATTTAGGGTAAGTTGCCATCTCGTACGACTGCTAGCGTAATTCGCAGGGCTGTAAATAGCCTAAGGCGGTCGGATGTTGCCTAAGGGAATCAGGCGTAACCATTGTGATTGTTGCGATCTAGAATCAAGCTAATGGAGTTAAATCGAATCTAGTTATTCGATAGGAGTTAATCAAGATGAGTTAAATAAGTTAAGTTGATCGAATCTAGTCAGTCGATAGGAGTTAATCAAGTTAAGTTAAATAGGTTAAGTTAATCGAATCTAGTTATTCGAGAGGAGATTATCGAATATAGTTTATTCGAAGGAGTTATTAATTATTAGTTTTTCGAAGTGAGTAGTCGAATATTGGTTATTCGAAGTGAGTTAATCGAATATTGGTTATTCGAAAAGGGGAGTTATCAAATCGAATAGATTAAAGGAGTTAATCGAATATAGTTTATTCGAGTAGAGTTAGAGGAGTTATCGAATATGGTTTATTCGACAGGAGTTAAGTGAATAGTTAGATTAATCATAGAGAATTAGTTAAGTTAAACTAAGTGAATTAGTTAAGTGAATTGGTTAAGTTAACCAAAGTGAATTTGTCGAGTTAATCAAAGTGATTAGTTCAGTTAATCGAGTTGAATTTGTCAGTCGAGTTAATAAATGGAGTTAGTCGAACCAAGTAAAACCAGTTAGAGTTAATTAATTAAGGTTGAACAATTAGAGTTAATCAATCAGAGTTAATCAAATAGAGTTAAGTAAAATTAGAACTGACTAGAGATTAGTAAATTGAATGGTTTTCTAAGTGTCTATCTGATGTTGGTTTCGGCCTTCGGGATTTATACTTAGGGAATTGTTCTCATACTAGTTCACAGTCAGGGACTGATAGTTGGGGAAGAGTAGTGATTTGTAAATAAGCAAATGGAAAACGTTTTCCAGTGTTAATAACATATATATTCTAAACATAGAAAATAAGGCAATGTGAATATATATATATATATAAAGATATATGTTGATGTTTGTTCGATATAATTTCTATTTGGAAATAATATCGTTGTTTGCACACTTGTTTTTCTTTGATAGTTAACTCACAGACTATCGAAGTTTTGACCATTTTAACGTCGTTAATATGGAGAGACCGGTTGGATTATTATCCAAAGAACCACTCTGTATTGGCATAAGCGTTGCGAATCATATATGCCAAAGATAATTGAAGACGGAGTAAAATGCAAGGGCTGTTGTATAAGTCGTAGATAACAGTGACTAAGATGGATATACTGAACAGTACCTTCGGTTTTTCCAGTCCCAGGACAACTTGTATGGACGAAGGTCTGACAGAGTATATCCAATGGATCGCGTAAGTTGATCTGTTCAAACGTATTCACGTTTGGTGGCAGAGGAATTCGTTCCTCTTAGCTGTATACCCGTGTTATTTTTGGATAAGTCAATTTGTGATTTGGCGGGTATGACGATGTGGCAATCTAAGTGAATGAGGATGACTTGTATGAATGAATGTCTGACAGAGTATTTCCAGAAAGGTCACGTACATTGATTTCTTCAATTTTACCAAAAGTGGAAGCGGAGAAGGAAACATCTTTACCTAACATATAACGTACTGTTGTAGACGCCAATTAGTGATTTTCGATGGATTTGACAATGTGGTATTCGAAGTGAATCTGATGTAATGATAAAGCATAGCTTCTAGCCTCATCAACCGGTAAATGATAGAAATCGGGCAGGCAGCATGGCTAAGTCGGTCGCACCGAAGTATGGTATATAATCACCTATCTGGAGAATATTCATTTGTTTCTTAAATCTATCAATGCTGTCCTATATATATACGGGAACGGTTCTGATCCCAACCGTTGGTGATATACATTCGATACACTCAAGCAAAATGAGTGGTCGGTCATGTGTGGCTGAGTTACAAGATGTTCTTGTTGAACTCCAGTGTATCGTTCCTAGAGTACACTGATCGGAAGGTGGTTCCATACCTTGTCATAGTTGGAAATCCATTATCCAATACGTGCTTGCGATTTTGATTGTGTACTATATATTACGTGAGATGAAAGCGTTTCTGCTCGTTGATATCTATTTGTGCATAGACATTATTATAATATCAAAAGGTTTTTGATATAAAGATATTTTGGATTCTCATAAGGGAAAAACCCGTTCAGTTCTATGGCGTGGTCTTATGAGATATCGTTTACTTGTTCATATACCTGTTTAAACTGTTTTACTCACACCAGTCCTATGACTGACCCGGAGTTTACTTTGTTGTTTTCCCTAAACTCTTGGGTGTCCAATTTTGTACGGGCAGTCAAGTAGT
The DNA here is from genome assembly GCA_030737875.1 of Allium sativum. NCBI lineage: Eukaryota > Viridiplantae > Streptophyta > Magnoliopsida > Asparagales > Amaryllidaceae > Allium > Allium sativum. The sequence continues at coordinate 248,351,012 of CM060924.1, forward strand.
TAGGATTTTACAGATATACTTGGAAAGCTTGGAGCAGGAGGCTTCAAGATCATATAGCTACAGTTATTTCCGCTGTGTTGTAAGTGCTGTACTCTGATAAGTGCTATTGTATACATAACTGTTATATTTCAAAGTTATGTTATCTATTATATGTTATTCGTTCTGCTGTGAGGTTCGTGTTACTCTGATGTTGTGTTCTTCTTCTTCTTCCTTTATTCTATGTTTTTATCTTATCTATTCTCACCTTCTAATTTCTTTCATTAATTACCGGGATTTTTCGATGTTTTGGTTATCGACATCGAGCTTATGTCGATAACCAAAGTCGCCGAAAATCCGGGTCGTTACAGTTAGTATCAGAGCTTAAGTTAAGAATTTCCTTGGCTCTGTGGCGTGACTCGGTAGAGATAGGGTTAGTAATACCCTAGATTGAGTTGAGTGTATATATACGAGTGCGTATTTGTATTTGATATAAAAATGGTTTTATATTGTGGAGATTCATTGGCTGAGTTGTTTATGAGTTCTGGTCGATTAGTTTGATCCACTGTATCGGTAGGAGTAAATAAATACTTGAATACGATGGACCGACACAGTATGGATATGTAATATATTATCATATATTAAATATATTGGTTGTAATTATAATCGAATGAGATTATAAAGTGAAATGGTTATATATAACCAATCAGAATCATATAAGTAAAGTATATGAAATAAGATGAATTAAATCTGAAATTTAAATCAGAATTGGAATTAAAATCCCAGGAATTGGAAAGAAGTTTGTAAATGAATCTGGATTAAGTATAAGAGAATTTTAAAATCCTGGGAGATTTTAAATTGGTTTACAAGCATTGTGAATGGTATTTGAAATATATTTCAAAGTGGAAGTGTTTGAGAAATGGTTTTGAAAGCTGATATAGTATTGAACTCACTTCTGTAGCTGGAAAATAAACTCTGATGATGACTGCAACATCATCAGTGTTCATCTTCGAGTGGTAAGTGATGGATTACTACCAAAGATATTTTTTTTGAAATTGTTTAGAAAAGCAAGTTGTTTGAAATCCAAAAAGGAATAGTTGGTTTTAGTAAAGCAAAACTGTTTAAAACTCCCGGAACAGATTATTTGAATAAAAACAAGTTAGAGAAATTTGTGAAAGCAAATTTGAAATTGAATATAAATTCAGTCCAGTGGTAATTGAATTGGATTAGTAGGTTAAGAGTTTGGAATCTAGGATGGAACTCAAATTGGAAATGTTATTATGGTTTGGATATAAGCGAATAATTGGTTGAGATGACATTGGTATATGTGGATTGATAACAGGTGAAGTGATAAAGTTGATATACCCGACAAAAAGGTACAAGTTTATATTTGATATAAGCATGGGATTTATGAGCCGAATTGGCAAGCCGCTTGGCTGTTTGATTTTCTTTTGGGTTGGAGAAGGCCCAGAGAGGCGAGTGGGAGTTTGAATTATTGACCAGTACAAAGGAGGTGCTGGCGAAATTTTTGGAAAAGTTAAGGTGTTAGAAAATTTTTAGGATTTTTGAAAATTTTCGTTAGTAGGAATGAATTAATATTTTAACTAAATTTAAATTGGTTCAGTTGAAAAATGAAGTTGATAAGTAAACAAATAATTTTAACCTAGTTGATAGAGTTGTTTTCTACCTTAGCAATTTCGAGGACGAAATTATTTTAAGTGGGGAAGAATGTAATGACCCGCATTTCCCGCGAGATAATAATTAATTAATTTAATTATTTAAGAGGTGATTAAAAGGATTTCATGGTCGTTGAAGTAAATAATGGTGAATATTTAATTAATATAAATAATTAAATAATATATTTAATTCTGAAAAAAATCAGAATTGGCTGAAATGGCGATATGGTGTGAACTGGGTCATCCGTGATATTTAATTCAGCTTGAAATTGAATTTGAATAATGAATATATTATATAAACGACAGTTTGAACATAGAGTTATAATATAATTAAAATCGAGCTCGAAATGGCGCTATAGTTCGTAAATTGGCAATTCGAACTTCAACTAAATGTACAGGATTTGTTTTAAGTCGGATTTCTGTGAAACAAGAAACGTGTGGAGCTGGTGGAGTATATTTTTCTAGTGGAAGAGAAAAATCGAGATTTCGTCGTGTAGATTTTGGTGTATGTCCAAATCAAATTTTAGAAAAGTCACTGTGGAATTCCTTTATAATTTATAAAGGAATTATTTATATTTTAAAAGGGAATTTCAATAGAAATCGAATATCGGGTTGACCTAGATTGAAATATCGAGTTAGAAATCAATACGGGATTTTTCTGATCTGTATGGTATTCCATTGTGAATATAGACAATAATATTAATTTTTTTATATTAAATTTAGTTATATTTAAATATATTTATATATTTAAATGGGTCATCCAAAGCTTTAAAAATGGCCACTTTTGCAAACGAAGTCAGAATTCGACGAAACTAATTTTGTTGGATTTGCAACATCAAATTATTGCTAGCTTCCAAGTTTCGTGATTTTTAGAGTCACTATGTGGCCGTACGGATTTTTAGAGTGAAAAACATTCAGTATTTCGATGGTTAAAAATACGCTGTGTGAGCAAACGGAGTCGGAATTCGACGAAACCAGTTTCGTTGGGACCGTAATGTCAAACTCTAGCAGTATGTCCAGTTTGGTGATTTTTTGGATATTGTATGCAAATTGTATGGATTTAAAAGCGTTCGACAAGGAATAGAAAAAGGTATATTCTAATAATATACTTCAAACCCTTAAAATAAAATATCTCCTTAACCCTATAAATACCCCGTTTTCCCTTATAACCTAACTCCTCCCTCAGATAAAACTCAGCCGCCACCCAAGAACATTTCAACGTGAAAATCCACTTCAAATAAATCAACAAAAAAAATCCAAACAAATTATATATGAATCGATAAATTTCAAGGCTTATATATTTGGAAACCCTAGAGCGAACTCTTCGACCCTATATGTTTTTCGTTGAGCTCGATGGAGTACTATCTGGCTTGCGTCGTTATTCAGGAAAGCTAGGGTTGGAGTTAGGTCTTAGTATAATGGGTTTGAGCTCGAATCGATAATGAATCTGTGGTTATGGTTAAGTGCGGTTTCAGCTGTGTAAAGATTGAGCAATTACGTTCTACTCGAGTTCGGTGATTTTTAACTTGATTTGGGTTCCGAACTGAAATCGTCGTGGAGGAGTTTGAGCGTGAGTTGGGTAGTACCGAGATGAAATGGAAGAGGGTGGGTAGTGGAGTTAATCGGTGGTTTTTGTGTTGATTTTCGTGAAGGAAACTGTGCGTGGAGGTGATGCTCGAGTTCCATACTGGTATGGGAGGATGATGAAGGACGCAGTGTCAGGTATAGCTGCTAGTTTTGTATAAATGTGATAGGGAGAAGGAGGACTAAAGTAGAAGGGTTTTGGCATTTTTATTTTTGATTTATAATGAAGAATGAAGTGGCGTTAAACTCTTGAAGTAGCAGCAATGTCTGAAATGGTTTGCATTCATTTCCTGGAGCTGTGTAATTCGGTGGTGAAGACGAAGATGGGAAATGGGCCGAGTAAAATGGTAAAGCCCAATGGGTATATAACTTGAGTTTTTAAAGTTTAATTTAATGTACGTTGACTTGTAAAATTCATAACTATTACATACGGTGTCAGAATTGAGCGAAACAAGATCCATTAGGATCGTATGGACGAGAGGTTCAAAATGGAACTAACTGGGAGTGGATTGGAGCTCGTCTGAATTTATGGCAAAATAAATTGTTTGATTCAAATCAAATAACAGTTTATCGTTCTTTAACGGTGAACTGCAAATGTGAGTAAAACTCACCAACTCTGAACAGTTATATTTTTATAATGTATTTTTAGAACTGTTGATCATCTGTTGATTGCTGTGTGTTGGTTGATTGATTGAACTGCTAGTCGGTTAGTGAAAATTATATATATATATATGTAATTATATATATATATGTAATTATATATATATATATAAACCGTTAAATATTTATATATTGATTATGCTATCAGAATAATTTATATTGAACGGAAAGTGATGATAATCATATTGTGTAACATCTGTGGATGCAGGGAGACAGGTTGGAGGAATCCGACTGGATTCCTCAACAGTTATTTTATTGTTTTTCATATATTGTTATATGATGTGATATAAAATCTATGGACGATTATATGTGCTTGGACGATATTGAACATCGTGATTTGATATGATTTAATACCATAACATATCGAAATGTTGATAAGGGGATTTTCAAAGTGATATTGAAAATAGAATATTTATAAAATGGGATATTTATAAATAAGAGATATCTATAAAGTGGAATATTTATAAATAAGAAATGTTTATAAATTGGAATATTTATAAATAGGAGATATTCAAAAAGGAAATAATTACAAACCATTTTCTTTTTGAATGGAAAGGCCTGTGTGGCGGGTTTGGGGATTTTCCTGATGCTCCCGTTACAAAGGAGGTTATGGCGAATTTTTCAGAGAATTTAAGGAGTTAGAATATTTCAAGAATAAATTTGAAAAGGAAATTTTTGTAAACCATTTACAAATAGAATTGAAAAGGAAACGTTATAAAAAGGAAATCATTTTTAAAGTGTAGAACCATTATTTAAAAGAAAATCTTTTCAAATGAATAAAACGTTGTTAAAAAGGAAATCTTTTCAAATGAATAAAGTAAGTCAAGTTAACCAGTTGAGTTAAGTAAGTCGAGTTAATCAAGTCGAGTTGATCGAGTTAGAGTTACTCAGTTAGAGTTAATCGATTAGAGTTAAAACGAACTAGAGTTAATCAAATGTAGTTATTTGAGACAGAGTTAGTCAAACATAGTATTCAGGGTAAGTTGCCATCTCGTGCGACTGCTAGCGTAATTCGCAGGGCTGTAAATAGCCTAAGGCGGTCGGATTTGCCTAAGGGAATCAGGCGTAACCATTGTGATCGTTGCGATCTAGAATCAAGCGAATGGAGTTAAATCGAATCTAGTTATTCAATAGGAGTTAATCAAGATGAGTTAAATAAGTTAAGTTGATCGAATCTAGTCATTCGATAGGAGTTAATCAAGTTAAGTTAAATAGGTTAAGTTAATCGAATCTAGTTATTCGAGAGGAGATTATCAAATATAGTTTATTCGAAGGAGTTATCAATTATTAGTTATTCGAAGGGAGTAGTCGAATATTGGTTATTCGAAGTGAGTTAATCGAATATTAGTTATTCGAAAAGGGGAGTTATCAAATCGAATAGATTAAAGGAGTTAATCGAATATAGTTTATTCGAGTAGAGTTAGAGGAGTTATCGAATATGGTTTATTCGACAGGAGTTAAGTGAATAGTTAGATTAATCAAAGAGAATTAGTTAAGTTAAACTAAGTGAATTGGTTAAGTTAACCAAAGTGAATTTGTCGAGTTAATCAAAGTGATTATTTCAGTTAATCAAGTTGAATTTGTCAGTCGAGTTAATAAATGGAGTTAGTCGAACCAAGTAAAACCAGTTAGAGTTAATTAATTAAGGTTGACCAGCTAGAGTTAATCAATCAGAGTTAATCAAATAGAGTTAAGTAAAATTAGAACTGACTAGAGATTAGTAAATTGAATGGTTTTCTAAGTGTCTATCTGATGTTGGTTTCGTCCTTCGGGATTTATACTTAGGGAATTGTTCTCATACTAGTTCACAGTCAGGGACTGATAGTTGGGGAAGAGTAGTGATTTGTAAATAAGCAAATGGAAAACGTTTTTCAGTGTTAATAACATATATTTTCTAAACATAGAAAATAAGGCAATGTGAATATATATATATATATAGATATATATTGATGTTTGTTTGATATAATTTCCATTTGGAAATAATATCGTTGTTTGTACACTTGTTTTTCTTTGATAGTTAACTCACAGACTATCGAAGTTTTGACCATTTTAACGTCGTTAATATGGAGAGACCGGTTGGATTATTGTCCAAAGAACCACTTTGTATTGGCATAAGCGTTGCGAATCATATATGCCAAAGATAATTGAAGACGGAGTAAAACGCAAGGGCTGTTGTATAAGTCGTAGATAACAGTGACTAAGATGGATATACTGAACAGTACCTTCGGTTTGTCCAGTCCCAGGACAACTTGTATGGACGAAGGTCTGCCAGAGTATATCCAATGGATCGCGTAAGTTGATCTGTTCAAACGTATTCACATTTGGTGGCAGAGGAATTCATTTCTCTTAGCTGTATACCCGTGTTATTTTTGGATAAGTCAATTTGTGATTTGGCGGGTATGATGATGTGACATTCTAAGTGAATGAGGATGACTTGTATGAATGAATGTCTGACAGAGTATTTCCAGAAAGGACACGTACATTGATTTCTTCAACTTTACCAAGTGTGGAAGCGGAGAAGGAAACTTCTTTAGCTAACACGTAACGTACTGTTGTAGACGCCAATTAGTGATTTTCGATAGATCTGACAATGTGGCATTCGAAGTGAATCTGATGTAATGATAAAGCGTAGCTTCTAGCCTCATCAACCGGTAAATGACAGAAATCGGGCAGGCAACATGGCTAAGTCGGTCGCACCGAAGTAGGGTGTATAATCACCTATCTAGAGAATATTCATTTGTTTCTTAAATCTATCAATGTTGTCCCATATATATACGGGAACGGTTGCTGATCCCAACCGTTGGTGATATACATTTGATACACTCAAGCAAAATGAGTGGTCGGTCATGTGTGGCTGAGTTACAAGATGTTCTTGTTGAACTCCAGTGTATCGTTCCTAGAGTACACTGATCGGAAGGTGGTTCCATACCTTGTCATAGTTGGAAATCCATTATCCAATACGTGCTTGCGATTTTGATTGTATACTATATATGTAGAATGTGAGATGAAAGCGTTTTTGCTAGTTGATATCTATTTGTACATAGACATTATTATAATATCAAAAGGTTTTTGATATAAAGATATTTTGGATTCTCATAAGGGAAAAACCCGTTCCGTTCTGCGGCGTGGTCTTATAAGATATCGTTTACTTGTTCATATACCTGTTTAAACTGTTTTATTCACACCAGTCCCATGACTGACCCGGAGTTTACTTTGTTGTTTTCCCAAAACTCTTGGGTGTCCAATTTCGTACGGGCAGTCAAGTAGTCAGGATTTTACAGATATACTTGGAGAGCTTGGAGCAGGAGGCTTCAAGATCATATAGCTATAGTTATTTCCGCTGTGTTGTAAGTGCTGTACTCTGATAAGTGCTATTGTATACAAAACTGTTATATTTCAAAGTTATGTTATCTATTATATGTTATTCGTTCCGCTGTGAGGTTCGTGTTACTCTGATGTTGTGTTCTTCTTCTTCTTCTATTCTAAGTTTCTATCTTATCTATTCTCACCTTCTAATTTCTTACATTAATTACCGGGATTTTTCGATGTTTTGGTTATCGACATCGAGCTTATGTCGATAACCAAAGTCACCGAAAATCCGGGTCGTTGCATCGTTATTCTATTCAACAAATGAATATTTATTCTATTCAACACATGAATCTATATTTCTTTCAACACATGACTAATCTCAACACATGAGTACTGTCAACACACGACTATTTTTGTTATGTAAAATATTTTATAAAACTATTGTATCTATCGTTTGATTTTTAATTAGACTCCAACCGTAAAGTAGTGTCTAATCTTAAATATGATAAAGATGTAGATTTTATTATTAAAATATTTTACTCAACACATAAATAGTTTCAACACATGAACATCGTCAACACATGACTATTTATTCTATTCAACACATGAATATTCATATTTTATAATATTCTTTATTTTTCCAATTGGAATGAGGCCCAATCAATTACCATATAACATTAATTATATGGATTCCATACAACACATGTATATAATAGCAACGATAACCAATCAACCATCATCCAAAGTGCATTACACAACTGTATAAGCATCAAATATAAATAATTAACACTTACACAGCCTGTCGACCAATTGATCGACATACAATTAAATAATTGGGATTAGTGTACGCCAAATATCATCCCAACACCCGTGTGGGGTTTCAAATCAACAAACACAGATTTTTGTTTGTGCAGTTGGGCGATGTGTAAAATTTATCGTCCCAATCAATATCAGTCAAATCAGTGTGTATAAACAAATCGGCCGATTTGTTTATAAATATTTATTTATTCACATTCACATTAAAAATTATATTTTTAACGACAATTAATTCATTTCAACACATTAATCTATATTATCGATTCCACATCAACATCACAAACAAATTTCACAACACATCAAACAAGCATACAAGCCGTCCATGGTCTGTGGACGACGGGTGCCGGGTGCTACTAAGCACCGTCTGCATCCTAGTATATATTTATAACTAGAAAAGGAAATTTAGAGTGAAGAATTCCCACCAAAGCTATCCCAACTCCACGACACTTCAAATGTAGAAATCTTCGCCGTCTGACACTTTCGTTGCTCGTAGCCACTACATATATAAAAATCACATTTTTATATTGTTGCTATGTATATAAAAATCACATTTTTATATTGTTGCTGTATGGATAAAAATTCTATTTTTACATCGCCACTATATAGATAAAAATTCTATTTTTACACCGCAACTATATAGATAAAAATTCTATTTTTACACCGCTACTATATAGATAAAAATTCTATTTTTATATCGCTACTATATAGATAAAAATTCTATTTTTATATCGCTACTATATAGATAAAAATTCTATTTTTACACCGCTACTATATAGATAAAAATTCTATTTTTATAACGATGTTCATATAATAAAGATTATATTTTTATCACGCTATTCTCTATATAAAGATTTCGCCTTTTCAAATATAAAGATTTCGCCTTTTCAAAATAAAGATTTCGCCTTTTCAAAATAAAGATTTCAAACTTTTCACTCGATATTTAGATTTTAAAAAATCATGACTTTCATATTTAAAAATCGCTTCTTTATCTCTTTTAAAAATCCCTCCTTTCTCGAATTAAAAATCTTGACTTTTCTTTTTGATGATAAAAATCAAATCTCTACTTAAATATAAAATTCCTAACCTGTCATATATATATATATATATATATATATAAACAAACTTTTATTGGTTAAATAACCAAAATAATACTGAAATAAAAATAAAATAAATAAGAAAACAAAATAAAACTTACCGATTAAAGAAGGGGGATGGGTTTTCACTAGACGGTCAGAGGGGGCTTGCTGGAGTCGTGGTCGGTGGTGCGGGGGACGAGGCACATGTGCGGATTTCAATTGGAGGAGGAGGGAAAGGGGGTGCAGTGGATAGGAGGGGGTGGAAGGGAAAGGCGGCGATGGTTTAAGGTGGAGGGAGGAAGGAGTGGAGAAGAAGAGGAGGGCGTCGCGGCGATGGCTGGGCAGGGGGGGTCTCGATGCGGGTGAACGCGAGGGAGGAGAAGGGGAAGAAGGGGCGAGGCTGGAGGTGGCGCCATCCACGGCGGCGCGGTGGCGGCTCCGATGGGAGGAGCGACGACGTTCCTCCCCCCTCTTCGTTTTTTTTTATTATTTAGTTTCGAAATGAATTTTACAGGGGGGCTGAAGGCATATAGGAGAAGGGAGATATTATTTATTTATTTATTTACTTAATTTAATTTCAAAAAGGTGCTTTTATTTCGAACTCGAAACGGGACCCACCGCCTGTCGTCCATAGCTAATTACCCCCATTCCGAACACATTTTAGCCTTTCCATACTTCTTGGAAAACATTTCCAGTTATTATAAACTCTTATTCTTTCATGTTCCAGAAAACATACGTTATTAACATTCGAACTATTTTCATTAATTTCACATTCTTTAATTTCTACCCTTGGACAATCTACCCTATTTGCATTGGAAAATAATTCCAATTTCATTTTAACCTTTTAATCGGCCCAACGTTCACTTTTAAAACATTATTCACTTTGAAATGTGAATATCATTTCTATTATAGAAATCTGAACATCTTTAACAAATAAATCAATACCATGATCCCGTTTATCGAAATCTCTTTCATACTTTATATATTCCTATTCCACTTTGTAAACTCTGTTTCTAAGTCAACTTCTTATCAAATCGATATCAAGTTTAAACTAAGTACTGACTCCTATCCTCTTTAACATTTATTTGTTTACAACTAAATGTTAATTATTATATCAGATTATAATCCCTAAAAATAGTTCACTTTTAATACATTCGACATCGTCGAATTCTAGTTACAAATCCTAATGGTTTAATTCTAATCACATTTCGAACATCGAAATGCTGTCATCAGTTTCTAATACGATTCCCCAATTCTTTTTCTAAACTCTTTCTTATATTTCTTTGAACAAACGTCGTTACTTATTACTCTAGAATAATTGGATTTCAAACCAAACTGTTACATTTCCTAGGAAGTGCTGCTATATATAAAAGTCATGCTTAAGTCAAATCAACAACAGTTAATTTGTCGCTATAGTTCTAAACTTGTCATACGCTGTAATATTCTCCTTATAACTAATTACAGTCACACTTACCTTATCAACAGCGTTATTTTATTGCTATAGTTCAACTTGTCATACGCTGTAATATTCTTTGTTATAACTAATCTTGACATAACAGTCACACTTATCTTATCAACAGCGTTATTTTATCGCTATAATTCTAAGACTTGCATACACTGCCATATTCCTTTTATACAAAGATCTTGACATCTCTTTCCGTTACAAAAATCTTGACATCTCTTTCTGTTACAAAAATCTTGACATCTCTTTCTGTTACAAAAATCTTTACATCTCTTTCTGTTACCAAAAATCTTGACATCTCTTTCCGTTACAAACTGATATCGTTCCTCGGTAATAGCGAAACCGTTCAAGTTGGGGTATTTTATTTACCTCTCAGACCTTGATCGACAACGTTCTTACCTTAGAACCGATACAAGTCTGTATTCGAATTCCTTATTACTTAATATATTTATTAAATCGTATTTCCTTGTTGTATTTTGGAATATGGTTTTACAACACCATATTCTTACTTTGGAATCTCTGTGGTTTATGAATATTTAATTTAAACATTAACTCTTTGCTTTCTCCATTTCCCAGTTCTTATCTTATACTTCTTAAATGGTAATTAACTCTCATTAATTTCGATAAACTTATTTCTAACCTGTTTTCATTAGATTAATTAAAGACCAATTAATCTAATAATCATGTTCCCAAATAACAGTTGATTAAATCAACTTATTTCCATCAGTAAATTCGTTAACTGATTTTAATTACTTCTTAACATTAGATTAATCTAATTAATCTAATGATATCTCTAAATTATTTATCTTAAATATAATTATCCAAATATTTAATCGTCGGATAGTTTTTACTTTATAAACTTGTTTAAATATCAACAATCGCTTTTATTTGCTTTATAAAAACAAACTCTAAAATATTGGTTTATAATAGAACTTCTATTATAATTTAAAACTTCACTTTAATTATAAAAATATAATTTCTATAATTAACTTCATTGATTTGCCTGACGGTAAATCAGTTTCTTAACAAAACGATGGTTTTACTGTCGACTGTTAACATTTTCAAAATCGATATCGTTTATTTATTTAATCTAAACAAATGTTGAATTTTCGTTCAACATCAATATTCACACCGGGTTTTAAATATAATTCGGGTTCAAACAGTGCATACAAAACAAACAGTACATATAAATATCGAGGAATCCGGTCGGATTCCTCCAACCGGTTTCCGCATCCGCAGATGTCAGTCAACACAATTTTCACTAACTCTATACTAGGGGATATTCTAATCGATGAAATCAGTGTCCAACCGATGATGTGTACACATGCAACGATATAAAATATTTAACCAATTTAATTGAAATCTACCTAATCGACTATCATACAGCATTCAAACAACATTTAAAATATAATTAAAATATTTTAAATAGATCAGAGTGAGTGATTTTACTCACAGTGCGCGTTAACCGTTAAATAACGATTTGTGTTTGTTGATCCGATTCGGCGTCTATTCTGCCATACTTCGCAACGGCTCCAAATTATTCTGAATCAGCTTCACAACGTAGTCTGCCTCCGTGCGGTTTCAACGAATCAGACCGGTCCCAAACATTCACTCTCGTTTTTCACCACTGCCAGTATATATTCACACAGTGTTGAATGAACACAGTTGCACTTCACCGCTATGATCTTCAAACCGTAGCCCAACATCAACAAGAACTCCAAACCAGTTTTTAACAGCCCCTTCTGTACTAGTATTTTGAAACCATTAATGTCTCATTTCCTTTCCCTCCTTGAACACATCTCGTACCACCTTCATAGTATTATTCTTCCATCCGCCTACAATTACTCCCCCCTCCGCTAAAAACTGCTCCGTTATCCTGTATGCAAAAACAACTCCTCCACAGGCAATTAAAAACGCATGGCCATCACCATGAAAATGTTGCCGCAACTCTTGTGATCCCCTGTTTTTCCCACTACAAGATGCCCAGCTCACACTTCCACCATATATATGCGTTCTTCCATTCACAAAACTACCCCAACGTGACTTAAATGCTTTCACCTTCTGCACATACAAGAAACCCACTTCAGACACTAAAATGCCAAGCCTTCCTCCTTTCCATTTGATGCGTACTCCCCTTTACAACATTACACGTGCCTTACGCATGCTGTCTCCCATCAGAACGTACCTTCCCATGCAGCTGCCCTTTCTCCTCATATGAAAACATTCCTTCCCATTCTTCACGTTGCCATATTGTCCTCAAAACGTGTAGCATCAAATATGTAAGTAGGTAAACTAAAATGGATTATACCGCCTTTCACTGCACATGAATGCGTGACCCTCCTTCATGAACATGAATGTACTCTCAGCTCTAACTCCTTCTCCACGTTCACTTGGACTGAGTTTGCTCCCGTGTACACCATCTCAAAAACTCGACATAAGTCTGCTACCGGCATCGAGCAGCGGTCTCCACGCAGAGGCTTCCAAAGTCACGACACACTTTGGTCCAGAATTCCAACGAGTGTTATATTCCTTGCAGAGCACGAATTAAATGATCCTTTCTTCAAACAGTGTTGGGTCCTCGTGAATCATTCAGCCAAGATGCTGTCATATTCTCGCGTGATAATAAAGTCTCGAGCTTTCCCAAAGTGATACCATCGAAGAAGAGGACTGTAGTAACCCGAATTTTCGGCGACTTTGGTTATCGACGTAAGCTCGACGTCGATAACCAAAACATCGAAAAATCCCGGTAATTAATGAAAGAAATTAGAAGGTGAGAATAGATAAGATAGAACTTATAGAATAGAAGAAGAAGAAGAACATCATCATCAGAGTAAACACGAATCTCACAGCGGAACGAAATAAATATAACATAACATATGTTTGAAATAACATCAGTATATGTATACAATAACACTTATCAGAGTACAACACTTACAACAACAGCGGAAATAATAATAGCTATAGAATCCTGAAGCCTCCTGCTCCAAGCTCTCCAAGTGTATCTGTAAAATCCAGACTACTTGACTGCCCGTACAAATTTAGGCACCCAAGAGTTTAGGGAAAACAACAAAATAAACTCCGGGTCAGTCATGGGACTGGTGTGAATAAACTCAAATCATTTAAAACAGGTATATGATATCTCATAAGACCACGCCGTAAATACGGAACGAGTTTTTCCCTTATGAGAATCCAAATAACTTTTCAAAGCAATATCATTCTGATATTATAATAATGTCTAGGTACATATAAATGTCAATCTAGCAGAAGCGCTTGCATCTCACGTTACTACATATATAGTATACAATCAAAAACGCAAGCACGTATTGGGTAATGGATTTCCAACTATGACAAGGTATGGAACCACCTTCCGATCAGTGTACTCTAGGAACGATACACTGGAGTTCAACAAGAACATCTTGCAACTCAGCCACACATGACCGACCACTCATTTCGCTTGAGTGTATCGAATGTACATCACCAACGGTTGGGATCAGCAACCGTTCCCGTATATATATGGGACAACATTGATAGATTTAAGAAACAAATGAATATTCACTAGATAGGTGATTATACACCCTACTTCGGTGCGACCGACTTAGCCATGCTGCCTGCCCGATTTCTGTCATTTACCGGATGATGAGGCTAGAAGCTACGCTTTATCATTACATCAGATTCACTTCGAATGCCACATTGTCAGATCCATCAGAATCACTAATTGACGTCTACAACCATACATTACGTGTCAGCTAAAAGAAGTTTCCTTCTCCGCTTCCACTCTTGGTATAGTTGAAGAAATCAATGTACGTGACCGTCTGGAAATACTATGTCAGACATCCATCTTCATTCACTTAGAAATGTCACATCGTCATACCCGCCAAATCACAAATTGACTTATCCAAAAATAACACGGGTATACAGCTAAGAGAAACGAATTCCTCCGCCACCAAACGTGAACACGTTTGAACAGATCAACTTACGCGATCCATTGGATATACTCTGTCAGACCTTCGTCCATACAAGTTGTCTTGGGACTGAACAAACCAAAGGCACTATTCTGTAAACAGGATAACCCTTGCATTTTACTCCGTCTTCAATTATCTTTGGCATATATGATTCGCAACGCTTATGCCAATACAGAGTGGTTCTATGGATAATAATCCAACCGGTCTCTCCATATTAACAACGTTAAAATGGTCAAAAACTTCGATAGTCTGTGAGTTAACTATCGAAGAAAAACAAGTGTGCAAACAACGATATTATTTTCAAATGGAAATTATATCGAACAAACATCATTTAACATAAATCTCTTCAGTTCATTTATTTACTTATCTCCTGTTTCCCTATATTCTAAATTCTTATTTTCTTTTATCAGAAAACATTTCTGATTCTCGTTTGGAAAACATTTCCAAAACTCCTTTACGATCAAACCTTACCATTTCTTAGTTAAGAAGGAAGTCACTCAAGTTGGGGTATAATTACCTCTCAGACCTTAACTGAACAACGTTATAACTTCGAAATGGTCAAAGTTTATCTTTTAATCTTTAACAACTTCTTTACGCCTTTCTCGGATCCAATTTTACTAATCCACTTCTATATTTAAAACATTGGTTATAACGATAACGTTATAATCCTTACTTTCGAATTATCTAACTTCAATTATAACTTCTATTCTTATTAGTGAATAATTAACCTAACACTTATTTATTTATAAATAAATAAATCTATATTTAAACACTGGAAAGTATAAGTACTTTCCCGAATTCGATATAATCGAATTTGCCGATTAACTCTCTTCGAGAAATCTCTATTTGAAAATCTCACTTCGATTAAACTAAAATCGATAACTCCCTTCGATGAAACTAACATCGATAACTCCTTTAGATGAAACTAACATTGATAACTCCTTTCGATGAAACTAACATCGATAACTCCTTTCGATGAAACTAACATCGATTACTCCTTTCGATGAAACTAACATCGATAACTCCTTTCGATGAAACTAACATCGATTACTCCTTTTGATGAAACTAACATCGATTTATTTAACTCGACGAACTTAACTCGACTAACTCGATTTGACTCGACTAACTCGACTTACTTGGTTCGACCAATTCGATTCGATCAACTAGGCTCGACTAACTTGGTCGAACCACCCGATCAACTCAACTTATTTAACTTAACCTATTTCTCAACTCGATTAACTCCTATCGAATAACTAATATTCGATTAAACTCCATTCGCTTGACTCTAGATCGCAGCGATCACAATGGTTACGCCTGACTCCCTCAGGAAACATCCGACCGCCGTAGGCTATTTACAGCCCTGCGAATTTCGCTAGCAGTCGTACAAGATGGCAACTTACCCTGAATACTATGTTTGACTAACTCTGCCTCAAATAACTATATTTGATTAACTCTAGTTCGTTTTAACTCTAATCGATTAACTCTAACTAATTAACTCCTACTGGTTAACTCTAACTGATTAACTCGACTTGACTAACCCCTTTCGAATAACATATTCGATTAACTACTTTCGAATACCATATTCGATTAACTAACTTCGAATACCATATTCGATTAACTAACTTCGAATACCATATTCGATTAACTCCTTTCGAATGTCTATATTCGATTAACTAACTTCGAATACCATATTCGATTAACTAACTTCGAATACCATATTCGATTATCTAACTTCGAATACCATATTAGATTAACTCCTTTCGAATGTCTATATTCGATTAACTAACTTCGAATACCATATTCGATTTACTTTATAAAGATTTCCTTTTTAACAACGTTTTATTCATTTGAAAATATTTACTTTTAAATAACGGTTCTACACTTTAAAAATGATTTCCCTTTTATAACGTTTCCTTTTCAATTCTATTTGTAAATGGTTTACAAATATTTCCTTTTCAAATTATTCTTGAAATATTCTAACTCCTTAAATTTCCGGGAAAATTCGCCATAACCTCCTTTGTATCGGGAGCATCGGGAAAATCCCCAAACTCGCCACACAGGCCTTTCCATTCAAAAAGAAATGTTTTGAATTTATTTTCCTTTTTAAAATATCTCCTATTTATAAATATCCCAATTTATAAATATTCCTTATTTATAAATATTTAAATTTATAAATATTTCATTTCAAATATCACTTTGAACATCCCCTTATTAGCATTTCGGTATGTTATGGTATTCAATCATATCAAATCACGATGTTCAATATCGCCCAAGCACATATAATCGCCCACGGATTATAATCCACATCATATAACAATATATGAAAAACAATAAAATAACTGTCGAGGAATCCAGTCGGATTCCTCCAACCTGTTTCCCTGCATCCACAGATGTTACACAATAAAATCAATCATCATTTTCAGTTTCATATGATATATTCTGATAAACAGAATCAATATAGAAAATCAACTAACTGACTAGCAGTTCAATCAAACAGTCAACACACAGTCAAACAGTCCATATTTAACAGTTCTAAAAATACAACATGAAAATATAAACTGTTCAGAGTTGGTGAGATTTACTCACATTGCAGTTCATCGTTAAAGAACGATAAACTGTTTTTGATTTGAATCAAACACTTTATTTCGCCATAAATTCAAACGAGCTCCACTCCACTTCCAGTCAGCTCCATGTTGTAGTCGTCGTCCATACGATCCTGTCGGATCTTGTTTCGCTGAATTCCGTTACCATACGAGCAAGTTATTGTTATTACAAGGTCCTATATATTTTAATTAAAAACTTTATTTTAAATGGGCCTCTTTCCCTTTCCATACCTTTTCACTTAGCCCACGTTCAGGCCCATTTACCCTTCGTTAAACCCAACCCGTTCCCCCGTGATATTTTCCTTCTTCCTCAATGAAAACGCGGCTACTTCCTGTACAGATATCCATTTCCATACTTGACCACCGTGTAAAACAACACGCCCACCCCCTTCCATTCTTAAATGCGTCAACGCACTGCCCCCATTCTACAGATGTTACACGCAAGGGCCCACCATCTTTCTACCTTCTCAGAACAGGACGTGAGCTCCTCAAAAAATTCCATTTCCAACAGCAGAACCGCAAATCAACTAAGACAAACCCATCTTATCATCAATCCACAAACAAAATCAACAAACCGGTACTGTTATCATCCAGCTCTACCTCAAGACAAGAACCACGACTTAGGGAGCTCACTGCACCCGTCATTTACCAGTCTTCCTCCCACTTTAACCGAACGCCACTCAACTCCTCGACAATCAAGGTGTTCGCACGTTGAAAAACAGCGGGCCCAAACTCCATCGAAATCAGCAGCACATCCGCATCATACACTAGTGCTTCAGCCCCCCTTTTGATTTGTATTTTTTTTTTGAATTTCTTTGATTATGTTTTCTCTTTGTCTCGTTTTGGAGATCGAAAACTGTGGCGGCCGAACTCAAATGAGAAAAATTAGGTTACGTTTGGCCTTTTATAGAGAAAATTTTGTGGACAGGGAATATTCCCTGTAATATTCCCTTTCCATTTCATTTCGATCCATTTTAAATTCGTATGATTTCCATTTTTGACAAACAAAGCTAATCCTAGCATAAAAACACATTCCGGATCCAATGGGACAGGTTTCGTCGAATTCCGGCACCGTTTGCGAAAATCCTTTAGAAAATATCGATGAAAAACACCGAGCAATAATTCCTTAAAATTACAGAAAAAATCCTAAAAATATGAGGCCTTGACATTTCACTAGACCTCTTCCTAAGGTTTCGTATGAAACTTGTTTCGTTGAATTTCGAGTTCGTTTGACCAGTTAACTATTCAGTTTAGTTTGTTTTAAGTTAAAAACATAGCGTACCCCACTCTGAAATATTCTGTTTACGTAGGGACTGTTATGGACAGAAACAAAAATACCATTGAAATGAGTGACGTGCTCTGGTCCCAAAAATGTAATAATACCGGTAGATGAACTCATATTGTGAAACTTCAAAATGTTGATTTCAGGGTGCGAAATACTTCAAATAAAAAGTCACTTATTAAATTAATTAAAAATTACGATAAAATTCTAAAAGTTAAATTATCACTACGCCTCAAAAGAACCTTGTCTAAATTCGAAAGCGATATGCAGTTATAGCCAATAAACCGTTACGGTCGATGGACGATTCTATAGCGACTATTTCAAATTTTGATTTGGAGATAAAACAAAATCTACACGACGAAATCCTGATTTTTCTCTTCCACTAGAAAGATATACTCCACTAGCTCCACACGTTTCTTGTTTCACAGAAATCCGGCTTAAAACGAATCCTGTACATTCAGTTAAAGTTCAAATCGCCAAATAGCGAACTGCAGCGCCATTTCGAGCTCGTTTATAAATATATTATAAACTATACGTTCAACTGTCGTCGATTCAATATAATCGTTATTATATTTCGAATCGAAACTCCACCAAATCTCGTATGCTATTCAATTCACACGATATTGTGAATTTCACTACTTCCGACTATTTCGACATTATAATATATTATTATATTATAATTATTTATTAAATATTCAACATTATTTAATTAAACGATCATTAACTTCTCTAAATCACCAATTATATAATTAAATTAATTAATTATACATCGTAGAAAAATGCGGGTCATTAAATTCTTCCCCACTTAAAATAATTTCGTCCTCGAAATTGCTAAGTTAGAGAACGACCCTATCTATTGGAACTCCTAAGATTTGTTTACCCCTCATTTCTGATCTTAACTGAACCAATTAATATCGACTAAAATATTTATTCATTCCGACTAACTAAAATTTTCAAAAATTCTGAAAATTTTCTAACACTTTAAATTTTCGGAAAATTTCGCCAGCACCTCCTTTGTACTGGTCAATAGGTCAAACTCCAACTCGCCCCTCTGGGCCTTCTTCAACCCAAAAGAAAATCAAAACGCCAAACGGCTTGCCAATTCGGCTCATAAATTCCAAACTCATATAAAATATAAACTTGTACCTTTTTGTCGGGCATATTAACCTTATCACTTTCACCTGCTGTCAATTCAGCATACACCAATGTATTTCCAATCGAACTCCAATCAATTTTTATCCACAAAATGAACCATTCGTTTATACCTAAGTCGAATTTCATTTCAACTACTATATCCAATTTCAACTCTTAGTTTATCAACTTAATTCCATTCAGATTATTCTATAATCCAATCCAGTTTAATTTAACTTATTTCAAGTTAAATTCAAATTTCTCATTCACTTTTACTATCTCATTCTATTTAACTTCATTTGTTAAACTTTAATTCCAGAATTTAAATTCCTGGGTTTCTTTTCAAATCTATTTGAAATTATAATACCAATTAAAGACCTTTGAATTTCTGAACAACTTGTTTTCTCAAAACAATTCAAATTAAAACCTTTGGTAGTAATCCACCACTTAGAACTCGAAAATCACACCGATGATACTGCGCAGTCATCATCGGAATTATTTTCCAGCGACCCAAGTGATTTCAATACTATATCATTTCAAAACCCTTACTAAATACATCCATTTTGAAAACATTTCAAAATCTCCCAGGAACTTAAAATTTCCTTATTTTAAATTCAAATTCTGATTTAAATTCAGATTCAATTCATCTTATTTCATATACTTTACTTATATGATTTTGATTGGTTATATATAACCATTTCACTTTATAATCTCATCTGATTATAATTACTACCAACACATCCTATATATGATAATATATCACACATACATACTGTGTCGGTCCATCGTATTCAAGTGTTTATTTACTCCTACCGATACAGTGGATCAAACTGATCGACCAGAATTCATAAACAACTCAGCCAATGAATCTCCACAATATAAAACCATTTTATATTAACTAACAAATACGTTCACTCGTATATATACACTCAAACTCAGTCTAGGATATTACTAATCCCATCTCTACTGAATCACGCCACAGAGCCAAGGTAACAACTAAACCAATGCTCTGATACCAACTGTAGTAACCCGGATTTTCGGCGACTTTGGTTATCGACGTAAGCTCGACGTCGATAACCAAAACATCGAAAAATCCCGGTAATTAATGAAAGAAATTAGAAGGTGAGAATAGATAAGATAGAACTTATAGAATAGAAGAAGAAGAAGAACATCATCATCAGAGTAAACACGAATCTCACAGCGGAACGAAATAAATATAACATAACATATGTTTGAAATAACATCAGTATATGTATACAATAACACTTATCAGAGTACAACACTTACAACAACAGCGGAAATAATAATAGCTATAGAATCCTGAAGCCTCCTGCTCCAAGCTCTCCAAGTGTATCTGTAAAATCCAGACTACTTGACTGCCCGTACAAATTTAGGCACCCAAGAGTTTAGGGAAAACAACAAAATAAACTCCGGGTCAGTCATGGGACTGGTGTGAATAAACTCAAATCATTTAAAACAGGTATATGATATCTCATAAGACCACGCCGTAAATACGGAACGAGTTTTTCCCTTATGAGAATCCAAATAACTTTTCAAAGCAATATCATTCTGATATTATAATAATGTCTAGGTACATATAAATGTCAATCTAGCAGAAGCGCTTGCATCTCACGTTACTACATATATAGTATACAATCAAAAACGCAAGCACGTATTGGGTAATGGATTTCCAACTATGACAAGGTATGGAACCACCTTCCGATCAGTGTACTCTAGGAACGATACACTGGAGTTCAACAAGAACATCTTGCAACTCAGCCACACATGACCGACCACTCATTTCGCTTGAGTGTATCGAATGTACATCACCAACGGTTGGGATCAGCAACCGTTCCCGTATATATATGGGACAACATTGATAGATTTAAGAAACAAATGAATATTCACTAGATAGGTGATTATACACCCTACTTCGGTGCGACCGACTTAGCCATGCTGCCTGCCCGATTTCTGTCATTTACCGGATGATGAGGCTAGAAGCTACGCTTTATCATTACATCAGATTCACTTCGAATGCCACATTGTCAGATCCATCAGAATCACTAATTGACGTCTACAACCATACATTACGTGTCAGCTAAAAGAAGTTTCCTTCTCCGCTTCCACTCTTGGTATAGTTGAAGAAATCAATGTACATGACCGTCTGGAAATACTATGTCAGACATCCATCTTCATTCACTTAGAAATGTCACATCGTCATACCCGCCAAATCACAAATTGACTTATCCAAAAATAACACGGGTATACAGCTAAGAGAAACGATTTCCTCCGCCACCAAACGTGAACACGTTTGAACAGATCAACTTACGCGATCCATTGGATATACTCTGTCAGACCTTCGTCCATACAAGTTGTCTTGGGACTGAACAAACCAAAGGCACTATTCTGTAAACAGGATAACCCTTGCATTTTACTCCGTCTTCAATTATCTTTGGCATATATGATTCGCAACGCTTATGCCAATACAGAGTGGTTCTATGGATAATAATCCAACCGGTCTCTCCATATTAACAACGTTAAAATGGTCAAAAACTTCGATAGTCTGTGAGTTAACTATCGAAGAAAAACAAGTGTGCAAACAACGATATTATTTCCAAATGGAAATTATATCGAACAAACATCATTTAACATAAATCTCTTCAGTTCATTTATTTACTTATCCCCTGTTTCCCTATATTCTAAATTCTTATTTTCTTTTATCAGAAAACATTTCTGATTCTCGTTTGGAAAACATTTCCAAAACTCCTTTACGATCAAACCTTACCATTTCTTAGTTAAGAAGGAAGTCACTCAAGTTGGGGTATAATTACCTCTCAGACCTTAACTGAACAACGTTATAACTTCGAAATGGTCAAAGTTTATCTTTTAATCTTTAACAACTTCTTTACGCCTTTCTCGGATCCAATTTTACTAATCCACTTCTATATTTAAAACATTGGTTATAACGATAACGTTATAATCCTTACTTTCGAATTATCTAACTTTAATTATAACTTCTATTCTTATTAGTGAATAATTAACCTAACACTTATTTATTTATAAATAAATAAATCTATATTTAAACACTGGAAAGTATAAGTACTTTCCCGAATTCGATATAATCGAATTTGCCGATTAACTCTCTTCGAGAAATCTCTATTTGAAAATCTCACTTCGATTAAACTAAAATCGATAACTCCCTTCGATGAAACTAACATCGATAACTCCTTTCGATGAAACTAACATTGATAACTCCTTTCGATGAAACTAACATCGATAACTCCTTTCGATGAAACTAACATCGATTACTCCTTTCGATGAAACTAACATCGATAACTCCTTTCGATGAAACTAACATCGATTACTCCTTTTGATGAAACTAACATCGATTTATTTAACTCGACGAACTTAACTCGACTAACTCGATTTGACTCGACTAACTCGACTTACTTGGTTCGACCAATTCGATTCGATCAACTAGGCTCGACTAACTTGGTCGAACCACCCGATCAACTCAACTTATTTAACTTAACCTATTTCTCAACTCGATTAACTCCTATCGAATAACTAATATTCGATTAAACTCCATTCGCTTGACTCTAGATCGCAGCGATCACAATGGTTACGCCTGACTCCCTCAGGAAACATCCGACCGCCGTAGGCTATTTACAGCCCTGCGAATTTCGCTAGCAGTCGTACAAGATGGCAACTTACCCTGAATACTATGTTTGACTAACTCTGCCTCAAATAACTATATTTGATTAACTCTAGTTCGTTTTAACTCTAATCGATTAACTCTAACTAATTAACTCCTACTGGTTAACTCTAACTGATTAACTCGACTTGACTAACCCCTTTCGAATAACATATTCGATTAACTACTTTCGAATACCATATTCGATTAACTAACTTCGAATACCATATTCGATTAACTAACTTCGAATACCATATTCGATTAACTCCTTTCGAATGTCTATATTCGATTAACTAACTTCGAATACCATATTCGATTAACTAACTTCGAATACCATATTCGATTATCTAACTTCGAATACCATATTAGATTAACTCCTTTCGAATGTCTATATTCGATTAACTAACTTCGAATACCATATTCGATTTACTTTATAAAGATTTCCTTTTTAACAACGTTTTATTCATTTGAAAATATTTACTTTTAAATAACGGTTCTACACTTTAAAAATGATTTCCCTTTTATAACGTTTCCTTTTCAATTCTATTTGTAAATGGTTTACAAATATTTCCTTTTCAAATTATTCTTGAAATATTCTAACTCCTTAAATTTCTGGGAAAATTCGCCATAACCTCCTTTGTATCGGGAGCATCGGGAAAATCCCCAAACTCGCCACACAGGCCTTTCCATTCAAAAAGAAATGTTTTGAATTTATTTTCCTTTTTAAAATATCTCATATTTATAAATATCCCAATTTATAAATATTCCTTATTTATAAATATTTAAATTTATAAATATTTCATTTCAAATATCACTTTGAACATCCCCTTATTAGCATTTCGGTATGTTATGGTATTCAATCATATCAAATCACGATGTTCAATATCGCCCAAGCACATATAATCGCCCACGGATTATAATCCACATCATATAACAATATATGAAAAACAATAAAATAACTGTTGAGGAATCCAGTCGGATTCCTCCAACCTGTTTCCCTGCATCCACAGATGTTACACAATAAAATCAATCATCATTTTCAGTTTCATATGATATATTCTGATAAACAGAATCAATATAGAAAATCAACTAACTGACTAGCAGTTCAATCAAACAGTCAACACACAGTCAAACAGTCCATATTTAACAGTTCTAAAAATACAACATGAAAATATAAACTGTTCAGAGTTGGTGAGATTTACTCACATTGCAGTTCATCGTTAAAGAACGATAAACTGTTTTTGATTTGAATCAAACACTTTATTTCGCCATAAATTCATACGAGCTCCACTCCACTTCCAGTCAGCTCCATGTTGTAGTCGTCGTCCATACGATCCTGTCGGATCTTGTTTCGCTGAATTCCGTTACCATACGAGCAAGTTATTGTTATTACAAGGTCCTATATATTTTAATTAAAAACTTTATTTTAAATGGGCCTCTTTCCCTTTCCATACCTTTTCACTTAGCCCACGTTCAGGCCCATTTACCCTTCGTTAAACCCAACCCGTTCCCCCGTGATATTTTCCTTCTTCCTCAATGAAAACGCGGCTACTTCCTGTACAGATATCCATTTCCATACTTGACCACCGTGTAAAACAACACGCCCACCCCCTTCCATTCTTAAATGCGTCAACGCACTGCCCCCATTCTACAG
The DNA here is from genome assembly GCA_030737875.1 of Allium sativum. Classification (NCBI taxonomy): domain Eukaryota; kingdom Viridiplantae; phylum Streptophyta; class Magnoliopsida; order Asparagales; family Amaryllidaceae; genus Allium; species Allium sativum. Next base: position 248,375,897 of record CM060924.1, read on the forward strand.
ATGTTACACGCAAGGGCCCACCATCTTTCTACCTTCTCAGAACAGGACGTGAGCTCCTCAAAAAATTCCATTTCCAACAGCAGAACCGCAAATCAACTAAGACAAACCCATCTTATCATCAATCCACAAACAAAATCAACAAACCGGTACTGTTATCATCCAGCTCTACCTCAAGACAAGAACCACGACTTAGGGAGCTCACTGCACCCATCATTTACCAGTCTTCCTCCCACTTTAACCGAACGCCACTCAACTCCTCGACAATCAAGGTGTTCGCACGTTGAAAAACAGCGGGCCCAAACTCCATCGAAATCAGCAGCACATCCGCATCATACACTAGTGCTTCAGCCCCCCTTTTGATTTGTATTTTTTTTTTTGAATTTCTTTGATTATGTTTTCTCTTTGTCTCGTTTTGGAGATCGAAAACTGTGGCGGCCGAACTCAAATGAGAAAAATTAGGTTACGTTTGGCCTTTTATAGAGAAAATTTTGTGGACAGGGAATATTCCCTGTAATATTCCCTTTCCATTTCATTTCGATCCATTTTAAATTCGTATGATTTCCATTTTTGACAAACAAAGCTAATCCTAGCATAAAAACACATTCCGGATCCAATGGGACAGGTTTCGTCGAATTCCGGCACCGTTTGCGAAAATCCTTTAGAAAATATCGATGAAAAACACCGAGCAATAATTCCTTAAAATTACAGAAAAAATCCTAAAAATATGAGGCCTTGACATTTCACTAGACCTCTTCCTAAGGTTTCGTATGAAACTTGTTTCGTTGAATTTCGAGTTCGTTTGACCAGTTAACTATTCAGTTTAGTTTGTTTTAAGTTAAAAACATAGCGTACCCCACTCTGAAATATTCTGTTTACGTAGGGACTGTTATGGACAGAAACAAAAATACCATTGAAATGAGTGACGTGCTCTGGTCCCAAAAATGTAATAATACCGGTAGATGAACTCATATTGTGAAACTTCAAAATGTTGATTTCAGGGTGCGAAATACTTCAAATAAAAAGTCACTTATTAAATTAATTAAAAATTACGATAAAATTCTAAAAGTTAAATTATCACTACGCCTCAAAAGAACCTTGTCTAAATTCGAAAGCGATATGCAGTTATAGCCAATAAACCGTTACGGTCGATGGACGATTCTATAGCGACTATTTCAAATTTTGATTTGGAGATAAAACAAAATCTACACGACGAAATCCTGATTTTTCTCTTCCACTAGAAAGATATACTCCACTAGCTCCACACGTTTCTTGTTTCACAGAAATCCGGCTTAAAACGAATCCTGTACATTCAGTTGAAGTTCAAATCGCCAAATAGCGAACTGCAGCGCCATTTCGAGCTCGTTTATAAATATATTATAAACTATACGTTCAACTGTCGTCGATTCAATATAATCGTTATTATATTTCGAATCGAAACTCCACCAAATCTCGTATGCTATTCAATTCACACGATATTGTGAATTTCACTATTTCCGACTATTTCGACATTATAATATATTATTATATTATAATTATTTATTAAATATTCAACATTATTTAATTAAACGATCATTAACTTCTCTAAATCACCAATTATATAATTAAATTAATTAATTATACATCGCAGAAAAATGCGGGTCATTACAAGAGGGTTTTGATTTATTTGGTTTTGATTCACAAGGACATGGAAGGCTTCGTTGTATTTATAGTGTCAACTGGATATGAATGGTGTCTTTCACACACATGAGGCTACGAATGCTAATGCAACTAGTTACTGTACGTATGTATGGTGATGGGTATGGGATACCTATACATTAGGGTATGGAGAGATTAGTTTAATGTTTAGGGTGTCTGCGTTTGGCAAAATAGAGGTTGACCTCTCTTCTTTTTCCCCCTTCAGTAGACTTAACTTAGCAGCCTAGGATAGGTTACTGATATCTTCACATCATCTACATCAGCGTGGCGTTACTTAATTACGAAGTGAAAGGGGATGGCTGCCCATACTTCTAAGGTGTATTTTAGTTTTTAGTTTTTCAGGCCTGTGCACATGTGATTTGGTATTTATAATTATACAAAGATATATAATACCGTACACCTCATTGTTAAGAAATTCAAGCGTAGGTACAATTTACGTTGAAAAAGAATGAATATAACTGGTGTGTTATTTATCCTATCTTATTCCCTCTTTTGTTTCATGTGGGCGTATACTTGGAAACTAGGGAATGCATAGTGGACCCATGTGGGAACATGAGGAAGATAAATTGAATATGAGATAGATATTAGGACCGTACCTAGTTGTTAGGTTTGTAGATGCAAGGACGGCTGAGTATTAAATGAAAAAGCTATGAGTTGAGACGTGTACGTGACCGGATGTGTATATATATAAAGACTAGCATTACTTCTTAGCTAAGAAACGCAGTACCTCATTATATAAAACTTTATTTATGTCTGAGCTGCTACGGACAGAAGTAAGATTACGGTCGTGTTCAGCGAGGTGTCACGATCCCAGAAATATAATAATACCGGTAGATTGAATCATATTTTGAAATCCCGAAATACTGATACAGGGTACACAATACTCCAAATAAAAAGTTACATATTTAATTATTTAAAAATTACAGTAAAATTCTAAAAATTAAATTATTGCTGCGCCTCAAAAGAACCTTATCCCGATTTGCATCCGATATCAAGTTATATTCAAATAACCTGTTACGGTTGATAAACGATTTTACAGCGACTTTTCGAATATTTGATTTGGACATATCTTGCAATCTATAACATGAAATCTCAGTTTTTCACTTCTGTTAGAAAGATACAGTTCAACAGATTCCAACGTTTCTCGTTTCGAAGAAATCCGATTCAAAACGAGTCCGGTAGACTCAGTTGAAGTTCAGAACGTTAAATTACGAACTGTAGGGTCGTTCTGAGCTCGTTTATAATGAATATATATTTTTATACGTTCAACTTTGTTTTAATTAATATATAAATCCATTTATATTCTGAATTCAATATTTAAACTGGTTTAAATATTCAAATACGAACCGACAAAATTGCAGGACGTTACAGACTTTCCCCCTTAAAATAATTTCGTCCTCGAAATTGCTAAGATAGGGAAAATGCTACAATCTCTGTTATAACATGGTTAAAAATCTTTTTGGTTTACTTCATAATTCCAGTTTCCACTGAACTGATTATTTCCAATTAAAATATTAATTCCTTATTATTTCGAATATTTTCCAAATTTCTGAAAATTTCCAAACAGCTTAAATTTTCAGAGAATCTCGCCAGCATCTCCTCTGCACGGCTCACTCGGTACTACAACAACTTGTCACTCCGGGCCTTCTTCAATCCAAAAGAAAATCAAACAGCCAAACGGCTTACCCAAACTGACTCATAAAAAATCTCATACTCGTATATAAGCGTGTACCTTCTCTGTTGGGCATTCAACTCTATCTCTGCCATCTGCTATCAAACCAGCATATCCAAGCATCCTTGGTTGATCTCCCATCAATCCGTTCTCAAACCAGTCTTTCGCTTTTACTAAGCCAAATTTCTATTTCAACTCCGATTCCACTCTCATTTCTTAACCTTGTTAAGTTTTATTACGACATTCCATTTACTGATTTATTTCTCAAATCAGTTATCTCCATTTCTAATTCAAAATTCGATTCTTATTCTCCAAGAATCAATTCATTTTTAATAACTCGAATCTCCAATATTTTTCTTTTATAATTTTCATTCTGGATCTTTCCCAAATTCAGTCCAACTTTGGTTATCTTAGTTTAAATTCCATTTTTACCATTTTAACTCCATAAGTTAAATTTTTATTTCAGAATTCAAATTCTTGGGATTTATTTCAAATCAGTTTGAAATCATATATAATTCAAAACATTTGAATTTCTGACAACTTGTTTCTCAAACAATACAAAACAAAATCTTTGGTAGTAATCCGTCACTTACCAGCTCGAAAATGAACACCGATAATGTCGCGATCATCATCGGAATTTATTTTCCAACCATCGAAGTGAGTTCAATACTATATTGCTTTAAAAACTCATTTATAATCACTCTATTTTTGAAATTACTTCAAAATATCTTTCATAGAACTTGGAAAACAAATTTTCAAATCTCCCAGGATTTTAAAATTCCCTTATATTTAATTCAAATTCAATTTCAATTCTTTTCCAAGTTTCTAGAGTTTTATTTCAATTCTGGTTTTTAATTCAGATTCAGCTCATCTGATTTTGCATATCATACTTATATAATATTTTGATTGGTAGTTTATATAACCAACTCAATTATAATCCTGTTCGATCGTAATAATGATCACATATCCAATACATTATATTAATATCAAGATATACACTTCTTTTTATATCAAAATATACTTTGGGTAAAATTATTTCATTTACCCTCTTTTCAAAACATACTGTGTCGAATTACTCTGTTCAAGAGTTTAGAAACACCTATCGCCTCAGTTTGCATTACTGTTTCGACCAGAATTCATAAACCACTCGACTGACCAGTCAACACAATATAAAATAATTTTTATATTAATCACAAATACGCGCTCATATATATACACTCAACTCAATCTAGAGTATCACTAACTCCATCTCTATTGAGTTACGCCGCAGAGCCAAGGTAATCACTTAACCTTATGCTCTGATACCATCTGTAACGGCGCGATTTTCGATACCTTGAAAACCGTGTCATTATTGAAAGAATTAAGAGGATGAGATAGAAAAGATAGAACTAATAGAATAGAAGAAGAAGAAGATCACAACTGAACAGAATCAGAGTAACACGAAACTCGCAGCGGAACAAAATAAGATGTATTATATAACATAACTTTGAATACAAAACTGTATTATTGTATATACATACCATTATCAGAGTACAATACATCATATCACAGCGGAAATAACTCTACATAACTAATGGTGAAGCTTCCTGCTTTTGAGCTCCTCCAAGTGAATCTGCAAAGCCTGAAACACTTGACTGCCCGTACAAATTTGGGCACCCAAGAGTTTAGGGAAAACAAACAAAATAAACTCTGGGTCAGTCATCGGACTGGTGTGAGTAAATTCCAACCATACTGTTTTACTTTGAAAATCCTTTTCAAAACAAGAAGATAATAGTAAGACCAGCCCACAGATAAACATGGACGGTTTTTACCTTACTATAACCCGAAATATTCTTGATATCAAAACCCAGTGATATTATGATAACGTCTAACCAAATAATTATACAAGTAGTAGAACGCTTGCATCTCACGCTCCACATATATATAGTATAAAATCATAAACCGCAGGGCGCTTATCGGAGAATGGTTTTCAACAGACAAGGTATGGGAGCACCTTCTGAATAGTGTACTCTAGAGGGGATACACTCAGGGTTCAACAAGAACGTCTTGCAACCCGGCCACACATGACCGCTCACTCATTTAGCTTGAGTGTCGCGAATATATTGCCACCACGGTTGTAGGCCATCCAACCGTCATCCGAAGATACAGAATAGAAAAGAAGTATAAATATGAATTTTCTCTAGATCGGTGACAATACACCCTGCTTGGGGATGACCCAACTAGCCATGCTGCCTAGCCCAACTTCTGTCATTCCTGGTTGTGAGACTAGAGGCTACGTCTATCTTCAGAACATCTGATCACCATTCACTCTGAATGTCACATCGTCAAATTCGTAATCACACATTGATTACACAAATGCACACTGGGTGTAGAATAAAGAGAAGTTATATTCTCCCCACCAACTTGGTTTATTTGTAAAATCAACGGCGTGACCGTTGGAAATACTCTGTCAGACACTCGTCCATACAAGTTGTCCTGGGACTGGACAAACAGAAAGCACCATTCTGGAACTGGATGACCCTTGCATTTAACTCCGTCTTCATTTATCTTTAGCATATCTAATTCACAACGCTTATGCCTATACAGAGTGGTTTTCGGATAATATCCAACCGGTCTCTCCGTATTAACAACGATGGTCAAAACACTTCGATAGTCGGTTATTTAACCATCGAAGTAAAAACAACATTCATTCTAATGTATAATTATCATCACACAACCACGGGTATTTTTAATTTTAACATTCGACTTTATTATTCGAATTCTCATATCTTAGCAGATATTTCTCAAATCCCGTTTTAGCCTTTCCATACTTCTTGGAAAACATTTCCAGTTATTATAAACTCTTATTCTTTCATGTTCCAGAAAACATACGTTATTAACATTCGAACTATTTTCATTAATTTCACATTCTTTAATTTCTACCCTTGGACAATCTACCCTATTTGCATTGGAAAATACTTCCAATTTCATTTTAACCTTTTAATCGGCCCAACGTTCACTTTTAAAACATTATTCACTTTGAAATGTGAATATCATTTCTATTATAGAAATCTGAACATCTTTATCAAATAAATCAATACCATGATCCCGTTTATCGAAATCTCTTTCATACTTTATATATTCCTATTCCACTTTGTAAACTCTGTTTCTAAGTCAACTTCTTATCAAATCGATATCAAGTTTAAACTAAGTACTGACTCCTATCCTCTTTAACATTTATTTGTTTACAACTAAATGTTAATTATTATATCAGATTATAATCCCTAAAAATAGTTCACTTTTAATACATTCGACATCGTCGAATTCTAGTTACAAATCCTAATGGTTTAATTCTAATCACATTTCGAACATCGAAATGCTGTCATCAGTTTCTAATACGATTCCCCAATTCTTTTTCTAAACTCTTTCTTATATTTCTTTGAACAAACGTCGTTACTTATTACTCTAGAATAATTGGATTTCAAACCAAACTGTTACATTTCCTAGGAAGTGCTGCTATATATAAAAGTCATGCTTAAGTCAAATCAACAACAGTTAATTTGTCGCTATAGTTCTAAACTTGTCATACGCTGTAATATTCTCCTTATAACTAATTACAGTCACACTTACCTTATCAACAACGTTATTTTATTGCTATAGTTCAACTTGTCATACGCTGTAATATTCTTTGTTATAACTAATCTTGACATAACAGTCACACTTATCTTATCAACAGCGTTATTTTATCGCTATAATTCTAAGACTTGCATACACTGCCATATTCCTTTTATACAAAGATCTTGACATCTCTTTCCGTTACAAAAATCTTGACATCTCTTTCTGTTACAAAAATCTTGACATCTCTTTCTGTTACAAAAATCTTTACATCTCTTTCTGTTACCAAAAATCTTGACATCTCTTTCCGTTACAAACTGATATCGTTCCTCGGTAATAGCGAAACCGTTCAAGTTGGGGTATTTTATTTACCTCTCAGACCTTGATCGACAACGTTCTTACCTTAGAACCGATACAAGTCTGTATTCAAATTCCTTATTACTTAATATATTTATTAAATCGTATTTCCTTGTTGTATTTTGGAATATGGTTTTACAACACCATATTCTTACTTTGGAATCTCTGTGGTTTATGAATATTTAATTTAAACATTAACTCTTTGCTTTCTCCATTTCCCAGTTCTTATCTTATACTTCTTAAATGGTAATTAACTCTCATTAATTTCGATAAACTTATTTCTAACCTGTTTTCATTAGATTAATTAAAGACCAATTAATCTAATAATCATGTTCCCAAATAACAGTTGATTAAATCAACTTATTTCCATCAGTAAATTCGTTAACTGATTTTAATTACTTCTTAACATTAGATTAATCTAATTAATCTAATGATATCTCTAAATTATTTATCTTAAATATAATTATCCAAATATTTAATCATCGGATAGTTTTTACTTTATAAACTTGTTTAAATATCAACAATCGCTTTTATTTGCTTTATAAAAACAAACTCTAAAATACTGGTTTATAATAGAACTTCTATTATAATTTAAAACTTCACTTTAATTATAAAAATATAATTTCTATAATTAACTTCATTGATTTGCCTGACGGTAAATCAGTTTCTTAACAAAACGATGGTTTTACTGTCGACTGTTAACATTTTCTAAATCGATATCGTTTATTTATTTAATCTAAACAAATGTTGAATTTTCGTTCAACATCAATATTCACACCGGGTTTTAAATATAATTCGGGTTCAAACAGTGCATACAAAACAAACAGTACATATAAATATCGAGGAATCCGGTCGGATTCCTCCAACCGGTTTCCGCATCCACAGATGTCAGTCAACACAATTTTCACTAACTCTATACTAGGGGATATTCTAATCGATGAAATCAGTGTCCAACCGATGATGTGTATACATGCAACGATATAAAATATTTAACCAATTTAATTGAAATCTACCTAATCGACCATCATACAGCATTCAAACAACATTTAAAATATAATTAAAATATTTTAAATAGATCAGAGTGAGTGATTTTACTCACAGTGCGCGTTAACCGTTAAATAACGATTTGTGTTTGTTGATCCGATCCGGCGTCTATTCTGCCATACTTCGCAACGGCTCCAAATTATTCTGAATCAGCTTCACAACGTAGTCTGCCTCCGTGCGGTTTCAACGAATCAGACCGGTCCCAAACATTCACTCTCGTTTTTCACCACTGCCAGTATATATTCACAAAGTGTTGAATGAACACAGTTGCACTTCACCGCTATGATCTTCAAACCGTAGCCCAACATCAACAAGAACTCCAAACCAGTTTTTAACAGCCCCTTCTGTACTAGTATTTTGAAACCATTAATGTCTCATTTCCTTTCCCTCCTTGAACACATCTCGTACCACCTTCATAGTATTATTCTTCCATCCGCCTACAATTACTCCCCCCTCCGCTAAAAACTGCTCCGTTATCCTGTATGCAAAAACAACTCCTCCACAGGCAATTAAAAACGCATGGCCATCACCATGAAAATGTTGCCGCAACTCTTGTGATCCCCTGTTTTTCCCACTACAAGATGCCCAGCTCACACTTCCACCATATATATGCGTTCTTCCATTCACAAAACTACCCCAACGTGACTTAAATGCTTTCACCTTCTGCACATACAAGAAACCCACTTCAGACACTAAAATGCCAAGCCTTCCTCCTTTCCATTTGATGCGTACTCCCCTTTACAACATTACACGTGCCTTACGCATGCTGTCTCCCATCAGAACGTACCTTCCCATGCAGCTGCCCTTTCTCCTCATATGAAAACATTCCTTCCCATTCTTCACGTTGCCATATTGTCCTCAAAACGTGTAGCATCAAATATGTAAGTAGGTAAACTAAAATGGATTATACCGCCTTTCACTGCACATGAATGCGTGACCCTCCTTCATGAACATGAATGTACTCTCAGCTCTAACTCCTTCTCCACGTTCACTTGGACTGAGTTTGCTCCCGTGTACACCATCTCAAAAACTCGACATAAGTCTGCTACCGGCATCGAGCAGCGGTCTCCACGCAGAGGCTTCCAAAGTCACGACACACTTTGGTCCAGAATTCCAACGAGTGTTATATTCCTTGCAGAGCACGAATTAAATGATCCTTTCTTCAAACAGTGTTGGGTCTTCGTGAATCATTCAGCCAAGATGCTGTCATATTCTCGCGTGATAATAAAGTCTCGAGCTTTCCCAAAGTGATACCATCGAAGAAGAGGGTTTTGATTTATTTGGTTTTGATTCACAAGGACATGGAAGGCTTCGTTGTATTTATAGTGTCAACTGGATATGAATGGTGTCTTTCACACACAGGAGGCTACGAATGCTAATGCAACTAGTTACTGTACGTATGTATGGTGATGGGTATGGGATACCTATACATTAGGGTATGGAGAGATTAGTTTAATGTTTAGGGTGTCTGCGTTTGGCAAAATAGAGGTTGACCTCTCTTCTTTTTCCCCCTTCAGTAGACTTAACTTAGCAGCCTAGGATAGGTTACTGATATCTTCACATCATCTACATCAGCGTGGGGTTACTTAATTACGAAGTGAAAGGGGATGGCTGCCCATACTTCTAAGGTGTATTTTAGTTTTTAGTTTTTCAGGCCTGTGCACATGTGATTTGGTATTTATAATTATACAAAGATATATAATACCGTACACCTCATTGTTAAGAAATTCAAGCGTAGGTACAATTTACGTTGAAAAAGAATGAATATAACTGGTGTGTTATTTATCCTATCTTATTCCCTCTTTTGTTTCATGTGGGCGTATACTTGGAAACTAGGGAATGCATAGTGGACCCATGTGGGAACGTGAGGAAGATAAATTGAATATGAGATAGATATTAGGACCGTACCTAGTTGTTAGGTTTGTAGATGCAAGGACGGCTGAGTATTAAATGAAAAAGCTATGAGTTGAGACGTGTACGTGACCGGATGTGTATATATATAAAGACTAGCATTACTTCTTAGCTAAGAAACGCAGTACCTCATTATATAAAACTTTATTTATGTCTGAGCTGCTACGGACAGAAGTAAGATTACGGTCGTGTTCAGCGAGGTGTCACGATCCCAGAAATATAATAATACCGGTAGATTGAATCATATTTTGAAATCCCGAAATACTGATACAGGGTACACAATACTCCAAATAAAAAGTTACATATTTAATTATTTAAAAATTACAGTAAAATTCTAAAAATTAAATTATTGCTGCGCCTCAAAAGAACCTTATCCCGATTTGCATCCGATATCAAGTTATATTCAAATAACCTGTTACGGTTGATAAACGATTTTACAGCGACTTTTCGAATATTTGATTTGGACATATCTTGCAATCTATAACATGAAATCTCGGTTTTTCACTTCTGTTAGAAAGATACAGTTCAACAGATTCCAACGTTTCTCGTTTCGAAGAAATCCGATTCAAAACGAGTCCGGTACACTCAGTTGAAGTTCAGAACGTTAAATTACGAACTGTAGGGTCGTTCTGAGCTCGTTTATAATGAATATATATTTTTATACGTTCAACTTTGTTTTAATTAATATATAAATCCATTTATATTCTGAATTCAATATTTAAACTGGTTTAAATATTCAAATACGAACCGACAAAATTGCGGGACGTTACAAGTTTTCATCAAAATCAAAATATAACTCTATATATTGAATTTGAACACGCATTTCATTTTACCAGGGTCACATACTAACTCTAAAAATTCCAGAAAAATATTTTCTAGCTTCGTATTGACGATACGGTCATAACAAAACTAATTTCGTCGAATTCTGCGACCGTTAGAAAAACGGTCATTTTTCAGTCGATTAAAATCAACTGAAACTGGTCAAACGCGTTTTCTTTTGCCATGCTCACATATTGATTTGAAAAATTATGAAATTTGGAATCTAGCAATAACTTGACATCGCGGATCCAACAAAAGTGGTTACGTCGAAATCCGAGGTCGTTTGCAAAACGGTTATTTTTAAGGGCCAGAATTCCATAGCGACTATTCTGAATTTTCAACTGGGCATATCTTTTGATTCCCGCTATGAAATTTCCATTTTTCGGATTCGTTGGAAAGATACCATCAAATAGGTTCTATTATTTTTGGTTTCGCTAAAATCCGGTTTATTTTGCACCCTGTATTTCCAATTGAAGTTTGAAATCGAATTATCGAACTACCGCGCCATTTTCAATTCCTTTTATAATTTAAAATAAATATTTATATTCTAACGAGACGTATATAAATATATACGTTCTATTTCTATATTCAAAATAAATTTCTCGTCGATATTACTTAAAATAATTCATTTTAAATATTCAAAATTCACTAAAATTGCCAAAATAAAAATTTCAAATTGGCTCTCATTTCCGGGTTGTTACAGCACGCCCGATGGGCGTGTGCATAAATGAATTTGACAAAAGCTGAAAATAAAGTTTAGATTGTCTTTGCGGTTGATTGTGTGCAGAAATTCTGAAGTTTGCAATATAAACAAAAAAACAAAACAGAAAACCTATGCCATACCATATCACTTTTGCACAGGAAAAATGATGCAATTTTACCTCTATGTTCAATTAGCTGGTTGAATTGACATGTTGACCATGAGAGGAGCATATTAACACTATTATATTAGAGGCATAAAATGTTTAGTCTAGATATTAGTTTAGCTCAAAAAAATGTAATATGCACGCACATTGATAAAATGTGGTATGTTAATGTTAAAGCCTGTAATAACATCAATTGTATTCATAAAATATTAGCTTCAAAGACTTGCCATATTTGATGTCCAGTTCACAACGGAACTTGTAAAAATAGAAATCTCAACAATACAAATATAATGTCTACAGTAATAAAAAAAAGAACTAAAATTGAGGCATTTTACAATTAGGTAACTAGTTAAGTGGCTAACCGAATGAATATCACCGACAGAAAGAAGTAGATATTAAAAAAATATAATAACAAAATAATAAAATATGTTTATGGTAATCAAAATGTACTTAGAAGTTTTACGCTGTATTGTGATACAAATATGCTCTTACAATCTATCAACGTGTGATTAGTTATAAAAAAAACATAAGAGTAGATATCCTAGTCCTGCTTGATATAACATCAAACTTTGCATGATATTTAATAAGTAATATGGTGAATAGAGCTTGTCCATGTTCAATATACTTGCTGACCCCGAGCCACAGTAGAGTTACTGCTCGTATTATTGCATACTTCCTCTGATCTGAGCTATATTAGGTTAAACTAAAGATATATAGATTATGTATGCATGCTTTTCCTGTCACTATGAATCATCCTACACATAGATACCACTAAATTTAGAAGCTTGCAACAATCTGTATACTGATTCTCAAAAACTTGTTATAAGTATCTTCAAAGTGCAGAAAAGAATGTCCAACCTGTAGAATGAAAAATATAGTACTGTGGTTGGAACAAACATAATGTTGTATCAATTCTTGAAAAGGTTGGATATGAATATACCAAACATAGCATAAAATTAATTCATCTTTAGTTATACAATTATTTTAACTAACAATTAAGTGCAGTTAAACCAACAAATCACTTCAAACCCAAAATATCATCTTACCTAACTACCGGCTTGTTATCTTAACGTCTTAAACACCAAAATAGAAAATCAATTCTTTTAATTACCATAGCTTGGAGATATATCTCAAATTTCAGTGTGAAACACTGGTTGGAAAAAAGAGCGCATTCTAACAATGAAAGCTGCTTAAGCCTTTACTTCGACTACCCAGTTTTAAGCACTCGTGTTTGGATATGAAAAGCATACTGCTTTAATTCATAAAAAAATGCAAGAACAAAAATGTAGTATAAGTATGATATCTATCTAGATTTACCAACAACTATATGTTTGCAGCTCTAGTGCGGGTGGTGGGGGTTCCTAGCTTCCCAGGAAGAGGGAGAGGGTTTGATTCCCGCCTCACACACTTTAGTTCAAATAAGGGGGTTTACCATGTGCATAAGCCTGATGACCCCGCAGACCGGGTTAGGTGCACTAGGGGGAGTTTTACGGCAGTGCCGGTTTATACCCTAAAAAATTCAAATAAAACCATTTTCAAAAAAAAAAAAAAACTATATGTCTGGAAACCAAATCATCCATACCATATCCAAATTCTTTCTGATTTGGTATTAACTGCATTGAATCAAAAAATAGAACCAATAGTGGAAAATCAAAAATAAATAACATACATAGTGATAGATTTTAGTAAAAGATTGATTGTTAACAATGTTGTTTTTATTAAAAACTAAAATTTACTAATTTAATAACTACTGTAGATTCCTCAGCTATAAGGTGGGATGAAGCCTAGAACTCATTAATCTTATCTTTTCCTGTCTCATATGATATAAATTGAAAGAAACTCTTGCGCACCAAGTTTAAAATATAAAAAAATGAAAAATGTGTTTTAAAAGTAAAGAAATCTGCATAATCAGGTTAACTCACCCAAAAAATGTAATTTACCAATTTTTCTCCCATTCAAATGATCAGCATGATGGTCGTCGATCATCCGAATATATCAGTGATGAATTCAATAAATTTTATGGTTAGCAAAAATTTATGACCAAGCAATGGAACCAAAGAAATCATTCAATAGATCAATAGTGTAATTACTCTGTCAAACTATATCAGCAATTAAAAAAAGAAAAAAAATCTGATAGAACAAATTAATTAATCAAGATTCCAGCAAAATTACCACATTTTAGCAAGGTCATCTTCTTTGTTTATTAATGACACCATCTGATACTTGATGCGCAAAGGTTATCACTTGCAATGTCTCAGCATCGTTAGTTCTTCATCTATCTAAATCCATGGCGATGAAAGAGTTGGGGGAAAGCTCTGGTTTTACGAAGGAGAGATTAATTGATTAGGAAATTAAAACCGAAATAATTGGACCACGCATCTCAGATTTGATGGTCAAAGATGATCACTTGCAGCGTTTCTCTGCTCCATGGTGACGAAAGAAATAGGGGAAAGCTCTGGTTTCACAAAGCGGTGATTAATTAATTAATTAGAAAATGGACCGAATAACCGAACCACATCTTTTCTAAACGTGTGAACGTGTCTGAAAGGCGGGCGGGAAGTCCCAAAATTCAATTATGTCCTTGGTTATTTTCCTTATGTATGTTATGGGCTTGTATGTTGGTGGATATAATCGGAAATGCAAAAAAGCTTCACCACCATAAAAAGATTTCCTTTATTAGTAGAGATAAAAATACTGTTTGAATATTTAATTCTGTGTAGTAGCATTTAATTCTCCCTTTTGTTATATTATATTTTTTTTTCTACAAAAAACTTATTTAGTATAATCTATAGCAACATTTTGGAATATTGCTACAGACACCTATGGATGTTGATATAGATCCAAATAGGGTCCTATTGCAATAATATTTCTTATGTTGCCTTTGAGGTCTGAGGCAATGGTGAAAACTGCATCACATCAAAAGTATTGCCATAGACCTATGACAACATTTTTTGGGCTTGACACAACGTTTTTTTTTGTGTTGTAGAAGTCCATTTATGGCATAATGCATTGATGAACAGTAGATTCACTTTAAACCCCGCTATTTCCGCTACACCCGTTAAATCAGCGGCTTTTAGTACCTTCTTTAGCAATATTAATATATAAAGCCTGATTTGACTAATTCTCTTTTAAAACAAAACAGTAAAGTTAGTTTAAAGAAATGATTTTAACACATAAATGTCTAATTTATGTTAAAAATCTATTATATTCATCAATCCTAATGTGTGTAACCGTGATATTCTTTGATTTTACTATCTAAGATTAATAGATATTAGTTTCTTCTGCATAAATGGTAGTTAAATTATTTTGAAATACTTATTTTTATATCTAATATACATTTTTTCACCCTCGCTATATCCCCACTATGCATTTTGCATCTTCACCACTACAAAATTGCTAAGCACTTTAACTGCACAACTATAGGGTCAGTCCTAATTAAATGTTTATACTATCTTAGATTCCCATCCCAAACTACATACTAGATCACTATAAATAAAAGAACGAAAAGCTCCAAAATCAACAGAACTCAAATAGAAATGCCTATAATTGAAAGCACACTTTGTACTATGATCATTTTACTCTTGTCTTTTACAATAAGAGTAAAAGAAAAGTCGGCACAACATCCAAAGCATTATCTTTCACAATGTGCTTATCCTCAGCAAGCCGTGGATAATTCCTCTTCACTGTCCAGTTTTATCACAAATATTTTTTCTCTCTATTTTAGAAACTTTACACTAGTCTGCAAAGTGATCCTTCTCCTCACAATCAAAGCAGAACACTTCACAGAAATCCTTCTTCTTATTAGGCCCATTTTTCCTTGTTGACGCTTTCTCTTTCCATTCCACTTCATTTAACCTTTGCAGACCTACTACTACTTTGGTTCCTACTTTCCACTAGAATTAGTAGAAATAAGAGTGTTCTTAAGGAACATATTCTTGTATCTCAAAGCCTTCTCCACAAGCTCCTTAAAATGAACCTACATATGGTCTACCAATTTCCAACCTAAGTATTCATCCAGATCAGTAATTAACTTCTCATTTTTTGGAAGAGGAGTATCGATAAATGAAGTTTCATATTTAGAAAGAGCCTTAAATTCAGTAAACTTGGACAAAGACTATCTCTTTGCTTTTACTCAACAAAATCCTTGAACAAGATAGACTTTTAGACAGTAAAAATAAACTTATCTTTGAATTTAGTTCTGACCTTATCCTAAGAAATTGTATCCTCCAAAGTGTTGATGGTAACTTCACTCTACTAACTCATGTATCTTTCTTTCAGTTTCCTTGTAGCAAGCTTCCTTCTCATCATTTCGTCCATACTAAGATTCCTAAATATCCGATCACCTGTACCCGGCCATTCTTGCACTTCAATATATGATTTGTTCCACAGAATGGTATGCCATACTATGTAGAGAAATCCTAACTCCGCCTTACAAAATAAACCCTAGGCACCTACATAGAAATTCTTCCATTATCCACCTCTAATCCCGGATCAAGATGAGTTCTTTTCAGAATTAGCGCCATCATGGCCTCAAACATAGTCTGGAAATCGTGTATTGCAACTCTCGATGCTCCTTCTCTAACCTATATCGATGCATAGTTGTTCCCAATAGTGTTTCTCTTATCCCATATGATTCTTTATCTTAATAAGAATGATCGATCTCTTTTAAAGGAAAGCTGTAGTAGTGCACAAGTGCATACTCAAGTATTGTGTACTACCATATAATTCAAACCGTAACATTTACAAATAGCTCACTATTACTTATTCACTCAATAATCTTTTGTCAATCGAATAACCAAAGCTTTAGTACCAAATTTGATAATTTCCCCATACCATTTGCAATTTTAAGAGGAAAAAGATGCTTTATACTAGTGCTACGTTGATATAGGGATGATCGTCAACTGTGGAAAACGAAATGAAAATTATCGTGTATATTCTAATGCATGGATAAAACACAATATAAACATATACAATTAAATAACAATGAGAGTGAAAACTCCGTCATCATAGAATTATCTACGTCTAATGTCCAATGAATAAGATCCTTAGTATAGTTCACTTAGATTTAATAAGCAACAAACAACGCAAGTAAATAGCAATATATTGAGCCCTCCTAGCTCGACTATAATAGCTTCAACGTTATCCAAACATGCAATCGAGTCTACTAATTAATAATGTTAACGTATGTCCCAAACAAAGTTAATGAGTACCCAAGATAATAAAAAGAAACATAAAACCCTTTGTCAGACAATAGACCGGTGTGAGAAATAATTAACTATTAGCTATTATATTAAAAAATATGTAATTAGACAAAGTCTCATACCTGGTCTGTCCCTACAGAAAAAGAATTAGAACATAATAGCTAAGTAAAATATCCTGCTCAATTAAACAAATAGTAGAAGATACTGATCAGGATAAAAGAGTATTTCCAGCCAATAAACCCAGCTCCATTCTCCATCCTCTTCCTCAAAATCCTAAAGGTGATAGACTACACGGAGTAAGAAGGTAAGAGCATTTATAACAACCATAACATCTGTCAAAAAAATTCCAAACCATCATCTTCTAAAGCCTTAAATAAATTGGTAACCTGTATGATCATCCTTACTTATGCTAAGGGCTAATAGAAAGCTGTGCTTCTAGTAAAACCTTATGTTTACACAAACAAGTTGCTTACGCTAGCACTATGTAACACTACCCAGGGCACATGACCATTGGAACCAGTCCTAAGAAGCGTCCCTACAATATACATGCTTTGAGTCGACTAGAACGCTCTGCGCTATAAATGATTCTTTGGCACCCTAAAACAAATAACACCTTCATCAATAGTTCTGGGTACACTACTAAAACAAGTCCATCACCCTATAGACTTGTCCGATCCTGAACTGCCTATCATATATCTTCGATTCCACTTTGCACCAAGCCTTCCAATCGAAAACTTACACCATGCCCTTCAGTACACCCTGAAACCTCCTTTGCATTCCTTCGATTACACCATCCAACCTCACCTCATATCAACTTGACTTCTTTTCGAATTTATTCCACTCTGAAATAACTCCCCTATGAGTGCACAATTTCCTTTTGAAGCCACTTTGGTTCGAAGGTGTACTTTGGGTGTCAAAGCACACCACTTCTAAGTTTTAAAGATGATCACTTCTAGCTATTCAAATACTTAACTTCATACACCCACTACTACAAAAACTGGCAAATTCGACACAAGATTTATGTGGCCATAGATCGTAAAAGTGTTGCATTTTCCCCATTTTCCAAATAAGCAACACCGGAAGGGCGTGACATCCACGGCCGTTGCCTTAGCCCTCTAAGGCAACGCTTTAGCCCATCTACTGCCACGGAGAGAAAGTGTTGCATTATAGACATAATGCAACATTATTTGCATGTAATGCAACAATATTAAGCGTGCTTGAAAATTAGTTAGATCCTGGCTACCATGTCACGAGAGGGTCCATGTCATCTTTCCATGTCAGCTATCTATGTTTCACAGGACACGTCAGCTGCACACGTGTCACATGCCACATCCGCTATGGGGTCCACATGCCATGTGGAGTTACTACTATTTTATGTAATGCAACACCATTATCTTGAAATATAACATCAAGGAAAAAGCAAATGCAACAATAAAAGAAGGCAAATACAATGCTTTAATTATAATTTTTGCAATACCAGTTTCTACATAGAAGGAACACATCCATTACATTCATCATCACATTCAAACCATCCTAAATATTCTACATACCATACCAATTCTTCAAATATAACACATATGATCGAATACATAATTTAAAAGTACAATTCAAATATTCTACATACCACAAGTGCCAACACGTACCACCTTCAATACAAGTGCCAACACATACCACCTTCAATAAATTGCCAACAAATACGATGAGTGGGCATTCTACAAAGTAGCAATGCCATGAACCAAAAACTGTATCTCTCCATGTCATTTCAGGTCCTCCACTTGCCAGCTGTATCTCTCCTACTCATTTCAGATCCTGCAATTTGATTTTTATGCATGTATATCCTGGAAATATATCATAGCAATTAACCATTTGGATATCTTAACTTATAAATCTTATGCATACAATTATAACAATTGACCATTGGTCACTCGTGCCACCTCAGAATTGAGTATGCTTCGTCTTCTGTGCAAACATTTCCAGTTCGCATATTTACCTGACACCATCCATTGGGTCCCTCACATATCCTTTCAAGCTTCAGAACATCATCATCTCCATATCCCCTAAACCCCAATCTTCGAAAGTTCAAAAAAAAAAAATCAATGGAGGACTCGTCGCTATACATCACTGCCACTGTTCTTAAAGGACATTGGAATGTTGAAGTTGTGCATCACACGCTTCTGGTGACTCTGAATCATAATTCGTGACCTATACGGGTAATACCCAATAACTCTTTTCTAATATCATGCCCATCTTACAGTAAGCATGATAATGCACTAATGTTGAAAGTTGTTATAAAACCTGATGGTGCTATTTACCTGCAAGCATGGTCTGATGAAGAATTTGATCCTGAACTAGTGTTAGAAGTGGAATTATGGGCTAAAGTTGATGGCTTTCCCGAGTTCATAAAGAGTAATGTTCCTGCTGTTGAAGAAATAATGAAGCCAATAGGACGTGAGCTTGCAATTGACGACTGTAACTGGTCTTAGTATGACCATACATCTTTCTACCTGAAAATGCAATTTTATAAAGGCATTGAAAATATCAATACTTTTGTTGCTCAATTCAGTAACAAGGTTTACCTCACTAAGGTTCAGGGCTGTACCTATGCTCATCCTGGAACAAGGTCTGAACTTCTTTTTGTGAGCAATTGGGAGGAAAAGGTGGTTACTTGTTTGTGTCATCACGAATGGGAAATGGATTCAGATGAAATATTTGACACAATGATACATGAAGTTGCTTTGGTATCCTCCTTGCCAGGCTTATTTCCTGAAGCCACCCATGACATACATGTTGATAACCAAGCCCCAATGAACCATAGGAATGATCAGTGGGTAGATTTGGAATTTGATTAGGAATATGATTGGCCAATCTACCTCACCCCTTATCCTGATGCTACAGGTCCATCACATGCGGCTGCTCACTTCGGACTGGCTCTACCACAGCCACAAAGCCCTAACGAATCAGTTGGAAGTTCCACAACCCCGCAAAGCCCTGATCTGGTACGAACTGATGCTACTATAATTTCATTTTTTGGATGTGTATGTATTATGTTAACTTTATGATACTTTTGCTGCCCCGATACTACTATAACTTTTGCTAATATATGTATGTATTAAGTTAACTTTTGAAACCCTAATCTGGTATGAATTAATGCTACTATAATTTTTGCTGCCTTATGATACTTTTTTGTATGACTGCTTTATGATACGTAATAAGGCATAATATGGATGCAAAACCGAGCATACGTTTCCAAAATCGAAACATTGAAATTGGTAGTTTCCAAAATCAAATAGAAAATACCTGTGCATGTAGCAGATTAGATACGGGTGAACGACTCGTCCGGATTGAGAAATTGGTAGTTTCCAAAGCCTCTGCACAAACGCACCGCAGTGCTATACATGTATCTGTGTCACAAAACCTCAAGCATACAATTATATGTTAATGTAAATGAACGTAACTTACAAATCAATTTTGACGGTAAAGTCCTCATTCCTTAACTAGCTCGACCTCTATAATAAACCAATGACTTTTTCATGCCAATAGCCCAGTTCTCATAGCCCAAAAAAGTACCACTCAAGATCCCTACTTTGCAGAAATGTTTTTTCTGACAAATCCCATGGTTCACATTTATGAAGATCAACTACAGGAACAATATCCAACTCAATGTTGAGAACACGAACCTTCCTTTTAAGATAATAATTAACAAATTCCTTGTCAGTTGGGTGAAACTTAAATCCTAGTGGTAAACCCACCGGCGCCAACTTTTTTTTTTTGGTGTATTACTAGGTATAATTTTCGAATAAACCTCCGCATAATCCCAAATTCCAAATCAATGGTCAAAGCGCAACTAATTACTCAAAATCTAATCTTTCATTGACTAATCACTCATAAGAGAACGGGTTTTCCTAAGTTTGGGATGTCCACGCAACTAATTACTCATAAGCAAATGGGTTTTCCAAAATGTAACAAATGAACTAATTACTAATTACTCATAATCTAATCTATAATAAGCGCAACTAATTCCCAGTGCTATATAAACTGAACCTGAGGGAAAAAACTGGTGATGTCAATGCCCTGAGCAATCAAAGCTAGAAAGTGTTTCAAAGACTTGACCTTTTCGGAATATAATTTGCTATCGAGGAGAGAAGCGATACTGACTTGAATTTAGGTTTAGATTTTTTTCAATAGTAAAATGGGGGAAAGAAGATTAGATGATAGAGAAGAAGAACGATTTATGACCAGATTATTATTACATTATTTCATGAAGGGGGAAAATCACGCCAAAATTTCATCAAAAGAATGCAATGAGCTAGCTGTCATTGGTTGGAAGATGGCTAATGTTTAGAATCATTAGAACCATAGATTGATTTGAACTGTTGGATTAATGATGCATCTACGGTTGGGGTTTTGTTTATGCTGATAACGCGGATCACTGAGTTGGATTGTGTATATGGAAAGCTATGCTTTTAACTGCTGTTGCACGTCAAAACACTAGAATTCCCACTGCAAGACTGCATTCACATCTAATGCAACAACATATTGATGTTGTAGAAGATCATAGAAATCATAGCTTTTGCCACGCTTTACATGCAACGCACATAAATTAGTGTCGAATATGCCCACTTTTGTAGTAGTGACCTTGCTTCGAGTCTCAAAGCAACCTACCTCAAAGTTATGCCACTTCAAAGCAATATACTTTGAATTTCGAAACACTCCATCCTTTGCATCGATTCCTCTTTGGGTGTAACAGCCCACCCTGAGTCTCACCCATAGTAAAGAGAAATAACGAGTAATGCCATCAATTAGAGAAGAGAATAGGGATTGTTAGGAGTGACCATTCCTAGATTCACATTAACAAGGCTTAGGTATAATGACCGAATGCTCCCTTTTTTCATATGGCCCAACATAATTAATACTTGCATGATACAATTCTACGATGGCTAATGGATTTATTTAAAACAGAACACTCACTGCAACATATATCAAAGATCACATAATAGATACACACATATATTTATATACATATATCAAGTACAATACATAATAAGTTACAGAAGTCCGTCCCAAAAAGATATATTTATACCAACGGTGTCTGGCACAAATATAAAATACAGTCATAAACATTTAAATGGACTAATGAAGTAGATTATCCCAAAAATAAGGCTAAGTTGCAATATCAACCTCAAGTCCTACCTACAAGATCTTGGTTTGACCCAAGCATGAACACACACGGGTCATCCTAGTTATAGTACTCAAAATAAGTTATTGCATGGAAGATTTCCTATAGGTAGCACTATGACATAAACGATCCACTTCGCAGGATGAATTACACATATTAATGTCCATCATAGGTTTAGGACTCGTAGATTTGCAAAATTAGTCAAACACGTAAAATAATCCACTAGGGAAGAATACAAATACCATATAATATCCACTTATAAACTCGCATACGAGTTTAGTTCAATAAAGTGAACACACTGCATAAAATAGCACTAAGTATCCCAAAGGCTATGAATCAACAAAACAAAACAAATGGATCCAAAATATTGAAATTTACCAGATCATAAAAGCATATAAATTGACCCAAATTACCCATATTACACTAAAACTCACAAAAGGAGATCAAATGCCAAGTGCCATATATGTAATTTACTACGATTTGTCTCAATCGAGTAAGATCATCAAACGACCCATCTCAAACCGATAGGTTTCCACTATGACCTGTCTCGATCAAGTAGGCTATACGATAACCCATCATGGTCAAGTATTTTAATATAATGACTATCTCGGTCTGGTATGCACCACAGCTACGACAAATCTCGGTCGAGTGTATGACTCATCTAGGTCCAACATAATTTTACCACAACCCGCCATGGTTGGGTAAACTTGACCATTAAGGTCAAGGAAATATGTATATGAGGTTCCTTGGCTAACAACAATATGTGTCACGGACTCACAATCAGTAACCCAAGCGATTATAATTATGTGCCCCATACCATACGTTCTCATAGCTAGTTTACTACCAGGCAGCCATCTTCACAATGGAAAGCAACATAAGTCACCGAATCAACAGAACAACAAATCATCTGCTTTAATTATGTGATCCTGAGATTAACCGATTCCATATACCACTACACCCCATACTGCGGGGTTTACGATACATTTAACCTTCCATTACGTCTACTCAAAAGGTGTAGGAAAGTGTAGTTTTTATATAGGAAAATACTTGGGTTTCAAAATCAAGATTATAAAACAATTTTTGGAAAACCAATTGAATTTATTCTTAAGACACTTTTTATATTTCTAAATAAATTTATACTAGTGCTTCAAGATCATTTATTATTAAAACTAAAACCATAAAATTATTTATCCCCAAAGCTAAAAGAAAAATGATATTTATTTATTTGGAGAAAAACCAGTACAAAATCATGCATGTGTGTTCAGTGCCATCAAAGTAGATCATAAACTCAACCACGAATCATTAAATTTCCTAAATTCAGGATTAAGATTGACTATGATATGGATTTGGATTGCCATGTTCACGTGGTGACAAAAGCAAGTAGTTAATCCTCGTAAAAATGACTTGAAATCCAAGTCAAAATATGCAGCAAACATCAAGAACCAACAAAGAAAAATAGGGAAAACTCTATGCGCTATTCGCATAGGGTGATTCGACCCATAAAGCATGTATGACGATCCTTGGGTCGACCTAGAGGTGGGTGGGTCGATCTACTTCACGGAATTTTCCATAGGTTGAAATCTGACTTCGATGATCTATTTGACATGCTTACACAACTCGAAATGGCACGAAAATTTGCAAGTTCATAAACAACAAACTTGACAATACAGACAAACTAAAATGAACCAACTTCGTCAAGGGATGACAAAGTTATAGTAGCCTGAAGTAGCAACTTGTTTGTTGTAAGCAATATAAAGAATTTGCACAGAATTTTTCCATAGGAATTCGACAATCAAGCTCAATTTTTTTACAAACTCAAAAGTTAACACTGTAACTAGAAAATTGTGAGTAACACTCATCTCTTGGATTACAGCGTAGATTAGCAGTAAATTGAAGCTTTTGGGTTGCAAGGGATAAGAAATGCTCTATTCCTGATAAAATTGGTTACAACAACATGCAAGAGGAAGAGCTTCAACTTGTATAAGATTATTAAAAAAACATGAAATTGATGGAACATATTTATGTTTTAGAGCGACTACATGCTGTACAATAAGATTAGCAACTCAAATTAGCACTAGAATTTAGATTAGAAGCCTAGTTTCAAAAATAGTAAATTTTCTTTTTAGTTTCCTTTATTTCCAATCTTTTTCGCTAAGACGAGGAAGAATACTCCAAAGAGGAAAATACGTACTATAAACTTCTCTATGGGTATTTCTTTTGTTAATACACCATTAAGTCCTTGAGCATAAGTTAAGTAGGCCCAAACAACTAATTATGCTATTAAGAAATTATTTAGGCCATTAAACACAAGTTTGCACCTATCTAAGCCTAATTAACGCATGGTTAAGCCATTTCTTCATATAATTGACATATTTTTAACAACAACCATGCTTATTAAAATTTTAGAAAATATTTTTTAAAACATTTTAGAAGCCTTTTAACGCTAAAATCTATATTTTATATCAAATTCCTCTTTTTACACAAATATGAACAATTTTTTCTAAAGTTGAGCAAATTTTCATATGACACAAGAATAAATATTTTAATGTGTATATTTTAAAACCTAAACCATTAAGATTTGAAAAAAACACACTTCCTTATTTATTATTATTTACAAACATTTTCAACATAAATTTCCATTTTATTTATCATACTTGTAAATTCTAAAAAATTCTCTCAATACCCTATATTTATCATCTGAAACCATAAACCATACTTATTTTGAATATAATCCCAAAACTATATTTTAAATAGGGTTTTCAAGAGACATTTTAGTTTTTTAAAACCTTTATTTTCAAGTATACAAATATTTGACTTCTTATCATACCAGTTTATGAACCCAAAATTTTATTCGTAACATGTAATATTAGAAATAACTTTCGATTTACGTGATTGATTTTATTATCAATCCAACAATCAATTCTTCCCAATAATCACCATTTTCACCAATTTTTTTCATTTATTACCAAGCCTCAATTAATCACTTTTAGATGATTAATTTCCATAATTAAATCGCAATATTCAACTTTCAAATATTAACTCAAGTATTTATGTTAATAATCAATTTAATGATATATTCAACCTAAGTATTGCCCAATACTCTTATTTTAATAGTTATTAGCAAGTAATCACCGAAAACTCGAGTTTTTACAGACTCCCTCATACAAAAATTGCATCCTCGCAATTTCCCTAGGGATTAATTTGTAACAGCCTAATTTATTCCATCCACACATGAAATAGCGAAAATGGGATAAGCTTGAGTATACGATTCCTCGTTCCCAAGCTAAGAAGGAAGGGAAGCTGGGGTACACTCGATACTCACAAGTTCTTTCCTTAAATAAGATCATCGGATTACTCAACTACTAGAAATTCCCAAAGATGTTTAATCTTTAAAGCAAGATACAACACTTAAGTTTCTCGAAAGATAAAACTTAAAAGGTTTCTTAAAAGCACAAATGAATAACACAAGTATAGGTCAAGATTCATGTAACTTCACTTTAATCGAAAAGGCGAAAAGGGCATCGAAAACTTAACTAGGAAGTATCATTGGAAAGTACCATAATTGATATATTAGGTGATAAGGGATGGAGCTTTGCCATAGTGTCAAGTTATCCTTCATCACACTGACATTCCACTTCAATAAGGGAGAAGTTCGAAAAGGATAAAATTAGCAATAGGAAATTCAAAGACTTCTTATAGTTGATAGCACAAGTATTGAAGCGGCCCAATGCTGCTTTTTGTCCCAATCCAAGGCTTATCCCCATAAAGGTTACATGAGTAGAGTATGGGTCTGAAATACATTTTTACCAAGACTCGACTTACCAAATGGCACTGACTACCTAGTACCGCTACTGCATTAAATAACTAACAAATGGAGATGGGATAAGGAAGGGTAATCATTTTCAAAGGAATGTCACCCCATTCATCTTACGGAAACAACAAGGAGTGTTAATACGAAAGTCCATCAACACAACCCTTCGGGCTTTTGAATTTTACGGTAGGGCAGGATACACAAATTTAGAACCTTGCCTCCAAGTATTGGCATATGATCCAGTAGGCCAAAATGAGTTTCGCTATGCTAACATTCCTTAAATTAAAACCCTACCTTTTATTTTCATAAAATTTTTTTTAATCAGATTTACAACTGTCTATAAAATTTTACTATAATCCTTTGAGCTGTGCAAATAATTCCCTGCTATTACCCCGCTATAACTCTGCTATATCCCATAGAGGATTACTACCTCTATGCTTTTCCCAAAATAATTTGTAATATATTCTCTCCGCGTTAAGCCCCTCTACATTCCGCTATTCCGATATATCCTATAATTTCCACTTTATCACTATATCTTTGATGAAAGAAATGTACTAAAAAAAAGTACATTTACATATTATAAAAGTTATGATATTAGGTTTATTATAAAAGTTATGATATTAGGTATTTTAATTGAATTTTTAATATATATAAAAATACTCTAATATTTTATTAAATTTAGCTAAATTAAATATTTAGTTTATGTTTATTTATAAATATTTGCACATGTT
Source organism: Allium sativum (assembly GCA_030737875.1). Taxonomy (NCBI): domain Eukaryota; kingdom Viridiplantae; phylum Streptophyta; class Magnoliopsida; order Asparagales; family Amaryllidaceae; genus Allium; species Allium sativum. Next base: position 248,402,774 of record CM060924.1, read on the forward strand.
TTTATTTATAATTAAGAATGTACTAATTATAGTTAAACTGAATGTTAATTTTTCATTTAATTATCATTTATGTATTCACACAAACATTAAGAATGAATTATAGGTGTTATTTTAGAGTCATCTGCTATATCTTGCTACCTCCTCGATTTATCCCCGTTACAACTTTTTATACCCCCACCGCATTGAGTCAGCTAAGCGCTTTAACTTCACAGGCTTTGAGTCACTAAAGATATCCAAATCACTTTAATTAACTAATAATCCTTTACTCCCTACTTATAAATGGATTTTAATTTACTCAAAAATTTATTCTTCACTATCACTGGATCCAACATTTTCACTTAGCCCTTTATAAAACTTGATTATCACAATTTTTTTCTTATTATGGGTTAATTTACAAGAATATTTTCAACCAATAAAACTCCTTTTAATTCATTATATGAAAACTTATATAAAGAAATTTATCAAAAATTATTTAATTTATTTTCTAAAAGTCTGGTTTAGAACTAAGCCCCAAAAAATTCACAATCTTCCGTTGATTATAAAATTTCAAATTCCATCAAAATATAAGTTATATTTCAAACAATGAAATGGTTATCAAAACCAGTTCCTTATCATTACCAAATTTAACTAAATTTAGATTCATTGTTTTAATCAATTAGAATGATTATAGGATCGATTTTTAATTTTTAAAATTAAAAAACTATATATTTTGTATCCCATAACCGTAGCGTCACATACATTGTTCTGGAACTCCTATTGACCAAAGACATCCCTTCTCTCGATTAGAGTTCTTAAGCCATATCTAGGCACATCAACATGATTGATAACCTTTGTTTTCACTATATTTATAACCCTTCTTAATAGTTCCACTACAAATGATCACAATATGTTGCTTTCACTTTTACGTTTAAATAATTTTCATGGTACCTTATTAATTTACGTGCTTAGACGAAACAATCAGTTAGGTTCTGCTGTGCACTCAGACTAATTTACATAAATTCACATTACAAGGCCTCAACTAATCATCTATATTTTTGGTTTTAAGTAAATTTAATTCCTTAAACTAGCACAATAGCTAGAATTTGGATCAAATTTTAGGATACTGACAAGGTGGTTTTCTCATCCAAGACAGCTTACACATCAAAGAATCACCACTGGAAACTAACACAAGAGTAAACCAAGATCATTTACCCGAGTTGCAATTCAGGATGTTCTCTTAAATGATACTCATTACACCTACAACATCCTTTGCGATGATTTAAAAAAATACAAGCCCAATCTCAAGATTTATCTTATCTATAACATGACAAAATAGACCTTAAAGTCTTAGTAGGTTGACACTCAAGGCATATCCAAAGAAGGAAAGAATACTGGCTACTACTCTCTACATACACATGCCACGCAATTGCATCAAGTAAGGATCGAACAAATAATTATAATGAGCTACAAAGATAAAAAGAATACCTTAAAGCTGAGATGAACTCCCAGGCGCCGTAGCTCAAGATTGCCTACACTATAATTCTTTTTATTCTTCAGACAAGAAAAAGCCATGTGTCCCTCTTGATTACAATAACGGCTACTACGGGTTTTAGGCTGGGCAATTAAAGCATTTAGCGGTTCTGTAACAGCAGGGTTGCAAAAAAGTGTAGCGGGGATGAAGCGGGGAAATAACAAGGATATAGCATAGGCACATTAAGGTTTATTACTTGAGAAACATAATATTTAAAATTAATTAATTATCGTTCTTACATTATATATGTAGAAGAAACTAACATTAATTAATCTTATATAAGGAAATCAAAGAATATCATGGTTACACATGCTAGATTTAATGAGTATAATAGATTTCTATGATATATTGAACACTTATATCTTAAAATTAGCTCTTTACATTAACATTATTGAATATTTTACAAAGAGAACCATTCAATTCAAGCTTGATATATTAATATTGCTAAAGCGGTTGCTAAAAAGCCTTTATTTAGAGGATGCAACGGGAAATAGCGGGGCTAAAAGCAGATCTACTAATCGTTAGCGCTAAATTAAAATAACGTAGCGGTTGATCGGTTCTACGAGCAATAGCGGGGCATTAACTGCATACATTTCAGGACTATCCCTAGCAAAGTGATCGCTAGAGCCACAATTGTGGCACTTCAAAGGCTTTACATGATAATATCAGCTCAGCCCCCTAAACTTCTTCTTCAGATGGAAAGACTTCGATTCATGATTGCGAAAGTGTTCTTGCTTGGATTTTTCCGATCCTCAAACTCAGCATCGTTATCCTTCTCATTTCCGCCCACTTTGAGCTGAAGGGCTGCATCCACTAAATCATTAATGGAATGCTTCAACTGTAGCAAGAGAGATTTCTTCAAACATTTCCTAATGCCCGAAACAAACTTGATATTTTTCTTATTAGAAGTACTGGTGCACTCAAGACCATACTTAAATAATGCCTCAAATAAGGTAACATATTCTGAAACTATCAACTTTCCATACTTAGGCTCAAGGAAACATTAAGCCAAAATTGTCTTCTCCGATTCCGGTACGAACTTATGTTTGAACCATTCCATAAATTGCTTCACTCGATGGTACCCTTATCAAGTTCCGCAATATGTAGCACGTACCATTCCAAAGCACGCTCTTGGAACATGCTTGATGCCACAAGAACACAATGATGACTAGAGATCTTTGTGCAAGTAAATATATGCTCGCATGTACGAATCCAAGCTTAGACTTCTAAAACTGGCTTTGTGCCTTTTAATGGATTCCCATAGAGATGGGTGAAATCTTTGCACATGCATGCGAACACCGACTTATGCAGTGGAGGGGAACGAGATGGTGTAGGGGGCTTGGGGTGTTCCTTCTAAGCTTAAATATATGCTCGAAGGACAATTAAACTCCCTCTGGACAGGGATCACTAGCTGGTCTGCCACTCTCTATGGGTTGTGGACCACTGGATGGCTCAACCCTGTCTTCGGGACCTGAACTACTTATCGGTACAAAACCAAAGTTTTCCTCTTCTATGACCATCCATCAACCGGAAGATTAGATAAGGTTAGATTAACATGGATAAGATATATAAATACATTCTATTGTAAGGAATACTACAGAATTTTCATAAATTAGCATTCCAAGACATATCGCTATTCCAATCTCTACCTGAGGAAAAAAAGGTTAAGGAATTCATTGGTAATAACTCGAGATAGAGATGATATACTATTCATATTGTACCTTAACATAGTATATCATGAATATTATTATGTGTTTCTATACGTTTTGTTTCGAATTCCGCTCTAATACCAAGATGCAACGCCCCACCCTGAGAACCACCCTAATGAAGAGAACCAACGAGTAATGCCGTCTATTAGAGCAAAGAATATGGTTGGTTAGGACCGACCATTCCTAGATTCACATTAACAAATCTTAAGTATATTGATGGAACACTCCCTTTTTTTTCATGTGGCCTGACATAGTTAATACTTGCACGATACAATTCTACTATACCTAAAGGATCTATTTCGAATAAAAGACCCACCGTAGGATATATCAAAGATAACAGAATAGTTCCACAAATACACACATATACATATATACATACATCAACTACGATATAGAATAAGATACATGAGTCCATTCCAAAATGGTATATTTATACAAATGGTGTTTGGCATACATACAAAATGCATCCATATACATTTAAATGGTCTAATGAAGTAGATCATCCCAAAAGTAAGGCTTAGTATCAACCTCAAATCCTAGTAGCAAGATTTCGGTCTAAACCGCACATTAACACATGCGGGTCAGTCTAGTTACAGTAATCAAAATAAGTGATTATATGAAGGATTTTATATAGGCGGTGCTACAATGTAAACAATCTACGCCGTAAGATGAACTACTCAGATTGATTTCAATTACATGTTTAGGAGTCGTAGACACGCATAGTCAGTGAAACTTGTAAAATAATCCACTAGGGAAGAATACAAAGCACCATATAACATCCACGTATAAACTCGCATGTGAGCTTAGTTCACTAAAAGTGAACTGAAATAGCACCAAGTAGCCCAAAGATTATGAATCAACAAAACAAAATAAATGAATCCAAAACTGTGATATGCACTAAATCACAAAAGCATATAAATAAACCCAAATTACCCATATTACACTAATATCCACAAAAGGTAATCAAATGCCAAGTACCATATACGTAATTTACTATGATTTGTCTTGATCGAGTAAAATCACCAAATGACCCATCATATTCTAATAGGTTTCTACTACGATCTATCTTAATTGAGTAGGATTTACTACAACCTGTCACAGTCGATTATAATTTTAATATAATGACCTGTCCCGGTCTAGTGCGCACCATCACTATAACTTGTCTCGGTCGAGTGTATGGCCCGTCTCGATCCAACATAATTTTAACTAACCAGCCACGTCGGGTAAACTTGACCACTACGGTCAAGTAAATGCATATACGAGGTTGCTTAGCTTACAACAATATGTGTCACAGACTCATAGTCAATAACCCAAGGGGTGATAACTGTGTGTCCCATACGCCTAGTTTACAACCAGCTAGTCGGTTTCACGATGCAAAGCATCATAAATCATTGAATCCGTAGAATAACAAATCATCTGCTTCAGTTTGGCGATCCTCAGATTAAGCTATATTATAAACCGCCGTGTCCCACACCGCAGAGTTTACGATTCCGTTTAACCTCCATTACATCTTTTTGAAGGATGTAGGAAATTGTGGTTTTTATATAGGAAAATACTTGAGGTCACAGAATCAAAATTATAAAACAATTTAAGGAAAACCGGTTGAATTTATTCTTAAAACACTTTTTTATATTTCTAATAAAAATGTATACTAGTGCTTTGAGACTGTTTATTATTATTATTAAAACTAAAACCATAAAATTATTTTGCCTCATAGTTATAAGAAAAATGATATTAATGTATTTGGAGAAAAACTAGTTCAAAATTGTGCATGTGTGTTCAATACCATCAAAACACATCATAAACTCAACCACGAATCATCAAAATCTCCTAAATTCCTAATTCGGATTAGCTATGATATGGATTTGGATTGTCATATAAAGGTGGTGACAAAACCTAGTTAATCCTTAGAAAAATCACTTGAAAATTAAGTCAAAATATGCATCAAACATCAAGAACCAACAAAGAAAAGCAAGGAAAACTCCTTGCATTATTTAAATAGGTGTGTCACCCTTGGATTAACTCAGGAGGTGAGTGGACGACTCCCTTCATGGAATTTCTGCTGGTTGAATCCCTACTCCGATCACTACTTGGATGATTTATTTCACTGGGTTACATAGCTCGAAATGACCTGAAAATTTGCTGGCTCACAGAAAACAAACTTTACGATACACAACAACTAAAATGAATCAATTTCTTCTAGGTAAGACAAAGTTATAGCAACATGAAGTAGCAACTTGGCTATTGTAAGCTACTGAAAGAATTTCCAGAGAATTTTACTATAGGAATTCGACGATCAAGCTCAGATTCTTTACAAACTCAAAAATTACCATTGTAACTAGAAAATTGTGAATAATACTCACCTTGGTTTCAGATTACAACAAAGATTAGCAGCAAACTAAAGCTTTTAGTGTGGAACGGCTAAGAAAAAGCTCTCTTTTCCCTGTACAATATGTTACGACAAGATGAAAGAGGAAGAGATACAACTTACAGAAGATTAATAAACAAAACGTGGAACTGATGGAATATATTTATGTTTTAGGAAGATTATATGTTGTGCAATAAGATTAGCAACTCAAATTAGCACTAGAATTTACATTGGAGGCATGGTTTCAAAGACAGTAAATTTTCTCTTTAGTTTCCTTTCTTTTCAGGCTTTTTCCTAAGAGGAGAATAATACTCCAGAGAAGTAAACACGTACAGTAAACTTCTCTCTGAATATTTCTTTAGTTAATATACCATTAAGAATCTAAACATAAGTTAGTTAGGCCAAAATTACTAACTAGGCCATTAAGTAATTGTATAGGCCATCAAACACACATTTACACCAATTTTAGCCTAATTAGGGCATGTTTAAGCCATTTCTTCACATAATTGACATGTTTTAACAACAATCAAGCTTACTAAAATTTTAAACAATATTTTTAAAACCTTCTATTAACCTTTTAACACTAAAGTCTTTATTTTACATCAAATTACTCTTTTAACACAAATATGAACATTTTTATCTAAAGTTATGAAAATTTCATATGACACAAGAATTAAATATTTTAATGTGTAATTTTAAAACCTAAATCATCAAGATTTGAAAATCACACACTTTCCTCATTTATTATTATTTGTTAACATTTTCAACATAAATTTGCATTTAATTTATCGTACTTGTACATTTTCTCAAAAATTCCCTTAATACCCAATATTTATCATCTAAAACTACAAATCATATTTATTTTGAAAATAATCCCAAACCTGTAATTTAAAAAGGGGTTTCACACAACATTGTAGTTTTTTTTGAAGTCTTTATTTCCAACTATACAAATATTTGACTTCTTATTAAACAATTTTGTGAACCAAAATATTATTCCTAACATGTAATATTAGAAATAAGTTTGGATTCCGCCTAATTAGATTTTATTATCAGTCCAACACTCAGTTCTTTCCAATAATCACCATTTTCACCCATTATTATTCATTTATTGTGATGCCCAAATCTAATCACTTTTAGATGATTAATTTCCATAATTAAATCATAATATTCAACTTTCAAATATTAACTCAAGTAATTAAGTTAAATAATCAATTTAATGATATACTCAACCAAACTAACGCCCCAATACTCTTATTTTAATAGTTATTAATTATAGTAGGTAACCACCGAAAACTCGGGTTCTTACATAGGGTTACTTTGCTTTGAACATCAACCCAAACTTTCACCACTGCGTTTTCCGTCAAAGCTAGATGCTGCTAATCGAAATAAGATCCTAACTCATTTTGAGATGTTGCTTCAAACCCCTATTATTGTGCTTTGAGCCCGTTAGACCCATTCTATCTCATCCATTTTCTGCCTCGAGCATGACTTGTTTCAAATCATTAGGTCGATTCAAACAAACTTGTTGTGAAGCAATACTTCAAACCATTAGGTCTATTCAAGCAAACTTGTCGTGAAGCAATACTTCAAATCACTGGGTCGATTCGAAGCCAGCCTGCTCCAAGCCATGTCAAATTCGAGTATGATTACGAGTATCTAACTAATTTGATTTGAATCTCCTTTCTTTCATCGAAGCTCCTCATTTCTAGTTTCTCACTGTCGTGTACTTTCGAAATGAAAGCCTAGAGCCTACACGATGTTTTTGAATCATGTAAAATAAACTTGCAATTCTGATTCACTCTATATTTGCTCTGGCCATCTCTAATTTATATATTAATCTCTGATCACTTATAATTGTCCATCTAGCTCCTGAATCATCCACCAAAACACAGAAGGCAAGCATAGCAAGAAATTTTGTCATTAAAATACATAATTCAGACACTCAAACAGTCATGCATGATTGCCCAATATACACAAACACAAGTCTACAAATTTCAGCTACATTTCTTTTATTAATCATGGGTAAGCATACATAAAAAGTATTTGATCTAACATATAAATCAATACGTCTTATAATTCAGTTATTATGGTTAATTTAACTTATACATGTAACAAATCAAAGCATATGTTCCAATATAATCATGTAAGAGATCATTATCACTAACGAAATAAAAGAAATAAAAGGGAGATCCAATCCAAACAACAATCAAACACTTGAATACTTGATCAAGATGGAGACATTCAATAACTCTAAATATATATAATCTCCGGTCAATAATTAGATATGATTTGGTGATAAAACATGTAGATTTTTGAATTCAGGGGAAAGACTAGGTATATAGCTGGTGAGCAAATGAGTAGAAAACTAAAAATGAATTCCTTATACTAATTTTATAACCACAAGTGACTAGACTAATGGGCTTGCCAATTTCATCCCAATAGCTCCACTCTGGACAGTAGCTTTTAACACTTAAAACTAGCATTTCTCTCAAATTACTAATCCCTTTTTCATTATATGATCATTGTACGGAATGAGAAACCACTATCTTGAAGTAACTAAATAGGTTAAAGTACCTAATTCTACTCCTATCAAAAGTTATGGTCAAAACAAGACTTTCCAAGCATAGAATCGTCATAAAAGGATTCAGTAAAATCATGGATAAGCGAAACATCCCAAAGAAACATGTCCTAGAATATTAGAATGAACAATAATACATAAATTAAATTAAATTATTTTATGACATCCGATACATAAAATGTGGTTGTTACATTCTATATCTCTTCCTCTCCAAAATAAGCAATCATACACCCTGATTCAAACCTTGGTCAATCCCTATCATGCTTGGGCCAAATCACTTGGGCCTCCTAAGTTGTTAAAATCCAGTGTTTCCTAAAGCGTAGCATGAATCTTAGGTTGTTACAAGTTGTAACGTCCCGGTAGGAATTCGACTCCCGAATTCCGACAATAATACATAAACTAATATTACTAGCCAAAACTCAAGTGTCTAAAACACCAAATAGTTAATAGGAAGAATTTAGAGAGTGAGATAAGAAAGAAAGAAATATTATAATAGAAGAAGAAGAAGATTCAACACCACACAGAGTCTCACATTGCAGCTGAACAAAATATAATATAGAAATAAATCTTTATTGAGAGCTTAAAAAAATACTTACAATCATCAGAGTACATCAACACATCTGGACAATTATAAACAACCAGTCCTCATATACAATCACACAGCGGAAAAATGACCATAATATATCATACGTCTGAACTCAACCAGCTTGTCTCTTCATAGCATCTGATAACCAAAATGTAACGACCCAACCTTTGAACACATCTCAAGTTGTGTCATTAATGAGAAATAGAATAGATAGAAGAATATAAACACAGAACATCAGAATCTCACAGCGGAATTTTCATAAAAGATGATACTTTATAACATTACACAACAGTACATGATACATCAAAACATCATATGGCTAGTGATACAACCTATTACTAGTACATCAGTAATTATACATAACATTCAATACTGACTTGCCAACTTATAATTATACAGTAGATAGATAGATAGGTCAACACTGGTAGTCTTCATTCCACTTCATAAGTTTCAACATCCTGATTCACTTGTCTATTCATAACAAGTGTTATGAATACCCAAGAGTTTAAGGGAAAAACACAGAAAATAACTCCGGGTCAGTCTGGGGACTGGTATGAGTAAACAGTTTATAACAGTTAAAGGAAAACATCTTTTGTATACTTTAAATCCGATATTTTTCACAAACGTTTATTTGATTCCTCACAAATAAATTAGAATCTAGGGAAAATGCTTGCATCTCACATTTTCCGATATAGTATACAAACAAAACCCGCTTGGCACTTAAGGAAATTGGTTTTCCAACTTATGACAAGGTATAGGACTACCTCCCGATGATGTATCTCTAGAGGCAAATACATCTGGGTTCACAAGAACGTCTTGCAGCCCGGCCCTCACATGACCGACCACTCGTTTCTCTTGAGTGTATCGAGTGTATATCACCGATGGTTGTGTACGGCAACCATCCCCGAATGGGCAGAATCGATAGGTTAAGAAAACAATAGGAGTTTCTCTAGATAGGTGATACTACACCCTAATGGGAGCAACCTACATAGCCATGCTGCCTGCCCGATTTTTTTGTCATTTCCTGGGTGTGAGGCTTGAGGCTAGACTTACGCTTGATCATCATCAAGCCATTTTCTTTGAATGCCACATCGTCAAAACTTCCCGACCACTAATTGACTTCCCCAAAAATAAATTATAGGCATAAAGCATAAAGAAACGAATTACTCTGCCATCATATAAATACGTTTGGAGAGATCAACGTACGTGACCAGTTAGAATTACTTTGTCAGACATTCGTCCATACAAGTTGTCCTGGGTTTGGACAAACCGAAGGCGCTATTTAAAAATAGTCCTTGCACAACTTCGTCTTCTACTACCTTCGATAATCTCTGACGCGTAACGTATAATCAATTCAAAGTGAAATATGGATTTCGGTCCCTTTGAAATGATTAACGAACATCCTCTTTTAAATTATTAACCTCAAAAGATAAAATATACTGTTCATATTCATTATCTCAGAACAGTACAATATTGCTTATGTTGTGACAAGGGTCTTAGATTTATTGTTGGAAATTTTTGGTGTAAATAAAATATTCTTATTTTATTACTTTAAACCAAAATAAAATTTTAAATTGTAAACTGATATATCACTTTGTCAGAAGATTTATCCTAATAAATTTGCAATTTCATCTCAGAGTACAACTTCTGTATTTTAATTCTAGTTCCTGACGAACTGCCTTTCTCGATCCTGATTCACTTCCTTTATTTAATTAAATAAAAATACTATTTTTATTTAAATATAATTTTAAACTATTTTATTAAAAATTAATAAGAATGTTTTATTTAAAATTTATAAGTAAATACTTGTTTAAAACTCGAATTTCTATGTATGAAAACTTCTTAAACATATTTCCTGTTACTTCCACTTTGAGTTGTAATTTACTGGGATTTTTTTTTAAAAAATTTAACTAAGGTCTTTTTCAAAACTAAGGTACTTACTATGGTACCAGCACCGAACTAAATTTCCACTATCAAAAACCCATGCCAACACCATCAATGTCAATGTCAACCTAAGGGAACCAAAGTACCAGACCTGTTAAGTACCAAAGTATCAACACAAGTGCTCAGCCATGTAAACATCGAGTGACTACGGTGGATCCTTAGTGAAAACATGGTGTCCGTCTTCAACCTCAACTACCTCGGGCTGTGCATGTGCACAGATGACCCCGACACCTCAAACACCCAACGACCTGACCCACAAATGTCTCCTTCGCCATTGGTCAAATTTCTAACACCCACGACCTCCCTCTTGCCGTTGATCGGAATTTCCCTGCACTACCCAAACTTCAAAAAACCGTCACCATCGAAGAAAACCATCGCTGCCCCACCTCAAGGCCACGAGCCACCGCCGCCTCATCACAACACCATTGCCAGACCCAGGCGCAGCCAACCCCCCCTGACCACACTTCCCTCGCTGCTCCGTCGAAGCGCAGTTCCAAGAGAAAAACCGAACCCAAATTTTTCACCGTAAACCCTATTTATGCCAATTTTCCAAAATCAAATCATTTAAAAATTTCTTTACATTTTTCTTATGATCCTCGATCTTCCCTGCTCCTCCAGGCCAAATGCCTACATCTTCGAACCCCTAGGCCGACGGTGGTTCATCCATTTATATTTTCTGACCACCTCTTCCTTTCTCATGACTTACACATTTAAAAATCAAAATTTTTATTTTAAAAATCATCATTTGGATGTATTAACACATTTAAGAAATCATACCTTGATTTTATTCAGTTTGAAAAACCAATTTGAATTCTTGAGGCAGAGAGCTGTTAAAGCTTTACTGCTGTTCCCATTTAAACATGACCGAGGTGATTTTCCATCTGTTAACCCCACGGCAAACCATATACAACACATGCAGAGGGTGGTTTTGCAAGATCAGGTACCCTCTCTTCACACCATCACCTTAAGAACAACAATTTCCCAACTATACAAACATGCACTCAAAATAAACAAAAACTGATGCTATAACAGTTGCCTATCCCTCAACATATATTATTTAAAACAAAATTTACTTGATGATGTTCACCCATAAATCCCTAACTTACCAACCCATGACAGTAAATCACACATGCAAATGGAATTGAGCAAGATCACAAGGAGATTTTAAGAATACTTCAAAGTAGAACATCAAACTACAGTGTAGAAACAGATTTTGAAAATACTGATTTACTCACCTTAAAACCTCCTTAAACTTCTCTTTTCCTCTCTGAAAAAAACTTGGAGTTGCTGTGTGTTTTTGGTGAGTGAAGGAATGCGCAGGGATGGTCTTTATATAGGTGTTAAGAAATAATATAAAAATGGATACATTAAATGCTCAGCAGCCTTTTATTTTGTGACTGATGAAAACCGAAATTGAAAACTCAATTTCTCTTTCAATATCTACATATTTTCTTCCCCCTGCACATGGTATTTTCAGGCTGACCTATACCTGAAATGTACCATATCCTGTACAACATTCCCCCCTCCTATTGGTCTACAAACTTTGGCATTAAATGCTCTTTGTACAAAGCTCTTCTCTACCATTCCTCTCTTCTGATTCATACATTTGTTTAGATCTTTTCTGTACCGAATATATTCAGTTTTTCTGAGCTTTCAAAGCTAAATTTTCACATGACCAATTAAGATTTTATATGCAAATATCTTTAAATAACAACTTGCCTTGCAAGTGTAAACAAAATCTGAAAATTAGTACAAGAAAAATCCATTCATGTGAGATAAAAACACATGGTAAATCCCTAGTAATATCCCTGATTCGACCTTAGCCTTTTGTACACAAGATGATGGTGCATGTATGTGATCTCATCAATCTTTTGAGGTATGGTTTTAATTTGACAAGTTGGTTATGGTTTTGAAAAATGCAACAAGAAGAAGATTTCAGAAATCTCTTTGGAAAGGAAGAAAAGAAAAGCCAAAAAGTGAAATTACCTTGGCTCCACAATGATCGTGTCGTGAGCAAGATCCTTGCTTTGGAAATCTTAGCATGATGAAGTGATCTCATGAAGTGATAGAGAATTTTACACTACATGCTCTCATTTTTATGCAACATGCAAAAGGGTTTTCATGAGATTTTGGTAGACATCATATCTATATGTAGATGATGGTAGCAAACATGATTTTACAAGACAATTTGACAATACTTGAATTTTATTTTAAATGCATAAATATATGCAAAAATCCTCCTTATGCTTACATGATTTTGAAAGGATTTGACAAATGCAATATTTCAAATCTAAGTCATTAAATATTTCATGTATATGTGATTCTAGCACCAAATGGAATGTCTACATCATGTTTGGAAATATTTTAAATATGTTTTCTACACATGAATTTTGCTAGATAATGATTTAAGGTCTTTTTGAAAGATAAAAAAGTGTTTTCTGTAAAATCATGATTTTTAGTTAACATGCTATGTCAACTTGTCTTTTAACAAAAATGTAATTTTTTTCATTATAAAATATTATATAAAAGAAAACAAGTTTTACTCTAGATTGGATTTAAATATTTGGTTAAAATTCGTGTTTGCTCATAAATACTCCTAATTAAATAAATATACGAAATTTAAAATTGAGTGAAAACCTGGGTCATTACAATCCACCCCCCTTATAAAAATTTCGTCCCCGAAATTTGTAAACAGAAGATAAACAAAAAGTCATATATATCATACCATATGTCAGACGGTCTATAGCAAAATACACGTACTATACTCGACTAATATCGAGTTATAGACTACAGCAAAATACAAGTACTACTATAATGTACATACACGTCATACTACTACTACTATGTACAATACCGTCCAAACTGTCTGCCTACTCGGACCCACTGCTAATCTCGATGACGTCTTCGTCATCAGAAATAACTATCATCTCGCCATCATCCGAGATAGTAACAATCTCCACGTCATCAGAAATACAGATCACGTCCTCGCTGTCTGAGATACTAATCACCTCCTCACTATCGGATATCTCGATCACCTCTATCGGCTCCTCAACCTCCCCCGGAATATCGTCGTCGGATAGCTCTATGACCTCAATAGGCGAAGGCGGATGTAACATCATATCTGGGTAAGTAAAATCCATATCATCATCTATGGGTATCCCCATATCATGATCCATCTGTGGCCCCATCTGTCCTCCATTTTCCAGATACTCTGATATCTCCTGAGCCAACTGCTCTAATAGTGCAAGCAACTGTCCGTCCATAGGAGGTGGTGCCTGAACCCATGGCTCCATCTCTGGCTGTGCGAGTGGGGTAGCCTCCTCAGGCTGAGGCTGTGCTAGTGGGATATCCTCCAGTGGCAAATCCTCCTCCGGCTGCTGGTCCGGATCCTCCTCTGGGTCCTCCTCTGTCGGATCATCCTCAGGGTCGTCCTCCACAGGATCATCCTCGTTCGGGTCCTCCTCCTCAGGCTCACTATCATCCATATCATCCCTGTCATCGCCATCATCACCCTCATCATCACTATCACCACTATCATCACTATCATCACCATCACCTGCCCCCTTACCTATGTAATATCCTCCCTGATGGTCCTCATCATCCTGGTCCGCCACCTGTGGTACGTCCCTACTACTGTCCTCATCATACGAGGGCTCCCTCTCGTAAATGCCTGACTCCTCAGAGTCGACATACCTCCTCTCATCCACATGATCCTGGGAACCTGTCAGCTCCTGGATACTAATACTAGTGTACATCCTCAGCTTCTGAAGTGGGGTCATCCTCTTCCTAGCTGTTCTCTTAAATACTGGCGACATCTGGAAATGAAACAAAGACAGATTTCAGTACAAGTGATAGTAAACTGAAAGAGTTCATAAGTCCAATGAATGCTGAATCCATAACATCTACAATCCATATCGATAAAACCCAAAATTCCATTCCCAGTCAAAAGATACATCCATACAAGCTATAAAAGTCATACAATACCACCATACATATCATACATCCAAAATCATACATAACATCTAGTCCACCAAAAAATCCGGATAAAACTCCTTGATATGCTTCTCCGTCTCCCAAGTACAGTCACATGGATTCTCACTCCACTGTATCTTGAGCAGTTTCACGACCTTACCCCGGAGTTGCTTCTCTTCCTTGTCTACTACATAGACCGGATATCTAACTACCGTCATGTTTGGTTCAATCTCCAAATCTTCTTGAACCGATGGCTCTAGAATCAAAGACGGGTCATGCACACACTTACGAAGATGAGACACATGGAAAACATTATGAATTCCAGCCATCCTTTCTGGTAATTCCACCCGATAAGCAAGAGATTTAACCTTCTCAAGAACACGGAAAGGTCCCACATATCGTGGAGCTAACTTCCCTGTTTTTCCAAATCTGATTGTTCCCTTGATCGGTGAAATCTTCACAAACACAAAATCTCCAACAGAAAAATTTAGATCCCTTCGTCTTTGGTCTGCATAGCTTTTCTGTTGATCCTGGGCCTCCTTCATTCGTCTTTTAACTAACTCAACCTTCTCGGTTGCTTCTCGAATCATATCTGGTCCGAGAACCAGCTTATTTCCGGACTCTACCTAACAAGTCAGTGACCTGCACAGTTTTCCATAGAGAGCTTCATATGGTGCCATGCCTATACTTACCTGATAGCTGTTATTGTAGGAGAATTCCACTAGATGTAGGTGATCCTCTCACGATCCTCCAAAGTCCAGAATACACGCTCTCAACAGATCTTCCAAAATCCTGTTTACCCTTTCTGTCTGGCCATCCGTTTGGGGATGATAAGCAGTACTTAAGTTCAGCTTGGTTCCTAAAGTTGTTTGGAGTGCCTCCCAGAATTTGCTGGTAAAAATAGGATCTCTATCACTTATGATACTGACCGGGACTCCATGTAATCGTACAATCTCCCTTATAAAGCTCTCAGCCAACGAAGCTGTAGTCCGGGTTGGTTTCACTGGAATGAAATGTGCACTCTTCGTCAGTCGATCAACTTTCACCCAAACTCCTTCAAACCCCTTCCTGGTCTTGGGAATACCATCGACGAAATCCATTGATATCATTTCCCACTTCCAGGTTGGAATCTCCAAAGGTTTCAGTAGCCCTGCTGTCTTCTGGTTATCACCTTTTATCTGCTGGCAGCATAGACACTGATTCACATAAGCTAGAATATCTCCCTTCATTCCAGGCCACCAAAATACTCGTCTCATATCCCTATACATCTTGTGTACTCCTGGATGAATGCTCAGCTTTGATTTATGGCATTCTGCCAAAACCTCTTGCCTTAGTCCATCCACATCTGGAACACACAGTCTCCCATTGATCCTGAGGATACCTTGGCCATCCAATTCAAAATCTGACTCACCTCCTTTTATTACTCCTTGGATCAATTTCTCCAGATTCTCATCCCTTCTTTGATTCGCCATGATCCTTCCTTGAAGTGCTGGGGTAGCTTCTAGAAGAGATAAGATCGCATTTCTGCTTAGAGCGTCTGCTACGACATTTGCCTTTCCTGGCGTATAGATAATATCCAAATCATACGACGCAAGGAATTCCAACCATCTCGGTTGCCTCAGGTTTAGATCTTTTTGAGAAAACAGATATTTGAGTGGTTTGTGATCCGTGAAAAGTTCGAACTTCCCTCCCAACAGGTAATGCCTCCACATTTTTAATGCAAAGACAACCGCCAATAATTCTAAATCATGTGTAGCATAATTCTTTTCATGAATCTTTAATTGTCTACTAGCATATGCAACCACATTTCCATTCTGCATTAGTACTGCACCGAGTCCTACTCTACAAGCATCAGTATAAACCTCAAATTTACTTTTCCCATCGGGAACAACAAGAACTGGTGCTTCTGTCAACTTCTTCTTCAACTCCTTGAATGATTCTTCACACTTCGGAGTCCATATAAATTTCTCACCCTTCTTAGTCAGCTTAGTCAGATGAGAAGAGATCTTGGAATAATCTTGGATAAACCTTCTATAATATCCGGCTAATCCCAAGAAACTACGGACCTCCGTTGGTGTTCTGGGCTGCTTCCATTGCTGTACTGCCTCAACCTTGATCGGATCTACAGAAATACCGTCTCCATTTACGATGTGCCCCAAGAATCTCACTTCAGACTGCCAGAAATGACACTTAGAAAACTTCGCCTTCAAAACATTCGTCCTCAAAGTCTCCAATACTACCTTAAGATGATATCGGCGTTCCTCTTCTGTCTTTGAGAAGATTAAGATATTGTCAATGAAAACCGAAACGAACTTATTCAGAATCTTCCAAAAGACACGATTCATCAGGTCCACAAAGTATGCAGGTGCGTTGGTTAAACCGAATTGCATAACTAACCATTCATAAAAGAAATCCGGTCCTCTGAAAGCAGTTAAAGGAATACTATCTTCGGCGATCCTCAACTGATGGAATCCTGTAGCAAGATCCATTTGAAAAACACCATAGCTCCATTTAACTGATCAAAAAGATCGTCAATCTGCGGCAAAGGATACTTGTTCCTGATGGTCACTTTATTTAACTCCCTGTAGTCGATACACAGCCTTAGTGATCCATTAGACTTAGCCACAAAAACTACAGCTGAACCCCAACTTGAAAAACTTGGCCTGATCAATCCTCTGGTCAGTAAATCTTGGGTTTGCTTCTCAAGTTCCACCACTTCCTTTGGTGCCATTCGTCTTTTTGCCTGAACGATGGGTCTGGCTCCTGGAATCAGATCGATGCGAAACTCTATCTCACGACGTGGGGGTAAACTCTTAACTTCTTCAAACACGTCTGAAAAATCTCTAACCACCTCTAACGTCTCCAAATTCTCTTGTGGTGCCTCCAAAGCATATAGGAAACTACACATATGAATACCGGGTTTTCCATACGGTATCCTAGCTTTGCTCCCAATATTGATTATCAAAGTCACGATCTCCTTATCGCATTTAATCTCAGCTTGGAATTTACTTAACCAGTCTATTCCAAGTATAAAATTAAATCCTTTGAAATCCAAAACGTAGAAATCGAAGGGAAAGGAATGAGAAAGGTACGAAAGTGCCACATTATCGCAATACATTTTTAACTCAGTTTTCCCGCCGATAGGATTAGTTATGCAAATTGGGTTCGGGGAAATTTTTGGGGTAAAACGGAATTTTCCTACTATGCCAGAGGAAATGAAACTATTTGAGGCGCCAGTGTCAAATAAAACACGAACATCAATGCCATTTAAATCAAAAGTACCTTCGAGAACTCCCTTGCCTTTCACATCTTGGGAAGTTGATGGTTCGCTTTTGATAGCATACACCTTGGGTTGTTGTGCCCTCTTCATGAGTGGACAGTCTTTAACCAAGTGCCCGGGCTGATGACAATTGAAGCACAGATTCTTCATCACCATTGCATGTCCAGGGCCTTGCTGCTGTTTCTGCTGCTGTTGCTGAGGTGGTTGTTGTTGCTGGTTTTGTTGTGGCTTCTTTGCTGCTGGTTTGGTGCAGAATTTGGCAATGTGTCCTTTCTGCAAGCAGTTATGACATTTGGTGTCTTTGAACCTCTCCTTAGCTTTTTCTCCCATCTTAGATACACCTTTGTTGTTGTTGTTCCAGTTTGGATTGAACTTCCTCTTATTTGGATTCTCTCCACTAGACCCTCCTGTTTGTGCAGCTTTAGCAACTGGCTTCTTATTCTCCAGTGCCTCATAACGAACAGCCATATCCACTAGATCAACGAATGGAATCTTGAGATGTCCAATCATCTGAACTTGTAGGCTATCCTTTAATCCTGCTATGAACATTTCATTCTTCTTAAGCGGAGTGTTGATCAGTTCTAGGCCAAAACAAGAAAGCGAATTGAATTTGTTCTCATATTCTGACACTTTCATATTTCCCTGCTTAAGATCGATAAAATCTCTATGCATCCTTGTCTTTCCAACAGCAGGCAAAAACTGAGCACCAAATGCTTCATTGAACTTATCCCAAGTAAAATCTTCTTCGGGAACATTAGCAGTTTGAGCGTCCCACCATGTCGCAGCAGCTTCTTGAAGTTGCCACGAAGCCAAAAGACGCTTCTGATCGTCATTCAACTTTAACCCTTTGAAAATTCTTTCACAAGACCTCATCCAGGCTTGAACTTCAGTAAAAGACTCAGTTCCTTTGAAATCCTTTCCTCCCAGAGTCGTATACTCCTTACAAATAGTCGTAAAGCTCTTATCCTATTGAACTTGTGCAACTTCCTCTACTGTCTCTTCTTGGTCTTGGGATCCAGCAGTACGACCAGTAACTGTGGAAGATCCCCTAGCTCGACCTCTTCGTGCACGGGTACTCATTTTGATCACCTTTATATAACAGGTTGTCAAACGGGACTTGATAGGGTATAACTGGCCTAGTTATAGCATCCAAGTTGTGTTAGGTTCATTTTAAATTTGATATAAAAATACGCTCTCTCACACTCACCTAAAGCCTAGGTAATCTAAAACCTAAGCTCTGATACCAACTGTAACGACCCAACCTTTAAACACATCTCAAGTTGTGTCATTAATGAGAAATAGATTAGATAGAAGAATATAAACACAAAACATCAGAATCTCACAACGGAATTTTCATAAAAGATGATACTTTATAACATTACACAAAAGTACATGATACATCAAAACATCATATGGCTAGTGATACAACCCATTACTAGTACATCAGTAATTATACATAACATTCAATACTGACTTGCCAACTTATAATTATACAGTAGATAGATAGATAGGTCAACACTGGTAGTCTTCATTCCACTTCATAAGGTTCAACATCCTGATTCACTTGTCTATTCATAACAAGTGCTATGAATACCCAAGAGTTTAAGGGAAAAACACAGAAAATAACTCCGGGTCAGTCAGGGGACTGGTATGAGTAAACAGTTTATAACAGTTTAAGGAAAACATCTTTTGTATACGTTAAATCCGATATTTTTCACAAACGTTTATTTGATTCCTCACAAATAAATTAGAATCTAGGGAAAATGCTTGCATCTCACATTTTCCGATATAGTATACAAACAAAACCCGCTTGGCACTTAAGGAAATTGGTTTTCCAACTTATGACAAGGTATAGGACTACCTCCCGATGATGTATCTCTAGAGGCAAATACATCTGGGTTCACAAGAACATCTTGCAACCCGGCCCTCACATGACCGACCACTCATTTCTCTTGAGTGTATCGAGTGTATATCACCGATGGTTGTGTACGGCAACCATCCCCGAATGGGCAGAATCGATAGGTTAAGAAAACAATAGGAGTTTCTCTAGATAGGTGATACTACACCCTAATGGGAGCGACCGACATAGCCATGCTGCCTGCCCGATTTTTTTGTCATTTCCTGGGTGTGAGGCTTGAGGCAAGACTTACGCTTGATCATCATCTAGCCGTTTTCTTTGAATGCAACATCGTCAAAACTTCCCGACCACTAATTGACTTCCCCAAAAATAAATTATAGGCATAAAGCATAAAGAAACGAATTTCTCTGCCACCATATAAATACGTTAGGAGAGATCAATGTACGTGACCAGTTAGAATTACTTTGTCAGACATTCGTCCATACAAGTTGTCCTGGGTTTGGACAAACCGAAGGCGCTATTTAAAAATAGTCCTTGCACAACTTCGTCTTCTACTATCTTTGATAATCTCTGACACGTAACGTATAATCAATTCAAAGTGAAATATGGATTTCGGTCCCTTTGAAATGATTAACGAACATCCTCTTTTTAATTATTAACCTCAACAGATAAAATATACAGTTCATATTCATTATCTCAGAACAGTACAATATTGCTTACGTTGTGACAAGGGTCTTAGATTTATTGTTGGAAATTTTTGGTGTAAATAAAATATTCTTATTTTATTACTTTAGACCAAAATAAAATTTTAAATTGTAAACTGATATATCACTTTGTCAGAAGATTTATCCTAATAAATTTGCAATTTCATCTCAGAATACAACTTCTGTATTTTAGTTCTAGTTCCTGACAAACTACCTTTCTCGATCCTGATTCACTTCCTTTATTTATTTAAATAAAAATACTATTTTTAT
The DNA here is from genome assembly GCA_030737875.1 of Allium sativum. Classification (NCBI taxonomy): domain Eukaryota; kingdom Viridiplantae; phylum Streptophyta; class Magnoliopsida; order Asparagales; family Amaryllidaceae; genus Allium; species Allium sativum. The sequence goes on from CM060924.1 coordinate 248,423,553, forward strand.
TTAAATATAAGTTTGAACTATTTTATTAAAAATTAATAAGAATGTTTTATTTAAAATTTATAAGTAAATACTTGTTTAAAACTCGAATTTCTATGTATGAAAACTTCTTAAACATATTTCCTGTTACTTCCACTTTGAGTTGTAATTTACTGGGATTTTTTTTTAAATTTAACTAAGGTCTTTTTCAAAACTAAGGTACTTACTATGGTACCAGCACCGAACTAAATTTCCACTATCAAAAACCCATGCCAACACCATCAATATCAATGTCAACCTAAGGGAACCAAAGTACCTGACCTGTTAAGTACCAAAGTATCAACACAAGTGCTCAGCCATGTAAACACCGAGTGACCACGGTGGATCCTTAGTGAAAACATGGTGTCCGTCTTCAACCTCAACTACCTCGGGCTGTGCATGTGCACAGATGATCCCGACACCTCCAACACCCAACGACCTGACCCACAAATGTCTCCTCCGCCATTGGTCAAATTTCTAACACCCACGACCTCCCTCTTGCCGTTGATCGGAATTTCCCTGCACCACCCAAACTTCACAAAACCGTCACCATCGAAGAAAACCATCGCTACCCCACCTCCGGGCCACGAGCCACCACCGCCTCATCACAACACCATCGCCAGACCCAGGCGCAGCCAACCCCCCCTGACCGCACTTCCCTCGCTGCTCCGTCGAAGCGTAGTTCTAAGAGAAAAACCGAACCCAAATTTTTCACCGTAAACCCTATTTATGCCAATTTTCCAAAATCAAATCATTTAAAAATTTCTTTACATTTTTCCTATGATCCTTGGTCTTCCCTGCTCCTTCAGGCCAAATGCCTACATCTCCGAACCCCTAGGCCGACGGTGGTTCATCCATTTATATTTTCTGACCACCTCTTCCTTTCTCATTACTTACACTTTTAAAAATCAAACTATTTATTTTAAAAATCATCATTTGGATGTATTAACACATTTAAGAAATCATACCTTGATTTTATTCAGTTTGAAAAACCAATTTGAATTCTTGAGGCAGAGAGTTGTTAAAGCTTTACTACTGTTCCCATTTAAACATGACCGAGGTGATTTTCCATCAGTTAACCCCACGGTGAACCATATACAACACATGCAAAGGGTGGTTTTGCAAGATCAGGTACCCTCCCTTCACACCATCACCTTAAGAACACTAATTTCCCAACTATACAAACATGCACTCAAAATAAACAGAAACTGATGCCATAATAGTTGCCTATCCCTCAACATATATTATTTAAAACAAAATTTACTTGATGATGTTCACCCATAATTCCCTAACTTACCAACCCATGACAGTAAATCACACATGCAAATGGAATTGAGCAAGATCACAAGGAGATTTTAAGAATACTTCAAAGTAGAACATCAAACTGCAGTGTAGAAACAGATTTTGAAAATACTGATTTACTCACCTTAAAGCCTCCTTAAACTACTCTTTTCCTCTCTGAAAAAAACTTGGAGTTGCTGTGTGTTTTTGGTGAGTGAAGGAATCCGCAGGGATGGTCTTTATATAGGTGTTAAGAAATAATATAAAAATGGGTACATTAAATGCTCAGCAGCCTTTTATTTTGTGACTAATGAAAACCGAAATTGAAACTCAATTTCTCTTTCAATATCTACATATTTTCTTCCCCCTGCACATGGTATTTTCAGGCTGACCTATACCTGAAATATACCATATCCTATACAACATTCCCCCCTCCTATTGGTCTACAACCTTTGGCATTAAATGCTCTTTGTACAAAGCTCTTCTCTACCATTCCTCTCTTCTGATTCATACATTTGTTTAGATCTTTTCTGTACCGAATATATTCAGTTTTTCTGAGCTTTCAAAGCTAAATTTTCACATGACCAATTAAGATTTTATATGCAAATATCTTTAAATAACAACTTGCCTTGCAAGTGTAAACAAAATCTGAAAATTAGTACAAGAAAAATCCATTCATGTGAGATGAAAACACATGGTAAATCCCTAGTAATATCCCTGATTCGACCTTAGTCTTTTGTACACAAGATGATGGTGCATGTATGTGATTTCATCAATCTTTTGAGGTATGGTTTTAATTTGACAAGTTGGCTATGGTTTTGAAAAATGCAACAAGAAGAAGATTTCAGAAATCTCTTTCGAAAGGAAGAAAAGAAAAGACAAAAACTGAAATTACCTTGGCTCCACAATGATCATTTCATGAGCAAGATCCTTGCTTTGGAAATCTTAGCATGATGAAGTGATCTCATGAAGTGATAGAGAATTTTACACTACATGCTCTCATTTTTATGCAACATGCAAAAGGGTTTTCATGAGATTTTGGTAGACATCATATCTATATGTAGATGATGGTAGCAAACATGATTTTACAAGACAATTTGACAATACTTGATTTTTATTTTAAATGCATAAATTTATGCAAAAATCCTCCTTATGCTTACATGAGTTTGAAAGGATTTGACAAATGCAATATTTCAAATCTAAGTCATTTAATATTTCATGTATATGTGATTCTAGCACCAAATGGAATGTCTACATCATGTTTGGAAATATTTTAAATATGTTTTCTACACATGAATTTTGCTAGATAATGATTTAAGGTCTTTTTGAAAGATAAACAAGTGTTTTATGTAAAATCATGGTTTTTAGTTAACATGCTATGTCAACTTGTCTTTTAACAAAAATGTAATTTTTTTCATTATAAAATATTACATAAAAGAAAACAAGTTTTACTCTAGATTGGATTTAAAGATTTGGTTAAAATTCGTATTTGCTCATAAATACTCCTAATTAAATAAATATACGAAATTTAAGATTGAGTGAAAACCCGAGTCATTACACAAAACTTGTATAACTCGGTCTAACCCGACCATTACAAACGTCGGATTAGTCTGGTGAACCAGAGTGAGAAAACACACTAAGTTTTAAGGGTATCATTCAACTTTATTTTTAATGTCAAAATCTTTTCATAGAAAAAGATAACCATAAGACCGATCCACACATAAACACGGACGGTTTTTACCTTACGATAACCCAAAACATTTTTGAAATCATATCTTTTCTGATATTATAATAATGCTTAAATACAAATAAATAACAATCTAGCATAATGCTTTCATCTCACGCTCTATATACATAGTATACAATCAAAACCCGCGGGCTCTCATTGGAGAACGGATTTCCTAGAAAGGTATGGGATTACCTTCTGATAATGTATCTCTAGAGACGAATACACTGGGTTCAACAAGAACATCATGCAACCCAGGCTAAACATGATCAGCCATTTATTTCGCTTGAATGTTCCGAATATATTGTCCCCTACGTTTGCTAGCAACATAACCGTTCCCGAGAGATACAGAAACAAAAAGAAGAACAAATATGAATATTCTCTAGATGGTGACAATACACCCTAATGGGAGTAGGGGTGAGTATTATTTGGTTAAACCAAATAAACCAACCAAACCATTTTATTTTGGTCGGTTTGGATTGATTTTGAATTTAGATTGGTTTGTAATCGGTTCGAAAAAATATTTAGTTTGGTTATCGGTTTAACCATATTAACCGAACTTCTATTATATTTTCTAATTTATTGATATTATAGTAAATATTTTAGGTTAATTCGGTTATTTAAGTAAATTTTAATCATCAGATATGTTTCAAAATTACTTCTGGAAACATAAGAATCATAAATAATCATATGTTAATCATATGTTTATAATTTATATCAAATTATAGTTAATATTATGAACATAAAGTCTAAAATATTTTTAGTTTGGTTAAATTAGATAATGAACCGAACCAACCAATCTTTATTTGGTTGGTTTGGTTTTCATTTTTATCGGTTTTAGTTTGGTTTGACAATTTTTATAATCGGATAAACCAAACCAACCAAACGCTCACCCCTAAATGGGAGCGACCCACATTGCCATATGACCTACCCGATTTTATACCATTTCCCGGTTGATGAGGCTTGAGGTTTAAATCTTCTTTTTTAGAACATCTGGCCACTATTCACTTTGAATGCCACATCGTCAGATCCGCCATAAAATTACTAATTGATGTCCTCAAAAATAATCTAGTGGTTAAGCTAAGAGAAGGTGCCTTCTCCTCCACTAACTATAGTACGTTTGAAGAGATCAACGTACGTAATCTGTAACATCTCGGAAAATCAGAGCCAATTTAAAAATTTTAATTTGGCTATTTTAAAGAATTTGGAATAATTGAAATAATTTATTTTAATTAAATAATGAGATAGAAATAGCACGGCAGTTTAAAATTTTGAATTCGAACTTTGACTGAATAGGATGCAAAATAAAATGGATTTTAGCGAAACCAAAAATATTTAAATCTGTTTAAGAATATATTTTTAACGAATCTGAAAAATCGAAATTTCATAGTGGGAATCAAAAGTTATGGCTAGTTGAATATTCAGAATGGTCACTATGGAATAAATATAGCCCTTGAAAATAGACATTTTGTAAACGACCTCCGTTTTGACGAAACCACTTTTGTTGGATCTGAGATGTCAATTTATTGCTAGGTTTCAAATTTCATAATTTTTGGATTAATATGTGAGCGTGGCAAAGGAAAACGTGTTCGATTGAATTTAGTCAAATTGGATCGACCAGAAAATGGCCATTTTTCAAACGGTTTAAGAATTCGATGAAATCAGTTTTATTGGGACCATATCGTCCCAACATAGTTAGAGTTATTTTTTGGGAATTTTTAGAATCAGTATGTGGCCCCGGCAAATTAAAATGTACGTTAAAATCCAAATTTGAATGTTTTATATTTTAGTTTGAAGAATAACTAACTGTAATAGTCGAATGGGCCTACGAAACATATTCCATTGTGTCCGGGATGAGGTATTTAGCTAGGGGCGACAGTCATTGGGTTTGAATTGGAGTTCGTATGGAAAAACCCCTAATTTTTGAATTAATATATGTATTGGCGAATAGGAATTTTTTTCTTTTATTATTTAATTTTATAAAAAAAATCAAAAACCCCTCCCCCACTCCCGTAACCTGCTCTTGACAACGAAGGTTGTTCTTCCGTTTCAGGCCAATTTCCGACGAATCCACTCTGAATCAGACTATGCCCCTTTGGAACTTTTTGAAGCTCTCCTTACCCTCTTCAAATCCATATAAGGTTCATCACTTACCGTTACTCCTACGTCGTGAACCACCCATCTGAACTTCCAACCTTCGAGCCGCCGCTGCCCTTGATTCTGATCACCGAGTTCAACCCCACCCCCTGGCGCACGTGCGTAGTGCTTCCCCCTTCGCTGTTGTGAAGGCCGATCGTTCAATCGTTGCACGAATTTGAAGATAATTCGAACCCTTGTTTCAAATCCATTCAAAAAAGGTATCGGCTTTGTTTTTTTTAAATGGAATATAACACTTTTAAGTGTTGCAAATCATGATTTTCAAATAAAAATCATATCTTTTTGCTATGTTGACGAAATTCAATGGAATAGGAGACATCGGACTCGTAGCAACGTCATCTACATTCTAGAAGAAGCTAGAACGTATTCCGAGCTCGCTACAAATTTCAAAAGAATTAAAATCGATGTGAGACTTCTAAATTCAAATATGGAACGGAAATGCGTTGTATAAATCATGTATGTGTTGAAATGGAAATGAAATATACATATATATATATACTCCCCTCGTCCACAGACCATGGACGATATGAATTGATTGTGATTGGTGTGAAAATTGGTTGATAATGCGAATGGTTGAAAATTAGTTGAAATGTGAATGGTTGGAAATAATTGCTGTGGTTGATAGAAATTGTTTGTGGTTGAAACAAATGGGAATTGTTATGGAAAATTCATATGATATGAAATTGATCTTGATGTAGACTGATCATTTCCTTTTATGCAGTAAGTTGTATCCTACACTGTGCTATTCTGATGTTTCTTACATATTATGATTCTGCTGTCATATTGATGTAAATTATTCTATTTTATGTTTATACTATTATCTGTACTATACTAATGATGACTAATGTGTTACATTCGAATGATTGTCCTTAATTCCATGATACGGGGTTTTGGGATTGTCACATAATCCCTTTGGAAACACTCTATTAGACATCCGTCCATACAAGTCATCCAGGAACAGGATGAACCGAAGGCACCCTCCTACCACATCCTCGGAATCACCCTATAGATCGGTAGCGAGTAGTCCTTCCAATCCGAAGATTCCACTCACGACAGAATCACTGATCAAAATATCATCGGGAGCTACCCTTAGAAATTCAACAAGTAATTCTTTCGCTCCTGAAGATCAACGATCTTCATTTGCTCCATCTTCAACCAATATTTGATATCTTCACGTATTTGCTGGTCGGAATGGTTTTCGAATATAAATTCGATCCTGGTCTTTCCGTACCAATAATCGTATAGGCTAGGTTTGATAGCCAGTTATTTAACTATCAAATAAACAACCATTCATCCATAAAATAAAATGAATTCACTGATTCGATACGCTACATAATTTAGCCTCTTTAATTAGCCGTATGTTAATTTTACTCTTTAAATCTACCAATATTTGACATACGTCTTTCTGCTTCTTATTATATCATAAAAATATTCTCGAATCATTTCATTAAACTTTTAAACCTTTCCATATAGTTTATAATATAATTTACGGAAATCATAACTTATTCCCTCAACTCCAACAAATATCATCCTTGGATAATCATGAAGTCGTTCAAGTTGGGGTATAATATTTACCTCTCAAACCTTGATCAACAACATTCTCATCTTCAGAATAGATAGAAGTTTATTAACCCGTCCGTTTTCCTTTGAAAACCTTATTTAAATCTCAAAACGTTTACTGAATAAATTCTTAAGTAAACTCTTATTCAAGCTCTTCCTTTTACTTTATTAATCCTTTACAACATTTCATACAAGCTTCGATTCTCTAAATAGAATCCTTTATAAATATCTTAAAATATCCTTTCATACACACACACACATTTCAAATTATATGAAAATATCGTTTACAATTCTTAAATAAATATCTTTGTCATTCTTATATAATTATTCTTTTCAAATCTTATATACTGTTAATCCAAATTAGTCCATTTAATGTCTGTAACAACGTTACATTTTTTACTTTTCAAAACCCTTAGTCTTTGTTTATAATATCCTTTCGAAATTAATTCCAACAACTTATTCGTTGTACGATTCATATAACGATCTTTTATAAAGATCTTCTATTTATTAATCAAATAGTTCAATTCATTTTTATCTGTAACAAACGTTACACATCTTATTTCAAAACCTTTGATTCCACTTACAAATATCATTTGTAAATCATTAACGACGACTAACATTCGATCTCATTCCAAACTCTTAACTTCATTTGAAAATCCCATTTGCAATTCATTATTTACAACTAATATTCATTGTCATTTCAAGCCTTTAACTTAACTTATATTCTAAACTATCGGATTTAAATCGAATTATAAATCCATATAGGTCTCCAGTCCTATTTATAAATTCAAATCCCATTTATAAATTCAAATTACTTTTATAAATTCAAATCCCATTTATAAATTCAAATCGCATTTATAAATCCATATTCATATCTTCAGCTCTGATGTCATTAAAAAAAAATCTGAAATTCCATTCCCAAATCAGTACACATCTCCAGTTCCATTGATTCATTAATCTTATTCATGAAAAACCATTTTTATCACACTTCATATATTTATAAACAACGTTCATAAAGATATCCATTAGTTACGAAAACCCATCTTTCAACTCATTTAAATCAATTCTCGTACATTCCACTTCCATTTGTATATTCTAACATCTTAAAATCTTTCAAAATTCTATCCACTCGACTTAAGCAATTCTTCAAAATCATTTCAACATTCCCGTTTAGTTTATTTTGTTTAACCATTTATTTATTTATACTTTGGAATTCCCATTTATTTATAATTTAATAAATTATAAAATATAAATAAACCTTGAAGATTTATATTTAAAAATAAACATCGTGTTTCAAATTTATATAAATATAACTTTGAAAACGTTCACAATTGATTAAATATCGATTTAAAAATCATTTAAATTTATCGATGGTACTAAAGAGGTAAATATCCGCTAAAGTACCAAACTGTGAAATATAGACCAGTTTCACATCCAATGAACACAACAAATCATATTGACAAACATTATCAATGTTATTGAGAAATCTTGTTGGATTTATCCAACTTTTCAATCCCAGCATCACAAATTTATATTATTCAACATATGTTATAATACAATAAAATTTAATAACTACTATGAGGAATCCAGTTGGATCCCTCCAACCTATTATTCCCTGCATCCAAATATGTTACCTCAATATAATCATTCAATTCAATATATCAATATAAATTCAAATATCAACCAATAACAACAATTTATCATCAACCATTTAATTTAACAAGTTTATATAAATATAAACGTGATTAACAAGGTTAGTTACCTTAATTGGTTCCAATCGTTAAAATAACGATTTGGTTTTTCACTAAATTTAAACAATGTTTAATTTCATCAGTTCAATCAGTATATGAATATATATTAAAAATGAAGTCAATCATTAGCAATCATAACATACAATTATAAAACCCGACTTATATAAAATATAAGTGGGAAGAACCGAGTGAGTTTAACTCACCTTGATTTTTGTTTATCGTCGAAACTACCTGATTATAGTTAAAATAAACAGTCGTTTAATTTAACTATAAATTCTCATCATCTCTCATTCTGTCTAGATTAGTTCCATGGCGTAGATCTCGTTGATACAGTTCCAATGAATCTTGAATCGTCCAATTCTGTTAATATATGGACAAGTTATTGATTTTATAAACAATACGATTTAATTAAACTATTAATTTTCTTAATCCATTTTAAATTTAAATAATCATTTTATTAAAAACTAACAGTTCGATTAAGTTGTTTTAACCTACCTGGCTCGATTTATCTTTTGTGATGACCCAAATTTCCGGTACCTTTTGAGCTGACGAAACAACACCAATCCAACCCAAATTGTACTGGAAATCCAGACGCATATAGATAGAATTTATAGGTTGAGATGAGAAAGAAATGTTAGAATAGAAGAAGAAGAAGAACCAACACAACACATAATCAAAGTCTCACATCACAGCGGAACAAAATATAATATAGAAATAAATCTTTATTGCGAGCTTTAAATAAAACTTACAATCATCAGAGTACATTACCACATCTGGACAATTATAATAACCTGTCCTTATATACAGTCACACAGTAGAATAAATACTAGATATCATACGTTGGAGCACCTCCAGCTCGCATCTAGACTTCGTAGCATCCTTTAACCTGGACCTGTATGACCCGGTCGAACCCGAGCATTACAAACACTGGGTCAGTCTGGTGAACCAGAGTGAGAAAAACACACTAAGTTTAAGGGGAATCAGCCAACTAGATTTTAAAGTTCAAAAATCTTTTCGAAAGAAAAGGATAATCGTAAGACCAAATCCACACATAAATACAGACGGTTTTTACCTTATGAGAACGCAAAACAGTTTTGAAAATCAATACTTTTATGGTATTATAATAGTGTCTAAATACAAATATACAGCAATTTAGCAGAACGCTTGCATCTCACTTTCCAAATATAAAGTTTACAAACAAAATTGCAGGCGCTTATTGGAGATTGTATTCTGACTATGACAAGGTATGGATCCATCTGCCGATAGTGTATCTCTATAAGGGAATACACTTGGTTCAACAAGAACGTCTTGCAACTCGGCCCACACATGACCGGCCACTCATTTCGCTTGAGTGTATCAAATGTATGTCACCAACGGTTAGGATCAGCAACCGTTTCCTGAAAGGGACAACATCGATGGATTAAAGAAGCAAATGGAATTTCTCTAGATAGGTGATTATATACCCTAATGGGAGCGACCCACTTAGCCATGCTACCTGCCTGATTTTTGTCATTTTCTGGTTGTGAGGCTTGAGGTTTGAATTTACCTTTAGAACATCTGGCCACCATTTACTTTGAATGCTACATTGTCAGATCCGCCGAATCACCAATTGACACTCACAAAAATACCCTGGGTGTTAGCTACCACCAATAGGAGTATGTTTGTAAAAATCAATGTACGTAGCTATTAAGAAACACTCTGTCAGACATTCGTCCATACAAGTTATCTAGGAACAGGATGAACCGAAGGCACTTTCCTATCACATTCTAGGAATCACCCTATGGATTGGTAGCGAGTATTCTTTGCAAATCCGTAGATTGCAATTACGATAGAATCACAGTTTATCTCTGCGAGCTAACAAGAGATCATAAGTAATTCCAAAGTTTTATGATGATATATGGTCTTCAATTTCTCCGTGTTGATCAGCATCTGATATCTTCAATGTTTACTTATTTACTGGATAGAATGGTTTTCGAATATAAATTCAATACCAGTCTTTCCGTACCAACAATCGTATAGGTCAGATTTGTTAGTCGGTTATTTAACTATCAAATAAACAACCTTAATAATAAAAATGAATTCATTGATTCAGTACTCAGCAACATTTGACCCTTTTAATTATAAACAATTAACGAATAGTTAATTCAACTTTTAAATATTTTTAAATATGGTATTTGCTTCTTATTCTAATATAAGAGTCTCCTTAAAATAATTTCAATACTTAAGATGATATGTTATAGCCGTATCTCATTATTAACTTAATTATCATTTCAAAACATTAGTTTCATGCATTTCAATGCTTCAGCATTCATCAGTCCCTACCCGTAAATTAATAAATGAATAATCTTCTAGGTATTAACCCAGAAGACCGAAATCAACATTAGATCAATACTCAGAAAATCACTCAACTCAACTAATCTCTAGTTAGGTTCTGATTCTTATCTTAACTCGTCATCAACCCATTTTAATTGTAATAACCCGCAAAATCTGGGCCAGTTTAAAATTTTTATTTTGGCAATCATGGCGGATTTTCTATATTTAAAATGAACTATTTTAAATAATATCGACGAGAAATTTATTTTGAATATAATTCGAACGTATATATTATATGCGTCGTCGTTAGAATATAAATAATTATATATATAATTATAAATAGAATTGAAAATGGCGCGGTAGTTCGATAATTCGATTTCAAACTTCAATTGAATGTACCGGGTGCAAAACAATCCGGATTTTAGTGAAACCAAAAATGATAGGATCTAATTGATGATATCTTTCCAACGAATCCGACAAATCGAAATTTCATAGCGGGAATCAAAAGATATGTCCAGTTGAAAATTCTGAATAGTCGTTATGGAATTCAGGCCCTTAAAAATAGACATTTTGCAAATGACCTCGGATTTCGATGAAACCAGTTTTGTTGGGTCTGTGATGTCGAATTATTACTAGGTTTCAAATTTCATAATTTTTCGATTCAATATGTGAGCGTGGCAAAGGAAAACGCGTTTGACCAGTTTCAGTTGATTTTAATCGACTGGAAAATGGCCATTTATCCAACGGTCTCAGAATTCAACGAAACTAGTTTTGTTAGGACCGTATCGTCAATACGAAGCTAGAAAATATTTTTCTGGAATTTTTCTAGTTAGTATGTGACCCCGGTAAATTGAAATGTACGTTTAAAATTCAATGTAGTGATTTAAATGTAAATTCAACGGAAACTGATCAAAGCGATCGAATCAGCTTGCGATACATGTCCCATTGTGTTCGGAATGGGGGTTAAACGCTATGGACGACAGGCGGTGGGCCTCGTTTCGAGGTCGTATGTAAGTCAACTTTTAAAAATAATAAAATAATAAAAAAATAAATAAAAAAAACCCCTCTTCCCTTTTATACGCTGCCCCCCTCTCTATTTTCAAAATCGATTACAGAAAAAAAGAGAGAAGGAAGACGGAGGAGCTGCCGCTCCTCCGATCGACGTGCGCCGCTCCCCAGGAGAGCCGCCGCCGCTGCTTCATCTCCTCCTCCCCTGCACCTGGCGCGCCGCCGCAAACAGGAGCCTCCCCCCCCAGCCCAGAGCCGACGCGAGCCCCCCCTTACCCAAATCGAATGCGCCGCCTCCTTCCTCCCCCGAGCTCCCAGCGACGCACAGCAAACCCACCACCTCCTCTTGTAAGTTTTACTGATTTATTGTATTTACTTTAATTTGATTATTTATGTAAAGTATATATATATATATATATGTGTGTGTGTTCTTCATATAGATAATTTCAGAAAGGAATCATGGTTTTATTTATACATAAATTAGGAAAGATTTGATTTTTAAATTAGGAAAGATTTGATTTTTAAATTAGGAAAGATTTGATTTTTAAAGGTAGAAAGACCAGATTTTTTAAAGGTAGAAAGACCAGATTTTTTAAAGGGAAAAAGACGATATTTTTAAATATGAAAAGACGATATTTTTAAATATGAAAAGACGATATTTTTAATATGAGTGGTGAAGTAAAAATATGATTTTTACTTCGAGAAAAATATAAACTTTGTTTTTGAAAAGGCGAAATTATGTTTTTGAAAAGGCGAAATTATATTTTTGAAAAGGCGAAAACTTCATATTTAAAAAGGCGAAAACCTTATGTTTGAAAAGGCGAAATCTTTATATGAAGAATAGCGTGATAAAAATATAATCTTTACTATATGAACATCGATGTGAAAATATAATTTTTATCTATATAGTAGCGGTATAGGAATTCGATTTTTATATATTGAATAACAAAGTAAAAATGTGATTTTTATATATGTAGTGAATACGGGCAACGAAAGCGACAAAAGGCGAGAATGGCGATGATTTCCCAAAATGAAGTGTCGTGAAGTTGGATAGCTAGTTGGTGAGAACTTCTCACTCTAAATTTCTTTTTCTAGATATATATATACTAGGATGCAGACGGTGCTTAGTAGCACCCGACACAATCGTCCACAAACCATAGACTTGTTTGTTTGGTTGCATAAGTTAGTTGGATTATTTGGTTTGAATTGAATTGTTTGGTGAAATGGAATTGATTTGATTGATGTGTGAATGGCGTGGGCCTTCACTAGACCGGGGATAAGGCTAGGCCTCGCCCCGTTTCTAGTATCGTGTCGTTATGCCGCCGAAATTTTCTAAAATATGTTAGAAAAATAAAAATATCATTTTATTTGATAAATGAAATGAATAGAAATTCATGTGTTAAAATAAAATATATAATCGTTAAAAATATAATTTTTAACGCGAAAGTGGATAAATGAATATTTATAAACAAATCGACCGATTTGTTTATATACACTGATTTGACTGATATTGATTGGGTCGATAAATTTTACACATCGCCCAACTGCACAAATAAAATCTGTGTTTGATTGTTTGAAACCCCACACGGGTGTTGGGATGAAATTTGGAAGTTCACTCATCCTGATTGATTAAATATGTCGATCGATTGATTGACATGCTGTTATAAGCATTAGATATCTATATTTGATGCTTATACAGTGTAGTGCACTTTGGTTGATGGTTGATTATTTTTCAATACTATTATATACATGTGTTGTATGGAATCCATATAATTAACATTATATGGTGATTGATTGGGCCTCATTCCAATCGGGAAAATAAGGAATATTATAAAAGAAAATCCATGTGTTGAATATAAAAATAGTCATGTGTTGACGATGTTCATGTGTTGAGTGAAATATTTTATACAATGAAATTTACATCTTTATCATATTTAAAATTAGAACTACTTCTCAGTAGGAGTCTAATTAAAAAATCAAACGATAGATACCATAGTTTTATAAAATATTTTACATAACAAAAATAGTGATGTGTTGACAGTACTCATGTGTTGAGATTAGTCAGGTGTTAGAAGAAATATAGATTCATGTGTTGAATGGAATAAATATTCATTTGTTGAATAGAATAACGGATTTATTGAAATATATAAAGCCGTGTTGATTAGAGTTGCGCTATTTTGACGTGAACGATATTTATATCGATTATACTCGTTTTTATAATGAATATAGAAAAGAAGTGATTTCAAAATATAACGTTTTGAAAATATTATCATTTATATAGTAATGATATAAAATATTCAATTTTGATTAGAAATTGAATATAGAGTGGAAATGGTTTTGAAAACGAATTTAAAACGATTTATAAAATACGTTTTAAAAAGGAAATCGACGAAATATATATATATAATATATATATATATTATATATATATAATGGCCTGAATAGAACGCGCCGCTCCGCGGTAGTTCGTGAATTTCGACCATTGACTTCGAATTGTCGTTGCGGGAGATCCAACCGTCGGATTCTCCTAAAACCGGAACCGTTGGGTTCGTATCGAAAAGAGCTTTCCAATGAATATTAGAAATTTGAAATCTAACGGTTGGATTTGGAATTATGTACAAATCAAATTCAGAAAAGGTCGCTGTAAGTGCAGTTCGATAGCCGTTGATGGAAATCGACTGTACGGGCCTTGATAAAATTATTAAAAATATCTATAATTTGTGTAAAATCATAATATATGATTTGGGGAAATTTCAGCTGAAGAATTCCACATTTGAAAGGATAAAAATAGATTTTTATCGAAATGAACTAGTTTTGAACTAGAATTAAAATCAATTTATTTTTGAAATAAATAAATTGAATTTGTAAGTGATTTTAAAAATAATCAATATTCCCAATAGGTGAAGTGGAAGTGGAGTTGAATCGAAATTATCTTCGGAATATTTCGATGTTGGATTTCGTGACTATACAGATATTGTTTTGGGAATTTGAAAGATATATTATATATCGTTATTTCCAATACGATATTTGTTGATTTCAGAATTTGATATTGAATATAAGCCGTTATATTTTCTATTCAGAGCCTTGTATTTAATATCAAATGTGATTTGGTTTGTCGTGAATCGTGTTTTTGATGACATTGGTTCTTTAACCCAGTTAAAGGCAGGATATTGATTTTTGAAAAGATTAAAACTAAGTGGAGTTTTAATGAATCTTTAATTAGATTAAAAATGTGAATTGATAATTTAAATTATCAAATCTGAAAGGTGATCGAGAATGGAGTACCACCAGTTTTACTCCACAGCGATAGGCAAATCTTTAATTAGATTTGAACGTGAGATGGTAAATAATTTTACTGATAACACCGTGGTGTTAGATATGGAGTATTATCAGCTTTTCTCCATGGGATATATAGGTTGGGATTGGGAAAATAAAATAAATAATTACTTCGGTGTGGTTCGCTAATCCCGACTAGTTTGAAATGATATCCAAAGGAAGATTATAGGATAAATTTAGAAGAATTTATCTTGGATAAAATTAATGGGAACATTTCCCTAAGAATGTGATTTTGTGAATAAAAGAATATTCTGAATTGGAATGAGGCGTTTGTTGTGTTTGTGTAACATTCGTTTATTATATACGTGGGTTATTCAGAAAGGCCGGTTTTATACCCATTCTGAATAACCGATTCGACGAGATGTCGAAGATGAAGACGGTGGTTGAAGACCGGAAGTCTTCACATCGTTTGGGTGATTACTGATGATCTTGATTGGGCTGTACACCCAGGATGAGGGAATCAGTTGGTGATCGTCCAGACGTACTTGGAGATGGATGGATATGCGAGGAAAGTGCCTCCGGTTTCGTTCAGACCCAGAACGAACTTGTAAATGGATTATGTGTCTGACATTGGATTTTATTCTGTGTTGATTGATCTCTATTAAATATACATCTGTTTGGCGGCGGAGAATTTATTCTCTTGCTTAACGCCCTTCTCTGAGACGTACGAGCTCAGAGGTTGTATATCGATGGACATCAGTCGCATGGAGTGAATTGCCAATGTGGCATGCGTAAGTGGCAATTGATCAAGGCTTCTGTTGAAAAGCAAAGTCTTGTGGTTGATGATCAAAGCACGGCCTGTGTGGCGTAGCTTTGTGTATAACGTGAATTCGCGAGCCTCACACCTCGGTATGAGTCAAAAACGGGAGACGGACCGCTGGGAGAGCACGACGTTTCTTTCTAGCTAGGGTGGTGTCAGTGACCTACCAGCCCTGACATTTATATACTTTTCACCTGTGTGGTTGTTGGATACGAGGCGCCTCGGATATAGGTCTGTAAGGACCGGGAAACGTGTGTTCAGGAATAACTAATCCTCAAAAGTAAGAGAGGACCGGCCCAGCCGATTCCAAGGATCATAGTGGGGTCCTGAGGCATTTGCTAGAGTGTCTCGAACGCGGAGAGGAGCTTGCCCCTTGCCTCGGCTCATGACGGAAAATCCAATTTCCAATACGTGATAGTGCGGTTTTATTTGTAGAACCTAGTATGGCGACATAGTGGTATGGGTCATTCATGCCGCCTATGATTGATATTTATGATTGAAATTGTTTTGACACTATACACCTATAATAGTATCAAATAATGCGTTTTAAACGTATCAAGCATGCTTTGGCTGTTATAAGGTAAAAACCCTATCCTCCGGCTTGCGTTGCATTGTGTGATGGGACCTGGGTCTTATAACAGCTTCATTTTTCTTTATTTAGCATTGCGTTGTTTGTTCTATGCACTGGTATTCTTGGGAGGAAACCCGTTCCGTGTTATACGGCGTGGTCCCTTGATTTACCAAACTTTAAAATAAAGATTAATAACTGTTTTAGTTCTCACACCAGTCACATGACTGACCTGGAGTTTATTGTTTTAACCTAAACTCTGGGTGCCCCTATTTTCCACACGGGCAGCTAGTAGTTTTGATTTTGCAGATTTATATTCACAGGGTCCTGATTTACAGCTGGAACGATGCTCGGAAAGCTCTGTATCCGTGTATCACTTCTAGTTGTGTTTTTGTATTATTTTCCGCTGCGATGTATTTAAATGTAATTTAAATCTCTGATATTTGTTGAATGTAATTTATTCATTTATACCTTGTATATTCTTGTATCTGATGGAATTGTTGTAATAACAATGAAATGTTCTTCCGTCTGCGTTCTATTTTGTTTGTACTCAATTCTATCCGTGCTTTCCTTCACGGGGAAGTTCGGGTCGTCTCAGTTTGGTATCAGAGCTTTGGTTTACAGAGCTCGAGAACAAGACACATTATAACCATACGAAAGAATTCATCAGATATTGGATTAGCAACATCCAATTAGAGTGACTCGTTAGAGATAGGATCAGTAGTATCCTAGAACGAGTGTGAAGAGTATATTTTTCAAATGAAAACAATTTTGTTTTAAAATTTAAATTGTTTTATACGTATTTGAATATTTATTTATTTTGAATATGGACAATTGAGTATATATAGATTTCGCGTATGCGCGTCATGAACGTATAGTCGAAGTTTTGATATACTGGATAGATATAGAGTCACATTCTAGACACCCGGGGATAATTCTGGTGATGTGGCCACATCATCAGTATTTGTGTTCGTGTTTCGAAGGTGTGATATCTATATATTTCCATTAGACTGGTGTGAGAACCAAAACTTATATAGTTAGAACACATTGTTGTGAATTGGCATCAAAAACGTGATTTTTGTATATATATCCAATTATGAATTTGAAACTCTAATTCACTAATTGATTGATGTTTGTGTTGTTTGTTTAGTTGTTTGATAACTTTGAACCATTTAGCCTAATTGCATCAAATATTGAATTGTATTGAAAATTGGTCGCATTTGCTTGCATATACATATACTTACCATTGAACAGGTCATAGCTAGGAAGCTAGAGCCGAAGAATAAAATTTGTTTGCCCGACAAATAGGTACATGTTTATCATAATTTACTGTTTTGTTTGGGTGATAATGATTTTATGAGCCTATTGGCTAGCCGCTTGGCTTTTTCTTTTTCTTTTTGAGATCAGAAGGCCTGTATGGCAATTTCGGGAATTCCCCGATGCTCCCGGTGCAGGGGAGGTTATGGCGAAATTTTTCGAAAATTTAGGGTGTTAGCCAAATTTTTGAAATTTTGAAAATTCTCAGAAACTGAAAAGTTGGAGAATGGAAACCAGATCGAGCGTAGAGTTGATTAATCAAACCACTTTCGACTTTGTTCCTTTTCGGGGACGAAAAGTTTTAAGTGGGGGAGATTGTAATAACCCGCAAAATCTGGGCCAGTTTAAAATTTTTATTTTGGCAATCATGGCGGATTTTCTATATTTAAAATGAACTATTTTAAATAATATCGACGAGAAATTTATTTTGAATATAATTCGAATGTATATATTATACGCGTCGTCGTTAGAATATAAATAATTATATGTATAATTATAAATAGAATTGAAAATGGCGCGGTAGTTCGATAATTCGATTTCAAACTTCAATTGAATGTACCGGGTGCAAAACAATCCGGATTTTAGTGAAACCAAAAATGATAGGATCTAATTGATGATATCTTTCCAACGAATCCGACAAATCGAAATTTCATAGCGGGAATCAAAAGATATGTCCAGTTGAAAATTCTGAATAGTCGCTATGGAATTCAGGCCCTTAAAAATAGACATTTTGCAAATGACCTCGGATTTCGACGAAACCAGTTTTGTTGGGTCCATGATGTCGAATTATTGCTAGGTTTCAAATTTCATAATTTTTCGATTCAATATGTGAGCGTGGCAAAGGAAAACGCGTTTGACCAGTTTCAGTTGATTTTAATCGACTGGAAAATGGCCATTTTTCCAACGGTCACAGAATTCAACGTAACTAGTTTTGTTAGGACCGTATCGTCAATACGAAGCTAGAAAATATTTTTTTGGAATTTTTCTAGTTAGTATGTGACCCCGGTAAATTGAAATGTACGTTTAAAATTCAATGTAGTGATTTAAATGTAAATTCAACGGAAACTGATCAAAGCGATCGACTCAGCTTGCGATACATGTCCCATTGTGTTCGGAATGGGGGTTAAACACTATGGACGACAGGCGGTGGGCCTCGTTTCGAGGTCATATGTAAAAGTCAACTTTTAAAAATAATAAAATAATAAAAAAATAAATAAATAAAACCCCTCTTCCCTTTTATACGCTGGCCCCCCTCTCTATTTTCAAAATCGATTACAGAAAAAAAAATAAAAAAAAAAGAGAAGGAAGACGGAGGAGCTGCCGCTCCTCCGATCGACGTGCGCCACTCCCCAGGAGAGCCGCCGCCGCTGCTTCATCTCCCCCTCCCCTGCACCTGGCGCGCCGCCGCAAACAGGAGCCCCCCCCAGCCCAGAGCCGACGCGAGCCCCCCCTTACCCAAATCGAATGCGCCGCCTCCTTCCTCCCCCGAGCTCCCAGCGACGCACAGCAAACCCACCACCTCCTCTTGTAAGTTTTATTGATTTATTTTATTTACTTTAATTTGATTATTTATGTAAAGTATATATATATATATATATATATGTGTGTGTTCTTCATATAGATAATTTCAGAAAGGAATCATGGTTTTATTTATACATAAATTAGGAAAGATTTGATTTTTAAATTAGGAAAGATTTGATTTTTAAATTAGGAAAGATTTGATTTTTAAAGGTAGAAAGACCAGATTTTTTAAAGGTAGAAAGACCAGATTTTTTAAAGGGAAAAAGACGATATTTTTAAATATGAAAAGACGATATTTTTAAATATGAAAAGACGATATTTTTAATATGAGTGGTGAAGTAAAAATATGATTTTTACTTCGAGAAAAATATAAACTTTGTTTTTGAAAAGGCGAAATTATGTTTTTGAAAAGGCGAAATTATATTTTTGAAAAGGCGAAAACTTCATATTTAAAAAGGCGAAAACCTTATGTTTGAAAAGGCGAAATCTTTATATGAAGAATAGCGTGATAAAAATATAATCTTTACTATATGAACATCGATGTGAAAATATAATTTTTATCTATATAGTAGCGGTATAGAAATTCGATTTTTATATATTGAATAACAAAGTAAAAATGTGATTTTTATATATGTAGTGAATACGGGCAACGAAAGCGACAAAAGGCGAGAATGGCGATGATTTCCCTAAATGAAGTGTCGTGAAGTTGGATAGCTAGTTGGTGAGAACTTCTCACTCTAAATTTCTTTTTCTAGATATATATATACTAGGATGCAGACGGTGCTTAGTAGCACCCGACACAATCGTCCACAAACCATGGACTTGTTTGTTTGGTTGCATAAGTTAGTTGGATTATTTGGTTTGAATTGAATTGTTTGGTGAAATGGAATTGATTTGATTGATGTGTGAATGGCGTGGGCCTTCACTAGACCGGGGATAAGGCTAGGCCTCGTCCCGTTTCTAGTATCGTGCCGTTATGCCGCCGAAATTTTCTAAAATATGTTAGAAAAATAAAAATATCATTTTATTTGATAAATGAAATGAATAGAAATTCATGTGTTAAAATAAAATATATAATCGTTAAAAATATAATTTTTAACGCGAAAGTGGATAAATGAATATTTATAAACAAATCGACCGATTTGTTTATATACACTGATTTGACTGATATTGATTGGGTCGATAAATTTTACACATCGCCCAACTGCACAAATAAAATCTGTGTTTGATTGTTTGAAACCCCACACGGGTGTTGGGATGAAATTTGGAAGTTCACTCATCCTGATTGATTAAATATGTCGATCGATTGATTGACAGGCTGTTATAAGCGTTAGATATCTATATTTGATGCTTATACAGTGTAGTGCACTTTGGTTGATGGTTGATTATTTTTCAATACTATTATATACATGTGTTGTATGGAATCCATATAATTAACATTATATGGTGATTGATTGGGCCTCATTCCAATCGGGAAAATAAGGAATATTATAAAAGAAAATTCATGTGTTGAATATAAAAATAGTCATGTGTTGACGATGTTCATGTGTTGAGTGAAATATTTTCTATAATGAAATTTACATCTTTATCATATTTAAAATTAGAACTACTTCTCAGTAGGAGTCTAATTAAAAAATCAAACGATAGATACCATAGTTTTATAAAATATTTTACATAACAAAAATAGTGATGTGTTGACAGTACTCATGTGTTGAGATTAGTCAGGTGTTAGAAGAAATATAGATTCATGTGTTGAATGGAATAAATATTCATTTGTTGAATAGAATAACGGATTTATTGAAATATATAAAGCCGTGTTAATTAGAGTTGCGCTATTTTGACGTGAACGATATTTATATCGATTATACTCGTTTTTATAATGAATATAGAAAAGAAGTGATTTCAAAATATAACGTTTTGAAAATATTATCATTTATATAGTAATGATATAAAATATTCAATTTTGATTAGAAATTGAATATAGAGTGGAAATGGTTTTGAAAACGAATTTAAAACGATTTATAAAATACGTTTTAAAAAGGAAATCGACGAAATATATATATATAATATATATATTATATATATATAATGGCCTGAATAGAACGCGCCGCTCCGCGGCAGTTCGTGAATTTCGACCATTGACTTCGAATTGTCGTTGCGGGAGATCCAACCGTCGGATTCTCCTAAAACCGGAACCCTGGGTTCGTATCGAAAAGAGCTTTCCAATGAATATTAGAAATTTGAAATCTAACGGTTGGATTTGGAATTATGTCCAAATCAAATTCAGAAAAGGTCGCTGTAAGTGCAGTTCGATAGCCGTTGATGGAAATCGACTGTACGGGCCTTGATAAAATTATTAAAAATATCTATAATTTGTGTAAAATCATAATATATGATTTGGGAAAATTTGAGCTGAAGAATTCCACATTTGAAAGGATAAAAATAGATTTTTATCGAAATGAACTAGTTTTGAACTAGAATTAAAATCAATTTATTTTTGAAATAAATAAATTGAATTTGTAAGTGATTTTAAAAATAATCAATATTCCCAATAGGTGAAGTGGAAGTGGAGTTGAATCGAAATTATCTTCGGAATATTTCGATGTTGGATTTCGTGACTATACAGATATTGTTTTGGGAATTTGAAAGATATATTATATATCGTTATTTCCAATACGATATTTGTTGATTTCAGAATTTGATATTGAATATAAGCCGTTATATTTTCTATTCAGAGCCTTGTATTTAATATCAAATGTGATTTGGTTTGTCGTGAATCGTGTTTTTGATGACATTGGTTCTTTAACCCAGTTAAAGGCAGGATATTGATTTTTGAAAAGATTAAAACTAAGTGGAGTTTTAATGAATCTTTAATTAGATTAAAAATGTGAATTGATAATTTAAATTATCAAATCTGAAAGGTGATCGAGAATGGAGTACCACCAGTTTTACTCCACAGCGATATGCAAATCTTTAATTAGATTTGAACGTGAGATGGTAAATAATTTTACCGATAACACCGTGGTGTTAGATATGGAGTATTACCAGTTTTTCTCCATGGGATATATAGGTTGGGATTGGGAAAATAAAATAAATAATTACTTCGGTGTGGTTCGCTAATCCCGACTAGTTTGAAATGATATCCAAAGGAAGATTATATGATAAATTTAGAAGAATTTATCTTCGATAAAATTAATGGGAACATTTCCCTAAGAATGTGATTTTGTGAATAAAAGAATATTCTGAATTGGAATGAGGCGTTTGTTGTGTTTGTGTAACATTCGTTTATTATATACGTGGGTTATTCAGGAAGGCCGGGTTTATACCCATTCTGAATAACCGATTCGACGAGATGTCGAAGATGAAGACGGTGGTTGAAGACCGGAAGTCTTCACATCGTTTGGGTGATTACTGATGATCTTGATTGGGCTGTACACCCAGGATGAGGGAATCAGTTGGTGATCGTCCAGACGTACTTGGAGATGGATGGATATGCGAGGAAAGTGCCTCCGGTTTCGTTCAGACCCAGAACGAACTTGTAAATGGATTGTGTGTCTGACATTGGATTTTATTCTGTGTTGATTGATCTCTATTAAATATACATCTGTTTGGCGGCGGAGAATTTATTCTCTTGCTTAACGCCCTTCTCTGAGACGTACGAGCTCAAAGGTTGTATATCGATGGACATCAATCGCATGGAGTGAATTGCCAATGTGGCATGCGTAAGTGGCAATTGATCAAGGCTTCTGTTGAAAAGCAAAGTCTTGTGGTTGATGATCAAAGCACGGCCTGTGTGGCGTAGCTTTGTGTATAACGTGAATTCGCGAGCCTCACACCTCGGTATGAGTCAAAAACGGGAGACGGACCGCTGGGAGAGCACGACGTTTCTTTCTAGCTAGGGTGGTGTCAGTGACCTACTAGTCCTGACATTTATATACTTTTCACCTGTGTGGTTGTTGGATACGAGGCGCCTCGGATATAGGTCTGTAAGGACCGGGAAACGTGTGTTCAGGAATAACTAATCCTCAAAAGTAAGAGAGGACCGGCCCAGCCGATTCCAAGGATCATAGTGGGGTCCTGAGGCATTTGCTAGAGTGTCTCGAACGCGGAGAGGAGCTTGCCCCTTGCCTCGGCTCATGACGGAAATCCAATTTCCAATACATGATAGTGCGGTTTTATTTGTAGAACCTAGTATGGCGACATAGTGGTATGGGTCATTCATGCCGCCTATGATTGATATTTATGATTGAAATTATTTTGACACTATACACCTATAATAGTATCAAATAATGTGTTTTAAACGTATCAAGCATGCTTTGGCTGTTATAAGGTAAAAACCCTATCCTCCGGCTTGCGTTGCATTGTGTGATGGGACCTGGGTCTTATAACAGCTTCATTTTTCTTTATTTAGCATTGCGTTTTTTGTTCTATGCACTGGTATTCTTGGGAGGAAACCCGTTCCGTGTTATACGGCGTGGTCCCTTGATTTACCAAACTTTAAAATAAAGATTAATAACTGTTTTAGTTCTCACACCAGTCACATGACTGACCTGGAGTTTATTGTTTTAACCTAAACTCTGGGTGCCCCTATTTTCCACACGGGCAGCTAGTAGTTTTGGTTTTGCAGATTTATATTCACAGGGTCCTGATTTACAGCTGGAACGATGCTCGGAAAGCTCTGTATCCGTGTATCACTTCTAGTTGTGTTTTTGTATTATTTTCCGCTGCGATGTATTTAAATGTAATTTAAATCTCTGATATTTGTTGAATGTAATTTATTCATTTATACCTTGTATATTCTTGTATCTGATGGAATTGTTGTAATAACAATGAAATGTTCTTCCGTCTGCGTTCTATTTTGTCTTGTACTCAATTCTATCCGTGCTTTCCTTCACGGGGAAGTTCTGGTCGTCTCATTAATCCACTTTATATTCATTTAACCATTTCCACTTTGAAAATCTCGCTTCAAATTCCATTGTTAAGTAACGTTAAATTAAAAATTAACGTCTCAGCTTCACGCCCATTTTGTCAACATCGTTTATAAAACTCAGTTTTAATATAAAACCCCATTTATCTCAATTCCATCTTACTTAATTTAATATCAAGTAAACACTTAAACTTAAGCTATCGTATTGGCTTAAATATTCTTTATAACTTAGTTTATACAACTTGGTTTTATAATAAATTCCGTCCATACATTCCTTTCTCAATTCAATCAGGTTTCATGTAATGATCGCGAATCTCGCCCGATCCAAATCAGTCGCTAAACCGACCAAGACCGTTCGAAACCACTGATTGTTTTAAGATCAAGACAAATTGGAACGTAGACAGACGAACATTTCATTGTTAATTACAACAATTCCATCAGAATACAAGAATATACAGAGTATGAATAAATATTACACATCATAAGTTATTAGAGATTTAAATACATTACTGCAGTTGAAAAATAATACAATACACAACTGAAAGAGATATACGGATACAGAGCTTTCCGGATATCATTCCAGCTATAAACCAGGTTCCTGTGAATATAAATCTGCAAAACCAAAACTACTAGCTGCCCGTGGAAAATAGGGGCACCCAGAGTTTAGGTTAAAACAATAAACTCCAGGTCAGTCATGTGACTGGTGTGAGAACTAAAACAGTTATTAATCTTTATTTTAAAGTTAGGTAAATCAAGGGACCACGCCGTATAACACGGAACGGGTTTCCTCCCAAGCACATCAGTGCATAAAACAACAGCGCAATGCTAAATAAAGAAAAATGAAGCTATTATAAGGCCCAGGTCCCATCACACAATGCAACACAAGCCGGAGGATAGGGTTTTACCTTATAATAGCCAAAGCATGCTTGATACTCTAAATTTCATGTTTTATTATTACTATAAGTGTATAGTGTCAAAACAATTTCAATAATAAATATCAATCGTAGATGGCATGGGTACCATATATCATGACGCCATACTAGGCTCTACAATAAAAAACCGCAAAGTCACGTATTTGGAAGTTGGATTTCCATCTGCGAACCGAGGCAAAAGATAGTCCTCTACCGAATTCGAGACTCTCTAGCCCAAGCCTCAGGCAAGTACTCTGTCAAGCCTTAGGAGCGACAGGGCCGGTCCACTGATGTGGATTAAAATGCCTAAACACTGCGTTTCCCCGCCCTTTGGGGCATAAATGAGTCTAATGACTCCATCGGTCCCTGATCGACCGATATATCCGAGGTACCTCGCAACAGCAACAACCACATAGGTGAAAAGTATATAAATGTCAGCCAGTTTAAGCACTGACACAACCACTAGCTAGAAAGAAACGCATGCCCTCCCTGGATCCTTCTCCCGTTTCTGGTTCACAACCGGATTGTGAGGCTCGCGAATCAGCGCTACACAAAGCTATGCCACACAGGCCGTGCTTTGATCATCAACCACAAGACACTGCTTTTCAACAGAAGCCTTGATCAATTGCCACTTAGGCATGCCTCACAGGCAATTCACTCCATGCGATTGATATCCATCTATATATAACCCCTGAGCTCGTACGTCTCAGAGAAGGGCGTTAAACAAGAGAATAAATTTTCTACCGCCAAACAGATATATATTAAATAGAAATCAGTCACACAGAATAAAATCCAATGTCATACACACAGTCCATTTATAAGTTCGTTCTGGGTCTCAACGAAACCGGAGGCACCTTGTACCTCGCATATCCATCGATCTCCAAGTACGTCTGGACGATCACCAACTGATTCCCTCCTCTTGGGTGTACAGCCCAATCAAGATCATCAGTAATCAGCCAACCGATGTGAAGACCTCCGGTCTTCGACCACCGTCTTCATCTTCGACCGTCGTCTTCATCTTCGACACCACGTCGAATCAGTTATTCAGAATGGGATAAACCCGGTCTTTCTAAATAACTTGCGTATATAATAAACAAGTGTTACACAAACACAACATACGCCTCATTCTAATTCAGAATATCCTTTTATTCAAATATTCTTATACTTTGGGAAAGGTTCACATTAGTTTTATCAAAGATAAATTCTTTAAATTTGTTCTTTAATCTTCTTTAAATATCAATTCAAACTAGTCGGGATTAGCGAATCACACCGAAGTAATCATTTATTTTATTTCCCAATCCCAACCTATTCATCCCATGAAGTAAAACTGGTCATACTTCATATCTAACACCACAGTGTGATTGGTAAATTCAATTACCATTTCACGTTCAAATCTAATTAAAGATTTAACTATCGCCTGGAGCAAAACTGGTGATACTCCATTCTTGACCATTCCAATCTAATTAAAAATTCATTAAAACTCCACTTGGGTTTTAATCTTCCCAAAAATCAATATCAATGATTATTTAACTTGGGAAATCACATCCTATCTTTAACTGGGTTAAAGAACCAATGTCATTTAAAACACGGTTCGCTATAAACCCAAAAACACATTCAATTCATTATCAGATTAAAGAACAAGTGTTAATTAAAACACCGTTCACGATAAACCCAAAAATCAATTCAAATTCAATTCCAATTAAATTCCATTTAATTTGTACACTTCATTAAATCTAAATAAAAAGATTTAATCTTTTCTCAACTGGGTTTAAGAGCAGTGTTAATGAAGACACCATTCATGACAAACCCAAATCCCATTTGATACTAAATACAAGGCTCTGAATAGAAAATGTATC
This sequence comes from Allium sativum, assembly GCA_030737875.1. NCBI lineage: Eukaryota > Viridiplantae > Streptophyta > Magnoliopsida > Asparagales > Amaryllidaceae > Allium > Allium sativum. Next base: position 248,450,560 of record CM060924.1, read on the forward strand.
GGCTTATATTCAATATCAAATTCTACGACCCACAAATATCGTATTGGAAATAACGATATAAATATATCTTTCAAATTCCCACAACAATATTTGTATCATCACGAAATCCAACGTCGAAATATTCCAAAGACAATTTCGATTCAAATCCATTCCAATTCAATTATTGGAAATTCTGGTTATTTTCAAAACCATTTCAAAACCAATTTATTTATTTAAAAATAAATAAATTATTATTCTAGTTCAAAACTAGTACAATTCGATAAAAATCTATTTTTATCTTTTCAAATATGGAGTTTTTCATCCCAATTCTTCCCAAATCATTTCTTATGACTTTACACAAATTATTACTATTTTTAATAATTTTATCAAGGCCGATACAGTCGAGTTCCAACAACGGCCATCGAACTGCACTTACAATGACCTTTTCCAAATTTGATTTGGGCATAATTCCAAATCCAACCGCTAGATTTCAAATCTCTAATATTCTTAGAAAGCTCTTTTCGATACGAACCCAATGGTTTCGGCTTTAGGAGAATCCGACGGTCGGGTCTCCCGCAATGTCCACTCGAAGTCAGTGGTCGAAATTCGCGAACGGCCGCGGCACATTCTATTCAGGCCATTCTATATATAATATTTATATATTATATATATTTCGTTGATTTCCTTTTAAAACGTATTTTATAAATCGTTTTAAATTCATTTTCAAAACGATTTCAACTTCCATCTCAAATTCAAATCAAAATTGAATTTTCCAATATAAATTCGTTTAAAATTCATTTCAATTCAAATCGGCTTCAATTCAAATCGATTTCAATTCAAATCGATTTCAATTCAAATTCAATCCATTTTAAATTCAATTCAAAATGATTTCAATTCTATCTCAATCTAACTCGAATTTCAATTTTATTCAGTTTAATTTGAATTTCAATTCTTTTCAATTTAATTCGAATTTCAATTCTTTTTAATTTATTTTGAATTTCAATTCTATTCAATTTAATTCGAATTTCAATTCTTTTCAATTTATTTCGAATTTCAATTCTTTTCAAAATAACAAATTTTGAAATCACTTTCGATATTCATTGTAAAATGAACAAAATCGACAAAATTCCCGTTCGTGTTAAAATGGCGTTTAACTACTTAACACAGCTTCACATTTCAATATTCACTGAATATTATTTTAAAATATTCGATAATTCTAAACTGGAATCAGACACAGTCAATTACCATATAATGTGATTATATGGATTTCACACAACAAATGTGTATAACAATAATGAAAACAGCAATCCATCACCCAGAGTGCATTCTACACTGTATAAGCATTGAATATAAATATTCAACGCTTACACAGCCTGTCAATCAATCGATCGACAACTAATTATTGGGATTAGTGTATGTCATATTTCATCCCAATACCCGTGTGGGGTTTCAAAACAACAAACACAGATTTTATTTGTGCAGTTGGGCGATGTGTAAAATTTATCGTCCCAATCAATATCAGTCAAATCAGTGTATATAAACAAATCGTCCGATTTGTTTATAAACATTTATTTTATATACATGTTAAAAATTATATTTTATCAAATATTTTCCACTATAAAATATTTTATTTCATTCCACATCACACAATCAAATTTCAGAACACATTAGCCAAACAAACAAGTAATCCATGGTCTGTGGACGACGGGTGTCGGATGCTACTAAACACCATCTGCATCCTAGTATATATTTCATCTAGAAATAAAATTAAAAGTGAGGAGTTCTCACCGACTAGCTAAACCAACACACCGCGACTCTTCATATGTAGAAATCTTCGCCGTTCTCGCCTTTCGTCAATTTCATTGTCCGTAGCCACTACATATTTAAAAATCACATTTTTACACCGCTACTATATAAATAAAAATTCTATTTTTACACCGCTACTATATAGATAAAACTTCTATTTTTATAATGGTGTTCATATAATAAAGATCATATTTTTATCATGCTAACTTCATAATAAAAATTATATTTTTATCCCTTCCACATATGTAAATATCACTCCTTTACAACTCTACTTCCATGATAAAAATTATATTTTTATCTTTCTAGTAATATAATAAAAATTATATTTTTATATCGCCTACATAATAAAGATCGAATTTTTATTATCTATATAATATAAAAATCATATTTTCGTTATCATACATATATAAAAATCGTGTCTTTATATCGCTACATCTATAAAGATCTCATCTTTATATATATTAAAAATCAAATATTTATTCATTTCAAAATCAAATCTTTCCTAAACAAAGGTCTTATCTTTTCAATTTAAAATAATGCTCCCCTTCCATAAAACTGATTTAAAACCCCCCCTTTACATATAAAAACTAAAATTTTATTTTAAAACTAAATACTGTAATTAAATAAAATAAATAACTATATAAAATAAAATTAAAAACTTACAATGGACTAAAGAGGAGGGCCTGGGGGTCTCGCGCGCGTCAAAAGGTGGGCTTGAGCTGCGGAGGAGGGAAACGTCGGTGGCTGAGGGAGTTTGGTTGCGGTTTGGGGTTGGGGAGGGGGAAATTGAAGTGGAGAGAGAAAGGCGGAGGTGGCAGTGTGACGGCCCGCCCCGTACCAGCCTGCATTTCCTTCGGAAGTGCGTTGTATACATGCCCGACTAGCACAGAACGGTCGCCAAAGAAAGGAAAGAGGGGAATGAACAAATCAAGAAAACCTGTAGGATGTCTCACAGCGCATGGAATAAAATATAATAATAACATACTTGGCATAAAACAGGTGAGACAATGCATAAGCTGATAACTAAAATCAATCATCAATCATCAGAGCAGCGGAAATCCAAATACAGCTTATTACAATTTTCCAAATTTACTGTCTCTAAACAAAAGAAAGCTAAAGTAGAGGATGCACCACCAATGCCCAAGCAGTGATCTTCAACAACACGGGGAGAATATTATGTATATATTACGTGGAAGCCTCCTGCTCGTCTCCGGATCATCTACCCGTGCATCACCAGCTAACCTGTCTCTAGTCTGCTCGTGTGAGCACCCAGAGTAATAAGAGGAGACATAAAACTCTGGGTCAGACATAAAGCCTGGTATGAGCGATAAGCATCTAAACAGAATAATAACAGGTATACTAAACCATACCTGAACCTGGACCTGCAACCAAAGAGTTAGTACCACATACCGTACAATACTCCAAGGTGCCATAATAAATAGTGTAAGAATACGGGGGTGGGGTGTGCATGTCACAATGATAGCAAACAAATCATCCATAGCAACCATCCTCACATCTCTCACTCAGTGCCTAAAGCGTACGATATCTACCACTTTGGAACACTAGACAAACTGAGGTAACGACGAATCCCGACTTGTAGAAACCCTGCTATGACCAAGCTAAACATATGGAGTCATGACCAAACATTTCAATGACCCACTTCATTGGTTGTAGCCCTTGGTTCTACCGATGCCATAATGGCCCTGAATCCGCCTTCGTACCTCCTACCATAGTGGTTCAAAGTTATAGACATCGATAACCCCTTAACACGCGTCCCGCAGCAAAGCCCAACCATGAAGCGAACTCGTTGATTCCCATCTAAATCTTGAGCTCTAACTTCTCATTTGGACTTCCTTTGCATCTCGGGTTTTGATCGAGTTGGAGTTGGTCTTCAAAAGAGTCGTCGCATAGTAGTGGTCCTGGATTCGATTTGGTTCGGGTATATACGTATAACACGGTTTGGTTCGGTGCCATGCTCCATGGTGTATTCCTGCGTGTGGTTCGGTTCGGTGATCCTTCCCCTTAGACGTCGGCTCGGTTCGGATGTCACGCTCCAGTCGGTTCGGTTCGTCCCTCCTCCAGCTTGCCTACTCCGATCCGATCTCGTCCCCTGGCCTACTCCGATCCGGTCCTGCTCCATAACCCGATCCGATCCCATCCCCTTATTTGCTCCGATCCGCTTCACTCCCTAGCTTACCCCGATCCGATCTTCAACCTACTCCGATCCGATCCGCTCTTTATAGTTCCGCTCCAACTCTAAGTAAACGGCCTTCCTTCTCGCCAAGCCTCCTCCAGTGACAAGTTCCAATCCAGTTCGAATCCCCTTGGTCAGTTCACAAATCCGATCCGACCCCCTACTCCGATCCGATCCGGTTCGGAACCCGCACATTTCTGCAACTTTCCAGCGAGCTTTCTACGCCATTCGACGGCGTTTTCGACCAATCTAACTATTCTAATCAATCATAAAGCATACCATAGAGTCATAGAAACATGTAATAGCAACCACAAACACCAAACAACAATCCAAATGAATCAAAATAGATCAAAAGTGGCTAAAACCTCACATTTTCCTAAAATCCTTCTTAATCATGTTTAAGCACATACTTAGTAAAACTTAATCAAATCGTCTAAATTTTCTAACATAGGCATGAAATATTATTTAAGAATTTCTAAACATTTTTCCATAATTTATTAGTGTATAAATTCGCTAATCCTCACTAATCACCCTTAATTAACTGTAATTAGTGTCAAAACGATGCTATCACTCACCTTGGCCACAACTAAAACCCAAAACTGAAATATTCTCTGATTTGGCGTTGTTCCCAATCTTACACAGCAGCTCTACCTCGGTTCTCGTGCTAATACTCCTTGATTTGATGTTTGCTAAGCCTAATCTTCAATTAGAAAGTGATTAAGAGGTGTTTTGAAGAGATTTAGAGGGTGGAGGCCATGGCTAAGTTAAGAGGAATGAATAGTGACGGCTGAAAAATAAGAAAAAGGTATTCTCCAAACCCTAACAGCCCTTTTAAACTCCTAATCCCGAAATTCCCCTTTGGGCCTAGCTGTTAATCACCCGGTTAAGCCCAATTAAGCTGTTTTTCACCATCTGAAACTTGTTTCAGCCATATCTCCCAAACGGTGAGTCCGTTTGGCTAGTGTGACCACTTTACGGAAAGAGAAACCATCATCCGGAGCTAATGGAAGTGGTTTCAGGTCAAAATTCATTTCCACTCAAAAGTTATGGCCCAAACAGTGCCAACTAGGGGTAAAATGGTCATTTAAAAATCGGGAAAAATCATGAACATGGGAAATGACCACAATAGTCGTCTCCCAAAGTTACATGACCATACGACTTCGTATGTGAAAGAAATAAATATCCTACGATCCTATGATGCGTAGAATACGGGTCGTTACATTCTCCCCCCCTTAAGAAATTTCATCCCCGAATTTCCTTAACCCAAAACATACAAAGGATCCCGCATGCCTAACAACCACATACAACAATCAAACATGCAAAACAAGCAAACAAGCCTATCCTAGCATGCGGAAAACTAAATCGAAGTCAAAATCTTACCAGGCAAAGAGTTCTGGGTGTGTCTTCCTAATGTTCTCCTCTGTCTCCCAAGTACAATCATTCTCGTCCTCGCCCCACTGAACCTTGACTAGCTTCACCGCCTTTCTTCGAAGTTGCTTCATATCGTGCTCGACAATACGGGTCGGCTTGCGGTTCCCAACCGCCTCGGGTTCTACTTCGAAGTCCTCTAACTGATCAGGTGAAATAGTCATATCCGAGTCGTGAACGAACTTCCTTATTTGGGAAACATGAAATACGTCGTGAACTCCCGCCATCTTCTCTGGTAAGTCAATTTTATATGCCAAATTCCCGACTAGTTCAAGAACAGGGAATGGGCCAACGAATCTTGGTGCCAACTTGCCTCTCCTGCCAAATCGCATTACGCTCTTCAACGGAGAAATCTTGACAAACACCAAGTCGCCAACGGAGAATTTTAAGTCTCTTCTTCTCTTATCAGCATAACTCTTTTGCCTATCTTGGGCAGCCTTCATTCGTCGTTGAATGATCTTGATCTTATCTGAAGTTTCCCTCACCACATCTGGTCCAAGCATAAACTTCTCGCCAGTCTCTATCCAACATGATGGTGAGTTACACGGTCTTCCGTACAAAGCTTCAAACGGAGCCATACCGATACTGGATTGATAGCTATTATTATATGCAAACTCTACTAGATGCAAATGGTCATCCCATGATCCACCAAAATCCAATATACATGCTCTCAAGAGGTCTTCCAAAATACGGTTCACCCTCTCCGTCTGACCGTCGGTCTGAGGATGATATGCGGTACTGAGATGTAACTCTGACCCTAGAGCCTCTTGTAAGCTCTTCCAAAACCCACTAGTGAACAACGGGTCTCGGTCGCTCACAATGCTTTTAGGTACTCCATGAAATCTCACTACCCACTTCATATACAATTCTGCTAATTTAGCTGCCGTTCTGGTCGATTTAACTGGTATAAATCTTGCACTTTTAGTCAATCGGTCCACAATCACCCATATGCTATCATGTCCCGATCTAGTCCTTGGTAACCCATCGATGAAATCCATCGAGACTTGCTCCCATTTCCATTCGGGAATTTCTAATGGTTGTAACAACCCACTAGGCTTCTTTTGCTCTGCTTTAACTAGCTGGAAATTCATGCATTTGGATATAAACTTCCCAACGTCTCTTTTCATCCCTTCCCAGTAGTAGGTCTGCTTCATATCTCGATACATCTTATTACCACCGGGGTGTATAGTCAGCTTTGAGTGATGACATTCTCTAAGCACTTCATCTCTCAATCCATTGACATTGGGTACAACAAGCTTTCCATTCTTCCTAAGCCATCCATCTCGATCAAGCCCATACTTGTTTATCTTCTCATCGATATCCATCTTTAACTTGGAGATGATTTCCAATAGGTTAGGATCGTCCCTCTGACTAGAGCCGATCCGCTCAATTAAAGTGGGTCTGATCGTCAAACTTGCTAACATTTCTGGATCCAATTCGCACTTTGGTCTGAAATCAAACCCCGCGATATACTCCAGTTGCTTCCATTGAAGGAACATAGCCCCTAAGCTAGCATGTCTTCTACTCAACGCATCAGCCACCGCATTGCCCTTTCCCGGTGTATATGCGATGTCAAAATCATAGGAAGCTAAGAACTCTAACCATCTCTGTTGACGGAGATTCAGATCTTTCTGAGAGAAGAGATACTTTAACGACTTATGATCAGTAAACAGCTCAAATCTTTCTCCCAAGAGATAGTGTCTCCACATCTTTAACGCGAACACGATCGCTACCAATTCTAAATCATGGGTAGGGTATCTTCTCTCGTGCGGTTTCAATTGCCGACTTGCATAAGCTACAACCCTACCGCCTTGCATCAATACAGCACCCAGTCCGTTACCACAGGCATCCGTGTATACCGTCATCTCTTCATCCCCCTTAGGAATGACTAACACTGGTGCGCTTGTCAACTTGTCCTTTAGACTTTTAAATGCATTCTCGCACCTTTCATCCCAGACAAAAGCTTGATTCTTCTTGGTCAACTGGGTCAATGGTGCTGCTATGTTGGAGAAACCTTGGATAAACTTACGATAATATCTAGCTAATCCCAAGAAACTTCTTACATCTGTTGCATTCTTGGGCGTAGGCCAATCCTGTACCGTAGCCACCTTCGCCGGGTCCACGGCAATACCATTCTCTGATACAACATGGCCCAAGAACCTCACTTCCCTCTTCCAGAAGTGACACTTAGAAAACTTTGCTTTCAATTGGTGTTTTCTCAACACCTCCATCACTACTCTTAAATGTTCCTTGTGTTCTTCCTCTGTCTTTGAATAGACCAAAATATCATCAACGAACACAAGGACAAACTTATTCAACTGATCTCTGAATACTCTATTCATAAGATCCACGAAATATGCTGGGGCATTGGTCAGCCCGAATGGCATGACCAACCACTCATAAAACCCAGACGGCGTCCGAAATGCCGTTTTAGCTATACTCTCAGCTTCCACTCTAAGCTGATGAAAACCTGTCGCGAGATCCAACTGAGAAAATACTCTCGCGCCACTCAACTGATCGAACAAATCATCTATCCGCGGTAGAGGATACTTGTTCTTCCTCGTCACTTTATTCAACTCGCGGTAGTCTACACACAAACGAAGGGAACCATCCGCCTTGGTAGCAAACACAACTGGTGCTCCCCATTCAGAAACACTCCTTCTGATAAATCCCTTCTTCAAAAGATCGCTGACTTGCACCTCGAGCTCTCGCTACTCTCTTGGTGCCATACGACGAAGTGGCATCACTATAGGCCTGGCATCCTTTACCAAATCAATACGAAACTCAATCTCTCAGTGTGGTGGAAGTCCGGTCACTTCTTCGAAAACATCCGGATACTGGCCAACCACGGGCAAACCTGACAACTCACTATGCGGAATGTCGAGGGAGTTTAGAAAACTAGCCAATACCCCCTTACTGGGTAGACCACCAAACACTATCCTCCGCCCATCATCCGCTCTAGCTGTCACTAAAAAGCCCTCACAGTCTACCACCACCCCGTATCTTTGGAGCCAATCTACTCCCAAAATAATGCCAAACCCAGTAAAGCCCAAAACAAAGCAATCACAAACAAACATGCATCCATGACTCGATAAGATCACATTACGACAAATCATGCTAAGGCTAGTCGAACCACCAATCGGGTTCGTCACTACTAAAGGTCTATCGACAATCTCGGGCTCCAATCCCAACCTATCTACCAGGTCACTAGATATGAAAGAACTGGAAGCTCCGGTATCAAATAAAACTCTAACAGGAACATCATAAACAAAAAGCATACCTTGAATGACGACATTCTTTCCCTTCTCCGCCGCTGTTGGGGCGTTTGACGAAGAAGGAATAGCATTGAGAGCATATGCTTTCACCATTTTCTTTTCTTTACGGGGATGTGGACACTTGTCCTTGTGATGTCCCATCTGGCCACAGTTGAAGCACTTCCTATCCGCTGGCTTGGCCCGACAATTACTAGCATAATGGCCCTTCTTACCACAGCTGAAGCACTCCACATCTTGCTTATTCTTTTTCTTCTGGCCATCCTTAGTCTGACTCTGCTTTCTTTTATTCTGGGAACCACCCTTGCCTCCACCACTTGCTTGTGGCTTTGGCTCATCTACGGATGCAACCTCAGTCTTCGGCTTAGGGTAGAGACTTTCCGATCTTAATGCTTTCCCCACAATCGATTCAAACGTCTCATCGATGTGGTTAATAAGTTTTTCCCCCAAGTACTGATCCAAGCCAGTTATGAATTTCTCATTCTTTTTCTCGGCAGTATCAATAAGAGATAACCCATATTTTGACAAAGTGTCAAATTCAGCAATATACTCCGAGACAGCTCTGCCATTCTGCTTGAGCTCCAAGAATTTCTTAAACTGTACTGACTTCTGAGCAGCTGGAATGAACTTCTCGCTAAAGCGAGCCTTAAACTGCTCCCAAGTAATCTGATCTTCGGGAGTAGCTGCCTTTATAGCATTCCACCAATTCATTGCCCGTCCTTGCAGCTGACGAGACGCTAGCTTTCTTTTCATCGCATCCTCGATACCCAAATCCTCGAAGATACGTTCGCAACTATCCAACCAATCCTGAACATCCGTAGCCGACTCCGTTTCGTGGAAAGACATCCCACCAAGACTAGTATAATCCTTATTCAGCTTGGCGAAGTCGACTCTTGGCGCCTGCACTATTGGACCACCACCATTTCCACCATTGGGAGCTGCCCTCTGTACATCTCTAAGCATCTCTCTCATGAGGTCAGTAAACATCGTCCTCATGTCAGCAGCATTCCCATTATTGGCCCCTCTACCGGTACCTCTAACATATCGGCTCATCGTCAATCTGAAAAAGGAAACGATTAACGACTCCATAGTGGTGCTAGTGCAGTACGACTTCATCCATATACTACTAATAGTATATATATATAGCTTTTAAAAACCAAAGTAATCACAAATACGCTCTCTCGTATACGTATATTATCTCTCCCGGATAACTTCCCTAGGTTAACTGCGCAACCTAGAGCTCTGATACCAAATGTGACAGCCCGCCCCGCACCAGCCTGCATTTCCTCCGGAAGTGCGTTGTATACATGCCCGACTAGCACAGAACGGTCGCCAAAGAAAGGAAAGAGGGGAATGAACAAATCAAGAAAACCTGTAGGATGTCTCACAGCGCATGGAATAAAATATAATAATAACATACTTGGCATAAAACAGGTGAGACAATGCATAAGCTGATAACTAAAATCAATCATCAATCATCAGAGCAGCGGAAATCCAAATACAGCTTATTACAATTTTCCAAATTTACTGTCTCTAAACAAAAGAAAGCTAAAGTAGAGGATGCACCACCAATGCCCAAGCAGTGATCTTCAATAACACGGGGAGAATATTATGTATATATTACGTGGAAGCCTCCTGCTCGTCTCCGGATCATCTACCCGTGCATCACCAGCTAACCTGTCTCTAGTCTGCTCGTGTGAGCACCCAGAGTAATAAGAGGAGACATAAAACTCTGGGTCAGACATAAAGCCTGGTATGAGCGATAAGCATCTAAACAGAATAATAACAGGTATACTAAACCATACCTGAACCTGGACCTGCAACCAAAGAGTTAGTACCACATACCGTATAATACTCCAAGGTGCCATAATAAATAGTATAAGAATACGGGGGTGGGGTGTGCATGTCACAATGATAGCAAACAAATCATCCATAGCAACCATCCTCACATCTCTCACTCAGTGCCTAAAGCGTACGATATCTACCACTTTGGAACACTAGACAAACTGAGGTAACGACGAATCCCGACTTGTAGAAACCCTGCTATGACCAAGCTAAACATATGGAGTCATGACCAAACATTTCAATGACCCACTTCATTGGTTGTAGCCCTTGGTTCTACCGATGCCATAATGGCCCTGAATCCGCCTTCGTACCTCCTACTATAGCGGTTCAAAGTTATAGACATCGATAACCCCTTAACACGCGTCCCGCAGCAAAGCCCAACCATGAAGCGAACTCGTTGATTCCCATCTAAATCTTGAGCTCTAACTTCTCATTTGGACTTCCTTTGCATCTCGGGTTTTGATCGAGTTGGAGTTGGTCTTCAAAAGAGTCGTCGCATAGAAGTGGTCCTGGATTCGATTCGGTTCGGGTATATACGTATAACACGGTTCGGTTCGGTGCAATGCTCCATGGTGTATTCCTGCGTGTGGTTCGGTTCGGTGATCCTTCCCCTTAGACGTCGGCTCGGTTCGGATGTCACGCTCCAGTCGGTTCGGTTCGTCCCTCCTCCAGCTTGCCTACTCCGATCCGATCTCGTCCCCTGGCCTACTCTGATCCGGTCCTGCACCATAGCCCGATCCGATCCCATCCCCTTATTTGCTTCGATCCGCTTCGCTCCCTAGCTTACCCCGATCCGATCCGCTCTTCAACCTACTCCGATCCGATCCGCTCTTTATAGTTCCGCTCCAACTCTAAGTAAACGGCCTTCCTTCTCGCCAGGCCTCCTCCAGTGACAAGTTCCAATCCAGTTCGAATCCCCTTGGTCAGTTCACAAATCCGATCCGACCCCCTACTCCGATCCGATCCGGTTCGGAACCTGCACATTTCTGCAACTTTCCAGCGAGCTTTCTACGCCATTCGACGGCGTTTTCGACCAATCTAACTATTCTAATCAATCATAAAGCATACCATAGAGTCATAGCAACATGTAATAGCAACCACAAACACCAAACAACAATCCAAATGAATCAAAATAGATTAAAAGTGGCTAAAACCTCACATTTTCCTAAAATCCTTCTTAATCATGTTTAAGCACATACTTAGTAAAACTTAATCAAATCGTCTAAATTTTCTAACAGAGGCATGAAATATTATTTAAGAATTTCTAAACATTTTTCCAGAATTTATTAGTGTATAAATTCGCTAATCCTCACTAATCACCCTTAAATAACTGTAATTAGTGTCAAAACGATGCTATCACTCACCTTGGCCACAACTAAAACCCAAAACTGAAATATTCTCTGATTTGGCGCTGCTCCCAATCTTACGAAGCAGCTCTACCTCGGTTCTCGTGCTAATACTCCTTGATTTGATGTTTGCTAAGCCTAATCTTCAATTAGAAAGTGATTAAGAGGTGTTTTGAAGAGATTTAGAGGGTGGAGGCCATGGCTAAGTTAAGAGGAATGAATAATGACGGCTGAAAAATGAGAAAAAGATATTCTCCAAACCCTAACAGCCCTTTTAAACTCCTAATCCCGAAATTCCCCTTTGGGCCTAGCTGTTAATCACCCGGTTAAGCCCAATTAAGCTGTTTTTCACCATCTGAAACTTGTTTCAGCCATATCTCCCAAACGGTGAGTCCGTTTGGCTAGTGTGACCACTCTACGGAAAGAGAAACCATCATCCGGAGCCAATGGAAGTGGTTTCAGGTCAAAATTCATTTCCACTCAAAAGGTATGACCAAAACAGTGCCAACTAGGGGTAAAATGGTCATTTAAAAATCGGGAAAAATCATGAACATGGGAAATGACCACAATAGTCGTCTCCCAAAGTTACATGACCATACGACTTCGTATGTGAAAGAAATAAATATCCTACGATCCTATGATGCGTAGAATACGGGTCGTTACAGGCAACGTCGAATCGGGGGGCGCGGTGGTCCCTGCGTCGGGGGTGTCGGGTTACGTCGAGTCCCTGAGGGTTGTGGGGCTCGCGCACCGAAATCGAGGGGGTGGGGAGAGGATAAAGGAGGAGGGAAGAAGAAGGGGAGGCGCAAGGTGGAGGCCGGCGGCCTGGGGCAGCACGACGGTGGCATCCCTGGGGCTTCGATCGGATTTTTCTTTTTTTTCTTTTGTGTTTTGAACGAAAGGATGAGGGAGAGAGGGAGTGGGGTAAAGGTGAGGGGTTCTATTATTATTTTATTTATTTAATTATTTAATTTCGAAAAGCAACTTTTTATTTCGACATCGAAATCGAACCCACCGACTGTTGTCCATAGCTAGTTACCCCCATTCCGAACACAATGGGATATGTATCGTAAGTTGATTCAATCGTTTCAATTAGTTTTCATCAAAATCAACGTATAACTCTATATACTGTATTTGAACGCACATTTCAATTTACCAGGGCCACATACGGACTTTAAAAATTCCCGAAAAATATTTTCTCGCTTCGTATTGACGATACGGTCCTAACAAAACTAATTTCATCGAATTCTGAGACCGTTTGAAAAATGGCCATTTTCCAGTCGATTAAAATCAACTGAAACTGGTCAAACGCGTTTCCCTTTGCCACGCTCACATATTGATTCGAAAAATTACGAATTTTGGAACCTAGCGATAACTTGACATCATGGATCCAGCAAAAGTGGTTTTGTCAAAAACCGAGGTCGTTTGCAAAATTTCCATTTTTAAGGGCCTGAATTCCATAACGACTATTCTGAATTTTCAACTGGGCATAACTTTTTATTCCCATTATGAAATTTTGATTTCTCGGATTCGTTGGAAAGATATTCTCAAATAGATTCAAATATTTTTGGTTTCGCTAAAATCTGGTTTATTTTGAATCCTGTACATTTATTTGAACTATGAAATCGAATTTTCGTACTACTGTGCCATTTTCAATTCGATCTATATAAATATATATGTTCTAATTCTATTCAAAATAAATTTCTCATCATTATTATTTAAAATAATTCATTTTAATTAATCAAAATTCGCTAAAATTGCCAAAATAAAAATTTTAAATTGGCTCAGATTTCCGGGTCATTACAATCTCCCTCACTTAAAACTTTTCGTTGCCGAAAAGGAACAAAGCCAAAAGTTGTTTAACAAATCAACTCAACTTTCATTATTTTCATCACGGCTTAAGTTCTTCAACTTTTCAGTTTCTAAGAACTTTTCAAAATTTTCAAAAATTTGGCTAACACATTAAATTTTTGAAAAATTTCGCCATAACCTCCCCTGCACCGGGGACTTCGGGATATTTCATATAGCCTCCCATGGCCTTCTTCGATTCAAAAGAAAAAAGAAAAAGCCAAGCGGCTAGCCAATCGGCTCATAAAATCATCCAAACCCAAAGAAATACAATAAATATGTACCTATTTGTTGGGCAAACAATTTTATTCCTTTGCTCTAGCCTCCTTGCTATGACCTGTTCAATGTAAGTACATGTACATGCATGCAAATGTGATAAATTTTCAATACAATTTACAATTTGGTTCAAATTGGCTATATGGTTCAAATTTTAATTACTCAACCAATAATCAAACAACATAACCATCAATCAATTTGTTGATTATCATTTCGAACTCATATTTTTGATATATAGTCAAAAATCACATTTTTGGTGCCAAATCACAACAATAGGCCCTATCTAATTTTGGTTCTCACACCAGTCTAATGGAAATATATAGATATCACGCTTTCGGCACTCGAATATAAATACTGATGATGCGACCACATCATCAGAATTATCCCCGGGCGACTAGAGTGTGACTCTATATCCATCCAGTATATTGGAGGCTTCCAATACACATGGATCAGACGTATATTAAAATCTCTATATACCTGATAGTCCAAATCAATATAAATAAATAATCAAATACGAATAATTGATTTAAATTTTCAAAACAAAAATTGTTTTCATTTTAAAAATATACTCTTTACACACGTTCTAGGATGCTACTGATCCCATGTCTAACGAGTCATTCTCATTGGATATTACTAAACCAATCTCTGATTAATTCTTTTGTATGGTCCTAATGTGTCTTGTTCTCTTAGCTTTGTAAACCAAATCTCTGATACCAAATGTAACGATCGCGAATCTCGCTCGATCCGAATCAGCCGCTAAACCGACCAAGACCGTTCGAAACCCCTGATTGTTTTGAGATCAAGACAAATTGGAACGCAGACAGAAGAACATTTCATTGTTAATTACAACAATTCCAAAAGAATACCAGAATATATAGTTTATGAATAAATATTACACGTCATAAGTTATCAGAGATTTAAATACATTACTGCAGCAGAAAAATAATACAATACACTACTGAAAGAGATATACGGATACAGGGCTTTCCGGATATCATTCCAGCTGTAAACCAGGTTTTTGTGAATATAAATCTGCAAAACCAAAACTACTAGCTGCCCATGGAAAATAGGGGCATCCAAAGTTTAGGTTAAAACAATAAACTCCAGGTCAGTCATGTGACTGGTGTGAGAACTAAAACAATTATTAATCTTTATTTTAAAGTTAGGTAAATCAGGTGACCACGCCGTATAACACGGAACAGGTTTCCTCCCAAGAACATCAGTGCATAAAACAACAGCGCAATGCTAAATAAAGAAAAATGAAGCTATTATAAGACCCAGGTCCCATCACACAATGCAACACAAGCCGAAGGATAGGGTTTTACCTTATAATAGCCAAAGCATGCTTGATACGCTAAATTTCATGTTTTATTATTACTGTAAGTGTATAGTATCAAAACAATATCAATCATAGACAGCGTGGGTACCATACATCATGTCGCCATACAAGGCTATTCAATCAAAAACCGCAAAGTCACGTATTTGGAAGTTGGATTTCCATCTGCGAACCGAGGCAAAAGATAGTTCTCTACTGAATTCGAGACTCTCTAGCCCGAGCCTCAGGCAAGTACTCTGTCAAGCCTTAGGAGCCACAGGGTTAGTCCACCGATGTGGATTAAAATGCCTGAACACTGCGTTTCCATGCCTTTTGGGGCGTAAATGAGTCCAATCACTCCATCGGTCCCGGATCGACCGATATATCCGAGGCGCCTCGCAACAGCAACAACCACACAGGTGAAAAGTATATAAATGTAAGCCAGTTTAAGCACTGACACTACCACTAGCTAGAAAGAAACGCATGCCCTACCTGGATCCTTCCCCCGTTTCTGGTTCACAACCGGGGTGTGAGGCTCGCGAATCAACGCTACACAAAGCTATGCAACACAGGCTGTGCTTTGATCATCAACCACAAGACTCTTCTTTTAAACACAATCCTTGATTAATTGCCACTTAGGCATGCCACACAGGCATTTCACTCCATGCGATCGATATCCATCTATATAGAACCCCTGAGCTCGTACGTCTCAGAGAAGGGCGTTAAGAAAGAGAATAAATTCTCCGCCGCCAAAAAGATATATATTTAATAGAAATCAATCACACAGAATAAAATCCAATGTCAGACACACAGTCCATTTACAAGTTCGTTCTGAGTCTGAACGAAACCGGAGGCACCTTGTACCTCGCATATCCATCGATCTCCAAGTACGTCTGGACAATCACCAACTGATTCCCTCCTCTTGGGTGTACAGCCCAATCAAGATCATCAGTAATCACCCAACCGACGTGAAGACCTCCAGTCTTCGACCACCGTCTTCATCTTCGACACCACGTCGAATCAGTTATTCAGAATGGGATAAACTCGGTCTTTCTGAATAACTCGCGTATATAATAAACAAGTGTTACACAAACACAACATACGCCTCATTCCAATTCAAAATATCCTTTTATTCAAATATTCTTATACTTTGGGAAAGGTTCCCATTAATTTTATCAAAGATAAATTCTTTAAATTTATTCTTTAATCTTCTTTGAATATCAATTCAAACTTGTCGGGATTAGCGAATCACACCGAAGTAATCATTTATTTTATTTCCCAATCCTAACCTATTCATCCCATGAAGTAAAACTGGTCATACTTCATATCTAACACCACAGCGTTATCAGTAAATTCAATTACCATTTCACATTCAAATCTAATTAAAGATTTAACTATCGCCTAGAGCAAAACAGGTGATACTCCATTCTCGACCATTCCAATCTAATTAAAGATTCATTAAAACTCCACTTGGGTTTCAATCTTCCCAAAAATCAATATCAATGATTATTTAATTTGGGAAATCACATCCTGTCTTTAACTGGTTAAAGAACCAATGTCATTTAAAACACGGTTCGCTATAAACCCAAAATCACATTCAATTCATTATCGGGTTAAAGAACAAGTGTTAATTAAAACACCGTTCACGATAAACCCAAAAATCAATTCAAATTCAATTCCAATTAAATTCCATTTAATTGGTACACTTCATTAAATCTAAATAAAAAGATTTAATCTTTTCTCAACTGGGTTTATGAACAGTGTTAATGAAGACACCATTCACGACAAACCCAAATCCCATTTGATATTAAATACAAGGCTCTGGATAGAAAATATATCGGCTTATATTCAATATCAAATTCTACGACCCACAAATAACGTATTGGAAATAACGATATAAACATATCTTTCAAATTCCCATAACAATATTTATATCATCACGAAATCCAACATTGAAATATTCCAAAGACAATTTCGATTCAAATCCATTCCAATTCAATTATTGGAAATTCTGATTATTTTCAAAACCATTTCAAATCCAATTTATTTATTTAAAAATAAATAAATTATTATTCTAGTTCAAAACTAGTTCAATTCGATAAAAATCTATTTTTATCTTTTTAAATATGGATTTTTTCATCCTAATTCTTCACAAATCATTTCTTATGATTTTACAAAAATTATTACTATTTTTAATAATTTTATCAAGGCCCGTACAGTCGAGCTCCATCATCGGCCATCGAACTGCACTTACAGCGACCTTTTCCAAATTTGATTTGGGCATAATTCCAAATTCAACTGTTAGATTTCAAATCTCTAATATTCGTTAGAAAGCTCTTTTCGATAGGAACCCAAGGTTCTGGTTTTAGGTGAATCCGACGGTCGGATCTTCCGCAATGTCCACTCGAAGTCAATGGTCGAAATTCGCGAACGGCCGCGGCGCGGCGCATTCTATTCAGGCCATTCAATATAATATATATATATATATATAATATTTCGTCGATTTCCTTTTAAAATGTATTTTATAAATCGTTTTAAATTCGTTTTCAAAATGATTTCAACTTCCATCTCAAATTCAAATCAAAATTGAATTTTCAATATAAATTCGTTTTAAAATTCATTTCAAATCAATTTCAATTCAAATCGGCTTCAATTCAAGTCGATTTCAATTCAAATCGATTTCAGTTCAATTTCAATCCGTTTTAAATTCAATTCAAAACGATTTCAATTCTATCTCAATCTAACTCGAATTTCAATTTTATTCAGTTTAATTCGAATTTCAATTCTTTTCAATTTAATTCGAATTTCAATTCTTTTCAATTTAATTCGAATTTCAATTCTTTTCAATTTAATTCGAATTTCAATTCTTTTCAAAATATCAGATTTTGAAATCACTTTCGATATTCATTGTAAAATGAACAAAATCGACAAAATTCCCGTTCGTGTTAAAATGGCATTTAACTACTTAACACGGCTTCACATTTCAATATTCACTGAATATTATTTTAAAATATTCGATAATTCTGAACTGGAATCAGACACAGTCAATTACCATATAATGTGATTATATGGATTTCACACAACAAATGTGTATAACAATATTGAAAACAACAATCCATCACCCAGAGTGCATTCTACACTGTATAAGCATTGAATATAAATATTCAACGCTTACACAGCCTGTCAATCAATCGATCGACATACAACTAATTATTGGGATTAGTGTATGTCATATTTCATCCCAATACCCATATGGGGTTTCAAAACAACAAACACATATTTTATTTATGCAGTTGGGCGATGTTAAAAATTTATCGTCCCAATCAATATCAGTCAAATCAGTGTATATAAACAAATCATCCGATTTGTTTAGAAATATTTATTTTATATGCACGTTAAAAATTATATTTTTAACTATAGAATATTTTCCACTATAAAATATTTTATTTCATTCCACATCACACAATCAAATTTCACAACACAGCAACCAACCAAACAAGTCATCCATGGTCTGTGGACGATCGGCGTCGGGTGCTACTAAACACCGTCTGCATCCTAGTATATATTTCAACTAGAAATAAAATTAAAAGTGAGGAGTTCTCACCGACTAGCTAAACCAATACACCGTGACTCTTCATATGTAGAAATCTTCGTCGTTCTCGCCTTTCATCAATTTCATTGTCCCTAGCCACTACATATATAAAAATCACATTTTTACACCGCTACTATATAGATAAAAATTCTATTTTTACACCGCTACTATATAGATAAAAAATTTATTTTTATAACGGTGTTCATATAATAAAGATCATATTTTTATCACGCTAACTTCATAATAAAAATTATATTTTTATCCCTTCCACATATGTAAATATCACTCCTTTACAACGCTACTTCCATGATAAAAATTATATTTTTATCTTGCTAGCAATATAATAAAAATTATATTTTTATATCGCCTACATAATAAAGATCGAATTTTTATTATCTATATAATATAAAAATCATATTTTCATTATCATACATATATAAAAATCGTGTCTTTATATCGCTACATCTATAAAGATCTCATCTTTATATATATAAAAATCAAATATTTATTCATTTCAAAATCAAATATTTCCTAAACAAAGATCTTAACTTTTCAATTTAAAACAATGCTGCTCTTCCATAAAACTGATTTAAAACCCCCCTTTACATATAAAAACTGAAATTTTATTTTAAAACTAATTACTATAATTAAATAAAATAAATAACTATATAAAATAAAATTAAAAACTTACAATGGACCAAAGAGGAGGGCCTGGGGGTCTCGCGCGCGTCGGAAGGGGGCTTGAGCTGCGGAGGAGGGAAGCGTTGGTGGCTGAGGGAGTTTGGGTGCAGTTTGGGGTTGGGGAGGGGGAAATCGAAGTGGAGAGAGAAAGGAGGAGGTGGTAGCGTCGAACGGGAGGGGGGAGGGTGCGGTGGTCCCTGCGTCGGGGGTGTCGGGTTGCGTCGAGAACCTGGGGGTTGTGGGGCTCGCGCACCGAAATCGAGGGTGTGGGGAGAGGATAGAGGCGGAGGGAAGAAGAAGGGGAGGCGCAGGGTGGAGGCCGGCGGCCTGGAGCAACGCGACGGTGGCGTCCCTGGGGGCTTTGATTGGATTTTTCTCTTTTTTTTCTTTTGTGTTTTGAACGAAAGGATGAGGGAGAGAGGGAGTGGGGTAAAGGTGAGGGTTTTTATTATTATTTTATTTATTTAATTTCGAAAAGCAATTTTTTATTTCGACCTCGAAATCGAACCCACTGACCGTCGTCCATAGCTAATTACCCCCATTCCGAACACAATGGGATATGTATCGTAAGCTGATTCGATCGTTTCGATCAGTTTTCGTCAAAATCAACGTATAACTCTATATATTGAATTTGAACGCACATTTCAATTTACCGGGGCCACATACGAACTTTAAAAATTCCCAAAAAATATTTTCTAGCTTCGTGTTGACGATACGGTCCTAACAAAATTAATTTCGTCGAATTCTGAGACCGTTTGAAAAATAGTCGTTTTCCAGTCGATTAAAATCAACCAAAACAGGTCAAATGCGTTTTCCTTTGCCACGCTCACATATTGATTCGAAAAATTACGAATTTTGGAACCTAGCGATAACTTGACCTCACGGATCCAACAAAAGTGGTTTTGTCGAAAACCGAGGTCGTTTGCAAAATTTCCATTTTTAAGGGCCTGAATTCCATAGCGACTATTCTGAATTTTCAACTGGGCATAACTTTTTATTCCCGCTATGAAATTTTTATTTTTCAGATTCATTGGAAAGATATTCTCAAATAGAGTCAAATATTTTTGGTTTCGCTAAAATCTGGTTTATTTTGAATCCTGTACATTCATTTGAACTTTGAAACCGAATTTTTGAACTACCGCGCTATTTTCAATTCCTGTAATAATTATAAATAATTATTTATGTTATAACGACGATCTATATAAATATATATGTTCTAATTCTATTCAAAATAAATTTCTCATCGTTATTATTTAAAATAATTCATTTTAAATAATCAAAATTCACTAAAATTGCCAAAATAATTTTTTTAAATTGGCTTAGATTTCTGGGTTATTACATTTCAATACCAACTTTGATTACTTAATTAAATGGATTCCATTTAAACATTACGCTCTTAAATTATTTTTAATTAAAATAATAATTTACTTCCTCATTAACGACCCTAGAAATAGTTAATTTTTCATTAACTAAATAAATATTAAATCTCTTTTTAAAATCTTATTAAATTAAAACAAATATTCATTAATCTATTTCATTAGATTAATTCAAAAAATTAATCAAATAACCTAACCCAATTAAATTAGCTGTCTTCGTCAACTTAAACTATGGTTATCTCATTAATCAGCGCAAACTTTTAAAATATTTAATAATATAATTAATTTAAATAATTCCATTTAATAGTCTCTTGAAAACAATTAATCCAATTTTTAACTGTTATGTTGATTTCTCCTCGTCTGCTTATAATTCTTATTAACATAAGAACTTGATTGTAAAACTATTTAATAATACTTAAAAGCTTTTATAATAAATAATAAACCAAAATTTCCTTTATTAGACTTTTTTTCAATAGAATAGATTTCAAAAATCTACCTTCAGTTATAAAATAATTTTATAGCTTCACTACTGTCGATTCACCTGATAGTAAAATAATTTTTTATCAAATGATATATTTTTAGGCCAACTGCTGCCAATTACTCAACCAATACTGCCTATTGGTTAAAACAAAACATATGTTGAATTTTCAATTCAATGATCAAAAATGAAACGACCCAAGCTCGCTCTTTCGGGAAAGCCCGGATTGAGTTGAGAACACGAAAATCAGAACACAAACAATCGAACATTTCATTGCTTATTACAACAATTACATCAGAGTACAAGAATATATTAGAGAATAAATAAATAATGGGGTGTGTTTTTTATAGGTCTCTATTATGTTTCAAAATATAAAAAACCCGCTGATAAAAAGAATATAGAATACATCCCTATTTTTGAAATTCCGCTAAAAAGTTTCCAGATCTACCCTTACGCAGTTACAAAACACTCCAACAACAGTTCGTCATTATTTACTCAGTCAAATCGCTCTTTTATCTCGCTAAAAACCCTAATCCCACGATTCTGCAAAACCATTGATCAATAAATCGCGTTTTAGAATCAAAAGACGGTGGTCATCATTTTAATCAAGATCTTCCTGTTTTGCTTCAAATTCACTGTCGTCGTCATCAAATTACAAGAAATGGCCAAAAAAGGTATAAATCTGATTGTTTTTTCGTATCCGACTATAGATACTGTCTTCTTGTAATCTGATTTTTATTCAGTAAATCTGTATGATTGTAAGCAAGCACGCATAATAATAAAATGTTTGAATGCATTTGTTCGTAGTATATGCACGCTGGAATTTAGATGTTCAAAATACTTGCATACTTGTGTACATAATTACAAAATTGTTGCATTTGTAAATGCATATTTTTAAGCAGTAGTATGTTAATTAATTAAGAATGGTTGCATGCTAGTATGCAACAATAAACAGATAGTTGCACAATTATATGCAGATATTCAGATATACTGCATGCACGTTTACATTTAGTGCACGTAAGTTGCATAATTGTAAGCATCCAATTAAAAAAATAGAATATAATTGTGAAGTTATTGTTTGATTATTAAAGAAATCTCTGAACTGAAATATGAAGTGTTTAAAGGCAAGTGTGCAATTGTCAACAGATAGTTGCATATTTGTATGTAGATAATCAGAAGTGTTGTGTACAAGTGTGCAATTATCCCCTGAATGGTGGTTGGCTATATGCACGTAATGGTAATTCTTACATGTATTTTCACTAAATTTAAAATTATATGCATATATTCATATAATATACAAACATACATGCATATATTCAATTCAACTGCATAAATAGATGACTATATTAATTTCTACAACCATCAACAAATAGGTGCATAAATTTGTGCAGTTCATCAGAACTGTAGATTGCATGGGTGCAGTTAACACACAATTGTTGCATGATTCTATTGATGAAGTAATAATTGTTGTACTTATCTTAAGTCAATTGTGAATACTGCTATGCATTTTTTAATAATTATTCCATGTTTTTATGTAGATATTTTAAACAGTTTCTTAACAAAGCCTATTATGGAACTAACAATTGGTGATGCTTTGTTAATTTTTGCAGTGCCGAATATTCAATGTTTGTGATGAACATGATGAATCAAAGAAGTGAGGGCAAAGAACTGAACAAGAAAGATGAACTTTACAATGCTTCGGCTGTTGATTTACAGAAAGCAGTACTTGCATACAAAATTCTGAACTTCGAACCACACAGGTAGACTCCAAGTCAAGACCTGACACAGAACTGGTTACTATCGAATGCAAACAACGTGAAATAAAACTGGAAAATTTGATGTTTAGAGTTTTTTTTGTGAATATTTGTAATGGTGTTTTTTTTCAAACTACGGTCTGTTGATTATTATTTACGAAAATGAATTACGGGGGAATATTACTCAGTGTTTGAAGTTATTATGGCCTATATGATAAACTGGAATTTTTGCTTACTGGTGTGCAGTTATTCAATATATTAGCATCGTTGTATGCAAATATTATGAAAATTTGCAAATTTGAATTGTAGAAGTAAAATAATAGCATAGTTATATGAAATTATTATTATTAGTTGCATGCCAATATGCAAACAATACTAATACTAATTGCGTGCATATATTTTCCATAGTTGCATACATTTATGCATTTATGTGAAATAATTGCATACATTACTACATAAATTTGCACCAGTAGTCAAGAAGAAACTGCTACCAATATTATTATTAATACTATCTACACGAGCAAAAGTTCAAAATATGTACAGAGCAAATTGCAGAGTTATAACTGATGCATAGTAAGATGTAACAAAAAAATCCAACATATACAAAGCAAAAATTAATTGAAGGTTAAAAAAACGTATATGTATTTCAAGAACTTTTGAATATTTGCATGCAAATATTCAAAATAATTGCACACTTATATTTAACAACGATCAATAGTAGTATGTTAATAAGCAGATTTACAGTTTAATTGTTTGCAAGTACTATTACTTGTTTCTTACAGTATAGACATGGAATTTTTTTTTGTTCAAATAAGGTAAAGGAATGTTCAAAAAATTGCATACATTTATTTAAATATAACAAATATTTGCATACATTTCAGCTTAAAAAATATGGCAATCAAAAACAAATTTACAACAAAATACTGAACTGATTTTATTACGTCACATAATGTTCACAACAAATGGTAAATTTAAACACTAAAACCAAGTCTCTTAAAAATAAATAAAATAACAAAGCAGATCTAATGGTCTTTCAAAGAACAAGTTCTTTTGTTATGACCCAGCTTATTGCACAAACCACATCAAGTAGTCTTTGTAAAATCACCTGCAAATTTTAATATTTTGGAATAAGATGTACGACCCGACATTCGTCTACATTTTGGAGGAGCTATAATAGCGATTGCAACAAAACTATCAAAATAAAGACGAATAGAAAAGCTATCATTCCCAAGCTTCAGCAACACCAATAAACCAATATCCACAGGATCACTGTTATACGAATAAGAAAATCAACATTAATAAGCCTAACGTGCAATAATCAAATTACATAAACAACTTCAGATTAATATAAATACATGCGTACAATTCAGCAAAATAACAATAATATATGCATATTTATATGCAAGTATTCTAGATATATGCATACAAATATGCATATATTCTTTATTTTGTTTTTCTACATGTTTGATAAAAAGTTGCATACAGATTTGCGTATATTAAGTATAGATGCATATTTAGAGGCAACTTTTTAACATAAATGCAGAAAACAGATATTTAAAATATATGGATATTTGTATGCATATATCTAGAATATATGCATACTTATACTCAACTTTTCTTAGTACATGCAAACCCAAGTGTTCTAACAATAGTTACATACGTTTATGCTCATATCGCCAATATATGCATATTTTAATATACGTATTCAGAATAAGTGAAAAAATATAATGAAAAATTATACGGCTATACAATTAATAATAACCATACAACATTATACAAAAATTACATTATGCCTCAATAAAGTTATAAAATTTCAGAATAATCAATCAACAAAAAACGATTTGGAAATGAAACCCGTATACCAAAAAAAAAGAAGAATAATTTGTCGATCTCCAGGAAGAAGGAAAAAATTAGAACGATTTCAAATTGAAATCCATATACCAAAAAAACTCTTTGAAGAAATTGCCGAGAAACCCTAATTTTAGATGGACAGAATTTTGAAAAAATTAGAACAATGGAGGCGCAGCCATTAACATAGAAATACATGATTGATGAAAAAATTAGATCGCTGAAGTGTATAATAGATCATGTTAATTAAGCAGTAATTTGGGTAAATGGGCAATTCAGGAAATGAAATTGCGAATATTTAAAAATAGGGATGAAATTTACATGTAATTAAAGGGGAGGATGTGAGCCTAATTAAGTTTAATTTTAAGTATGTGAGCCTAATTTTCACTAAATAATATATATTTAATAAATATTAGAGATTGAAATTACATTTAAATACATAGTAGCGGAAAAAGAATACATAACACAACTGAAAGAAATACACGGATACACAGCTTTCCGAGTATAGTTCCAGCTATAAATCAGGATCCTGCAAATACAATATCTTCAAAAACCCAACTACTAGCTGCCCATGTGGAAAATAGGTTCACCCAGAGTTTAGGTTAGAACAATAAACTCCAGGTTAGTCATGTGACTAGTGTGAGAACTAAAATAGTTATTTAAAACTTTACTTTAAAAATAAAGTAAATCTAGGGACAACGCCGTATAACACGGAATGAGATTTCTCCCAAGAATACCAGTGCATAAAACAAACAACGCAATGCTTTTTGGAAAAATGAAGCTATTACAAGACTCCGGTCCCATCACACAATGCAACGCAAGTCGGAGGATAGAGTTTTCCCTTATAATAGATAAATATGCTTGGTACGTTTAAAAACAAATCATTTGATACTATTATAAGTGCATAATGTATAAAACAACATCAAAATAAATGTATCAATCATAGATGACATGGATACCGTATACCATGTCGCCATACTAGGCTCTACAATCAAAACCGAAATGTCACGTATTGGAAATTGGATTTTCGTCGTAAGTCGAGGCAAGGGATGTACTCCTTGTCGGCTTTGAGACACTCTAGCAAATGCCTCAGGGTTCGGATGCTGGCGAACCCTTGGATGCTTCTAGGTCGGTCCACATATAGCAGATTGGTTATGCATGAACACACGTTTCCCGGTCCTATAACACCTATCCATCAACTTTGTAGTAACCGATATATCCGTGGCGCCTCGCTATCCATCATCCACATAGGTAAAATATAATAAATGTCTGGGTTCCATACCATGACACCACCCATAGCTAGAAGGAATTGTTGTGCACTCCCTGTAGTCCCTTGTCCCATTTTTGACTCACACCGAGTTGTGAGGCTCGCGAATTAACGCTATACACAAAGCTATGCCCTTTAAGGCCTTGCTTTGATCATCAACCACAAGACTCTGCTTTTCAACTGAAGCCTTGATCATTTGCATCTCAGCATGCCACACAGGCAATTCATTCCATGCGACTGATGTCTATCGATATATAACCTCTAAGCTCGTACGTCTAAGAGAAGGGTGTTAAGCAAGAGAATAAATTCTCTGCCACCAAACAAATATATATTTAATAGAGATCAATCAACACAGAATAAAATCCAATCTCAGACACACACATCCATTTACAAGTTCGTTCTGGGTCTGAACAAAACTGGAGGCACCTTATTCCTCGTCCCATATGTTTAATACCAGAGAGAGGTCCTCGCATATCCGGTCGATCTCCAAGTACGTCTGGATGATCACCACTTATTACCTCGTCTTGGGTGTACAGCCCAATCAAGACATCAGTAATCATCCGAACGATGTGAAGACCTCTGGTCTTCAACCACCATCTTCATTGTCGATTTATCGTCGAATCAGTTATTCAGAATGGGTATAAACCCGGCCTTTCAGAATAACTCGCATATATTATAAACAAGTGCTACACAAACACAACATATGCCTCATTCCAATTTTGAATATTCTTTTATTTAAATAATCATATCCTTTGGGAAAGGTTTCCATTAATTTTATCAAAGATAAATTCTTTAAATTTATTCTTTAATCTTCCTTTGGATATCATTTCTAAACCAAATTAAGGTTTATCAACTAGTCGGGATTAGTGAACCTTACCGAAGTAATCATTTGAATGATTTCCCAATCCCAACCTATTCATCCCATGGAGAAAAACTGGTTGTACCCCATATCTAACACCATGGTGTTATAGGTAAATTTAATTACCATTTCACGTTCAAATCTAATTAAAGATTTAACAATCGCTTGGAGCAAAACTAGTGACACTCCATTCTCGATCTTTTCCCAAATTTAATAATTTAAATGATCACATTCAAATTTCAATCTAACTAAAGATTCATTAAACACCACTTAGCTTTAACCTTCCCAAAAATCAATATTAATGATTATTTAACTTTGGGAAATCAAACATGCCGCATCGACAATCTACACCGTACTACTGATTTCTGCCGATATATAACCTCTAAGCTCGTACGTCTTAGAGAAGGGTGTTTAGCAAGAGAATAAATTCTCCACCGCCAAACAGATATATATTTAGCAAAGATCAACAATACAGTTCTAAATACAATGTTAGGCATGAAATCCTGTCCTTAACTGGGTTAAAGAACCAATGTCATTTAAAACACAGTTCACGATAAACCCAAAATCACATTTCATTAATAATGGAATCTTCACGGAAAAACAGATCAATCTATATAATCGATATCAATTTCTGGATCCGACTAATAATATAAATGGAATAATGACAAAAGCCTTTTAAATTCCATATATATTACCAGACTTCCTCCATAGAAGCTCACTTCGATTATTACCAAATCGAATTCCATTCAATTCCAATTTATTTTATTAAATTGGAAAACTTTACTTTGAAAATTTTCCATTGTATCTTAACAAAAAGATTTATAAATTCCAAATCATCTCTTCATTGTTAATTGGGTTAAAGAACAAGTGTTATTTAAAACACAATTCACGATAAACCCAAAAATCTAATTTCAATTCAATTCCAATTAAATTTTAAATAATTGGTAAACTTCTCTAGATCTTATTTAAAAGATTTATTCTTTTCTCACTGGGGTTTAAGAACAACGTTAATAAAGACACCATTCACGACAAACCCAAAATCCAATTCGAAATTAAATATAAGGCTCTAAATAGAAATTATATCGGCTTATATTCAATATCAAATTCTATAACCAACAAATATCGTATTGGAAATAACGATATAAATATATCTTCCAAATTTCCATAACAATATCTGCATAATCACGGAATCCAATATCGAAATATTCCGAAGAATATTTCTATTCCAAATCCATTCCAATCTGTTCGTTATAAATTTCTGGTTATATTAAAACCATTCACACATCCAACTTACTATTTTTAAAAATTATTGGGTTTCAAATCTAGTTAATAACTAGTTCATTTTGATAAAAATATATTTTTATCTTTTCAAATATGGAATTTTTCATCCAAATTCTTTCCAAATCATTTATCATGACTTTACATAAATTATTAATAATTTTAATAATTTTATTAAGACCCTTTCAGTCGATTTCCATAAACGGTCATCGAACTACACTTATAGCGACCTTTTCCAAATTTGATTTGGACATAGTTCCAAATCCAACCGTTAGATTTCAAATCCCTTATATTCGTTTGAAAGCTATTTTCGATACGAACCCAACGGTTCCGGTTTAGAAGAATTCGACGGTCAGATCACCCGTAAAGTCAATTCGAAGTCAATGGTCGAAATTCGCGAACTACCGTGGCGCGGCGCGTTCTATTCAAGTCATTTAATATATATATATATATATATATAATATTATATATATTTCATCACTTTCCATTTAAAACATATTTTATAAATCACTTATAAATTCGTTTTAAAACGATTCTAACTTCATTTTCAATTTTAAATCATTTTTTAATACTCCTTATCATTATAATATATAACTGATAATATTTTCAAAATATCAGATTTTGAAATCATTTCTCTTTTCGATATTCATTATAAAAATGAATAAAATCGATATAAATATCGTTCGCGTCAAAATGGCGCATCTCTAATCAACACGGCTTCATATATTTCAATATTTTCATGTCCATTCAAACTCAGACATCGAAATCGTATTTTTATCCTTACAGAATATTATTTTAAAATATTCTACATTTTAAAATATTCGTTATTTTTAAACCTTAGTTATTTTCTGAATTGGAATCAGACCCAATCAATTACCACATAATTTAATTTATATGGATTTCATACAACACATGTATATAACAACAATGATAAACAATCAACCATCATCCAGAGTGCATTACACAACTGCATGAGCATTAAATATAAATAATTAACGCTTACAACAGTCTGTTAACCAATCGATTGACATACAACTTAACAATTGGGATTAGTGCATGTCAAATATCATCCGAATACCCGTGTGGGGTTTCAACCAACAAATACTGAATATTATTTGTGCAGTTGGGCAATGTGTAAAATATGTCGTCCCAATCAATGTCAGTCAAATGAGTGTACATAAACAAATCTTTCGATTTGTAAATGAATATTTATTTTCATTTCAGGCGAATTTTATGTCGTTCATATATGCGTTAAAAATTATGTTTTTAATGATAAATTATTTTATTCAACACATGAAAATTTTATATAGTTCATCCATTCAATAAATTTTATATTTTTATTATTCTAACATTTTCAGAAAATTTTGGCAGCATAACGGCGCGGTACTAGAACCGGAATAAGGTCTGGCCTTATCCCTCGTCTAATACCGGCTCGCGCCATACACAAACCAAATTCAATCAATTCCATTCAGATCCCAAACCAAATTCAAATAAATAAAGCAATCAAAACAAACCAAACATCCTTGGTTTCAATCAAAGGTGTCGGGTGCTATTAAGCACCATCTGCATCTTAGTATATATTTAACTGTAAACAAAATTAGAGTGAGAAGAAGTTCTGGTTTCCACTCCGTCATTCTTTATTGGATAGTTCGGATTTGGATTCTTTCCAGCACGTTGCGTTCTTCACCGTGATCTCAACGTAATCTGTTTCACGCAGTTTATATTAAAAATCACATTTTTAATACGATGTTTACATTTTAAAAATCACATTTTTATAACGCTACTACATATATAAAAATTATATTTTTATAATGCTACTACATATATAAAAATCATATTTTTATAAAGATACTTCATATATTAAATCATATTTTTATTTTGTTATTCCATATATAAAAATCATAATTTTATTTTATAAACCGTTATATAAATAAAAATTACATTTTTATTTTAAAGCTATATACATAAAAATCGTATTTTTAATTGGCTACATATATAAAAATCATATTTTTAATTCGCTATATATATGAAAATCATATTTTTAATTTGCTACATATAAAAAAATCATATTTTTAATTCGTTACATATATAAAAATCATATTTTTAATTTCCTACATATATAAAAATCATATTTTTAATTCGCTACATATATAAAAATCATATCTTTAATTCTCTATACGTATATAAAAACCATATTTTTAATTCGCTACATATATAAAAAATCATATTTTTATGCTAAGAGATTTCGTATAAAAATTACATTTTTATAACAAAGTATCATAATTTAAAAACAATGATAATTTATATTTTAAAAACAATGTTTATTTAGTAAATTAATTAAACTAATTTAATATAAAAAACTCACCTTTCTCTTTGATAAACCATGATTGCACCACATCGAATAGGGTTCGAAACTAGGACTCCGGAAGCTCAAGGGCCTAAACGCTAAACTGAAAATAGTGGTAATGGGGGTTCTTTTTTTGGGCGGTGGAGGGTCACATGGCAGCGCTGACGTGGACGGGAGGGTGATGTGGGGTCAGAGGTGGTCGGGGGTTGGCTCAGGTGGTGGCTGGAGCTAGGGGTCCGCGGTTTTTGAAATAAAGGAGGAGGAGGAGGCGCCGTTGAAGTTGATGGAGGCAGGGGGCGGAGGAGGTCGAGCGACGGCGAGGGGAGAGGCTCCGGCATGGTGATGGGAGGCGGCGCGGTGGAGGTTGGTTTCATCGAATTTGGAGACCGTTTGAAAAACGGTCATTTTTCACGCGATTAAATTCAAACTAAAATGACCAAACACATTTAAATTCACCACGCTCACATATCAATTCCAAAAATTATGAAAATTGGGATCTAACAATAATTTGACATTCTGGATTCAACCAAAGTGGTTTCGTCGAAAACGGAGGTCATTTGCACAATGGTTATTTTTAAGGGTTATATATTATATAAAATATATATAAATTCCATAGCGACTATTTTCAATTTTAAACTGGACATAAATTTTTATTCCCGTTATGAAATCTCAATTTTTCACACTCGTTAGAAAGCTATAATTTGACAGATTCAAATATTTCTAGTTTTACTAAAATCCGATTTATTTTGAATCCTGTACATTCATTTGAAATTTGAAATCGAATTTCCAAACTACCGCACCATTTCAGGCTCGTTTTATAATTAAAATAAATTTATTCGTTCTAACATAGATTAATAATTTTTTAGTCATTATTATTTAAAATAATCATTTTAAAATCCATTAAAATTGCTAAAATAAAAATTTTAAATTGGTTCTGAAAATCCGGGTTGTTGCAAAAAACCAAATCAGTAACCCAATCATAACAGTTCATATTATGATAATATGAAGATAAATAACATTTAATAAATTTGAGGAATCTAGTTGGATCCCTCCGACCTGTTTTCCCTGCATCCAAATACGTTATCTCAACAATATTATTTATTTCGATAAACAGTTATAATATTTAACTATCAAATAATAATAGCCACCCAAATGTCCATATTTCAAATTAATACGTTTATATTATTATAAACGTAACCAACGAGGTAATTTACCTCATGTGGAAATAATCATTAAAATAACAATTGGTTTAGATTAAATTAAACGACCATTTAAATAAATCAGTTTGGTTAATAATGTAAATATATATCAACATCCATCAACCAATCAACAATCATGCAAACAAATATTTAAACCCGACTTATATAAAATATAAGTAGGATAAAACTGAGTGAGTTGAACTCACCTTGATTTTCGTTTGTCGTCGAACGGTTTGGTTTAATTAAATTAAACATGCGTTTAATTTAATTAAAACTTCAGTTGTGTTCAACTCTGTCCAAACCAGCTCCATACTATTATGTCCGCCGATACGGTTTCCTCATCATTTGTTTTGTTCCAATTCCACCACTGTATGGTAATGTTATAAATTCACGTATTATTCACTTCTTTAAATTAATATTATTAAAACTATGGAAATTAATTTAGTAACTAAATCTTGATTTCGTTTTTGTTAATCGTTGGTTAGGCATTTTCCAAAAATAACTAGGCACGTCATTCCCTTCTAACAATATTATTGGTATCATACATGTGCTAGATACAAATACCCCAACATAACTAAGAACATGTTACCATATTTCTTGCAACGCTTCACTCTACATGTATCAGTTCAATTCTTGAATACCCAGGTCGATCAATTTAATCCACACATGACCTTTTTCTTTGGTTAATTGCAAATGTTATGAAGGACGATTTGAGTTTGGGATAGTGTAGCGACCCAGATTTTTTGTCGATTTATTTTAAATATTTAATGTGGGTTTAAATATTGAATTGATAATATAAATGATTTTTTATTGATTTAATAATAGATAATACAATTTAATTCGAATATATATAATTATCGTAATACGAGAATCTTGAATAATTCAAGTCGAAATTTAAATCCATGACAAAATGGTTCAGATAATTAATCGAAATTATATTTAAATAGAATCAAAGATAATAATAATTTATTATCAAGGAATAAATTGGTTTGAATTTAATTTATATCCATTTAAAATGATATCTTCTCCATACGATCAAATGGAGCTTCGAATCCTGTCCTAGTGTGTTCCGAATAATGTAATAACACTAGAAACACCAGTTGTTGCACTCGAATAGGAGTTCGGAACCGTGAATTTTATTATTTTAAAATTTAAGTGGATAAGTACTAAATCATATCAAATTAATTAACCTACCCTAATTTACACAGCTATCTTGTACCATGTGCAGGCCTACTCCTTCTACGCTAAGTTTCCTCTTCGTCTATATAAATGCGATGACCTCTCCTCATTCTCTCTGGAAATTCAAGCTTTAAGAAAACAAAATATAAATGGAAGCTGCTAACCCTCTTCTTTAAAATCGAATACAAATTCATTCACAGAAAACCATCTCGTTAAAATATAAAATGTCCTTCCCCAAATCAAACAAAACGCAAAATCAAAAGAAAGGGAAAACCCCAAATCGCGATATTCCCCAAGATCGAAGACGACTGGAATACTTGCGTGAGGGGTACACCGATGAGTAAAAAGAGGATTTTATCGCAAGTCACTAGGAGGTATCGAAGTTGAATGAGATAGCGAAAGGACGGAGCTTCAACAGGGATTTCTATGAGCTTGGTCGGCTTCCCCTTGCACTGCTTATAGGAAGGTGTGATTGGGTTTATCTGAAGAGTAACGATGGTTTTTGGTGTTTTTGAAGACAGAGATGGGAATGTGAAGTAAGGGTTGTCGCGGTCAGAAGATGGGTGTAATGACTAGTACGGTGGAGTGAGTTGAGCGACGGTGCAGTGGAATTAGTGAGCTGTGTAGTCGCGTGGGTTTTTTTTGGACAGTTTGTATCATCGAGATTTACTGTAAGGGCAACGTGAAAGTCGTGACTTTCTGGGTCCCTTCAAGCTCACAGGGTGATGGTAGGAAAGAGGTATTGGAGATGTAAGTGTTAATCATTGATGATGGTTGTGATTTTCATTTAGAAATGTGGAGGAAATGGTAGATGAATCGAAGATGTAGGCTTGGAAAAGGATACAAGTTGCTGAAGGAGAAGTGGGTGATTGTATTGTGAAGCAGGGAAGCAATGGTCTGCTGATGCGTGAGAAATCATATTAAGGTATTTATATATATTATTTCATTTTGGAAAATTAAAATTTATATGAAAATGGTTTACATAGATTAGTAGCTAATTAAATTAATTTATATAAATTAGTAGTGAAGTAATTAAATTTGTAAGCTAACCATTTAAATATGAAATTAGAAAAGGAAAGGATTATGATTCGCTAATCATGATAATTAGCTTATTTTGATAACGGTAACAAAGCTTAGTAAGGTCATTAATGGATTGATTAATTTAAATTAGTTCATTCAGTAACTTACAAAAATCATAATTTATTTTTATGATATTAGATTCGAACAAGGCGAAGTACATTGGAACCAGAACGACGAATACATCGAAATAAACTTGGTTTGAACCAGATTGGATGTTCGACAAAGGAAAATACACGGTGAGTGAATCTCACTCAAATTTTATTTAGAATTATTTTTATCAATTAAAAATAATTGTTTGTTGATTGTTTGCACGCATTGAAATAATATTGTGGTTATTAAATATATATTAGTTATTTAGGATTGGTGTTTGTGTTTATTATATACATACATATATATATATATATATATATATATTGGTGGTTGGATTCCCGCAGTACCATTAGCGGATGCCCGCATTATCATTAGCAGATGACCCTATACGCTCGACGCTATGATAGTGGATGACCTTCTATACTGCGATATCCTGCCTAACGTCTGTGGATGAAGGAAAACAGGTGGAGGGATCCAACTGGATTCCTCAAAAATAGTATTGTTTGTTTGTTTCCATATATATTATCATATATGATGTGTTAGAAAACCTATGATTGGTAATTGAGTGTTTTTTTGAATGTTTAAATATCACTGGGCCAAATTGTTGATTTATAAAAATAATATGAAAAGAGATTTTGAGATTTAAACGGGAAATTCTATTTTTCAAAAAATAGAATTTGAAATTCGAATGGACTAGAAATATTAACTTGTTCTGAATAAATAAAACAAGTATTGTAATTAAAAAATGATGTTTATAAATAAAATAATACAGGAAATTGAAGTATTGAAATGTATAATGATGTTTATAAATTAAATAATCAGGGAATTGAAGTAAATTTATAAACGGTGTTTATAAATAAGATGGAATGATTTTCATTGGATAATCAGGGAACTGAAGTGAATACATAAACGATATTTATAAATGAAGTGAAATGAAATTATCATTGGATAATTTGAAAAATGTAAATAAAAGTGTGAATTTGAAAAGGGAAATTTATTTTTCTGAGGTAGAATTATAATTTCAACTGGAATTGAATGAGACTTGTTTAAATATATAAACAGGTAATATAAACGATGTTTATAAATAAAGGTGAAAATTATCATTTGGATAATTTAAAATATTTAAATTCAAATAAGAATTTAAAATGAATTGGGAATCATGTTAAAAGGGAAACGATGAAATTTATTCCAATGTTCGAAATGTAAGTTGAATTAAAATAAATCCAAACAGATTTATGGTTAGAATTCGACTATGTCGAATTTATGAAAATAAATTATATCTAGAAAGGATATTTAAATTTTATTAAATTGAAATTGAAATTTAATATGAAAATATATTATACATTATAAGAGAAAGTTATAAAAATAAAATATTCCAAAATAAGATTTTGGTTTTAAGTAGATTTCGAAATGGAACTTGTTTAAATATATAAAACAAGAAAATTTATAAATGGTGTTATAAATATGATGAATTAATTATCAACAGATAATTTGAAATATTAAATTCAAGTATGAATTTAAAAGTATAAATTGAAATCATTTCGAAAAAGGGAATGATAGTTTTTATTCCTGAATTCGTAATATAAAAGGAATTGGGTTTCAAATAGGTATTTGAAAGGAAAGCTTGTTTTAATTTTTAAAACTAGAAAACTAATTTATAAACAATGTTTATAAAAATAGGGAAATAAATTATCATTGGATAATTTATAAGTTTATATTTCAAGTATGAGTTCAAAAGTGATTTGGAAAATGGTTTGAAATAGAATGATAAACTTTATTCCGGGCTTCGGAATATAAATTGAAGTGAGAAAAATCCAAAGGATTTATAATCAGAATTCAATTATATCAAATTTTATAAAATAATTTATTTCTAAAAGAATTGGGATCTTAAAATAAATAGAGTTGTAAATAAATTTACAACTGAGTTATGAAAAATCGACAATATAGAAAAATTGAAATGTTTAACTTAGATTTGGAAAGCCAATCTTATATATATTAAAATATATAAGAATGGAGTTGTGATTTATTAGAAATGAAGTTTAAACATTTATATATATATAAATATAATTAAAACGAGCTCGCCGCATCGTGGCAGTTCATAAATTGGCGTTTTGAACTTCAATTGAGTAAATAGAACTCATTTTAAGTTGGAATTCTTTGAAACAAGAATCGTCAGAACCGATTTGATAATAGTTTTCTAATGGAAGAGAAAAGCCCGGATTTCATCATATAGATTTTGAGTTATGTCAAAATAAAATTTCCAGAAAAACAACTCCATAACCATTATAAAACCATAATGGTTTATTTAAATAAATAAAAGAAATTTAAGTAAATAAAATCCAAATTCCATTAGAAAAATTGATACTTGAGTTGTAAAATAAATACGAACTCAAGTTGTGAAAATGAAATGATTTTTGAAACAAAAATGAGATTTTTAATTGTTGAATAGAATTAACTAATTTGAAGAAAAATTAGTTAATGGAATTTTAAATCGAAATTGGACTTTGTTTCAAAAAAAGGGGTTTGTATATTCATATTCGAAATCGAATATGAAACTTGAATTGGAAATGGCATTCGGTTGTTTTATAAACACACACACACACACACATACACACTGTAACGACCCGGATTTTCGGTGACTTTGGTTATCGACATAAGCACGATGTCGATAACCAAAACATCGAAAAATCCCGGTAATTAATGAAAGAAATTAGAAGGTGAGAATAGATAAGATAGAAACTTAGAATAGAAGAAGAAGAAGAACATAACATCAGAGTAACACGAACCTCACAGCGGAACGAATAACATATAATAGATAACATAACTTTGAAATATAATAGTTATGTATACAATAGCACTTATCAGAGTACAACACTTACAACACAGCGGAAATAAACTATAGCTATATGATCCAGAAGCCTCCTGCTCCAAGCTCTTCCAGTATATCTGTAAATCCCGACTACTTGACTGCCCGTACAAATTTAGGCACCCAAGAGTTTAGGGAAAACAACAAAGTAAACTCCGGGTTATTCATGGGACTGTTATGAGTAAAACAGTTTAAACAGGTATATGAACAAGTAAACGATATCTCATAAGACCACGCCGCAGAACGGAACGGGTTTTTCCCTTATGAGAATCCAAAATATCTTTATATCAAAAACCTTTTGATATTATACTAATGTCTATGTACAAATAGATATCAACTAGCAGAAACGCTTTCATCTCACGTTCTACATATATAGTATACAATCAAAATCGCAAGCACGTATTGGATAATGGATTTCCAACTATGACAAGGTATGGAACCACCTTTCGCTAGTGTACTCTAGGAACGATACACTGGAGTTCAACAAGAACATCTTATAACTCAGCCACACATGACCGACCACTCATTTCGCTTGAGTGTATCGAATGTACATCACCAACGGTTGGGATCAGCAACCGTTCCCGTATATATATATGGGACAACATTGATAGATTTAAGAAACAAATGAATATTCTCTAGATAGGTGATTATACACCCTAGTTCGGTGCGACCGACATAGCCATGCTGCCTGCCCGATTTCTGTCATTTACCGGAAGATGAGGCTAGAAGCTATGCTTTATCATCATATCAGATTCACTTCGAACGCCACATTGTCAGATCCATCAGAATCACTAATTGACGTTTTACAACAGTACATTACGTGTCAGCTAAAAGAAGTTTCCTTCTCCGCTTCCACTCTTGGTACGGTAGAAGAAATCAATGTACGTGACCTTTCTGGAAATACTCTGTCAGACATTCATCCACACAAGTCATCCTCATTCACTTAGAATGTCACATCGTCTTACCCGCCAAATCACAAATTGACTTATCCAAAAATAACACGGGTATACAGCGTAGAGAAACAAATTCCTCCGCCACCAAACGTGAATACGTTTGAACAGAGCAACTTATGCGATCCATTGGATATAATCTGTCAGACATTCATCCATACAAGTTGTCCTGGGACTGGACAAACCGAAGGCACTATTCTGTAAACAGGATAGCCCTTGCATTTTACTCCGTCTTCAATTATCTTTGGCATATATGATTCGCGACGCTTATGCCAATACAGAGTGGTTCTTCGGATAATAATCCAACCGGTCTCTCCATATTAACAACGTTAAAATGGTCAAAACTTCGATAGTCTGTGATTTAACTATCAAAGAAAACAAGTGTGCAAACAACGATATTATTTCCAGATGGAAATTATATCAAACAAACATCATTTAACATTTATCTCTTTAGTTCATTTTACATCTCCTGTTTCCCTATATTCAACATTTGCTATTTTATTTTATCAGAAAACATTTCTGATTCTCGTTTGGAAAACATTTCCAAAACTCCTTTACGATCAAACCTTACCATTTCTTAGTTAAGAAGGAAGTCACTCAAGTTGGGGTATAATTACCTCTTAGACCTTAACTGAACAACGTTATAACTTCGAAATGGTCAAAGTTTATCTT
The DNA here is from genome assembly GCA_030737875.1 of Allium sativum. Classification (NCBI taxonomy): domain Eukaryota; kingdom Viridiplantae; phylum Streptophyta; class Magnoliopsida; order Asparagales; family Amaryllidaceae; genus Allium; species Allium sativum. The sequence goes on from CM060924.1 coordinate 248,489,385, forward strand.
TTAATCTTTAACAACTTCTTTACGCCTTTCTCGGATTCAATTTTACTAATCCACTTCTATATTTAAAACATTGGTTATAACGATAACGTTATAATCCCTACTTTCAAATTATCTAACTTTAATTATAACTTCTATTCTTATTAGTGAATAATTAACCTAACACTTATTTATTTATAAATAAATAAATCTCTATTTAAACACTGGAAAGTATAAGTACTTTCCCGAATTCGATATAATCAAATTTGCCGATTAACTCTCTTCGAGAAATCTCTATTTGATTAACTCTTCTTCGAATAACCTATATTCGATTAACTCCTTCTCGAACAAACGATATTCGATAATCTCTCTTCGAATAACTAATATTCGATAACTCTTCCTTTTCAAATATTTCATATTTGAAAATCTCACTTCGATTAAACTATAATCGATAACTACCTTCGATGAAACTAACATCGATAACTCCTTTCGATGAAACTAACATCGATAACTCCTTTCGATGAAACTAACATCGATAACTCCTTTCGATGAAACTAACATCGATTTATTTAACTCGACGAACTTAACTCGACTAACTCAACTATCTTAACTTACTTGGTTCGACAGATTCGATTCGATTAACTAGGCTCGACTATGTAACACCCCACCTCCGCTAGGGCCACTCTTTTGGGGGCGCTAGCTTCTGGGGGGCGTTAGAACTGGGTAAGCATGCATAATGATATATCAAGGCAGAACAAGCACATAAATATATATGTAAAACAGAGTAAGTGAGAATAAAACAGCGGAATATCTCAAACCATCTCAAAACAAGTCTAGTACATCATAAAGTCATCTGCCAAAATAAATATGTCTAGTACAACATAAACAGAAATACTGAAATACATAGTGCTATCCCCAAAAATAAAAGTGATAAACCATAGCGAGCTCAATGTCCAGACATACATGAGCTATCCAGCGAACAAGCAAGCGATCCAAGCTAAGCACCACTGTTCCCTCCCTGAGAACCTAGGGGGGGGGGGAAACAGAAGAAAAGAAGCGAAAGAAAACAGGTCAGTCAAAAAGACTGGTAAGCCCTACTACGATCAGACTATAAACTAATAAAGCTAACATCATGATGGAAACTGAGATGAATATATTGGCAATAGATAAAGGTGTCATCACATAAAGAAGATTAAGCTTTGCACCACAGTGTACTAGCATACTAACATAACAGGTATTGATCCCTCAGCCCAAACTTTGGCCCAATAGCATGAGGTGACCTTAATACAAGGTCCAGCCCAACGGTCTAGTCGATCGGCTCCCTATAAACCTAACACGTCAAGTGTTGGTGTCCATACGGCCCACATATGGTTGTAGTCAGACTGTGCTGGGTCCACCTTTGGGTGTATCAAGCCCTCGGGCGTCAACCCCAGACACCTAAGCAATAACGCACAGTCTAAACCTACTGGTACCCGTGCCTCGAGTTTGTCCAACACCGAACTACGTGCACATCCGTAGCCCGCCTGGACCCGCACCGCTGTACCACTCAGCCGTCGCTTTGGTCGCTTACATCCGTCCAGTAATCGTGCCCCGCCCTAGCCTAGCCTCTAGGGTTGTGAATGATACTAAACTGGGATTACTGCTGGAACAGACCACGTTGCTAGGGTTTCCTAAGAGGGTTAAGTGTGGTTAACCCCTCACTAATCATAGATTAAATTAGCTAAGTGTAACCAACAGTTCACCACTTAACCCCATTTAATCCCTCGTATCCCCAAAATTGGTTAAGTATTAGTGGGCCATGACTTAACCCTAATTATGAGGCATTAATTTAATTCTACCTTAACCTCTCACATTAGACTTTGTTGCGGTTACTAGTTAAGCCGGGCGGGTCCGGGTAGCTTTACACCACAACTTGGTCTAACCTCGGGTCCCAGGTACACATGACCAACTTCTCACATTGGGTCCTATTGTTCGTAGCAACTAGTTAAGCCGGTCGGTTCCGGGTAGGTTTACGCTACAAACTCAACCCAACCTCGAGTTGGCCACACATGTTTTCTAAGTGTCATGTCCACTTTATTTTCAAACCATAATTACAAGTTTAACAAATACTTGGGTAGACCTAACTTAATAGGTAAATTCCCAAGGGGTAGACCTAACTTAATAGGTAAATTCCCAATCTTATATTTTCATGTATTTTAAGTTTTTCCCAAAAAACCCCCAACGTCATTCTATCGCTTACATATTCGTCATAACGCATAAAGGATAGAAAGAGGGAACTTGGCACAACATACATGATGAATCTTACATATCACAATAAGCATGCATAACATGTTGGACTTGCATAACTTAGCATAGTGAACTTGCATAACATGTTGGACTTGCATAACTTAGCATAGTGAACTTGCATAACTTGTTAAACTTGCAAATCATGGCATAGTGAACTTGCATAAACATGCATAACTTGTTAAACTTGCAAATCAAGGCATGGTGAACTTGCATAAACATGCATAACTTGTTAAACTTGCAAATCAAGGCATAGTGAACTTGCATAAACATGCATAACTTATTAAACATGCATAACATAGCATAGTGAACTCGCATAAGCATGCATAACTTATTAAACATGCATAACATAGCATAGTGAACTCGCATAAGCATGCATAACTTATTAAACATGCATAACATAGCATAGTGAACTCGCATAAGTATGCATAACTTATTAAACATGCATAAATCCCAACTTTCATCACATATTAACTTTAGAGTTTCTAAAATGAAGGTAAGAGGGCTTACAAATATTATGAAGACACAAATCCACTAATAAAGATTGAAAAGCCCTTTATGCAAGCATATAAAAACCCAAAACAAAGCTCCAATTAACAAAAATCCCAAAACTCTAGCTTTAGCAATTAAAGCTTGCAACTTGATGATGTATGCAAGCTAATGATCATTCATACAACTTAGAAATGCTTGTATGAACATCAAAACCTTCATAGAAATGATTTTAGAAGAGGGTGGAGGCTAGGGTTCTTAGGTGGAGGCCATTTGAGAATTCAATTTGACATAGTTTGGTTGCTAGATTGAATAATGAGGTTTTAGGGTAGGATTAGGGGCTTATTTATAGAAGATTAGAGTGTTTTTAGCCCTAGGATTAACCCTAGGTTAGTTTAGGCCCGTCAGATTTAGGAATTCTCTAGAACCAAGCCACAAGACCAAGCCCAAATCAAAATGGTGCGCCAGGCAAAACTGCCTGGCCACCCCGTGTCGACAGGGCTGTCGACAGGGCAGTCGACACCCTAAGACCCCTGTCGACATGCCTGTCGACATGGGGGTCCTGGCGGGAGTTTTCCCGCCTGACGCCAGTTAGCCCTAATCCTTGTTTTTAATTTGAAATTTAAATCTGTTTTTAACGTGGAAATTTCTGAAAACTTCAATGGGCCTTAACTGGGTCATACGAACTCCGATTTTCGAAAACTCGGACTCTATTTCGCGTATTTTTCCGAGACGAACGCAATGGCATAGCCCGTTTCCCTTGATTCAGATTTTAGAATTAAATTCTGCCTCGATTTATGTTATAATAGGTTATTGAAAATACGGGTTGTTACAGACTAACTTGACTAACTTAACTCGACTTACTTGGTTCGACCAATTCGATTCGATTAACTAGGCTCGACTAACTTGACCAACTTAACTCGACTTACTTGGTTCGACCAATTCGATTCGATTAACTACGCTCGACTAACTTGGTCGAACCACCCGATCAACTCAATTTATTTAACTTAACTTATTTCTCAACTCGATCAACTCGATTAACTCCTATCGATTAACTAATATTCGATTAAATTCCATTCGCTTGACTCTAGATCGCAGCGATCACAAATGGTTACACCTGATTCCCTCAGGAAACATCCGACCGCCGTAGGCTATTTACAACCCTGCGAATTACGCTAGCAGTCGTGCTAAATGGCATCTCATTTGGATTAACTCTAACTGATTAACTCTAACTGTTTAACTCTAACTGTTTAACTCTAACTGGTTAACTCTAACGGGTTAACTCTAACGGATTTACTCTAACTAGTTAAGTCTAACTGGTTAACTCTAATCGATTAACTCTATTTGACTAACTCGACTCGACTAACCCCTTTTCGAATAGCATATTCGTTTTACTTACTTTCGAATACCAGATTCGATTAACTAACTTTCGAATACCATATTCGATTAACTAACTTTCGAATACCGTATTCGATTAACTAACTTTCGAATACCATATTCGATTAACTAACTTTTGAATACCGTATTCGATTAACTAACTTTCGAATACCGTATTCGATTAACTAACTTTCGAATACCGTATTCGATTAACTCCTTTCTAATTACGTTTATCCATTTAAAAGGATTTCCTTTTTAACAACGTTTGTTCATTTATAAAGATTTACTTTTAGTAACGATTCTTCACTTTACAAATGATTTCCTTTTTATACGTTTTTTTATAACCTCTTATCCTGTTATAAAAATCTCCTTTTTATAACTCTATTCATTTTCTAAATATTTCCTTTTCAATTCTATTTGTAAATGGTTTTACAAATATTCCTCTTTCTATTTCATTTGTAAATGTTTTTACAAATATTCCCCTTTTCTAATTCATTCTTAAAAATATTCTATCTCCTTAAATTCCCGAAAAAATTCGCCATAACCTCCTTTGTATCGGGAGCATCGGGAAAATCCCCAAACCGCTACACAAGCCTTTCCATTCAAATAGAAAATGATTTGCAGTTATTTCCTTTTTGAATATCTCCTATTTATTTCTAAGTAAATAATCCCTATTTAATATTCTATTTATTTAACCAATAAATAATCCATGTTATAGCATCTTATCTATTTATTCTAAATAAATAATTCACTTTATAAATATTCCATTTATAAAGGTTTCCCTTCATTTATAATTCCACTTAAACGTATTTTCTATTTATAAATATTCCATTTATAAATATTTCTATTTATAAATATTCTCTTTTATAAAATCCTCTTGATTTTATAAATATTCTCTTTTCAATATTCTGGTATGTCACGGCGTTCAACATGTCAAGTTATGATGTCCAATATCGTCCATGCACACACAATCAACAACAGGTTATAAATCACATCATATATCACAATATATGAAAAACAATAAAGTAACTGTTGAGGAATCCAGTCGGATTGCTCCAACCTGTTTCCCTGCATCTACAGATGTTACACAACATGATTGTCATCACTTTCAGTTCAATATGAATTATTCTGATAAACAGAATCAATATATAGCTACCTAACTGTTTATATTATATATATATAATATTTTCATTTACTGACTAGTAGTTCAATCAAACAATCAACACACAGTCAAACAGACAATTTCTAACAGTTCTAAAAATACAACATGAAATTATAAACTGTTCATAGTTGGTGAGATTTACTCACATTGGACTATCATCGTTAAATAACGATAATTGTCGTTTGATTCAGATCGGACAATTTATTTCGCCATAAATTGTAACGAGCTCGGATTCACTCCCGGTCAGTCTCATTGTGTAGTGCTAGTCCATACGATCCCAACGGATCCAACCGTTCGAAATTCTAATTAAGTATGATCAAGATATTTCGTTAACAAGTTCGAACCTTATTTAATTTAAAAATAATTAAAAACTTCAAATGGGCTTTACCCTCCTGGTTTCGGCCCAAACCCAAACTTAACACCAGACCCGAACTCTTCTTCCTCCTTCAATTTACACGCTTCCACTTCCTCAACCATTAACGCAACTCCATCCTCCACGTTCTTCCTCCTTGAACCACAAATCCGCAAACAAATGTCACCATCCCGTTCTCCTTTGATTCCTCTACCACCTCATCACGAACAAGAGAAGCTCGCACCCTCCAACCTAATTCCGTCGATCTCAAGCCTGACAGGTACCGAACGTTTTCATCTCGGAAATCATCAATACTTTGCAAACAGACCCTATTCCGACCCCTGAGTCCGAAAACAACCTTAGAACTGCAATTCGATGAACCAAAATCCCAATACCCGAAACCCTAATTTGCTTGAACTTCCACCGTAAAAATGAGTGCGACAAAACCATAGTCGAGCTCTACTAAACCCACACCAAAATGAAGAGAGATACTCATAGAATCCAACCATGTATAGCATAGGATTTATTGATTTTATTTTGAATTTCTTTGATTTTCTTTTGTTCGTTGTTTTCATGGTAAAACGGGAATTAGTGGCGGCCTGTATTCGGTTTTATAGGATGGTTGAAATCTTTCTTTGGTTGTAAACGAGGGCGTGTGGCCTTGTTTGGTCCACATAATTTAGTTAGGATATTTTCTTTTATTATATAATATTCGATTCAGTCTTCTAAAATCACTGCGAACACATACGACGCCTAAAAATCATGAAAACTGACACGTTAATAGAATTTGACATTACGGTCCCAACGAAACTGGTTTCGTCGAATTCCGACTTCGTATGCCGACACAGTGTATTTTTAACTGTCGAAATACTGACTGTATCTCACTCTAAAAATCCGTACGACCACACAGGGACTCTAAAAATCACGAAACTGGAAATCTAACAACTATTTGATGTTGCGGATCCAACAAAACTAGTTTCGTCGAATTCTGAGGTCGTATGAAAAAGTGGCTATTTCTAAAGCGCTGAATAGACCATTTAAATATATAAATATATTTAAATATAATTAAATATAATATTAATAAATTAATATTATCATATAAAATCACAGTGGAATACCATACAACTCTAGAATATTCCTATATGAATTTCTAACTTGATATTCACTTCTGGGTCAACCCAATATTCGATTTATATTGAAATCCCTTTTAAAAATATAAATAATTCCTTTATAAAATATAAAGGAATTCCACAGCGACTTTTCTGGAATTTGATTTGGATATAAATCAAAATCTACACAATGAAATCTCGAATTTTCTCTTCCACTAGAAAGATATACTCCACCAGCTCCACACGTTTCTTGTTTCACAGAAATCCGGCTTAAAACGAATCATGTACATTCAGTTGAAGTTCAAATCGCCAAATAGCGAACTGCAGCGCCATTTCGAGCTCGTTTATAAATATATTATAAACTATACGTTCAACTGTCGTCGATTCAATATAATCGTTAATATATTCCGAATCGAAACTCCACCAAATCTCGTATGCTATTCAATTCACACGATATTGTGAATTTCACTATTTCCGACTATTTCGACATTATAATATATTATTATATTATAATTATTTATTAAATATTCAATATTATTTAATTAAATGATGATTAACTTCTCTAAATCACTAATTATATAATTAAATAAATTAATTATATATCGCAGAAAATGCGGGTCATTACATTCTTCCCCACTTAAAATAATTTCGTCCTCGAAATTGCTAAGTTAGAGGACGACCCTATCTATTGGAATTCCTAAGATTTGTTTACCCCTTATTTCTGATTTTAACTGAACTAATTAATATCGACTAAAATATTTATTCACTCTGACTAACTAAAATTTTCAAAAATTCTGAAAATTTTCTAACACTTTAAACTTTCGAAAAATTTCGCCAGCACCTCCTTTATACTGGTCAATAGCTCAAACTCCAACTCGCCTCTCTGGGCCTTCTTCAACCCAAAAGAAAATCAAAACGCCAAACGGCTTGCCAATTCGGCTCATAAATTCCAAACTCATATAAAATATAAACTTGTACCTTTTTGTTGGGCATATCATTATATCCATACCATCTGTTATCAACTCGGCATATACAAATGCCATCCCAATCAACTCCAACCAAGTTATTCTTAACACAACCATTCGCTTATATCCAAGCCGAATTCAATTTCAAATTCGAGTTTCAAATTCCAAACTCTCAACTTATCATTTCAAATCCAGATTATTCTCTAATCCCTTCAGTTTTTCTTAACCTATCATCTCAAGTTAAATTCTGGTTTATTATTTACTTTTACCATCCCATTTGGATTAACTTCACAAGTTAAATTTTAATTTCTAGAACTTAAATTCCTGGGTAAATTTCAAATCAATTTGAAATCATACTGCCAATTCAAAACCTTTGAATTTTCTAAATAACTTGTTTTCTCAAAACAATTCAAATCAAAATCTCTGGTAGTAATCCACCACTTAGAACTCGAAAATCACACCGATGATACTGCGCAGTCATCATCGGGATTATTTTCCAGCGACCCAAGTGATTTCAATACTATATCATTTTCAAAACCATTACTAAATACTTCCATTTTGAAAACATTTCAAAATCTCCCAGGAACTTAAAATTTCCTTATTTTAATTCCAAATCTGATTTAAATTCAGCTTTGATTCATCTTATTTCATATACTTTACTTATATGAATTCTGATTAGTTATTTATAACTATTTCACTTTATAATCTTACTTGATTATAATCACAACCTATATATGATAATATATCACATATCCGTACTGTGTCGGTCCATCGTATTCAAGTGTTTATTTAATCTTACCGATACAGTGGATCAAACTGATCGACCAAAACTCATAAACAACTCAGCCAATGAATCTCCACAATATAAAACCATTTTTATATCAAATACAAATACGCACTCGTATATATACACTCAAACTCAATCTAGGGTATTACTAACTCTATCTCTACCGAGTCACGCCACAGAGCCAAGGTAAATCACTTAACTTAAGCTCTGATACAAACTGTAATGACCCGGATTTTCGGCGACTTTGGTTATCGACATAAGCACGATGTCGATAACCAAAACATCGAAAAATCCCGGTAATTAATGAAAGAAATTAGAAGGTGAGAATAGATAAGATAGAAACTTTGAATAGAAGAAGAAGAAGAACATAACATCAGAGTAAAACGAACCTCACAGCGGAACGAATAACATATAATAGATAACATAACTTTGAAATATAACAGTTATGTATACAATAACACTTATCAGAGTACAGCACTTACAACACAGCGGAAATAAACTATAGCTATATGATCCAGAAGCCTCCTGCTCCAAGCTCTTCCAGTATATCTGTAAATCCCGACTACTTGACTGCCCGTACAAATTTAGGCACCCAAGAGTTTAGGGAAAACAACAAAGTAAACTCCGGGTCAGTCATGGGACTGGTATGAGTAAAACAGTTTAAACAGGTATATGAACAAGTAAACGATATCTCATAAGACCACGCCGCAGAACGGAATGGGTTTTTCCCTTATGAGAATCCAAAATATCTTTATATCAAAAACCTTTTGATATTATAATAATGTCTACGTACAAATAGATATCAACTAGCAGAAACGCTTTCATCTCACGTTCTACATATATAGTATACAATCAAAATCGCAAGCATGTATTGGATAATGGATTTCCAACTATGACAAGGTATGGAACCACCTTTCGCTAGTGTACTCTAGGAACGATACACTGGAGTTCAATAAGAACATCTTGTAACTCAGCCACACATGACCGACCACTCATTTCGCTTGAGTGTATCGAATGTACATCACCAACGGTTGGGATCAGCAACCGTTCCCGTATATATATATGGGACAGCATTGATAGATTTAAGAAACAAATGAATATTCTCTAGATAGGTGATTATACACCTTACTTCGGTGCGACCGACATAGTCATGCTGCCTGCCCGATTTCTGTCATTTACCGGATGATGAGGCTAGAAGCTATGCTTTATCATCATATCAGATTCACTTCGAATGCCACATTGTCAGATCCATCAGAATCACTAATTGACGTTTTACAACAGTACATTACGTGTCAGCTAAAAGAAGTTTCCTTCTCCGCTTCCACTCTTGGTACGGTCGAAGAAATCAATGTACGAGACCTTTCTGGAAATACTCTGTCAGATATTCATCCACACAAGTCATCCTCATTCACTTAGAATGTCACATCGTCATACCCGCCAAATCACAAATTGACTTATCCAAAAATAACACGGGTATACAGCTTAGAGAAACGAATTCCTCCGCCACCAAACGTGAATACGTTTGAACAGATCAACTTACGTGATCCATTGGATATACTCTGTCAGACATTCATCCATACAAGTTGTCCTGGGACTGGACAAACCGAAGGCACTATTCTGTAAACAGGATAGCCCTTGCATTTTACTCCGTCTTCAATTATCTTTGGCATATATGATTCGCGACGCTTATGCCAATACAGAGTGGTTCTTCGGATAATAATCCAACCGGTCTCTCCATATTAACAACATTAAAATGGTCAAAACTTTGATAGTCTGTGATTTAACTATCAAAGAAAACAAGTGTGCAAACAACGATATTATTTCCAGATGGAAATTATATCAAATAAACATCATTTAACATTTATCTCTTTAGTTCATTTTACATCTCCTGTTTCCCTATATTCAACATTTGCTATTTTCTTTTATCAGAAAACATTTCTGATTCTCGTTTGGAAAACATTTCCAAAACTCCTTTACGATCAAACCTTACCATTTCTTAGTTAAGAAGGAAGTCACTCAAGTTGGGGTATAATTACCTATCAGACCTTAACTGAACAACGTTATAACTTCGAAATGGTCAAAGTTTATCTTTTAATCTTTAACAACTTCTTTACGCCTTCCTCGGATTCAATTTTACTAATCCATTTCTATATTTAAAACATTGGTTATAACGATAACGTTATAATCCCTACTTTCGAATTATCTAACTTTAATTATAACTTCTATTCTTATTAGTGAATAATTAACCTAACACTTATTTATTTATAAATAAATAAATCTCTATTTAGACACTGGAAAGTATAAGTACTTTCCCGAATTCGATATAATCGAATTTGCCGATTAACTCTCTACGAAAAATCTCTATTTGATTAACTCTTCTTCGAATAACCTATATTCGATTAACTCCTTGTGGAACAAACTATATTCGATAATCTCTCTTCGAATAACTAATATTCGATAACTCTTCCTTTTCAAATATTTCATATTTGAAAATCTCACTTCGATTAAACTATAATCGATAATTCCCTTCGATGAAATTAACATCGATAACTCCTTTCGATGAAACTAACATCGATAACTCCTTTCGATGAAACTAACATCGATAACTCCTTTCGATGAAACTATCATCGATAACTCCTTTCGATGAAACTAACATCGATTTATTTAACTCGTCGAACTTAACTCGACTAACTCGACTATCTTAACTTACTTGGTTCGACCGATTCGATTCGATTATCTAGGCTCGACTAACTTGACTAACTTAACTCGACTTACTTGGTTCGACCAATTCGATTCGATTAACTAGGCTCGACTAACTTGACTAACTTAACTCGACTTACTTGGTTCGACCAATTCGATTCGATTAACTAGGCTCGACTAACTTGGTCGAACCACCCGATCAACTCAACTTATTTAACTTAACTTATTTCTCAACTCGATCAACTCGATTAACTCCTATCGAATAACTAATATTCGATTAAACTCCATTCGCTTGACTCTAGATCGCAGCGATCACAAATGGTTACACCTGATTCCCTCAGGAAACATCCGACCGCCGTAGGCTATTTACAGCCCTACGAATTACGCTAGCAGTCGTGCTAAATGGCATCTCATTTGGATTAACTCCAATTGATTTACTCTAACTGATTAACTCTAACCGATTAACTCTAACTGTTTAACTCTAACTGGTTAACTCTAACTGGTTAACTCTAACGGATTTACTCTAACTGGTTAACTCTAACTGGTTAACTCTAATCGATTAACTCTATTTGACTAACTCGACTCGACTAACCCCTTTTCGAATAGCATATTCGTTTTACTAACTTTCGAATACCAGATTCGATTAACTAACTTTCGAATACCATATTCGATTAACTAACTTTCAAATACCGTATTCGATTAACTAACTTTCGAATACCATATTCGATTAACTAACTTTCGAATACCGTATTCGATCAACTAACTTTCGAATATCGTATTCGATTAACTAACTTTGGAATACCGTATTCGATTAACTCCTTTCTAATTACGTTTATCCATTTAAAAGGATTTCCTTTTTAACAACGTTTGTTCATTTATAAAGATTTACTTTTAGTAACGGTTCTTCACTTTACAAATGATTTCCTTTTTATACATTTTCTTTTTTTATAACCTCTTATCCTGTTATAAAAATCTCCTTTTTATAACTCTACTCATTTTCTAAATATTTCCTTTTCAATTCTATTTGTAAATGGTTTTACCAATATTCCTCTTTCTATTTCATTTGTAAATGTTTTTACAAATATTCCCCTTTTCTAATTCATTCTTAAAAATATTCTATCTCCTTAAATTCCCGGAAAAATTCGCCATAACCTCCTTTGTATCGGGAGCATCGGGAAAATCCCCAAACCACTACACAAGCCTTTCCATTCAAAAAGAAAATGATTTGCAGTTATTTCCTTTTTGAATCTCACCTATTTATTTCTAAGTAAATAATCCCTATTTAATATTCTATTTATTTAACCAATAAATAATCCATGTTATAGCATCTTATCTATTTATTCTAAACAAATAATTCGCTTTATAAATATTCCATTTATAAAGGTTTCCCTTCATTTATAATTCCACTTAAACGTATTTTCTATTTATAAATATTCCATTTATAAATATTTCTATTTATAAATATTCTATTTATAAATATTCTCTTTTATAAAATCCTCTTGATTTTATGAATATTCTCTTTTCAATATTCTGGTATGTCACGGCGTTCAACATGTCAAGTTATGATGTCCAATATCGTCCATGCACACACAATCAACAACAGGTTATAAATCACATCATATATCACAATATATGAAAAACAATAAAGTAACTGTTGAGGAATCCAGTTGGATTCCTCCAACCTGTTTCCCTGCATCCACAGATGTTACACAACATGATTGTCATCACTTTCAGTTCAATATGAATTATTCTGATAAACAGAATCAATATATAAATACCTAACTGTTTATATATTATATATATATATATATATAATATTTTCATTTACTGACTAGCAGTTCAATCAAACAGTCAACACACAGTCAAACAGACAATTTCTAACAGTTCTAAAAATACAACATGAAATTATAAACTGTTCAGAGTTGGTGAGATTTACTCACATTGGACTATCATCGTTAAATAACGATAATTGTCGTTTGATTCAGATCGGACAATTTATTTCGCCATAAATTGTAACGAGCTTGGATTCACTCCCGGTCAGTCTCATTGTGTATTGCTCGTCCATACGATCCCAACGGATCCAACCGTTCGAAATTCTGATTAAGTATGATCAAGATATTTCGTTAACAAGTTTGAACCTTATTTAATTTAAAAATATTTAAAAACTTCAAATGGGCTTTACCCTCCTGGTTTCGGCCCAAACCTAAACTTAACACCAGACCCGAACTCTTCTTCCTTCGTCAATTTACACGCTGCAACTTCCTCAACCATTAACGCAACTCCATCCTCCACGTTCTTCCTCCTTGAACCACAAATCCGCAAACAAATGTCACCATCCTGTTCTCCTTTGATTCCTCTACCACCTCATCATGAACAAGAGAAGCTCGCACCCTCCAACCTAATTCCGTCGATCTCAAGCCTGACAGGTACCGAACGTTTTCATCTCGGAAATCATCAATACTTTGCAAACATACCCTATTCCGACCCCTGAGTCCGTAAACAACCTTAGAACTGCAATTCGATGAACCAAAATCCCAATACCCGAAACCCTAATTTGCTTGAACTTCCACCGTAAAATGAGTGCGACAAAACCATAGTCGAGCTCTATGAAACCCGCAACAAAATGAAGAGAGACACTCATAGAATCCAACCATGTATAGCATAGGATTTATTGATTTTATTTTGAATTCTTTGATTTTCTTTTGTTCATTGTTTTCATGGTAAAACGGGAATTAGTGGCGGCCTGTATTCGGTTTTATAGGATGGTTGAAATCTTTCTTTGGTTGTAAATGAGGGCGTGTGGCCTTGTTTGGTCCACATAATTTAGTTAGGATATTTTCTTTTTATTATATAATATTCGATTCAGTCTTCTAAAATCACTGCGAACACATACGAAGCCTAAAAATCATGAAAACTGACACGCTGATAGAATTTGACATTACGGTCCCAACGAAACTGGTTTCGTCGAATTCCGACTTCGTATGCCGACACAGTGTATTTTTAACTGTCGAAATACTGACTGTATCTCACTCTAAAAATCCGTACGACCACACAGGGACTCTAAAAATCACGAAACTGGAAATCTAACAACTATTTGATGTTGCGGATCCAACAAAACTAGTTTCGTCGAATTCTGAGGTCGTATGAAAAAGTGGCTATTTCTAAAGCGCTGAATAGACCATTTAAATATATAAATATATTTAAATATAATTAAATATAATATTAATAAATTAATATTATCGTATAAAATCACAGTGGAATACCATACAACTCTAGAATATTCCTATATAAATTTCTAACTTGATATTCACTTCTGGGTCAACCCAATATTCGATTTATATTGAAATCCCTTTTAAAAATATAAATAATTCCTTTATAAAATATAAAGGAATTCCACAGCGACTTTTCTGAAATTTGATTTGGATATAAATCAAAATCTACACGATGAAATCTCGATTTTTCTCTTCCACTAGAAAGATATACTCCACCAGCTCCACACGTTTCTTGTTTCACAGAAATCCGGCTTAAAACGAATCATGTACATTCAGTTGAAGTTCAAATCGCCAAATAGCGAACTGCAGCGCCATTTCGAGCTCGTTTATAAATATATTATAAACTACACGTTCAACTGTCGTCGATTCAATATAATTGTTACTATATTCCGAATCGAAACTCCACCAAATCTCGTATGCTATTCAATTCACACGATATTGTGAATTTCACTATTTCCGACTATTTCGACATTATAATATATTATTATATTATAATTATTTATTAAATATTCAATATTATTTAATTAAACGATCATTAACTTCTCTAAATCACCAATTATATAATTAAATAAATTAATTATATATCGCAGAAAATGCGGGTCATTACACACACACACACACACATATATATATATATATATGAACGTGATATGTTCAAATAAAAAGTGAAATAGGCAAAAGAGTTAATTAAAGAATAAATTTGCGAATTGAGTTAAAATGGCCAAATTGAGTTGAAATAAATTAAGAACGAATGTATATGAGTTAGACATGCATGGGATGAAGTGTATGAAGATTATAATTTGTGTGCCCGACAAAAAGGTACACGTTTAAATTCCATATGAGATTTTATGTGCCGAATCAGCAATCCGCTTGGCTTTTTGATTTTCTTTTTGAATGGAAAGGGCCCAGAGAGGCATTTTGTAGTTGTACCGAGTGACCCATACGAAGGAGGTTATGGCGAAATTTTTTGGAAATTTAAGGAGTTAGAATATTTTTAAGAAATTTTGATAATTGGAAATCATTATATCAGTATTGAAATGACCAAAACTTCCCCGTAAAGGAAAGTATGGATTGAATTGAGAACAAGGAAAATTAGAACACAAACAGAAGAACATTTCATTGCTTATCATAACAATTTCATCGGAGTACAAGAATGTTCCAGAGTATGAATAAATTTTACACATTGGAAATACAATATCAAAGATTTAAATTACATTTGAATAGCAGCGGAGAAATAATACAAAATAAAACTGGAAGGATTACACGGATACAGAGCTTTCTGAATATCGCTTCAGCAGTAAACCAGGATCCTGTGAATATAATATCTGCAAAACCAAAACTACTAGCTACCCGTGTGGAAAACATGGTGTAAGAACCCGGAAAATCGGAACCAATTTAAAATTTTTATTTTCGCAATTTTAGTGAATTTTAGATATTCAAACTGAATTATTTTAAATAATAACGGCTAGAAATTTATTTTGAACAGAATTAGAATGTATATATTTATTTGAATTAAAGTTAGAATATAAATATTTATTTTAATTATAAAAGAAAATGAAAATGGCGCGGTAGTTGGAAAACTCGATTTCAAATTTCAAATGAATGTACATGATTCAAAATAAACCGGATTTTAGTGAAACCAAAATTATTTGAATCTATTTGAAAATATATTTCCAACGAATCCGAAAAATTAAAATTTCACAACGGGAATAAAAAGTTATGTCCAGTTGAAATTTCAAAATAGTCGCTATGGAAATATAGCCCTTAAAAATGGAAATTTTGCAAACGACCTCCATTTTCGACGTAACCACTTTTGTTGGATCCAGGATGTCAAATTATTGCTAGATTCCAAAATTCATAATTTGTGGGATTAATATGTGAGCGTGAAAAAGTAAAACGGGTTTTGACAATTTCAGTTAATTTGGATCGACCAGAAAATGGCTATTTTCCAAACGGTCTTCAAATTTGATGGAATTAGTTTTGTTAGGATCGTATCATCAATACAAAGCTAAAAATAATTTTTCTAGAATTTTTAGAATCCGTATGTGGCATCGACAAATTAAAATGTACGTTCAAATCTAAAACTGAATGTTTTATGTTTTAATTTGAAGAATAACTGACTGAAACAGTCGAATTGAGTTACGAAACATATTCCAACGTGTTCGAAGTGGGGGTATTTAGCTTGGAATGATAGTCGTTGGAGTTCTTTTGGAGTCCGAAACAATAAAACTTTAAGTTTGGATAATATAAGGAATAAATAATAATATAATTTTCTTTATAAATGCCAATAGCCATGTAACACTAACCCTAAATAAAAGAGCCACCGTTTTTCAGTTGAGGGCCAAAAAGCATCGATCTTCGTTTGATTTTTCTTCCCAATTCCTTCAACAAATTTTGAACAACCTCTAACGAAATTCAAAGAGCTATGCAAACACTTTCAATTGATACGACTATGATGATTTCTCGTAAAGCAAATTGTGTGAAATCCGGGTTCCAAGGCCGAGTTCCGGCGAAATGGGGCCCTCAAATTGGTCAGGGTGGCATGTGTGGGAGGGAGGCCACGGCGGTTGGGCTGGTGGCAAAGGATCGATGTACGTAGCGCCAAGGTGGAGCGGTGGTGGTTTGTCTCAGTCGATGTGTAACGACCCAAGGATTTTCGACCCCGAAAATCGACATAAAATTGCCATGTCGACTTTTCAAGTATCGAAAACACTGGACTGCTATGAGAAAGAAAATAGAGGGCGAGAATAGAAAGAAAGAAATATTAGAATACAAGAAAGAAGAAGAACAACATCAGAATCTCACAGCGGAACAAATAAAATATAATATAACAAATCCTTTTGTATAAAAGAACACTGTATACATACCAATCATCAGAGTACAACAGATTTCAGTCATAGCGGAAAAATATCTGTATATAACTAGCGGTGAGGCCGCCTGCTTCTAGCTCCTGAAACTCCAAGCGAATATAACCTGTAAATACACTCGGTCTGACCCGAGCACATTTAAAGCAAAGCAAAATACACCGGGTCAGTCTGGAATACTATCAGTGATAAATTCACAGAACACACATTTATTTAACTTTGGAAATCCTTAATGAAATCAAAGGATAATAGTAAGACCAGCCCACACATAAACACAGACGGTTTTTACCTTACTATAACCCAAAACGTTTTGAAATCATAGCTTATTCTGATATTATCATAATGTCTAAATACAAATAAATATCAATCTAGTGGAACGCTTGCATCTCACGCTCCACATATATAGTATACAACCCAAAACCCCGAGCACTTATTGGATATTGGATTCCAACTTGACAAGGTATGGGACCACCTTCCGTATGTGTATCTTTAGAGGCGAATACACTGGGTTCAACAAGAATGTCTTGCAACCCGACCCTCACATGACTGACCACTCATTTCGCTTGAGTGTATAGAATGTATATCACCGATGGTTGGGATCAGCAACCGCCTCCCGGAAAGGGACAACATCGGAATATAGATTAAAGAAGCAAATGGAATTTCTCTAGATAGGTGATCATACACCCTAATGGGAGCGACCCACATAGCCATGCTGCCTGCCCGATTTTTTTTAATTTCCCGGTTGATGAGGCTTGAGGCCAGAACTTAACTTTAAAACATCTGATCATTATTCACTTTGAATGCCACATCGTCAAATCCGCCAGATCACACTGATTGACGTCCACAAAAATACTCAAGTTTATTTGGCTAGAGAATAACCATTTCTCCGCCATCAACTATGGTACGTTTGGAGAAATCAACTCTTGTAATTCCTTTGGAAATACTCTGTCAGACATCCGTCCATACAAGTCATCCAGGAACAGGATGAACCGAAGGCATCCTCCTACTGCATCCTTATACAGGAATCACCCTAAGGATCAGTAGCGAGTAGTCCTTGCAATCCGTAGATTTCAACGACGACAGAATCACAACTGGTTGCAACCCAGAGAAATTTGACGAGTAGTCCTTCCGCTTATGAAGATCCACGGTCTTCAATTGCTCCATCTTCAATTACCATCTTCACGTATTTGTTGGTCGGAATGGTTTTCAAATATAAATTCGATCCCTGTCTTTCCGTACCAATAATCGTATTGGTCTGGTTTGATAGTCGGTGATTTAATTATCAACAACAATCGTGTTCATAAGACGATTTTACTAATTCAGTATTTGGCATTATTCGGCCTCTTTTAAAAATATTTTTAACAAAATAGTTAATAAATCTTTAAATCTCCCAATACATTGAAAACATTTAAATTTATCCTTACTTATAACCAAACTATTTAAATACTTTTGAGCATAAATATACTTAACTCCCAATCTCCTTTAACATTGGATATATAGTTATACCTATCAAAATCTTTTTCCCTTTTCCTCAAATTCTGCATCTTGATCGATATACATAGTATACTTAACGGTATAAAACACATTCTCGATTTTGATACGGCAAAACTAGTGTCAGCTTATATAATTTAAAACCAAATACCTTCATTGACATTGTACTAACATTCAAGTATTACTTATATCCCAAGATCTCGCACTAGTGCAATACTTCTCGTATGGGATACCACACCAATTACAACACCTTGCACTCGTGTCAAACTAATGCCATTCCTCGATAATAGTGAAGCCAATCAAGTTGGGGTATTTTAGTTTCCTCTCGGACCTTGATCGACAACGTTCTTACCTTAGAATAATATTAGTCTGTCACTTAACCACTGATATTAAATCTCGCTTGCCCTTTGATTCAAATCTAGTTTTGTAAAACCATTGCTTACATTGGTAATCCTCGTTTGATAATCTCTTTACTTAATTCCTTTATTTATGTAAATATCCACTAGAACACAACTTTAACATCGAGCCTTATTTTACTTATAATCTTTTGATTTATAATATAAATCCTCATCAAATAATTTGATTCCATCTATTTGGACATTTCTATAATAAGCTTTTATCGCCCCTTTGGTTAAACATCATCGTCAATCAATCACTTGTTAACTGAGTTCCCATTTATCAAATATTTCTTGAAACTTGGATTTATAAATCCCTTTAGTGAAATTCTTATTTGATATTTGGTTGAACTTAGCGACACTTAGCCATTTCTTAAGTAAATGCCAATTAAATATCATCGCTTCAACTATTATTTGTTAAAATAATAATTTACTTTAATATTAACTATATTAAAATAGTTAACTTCGATATAGAATAATTATCATTTTTAAAAGCTTATTAAATAATGATCAACTTCATTTACCCCAAACAACTCGATAATTTCCTTAATTTTGGGTTAATCAAAGAGTAACTAATATTTCACACCACTTGTTAAATTCAAATTAATTTCATTATCATGGTTGATTTTTTTGTCAACCATATATATCAGTTAACCATTAACTGATTTTCCATTTGTCATTTCCCTAATTTAAATTAATTAAACAACTTATTTAATTAATATCACTGCTTAATTGTTTTAAAAACTATTATTCTATTTTTCCAACCCATACGTAAATATTTGGCTTTTTGCTTTTAAAACTTTCATAACCCTTTAAATAACCCCTTTAGAAACTCGATTAAAATATATATTTATAAACTTCTAACTTAATTACTTATATAAAATAATCGAAACTTTAATTCAGTTATAAAATAAATTTATAACTTTAAAATTGCGTTGATCCACCTGATAGTAGAATGACGTTTAAACCAATATAATTTAGGCCATTCTTGCCAATTACCCAATCAACACTGTCGATTAATTTTAATCACAACAACAGTGAATATATATTCAATCATCAAAATTCGAATAAGTGTCAGTCAAGGTGAACAATTCATATATGCATAAAAATACAGTTTATTTGTGGAATCCAGTCGGATCCCTCCAACCTGTCCTTCTCTGCATCATAGATAACTGTTATACGAATTAAATTTTAATAATCTACTATTTAAAACTGACGAGTTTAAATAACAAGAGTCAATCAAACAACCAACAACATCCATATCAGCCAATCAACGAATTTCTACTGCTAACGGTCAGTTTAATTTTAATATGAATTTACCACATCATAGGATTCTAGAAGGTGTGAGAATTAACTCACCAGTCTATTTTGGTTGACGGTTGACGCGTTTGTTGCATTTAATTTCAGTTGAACGTTCAAAATTTGCTGAAATTCTCACTGCGTCAGATCAGTGATTAGTCAGTGCCATTTTCTAGGTCTCGTCCCTGCGATCCCAACGAATCCTGTTTCGTGAAATTTCATTAACGTATGAAAGAAATATCACGTTTTCTAGTATATATATAATACGATTATTAAATAAGGTTTTAAATTTAATTATATAATAATTACCAAACTTTATACCATTAATCCCCACTAATAGCCGTGATTAACACGTCAGCACCCCCATTAAACTTTCACGCGGTTTCTTCCCTCCCTGGATCTCAACCCTGATCCTCCTGTTATTTTTAGAACTCGCCTTCCCAAAACCCATCAAAAAAACCCCATCACCGACGCCTGACATCTCCAGACCCCGTCCTGACACCGTCGCCAACACCGCAGTTCCGCCAGCGTTCCTCGACCGAGATCCCTAACCCCAACACCTCTGCGCTGCTTGAAAACCAATGTTGAACGGAAACCGTTCATGGACGAACTACAGCCACCACTGGCGATTATAAGACACCGTACCACCCCAAAACTGACGCGCGTCCATCACCGCTTCGATCATCCTCACGGACTCCCACCTGACACAAACCAGAACCGCCGGATTTTGGTCAAAATCATTTTCAGCTTTCAAAAAAAACAACAACCCAGAACTGATCTCTGTTCATCTCCCTTTCCCGGCCACCACACACGTCGAAACACTACCGAACCACCGCCAAATGAAAGCTCAGTCTTCCCTCTTCCACCTCCCACTGGTCTCCCCACCTGAAATTGCTCCATTGTCGAGAAATTGACCATAATCCAAAAGTCAATCCTGGCCGTTTATTGCGATTTCCGGCCACCACCCTCGAAGAAACCTCCCCAACTTTTCTCAACAGCTAGATCTCGTCCCGATCTATCACTTTCCCATTGGAACACCCCTTGAATTCATCCCGGATTGGAAGATATAAATTAAAACGTAGATAGGGGCTTTTCTGCAAATTTCAGGCGAAAATATAAAGGTGGGCTGAATTTCCTGGTTGGAGGGTGATGGAACTTTCTATTTATAAAGGAAAAATAATATTTATTTATCTCGATGTGACGAACAATATTTTATTTCGTACCTATCGCGTTTTTTAACGTTGTTTATTCGTTCCCGTGCTCACATACCAACCCAGTTCGAGTTGCGAATGGACGGCATGATATAATTTGACGATACGGTCCTAATGAAACTTGTTTCGTCGAATTCCGAGTCCGTTTGCTCAAACAGCGTTCGTACACATCCAAATTGATCGAATTAATTTGCATTTTATTTTGCCATGCTCACAGAATAACACCGATTGACGTGCAGTTTGAAAATCTAGCAATAATTTGCTGTTGCGGTCCCAATAAAATTTATTTCGTCGAAAACTGAGGTCGTTTGAATAAAGGTCCTTTAATAACTGGCCAATTCAAATAAAATAAACCAATTTTAAAATACCTCAATGTAATAATATTAAAATACTGAAATTAGCCGTACACGACCGTAATTTCATATTCTACCATAATAAAATATCCCAGGTTGAGTTTGAAGCCAAATCGATATATAAAATATTTAAAAATCCACATTTTATATAAACACAACGCTGTATATATAAAGGAAATTCCGTATCGTTTTGTTCAAAATTTGATTTGGACATAAAATAAAATCTACAAGACGAAAATTGGATTTTTCTGTGCCATTGGAAAGATATCGTCAAACCGGTCCTGACGTTTCTTGTTTCGAGGAAATCCAACTTATTTTGAACCCGGTACAACCAATTGAAGTTCAAAACGCCAAATTGTGAACTGCTGCGCCGCTGCAACTCGTTATTTAATTAAATTATAAACCATATCGCTCGACCATCATTAAATAAACGAAATCGTCATTGTAAATTTAGTATAACCAATATTTGACCAATTTAAACTGCCCGATCACAATATATGGCAAATTCTATATTTTCCCAAATATTCTGGAAATTAAAATATTATTTTATTATTTATTTAAATAATATATTCCAAATAAAATCGTCAAATTCGATTATTTAAATTCAAACAAATATTTTAAATAATTAAAATAATTAAAATATTCCAAATAAATAGGCAGAAAATACGGGTCGTTACATTCCTTCCCCCTTAAAATAATTTCGTCCTCGAAATTTCTAAGGCAGAAAGAACATTCCAACCCATTATCTTTACAAAAATATTTAATTTAAAACTCGATTTTATTTCTCAAAACAAATCTAATTGGTCTTAAAACCATGTTAATTCAAATAACGAAATTTTCCAAAAATCTTCAAAAATTTTCTAACGCCTTAAATTTTAGAAAATTTTGGCAGAGTGTCCACTGTACGGAGGACATCTGCAATATCGCAGGTTCAAAAAATATATATACCTCGACCAACACAGTCGGAAAAATCAAAATCAGATCCCAAAATCCAAACAAAACCAAAATTTCATATTTGCGTAGGTGTACCTTTTGGCGAGTGTTATTACGCGATAAGCAATATATTTTATTCTCGAGCTTGCTTAATTATTATGCAGCTCTATACTCAAACTAGATTCGATTAACGCCAGAATTTTCTCTTGAATGGATTTTAAAGCTGAATTGGCACTCCTGCACCTATTCTCAACTCAAATGAGTTTCATTAGTTTCTAGAACAATGTCAGTTATGTTTAAAACATCCATATCATTCACATTATTCATATCAACCAATTATACACACAATTCAATCCACACGGGATTAATTTTTAATAACCAAGTCTTAACAATTCATTTATCTCTTTAATTATCCATTCGGATTTATTAAATTTGGATTGAATATTCAATATATTTATTTCATATTGGTTTTAAACAAATTGATTCAGGTTCAGGTTCAGGTTCATATCCATGAGATCGAGCACACCATCCAAACATATCACACACATCAACATTAACAAATCCAAATAATTTGCCTATATTATAATAATTTGAAAAATCATTACTTTTATTCTTTTATAAAATAAATTGGGCAAAACAAATTTCAAAAATTATTTTTTATATCAAATCACAAATATGCGCTCTCGTTTATATACACAAACTCAATCTAGGGCATTACTAACCCCATCTCTATTGAGTCACGCCATCGAGCCAAGGTTATCACTAAACCAACAGCTCTGATACCACTGTAACGACCCAAGGATTTTCGACCCCGAAAATCGACATAAAATTACCATGTCGACTTTTCAAGTATCGAAAACACTGGATTGTTATGAGAAAGAAAATAGAGGGTGAGAATAGAAAGAAAGAAATATAAGAATGGAAGAAAGAAGAAGAACAACATTAGAATCTCACAGCGGAACAGATAAAATATAATATAACAAATCCTTTTGTATAAAAGAACAGTGTATACATACCAATCATCAGAGTACAACAGATATCAGTCACAGCGGAAAAATATCTGTATATAACTAGTGGTGAGGCCGCCTGCTTCTAGCTCCTGAAACTCCAAGCGAATATAACCTGTAAATACACTCGGTCTGACCCGAGCACATTTGAAGCAAAGCAAAATACATCGGGTCAGTCTGGAATACTATTAGTGATAAATTCATAGAACACACACATGTTTAACTTTGGAAACCCTTTATGAAATCAAAGGATAATAATAAGACCAGCCCACACATAAACACGGACGGTTTTACCTTACTATAACCCAAAATGTTTTGAAATCATAGCTTATTCTGATATTATCATAATGTCTAAATACAAATAAATATCAATCTGGTGGAACGTTTGCATCTCACGCTCCACATATGTAGTATACGACCAAAAACCGCGGGCACTTATTACATATTGGATTCCAACTTGACAAGGTATGGGACCACCTTCCGTATGTGTATTTCTAGGGGCGAATACACCGGGTTCAACAAGAACGTCTTGCAACCCGGCCCTCACATGACCGACCACTCATTTCGCTTGAGTGTATCAAATGTATATCACCGTACTTGGGATCCGCAACCGCCTCACGGAAAGGGACAACATCGAAATATAGATTAAAGAAGCAAATGGAATTTCTCTAGATAGGTGATCATACACCCTAATGGGAGCGACCCACATAACCATGTTGCCTGCCCGATTTTTTGTCATTTCCCAGTTGATGAGGCTTGAGGCCAGAACTTAACTTTAAAACATCTGGTCATTATTCACTTTGAATGCCACATCGTCAGATCCGCCAGATCACACTGATTGACGTCAACAAAAATACTCCAGTTTATTTGGCTAGAGAATAACCATTTCTCCGCCATCAACTGTGGTACATTTGGAGAAATCAACTCATGTAACTCCTTTGGAAATACTCTGTCAGACATCCGTCCATACAAGTCATCCAAGAACAGGATGAACCGAAGGCATCCTCCTACTGCATCCTTATATAGGAATCACCCCAAGGATCAGTAGCGAGTAGTCCTTGCAATCCATAGATTTCAACGACGACAGAATCACAAATCAAAATAACTGTGGTTGCAAGCCAAACAAATTTGACGAGTAGTCCTTCTGCTTATGAAGATCCACGTTCTTCAATTGCTCCTTCTTCAATTACCATCTTCACAAATTTGTTGGTCGAAATGGTTTTCGAATATAAATTCGATCCCGGTCTTTTCGTACCAACAATTGTATTGGTCTGGTTTGATAGTCGGTGATTTAAATATCAAGAAACAATCGTGTTCATAAGATGATTTTACTGATTCAGTATTTGGCATTATTTGGCCTGTTTTAAAAATATTTTTAACAAAATAGTTAATAAATCTTTAAATCTCCCAATACATTGAAAACATTTATATTTATCCTTACTTATAACAAAACTATTTAAATACTTTTGAGCATAAATATACTTAAGTCCCAATCTTCTTTAACATTGGATATATCGTTATACCTATCAAAATCTTTTTCCCCTTTCCTCAAATTCGACATCTCGATCGATATACATAGTATACTCAACGGTATAAAACATATTCTTGATTCTGATACGGCAAAGCTAGTGTCAACTTATATAATTTAAAACCAAATACCTTCATTGACATTGTACTAACATTCAAGTATTACTTGTATCCCAAGATCTCGCACTAGTGTGCAATACTTCTCGTATGGGATACCACACCAATTACAACACCTTGCACTCGTGTCAGACTAATACCATTCCTCGATAATAGTGAAGCCAATCAAGTTGGGGTATTTTAGTTACCTCTCAGACCTTGATCGACAATGTTCTTACCTTAGAATAATATTAGTCTGTCACTTAACCACTGATACTAAATCTCACTTGCCCTTTGATTCAAATCTGGTTTTGTAAAACCGTTGCTTACATTTGAAATCCATGTTTGATAATCTCTTTACTTACTGATAAACATAGAAATGTGTTTATTTTATGCTCTTATATTTTATCTTTTGTAAATAAATAAATGATACTTTGGGTATTTTTGTGTGTTTTTACAGGATGTCAAGAAATGCCTCCTTCGTTTCAAATTAAAGGCCAACTACAGAAAAAAAGCTACTTCCCCGTATTAAAGCCATCTCAATTACAAAAGACGTTGTAGCTCACTGGTAATTGCATAGAAATTTGTACTGAGAGACCTGAGTTCGATCCACGTCGAGCTCACTTTTTGCCAAAGAACGGAACGCGTTCACACTGCCCCTTTGCTATGAAGAATATATTAATTAGTGTTATATTATATATATACATATTCATGTGTATGTATGATATTCACTAATAGACATTTCTGGAGTAGTCATGGAAATCAATTCAGAACATTCATTTTTCAATTTCCAATTAGAAGAATTTTTGATTGGTTTATTACCAAGAAAAGATCAATTTTGAAGATTTCATCCTTTGTTGCCTTTGGAGTTTGATGAGCATCCTTGTTTGGAATAATTAATCGCATGCAATCTAATTACCAATCAACTAGCCATACGGAGGATTTGGAAGATATTCGCCAAGATATGCATCAGATATTCTTAAAAAATTATTTCCAAACAAGCCTAGTCAAGGAAGGTAAGAGATATGATATTACTTCTTGGGAAAAGAGACCCTTTTATTCATGGACTTAATTAGGATTTTTCCTATCTCCTCTATAAATATACGTTGTAACCATTGTAAGAGAGGCATTCTTCTGTACTCTCTTTTAGTTTTAATAAAGCTCTTCTTCATTTAGTTTATTTGCTTTACTTTCATAACAATTTGTGTTCTACTCAATTAGTTTTGGTAGACAGAAATTGTTATTGTTATTTCTATTGCTTATTAGTGATTAGTCGTTTGATTAGTTTCAACGACAATCCTAATTTACTTTTTGTTGTTCTTCTTTTCCTGCAATTTTAATTTCTGCATTTTATTTCTGTTTTGCATTTTAATTTCCAATTGATAGTTGTGATTTGATCGTCGGTTCAATTAGATTTGTTCTGAATCGGATCACAGTTTCAATTTTTATTGTTTTCAAAAACCAACCTTGAAAATCGTCTAACTCGCCCAAGAGATTAAATAAATAATTTGATTTTAATCTACCTCCCTGTGTTCGACCTGTATGCTACACACCTGTATGCTTGCAGTATTTAATTTAAGTGTCGCGCTTTTCTAATTCATTGGAAAGCGACGTTCAAGTTTTTGGCGCCGTTACCGGGGAGGTAACAATTGAATTTTATTATTTATTTAATTTCTGATTCGTGTTAGTTTTTTTTCTTTTTATTTGATTTTGTTAAAAAAAAATCTTGCCAAAATTTCTTTTTATTTTCCTATTGTATTCTTGTACATATATATAGATAAAATTCTTGATTAGTTGATTGTGTATCACATATTGATATTATAATCTCTAAGACAAGAAAAAAAAATCTTGCCCCTTTTTCTTTTAATTCTTTTCCTTCTTTTTATTTTCATTTATTTCTTTTTTTTTTCATTTCTTCCAATTTAATTCCTTCTTGAAAAAGAAAAAAATATATACAAAAAAAGAAACTTGCTAATTTTTCTTCAATTTCTTCCCATCTTTCTACCACCTCGCTGATTTTCACATTTTTTTTCTTTTCCCTTTCCTTTTCTTTTTATTTGTTTCCATATTTTGTCTACAACTTTCTAAAAAAAAAACTTTCGCAATTTCTTCTCTGTCTACTTTGATTTCTTTCTTGTTTTTGTCTGCTTTTATTTCTTTTCGTAATTCCTTCTACCCTTCCTCTCTACTCAATAAACCTTGCTTTTTTCTCTTATTTCCTTCCTCTTTTAATTTTTTTCCTTTTTTGTTTTGGTTTTTCCCATTCATTTCTCTCCCTTTCTTCTTGTTCAAATTTTCATAAAAAAAAACTTGCATTCTTTTTTTTATTTATTTCTTTCCAATTGCATTTCTCATTCACCTCCTATAATCTCTCTTTCCATTTTTTCATTTATTTATTTCTGGCTCTCTCTTTCATTAAAAAAAAAACAACTTTCAATTTTCCTTTATTCTTTCCATCTTTCCACTTTCTTTCCAATCATCTACATTCTTTTTCTTTTTACAAATTTCAAAAAAAAAAAAAGATTCCTCTTTTGCAATTTTTTTCCTTTCTTCTTTTGTCTTTCTTGTTCTCAATAAATTAGATTTCTTTTCTTCTCTTACAAATTTCCTTTCTTTTCAAAATAAAAATAAAAAATAAAATCCACTTTTGATTTATTTCCTCTTTATTCCTCCTTTCCAATTTTCAATACAATTTTTTCTCATTCTTCTTTTACAAGTTCAAAAAAAAAAAAAAAAAACTTGCCATTTTTCTTTTATTTCTTTTTCAACTTCTTTCTCCTTTCTTTCGTTTGTTTCCCCTCTTACTAATATATCGCATCATTTCTTCTTTTACAATTTGCTGAAGAAAAAAAATTCCTTATATAAATTTCTCTTCTCTGCCTTGTAATTAATTTTCTTTCCTTTCTCCATTTATTTCTTTCTCTTTTCAAGTTTTTCCTTTTTCATTTTTTCTGTCTCTTCTAATTTTACAATAATAAACAAAAGAAAAAAAATTCTTTCTGTTTTTGTCTTCTCTTTTATTGCTTTCCCTTCTCAATTTCTTTTCCAAATCTTTTACAATTACTTTCCTTTCTTCCTTTACAATTCTCTTTCTTTCCTGAAATCTCTCTTCCCAATTTTTTTTGTCATTTGTTTCTTTCCTGTTTGTCCACTTTTTCAACAATAAAAAAAGGGAAGGTCATAAAAAGATTCTTTTTTTTTTCAATTATTTTTCCCTGCTTCATTTCTTCCCTCTGATCAAATACCCCTACACTTAGTGAACTTCTAGCAAAAAAGAGAGAGAGAGAGAGAGAGAGTTTCAAACTAAGGACAAGGTGACTGGAGTTCAAGCAACAAATCAAGATTTCAGAAATCAAAAGAAATTGCAAATAGTGAGATTTCAATCATTGATACTACTCATTTTTTCTGGATGGACAGCCACGCCCCACTGTAATAATTTCTGAACTCTACAGGTGCTCTGCTGCAAAGAAAAATATAGACATTGCTTGTAAAAAAAATTTGCAGGGGCAGCGGCTTGCTTGTACAATATTTTAATTTTCTATTATTACTTTGTGGCTGTTCTATGGCTGATATTTCTGAATCTGTTTGTGAGGAACGAATTTACATACCTGAAATCATCACTCTCGTCGATTTTAACACTTGATTTGATTTGCAAAATAATATAATTGAAAAGTGGTGTTTTGTGAATTTAACTGTCTCGTATAATTGGATCGCGGATATATAGTAGTTCAATTTATTGAACTATTAGCAAAAGAGATTGCATACTACCCGTAAAACATTGGTCGTATCCCTTAGTATTTACACTATACGTAAACGGCCATAAGACCCTCTTCCCCCTTCTAATTGAGTCAGTTAATTAATAGAGCACAACTTAGTATTTTATACTATTTTTGAAGTGAGAGTAACTTCTGTCTTGCATTGACTTCTTTAAAATGTCTGATTCAAAAAAATCATTGAGAGAAATGTGGGATAATAATCGGAGTAGACGTCCTCTTGAAGAGTATGACTATGAATTACAACTCATGAAGCAAAATTTTCCAAAATTTCGTGAGTCCAATGTCAACAATTTTCAAAATTTTCCAACTGACCAACATTTTCAAAATCATATAAATGATCGAAATTGCGACTTCAATTCAAATTTCAATAATTTCGATTATGAGCCACATCCACATCAAAATAGCTTTGAATCCTAATATAGCTTTGATTCACACCAATATGAGGTTGAAAACCAAAATTTTCAAAATTATAGCCAATATCAACATCTTGCAAATAACCAAAATTGCAATTTTCCCTCGAATTTCAACAGTTTTGGTTACGAACATAATTTTTACAATCAAGATGATTTCCAATATCAAAATGAAAATTCAAACAACTACTACATTGGAAATAATATTGATTGTGAAATTGATGTGGACTATAATTTTGAGAATCAAGAAATCCAAAATGAGAGCTCTCAAATCAACGATTCTGAAGAATGTCATTTTGATGAGAGCGAAGAAAGGCTAAATAAAAAGATGGATGAACTTCTTTGTTTAATGGCATCTTTGAAAGAACAACGAGAGCAACAAAATCATATTCAAACAAGCGATGAATCAGAAGATAATCCATTCTTTACTGATAGAGAAAATTTTAAGATAACAACTTTCGAAATTGAGAATAACCATCTGAATGAAGTTGTTCAAAATTCAATAAATAATTTGGATTTCGATTCTTTTCAGAAAAAAGATTTAAGCTTGGATTTTGATCTTCCTCTTTCAAGCTGTGAGAAACTTGAAATTTTTGAAATTGACCAGAATAAAAATGTTGAATTTTTCAATTCAAATTTGGAGATGGATTTTAATGAACATGAATTTTTTGGGATGTACAAGGATGAGTTGCCAAATGAGGAAGAAGTATATTCACATCACGAGTTCGAAAATTTTAACTTTGAGAAAATTTCAAACAAACTTGAAATTGTCAGTGTCGAAAATACGTTGTCAGTTAATGATAAGAAATGTGATCACATAGTCTTGAACAACACTCAGATTTTAAATTTCACCGAATTTATATACGATCACAAACTTTTAAACAATTACACTGACAAATTTGTTGAACACATGAATTACTTTTGGGATGCTGGCTTGATTGAAAAACTTCATGTTAGGACAACCCTGAACATTCATTTACTGAACTATAAATCTAGGTTTAAAGATGAGATGGTTTTCACAAACCTTTGCCTATTAGAAAACATGCCTAGACATAGTGGGAATGGGACTCATAGGGCAAGAACCAAGTATGGGGGAAAAAGACGTATTCTTTGCATCGCATGCACCGCAAACACATATATCATTGTATATATGATCCATTCTGACATATAGTTAGATTGCATTTCATTCTACAAATAATTTTGCATCTCATTCACCTTTGGGTACGATCTTTCAAATTTAGGAAACGTTCACAGTGTGGACACTATTTAGTTCAAGTGTGGGGGGGGGGAGTCTGCATTTCACTCATTTTTCGTTTTTTCTTTATTTTTCCTTTTCATTTTTCATGCATTTAGATAGGACCATTATGCATTCTAGATTGTATGAACATACCATAATTTTTTTTTGGAAAATACGACTCATTTTCAATTGATACAACAAAATAAGTTTACAATTTTTAGCCATTTGATAGTATTTTTCTCTCTCAGCTAAGTTCGAATTTGAAATATAATGAAAAGTTTAATTTTGAGGGATAATAGTGTAACCGGTACATAGGGAGATTCTTAGGTGATGGCCATGAAATCTATTCTATATTGTAGACTTTGTTTAAATAAGTGGAGGACTTAAAATACTTATAATGGCTTGTCAAATATTTAAAACTAAGTTGTGTTAAGTTGAATTCGCGTAACTCTCTTTTGTCCTTATATTTTCAATATTAATAATAGTAATCCAAGGGTATCCATCATTGCTTGTATATCAAGTGTTGGTGTGCAAACCCGCCAAGCTCTATTTGGAATGTTGTTGACAAAGTCAGCGTTGGAATATCTTGGTCTCATTTTATGAGATTGGACACCTAAGGATTACCGACACGTTGTTGACAAAGTCAAAGTCGGCTTGCACAATCCGCCAAGCTCTTTACCCACTCTCCGTTAGTCCGCGAGGCAGTGCATGGGTGGTAAACCTTGGTCTTCTAAGTTAGGTGTATGTACTTGATCATAAATTTTAAAATTTTATAGAATAAAGAATAAGCGATGATGCCCAAACACTTCTTAACCTTATTGATTTGACTAGCCATACATGAGAAAATTAGAATACCACTTTACAAACTGTGCCAAGCAAACTAAGAATCTATTTCATGGCTGCACTATGTTATCGACCGAACCAACTGGCCAAACTGGAATTTAACATTTGAAAACTTGAATTGTGTTGAAAATTTGTGACAAATTGAGGTATCTAAAATAAAATCAACTGATTAGAAATTGTTAACTTAATTTGTTGTACCACTTTCCTGAAATAAGTCGTGTTTTCATTTTTTTGTTTTTATTTGCATATGTCCATTGCATTCATGTAGTTTCATTAGATCATATCATACTGCATTTGGATTTTGGGGTAGTATCCACTGAAAACCCTCACGTGACACCACTCGTCCTACTAGGGACACCTAGAGGTTTAACGGCTTGTTGCATACGCTTAATGCAATCGTGTTTCCTACGAAAGTGTGACCTATCTAGTTTAATTTTTCATTTTTTGTTTTACTCGAGGACGAGTAAAAGATAAGTGTAAAGGTATTTGATTTACATAGAAATGTGTTTATTTTATGCTCTTATATCTTATCTTTTGTATATAAATAAATATTACTTGGGTATTGTTTTGTTACTTTTACAGATATTCCAACCCAGCCCGCATACAACTAGAAAAGTAGAGAAATGGAGATCAAATTGCTATCTATTTGCATTTTGAAGATTTGCTGTAACGACCCGAGTTTTTGGCACTAAAATATATAATTTAATTTATTTAATTCAATTATTATATTTGGAATATCGATGTGATTTAATATTTAAATCGTCGTTTTAAACAAAGCTGAACTATATATTATATATAATATAAATAGAGCTTGGAAATAGCGCTGCAGTTCGTAAATTCGAGTTTGAACTTCAACTGAGAATACGGGATTCGATATAAGTCGGATTTCTGTGAAACAAGACACGTTGGAACCGTATTTGACGATAATTTTTATATGGAAGAGAAAAATCCATATTCCGTGTTATAGATAGTAAGTTATGGCCAAATCAAATTTTCAAATAGTCGCTATGGAAATCGTTATTTAAAATATACGCGTTAAAATAGCCGTTTTGCAAACGGACTCTATTTTCGATGAAATTAGTTTCATTGGAACCGTATCGTCAGATTATTGTCAGAAAATCAAACCGCGTGGAAAACCGATGTCGTATGTGACCACGGTAGCCATAAACACTCGTTCATTTTCTATAGAGCGTATTTAAATAAATAAAGGGATATTTGAGTGTAACTCGAGCAGACGATCGAATTAAGTCACGAAACCAGTTCCGTTGAGTTCGTATCGTCGATTAGAGTCAGGATAGATATATAGTTTGTTATTTTTAGAGATCGAGAAATTTGGCGTTAAAAAGGGTAGGGCGGTTCGGGGTAAAAACAGCCTATCGGGCAAACGGTCTCAGAATGCGACGAAACTAGTGTCGTTGGGTTCGTATCGAAAAGTTATTGCAAGATATCAAGATTTCAAGTTGATTCGATTTAGCGGGTGGTCGTGGTAAATTAAAAAGAGTGTTTATTTCTGGTTTTATAAAGAATTTTTTTTCAAACGACCTCGGATTGCGACGGAACTTGTCCCATTGGGTCCGGAATACCTTTTTACGTCAAGAATAATTTTTTTATCAGTAGACAGAAATCAATTGTGGTGGTTTTTATCAACTACTTCGTGATGAAGTATCGTTATATTATATTATAAATAAACCTCCCCACAACAACACTGTAGCTTACTGTAGATTCCTTGCGCCTCACACTTTCAATGACTTGGCGGCCAAACAACTGATTCCTTGCAAGCCAAACTAGGAACCGTGCCTTCCACGTTTTGGTTCCATTATAAATACCATACTAGGAACAGTCAAACCCTATTAACTTGTTTCTCTGGTCAACTAATTCAATGAGCCGCCACTTCTTCAAAAATGAACGAACCAGACTTCCCCTCCTTTCCCCTCGGAAATCTCCTAATCCAATGATCAATTTACAAACTTTCAACCTCAAACTTCAAGAGCTCCTCGAGTCCTACCTAATGGACGGTCACGATGGAGTTCCATTACCGGAGTTGATCGGAATGAGGCTCGAAAACCCTACTGTTCGTGGGTCTCGTTCAGATTGAAGGGGGCACTAGGATGGTCGTGGCTTGGCGCAGGCAGGGAGGAAGGGTAGGCGCGGGTTCCGGCAAGGTCAGATGGACCGCTGATGGTCTGTAGCTTGGCGCGGTGGTGCTTTTTGTGTAGCAGCAGTTAGTGAAGATGGTTTTAGTTGGCAAGAAGAAAGAAAGGAAAGATAGAAAAGGGGAACTGGAAAACGCAAAGAACAGAGGAGAAGCGAGCAGTTCAATGGGAATGGGAAGGAAAGGGTTCGGCCTTGTTAGCTTTAACAATACAAATGGGTTTATAACTAACTAGAAAATTTGATTTATAAATTAATAATTAAGTATTAACTTTAAAATGGCAATTGGTTGCAGGCTTCCGAGAACAGGAGTGCGTGAGAACCCAAGAAGAAAGGATGCCTGGTCTGTTAAAGATGTTAAGTAATTAAATTTGTTTAACTATTATACCATTAAGAAAATCATTTAAATTATAATTGGAATCATTTGTTTATGTGAAAACTTGGACAGGTTTGAATGGTCAGTAAAGGAAACACAAAGGGTTGAAGACAACAAAAAGGAAACAGTCTGAATTGGCCGATTAATTTCAGTAACTAAGTAATTACGTGTTGAGTTCTAATTTAAAAGTTTCTTTATTTAAACTGAAAATCATTATGCTTAAAATCC
Organism: Allium sativum; assembly: GCA_030737875.1. NCBI lineage: Eukaryota > Viridiplantae > Streptophyta > Magnoliopsida > Asparagales > Amaryllidaceae > Allium > Allium sativum. The sequence continues at coordinate 248,524,054 of CM060924.1, forward strand.
AATATCTTCTACTTTGTGAAACAGGAATGAAGTAAGAACGGATGAACAAGCTTTTGAACAAAGGCAAGGGATTTGTATCGGCTTGTTGAATCTAATAATCAAGTAATTAAAAACATTAATGATTTTAGTTACAAGAATTAATTTAAAAAGTGTACATTTATAATTTGTTTAGTTGCACATATATGAACAGAATTGGGTAGAACTAGAAATGTTGGAACCGTCTGGACAAGGCCAACACCATGGAACAAGAACGGACGTAGTAGAATGCAGCTGGAAATCCCAGTTAAATTAAACGCGAGTTTAATTTAATCAAATCAGTTGTTATTATAACAACGCAACTCAAGGTGAGTTAAACTCACTCAGTTTTTCCCATTTATATTCTTTTATAAATTGGGTTTTTTTATTTGTGTGCTTTGTTTGCTGATGGTTGTCTGTTTGCTAGTTATACAATTGTTTGTTGATTTAACTGATGAAATTAAACTGTGTTTAATTTCAGTGAAATTCCAAATCGTTATTTTAACGATTGGTTCCAATAAAGGTAACTCACCTTGGTTGGTCACGTTTATTTATAAACGTGTTTTAAATGTTTGAACCATTTGAATTGCTTGTGGTTGATGCTAATGGCCGTTATTCAGTTTATCAGTTAAACAAAACTGAACAGCCTGATTTGAGAAAAACCATTTGAATACAGGGAAGAACAGGTTGGAGGGATCCAACCGGATTCCTCAAAAATATTGTTTGTTTTCATATTATCACATATGAATTGTCCTGTTTGGGGTGATTGATTTGATTGTTGATTTTTGACTGAACATTCAACCTGTGTTGTGTTTAAACCAATGGGTAATATTGGTTGGGTATTTGGCAGCGTATGGCCTATAAAATCAATCGTTTTATAGATATTGATTCACCGTCAGGTGAGTCAATAGAGATGAAGTTATAAAATGTATTTTATAACTGGAGATAGATTTTTGAACATATTATTTTGAATAAAAGTTATTCAAGAGAAAGAAATAAATATTTTATTTATGTAAGACTTTAAATTATTTTTAATTGATTTTATAAAGCAAGTTCCAATGTAAATCAGATTGATAAGTACGAGATAGGAAATAAAATCGCATGGTTAGAATTGGATAATCGTTTTGTTAAGGAACCATTTAATGGAAATTATTTAAATTAATTATATTTTAATTAATTTAAAGTGAGAATTTATTTGGAATCGGCTAACGAGATAATCAAGTTGAGTGAATTAAATCGACCATTTTGAATTTGAATTGATTATCAAATTAATGTGTTTTTGGATTAAATATCGTTTAAATTTAGATAAGGTTTTAAAAAGGGTTTAAGATAAACCAGAATATATAAATGAGTGTTAAGGTGAAAATCGTTAATATTGAATTAACGTTATTTGAAAATGAGATCAAGTAAAAAGGGAAATTTGAAATAAGATTTCAAAAGTGGGGAATGGTCGAACATTTTTGAAAGAAGATTGGAAATAAATGAATCTGGTTAAAGAAGTGGGTTATAGGGTTGTATAACTAAACCCAAGTTATAGTGGAATGTATTTCGATATGGAAATAGGAATATTGAATTTTGTGATTACAACTGATATTCATTTGAGGATAAGAACGGTGTTGATCAAGGTCTGAGAGGTAATTAAAATACCCCAACTTGAACAACATCGGGATTATCTGAAGATAGTATTAGTTGGTAATCGTAAGAGACGTTAGTAGATATGTTTTGAAAATCTAAACAGCGATTTTAGCGCTGTTGTTATAATATATGTTTTGTAAATCTAATATAGCGATTGTAGCGCTTTTGCTATAGTAAATGGGTTGTAAACCTAAACAACGATTATAGCGCTGTTGTTTTGTAAATCTAAATAGTAATTATAACGCTATTGTTATAACATATGTGCTATGAATTTCTTTGTTAAAACTAATGGGTTTCCGAATTTAAAAGATGATTTGAAAGAAGATTTAAGTGTGTAATTGAATATAGTTATTCGAGCTAGAGTTAGTCAAACATAGTATTCAAGGTAAGTTGCCATTTCGTACGACTGCTAGCGTAATTCGCAGGGCTGCAGATAGCCTACGGCGGTCGGATGTTTCCTAAGGGAATCAGGCGTAACCATTGTGATCGCTGCGATCTAAAGTCAAGCAAATGGAATTAAGTCGAATATCAGTTAATCAATTGGAGTAATCGATTAGAGATAAATCGAATTAGAGTTATTCAACCATCGTATTTTTGAATATTAAAAGAGTTGGAGTTTTTTTTATGTAACAAAAAGTAAACCAGTTTGTTAAAGGCCAAGTGATGCTGAATACTGAACCAATGAACTCATTGGAGTGTCATGATTGAAACACTGTATATTTTGATAGTTAAAACACCGACTATCAAACCCTCCCAATACGATTGTTGGTATGGAAAGACCGGGATCGAATTTATATTCGAAAACCATTCCGACCAACAAATACGTGAAGATATCTGAAGATGATCGAGATGGAGTGTTGAAGACCGTTGATTTCCCTAAGCGGAAGAACCACTAATATTCTCTGCCTGGCAAGTAGAGATAAGCTATGATTCTGTCGTGGTTGGATTCCACGGGTTGCAAGGACTTCTCGCTACTGATCCATGGGGTGATTCCTATATTGGATGCAGTAGGAGAGTGCCTTCGGTTCATCCTGTTCCTGGATGACTTGTATGGACGGATGTCTGACAGAGTATTTCCAAAAGGACCACGTACGTTGATTTCTTCAAACGTGCGATAGTTGTTGGCGGAGATTTGCCGTTCTCTTAGCTTCCAGCTAGAGTATTTTTTGTGGATATCAATTAGTGATATCTGATGGATTTGACGATGTGGCATTCAAAGTAAATGGCGACCAGATGTCAAGAGTTAATTCTGGCCTCAAGCCTCATCAACCGGGAAATGACAAAAATCGGGCAGGCAGCATGGCTATGTGGGTCGCTCCCATTAGGGTGTATAATCACCTATCTAGAGGAAGTCCTATTTGTTTCTTAAATCTATGTTTCGATGCTGTCCCTTATCGGGAGACGGTTGCTGATCCCAACCGTCGGTGGTATACATTCGATACACTCAAGCGAAATGAGTGGTCGGTCATGTGAGGGCCGGGTTGCAAGACGTTCTTGTTGAACCCAGTGTATTCGTCTCTAGAGATACACTATCGGCAGGTGGTCCCATACCTGGTCATAGTTGGAATCCAATCTCCAATAAGCGCCCGCGGTTTTCGTTTGTATACTATATATGTAGAGCGTGAGATGCAAGCGTTCTACTATATTTCTATTTACTTGTATTTAGACATTATTATAATATCAGAAAAGATATGGGTTTCAAAAACTGTTTTGGGTTATCGTAAGGTAAAAACCGTCCGTATTTATGTGTGGATTTGGTCTTACGATTATCCTTTTGTTTCGAAAGGATTTTTGAACTTAAAATCGAGTTGGATGATCACCTTTAATACTGTGCGAGTTTATCTCACTCTGGTTCACCAGACTGACCCGGTGTTTTGTAAATGCTCGGGTTAGCCCGGATGTACAGGTTCAGGTTACCGGATGCTGTAAAGTCCAGAGACGAGCTGGAGATGTTCAGACGTATGATATTATATAGCTACTATTCCGCTGTGTGTTGTATATGGGAACAGGCTATTATAACTGTCCCATGGTATGATGTACTCTGATACTGTAAGTATTTTAAAGCTTTCAATAAAGATTATTTCTGTATTATATTTTGTTCCGCTGCGGTGTGAGACTCTGTGTGGTGTTTCTTCTTCTTCTATTCTAATATTTCTATCTTATCTATTCTCACCCTCTAACTTCTTTCTATTAATGATCTGGAATGTTCGATGTCTGAAGGGTCAACACGGTAGTTTGATGTTGATTTTCGGAGTCGAAAATCCCAGTCGTTACAGTGGTATCAGAGCTGAAGGTTAGTGATTACCTTGGCTCTGTGGCGTGACTCAGTAGAGATGGGGTTAGTAATACCCTAGATTGAGTTTGAGTGTATATATACGAGCGAACGTATTTGTAGATTTTATAAAAATTGTTTTATATTGTGGAGATTTATTGGGTTGAGTTGTTTGTGAATTCTGGTCGATCAGTTTGATCTACTGTATCGATAAGGGTTTCTAAACACTCAAGTACGATAAACCGACACAGTATGTTTTGAAAGAGGGTAAATGAAATAATTTTACCCAAATTATATTTTGATATAAAAGAATGATATATATTGGAAATATTATAATATATTGGATGTGTGGGTTGATTATAATTGAAATGGTTTTAAATAACCAATTAAATTTCGTATAATATGGAATCAGATGAATTAAATTTGAAATCTAAATCAGAATTGGAATTAAAATTCCTTAAAGTGGGATAAATGATTGCAAATGAACTTGAATTGAATATATGAGAATTTTAAAATCCTGGGAGATTTTAATTTGGTTACAAGCATTGAAAGGGATATTTTGAAATGGATTTCAAAATGAAAGTGTTTAGAACTGGTTTTGAAAGTGACATAGTATTGAACTCACTTGATAGCTGGGGAATAACTCTGAGGATGCTGGCCACATCATCAGTGTTCATTTCCGAGTTCTAAGTGACGGATCACTACCAAAGATTTTGTTTTGAATTGCTTGAGGAAAAACAAGTTGTTTTGAATCTTGAAAAGGAATATTCGATTTTTGAAAGAGCTGAACTGTTTAAAAACTCCCAGGGAGATTGTTTGAACAAAGGCCAAATTTAAATAGATACTTGTGAAAGCAAATATGAATCGAATTGGAACCAATTAACTGGAAATTGAATCGAGATATATTATATCGAATAGAATCAGATTTTGAATTGGGAGACAGGAATCTGAAATGGTGTTGGATTGGTAATTTAAGAGTTGAAATCAATGATGGATGGAAATTGAGTTAAGAATGGTATTTGGCTTGGATGTGTGAAGGATATGGGTTTGAGGATAAAATTGGAATTTTGTTTGGGAATGCATTTGTATATGCTGACAAAATAGCAGACGGAAGGGATATAAGGATATGCCCGACAAAAAGGTACACGTTTATTTTTATATGGGTTTGGTGATTTATGAGCCGATTTGGCAAGCCGCTTGGCTGTTTCATTTTCTTTTGGATTGGAGAAGGCCTAGAAAGGCGAGTTGTACCGATTGAGCCGTACAGAGGTGGTGCTGGCGAAATTTTTCGAAAATTTGAAGTGTTAGAAAATTTTCGATATTTTTGAAAATATTTATTCACAGTATTGAATTGGTTTCTAATTTAATATAAAATTAGATTTGAAATTGCTGAGTTTATAACGCTCTTTCTTACCTTAGCAATTTCGAGGACGAAATTATTTTAAGGGGGGAAGAATGTAACAACCTGTGTTTTTGGCACTAAAATATATAATTTAATTTATTTAATTCAATTATTATATTTGGAATATCGATGTGATTTAATATTTAAATCGTCGTTTTAAACAAAGCTGAACTATATATTATATATAATATAAATAGAGCTTGGAAATAGCGCTACAGTTCGTAAATTCGAGTTTGAACTTCAACTGAGAATACGGGATTCGATATAAGTCGGGTTTCTATGAAACAAGACACGTTGGAACCGTATTTGACGATAATTTTCATATGGAAGAGAAAAATCCATATTCCGTGTTATAGATAGTAAGTTATGGCCAAATCAAATTTTCAAATAGTCACTATGGAAATCGTTATTTAAAATATACGCGTTAAAATAGCCGTTTTGCAAACGGACTCTATTTTCGATGAAATTAGTTTCATTGGAACCGTATCGTCAGATTATTGTCAGAAAATCAAATCGCGTGGAAAACCGATGTCGTATGTGACCACGGTAGCCATAAACACTCGTTCATTTTCTATAGAGCGTATTTAAATAAATAAAGGGATATTTGAGTGTAACTCGAGCAGACGATCGAATTAAGTCACGAAACCAGTTCCGTTGATTTCGTATCGTCGATTAGAGTCAGGATAGATATATAGTTTGTTATTTTTAGAGATCGAGAAATTTGGCGTTAAAAAGGGTAGGGCGGTTCGGGGTAAAAACAGCATATCGGGCAAACGGTCTCAGAATGCGATGAAACTAGTGTCGTTGGGTTCGTATCGAAAAGTTATTGCAAGATATCAAGATTTCAAGTTGATTCGATTTAGCGGGTGGTCGTGGTAAATTAAAAAGATTGTTTATTTCTGGTTTTATAAAGAATTTTTTTTCAAACGACCTCGGATTGCGACGGAACTTGTCCCATTGGGTCCGGAATACCTTTTTACATCAAGAATAATTTTTTTATCAGTAGACAGAAATCAATTGTGGTGGTTTTTATCAACTACTTCATGATGAAGTATCGTTATATTATATTATAAATAAACCTCCCCACAACAACACTGTAGCTTACTGTAGATTCCTTGCGCCTCACACTTTCAATGACTTGGCGGCCAAACAACTGATTCCTTGCAAGCCAAACTAGGAACCGTGCCTTCCACGTTTTGGTTCCATTATAAATACCATACTAGGAACAGTCAAACCCTATTAACTTGTTTCTCTGGTCAACTAATTCAATGAGCCGCCACTTCTTCAAAAATGAACGAACCAGACTTCCCCTCCTTTCCCCTCGGAAATCTACTAATCCAATGATCAATTTACAAACTTTCAACCTCAAACTTCAAGAGCTCCTCGAGTCCTACCTAATGGACGGTCACGATGGAGTTCCATGACCGGAGTTGATCGGAATGAGGCTCGAAAACCCTACTGTTCGTGGGTCTCGTTCAGATTGAAGGGGGCACTAGGATGGTCGTGGCTTGGCGCAGGCAGGGAGGAAGGGTAGGCGCGGGTTCCGGCAAGGTCAGATGGACCGCTGATGGTCTGTAGCTTGGCGCGGTGGTGCTTTTTGTGTAGCAGCAGTTAGTGAAGACGGTATTAGTTGGCAAGAAGAAAGAAAGGAAAGAGAGAAAAGGGGAACTGGAAAACGCAAAGAACAGAGGAGAAGCGAGCAGTTCAATGGGAATGGGAAGGAAAGGGTTCGGCCTTGTTAGCTTTAACAATACAAATGGGTTTATAACTAACTAGAAAATTTGATTTATAAATTAATAATTAAGTATTAACTTTAAAATGGCAATTGGTTGCAGGCTTCCGAGAACAGGAGTGCGTGAGAACCCAAGAAGAAAGGATGCCTGGTCTGTTAAAGATGTTAAGTAATTAAATTTGTTTAACTATTATACCATTAAGCAAATCATTTAAATTATAATTGGAATCATTTGTTTATGTGAAAACTTGGACAGGTTTGAATGGTCAGTAAAGGAAACACAAAGGGTTGAAGACAACAAAAAGGAAACAGTCTGAATTGGCCGATTAATTTCAGTAACTAAGTAATTACATGTTGAGTTCTAATTTAAAAGTTTCTTTATTTAAACTGAAAATCATTATGCTTAAAATCCAATATCTTCTACTTCGTGAAACAGGAATGAACTAAGAACGGATGAACAAGCTTTTGAACGAAGGCAAGGGATTTGTATCGGCTTGTTGAATCTAATAATCAAGTAATTAAAAACGTTAATGATTTTAGTTAAAAGAATTAATTTAAAAAGTGTACATTTATAATTTGTTTAGTTGCACATATATGAACAGAATTGGGCAGAACTAGAAATGTTGGAACCGTCTGGACAAGGCCAACACCATGGAACAAGAACGGACGTAGTAGAATGCAGCTGGAAATCCCAGTTAAATTAAACGCGAGTTTAATTTAATCAAATCAGTTGTTATTATAACAACGCAACTCAAGGTGAGTTAAACTCACTCAGTTTTTCCCATTTATATTCTTTTATAAATTGGGTTTTTTTATTTGTGTGCTTTGTTTGCTGATGGTTGTCTGTTTGCTAGTTATACAATTGTTTGTTGATTTAACTGATGAAATTAAACTGTGTTTAATTTCAGTGAAATTCCAAATCGTTATTTTAACGATTGGTTCCAATAAAGGTAACTCACCTTGGTTGGTCACGTTTATTTATAAACGTGTTTTAAATGTTTGAACCATTTGAATTGCTTGTGGTTGATGCTAATGGCCGTTATTCAGTTTATCAGTTAAACAAAACTGAACAGCCTGATTTGAGAAAAACCATTTGAATACAGGGAAGAACAGGTTGGAGGGATCCAACCGGATTCCTCAAAAATATTGTTTGTTTTCATATTATCACATATGAATTGTCCTGTTTGGGGTGATTGATTTGATTGTTGATTTTTGACTGAACATTCAACCTGTGTTGTGTTTAAACCAATGGGTAATATTGGTTGGGTATTTGGCAGCGTATGGCCTATAAAATCAATCGTTTTATAGATATTGATTCACCGTCAGGTGAGTCAATAGAGATGAAGTTATAAAATGTATTTTATAACTGGAGATAGATTTTTGAACATATTATTTTGAATAAAAGTTATTCAAGAGAAAGAAATAAATATTTTATTTATGTAAGACTTTAAATTATTTTTAATTGATTTTATAAAGCAAGTTCCGATGTAAATCAGATTGATAATTACGAGATAGGAAATAAAATCGCATGGTTAGAATTGGATAATCGTTTTGTTAAGGAACCATTTAATGGAAATTATTTAAATTAATTATATTTTAATTAATTTAAAGTGAGAATTTATTTGGAATCGGCTAACGAGATAATCAAGTTGAGTGAATTAAATCGACCATTTTGAATTTGAATTGATTATCAAATTAATGTGTTTTTGGATTAAATATCGTTTAAATTTAGATAAGGTTTTAAAAAGGGTTTAAGATAAACCAGAATATATAAATGAGTGTTAAGGTGAAAATCGTTAATATTGAATTAACGTTATTTGAAAATGAGATCAAGTAAAAAGGGAAATTTGAAATAAGATTTCAAAAGTGGGGAATGGTCGAACATTTTTGAAAGAAGATTGGAAATAAATGAATCTGGTTAAAGAAGTGGGTTATAGGGTTGTATAACTAAACCCAAGTTATAGTGGAATGTATTTCGATATGGAAATAGGAATATTGAATTTTGTGATTACAACTGATATTCATTTGAGGATAAGAACGGTGTTGATCAAGGTCTGAGAGGTAATTAAAATACCCCAACTTGAACAACATCGGGATTATCTGAAGATAGTATTAGTTGGTAATCGTAAGAGACGTTAGTAGATATGTTTTGAAAATCTAAACAGCGATTTTAGCGCTGTTGTTATAATATATGTTTTGTAAATCTAATATAGCGATTGTAGCGCTTTTGCTATAGTAAATGGGTTGTAAACCTAAACAACGATTATAGCGCTGTTGTTTTGTAAATCTAAATAGTAATTATAACGCTATTGTTATAACATATGTGCTATGAATTTCATTGTTAAAACTAATGGGTTTCCGAATTTAAAAGATGATTTGAAAGAAGATTTAAGTGTGTAATTGAATATAGTTATTCGAGCTAGAGTTAGTCAAACATAGTATTCAAGGTAAGTTGCCATTTCGTACGACTGCTAGCGTAATTCGCAGGGCTGCAGATAGCCTACGGCGGTCGGATGTTTCCTAAGGGAATCAGGCGTAACCATTGTGATCGCTGCGATCTAAAGTCAAGCAAATGGAATTAAGTCGAATATCAGTTAATCAATTGGAGTAATCGATTAGAGATAAATCGAATTAGAGTTATTCAACCATCGTATTTTTGAATATTAAAAGAGTTGGAGTTTTTTTTTATGTAACAAAAAGTAAACCAGTTTGTTAAAGGCCAAGTGATGCTGAATACTGAACCAGTGAACTCATTGGAGTGTCATGATTGAAACACTGTATATTTTGATAGTTAAAACACCGACTATCAAACCCTCCCAATACGATTGTTGGTATGGAAAGACCGGGATCGAATTTATATTCGAAAACCATTCCGACCAACAAATACGTGAAGATATCTGAAGATGATCGAGATGGAGTGTTGAAGACCGTTGATTTCCCTAAGCGGAAGAACCACTAATATTCTCTGCCTGGCAAGTAGAGATAAGCTATGATTCTGTCGTGGTTGGATTCCACGGGTTGCAAGGACTTCTCGCTACTGATCCATGGGGTGATTCCTATATTGGATGCAGTAGGAGAGTGCCTTCGGTTCATCCTGTTCCTGGATGACTTGTATGGACGGATGTCTGACAGAGTATTTCCAAAAGGACCACGTACGTTGATTTCTTCAAACGTGCGATAGTTGTTGGCGGAGATTTGCCGTTCTCTTAGCTTCCAGCTAGAGTATTTTTTGTGGATATCAATTAGTGATATCTGATGGATTTGACGATGTGGCATTCAAAGTAAATGGCGACCAGATGTCAAGAGTTAATTCTGGCCTCAAGCCTCATCAACCGGGAAATGACAAAAATCGGGCAGGCAGCATGGCTATGTGGGTCGCTCCCATTAGGGTGTATAATCACCTATCTAGAGGAAGTCCTATTTGTTTCTTAAATCTATGTTTCGATGCTGTCCCTTATCGGGAGACGGTTGCTGATCCCAACCGTCGGTGGTATACATTCGATACACTCAAGCGAAATGAGTGGTCGGTCATGTGAGGGCCGGGTTGCAAGACGTTCTTGTTGAACCCAGTGTATTCGTCTCTAGAGATACACTATCGGCAGGTGGTCCCATACCTGGTCATAGTTGGAATCCAATCTCCAATAAGCGCCCGCGGTTTTCGTTTGTATACTATATATGTAGAGCGTGAGATGCAAGCGTTCTACTATATTTCTATTTACTTGTATTTAGACATTATTATAATATCAGAAAAGATATGGGTTTCAAAAACTGTTTTGGGTTATCGTAAGGTAAAAACCGTCCGTATTTATGTGTGGATTTGGTCTTACGATTATCCTTTTGTTTCGAAAGGATTTTTGAACTTAAAATCGAGTTGGATGATCACCTTTAATACTGTGCGAGTTTATCTCACTCTGGTTCACCAGACTGACCCGGTGTTTTGTAAATGCTCGGGTTAGCCCGGATGTACAGGTTCAGGTTACCGGATGCTGTAAAGTCCAGAGACGAGCTGGAGATGTTCAGACGTATGATATTATATAGCTACTATTCCGCTGTGTGTTGTATATGGGAACAGGCTATTATAACTGTCCCATGGTATGATGTACTCTGATACTGTAAGTATTTTAAAGCTTTCAATAAAGATTATTTCTGTATTATATTTTGTTCCGCTGCGGTGTGAGACTCTGTGTGGTGTTTCTTCTTCTTCTATTCTAATATTTCTATCTTATCTATTCTCACCCTCTAACTTCTTTCTATTAATGATCTGGAATGTTCGATGTCTGAAGGGTCAACACGGTAGTTTGATGTTGATTTTCGGAGTCGAAAATCCCAGTCGTTACATTTGCATATGAAGATGCCACATCTATTTGCTATTGGACAAGAAAGTAATCAACAGAAAGGCCATGCATATCTCAACTCAAGGGAAACTTGTCAAGGAACCAAGAGGAAAAGAAGAAAGGCCAAAAATTTAATAGATTTAACTAAGGCCCATTTGAAACTCTCTTTGTAAACTCTTTTGTGAATTCCCTAAGGCCCATCTATCATTGTATTAGGGTTAGGGTTAGGATTTGGCTATCTATCCTATAAATACCCTTGTAATGTCATTGTAGCCACCATCTCCATTTTTCTGTATTCTCTTCTCCATTAATAAAAGTTCTTCTTCTTTTTTTACTATTTCTGCATTTTTCTTTCTTAGCAATCGGTGTTGTCTTCACAATTAGTTTTGGAAGAGCACCAATTGTATTTTACATTTGTTTCATTAGTGATTAGTCGTTTGATTAGTTTCAACGACAATCCTAATTTTATTTTTTTGTTGTTCTTCTTATTCTGCACTTTTATTTTCTGCAGTGTTGTTCTGGTTTTGCAATTTACTTTCTTTTGTGATTAATCGTTGATTAGATTCAACGGTAATCCTAAGTTCGCAATTTCAATTTGTTTTTATTTCAACAAAATCTCCAGGCTTCGTCTAACTCGCCCAAGAGATTAGATAAATAATTTGATTTTAATTTACCTCCCTGTGTTCGACCTGTACGCTACACACCTGTACGCTTGCAGAATTTAATTTAAATGTCGCGCTTTTCTGATTCATAGACTAGCGTCGATCAAGTTTTTGGAAATTAAATAAATAATAAAATTTACAAAGAAATGAGGCATATGAAAATGCGAAAGTCTACAAAGAAAGAACCAAAGCCCAACACGACAAAAACATACTTCGTAAGGAATTCAACGTAGGTTAAAAAGTTCTTTTATACGACTCTAGACTTCACTTGTTTCCAGGAAAACTCAGATCTCGATGGACTGGACCTTATGTTGTGAAAAAAGTATATCCTCATAGAGCGGTTGAAATTGAAAATCCTAGGGATGGAAAAGTCTTCAAAGTAAACGGTCAACGACTAAAACCATTTTTGGAATTCGAACAATATGACGAAGATGACCCTATCGATCTGCATGAGCCTGATCATCCACCATGAAATCAGGTGGTACACGTTCTTTTTCTTTTTCATTTTTTATTTTGTTTTTGTTTTTCTACCTTAGACAGTTGGGACACTTTCTCAATCAAGTGTGGGGGGGGGGGGAGTCTGCATTGCGTTCTTTTGATTTTTCTTTACTTTTTCTTTCTTTCTTTTCATGTAGGACCATCATACATTTTATATCGTAGTAACATACCATAAATTTTTTTGTTTTTGGAAAATACGACTCATTTTCAATTAATACAACAAAATAAGTTTACAATTTTTAGCCAGTTGATAGTATTTTTTTCTCTCAACTTAGATCGAATAAGAAATATAATGAAAAGTTTAATTTTGAGGGATAATAGTGTAACCTGTACATAGGGAGATTCTTAGGTGATGGCCATGAAATCTATTCTATATTGTAGACTTTGTTTAAATAAGTGGAGGACTTAAAATACTTATAATGGCTTGCCAAACCTTTAAAACTAAGTTGTGCTAAGCTGAATTCGCGTAACCCTCTTTTTGTGCTTATAAATTCAATAATAATAATAGTAATCCAAGGGTATCCAACATTGCTTGTATATCGAGCGTTGGTGTGCAAACCCGCCAAGCTCTATCCGACATGTTGTCGACAAAGTCAGCGTTGGAATATCTTGGTCTCATTTTATGAGATTGGACACCTAAGGATTACCGACACGTTGTTGACAAAGTCAAAGTTGGCCTGCACAATCCGCCAAGCTCTTCACCCACTCTCCGTTAGTCCGCGAGGCAGTGCATGGGTGGTAAACCTTGATCTTCTAAGTTAGTTGTATGTACTTAATCATAAATTTTAAAATTTTATAGAATAAAGAATAAGCGATGATGCCCAAACACTTCTTGACCTTATTGATTTGACTAGCCATACATGAGAAAATTAGAATACCACTTTACAAACTGTGCCAAGCAAACTAAGAATTTATTTCATGGCTGCACTATGTTATCGACTGAACTAGCTGGCCAAACTAGAATTTAACATTTGAAAACTTGATTTATATTGAAAATTTGTGACAAGTTGAGGTATCTAAAATAAAATCAACTGATTAGAAATTATTAACTTAATTTGTTGTACCACCTTCCTGAAAAAAGTCGTGTTTTCATTTTTCGTTTTTATTTGCATATGTCCATTGCATTCATGTAGTTTCATTAGAATCATAGCATACTGCATTTGGATTTTGTGGGTAGTATCCACTGAAAACCCTCACGAGACACCACTCGTCCTACTAGGGACACCTAGAGGTTTAACGGCTTGTTGCATACGCTCAATGCAATCGTGTTTCCTACGAAAGTGTGACCTATCTAGTTAGTTTTTCATTTTCTTTTTACTCGAGGACGAGTAAAAGACAAGTGTGGGGGTATTTGATTAACATAGAAATGTGTTTATTTTATGCTCTTATATCTTTTGTAAAAAAATAAATGATACTTTGGGTACTTTTGTGTGTTTTTACAGGATGTCAAGAAATGCCTCCTTTGTTTCAAATTAAAGGCCAACTACAGATAAAAAGCTACTTCCCCGTATTAAAGTCGTCTCAATTACAAAAGACGTTGTAGCTCACTGGTAATTGCATAGAAATTTGTACTGAGAGACCTGAGTTCGATCCCCGTCGAGCTCACTTTTTGCCAAAGAACGGAACGCGTTCACACTGCCCCTTTGCTATGAAGAATATATTAATTAGTGTTATATTATATATATACATATTCATGTGTATGTATGATATTCACTAATAGACATTTCCGGAGTAGTCATGGAAATCAATTCAGAACATTCATTTTTCAATTTCTAATTAGAACAATTTCTGATTGATTTATTACCAAGAAAAGATCAATTTTGAAGATTTCATCCTTTGTTGCCTTTGGAGTTTGATAAGCATCCTTGTTTGGAATAATTAATCGCATGCAATCTAATTACCAATCAACTAGCCATACAGAGGATTTGGAAGATATTCACCAAGATATGCATCAGATATTCTTAAAAGAATTATTTCCAAACAAGCCTAGTCAAGGAAGGCAAGAGATATGATATTACTTCTTGGGAAAAGAGACCCTTTTATTCATAGACTTAATTAGGATTTTTCCTATCTCCTCTATAAATATACATTGTAACCATTGTAAGAGAGGAATTCTTCTGTACTCTCTTTTAGTTTTAATAAAGCTCTTCTTCGTTTAGTTTATTTGCTTTACTTTCATAACAATTTGTGTTCTACTCAATTAGTTTTGGTAGACAGAAATTGTTATTTCTATTGTTTATTAGTGATTAGTCGTTTGATTAGTTTCAACGACAATCCTAATTTACCTTTTGTTGTTCTTCTTTTCCTGCAATTTTAATTTCTGTATTTTATTTCTGTTTTGCATTTTAATTTCCAATTGATAGTTGTGATTTGATCGTCGGTTCAATTAGATTTGTTCTGAATCGGATCGCAGTTTCAATTTTTATTGTTTTCAAAAACCAACCTCGAAAATTGTCTAACTCGCCCAAGAGATTAAATAAATAATTTGATTTTAATCTACCTCCCTATTTTCGACCTGTATGCTACACACCTGTATGCTTGCAGTATTTAATTTAAATGTCGCGCTTTTCTAATTCATTGGAAAGCGGCGATCACTTACTTCCTTTATTTAAGTAAATATCCACTAGAACACAACTTTAACATCGTGCATTATTTTACTTGTAATCTTTTGATTTATAATATAAATCCTCGTCAAATAATACGATTCCATCTATTTGGACATTTCTATAGTAAGATTTTATCGCACCTTTGGTTAAACCTCATCGTCAATCAATCACTTGTTAATTGAGTTCCCATTTATCAAATCTTGCTTGAAACTTGGATTTATAAATCCCTTTAATGAAATTCTTATTTGGTTTTTGTTTGAACTTAGCGACGCTTAGCCATTTCTTAAGTAAATACCAATTAAAGATCATCGCTTAAACTATTATTTGTTAAAATAACAATTTACTCTAATATTAACTATATTAAAATATTTAGCTTCGATATAAAATAATTATCATTTTTAAAAGCTTATTAAATAATGATCAACTTCATTTACCCTAAACAACTCGATAATTTCCTTAATTTGGGGTTAATCAAAGAGTAACTAATATTTCACACCACTTGTTAAATTCAAATTAATTTCATTATCATGGTTGATTTTTTTTGTCAACCATATATATTAGTTAACCATTAACTGATTTTCCATTTTTCATTTCCCTTATTTAAATTTATTAAACAACTTAATTAATTAAAATCACTACTTAATTGTTTTAAAAACAATTTTTCTATTTTTCCAACCCGTATGTAAATCTTTGGCTTTCTTCTTTTAAAACTTTCATAACCCTTTTGAATAACCCCTTTAAAAACTCGATTAAAATATATATTTATAAACTTCTAACTTAATTACTTATATAAAATAATCGAAACTTTAATTCAGTTATAAAATAAATTTATAACTTTAAAACTGCGTCGATCCACCTGATAGTAGAACGACGTTTAAACCAATATAATTTAGGCCGTTCTTGCCAATTACCCAATCAACACTCTCGATTAATTTTAATCACAAAAACCGTGAATATATATTCAATCATCAAAATTCAAATAAGTTTGGTGTCAGTCAGGGTAAACAATTCATATATGCACAAAAATATAGTTTATTTGAGGAATCCGGTCAGATCCCTCCAACCTGTCCTTCCCTGCATCACAGATAACTGTTATACGAATTAAATTTTAATAATCTACTATTTAAATCTGACGAGTTTAAATAACAACAGTCAATTAAACAATCAACAGCATCCATATCAGCCTATCAACCAATTTCTACTATTAATGGTCAGTTTAATTTTAATATGAATTTACCACATCACAGGATTCAAGAAGGTATGAGAATTAACTCACCAGTCTATTCTGGTTGACGGTTGATGCGTTTGTTGCATTTGGTTTCAGTCGAACATTCAAAATTTGCTGAAATTCTCACTGTGTCAGATCAGTGCCTAGTCAGTGCCATTGTCTAGGACTCGTCCCTGCGATCCCAACGAATCCTGTTTCGCGAAATTTCGTTAACGTATGAAAGAGATAACGCGTTTTCTAGTATATATAAATAATACGACTATTAAATAAGATTTTAAATTTAATTATATAATAATTACCAAACTTTATACCGTTAATCCCCACTAATAGCCGTGATTAACACGACAGCACCCCCACTAAACTTTCACGTGGTTTCTTCCTTCCTTGGATCTCAACGCCGATCCTCATGTTCTTTTTAGAACTTGCCTTCCCAAAACCCATCAGAAAAACACCCCGTCACCGACGCCTGACATCTCTAGACCCCGTACTAACACCGTCTCCAACACCGCAGTTCCACCAGCGTTCCTCCACCGAGAGCCCTAACCCCAACATCCTCTGCGCTGCCCGAAAACCAATGTTGAACGGAAACCGTTCGTGGACGAACTACGGCCACCACTGGCGATTATAAGACACCATATCACCCAAGAATTGACGCGCGTCCATCACCTCTTCGATCATCCTCACAGACCCCCACCTGACACTGACCAGAATCGCCGGATTTTGGTTAAAATCATTTTCAGCTTTCAAAAAAAAACAACCCGGAACTGATCTCCGTTCATCTCCCTCTCCTGGCCACACCACTCGCCGAAACACTACCGGACCTCCGCCAAATGAAAGCTCAGTCGTCCCTCCTCCACCTCCCATTGTCTCCCCACCTGAAACGCCTCCATTTCCGAGAAATTGACCATAATCCGAAAATCAATCTTGGTTGTTTATCGCGATTTCCGGCCACCACCCTCGAAGAAACCTCCCCAACTTTTCTCAGCAGCTAGATCTCATCCCGATCTATAACTTTCCCTTTGGAATCCCCCTTGAATTCATCCCGGATTGGATGATATAAATTAAAATGTGGATAGGGGCTTTCTGCAAATTTCAAGCAAAAGTATAAAGATGGGCTGAATTTCCTGGTTGGAGGGTGATGGAACTTTCTATTTATAAAGGAAAAATAATATTTATTTATCTCGATGTGACAAACGATACTTTATTTCGTACCTATCGCGTTTTCAAACGTTGTTTATTCGCTCCTGTGCTCACGCACAAACCTCGTTCGAGTTGCGAATGGACGGCATGATATAATTTGACGATACGGTCCTAATGAAACTTGCTTCGTTGAATTCCGAGTATGTTTGCTCAAATAGCGTTCGTACACGTCCAAATTGATCGAATTAATTTGCATTTTATTTTGGCACGCTCACTGAATAACACCGATTGAAATGCAGTTTGAAAATCTAGCAATAATTTGCTGTTGCAGTCCCAATAAAATTTATTTCGTCGAAAACTGAGGTCGTTCGAATAAAGGCCCTTTAATAACTGGCCAATTCAAATAAAATAAACCAATTTTAAAATACCTCAATATAATAATATTAAAATATTGAAATTGGCCATACACGACCGGAATTTCATATACTACCATAATAAAATATCCCGGGTTGAGTTTGAAGCTAAATAGATATATACAATATTTAAAAACCCTCATTTTATATAAACACAGCGCTATATGTATAAAGGAAATTCCATAGCGTTTTTTTCAAAATTTGATTTGGATATAAAATAAAATCTACATGACGAAAATTGGATTTTTCTCAGCCATTGGAAAGATATCGTCAAACCGGTCCTGACGTTCCTTGTTTCGAGGAAATCCGACTTATTTTGAACCCGGTACGACCAACTGAAGTTCAAAACGCGAAATCGCGAACTACAGCACCGCTGCAGCTCGTTATTTAATTAAATTATAAACCATATCGTTCGACCATCATTAAATAAAAGAAATCGTCGTTGTAAATTTAATATAACCTATATTTGACCAATTTAAATTGCCCGATCACAATATATAGCAAATTTTATATTTTCCCATATATTCTGGAAATTAAAATATTAATTCATTATTTATTAAAATAATATATTCCAAATAAAAGCGTAAAATTCGATTATTTAAATTCAAACCAATATTTTAAATAATTAAAATATTCCAAATAAATAGGCCGAAAATACGGGTCGTTACACGATGAAATGGGTTTGCGATGACTGTAAATCGCGTGAAGGAATACAGAGAAATGGTAATTAAGAGGAATTAGTTTAGGTAGTTAAGTTTTAATTATTTATTTATGTAATTAATGTATTAACCCTCGTATCTTTTTCATACGAGCACGGAATCGAGTGATTTCAAATTCATTGCGATCGTGGAGACGAACTCTTCACAATGGAACAAACCAAGACAAAAACAAAGCACTTTAGAATTTCAGGGAAATTTGAATGCGAACAGAAATTCAGAAATTAAAATTGATCAATGTGAGAATTATCTCACTATAATTTTTTGTACAGTTATTTATTTTATAACTACATGTATGAACTGCTCCCCATCATCCACAGACCATGGACGATATATTTGATTGTATTGTATTGTGATTGTAATGTGAAAATTATATATATATATAGCGATGTGAAAATTATATAGATAGCAATGTGAAAATTATATATATAGCAATTTGAAAATTATAATTATATATAACGATGTGAAAATTATATATATGTAATTTGAAAATTATATATATAGAAATGTGAAAATTATATATATAGCGCTGTGAAAATTATATATATAGAGATGTAAAAATTAAATATATATATGAAATGTGAAGATAATATATATATATATATATATATGAAGTGGAAAATATATATATAGGAAATGTGAAAAATATATGTATATGAAGTGTGAATAAAATATATATATGAAATGAAAATAATATATATATAGGAAATGTGAAAAATATATATATGAAGTGTGAATGAAATAAATATTTGTTTGTTAAAAAAGTATTATTTTTAACATATATAGGAGAGGTATAAAATTTTCATGATATAGAATATTATATTTTGATTTAAAATTGAAAATGATGTTGGAATTGTTTTAAAAAGAATTTAAAAATGATTATTAAAATCCGTTTTAAATGGAAATCTACGAAATATATATAATATACATATCATATATTTAATGGCCTAAATAGAACGCGCCGCGCAGCGAGCGTTTGCGAATTTCTACCATTGACTTCGGATTGAGGTTACGGGAGATCCGACCGTCGGATTCTCCTAAAACTGGAACCGTTGGGTTCGTACCAAAAAGAGCTTTCAACAAATGTAAGAGATTTGAAATCTAACGGTTGGATTTGGAATTATGTCCAAATCAAATTTGGAAAAGGTCGTTGTAAGTGCAGTTCGATGACCGTTTATGGAAATCGACTGTACGGCCCTTGATAAAATTATTAAAAATATTAGTAATTTGTGTAAAATCATAATAAATGATTTGGAAAGAACTGGGATGAAAAATTCCATATTTTAAAAGGTAAAATTAAAATTTTATCGAAATGAACTAGTTAATAACTAGAAAAATAATCCAATATTTTTAAATAAATAAAATGGATTGAGATGTGGTTTTAATATAACCAGAAATTTCCAATGCAAGAATTGGAATGGATTTGAATCGAAATTATCTTCAAAATATTTCGATATTGGATTTCGTGATTATACAGATATTGTGGAGGAATTTGGAAGATATATATTTCTTTATTCCAATACGATATTTGTTGATTTCAGAATTTGATATTGAATATAATCCGATAGATTTTCTATTCAAGGACTTGTATTTAATATTTAACTGGACTTTCGGTTTGTCGTGAATGGTGTCTTCATTAACACTGTTCTTGAACCCAGTTGAGGAAAGAATGAATCTTTTAATTAAGATTTAGAGAAGTTTACCAAATAATTAATATTTAATTGGAATTGAATTGAAATTGGATTTTGGGTTTGTCATGAACTGTGTTTAAATGACATTAGTTCTTTAACCCGAGTAAAAGCAGGATTAATTTCTAGAAAATTGAACAATCAATAAAAAATGATGTTTGGGATTAAAACCAATTGGAGTTTGAATAAATCTTTAATTAGATTGTGAATGAATAAATGGTGATTGAATTTACCAACACACGTGATGTGATTAAATAGAATTTACTTGGTTGTTGATATTCATGATTGTGATTGACTGATTGTTTGGATTGTGCTCGACCAGTTTATGAGCAAGATATGCTTTTACATTTAGCATTGGGTTGGGTAGAAATACAGTTATGCTAACATCTTGTGAAACACTTCACGATTTGACTATGAGATGTGTAGCGATGTTGTTGAGTTCATTTCAAATTTAATGAATGATTTTGAAATGATATTTTTCTTAAGTGAAAAGAAATGTATTCCCGATTCTGGATAGGGAATGCTTCATAAATATGTTTCATAAAACAGAAAGGATTTCAAGGCCTAAACCCGATATTGTCGAAATGGTTTCAAAATGTATTATGTGTTTGACATTGCAGTTCATCACATATTCGATTAGTTGCTATTGATGATATATATGTTTGGTGGCGGAGAATTTATTCTCTTGCTTAACACCCTTCTTTGAGACGTACGAGCTCAAAGGTTATGTGATTAATAGTGACTGATCATATGTGTGAATTGTTAATGTAAAGTACTATAGTTTGAAAGTACTTGTTATTATTATGTTGTGAAACGATTTTCCCTACTTCGGGATATGAAATGATTTGGTATGTGGCTAAAGATTCGAGTAACCCGGATGACTAAAAGTATGGGTGAGATGGGCGGTGTATGCTTCCATGCGTGGGAGGTGTATTATTGGTGTAGCCTACTCCATGCGTGGGATGTGCACAAATATATACATATCATGTTGCTTGGGTGCGTGCTCTTTGCCTTATAGACGGGGAGCACGATATTTGGTTGCATACCTGTTTGTATGCATTGTTATGTTTTGGAATTCGTATTTCCAAATGATTTTGATTTCAGATCCCGAAGTGAAATCTACTTTGGTATAAAAGCTAGATATGTATTTCAAATGATTTGATATAGAAATCGGGAAATAAAGTCCAAAGGAATAATTTCTGTAAGTTGAATTGGATTTGGAAAATCTAAGTTTGGTGATTAATCCAAATGGGTAGATTGGGATATTGCATGTTGATTGATGCCTAGTAGATCCATATCTCTATTATTGATTGTTGTTTATACACTGGCATTCATATGGGTAAACTCGTTCTGCATTAGCGGCGTGGTCCCGTGATTTGCCTTATCATTTATATAAGTATATTTTAAATGTAGAGTTTCTCACACGAGTCCTATGACTGACCTGTAGTTTGTTTTTCCCTTGCAAACTCGGGTGCCCTTATTTTCCACATGGGCAATCGAGTAGTTTTATTTTGCAGATATATTGAACAGGATTCTGGATTGAAGCTTTAAGCTGTGTCCAGGCATTTATAGTCTTCCATTGTGCATTGTGTTACATTTATTGTAAAATTAACTTCCACTGTATTATTATATTAATTCATACTCTGATATTTATGTACTCTGATGTAACAATATTATGATGTTTATAAAAGTCTTCTATTATTTGTTCTGATGTGTTGTATTCCCAGAGTTAGCGTATCCGGGTTTCGAACGGTCTTGGTCGATTTAGCGATCGATTTGGTTCGAGCGAAATCTTTAGCGTTACAGATGGTATCAGAGATTTGGTTAACTCAAATATTTGGCGTATAACTCGTTAGAACAGGATAAAAGACTCATCAGAGGTAGGATTAACAATATCCTATAAAAGAAAACTCATTAGACATAGGATCAATAATACCCTAGAATGAGAAACTCATTGGAGATGGGGTTAGAAATGCCCCAGAATGTGTTGAGAGTTATATTTCATAGTTAACGTATTTGTGATTATATATATATATAATCCGATCTTTAAAAATAGATTTTTGAATATATAAAAGTTATATATATTGGAAATTTTAATCAACAAATTGATTGATGGTTGTGTTGTGTGATTATTATTTGAACTAATTAACATATTGGAACAATAAAACCAATAAGAGAAATTAAACCAATTTGAATCAAATGTTGAACTGAATTGAAAATTGTTTGGAAATTGCATGCATATACATGTATATACATTGGATAGGTCATAGCAAGGAGGCTAGAGAAGAGGAATAAAATTGTATGCCCGACAAATAGGTACATATTAACTATTTTGTTTGGGTTTGGACGATTTTATGAGCCGATTGGCTTTTTCTTTTTCTTTTTGAGATGAAAGGGCTTGTGTGGCGGTTTGGGGATTTCCATGGTGCTCCCGTACAAAGGAGGTTATGGCGAAATTTTTCGAAAATTTAGGGTGTTAGCCAAATTTTTGAAAAATTTGGAAAGTTCTTGGAAACTAAAAAGTTGAAGAACTTAAGCCATAATGAAAATAATGAAAGTTGAGTTGATTAGTAAAACAACTTTCAGCTCCGTTCCTTTTCGAGGACGAAAAGATTTTAAGTGGAGGAGATTGTAACAACCTGGAAAATCGAAACCAATTTAAAATTTTTATTTTGGCAATTTTAGTTTATTTTAGATATTTAAAATGATTATTCTAAATAATAACGACTAGAAATTTATTTTGAATAGAATAAGAATGTACATATTTATTTTAATTGAAGTTAGAATATAAATATTTATTTTAATTATAAAAGGAATTGAAAATGGTGCGGTAGTTGGAAAATTCGATTTCAAATTTCAAATGAATGTACATGATTCAAAATAAACCAGATTTTAGTGAAACTAAAAATATTTGAATATATTTAAAAATATCTATCCAACGAATCCGAAAAATTGAAATTTTATAGCCGGAATAAAAAGTTATGTCCAATTGAAATATCAGAATAGTCGCTATGGAAATATAGCCCTTAAAAATGAAAATTTTGCAAACGACCTCTGTTTTCGACGAAACCACTTTTGTTGGATCCGGGATGTCAAATTATTGCTAGATTCCAAAATTCATAATTTTTGGGATTAATATGTGAGCGTGGCAAAGTAAAACAGGTTTTGACAGTTTTAGTCAGTTTGAATCGACCAGAAATTGGCCATTTTCCAAACGGTCTTCAAATTTGAGGAAACTAGTTTTGTTAGGACTGTATCGTCAATACAAAGCTAGAAATAATTTTTCTGGAATTTTTAGAGTCCATATGTGGCCCCGACAAATTAAAATGTATGTTCAAATCTAAAATTGAATGTTTTATGTTTTAATTTGAGGAATAAATGACTGAAACATGCGAATTGAGTCACGAAACATATTCCATCGTGTTCGGAGTGGTGGTATTTAATTAGGAATGACAGTCGTTGGAGTTCGTTTGGAGTCTGGAACAATAAAACTTTAAGTTTGGATAATATAAGGATTAAATAATAATATAATTTTCTTTATAAATGCCAATAGCCGTGTAACCCAAACCCTAAATAAAAGAGCCACTGTTTTTCAGTTGAGGGCCAAAAAGCACCGATATTCGTTCGAATTTTCTTCCCAATTCCTTCAACAAATTTTGAACCACCTCTAATGAAATTCAAAGAGCTATGCAAGCTCTTTCAATTGATACGACTATGATGATTTCTCATGAAGCAAATCGTGTGAAATTCGGGCTCCAAGGCCGATTGTTCAAGGCTGAGTTCCGGCGAAGTGGGGCCCTAGAATTGGTCAGGGTGGCACGTGTGGGAGGGAGGAGCCACGGCGGTCGGCGTGGCAGCGAAGGATCGATGTACTGTGCCGCCTGGGTGGAGCGGTGGTGGTTTGTCTCAGTCGATGAAATGGGTTTGCGATGACTGTAAATCGCATGAAGGAAGACAGAGAAACGGTAATTAAGAGGGATTAGTTTAGTTAATTAAATTTTAATTAATTTTTTATGTAATTAATGTATTAACCCTCGTATCTTTTCATACGACCACGGAATCGAGTGATTTCAGATCCGTTGCGATCGTGGAGACGAACTCTTCGCAATGGAACAAACCAGGACAAAAACATAGCACTTTAGAATTTCAAGGAAATTTAAATGCGAACAGAAATTCAGAACTTAAAACTGATCAATGTGAGAATTCTCTCACTGTAATTTTTTGTACAGTTATTTATTTTATAACTGCATGTATGAACTGCTCCCCGTCATCCACAGACCATGGACGATATATTTGATTGTATTGTATTGTGATTATAATGTGAAAATTATATATATATATAGCGATGTGAAAATTATATATATTGCAATATGAAAATTATATATATATAGCGATGTAAAAATTATATATATAGCAATGTGAAAATTATATATATAGCGATGTGAAAATTATATATATAGCAAAGTGAAAATTAAATATATATATATATATGAAATGTGAAAATAATATATATGAAGTGGAAAATATATATGTAGGAAATGTGAAAAATATATATATGAAGTGTGAATAATATATATATATGAAATAAAAATAATATATATATAGGAAATGTGAAATATATATATATATATATATATATATATGAAGTGTGAATGAAATAAATATTGGTTTGTTAAAATAAGTATTATTTTTAACATATATATGAGAGGTATAAAATTTTCATGATATAGAATATTCGATTTTGATTTAAAATTGAAAATGAAGTTGGAATCGTTTTTAAAACGAATTTAAAATTATTTATAAAATCTGTTTTAAATGGAAATTGACAAAATATATATAATATATATTATATATATTTAATGGCCTGAATAGAACGCACCGCGCAGCGATCTTTTGCGAATTTCGACCATTGACTTCTAATTGACGTTACAGGAGATCCGACCATCAGAATCTCCTAAAACTGGAATCGTTGGGTTCGTATCGAAAAGAGCTTTCCAACAAATATAAGAGATTTGAAATCTAATGGTTGGATTTGGAATTATGCCCAAATCAAATTTGGAAAAGTTCGCTGTAAGTGCAGTTCGATGATCGTTTATGGAAATCGACTGTACGGCCCTTGATAAAATTATTAAAAATATTAATAATTTGTGTAAAATCATAATAAATGATTTGGAAAGAACTTGGATTAAAAATTCCATATTTGAAAAGATAAAAAAAAATATTTTTATTGAAATGAACTTGTTATTAACTAGAAAAATAATCCAATATTTTTAAATAAATAAAATGGATTGAGATGTGGTTTTAATATAACTAGAAATTTCCAACGTAAGAATTGGAATGGATTTGAATCAAAATTATCTTCGGAATATTCCATTATTCGATTCCATGATTATGTGGATATTATGGAGGAATTTGGAAGATATATATCATTATTCCAATACGAATTTGATATTGAATATAAATCGATATATTTTCTATTCAGAGACTAGTATTTAATATTGAATTGGATTTTGGGTTTGTCGTGAATGGTGTCTTCATTAACACTAATCTTGAACCCAGTTGAGGAAAGAATGAATCTTTTAATTAAGATTTAGAGAAGTTTACCAATTAATTGATATTTAATTGGAATTGAATTGAAATTGAATTGAAATTGAATTGAAATTGGATTTTGGGTTTGTCATGAACTTTGTTTAAATGACATTAGTTCTTTAACCCGAGTAAAAGCAGGATTAATTTCCAGAAAGTTGAACAATCAATAAGAAATGATGTTTGGGATTAAAACCAATTGGAGTTTGAATAAATCTTTAATTAGATTGTGAATGAATAAATGGTGATTGAATTTACCAAAACACATGATGTGATTAAACAAAATTTACTTGGTTGTTGATATTCATGATTGTGATTGATTGATTGTTTGGATTGTGCTCGACCAGTTTATGAGCAAGATATGCTTTTACATTTAGCATTGGGTTGGGTAGAAATACTGCTATGCTAACATCTTGTGAAACACTTCACGATTTGACTATGAGATATGTAGCGATGTTGTTGAGTTCATTTCAAATTTAATGAATGATTTTAAATGATATTTTTCTTAAGTGAAAAGAAATGTAATCCCGATTCTGGATAGGGAATGTTTTATAAATATTTTTAATAAAACAGAAAGGATTTTGAGGCCTAAACCTGATATTGTCGAAATGATTTCGAAATGTATTATGTGTTTGACATTGCAGTTTATCACATATTCGATTAGTTGCTATTAATGATATATATGTATGGTGGCGGAGAATTTATTCTCTTGCTTAACACCCTTCTTTGAGACAAACGGGCTCAAAGGTTATGTGATTAATAGTGACTAATCATATGTGTGAATTGTTAATCGTCGGTGTAGCCTTCTCCATGCGTGGGAGGTGCCTATATATATATATATATATATATATATATATATACATACATACATATATATATATATATCTTGTTGCTTAGGTGCGTGCCCTTTGCCTTATCGATGGGGAGCACGATATTTGGTTGCATACTTGTTTGTATACATTGTTATGTTTTGGAATTCATATTTCCAAATGATTTCGATTTGAGATCCTAAACTGAAATCTACTTTGATATAAAAGCTAGATATGTATTTCAAATGATTTGAAATAGAAAACGGGAAATAAAGTCCAAAGGAATAATTTCTGTAAATTGAATTGGATTGGAAAATCTAAGTTTGGTGATTAGTCCAAATGGGTAGATTGGGATACTGCATGTTGATTGATGCATAGTAGATCCATATCTCTATTACTTCTTGTTGTTTATAGATTGGCACTCATGGGGGTAAACCCGTTCCGCGTTAGCGGCGTGGTCCCGTGATTTGCCTTATCATTTATATAAGTAAATTTTAAATGTAGAGTTTCTCACACCAGTCCCATGACTGACTTGTAGTTTGTTTTTCCCTTGCAAACTCGCGTACCCTTATTTTCCGCATGGGCAGTCGAGTAGTTTTATTTTGCAGATATATTGAGCAGGATTCTAGATTGAAGCTTTAAGATGTGTCCAAACATTTATAGTCTTCCGTTGTGCATTGTGTTACATTTATTGTAAAATTATCTTCCGCTGTATTATTATATTTATTCGTACTCTGATATTTATATACTCTGATGTAACAATATTATGATGTTTATAAAAGTCTTCTTTTATTTGTTCCGATGTGTTGTATGCCCAGAGTTAGCATATCCGGGTTTCGAATGGTCTTGGTCGATTCAGCGATCGATTAGATTCGAGCGAAATCCGTATCGTTACATATGAGCACCCATAGTTTAGGTTAAAACAATAAATTTCATGTCAGTCATGGGACTGGTATGAGAACTAAAATAGTTATTAACTTGATTTTAAAGTTATGTGAATCACGGGACCGCGCCGTATAACACGGAACGGGTTTACTCCACATGAATCTTAATTTAAAATAAAACAGCGCAATGCTTTTTGAAAAAATGAAGCTATTATAAGACTCAGGTCCCATCACATAATGCAACGTAAGCCGGAGGATAGAGTTTTACCCTATAATAGCCAAACATGCTTGATACGTATAAAACAAATTAGTTTGATATTACCATAAGTGCATAGTGTTATAAACAACTTCGAATATAAATGTATTAATCATAGGCGACATGGGTACAATATATCATGTTGCCATACTAGTTCTACAATCAAAACCACATGATGTCGTATTGGAAGTTGGATTTCCATCCATGAACCAAGGCAAGGGACCGTCCTTACCGATTTCGAGACTCTCTAGCCCGAGCCGCAGGATTCAGTCGCAACTGTACCTAGGTAACATGCAGGGCCGGTCCACACTAAGTGCGATGGTGGATTCTTAATTCCTAAGCATGTGTTTCCCCACCATATGGTGCATAAAATCTGATCAGTAATGTCGACCATAAAAATATCTGAGGCGCCTCTCTATCCATCAAGTAATAATAAGCAACATCCACATGAGTAAAATGCCAGGGCTTGTAAAACGCTGACACCCCACCTAGCTAGAAAGAAACGCAATGCCCTCCCTACTGTCCTCTCCCGTTTCTAGTTCATACCGGGGTGTGAAGCTCGCGAAGTAACATACACAAAGCTATGCTAGTTAAAGCAGTGCTTTGATCATCATCCACAAGACTCTGCTTTTCAACAAAAGCCTTAATCATTTGCATCTTGGCATGCCACATTGTCAATCCATACCATACCATTGATTTTTCCAATATATAACCTCTAAGCTCGTACGTCTCAGAGAAGGGTGTTAAGAAAGAGAATAAATTCTCCGCCACCAAACAGATATACATTTAGCAGAGATCAACGAATATTGCATAAAGGAATACAACTTCAGACATACTATCCATTTACAAGTCCGTTCTGGGTCTGAACGAAACTAGAGGCACCTTATTCCTCGTCCCATATGTCCAGTACAGGAGAGAGGTCCTCGCATATCCGTTGATCTCCAAGTATGTTTGGATGATCACCACTTATTACCTTGTCTTGGGTGTACAGCCCAATCAAGACATCAGTAATCACCCAAATGATGTGAAGATCTCCGGTCTTCAACCATCGTCTTCATCTTCGACTTTCAATCGTCGTATTAATTATTTAGAATGGGTTAAACCCGGTCTTTCCGAATGCTATAAAAACAATCATATGCCTCATTCCAATTCAAAATATTATTTTAATATAATATTCACATTATTAGGGAAAGGTTCCCATTAATTTTATTAAAGATAAATTCTTTTAAATTTATGCTTTAATCTTCTTTGGGATCTCATTTCAAAGGATTTTAATAACTAGTCGGGATTGTCGAATCTTGCTGCAATAATCATTTATTATTATCCAGTGCCAACCTATTCATCCCATGGAGAAAAACTGGTAACACTTCATATCTAACACCAACTTTGTTCTCGATGAACATAATTACCATTTCACATTCAAATCTAATTAAAGATTTAACTATTGCGTGGAGTAAAACTGGTGGTACTCCATTCTCGATCATTTTATGAATTCGATAAATTTGATTATCTTTTTCTCATTTTAATCTAATTAAAGATTCATTAAAACCCCAATTAGGTTTTGATATCAAAAATCTTTACTTAATGATTATTCAAATTTCAGAAAATAAATCCTGTTTTTACTTGGGTTTAAAGAACCAATGTTATTTAAAACATTGTTCACGATAAACCCAAAATCATCTTCCATTAAATATGGAATCTTCACAGAAATCAGATCAATATATAGTCGATATAAATTTCCGTATCAGACTGATAATAAAAATGGAATAACGACAAAGCCCTTTAATTCCATATATAGTAATGGTCTTCATTTACAAAAGCTCATCTCGATTATTATTAAATCGAATTCCATTCAATTCCAATTTAATATATTAAATTGGAAAACTTTACTTTGGAAAATTTCCATTTAAATCTTAATAAAAGATTTATAAATTCCAAATTATATTTTCACTGTTAATTGGGTTAAAGAACAAATGTCGTTAAAAACATCGTTCACAATAAACCCAATTCACATTTCATTTTATTCCAATTACAAAATATAATTGGAAATTCTAATAATCTTAATTAAAATATTTATAAATTCCAAAATTATATTCTATTTAATTCCAAATAAATATTAATTGGAAAACTTCATTAAATCTTATTTAAAAGATTTATTCTTTTCTAATCGGGGTTTAAGAACAATGTTATTAAAGATACCATTCACGACAACCCAAGATCCAATTTATTCTTTTTAATTCCAATTAAATATTAATTAATAGGATTTTTATTCTAGTTAATAACTAGTTCATTTTTGATAAAAAATATATTTTTATCTTTATAAAATTGGAATTTTCATTCTAATTCTTTCCAAACCATTTACTATTTGCATATTTCTAATAAATTTAATATCGCACGTACAGTCGATTTCCAGTATCGGCCATCGAACTGCATCCATAGCGACCTTTTCTGAAATTGATTTAGACATATTTCCAAATCTAACCGTTAGATTTCAAATCTCTTATATTCATTGGAAAGCTCTTTTCGATACGAACTCAACGGTTCCGGTTTTAGGAGAATCCGACTGTCGGATCTCCCCTACATCCATTTGAAGCTAATGGTCGAAATTCGCGAACGGTCGTTGCGCGACGCGTTCTATTCAAGCCATTAATTATATATAATATATATTATATTATACATATATTTCATCGATTTCCTTTACAATGCATTTTATAAATCGTTTATAAATTCGTTGTAAAACGATTTTAACTTCAATTTCAATTTTAAATCAAAAGTGAATATTCCTTATCTTTATCATATTAAAATGATAATATTTTCAAAATATTAAATTTTGAAATCTCCTCTTTTCGATATTCATTTCAAATGAATCAAATCAATCGACAAACCCGTTCGGGTTAAAATGGTATTTCTATACTTAACCCGGCTTCATATTTTTATATTTGTGTGTCCATTCAAAGACGGGCATCAAAATCATAATCTTATTCTTCACCATATATTATTTTAAAATATTGTTTAAATATTCTTTACTTTAAAATATCCTTTATTTTAAAATAATCTTTTACGGTAAAATGTTCTTTACATTGAAATGTTCTTTTATATTCTTTTACATTAAAATTTTATTTTGCATAAAATGTTCTTTTACATCCGTTTACGTTAAAATGTTATTTTGCACAAAAAATTTCCTTTACATTTTAAAAATGTTTCTTTACAATTAAAATGTTTCTTTAACATTAAAAATGATTCTTTAATATAAAAATGATTCATTTACATAAAATGTTTCTTTAGCATTAAAAATGTTTCTTTACATTATTTAAATTAAAAATGTTTGATTACATTAAAATGATTCTTATATTTTGTTGACAATTCTATTTCAACAAAATGACTAAAAAGCGACAACTTCATTTTGTTAACAATTCTACTTTTAAAAAAATGAATTAAAATGATAACTTCATTTTATTTACAATAATCTAATTCAACAAAATTGACATTTTTGTTTAACACAAATCTATTTAACAAAAATGTTATTTTTGTTTTGACTATTCCATTTCAACAAAAAAATGATATTTTGGTTTCAACTATTTTACTTCAACAGAAATGTAGATTTTAATTCTAAAATGTCTTTTTAATAAAACATTATTTATTTCTGAATCAGAATGCGACTAAATCAATTACCATATAATTTCGATTATATGGATTTCATACATCGCATGTATCCACAAAAATGATAAATAATCAACAAACAGTCCATTCACAACCAGAGTGAAATTTACAACTGTATGAGCATTAAAATAAATAAATAACGCTCATCACAGGCTGTCAGTCCATCGATTGACATACAACTAAATTTTGAGACTAGTATATGTCTGTTAGACCAAAAAATGGTCCTAACACCCAAATTGTCGTATTTAGAGCATAGGACATGAAGAAATAACTGAAAAATAAGAGAAAAAGCAAGACAACAGGATTTTTATAGTGGTTCGGCGTTAACGAGCCTACGTCTACTTTATATTTTCTCATTTCATTCACAGATTACAATTACAATAAAGATTATCTCTCAATCATTCGAATTCAATGAATAATTATCTCTGAATCATTGATTTTATTGAGGAAGATGGCGGTTATTCATGGGGAAGTAGTAGCCATGGTAGCCATGGATGTTGAGATGCAAAAAGACCCTTGAAAATGCCCTCTAGAGGTGTATTTATTGCTGTAGGAGAGCCCATATGGTGATCAGGTCGTGGTAGGACACATGACACCCGATCCGGGAAAGTAAGAGCGGTCATAGCCTCAAGAATAGATCAACATTCATGCATAGAAGCAGATTCGGTCCAGGCGGTTCGTGACCATGTTGTGGACCACGGATCAGGTCATGGTCATGAGGGGCTCCATGAGTCGGATCGTGGATCATGGGTGTGTCACAAACGGATCGTAATGAGGGCGAGCCGAGGGGGGCGATCTGATGAGGGGCGAGCCGGTCCAGGAGGTGATCCTTCGTCACTTCATCCAAATGATTGCCAGATTACGCTCATTCACGGAAACAGGCGTAACTTTCAAACCATAAGGCCGATTGGGCCAAACGAAAGCTCTACTTGAAGCTAATTCAGAGGGCTACAAGTATTTAATGTGTTTAGATCCAAATGAGGTAGTTTAATAGGAGTTTCGGGCCAGTTTATACTGATGTTGCGATTTTGACCAAACCGCCCTGTGTCTTCTAATGATGCGTTCAATGCCGGAGAGTGATGCTATTCCACCATTTCAACCGAGCGATTGCTGATAAATTCATGTTCATATTCAACTCCTTTGCTTTGGGTAGCCTGATCACAAAGCAGGCTAACATTTTGCCCCCCAAAGCATATGTTATCGCAGGTGAGATGTGCTTTGAATATGTTGAGCTAAATCTCTCTGGAACGTCATTTATCCTTCAGAAGGCTTTATCCAACTATTGCATTGCTTCCCTGGGAGCTAGTAAGGCCAAGTTATATGTAAGGAGTATTCGAGATGATCAAGAAATTGTTTAAACCTTGTCGAATTAAAAGATCTAATTCATCCGTCAGAAGTCATACTAAATCGTCGACTCCCGAGTGTGATTCTACATGCACAGGTCATTACCAAACAATGTCATCATTCCGTGTAAGTCGAGCACATGGTTGGGTTGGACTTTCTCTTACATGTAAGTCTATGTATGAAATAGCCACCCAAATAATGGGGTTGTTCAAGGATCTTCAGGATCTGAGCTGTTATCTGAACTGCTGGGATAAAGCACATAAGAATCAACATGTGAATCTGTCATCTATACTCGGCTTTAAACTATCTCGGCATCAGGATATTAATATAGGGCTCCGCGATAGCATCAAATCGTAACAATAAGGATCCCGAAAGCCATAATCACTCTGGAACATGCTAAAAAAATAAAGAATTCAGGGTCGTATCGGGACGT
Organism: Allium sativum; assembly: GCA_030737875.1. Lineage (NCBI taxonomy): Eukaryota > Viridiplantae > Streptophyta > Magnoliopsida > Asparagales > Amaryllidaceae > Allium > Allium sativum. Next base: position 248,557,367 of record CM060924.1, read on the forward strand.
TATTTTAAGGAATCCACGATCGCTCTGGATCGTTTCGTAATTCAATAATTACATTCACGTTGGTAAGAGATGCAGTTGAAATCATGTTAACTAATGCTCGTATGATCATCACTGTCATAAGGCAGTGGGTAAGTTCGTCACACCTTCCATCTGGTGTAGTAAGAGTCTTTAAGTTCACATTTGATCCACAAGCTAGCTCGCTTGGTCGGAAAAGATGAGTCGGGTCATACTTCAGAGGCGTATTGTACATGTCTTGAATCTTGCTTTTAGCCAGGGTCATCTTCATGGTCAGCAAGCGCATCGACGATCGTGCCGTTAGTACCACCAGAGGATAAGTGAAGTCAGGGTTTATGTCCCTAGCATCGATGGGGGATAAATTAAGTCAATCGGGTATCCAATCTTCAGGGTCTTATACTTCCAGTCATTGCATCAGGTAAAAGTTACAGGTTCATCAATCTTAGTCGACCCAAGACATTTAGTGCTTTCTCTTGAATCAGCAAAAGTTGGGGTTGTATACAAAAAGGTTCGGATTATATTTGCTTTGATATCGTCTCTACTCTTTGGTCGGATAGTGAGGATTGCCTCATTGGACGTCAGCAAATTCGGTTACTCCCATTGGATCAGTTGTGGAGTTAAGTAAGCTTGCTAAATGCGAGTGGATAAATGTTGTTATGAAGTCAGTTGGGCCCCTCCGTTCATGCTTCAGCATAGTCTGAAATGGTCGTCACAGTCTTGTTGAGTCTCTTTCTCATGCTCGGTTCAATTGAACTTGACAAACAAGATCATGAGGCTGATTAGTGGTATAGATTCTCTTTGGAATTGCACATTGTTGTCATTGTTTTCTAGGGCTTTTCCTTTGTCCTTATCATTTCAGGAATTGGAAGGTGCTCCATTCTTTAGTCGGAAAAGCATCTTGGTCCTTCTTCTCGACGTTAACACCTTCTTGTCATGGAAGTATGTCCACCTCAGGGTTGAATTCATCAATGCTTCTGAGAAAATCTCATTACAGAGAAAATTTAAAATTCGGGGGAATAACAAGGGATCCTGATGTCCTATGTGTAAGGGCTGTGATTGTCGTCATCCATATCATCTTGAGAAGTGTCGCCTCTTGAGAGGCGCCAAATCAAACTGGCAAGCAGGTTGCCATCAAAGAATTGCTGCATATTTTCAATATCATGGCTGGTGCCACTAGCATTGAATCTGAGATTACAAAGGGGGTCTTTACTGAGTTCTTGTTTCTGCTTCGATATTTCCCCCGGGTCATAGTTCGAGTTATTCGACCCGACGGGTTCCTGATCTTCGAATTGTCGCGTTCTTGCTTGGAGCTTAGTGTGAAATATCGCTCGAGCATCCATTCGGGTTGGGGCTAATGCTAGTCGTGCATGACCTGAGTTCTTTACAGTTCTTGCATTCTCATCTAGGATGTTGCAGGTAGTTGTTCTATTAACCATGTTTCCATCCATGATGTTCTGATCGGAGCCGCATGCTGCATGCCTGTTGGTTGCTTCATGTTCAACCCGAGCTTGTGGTTGCTACTTGATTGTGCCATGTTCATTATTGCTTGAATTTCGATTTTATCATTTCCAGCGAATTGATGATTGCTGTTTGGCCTTCTGATCCGGCGCTGGCGCCTCTAGCGTGAAATCTTGAAATGGGTAAAGGCCGGCCTCGGGCTTATTGGTTCCACATGAGTAGTAGCCGTCAATCAGGCTTCTATCATTCAATTCTGAAAATAAACATCGGGTAGTAAAACTATGCTGCCTAAGGCTCATATTTCGTGCCCCCATCCATGGGGGTTTTGTTCTGAGTAGTAGACTTCGAACCCATGTATTTCATACTCCCTCTTCGCATCATGAATCAGAGTTGGGATAAAATCGATATGTTGGTATTCGGTCCATGCTAATGTCTTGTCTCCTACCCAGGCCCTAATTGCTGCATAGGATATGCCCAGCCTTATCTGAACTTTCCAGTCTGGAAGTAAGTTTGGACTAGCAAATGGACATTCTCTCTGCATATGTTTCGTGGACGTCAAGAGGCCTATAAAGATCACAACATAAGTTAAACACAAGCACGTAAGCTATGTCGTTTGTGAATATTTTCAATGGTTATGCCCCCAGTTCAGGGGTAACGGCATAAGACAGATAGTCAGATCAATTTCCTTTCAAATTTAGGATGGCATATTCTGAATAGTTGGGGAAATCTTTAATCCTGAATGCCACAATCGTGCCAGATCGTATTATGACCGAAAAATCAATGACTCAGGATCGTATTAAGGCCGGATAGTAATCCAAAAATTCGAGGGATTCACCGGGTCCTTCCTAGTCGCGAATATTAAGTCGCATGACATGTCATTGAATAATTCATTCTCAAGGCTTCCTTTCAGTCGCTGCCTTGAATTGCGTAGGAAGTTTAGCATTGGGCATTGGTGTCAGCCTCCTGCACGTCCCTTTTTAGTTGCTTTCTACTGATCTGTTATTGTTGTTGCGAGTGCGGCCCTCGCGTTTTGTTTAGCTTTGTTCCGCGAACCTACACTTGGTAAATGAAATTTTGTTTCTTTCGCATTATTCTGCACCTGGGAGCATTCCATAAGCAAATAAGCAAATAGTTCGTGAAACATTATAAGTTATCAAGGCAAGTACAAATAAAAATGCACTAAAGTAGTATTCATGTATTGGTATGCCCCCAATCAATCATTAACTTAGTGCCTGGCCAGGGCTTGTTGAGGATTGATTAGGACAATAACTGTGTTGCCCATATTTCCAGACATGGAGGATTCAGGCTCCGATTTCATTCTTTTTCCCAATCGTGTAATAGGATAGGAACCCTTGAGTGGCATGTGTCATCATGCCTTTATACTCTCCCGGTCCTTCAGTGGGGTAAGGGTTCTTGTGGCCCTAAGTGTCCAGCACCTTTATACTCTCTCGATCCTTCAGCGGGTTAGAGTTCGAGCTCGGTTCTTAGTCTGCTCACCGATCCTTCAGCGGGGCAGAAGTTCTGGGGGCGCTAAGTCTCTGGCGCCTTTATACTCTCCCGATCCTTCAGCGGGGTGGAGTGTATTTCGAGATGGTTTTAGTCACAGCGCATCTTTACGCCTCATGGACATTCTCTCTGGTCCTTTATACTCTGTATCGAATCATGAGAGTTTGAGTGGCTCAGGCGAATGGTCATATCATTCGCCCCGGCGTTCCTTCTATACTCTAGTTCAAAGAGTGGGACTCTGCCATTTCGGATGTCGTTCTCGACATTGGTTCTGGTCCATGCTCCACGCTTCACTCTCGCGAATGGAGCTTTTCGGACAAGTGGTCGGGTCATACTCATCCTAGGTTTATATTTCTATCCAAGCTTTGTGGATAGCATCAGTCAGCCAAACATTAGGGAAACGTTTGCCAAGGCTTTGTGTTCCTCCAAACAATCTATGGGAGGAGTAGTTGGCACCAAACTTCGGGTACCTACATCATTCATATCATATGATTTAGTCATGTCAATAACTCAAGAGGCATGTAAAAGCAAATTTCATGATTAGAAAATAAGAATATCAATGGGCACTGCTGCCCCCCTGTCGGGGTTCATGTAATCTGGTGGCATCGAGGATAGGATCGAGCCATATAGATGGTCACCCCGCGTCCATCAGGAGTCGGACTCCGACTTTGCAATTCAATGATTTATGTACATTTGTCTTGTAGTCTACCACGTGTGAGCTAGGGATCAGATGGTCATCTTAGATCCACTTTGAGTTATACAACTTTCGTTAGACACGGGGGCATGGCTTTGCAAACGAGCAGTCCAGTCAGGCCCGTTACAGCAGTGCTCTATAACTCTACACGCGGGTATCAAAAGCCTGATCGGTACTAGATCTGAGGTACCTACACAATCCATATATAAGTTTTTCTGAGTTAATTACATCAGCAACTCATAAAGAATGTAAATATAAGATTCATGGTTAAAAAGTAGTCATGTTAGAGGAATGAAAATCATTCTTAGAGGGAATTGGAATTGCATGCTCTTTTCCGTTTAACTCTTCCTTATCCTGTCTTTGCCATGGGATGGCTAACAGAATCGTAAGCTGATGACGAATATCTTTTGAAATTATTGCGAGGCGGCGGTCCCAAGAATGAATAGATCTTGATCGGGATCTTGAGATGGCAAAGGCGGTTAGGTAAATATCATAAGCGATTGATGAGGTCACATCTCCTTGAATCGCCTTTTTGCCACCATGCTGAGGGTAAGTATAAAGTGTCAGGAAGTCGCGACTGTACCGCTAATGGAAGCACACCATCGCATTGGTGTTAGGATGGCAATTGGCATGAGAACAACGGATTTATGCTTGTAAAAACTTTTGCACTTTCTATGCTAAAAAATAGGATATTGCGGCCGGTGGGATAGTCAAATCTCATAAATTTGCTGATAGGCCTTCGATTCCATATTGGGACAAGGGTTGGTGCGCAAACAATCAATCAGCTTTCGGGCGTGAGCATTCTAAACTTTCAACTTGCTAACTTTTAGGCAAGACTAAGGCAATTGGTCATGCAAGCGTTTGAAGTATCATCTTTGAATTAGATGATGTATTCATGAGCAATCAATGCTCGATCTCTAGTTGCCCCTCCGTTTGGGACATGGGTTACTTGATAGATAACTGATGAAAGGAGTGGAACTATGAGTCTTCGATTTCTAGCTTCAAAACGATGTTCACCAGAAGTTTCATTCATGTACATATCCCATCTAACGAGTGACTAATTAGTGCTTTTATCGAATCACTTAGGGCGGTGATTCAGCAATGGGACTTGTTGGTGTCTGTCTTGGGACAACCTTCCAAGGGAAATTAGCAATGTCGCCATGCATGTCATATCTTCTAGATACAACGAACGATTGTTCACCTTTCACCTCCTCTTTCCAGAAGCATTTTGTGCTGCAGGAAGGTCTTTACGGGGATTGTCTATGACTCCTTCTGGGGTTCGGTATCCAATATTAGATCAACTTCCATCTGATCAATTGTTGGATTTTATAGTGTTTCGATGGGGATCATCTCTATCTTTTCTGGACTGTCGGAACCTTCTAACTTGGTCATACTATATGCCTTCTAACCTTCTATGTACGGAATATGAGGTATGTTGTAACATTCCAATCCATCCAACAGCTCTTCTACTGGTTCTAGGAAAGCTGCGAGTTGTGGTTCCTTCGACGGGAATACCTTTCGAGCCGCCCTTCGGAGGTTATCTGCAAAACTCCGGCGTTGGATCGTTGATCATTTCTTACACCATATGTATACAGTTTCCAGATGCTTGATTTCATCTTTCATTCCGAGGGGCCATTTTCTTCATCTAACATATCCTCTTCGGGAACGGTACATTCAGCGATGAAGTTGGCAAATGCTTGCCCCCGTATAGACTTCTTTAGGAGGGAATTGAGATCAAACTAATTCAGCTCTATGTCCCGTTCGAGCAACTTTTTAGATGCATCAGGTCGTTGCATGTCCTGTCGCAGCGGCTCACAAGTGCATATAACAATCAGATGAACTTGGAAGTAGTAGGGAAGATTTTTTAGAGTAATTAGCGAGTTATAGACGATCCATTCAATTTTTGGGTAGTTGCGCTCTACCACGACGACCTTCTTGCTTACATTATAGACTAGTTCCTGGACCTTTTCCTCATTACATGTAAGTGGTGCCAACTTTCCTGTCAAGCATCAGACAACTTTAATTCTTTTTTGTTCATGGATGTTTATGATCATTGCAATTTGATCATGGTTGATTTCGATTTCATGTGAGCTAACTATGAGGACAGGAAGCTTTCCCGATGAAACGCCAAAAGAGCACTTCAAAGGGTGTAGCTTCATTTCAGATGTTGGACATCTCTGCCAGACTTGAAATATAGTAGGTTGATCGCTTGGACTCCACAATTGTATCATCTATATGGACTTCCATGGGCCTTTCACTACGGCTGTGGACCATACAATTCAGTAATTGTTGGTATGTTGCCTTGGCATTCTTCAGTCCAAATGGAAAATCCATATAACAGTACAGTTCAAGGTCCATGATAGAACATGTTTATTCATGATCAGGCATATGCATAAGAATTTGGATGTAACTTGCGCACATGTCCATATGAGGGAGACATTCGTGTCCAGTCATTGAATCCACAAGCCAATTAATTCTGAGTGATGGGAATCTTCCTTTTGGACGAACTTTGTCCAAATCTGAAAAATCAATGCATTGCGCCATTTTCCATTAGCATTCTTAACGAGGATGGGATTTGAAATCCAAGTGGGATGTATGGCATCTCGCTTCAAGTCAGATGTTCTCATACGCCTTATTTGCTTGACAGGAGCACATTTCAGTTTTATACTTGACAAGTGACTCATAATCTGTGGTAAAATCCCGCGAGTATCAGCATAGGTCCAAGTGAACAAATCCAGGCTCGGCTGCAAAAAGCATGTCAGTTCACTTGTTCGGACGAGGTCTAAATGAGATCCGATTTCAAGATCTTAGTCAAGTCGGCGTCAACAATCGAAACGTGCGCAGTTGCATCATTAGATGTCAACCTTCTACATCTGAATCACCATCCTCTCTGGGGCCCATGTATTTGGGCAGATCAACGGGCAATTCTTTTTGTGATGCTCCCTTTATTCACAATATCGACACCTCCTTCACACTCCATTTCATCTGGAGGGGAAGCGTCTTTGGGTTTCATGCCATTTGTGTTGTGTAGCATGTTCTAGCCAAATAGTCAGCTTCTCCAATAACTTGGTCACCATAGACCATTCCCACTCCATCTTCGGTTGGGATATTTAGCAATAAGCAGTAGGGTGCAATGCAGGCTCTGAATTCTATTGGAGCTGGTTGGTCGAGACCTTGATCAGATAATCTTAAATGCAATAGCGTGGTTGGAAAATGAAGTGGAGAGCTAATGGTTGATTCATATTTGCATTAATTTCAAGCTCTCGTCTCTTGACCAAGGTCATATGGTGACTGATGAGCAATCAAGTTGTTATCACTTGTGCAAAGATCCATATGTCTGATCATGGCTTGCGGCAGTTCAACTGGTACCTAACTCTGGGCACCAAAGTGTGTTGATGTGACCCCTATATAATGGAAATCAATCTTCATTAATTTTGTGGATAGCAGTTATGCACTGGAAAGGTCAGCTAAGTTCTCCCAGGTGTAGACCGTAGGATATATGTCTTTCATTACACCGTACAAGTGAATTGTAGATTTGTAATAATCCTTAGTCACTTTCTAGTATCTTGTCATTCCGAGTCATCGTTGTTATGATCATCCGAGTCTCCATAATACTGCCTGGACGGTTCCATGTTAATTAATGCCAACTGGGACCCCACCCAACGGATAGGTTCTAGTCATGTAAACCAGGTGATCACTACTCGTTCAGGAGCATCATCAGTTGCATTGGGGAAATCTGTACACCATCGGAGCTTTGGAAGAGGCGGTTGCCAAGAGGTAATCATTATCTTGTATAATGTTATAGCCGAATGCCCAATCTTCTCAATAGCTCCTCGTATTGAATAACATCAGTAAATAGGTGTTATGGTTCTAGGGAGAATTCTCATCATTGCCAATTTGCTGTCGATTTCCTCGGACTATCCACTGAATCTCGATTGATAAGCCTTAATGATTATTGTAGGACAAAACGTACTCCGAGCCGAAGGCGAGGCCGTCAGCGGGTCCGGGCGTAGCGCCGGTGGGGGTCCGGGGCCCCACAGTCCCGGCGGCGATTTTTTTGATTTTGGAAGATGGAGGCTTTTCTGAAATGATCCGAAAATTGCATTTTTTGTGAAAACTGACACTTTTTCGGGTCGGATCATGACCCTTGTTCATCATTTATTTACGGATCGCGGGTGAGTCATCAACCGAATCAAGATCTTCGTATTGGGTCGCGGGACCTGCTCTAGGTTGGGTCGTGATTGCTGTCCGCCCCATGCTTTTCTGGATCGTGGATCGCGATATCACCATCAGTTCGAGCAGGTTGAGTGCATCTCTTCGGATTGTGGTCCAGACATTTCTTTAGTTCGTGGGACACGGTTCGTGAATCAGATATATCTCCGGATCGTGGTTGCCTTCAGGGTCGTGGAACGAACTGATATGCAAAGGCCTTCAAATTCCTAGCTTCTCGTCGGATCGCGGGTACATTCTGTGACCCGTTCGTGGCCACCCCTATGAGCCGCGGTGTCCACATTTTCTCGTCTTTGGTTCGGATCGAGGAAGTCACATGGGAGTTGTTTGTGGTGCCCCCCTGCGAGCCGCGATCCACGAACCAGCCACCTTCTCCTACGCGTTATCTGCTTGTTCATCATTTGATCGTGAAGCACGCGATTCCTTTGTTTTCTTCGAAGGCACAAAATTCTGATTTTACCGAAATAACCGATATCTTCAAAAATGATTGAAATGCGGACTGTTTTCTTCGAACTTTCAAATCCAAATAGTAGAATAGCAATCCGATAGGCTGAGAATTCACTTCTTAGTGAAAGCACCAAAATGTTAGACCAAAAAATGGTCCTAACACCCAAATTGTCGTATTTAGAGCATAGGACATGAAGAAATAACTGAAAAATAAGAGAAAAAGCAAGAAAACAGGATTTTTATTGTGGTTCGGCGTTAACGAGGCCTACATCCACTTTATATTTTCTCATTTCATTCACATATTACAATTACAATAAAGATTGTCTCTCAATCATTCGAATTCAATGAATAATTCTCTCTAAATTCGTTGATTTTATTGAGGAAGATGGTGGTTATTCATGGGGAAGTAGTAGCCATGGCAGCCATGAATGTTGAGATGCAAAAAGTCCCTTGAAAATGCTCTCTAGAGGTGTATTTATAGCTGTAGGAGAGCCCATATAGTGATCAGGTCGTGGTAGGACACGTGGCACCCGATCCGGGAAAGTAGGAGCGGTTATAGCCTCAAGAATAGGTCAACATTCATGCATAGAAGCAGGTTCGGTCCAGGCGGTTCGTGACCATGTTGTGGACCACAGATCGGGTTGTGGTCATGAGGGGATCCACGAGTTGGATCGTGGATCATGGGTGTGTCACGAATGGATCGTGATAAGGGCAAGACGAGGGGGGCGATCCAATAAGGGGCGAGCCGGTCCAGGAGGTGATCCTTCGTCACTTCATCCAAATGATTGCCAGATTACGCCCATTCACGGAAACGGGCGTAACTTTCAAACCGTAAGGTCGATTGGGACAAACGAAAGCTCTACTTGAAGCTAATTCAGAGGGCTACAAGTATTTGACGTGTTTAGATCCAAATGAGGTAGTTTGATAGGAGTTTCAGGCCAGTTTATACTGATGTTGCGATTTTGACCAAACCGCCCTGTGTCTTCTAATGATGCATTCAATGCCGGAGAGTGATGCTATTCCACCATTTCAACCGAGCGATTGCTGATAAATTCATGTTCATATTCAAATCCTTTGCTTTGGGTAGCTTGGTCACAAAGCAGGCTAACAATGTCAAATAACATCCCCATACCTGTGTGGGGTTTTCAAACAACAGTTTATTTAAATAAATTATTGGTTAAGAAATTTAACCAATTTTCGCTGTTCAAGTTATAAATGAATATTTATAATTTAATTTCACTATCCTATTAATATTAACATTTTTAATGTGTTAAACATTTCACATCAAAAACAACATGCGATACAGTCAATTTAAATCGTCTACGGTTTGTGGACGAGGAAGGTGATCTAACAAGCACTGTATACAGTTTATAATGATTAAACTGATAAAAATATAAACTGGAAATTCTATATATTTTTCGGTTATGAAAATAAATAAATAACAGTGCAGAAATTTTTAGTGAGGTGTTCTCACCTTCGTTTCCACTCCATCAGTGTGTATTTTCTGAATTTCTGGTACGGTTTGGATTTTCCTGAATCTCCAACGCAATCTGCTTCACGCAGTTTGTGTTAAAAATCATATTTTTAATGTTGTTCCATACGTATGGTAAAAATCATATTTTTATTTACGTTATGTTTATATAAAAATCACATTCCTATTAAAGTTATTTATAATTAAAACCATGTTATTTTCTTTTTTATAAACAATGCTGTGTTTTCCTTTCAAAAACAATGCTATGTTTTCCTTTCAAAAACAATGCTATGTTTTCCTTTTAAAAACAATGTTATTTTTATTTTCAAAACAATGTTATTTTATTATCAAAACCATGTTACTTTCTTTTATCAAAACAATGATATTTTTACTTTTCCAAACAATGTAAACTTTACTTTTCAAAATAATGTTTATTTTCATATACAGACAATGAATATTTTACTTTTCAAAACGATGTTTATTTTCACATATAAAACAATGTATACTTTACTTTACAAAACGATGTATATTTTCATATATAAAACAATGTATACTTTACCTTACAAAACGATGTATAATTTCATATATAAAACAATGTATACTTTACCTTACAAAACAATGTATATTTTCATATATAAAACAATGTATATTTTTCGTTTCAAAACGATGCGATTCTATTTAAAAACAATGCAAATTATATTTTTATAAATCAATGCGAATTATATTTTAATAAAATTGATGCTATTCATTTATATTTGTAAACATGCTATTTTTTATATTTTAAACATTGCTAATTGTATTTTATAAACATGATAATTTTATTTTAAAACCAAAGTTGTATTTTATTTTCTAAATCAAAGTTGTATTTTATTTTCTAAATCTAAGTTGTATTTTATTTTATAAATCAAAGTTGTATTTTATTTTATTTTTATAAAAACAATGCTGATTTAATTTAAAAATCATTTACTACTCTATTGCAAAATTAACTCCAGGTCAGTCATGTGACAGGTGTGAGAACTAAAACAGTTATTAATATTGGTTTTTATAGTTCGGTAAATCAAGGGACTACAGCGTATAACACGGAACGGGTTTCCTCCCAAGAATACCAGTGCATAAAACAAACAGCGCAATGCTAAGTAAAGAAAAATGAAGCTGTTATAAGACCCAGGTCCCATCACACAATGCAACGCAAGCCGAAGGATAGAGTTTTACCTTATAACAGCCAAAGAATGCTTGATACGCGAAATTTTATCTTTTGATTCTTAATCAGACTCCAACCGTAAATTAGTAAGAGAAAGATTCCCTAAGTATTAACCCCGAAGGCCGAAACCAACATCTGACCAATACCTAGGAAACCACCCATCATCGCTCGTTTCCAGTTAGTTTCTGATTTTATATACAATCATAAATATCAATCATTGACGGCATGAGCGCCCCAACCCACTATGTCGCCATACTAGGCTCTACAATCAAAACTGAAATGTCATGTATTGGAAATTGGATTTCCGTCATGAGTCGAGGCAAGGGGCAAGATCCTCACCGCTTCCATTTGAGACACTCTAGTAAATGCCCCAGGACTACACACTCTGGGTAATCCTTGGAATCGGCTAGGCCGGTCCTCTCTTACGTTTGAGGATTGGCAATTCCTAAACACACGTTTCCCGGTCCTTACAGACCTATAATCGAGGCGCCTCGCAATCCAACATCCACATAGGTATAATAATCAATGATGTCAGGGCTAGTAAAACACTGACACCACCCATAACTAGAAAGAAACATCGTGTTCTCCCAGCGGTCCGTATCCCGTTTTTAAGTCATACCGAGGTGTGAGGCTCGCGAATCCACGCTCTACACAAAGCTACACCACAAAGGTCGTGCTTTGATCATCAACCACAAGACTATGCTTTTCAACAAAAGCCTTGATCACTGCATCTCAGCATGCCACATAGGCAATTCATGCCATGCGAATGATATCTATGATATATAACCTCTGAGCTCGTATGTCTCAGAGAAGGGCGTTAAGCAAGAGAATAAATTCTCTACCGCCAAACAGATATAAATTTAACAGAAATCAATCAACACAGAATAAAATCCAATGTCAGACATACAATCCATTTACATGTCCATTCTGGGTCTGAACGAAACTGGAGGCACTTTATGCCTCGCATATCCATTGATCTCCAAATACGTCTGGACGATCACTAACTATTTCCATCTTCTTGGGTGTACAGCCCAATCAAGATCATCAGTAATTATCCAAATGATGTGAAGACTTCTGGTCTTCAACCACCATCTTCATCTTCGACGTATCGTCGAATCAGTTATTCAGAACGGGTATAAACCCGGCCTTTCAGAATAACCCGCGTATATAATAAACAAGTGTCATACAAACACAACATACGCCTCATTCCAATTCATCAGTCACTAACCGTAAATTAGCAAGAGAGCAATTCCCCAAATATTAACCCCGAAGGCCGAAACCAACATCAGATCAATACCCAGGAAACCATCCTTCCTAGCTAACCTACAGTTAGTTTCTAAATTTCATATTCTTAGGGAAAGGTTCCCATTAATTTTATCAAAGATAAATTCTTCTAAATTCATTCTTTAATCTTTCTTTGGATGACATTTCAAACCAAATTATGGTTTTCCAAAATAGTCGGGATTAACGAACCACACCGAAGCAATTATTTATTTTATTTCCCAATCCCAACCTATTTATCCCACGAAGCAAAACTGGTGATACTCCAAATCTAACACCATGGTGTTATCGGTAGCATTATTTACCATTTCACATTCAAATCTAATTAAAGATTTAACTATCGCTTTGGAGCAAAACTGGTGATACTCCATTCTCGATCACTTTCCAAATTTGATAATTTAAATTATCAATTCACATTTCTATCTAATTACAGATTCATTAAAACTCCCCTTAGTTTTAATCTTCTCAAAAATCAATATCCTGTCTTTAACTGGGTTAAAGAACCAATGTCATTTAAAACACGGTTCACGATAAACCCAAAATCACATTCCATTCTATCAGTCTCTAACCGTAAATTAGCAAGAGGACAATTCCCCAAATATTAACCCCGAAGGCGGAAACCAACATCAGATCAATATCCAGGAAACCATTCAACTTAACTAACCTACAGTTAGTTTCTAATCCTCTTAACTCCATCGCTAATCGGGTTAAAGAACTAGTGTTATTTAAAACACCGTTCACAATAAACCCAAAAATCAATTTCAACTCAATTCCAATTAGATATTAATTAATTGGTATACTTCATTAAATTTAAATAAAAAGATTTAATATTTTCTCAACTGGATTCAAGAACAGTGTTAATGAAGACACCATTCATGACAAACCCAAAATCCAATTTGATATTAAACGCAAGGCTCTGAATAGAAAATATATCAGCTTATATTCAATATCAAATTCTGAAATCAACAAATATCGTATTGGAAATAACGATATAAATATACCTTTCAAGTTTCCATAACCATATCTGTATAATCATGAAATCCAACGTCGAAATATTCCGAAGATGATTTCGATTCAAATCCACTCCAATTCATATATTGGAAATTCTGGTTATTTTTAAAATCACTTCAAATCCTCTTTATTTATTTTAAAAATAAATAGAATTATAATTCTAGTTCAAAACTAGTTCATTTCAATAAAAATCTACTTTTATCTTTTCAAATGTGGAATATTTCATCCCAGTTCTTTCCAATTCATATATTATGATTTTACACAAATTATTAATATTTTCAATAATTTTATCAAGGCCCGTACAGTCGATTTCCATCAACGGCCATCGAACTGCACTTACAACGACCTTTTCCAAATTTGATTTGGACATAATTCCAAATCCAACCGTTAGATTTCAAATTTCTAATATTCATCGGAAAGATCTTTTCGATACGAACCCAACGGTTCCGGTTTTAGGAGAATCCGACGGTCGGATCTCCCGCAATATCCATTCGAAGTCAATGGTCGAAATTCACGAACGGCCTCGGCGCAGCGCGTTCTATTCAGGCCATTATATATAATATATATATATATTATATATATTTCTTTGATTTCCTTTTAAAACGTATTTTATAAATCGTTTTAAATTCGTTTTCGAAACGATTTCAACTTCATATTCAACTTCAAATCGAAATTGAATATTCCACATCATCGATATACAAATGATAATATTTCCAAAACAATATATTTTGAAACCACTTCTTTTTCGATACTCGTTATAAAAACGAATAAAATCGATATAAATATCGTTCACATCAAAATGGCGCAAATCTAACCAACACGGCTTCATATATTTCTATTTCAAATATCTATTTCAAATATTTCTATTCAAATATTTCTGTTCAAATATTTCTGTTCAAAAATTTCTGTTCAAAAATTTCTATTCAAAAATTTCTATTCAAATATTTCTCTTCAAATATTTCTCTTAAAATATTTCTCTTAAAATATTTCTATTCAAATATTTCTGTTCAAATATTTCTCTTCAAATATTTCTATTCAAATAGTTCTATTCAAAAATTTCTATTCAAAAATTACTATTCAAATATTTCTCTTCAAATATTTCTATTCAAAACTGGAATGAGGCCCAATCAATTATCATAGATTTTTATTTCTACGGATTTCCATACAACACATGTATATATCAAAAGTGACAAATAATCAACCATCATCCAGAGTGCACTACTGAATTGTTTGTCAACCTATCGATCGACATACAACTATACAATTTGGACTAGTGCACGTTAAATATCATCCCAATACCCATGTGAGGTTTCAATCCACAAACACTGAATATTATTTGTGCAGTTGGGCGAAGTGTAAAATTTATCATCCTAATCAATATCAGTCAAATCAGTGTACATAAACAAATCATCTAATTTGTAAATGAATATCTTATTTTATTCACACACACACACGTAAAAAATTATATTTTTAACGATAAAATATTTTATTTCAACACATGAATTTCTATTCAGCTTATTTATTAAATAAAATGATATCTTTATTTTTTTAACTGATTTTAGAAAATTTCGGCGGAATAACGGCGCGATACTAGTAACGGGACAAGGCCTAGCCTTATCCCAGGTCTAATAATGGCCCATTGTAACAACCCGAAAATCTGGGCCAGTTTAAAAATTTTATTTCGGCAATTTTAGCGAATTTTAATTATTTAAAATGAATTATTTTAAATAATATCGACCGGGAAATTTATTTTGAATATAATTCGATCGTATATATTATATACGTCATCGTTAGAGTATAAATAATTATATATAATTATAAATAGAATTGAAAATGGCGCGGTAGTTCGATAATTCGATTTCAAACTTCAATTGAATGTACCGGGTGCAAAACAATCCGGATTTTAGTGAAACCAAAAACATTGGGATCTAATTGATGATATCTTTCCAACGAATCCGACAAATTGAAATTTCGTAGCGAGAATCAAAAGATATGTCCAGTTGAAAATTCTGAATAGTCGCTATGGAATTCAGGCCCTTAAAAATGGACATTTTGCAAATGACCTCGGATTTCGACGAAACTAGTTTTGTTGGGTCCGGGATGTCAAATTATTGCTAGGTTTCAAATTTCATAATTTTTCAAATCAATATGTGAGCGTGGCAAAGGAAAACGTGTTTGACCATTTCAGTTGATTTTAATCGATTGGAAATTGGCCATTTTTCCAACGGTCTCAGAATTTGATGAAATTAGTTTTGTTAGGACCGTATCGTCAATAAGAAGCTAAAAATAAAATTTCGGGAATTTTTAGAGTCCATATGTGGCCTCAGTAATTTAAAATGTACGTTTAAATTAAATATATACTGATTTATATTTTAATTTAAAGAAAAACCGATTCAAACAGTCGAATTGGCATGCGATACATATCCCATTGTGTCCGGGATGTTGGTAATTAGCTAGGGGTGACTCTCCTTGGGCTTGATTTAAAATTCGTGGTGTTAAACAAGTATTTTCGAAATTAAATAAATATAAAAATATAAATATATATAGAGGGCCAAACCCTAATCTAAGGTCAAAGGGCATTCATCGGTCAATGTTTTTAAAACCCGCCTCCCTCTCAAACATTGGCGGAAACCCGTTCAATTTGATTTCCCCTAAGAACTTCCAACACATGAATTAAACCAAGGGACTATATAAACAAAAATCGAAGTAAAATCTGTGCTCTTCAAATTCGCCCTAGTATCAGAAGCTATCGTTCAACGAGGAAGGAGAATTTCAATCGCAAAGTCAGTCCGTTCGAGACAGTCTCCAAGTGGCGTTGGACCACCGGACTTGGCGAGGCTGGTCGGAATAGGAGCGGCAGGCGGCGACGCGACAGGTGATGGTCGGCGATGGAGGTCTGGTCCCCTCCAGCGGCGGCAGAGGCGAAAACCCTAGGTGGAGCCTCAGTTCGACGGGTGTAGTTCGATTTCCAGAGAAAGAAAGGTCCAATTTGAACGAGTCAAGGTTAATTCTAAAACTTTAATTAAATTTAGGTTATGTAATTATATAATAAACGTGATAAAAATTATTTATACCATAAATAAAAATATAAATATGATTTTTATATTTTTTTAAAGAATTAAAAATATGATCTTTATATTTTTAAAGTATTAAAAATATAGTCTTTACTATATAGATGATGTAAAAATATGATTTTCGTTTATGTAGAGAATTAGAAATATAATTTTTACATTTTAGGAATATTAAAAATAGCATCTTTATATGTGTAGAAAAATAAAAATGTGATTTTTATAATGAGATTTTTATAAAGGCGAAATCTTTAAATTAGAAAAGGCGAAATCTTTAAATTAGAAAAGGCGAAATCTTTAAATTAGAAAAGGCGAAATCTTTAAATTAGAAAAGGTGAAATCTTTAAATTAGAAAAAGTTCAATCTTTATATTTGAAAAGCTAAAATCTTTTTATGTAAAAAGACGAGATCTTTATATAGAAAATAGAGAAGTAAAAATATGATTTTTATATATTGAACATCATAGTAAAGATTCGATTTTTATATATTGAATAGCAAAATAAAATTGTGATTTTTATATATTGAACTTCGAAATAAAAATAGAATTTTTATCCATATAGCGTGATAATAAAAATTCGATTTTTAAATATAGGAATGATAATAAAAATATGATTTCTAAATTGAAGGTGAATAAATAAAAATGTGATTTTTATTTTAAAGACATCGAAATATAAAAATGTGTGATTTTTATATATATAGTGACTACGGGCAACGAAGATGACGAAGATGGGATAACGAAGAAGATTTCTATTAATGAAGAGTCGTGGTATTGGATAGCTTTCGGTGAGAACTTCCCACCTTTCAATTTAATTTTTCTAGTTATATTTATATACTAGGATGCAGACGGTGCTTAGTAGCACCCGACACAATCGTCCACAGACCATGGACTTGTTTGTTTGGTTGCATAGATTAGTTAGATGATGTGATTTGAAATTGAATTGTTTGGTGAAATGAATGGATTGATTGATGTGTGAATGGCGTGGGCCTTCACTAGACCGGGGATAAGGCTAGGCCTTGTCCCGTTTCTAGTATCGTGCCGTTATACCGCCGAAATTTTCTAAAATAAGTTAGAAAAATAAAAATATCATTTTATTTAAAGAATGAACTGAATAGAAATTCATATGTTGGAATAAAATGTTTTGTCGTTAAAAATATAATTTTTAACGTGAATGTGAATAAAATAAAATATTCATTTACAAACCGGACGGTTTGTTTGTGTACACCTATTTGAAAGACATTGATTGGGACGATAAATTTCGCACATCGCCCAACTGCACAAATAAAATCTGTGTTTGATGGTTTGAAACCCCATACGGGTATTGGGATGAAATTTGAAGTTCACTCATCCTGATTGATTAAATATGTCGATCGATTGATTGACAGGCTGTTATAAGCGTTGAATATCTATATTTGATGCTTATACAGTGTAGTGCACTTTGGTTGATGGTTGATTATTTTTCAATGCCATGATATACATGTGTTGTATGAAAATCCATATAATTAACTTTATATGGTGATTGATTGGGCCTCATTCCAATGTAGGAAATAAAGAATATTATAAAATAAAGGTTCATGTGTTGACAGTACTCATCCATTGAGATTGGTCATGTGTTGAACGAAATATTTTAGTAATAAAATTTACATCTTTATCAATATAAAATAAAGGTTCATGTGTTGACAGTACTCATCCATTGAGATTGGTCATGTGTTGAACGAAATATTTTGATAATAACAACTATTTTGAAAAAGAAATATTTGAAATAGAATATTTGAAAATAGGAATTATATGAAGCCGTGTTGATTAGATTAACGCCATTTTGACGTGAACGATATATAACGATTTCGAAATGAATTGAATATATAAACGATTTCGAAATGAATTGAATATATAACGATTTCGAAATGAATTGAATTGAAAACGATTTCGAAATGAATTGAAAACGAATTCAAATTGAATTGAAAGCAAATTGAAATGAATTCAAATTGAACTAAAATTTGAATTGAATAGAAATGAATTTTAAAACGAATTTATAAAGAAGAATTCAATTTTGATTTGAATTGAAATGGAAGTTGAAATTGCTTTTGAAATGAAATTAAAACGATTTATAAAATTCGTTTTAAATAGAAATCGACGAAATATATATTATATATATTATATATATAATATAATGGCCTGAATAGAACGCGCCGCGCCGCGGCAGTTCGTAAATTTCGACCATTTATTTCAAACGGACATTACGGGAGATCCGACCGTCGGATTCTCCTGAAACCGGAACCGTTGGGTTCGTATCGAAAAGAGCTTTCTAACGAATATTAGAAATTAGAAATCTAACGGTTGGATTTGGAGATACGTCCAAATCAAATTCGAAAAAGGTCGCTGTAAGTGCAGTTCGATGGCCGTTGATGGAAATCGACTGTACGGGCCTTGATAAAATTATTAAAAATAGTAATAATTTGTGTAAAATCATAAGGAATGATTTGAGAAGAATTGGGATGAAAAACTCCATATTTGAAAAGATAAAAATAGATTTTTATCGAATTGAACTAGTTTTGAACTAGAATTATAATTCTATTTATTTTTAAATAAACAAATTGAATTCGAAAAGGGTTTTAAAAATAACCAAAATTTCCAATGATTGCATTGGAATGGATTTGAATCGAAATTGTCTTCGGAATATTTCGATGTTGAAATTCGTGATTATACAGGTGTTGTTATGGAAATTTGAAAGATATATATTTATATCGTTATTTCCAATACGACATTTGTTAATCGTAGAATTTGATATTGAATATAAGCCGATATATTTTCTATTCAGTGCCTTGTATTGAATGTCAAATGTGATTTGGGTTTGTCGTGAATGGTGTCTTCACTAACACTGTTCTTGAACCCAGTTGAGAAAAGATTAAATCTTTTTATTTAGATTTAATGAAGTGTACCAATTAAATAATATTTAATTGAAATTGAATTGATATTGATTTTTGGGTTTATCGTGAACAGTGTTTTAAATAACACTTGTTCTTTAACCCGATAATTAATGAATGTGACTTTGGGTTTATCGTGAACCGTGTTTTAAATGACACGGATTCTTTAACCCAGATAACGATTAAAACTAAGTCGAGTTTTAATGAATCTTTAATTAGATTGAAATGGTCGAGAATGGAGTATCACCAGTTTTGCTCCAGGCGATAGTTAAATCTTTAATTAGATTTGAGCGTGAAATGGTAATTGAATTTACCGATAACACTGAGGTGTTAGATATGAAGTATTACCCGTTTTACTTCATGGGATAAATAGGTTAGGATTGGGAAATTAAAACAAATGATTACTTCGGTAAGTTTCGTTAATCCCGATTAGTTGAATCGAAATTCAAAAGAATAAATATAAAGAATTTATCTTGGATAAAATTAATGGGAACCTTTCCCTATGAATGTGAAATTTAGAAACTAACTGTCGGTTAGCCAAGCAGAATGATTTTCTGGATATTGATCTGATGTTGGTTTCGGCCTTCGGGGTTAATATTTGGGGAATTATTCTCTTGATTAATTTACGGTTAGTGACTGATGAATTGGAATGAGGCGTATGTTGTGTTTGTGTAACACTTATTTAAATATACGCGAGTTATTCGGGAAGACCGGGTTTATCCCATTCTGAATAACTGATACGACGATAAGTCGAAGATGAAGACGGTGGTCGAAGACCGGAAGTCTTCACGTCGTTTGGGTGATAACTGATGATCTTGATTGGGCTGTACACCCAAGAAGATGGAAACAGTTGGTGATCGTCCAGACGTACTTGGAGATCGATGGATATGCGGGGTACTAGGTGCCTCCGCTTTCGTTCAGACCCAGAACGGACTTGTAAATGGACTATGTGTCTAACATTGGATTTTAGTCTGTGTGATTGATCTCTATTAAATATATATCTGTTTGGCGGCAGAGAATTTATTCTCTTGCTTAACGCCCTTCTCTGAGACGTATGAGCTCAGGGGTTATATATTGATGGATATCAAACGCATGGAGTGAATTGCCTGTGTGGCATGCCTAAGTGGCAATTGATCGAGGCTTCTGTTGAAAAGCAAAGTCTTGTGGTGATGATCAAAGCAAGGCCTTTTTGGCGTAGCTTTGTGTAACGTTTGCTTCGCGAGTTTCACACCCGGTATGAACCAAAAACGGGAGAGGACGTCAGGGAGGGCATGCGTTTCATTCTAGCTAGAAGTGGCGTCAGTGGTTTTACACGCCCTGACGAGTTTGACTTATGTGGTTGTTGCTGCTGCGAGGCGCCTCGGATTGATCGGTCGTTCTCGAACCGATGGAGTCATTTAGTTGGCTCGTTTACGCCCCATAGGGCGGGGAAACGCATGTTCAGGGTTTAAGTTTAATCCACATCGGTGGACTGGCCCTGAGGATCCAAGGGTCACTCGAGCTCTGATCCTGAGACACGGGCTAGAGCGTCTCGAATCGGTTGAGGACTATCTTTTGCCTCGGTTCATAGATGGAAACCCAATTTCCAAATACGACATTTGCGGTTTTAATTGTAGAACTAGTATGGCGACATGATATATGGTACCCATGCCGCCTATGATTGATACTTATGATTTGAAGTTGTTTTATACACTATGCACTTATTATAGTATCAAATGATTTGTTTTAAACGTATCAAGCATTCTTTGGTTGTTATAAGGGAAAACCCTATCCCCCGGCTTGCGTTGCATTGTGTGATAGGACCTGGGTCTTATAACAGCTTCATCTTTCTTTATTTAGCATTGCGCTGTTTGTTTTATGCACTGGTATTCTTGGGAGGAAACCCGTTCCGTGTTATATGGCGTGGTCCCTTGATTTACCTAATGATTTAAAATAAAGATTAATAACTGTTTTAGTTCTCACACCAGTCCCATGACTGACCTGGAGTTTATTGTTTTAACCTAAACTCTGGGTGCCCCTATTTTGACACGGGCAGCTAGTAGTTTTGGTTTTGCAGGTTTATATTCACAGGATCCTGGTTTACAGCTGGAACGATATCCGGAAAGCTTTGTATCCGTATATCTCTTCTAGTTGTGTATTGTATTCTTTTCCGTTGCTATGTATTTAAATGTAATTTAAATCTCTGATATTTCTGTGTAGTATTTATTTGTTTATACTCTGTACATTCTTGTAATCTGATGCATTGTTGTAACAAGCAATGAAATGTTCTTCCGTCTGCGTTCTGATTTGTCGTGTTCTCAAACGATAGGGCGATTTCGAGCGGTCTGGGTCGGTTTAGCGACTGGTTCGGACCGAGCGAAATTCCTTCTCGTCACAGTTGGTATCAGAGCTTTGGTTTGCAAAGCTAGAGAACAAGACACATTAGAACCATACGAAAGAATTCATCAGATATTGGATTAGTAATATCCAATGGGAATGACTCGTTAGAGATGGGATCAGTAGTATCCTAGAACGAGTGTGAAGAGTATATTTTTCAAATGAAAACAAATTTTGTTTTGAAAATTTAAATCAATTATTCGTATTTGATTATTTATTTATATTGATTAGGACAGTCCAGTACATAAAGATTTTGCATATACGCCTTGCAAACGTGTATTTGAAGTTTTAAAATACTGGATAGATATAGAATCACACTCTAGTCGCCCGGAGATGATGTTGATAATGACCATGGCATCATCAATATTTATGTTCGTGCTCCGAACGTGTAATATCTATATATTTCCTATTGACTGGTGTGAGAACCAAAAATTAGATAGGGCCTATTGTTGTGAATTGGCATCAAAACATGATTTTCTTTATATGTATCAAAATTATGAATTTGAAACTCTAATTCACTAATTGATTGATGTTTGTGTTGTTTGTTCATTTGTTTGCTAATTTTGAACCATTTAGCCTAACTGAATCAAATATTGAATTGTATTGAAAATTGGTCGCATTTGTTTGCATATACATATATATCATTGAACAGGTCATAGCAAGGAGGCTAGAGCCAGAGAATAAAATTTGTTTGCCCGACAAATAGGTACATGTTTAATACATAATTTACTGTTTTGTTTGGGTGATGATGATTTTGTGAGCCTATTGGCTAGCCGCTTGGCTTTTTCTTTTTCTTTTTGAGATATGAAGGACCGGGGAAGCTATTTGAAATTCCCCGATGCTCCCGATGCAGGGGAGGTTATGGCGAAATTTTTCAAAAATTTAGGGTGTTAGCCTAATTTTTGAAATTTTGAAAATTCTCAGAAACTGAAAAGTTGGAGAAGGCAAGCCAGATCGAGCGTAGAGCTGATTAATCAAACCACTTTCGACTTTGTTCCTTTTCGGGGACGAAAAGTTTTAAGTGGGGGAGATTGTAACAACCCGAAAATCTGGGCCAGTTTAAAATTTTTATTTCGGCAATTTTAGCGAATTTTAATTATTTAAAATGAATTATTTTAAATAATATCGACCGGGAAATTTATTTTGAATATAATTCGATCGTATATATTATATACGTCGTCGTTAGAATATAAATAATTATATATAATTATAAATAGAATTGAAAATGGTGCGGTAGTTCGATAATTCGATTTCAAACTTCAATTGAATGTACCGGGTGCAAAACAATCCGGATTTTAGTGAAACCAAAAACATTAGGATCTAATTGATGATATCTTTCCAACGAATCCGACAAATTGAAATTTCGTAGCGAGAATCAAAAGATATGTCCAGTTGAAAATTCTGAATAGTCGCTATGGAATTCAGGCCCTTAAAAATGGACATTTTGCAAATGACCTCGGATTTCGACGAAACTAGTTTTGTTGGGTCCGGGATGTCAAATTATTGCTAGGTTTCAAATTTCATAATTTTTCAAATCAATATGTGAGCGTGGCAAAGGAAAACGTGTTTGACCATTTCAGTTGATTTTAATCGATTGGAAATTGGCCATTTTTCCAACGGTCTCAGAATTTGATGAAATTAGTTTTGTTAGGACCGTATCGTCAATAAGAAGCTAAAAATAAAATTTCGGGAATTTTTAGAGTCCATATGTGGCCTCAGTAATTTAAAATGTACGTTTAAATTAAATATATACTGATTTATATTTTAATTTAAAGAAAAACCGATTCAAACAGTCGAATTGGCATGCGATACATATCCCATTGTGTCCGGGATGTTGGTAATTAGCTAGGGGTGACTCTCCTTGGGCTTGATTTAAAATTCGTGGTGTTAAACAAGTATTTTCGAAATTAAATAAATATAAAAATATAAATATATATAGAGGGCCAAACCCTAATCTAAGGTCAAAGGGCATTCATCGGTCAATGTTTTTAAAACCCGCCTCCCTCTCAAACATTGGCGGAAACCCGTTCAATTTGATTTCCCCTAAGAACTTCCAACACATGAATTAAACCAAGGGACTATATAAACAAAAATCGAAGTAAAATCTGTGCTCTTCAAATTCGCCCTAGTATCAGAAGCTATCGTTCAACGAGGAAGGAGAATTTCGATCGCAAAGTCAGTCCGTTCGAGACAGTCTCCAAGTGGCGTTGGACCACCGGACTTGGCGAGGCTGGTCGGAATAGGAGCGGCAGGCGGCGACGCGACAGGTGATGGTCGGCGATGGAGGTCTGGTCCCCTCCAGCGGCGGCAGAGGCGAAAACCCTAGGTGGAGCCTCAGTTCGACGGGTGTAGTTCGATTTCCAGAGAAAGAAAGGTCCAATTTGAACGAGTCAAGGTTAATTCTAAAACTTTAATTAAATTTAGGTTATGTAATTATATAATAAACGTGATAAAAATTATTTATACCATAAATAAAAATATAAATATGATTTTTATATTTTTTTAAAGAATTAAAAATATGATCTTTATATTTTTAAAGTATTAAAAATATAGTCTTTACTATATAGATGATGTAAAAATATGATTTTCGTTTATGTAGAGAATTAGAAATATAATTTTTACATTTTAGGAATATTAAAAATAGCATCTTTATATGTGTAGAAAAATAAAAATGTGATTTTTATAATGAGATTTTATTAAAGGCGAAATCTTTAAATTAGAAAAGGCGAAATCTTTAAATTAGAAAAGGCGAAATCTTTAAATTAGAAAAGGTGAAATCTTTAAATTAGAAAAAGTTCAATCTTTATATTTGAAAAGCTAAAATCTTTTTATGTAAAAAGACGAGATCTTTATATAGAAAATAGAGAAGTAAAAATATGATTTTTATATATTGAACATCATAGTAAAGATTCGATTTTTATATATTGAATAGCAAAATAAAATTGTGATTTTTATATATTGAACTTCGAAATAAAAATAGAATTTTTATCCATATAGCGTGATAATAAAAATTCGATTTTTAAATATAGGAATGATAATAAAAATATGATTTCTAAATTGAAGGTGAATAAATAAAAATGTGATTTTTATTTTAAAGACATCGAAATATAAAAATGTGTGATTTTTATATATATAGTGACTACGGGCAACGAAGATGACGAAGATGGGATAACGAAGAAGATTTCTATTAATGAAGAGTCGTGGTATTGGATAGCTTTCGGTGAGAACTTCCCACCTTTCAATTTAATTTTTCTAGTTATATTTATATACTAGGATGCAGACGGTGCTTAGTAGCACCCGACACAATCGTCCACAGACCATGGACTTGTTTGTTTGGTTGCATAGATTAGTTAGATGATGTGATTTGAAATTGAATTGTTTGGTGAAATGAATGGATTGATTGATGTGTGAATGGCGTGGGCCTTCACTAGACCGGGGATAAGGCTAGGCCTTGTCCCGTTTCTAGTATCGTGCCATTATACCGCCGAAATTTTCTAAAATAAGTTAGAAAAATAAAAATATCATTTTATTTAAAGAATGAACTGAATAGAAATTCATATGTTGGAATAAAATGTTTTGTCGTTAAAAATATAATTTTTAACGTGAATGTGAATAAAATAAAATATTCATTTACAAACCGGACGGTTTGTTTGTGTACACCTATTTGAAAGACATTGATTGGGACGATAAATTTCGCACATCGCCCAACTGCACAAATAAAATCTGTGTTTGATGGTTTGAAACCCCACACGGGTATTGGGATGAAATTTGAAGTTCACTCATCCTGATTGATTAAATATGTCGATCGATTGATTGACAGGCTGTTATAAGCGTTGAATATCTATATTTGATGCTTATACAGTGTAGTGCACTTTGGTTGATGGTTGATTATTTTTCAATGCCATGATATACATGTGTTGTATGAAAATCCATATAATTAACTTTATATGGTGATTGATTGGGCCTCATTCCAATGTAGGAAATAAAGAATATTATAAAATAAAGGTTCATGTGTTGACAGTACTCATCCATTGAGATTGGTCATGTGTTGAACGAAATATTTTAGTAATAAAATTTACATCTTTATCAATATAAAATAAAGGTTCATGTGTTGACAGTACTCATCCATTGAGATTGGTCATGTGTTGAACGAAATATTTTGATAATAACAACTATTTTGAAAAAGAAATATTTGAAATAGAATATTTGAAAATAGGAATTATATGAAGCCGTGTTGATTAGATTAACGCCATTTTGACGTGAACGATATATAACGATTTCGAAATGAATTGAATATATAAACGATTTCGAAATGAATTGAATATATAACGATTTCGAAATGAATTGAATTGAAAACGATTTCGAAATGAATTGAAAACGAATTCAAATTGAATTGAAAGCAAATTGAAATGAATTCAAATTGAACTAAAATTTGAATTGAATAGAAATGAATTTTAAAACGAATTTATAAAGAAGAATTCAATTTTGATTTGTATTGAAATGGAAGTTGAAATTGCTTTTGAAATGAAATTAAAACGATTTATAAAATTCGTTTTAAATAGAAATCGACGAAATATATATTATATATATTATATATATAATATAATGGCCTGAATAGAACGCGCCGCGCCGCGGCAGTTCGTAAATTTCGACCATTTATTTCAAACGGACATTACGGGAGATCCGACCGTCGGATTCTCCTGAAACCGGAACCGTTGGGTTCGTATCGAAAAGAGCTTTCTAACGAATATTAGAAATCTAACGGTTGGATTTGGAGATACGTCCAAATCAAATTCGAAAAAGGTCGCTGTAAGTGCAGTTCGATGGCCGTTGATGGAAATCGACTGTACGGGCCTTGATAAAATTATTAAAAATAGTAATAATTTGTGTAAAATCATAAGGAATGATTTGAGAAGAATTGGGATGAAAAACTCCATATTTGAAAAGATAAAAATAGATTTTTATCGAATTGAACTAGTTTTGAACTAGAATTATAATTCTATTTATTTTTAAATAAACAAATTGAATTCGAAAAGGGTTTTAAAAATAACCAAAATTTCCAATGATTGCATTGGAATGGATTTGAATCGAAATTGTCTTCGGAATATTTCGATGTTGAAATTCGTGATTATACAGGTGTTGTTATGGAAATTTGAAAGATATATATTTATATCGTTATTTCCAATACGACATTTGTTAATCGTAGAATTTGATATTGAATATAAGCCGATATATTTTCTATTCAGTGCCTTGTATTGAATGTCAAATGTGATTTGGGTTTGTCGTGAATGGTGTCTTCACTAACACTGTTCTTGAACCCAGTTGAGAAAAGATTAAATCTTTTTATTTAGATTTAATGAAGTGTACCAATTAAATAATATTTAATTGAAATTGAATTGATATTGATTTTTGGGTTTATCGTGAACAGTGTTTTAAATAACACTTGTTCTTTAACCCGATAATTAATGAATGTGACTTTGGGTTTATCGTGAACCGTGTTTTAAATGACACGGATTCTTTAACCCAGATAACGATTAAAACTAAGTGGAGTTTTAATGAATCTTTAATTAGATTGAAATGGTCGAGAATGGAGTATCACCAGTTTTGCTCCAGGCGATAGTTAAATCTTTAATTAGATTTGAGCGTGAAATGGTAATTGAATTTACCGATAACACTGAGGTGTTAGATATGAAGTATTACCAGTTTTACTTCATGGGATAAATAGGTTAGGATTGGGAAATTAAAACAAATGATTACTTCGGTAAGTTTCGTTAATCCCGATTAGTTGAATCGAAATTCAAAAGAATAAATATAAAGAATTTATCTTGGATAAAATTAATGGGAACCTTTCCCTATGAATGTGAAATTTAGAAACTAACTGTCGGTTAGCCAAGCAGAATGATTTTCTGGATATTGATTTGATGTTGGTTTCGGCCTTCGGGGTTAATATTTGGGGAATTATTCTCTTGATTAATTTACGGTTAGTGACTGATGAATTGGAATGAGGCGTATGTTGTGTTTGTGTAACACTTATTTAAATATACGCGAGTTATTCGGGAAGACCGGGTTTATCCCATTCTGAATAACTGATACGACGATAAGTCGAAGATGAAGACGGTGGTCGAAGACCGGAAGTCTTCACGTCGTTTGGGTGATAACTGATGATCTTGATTGGGCTGTACACCCAAGAAGATGGAAACAGTTGGTGATCGTCCAGACGTACTTGGAGATCGATGGATATGCGGGGTACTAGGTGCCTCCGCTTTCGTTCAGACCCAGAACGGACTTGTAAATGGACTGTGTGTCTAACATTGGATTTTAGTCTGTGTGATTGATCTCTATTAAATATATATCTGTTTGGCGGCAGAGAATTTATTATCTTGCTTAACGCCCTTCTCTGAGACGTATGAGCTCAGGGGTTATATATTGATGGATATCAAACGCATGGAGTGAATTGCCTGTGTGGCATGCCTAAGTGGCAATTGATCGAGGCTTCTGTTGAAAAGCAAAGTCTTGTGGTGATGATCAAAGCAAGGCCTTTGTGGCGTAGCTTTGTGTAACGTTTGCTTCGCGAGTTTCACACCCGGTATGAACCAAAAACGGGAGAGGACGTCAGGGAGGGCATGCGTTTCTTTCTAGCTAGAAGTGGCGTCAGTGGTTTTACACGCCCTGACGAGTTTGACTTATGTGGTTGTTGCTGCTGCGAGGCGCCTCGGATTGATCGGTCGTTCTCGAACCGATGGAGTCATTTAGTTGGCTCGTTTACGCCCCATAAGGCGGGGAAACGCATGTTCAGGGTTTAAGTTTAATCCACATCGGTGGACTGGCCCTGAGGATCCAAGGGTCACTCGAGCTCTGATCCTGAGACACGGGCTAGAGCGTCTCGAATCGGTTGAGGACTATCTTTTGCCTCGGTTCATAGATGGAAACCCAATTTCCAAATACGACATTTGCGGTTTTAATTGTAGAACTAGTATGGCGACATGATATATGGTACCCATGCCGCCTATGATTGATACTTATGATTTGAAGTTGTTTGATACACTATGCACTTATTATAGTATCAAATGATTTGTTTTAAACGTATCAAGCATTCTTTGGCTGTTATAAGGGAAAACCCTATCCCCCGGCTTGCGTTGCATTGTGTGATAGGACCTGGGTCTTATAACAGCTTCATCTTTCTTTATTTAGCATTGCGCTGTTTGTTTTATGCACTGGTATTCTTGGGAGGAAACCCGTTCCGTGTTATACGGCGTGGTCCCTTGATTTACCTAATGATTTAAAATAAAGATTAATAACTGTTTTAGTTCTCACACCAGTCCCATGACTGACCTGGAGTTTATTGTTTTAACCTAAACTCTGGGTGCCCCTATTTTGACACGGGCAGCTAGTAGTTTTGGTTTTGCAGATTTATATTCACAGGATCCTGGTTTACAGCTGGAACGATATCCGGAAAGCTTTGTATCCGTATATCTCTTCTAGTTGTGTATTGTATTCTTTTCCGCTGCTATGTATTTAAATGTAATTTAAATCTCTGATATTTCTGTGTAGTATTTATTTGTTTATACTCTGTATATTCTTGTAATCTGATGCATTGTTGTAATAAGCAATGAAATATTCTTCCGTCTGCGTTCTGATTTGTCTTGTTCTCAAACGATAGGGCGATTTCGAGCGGTCTGGGTCGGTTTAGCGACTGGTTCGGACCGAGCGAAATTCCTTCTCGTCACACCCATGCCATACACCTACAAATTTAATCAATCCCATTTCACATCCCAAACAAATTCAATCAAATTTATCAACCAAACAAATAAATCAATCATCAAACAATCAACTAAACAAATAAGACGTCCATGGTCTGTGGATGACGGGTGTCGGGTGCTACTAAGCACCGTCTACATCCTAGTATATATTTTTAACTAGAAAAGAAGAGTTAAAGTGAGAAGTTCTCACCTTTGGGATCCACTCCGCCATTTCTTTTCTGAATGGCTTAGATTTTGCTCAACATTCCCACTCAACCATTTCACGCTATTTACAATAAAAATCGATTTTTATTCTTGAACTGTTCATATAAAAATCACATTTTTATTCTTCTCCTTATATAAAAATCAAATTTTTATTCTCTACATTATATAAAAATCAATTTTTTATTATCTATGTAATATAAAAATCATATTTTTATTATCTATATAATGTAAAAATCATATTTTTTTATCTACATGATATAAAAATCATATTTTTACCACCTTACATAAATAAAAATCTCATTTTAAATCTATGTTACGTAATTAAAATTCAGTTCTTTACTTGTATGTTTTTCTATAAATTTCAAACTGATTTAAATACTCTAAAACTGATTTTCTATAAACAATTAAAACTGATTTATAAATAAATATCATTGCTTTTATAAATAAATATCATGGGTTTTCTATATTTAAAAAAACATTAAATGAAGATACAAAGTAGAAAGACTTACATTTTTAATCGGGGGTGGAGGGAGGAAGACTGTTGTTCGTCTGGGGCAGGGTGCTGAGGTGCAGCGCCGGGGCACTGTCGGCGAGGGAAGGTGGTGGGGTGCTCCTTCAGATCGGCGGCGGCGGAATGGGAGCCCCTTGGCGACGCGACATTCGCTGAAAATGGGCAGGGGTTGAAGGGGGTTACGGGTCTCAATAGAAGAAGAGGAGAGAGAAGGGAGCCAGAGGGGCGAGGGTTCATCTGAGGTGGCGGTGGTCTCCCCTTGGCGGCGCGACGACGCGATGGGAGGGTAGGTTGCTAACGTCGATCGCTTTGATTTTTTTTCTTTTTATTCCTTCGATTTGAAAGTAGTTTGAATGGGGGGGGGGGGCGGTTTGACTAAGCAAGGAAGGAGAGAGAAAGGTAGTTTTATATAATTATTTGTCAATTTATTCCGAATAAAAGTCCCTTTTTATTTGAACCCCAAATTGAACCCAACGACTGTCGCCCATAGCTAATTACCCCATTCCGAACACAATGGGATATATCACGAAGGCCAATTCGATTGTTACGATCAGTTTTCGTTAAATTTACAACATAAATCAGTATATATTCAATTTGAACGCACATTTTAATTTACCGAGGCCACATACAGACTCAGAAAATTCCAAAAAATATATTTCTACCTTTGTATTGACGATACAGTCCTAACAAAACTAATTTCGTCAAATTATGAGAGCGTTTGAAAAATGGCCATTTTCTGGTCGATCGAAATTGACTAAAACTGTTAAAACACGTTTAACTTTGCCACGCTCGCATAGTGATTCATAAAATTATGAATTTTGAAACCTAGCAATAATTTGACACCCCAGATCCAACAAAAGTGGTTTCGTCGAAAACCGAAGTCATTTACAAAATGGCTATTTTTAAGGGCCAGAATTCCATAGCGACTATTCCGAATTTTCAACTGAACATAACTTTTGATTCCCGCTATGAAATTCCAATTTTTCATATTCGTTAGAAAGATATTCTCAATTAGATTATAATATTTTTGGTTTCGCTAAAATTCGGTTTATTTTGCACCCGGTACATTCATTTGAATTTTGAAATCGAATTATCGAAATACCGCGCCATTTTCAATTCCTTTTATAATTAAAATAAAATATTTATGTCCTAATGTAACACCCCGTATTTCTGTTAATACCAATATTCACAAATTAAAAGAATTAATATTGAGGATTTGCACGAAATAGCCTTAAAAAGGCATATAACAAATTTGAGATATGTGAATTGCCTTAAAAGGCGAAAAATGGAATTAAGACATTAATTGGAAAATTAATGTATAGAAATGGTCATAAGTTAATTATGGATTAATTTGAATTCATGAATAGGTGCGTGTGTATATATATATATTTATATATATATATGGGCAGTTAATGTAAACATGAATAGAAGTTTATTAATTTGCTGAGTGTTTGCAGAGTCACTTCTGACTCATTGCTGAGTCAATAAGATAAACCCCATCTTGTCTGAATGGCTGCGGTTATTTCTAGGTTAAATCTAATGGCCTAAATGAATCCTAACATCTATAAATAAGTGGGTAGACTCTAACCCTAAATCACTTGAAAAATTGGAGAGCTACCGACATGCCGTTGCCATGGAGTTCAGCATAGCCATCACAAACTAAAGAAGAAGAAGGCCTAATCTACAAACTAAATCTACTTAAATCAAATCAAAAGCTCTCTCTCTTTCTATTTCTCTTCTTTAAAATTGTGAGTATGATGAATCTCACAATATTATTATAAAATAATTTGATTAAGTTATGAATGGATCACAAGAAAGTGATATGAATTGTTATGTATTTGTAAATTATGTTGTGGATCTCTTGTTATGCTATTATGTTATCATATATATGTTGTTATGTTGTAGTGATTATGTTGTAAATAATCCTATGCTATGTCATATGTGATTAATCATGCTATGCTATGTTGTAAATCATATCATGCTATGTTGCAAATTATGATATGCTATGTTGTAAGTCTTATATATGTTGTAGATCTCATATTATCACATATGTTGAAATACTTATGTTATATGATAATGATGTCATGTTAAGTTGTGTTGAATCATACAAGTTGTAAAATCATGATGTTAGTATTTATGCGAATTGGATCATGTTTAAAGTTTATGTTTTTTTTAATAATAGATCTTGATTATGGGAATTTGCCTATTGGGTTAGGTGTACCCATATACATGAATCTACAAATTAATTGGATCTTGAATATGGGAATTTGCCTATTAAGTTAGGTGTACCCATATACATGAATCTATGATTAAATGAATTTTGATTTTTGGGAATTTGCCTATTGAGTTAGGTGTACCCATATAAAACCATATTGTTAATGATGTTGATTCACACATGTCCTATACAAGTTTATGAAATTTGATCAAAATCATATTATGTGAATTATGAATAAGTTGACACCCTTAGATCCATGACATGTATAACCTTATGCAAGTTGTAATGTATGCAAGTTTTACCCCTTGTTATGATTTATTTAGTCACATATATATGTTGTTGTTGTGAATATTTTATTTTATGCTATGAGTTAGACTAATAGGGTCTAGCATACATTTTGCGAATAAACATTCAAATGTGGAGTAGGGGTAATATTAGGAAATTAATAAATTGGGGTGCAATTGATATGATTTTGCATGCCTTAAATGGATGTCCATAATTGAGTCAATTATGGACATTGTTAAATTCTGAATTAATTAATAATTCAAGTAGGGAATTATTAAAATTGGGGAAAGTGGATTATTAATAATAATCAATGCTTAGGACACGAGGTTGGACCCGTTTGTGACGTAAACCTGCCCGGACCCGCCCGGCAAATCCAGTAGTCACAAATGTCGGCCCAATGTGAGAGGTCCTAGGCCCAAATTAAAGCATAACAGTTGTAAAGACACGAGGTTAGACTCTTTTGTGGTGTAAGACTGCCCGGACCCGCCCGGCAAATCCAGCTGCCATAAATGCCAGTCTAATGTGAGAGGTCTTTATGAGGTTATGGCCTTAATGAATTAAGAAATACTTAGCCAGATAATCATGTAAGGTGGGACATGGGGGTTAAGTAGGTGCCTTGGGTGGCATGAGGAATCTAGTGGTTGCCTTTAGAGACATTTGAAATATGATTAGACTTAACCAAATACACATGTAAATGAACATGACTAAGTGGGTTAAGTGGATGGACTAATGGGACAAGCTTAGGTGGAATGCTTGTGGGAAATAATGGGGGCCCATTTCAACCAGTATCCCAAAACGTATCTTTGTAGGCTCGACACAAGTCGAGGACAGGACACGCATACTGGGTTTGACTATAAGAGGCCAAAACAGGGAGCGGTGGCAACGCAAGTCCAACGGGTTTCATATGCGTGTGTGGACCCGGGCCGGTAGGTAAGACGTTGTTGCATCGTGTAGGTATAAGCCGTGCATCTCCGTTATATCGGGTTGCCACTTTAGGGGAATGATAAACCCCACTGTGGGGCCAGCACGGGTATCTACGAGTAGGGAGCCGATTGAAAAATGGAAAGTGTGGTACACCTAGTGGAGATAGGGGCAGGCGGCACCTATGTAGTCAGCTAGGAGTACGTAAAGCCATTAAGAAAGTTTCTAAGTGAAGCTAAGTGGAATCAATCTTTAGGGTGACTGGTGTGGTGCAGTATAGTGTTTATCCTTTAGTATTTAGGAGCACCTATAACGTTTCCTTTAGCGATTGTCTATGTCCTTAATCTGCTCTTTCATAGACATTTCCTTGTTTTCCAGCTTATGCCTTAGTCCAGTTATTTTGATAATAGTATTGTAGAATTATCATACTCGCCAGACTTTATATCTGACCCCCCCTCTTTTTCTTCCTTTTCTCCCTTCAGGTCCTCAGGTTGGGCCAAGTTCCAGTGGAGTCTGATTGGATTGCTTATCTCTTGGAAAGCTTGGACTGCTGAAGTAAAGTCCAGCTTGTTATCTTTCTTTTTAATGGCTATTTATGTAATGGGATTATGTACTTGTTTTATCAAGATAGATATTGTACTTGACTTTGATTATGGTGTTATGATGTAATCAAACATGTTTTGACTTCTGCTGCA
This sequence comes from Allium sativum, assembly GCA_030737875.1. Classification (NCBI taxonomy): domain Eukaryota; kingdom Viridiplantae; phylum Streptophyta; class Magnoliopsida; order Asparagales; family Amaryllidaceae; genus Allium; species Allium sativum. The sequence continues at coordinate 248,591,638 of CM060924.1, forward strand.
ATTGAAATAAAGTTTTTAAATTTCCAAGTACTATTTTATATCTGTCTTGTTGAAATTTTACTATTCTATATTCACCTAAAACCTCCATAGAAGTTAATGCATTCCCTTTGTGAGTGACATTAATGGACGTGGGGTGTTACACGTGGTATCAGAGCATAAGGTTACCAGAACAGATAAAATTTTTAGAAAAATATTTTTCTAAAGTATTTTTGGAAGAAGTGCTTTCAAAAACATGTTATTTAGAGAAAGTTTTTATGAAAAACATAATCCCAAATAGCCATATCCTTATCTTTATCTTTCGAATTCTCCATTTTGAATATTTCCTTTTTCGTTTCAGCATGGCTGAAGATCTTAATCTCCCAGAAGGTGTGACGGTTCAAAGGTGGTTTAGGAGATATTAGGAGGCTAGGGCCACCACTGCAGGCCCAGCAGATGTTCCTCCACCCCCAGTTGCACCCATTCCTCCTCCTCCTCGTGTTGACACTTTTGCAAAGACGTGCAAGGAATTTAAGGCTATGGGAGGAAAAACTTTTCAAGGGACTGAGACGTTTGTGGAGGCCAGAGACTGGCTTACACTACAACAAAAAACACTTTTCGCAACAGGCAATATCTGTTGCAGTAGACCAATTGCAATAGGCCCACGACTGTTGGTATAGCCGGAGTTGTAAAAAGTCTGCAACGTTTTGTGCCTGTTGCAATAAAACGTTGCGATATACTTTTTTGCAACTGGTCTTTGTTGTTGCAACAGACCATTTTGCAATAGTGTATGCCCGTTGCAATAGAATCATAATTCTGTAAAAAAATATTATAGCTTATAGATATTACATATTAAATGTATTTGTTTTAGTAACAGTGTATATCACAGAATGAAATAAACAAATAAAAATTTTATTTTAACAAAGTTTTAATAGTACAAACAATTACAACAAAAGTTTCTACAATTTTCATACACCATTCATGTACAACAATTTCTTCTATTACACAAAACATTTTTTTCTAATAGAGTATTTTCTACTCATATTTCTACTCTATCATACATATACTATAACAAGAGAATAAACTTAGGTCATTGGGGGTCTTCTTTGTGTTGTTGCTTGTGCGCAAAAGAGTGCAACTTTTGCGTATCTTAATACTTCTTCTTTGGGGTATCTTTCTAGACTAAAAACTATAACATTTCAGGACCATTTGTATGATTTTTGACACCAACATAGTTCTTGAGTGAATATAGAGGCCTGAAAACTATAACATCAAAATCAAGATAAATTCAACCAAATCTGAAATAAGAACCATAAAATTTTGTTAGTAAAAGAAACAAAAGGTCTGTAGAGATGAGTAGTCGCAAATTATAACTACCATCCATATAAAATAGCTAGAAATACATGATTTTGGATCAATCAACAGGCTTTCTCAAGGGTATTACCACTATGCATATTAATGTACTACAAAGAAATTTGGACTCTGTTAAAGTTACACCCCTGCTCTATCGTCACATGCAATGATCGCTGTTGTCGACTGAAACCATTCTCTGATTATATTTATGTGCAGTTAAGTTTAACGTACAAGTTTTTATATCACAACAAAATCCATTTATATCCCTTAGTAGGCCTTGTTAAATGAATATCAATTATGGATAAGTATCTGATTGTTGCAGATCTACAGATGAGCACAGATCTCAACTAGGAAGGAAGACGACTGAAACTGGTATTACCACGGAAATAGTGAGATTCAAAGAATCTAAGTACATCATAAAATAAAATAATAAAAAAGTTTGATTTTGAAAATCAGAGATGAATCAGATTAGGTCCAAAAGGCACAAAATATACGTTGCCACCGGCTAACATACTTCAAATGACTGGCAACAGAAATTTATCACTTACCCATAAATCTCTACATTTAATTTCTAATTATAAGTACTTTGACTCGATGGACTGTTCCCTAAAGAAAACAGCAAACTCAGTCAAATTCATCACTGGCGTAAGAATCAATCCACAATGAAGCAAACTTAAGAGTAACTCAAATTTCCAAATAATCAGTATGTAAAAAGTAGATCAACACGGATCAAGCATAGTAAACAAAAAGATGTGAAATTAAAGCTACCTGCTTGCCCATTCGAAGAATAAGAAAAGGATCGCTGCTTTTAACATCACGAACCAGGAGATTCACTCCTCAAGAGTAGACCCGACATGCGGAGGGGGGAGGAGTTTACAGAATGAATTATGGTTGCGATATTCAAGAGCCGATCTGAAGAGCGGATCCGACATATGGAGGGAAGTTCAGGGGACGCAGCGATTATATCTTGTGGTTGGGCTATGGAAGACCGGATCTGAGGATTTAGGGGAAATATAATTTAGGGTTTTGTTCGGCAAGTGGGAAATGAAATTAGAAAGCGCGAAATGAAATTAGAAAGCGAGAAATGAAATTTGGAGCGGAAATTTTGGTTCTGAAGTCAAAACATCGGTTTGGAGTTCGCATATAACTTATAACAAACAAAAAATACATTGTCATGCACAATTATAAACTTCAATGGTAGTTGAAAAGCGCAATTATGAATTTGTAAAAATATAAAAATATGTTTATTATTTAGTAATTATTAAATATAACATTCTAAATATTTAGTATTTTATATAATTATAAACTATTATAATTAAATATACAATATTAAAGGCGTATAAAAGTATATTTTATTTCATATGTATTTTTTACTTATTTAAAAAACTTTCAAAATTTTAATTTTTTAAAATATTAAATATTAAATATAATTATAAAATATTAAATAGTAATTGTTGCTTCTTAATTATTAATATTGCTTATTAACTATAAATTATTAAATATTTGTCTTAATTATTGGTTATTATTTTTTAATGGTTATTATTAATTAAAAATTATTTATAGTTAATTATTACATATAAAATATTACTTCATAATTATTTAATTTTATTATTGATTGTTAAATATAGAATCTATAAATTATTGATTATTAGTTTGAATATTACGTATTAAATATTAATTATTTAATTGTAATAATTAAAGTACAAATTTTTATTTACTATTTATTACTTCGTAACTAACCATGATAAATTATTAAAGTGTTAATTCATATTAATTAATTACTATTATATAATACTTATTATATTATAAATAAATATTAATTATTACTTTGACTTTTGTATATAATAGTGATTATGTTTACTGAAGTTGGGAAAAAAAATAATTTTGTAAAAATATGTTTTCACAACAGAAAGGAAAATTACTTGGGGCAAAATAATTTTCAAGAGTACGTTTTTCACAAGTGGCTTTACCTGTTGTAAAAAAATTACAGTTATCGCAACTGGTAAAAACAGTTGTTAAATATATAATTTTTTGTAACTGATTTGAAAGTGTAGTTGCAAATAATATGTCTATTGCAAGAGGAGTGGAACTGCAGTTGCTAAAAGTATGTTTTCGCAACACCCATAAAGCGCTGTTGCGAAAAATATACTTTTCGCAACAGGGAGGAAAAGTCTGTTGTTAAATCTTATCTATTGCAACAGATACGAAAAGTCTGTTGCTAAATATCATTTACTGCAACTGACATTTGAGGCCTGTTGCAAATAGGTAGTTGCAATAGGGTTTTTTTCTTGTAGTGTTAAGGAGACTGAGGAATTGTTGGATATCTTTGAAGTGGAAGATGGGAGGAATGTCCGTTTAGCTGCTTAGTTAATGAAGGGAGAGGCCTCGTTTTGGTGGGAGGTCACTAACGGGGAACGTCCAGTTGATTCATGGGCGGATTTCAGACGAAGGTTTGAGGCAAAGTTTCTTTCAAGGGCAGAGGAGAATTTAAATATGGAAAAATTCCTGACCTTAAAGCAAGGGAGCTTATCAGTGAAGGAGTATGTCAATAAATTTAATCAGTTAGCAAGGTTTGGCTTGGAGTTGGTGAACACGCCAGAGAAGAAAGATTTGAGGTTCGTTAGAGGCTTGAATGAACCATTGCAAGGGTTGGCTATGACCCACATCCCTATGGGAGCCACCTTTGAAAGGCTAGTAGAAATGGCACTTATGCATGAGGATAAGGCAGTTGAAAAGAAAGGGGATCAGAAGAAACCCCAACAGCAAAATAAGAAGGGTGGTAAAAACAATAATGGCAAAGGGAAGAAGAGATGCTTCAATTGTGGGACGCCTGGCCATCTCAGCAAAGATTGTAGAAAGAAAAAGAAGACTGGTTGTTTTCATTGTGGAGATGCGGGACATTTGGTGAAGGACTGCCCAAAGAAGGGGCAGAGGGCAGGGTCTACCTCGGGAGGACAGGTGCAGGCTCTTATGGCACCAGGGCAGGCAAGGGGGAAAGTACAGGCTATTGCGGCCCCACCGCTGCAAGAAAGAGGTAGAACAATTTCTGTTGAAAGCTTAGTTTTTCTGTTTGATCATCCTGTCCGTACCTTATTCGATTCTGGCGCATCTCATTCGTTTAGCTCTGCATCATTAGTTGAATTACTGCACTTGAACACCAGTTTAGTAGAGGATCCCTTGGTTGTTTCAAATCCAATTAGGGGTTCAGCTCATTTGACCATGATATGTTTGGATTTGAAAATCTCTATACTTAGCGTTGAATTTAGATGTGATGCGTATGTATTGGGCTTCACGGGCTATGGGCTAATTTTAGGAATGGATTGGTTATCTAGAAATGGGGCCATTCTTGATTGTGAAAGGAGAGTAGTTAGGCTTGTGACTCGCCTTGGTAATGCTCTCGACATCTTTGTAGTCCCATAAATTCTGTTATGCTAAGTTATCTTGAATCGCTTGACGCGTCTGTAGAGAATCTGCGAACGGTAGAGGTGGTCCGGGAATATCCGGATGTGTTTGAGGAGGTGAAGGGCTTACCTCCAAAGCGGGAGATAGACTTTCGAATTTATCTTGTGGATAATGCTAAACCCGTATCTTTGCCAGTGCGCCACATGGCTCCTCGTGAAAGGAGGGAACTCAATAAGCAAGTGAAGGAGTTGCTTGAGAAGGGGTTCATAAGACGTAGTATATCAGAGTGGGGTGCTCCAGTAGTATTTGCTACAAAGGCGGATGGGTCCCTTAGACTTTGTGTGGACTATAGAGAACTAAACAAGCTTACTAAAAAGAACCGATACCCACTGCCGAGGATTGACGATCTCTTTGATCAGTTAGTTGGCGCCTCAGTGTTTTCGCAGTTGGACTTAGCCACTGGCTTTCATCAACTGAGAGTGGCTGAGGATAGTATAGATAAGACTGCTTTTAGGACTCCTGACAGATTCTATGAATGGCTAGTGATGCCATTTGGTTTGACAAACGCCCCCGCATATTTTGTTGATTTGATGAGTAGGGTATTTAGGGAGTACCTTAACAAATTCGTGGTTGTCTTTGTGGATGACATCTTAGTCTTTTCTAAGAATGAAGAAGAGCATGCCCTACATCTTAGGGAAGTGTTGGAAACCCTTCGAGCGCATAACCTTAAGGCAAAATTTTCTAAGTGTCACTTCTGGAGGAAAGAAGTACGGTTCTTAGGGCACGTGGTTTCCAAGGTAGGGATAGCAGTGGATCCCGCAAAGGTGGTGGCCATCCAAGATTGGAAGGTCCCTAAAAATGTAACCGAAGTAAGAAGTTTCTTGGGGTTGGCTGGCTATTATAGGAAGTTTATCAAAGACTTCGCAAAAATATCAGCTCCATTAACACGGTTAACGAAGAAGAACCTGGTTTTTACGTGGGACGAAGATTGTGATGATGCGTTCCAACGTTTAAAGAGAGCCTTAACTTCAGCCCCAGTCTTAGTGCTGCCAGACGGGAATAAACCGTTTACCGTCTATACTGATGCTTGTGGGACGGGACTTGGCGCGGTCCTCATGCAAGAGGGAAGAGTAATAGCCTATGGTGGAAGGCAGTTGAGGGTTCATGAAAAGAATTACCCTATGCATGACCTTGAGTTAGCCGCAATTGTTTTCGTGCTTAAGTCTTGGCGTCACTATCTTCTTGGTGAGAAATTCGAACTGTTCACTGACCACAAATCATTAAAATACTTATTCTCTCAAAAGGATTTGAATTTAAGGCAGCAACGGTGGATGGAATTCCTAGCCTCCTACGATTTTGAAATAGCATATACCCCGGGCAAGGGTAACGTGGTAGCAGACGCCTTAAGTAGGAAAAGGTTGTCCTTGAGTCCATTGTTTGTTGAACGACGAAGCTTAGAATTCATCTCCATGTTTGACTTTAGACCCTCCGTTGACCTAGTACCTGGTTTGTTAGCATCCTTGGAGGTTAGACCTACACTTCTAGGACGAGTTGGTGAGGCATAGCAAGACGACCCCCAGTTGGTTGAGATAGTAGAAAAGCTCAAAGGAGGGGAGTCGTCTAGCCATCTTCGTAGGTATACCCTAGACGATAAGGGTTGGTTACGAAGGGATAATAGACTTTGTGTACCACAAGATGAAGACTTAAGGAAGGCCATTCTTGATGATGCTCATCTCTCAAAGATGACCATTCATCCCGGCGGAGACAAGATGTACAATGATATGAAGCGGGTTTTCTTTTGGGCCGGTATGAAAAAGGATGTGGCCGAGTACGTCGCTAGATGCTTGGTGTGCCAACAAGTAAAAGCGGAACAAAAGAAACCCGGTGGGTTGCTTCACCCATTGGAAGTTCCACTATGGAAATGGGAAAGCGTCTCAATGGATTTTGTGGATGGATTACCAAGATCAAGGAAGGGTAATACTGGGATTTGGGTTATAGTAGATAGACTTACTAAGAGCGCCCATTTTATTCCCGTGAAAAGTAAGAGGACTGCTCCGTGGTTGGCTTCTTTATACATTAAAGAGATAGTTCGTTTGCACGGTATTCCTTCTAGTATAGTAAGCGACCGTGATCCCATCTTCACTAGTGAATTTTGGAAGAGTTTACAAGAGGCGGTAGGGACTCAGCTATGTTTGAGCACCGCATATCATCCTCAGACGGACGGCCAGACCGAGAGGGTGAATTGTATTCTAGAGGATCTTTTAAGGCTTTGTATCCTAGACTTTGGGGGTACATGGGAAGAGCACCTTCCGTTGGTAGAATTCGCATATAATAATAGCTTTCAGTCTAGTATTGGCATGGCACCTTTCGAAGCTCTTTATGGAAGGCCTTGCCGTTCGCCTACATGTTGGTGGGAATCTACCGATAAAATCCTACTTTGGCCCGATATGGTTAGGGAAACCTCGGAGAAGATTGATTTGATTCGAAGGAGGATGAAAGCAGCACAAGATAGGCAGAACTCGTATGCTGATAAGAGGAGGACAAATCTTGAGTTTGACATTGGGGACATGGTTTTTATCAAAGTGTCTCCGTTACGGAATGTTGTTCGCTTTGGGCCCGTTGGGAAATTAGCGCCAAGGTTTGTAGGGTCGTTTCCTATAAAAGACAGGATTGGGAAGATGGCGTATAGGGTGGAGTTGCCTGAGAAACTTAGTGGAGTACACGGCGTATTCCATGTATCACATTTGAGGAAGTGTTTGCACAAGACCGCGGAGGTGGTAGAGCCGAGCTTGCTTAAAGAGGTGGAAATAGAGCATGATGCAACAATTAGACGAGCTCCTACATGCATTCTTGGGTCGGAGATCAAAAAGTTGAGAAATCGAGAGGTCAGACTAGTTAAAGTGCAATGGGGAGATGATGAGAGCAACGCTACTTGGGAGACAGAAGGGAAGATGCGTTCGCTATACCCTTTTCTTTTTTAGGGTATGTCTTTTAATTTCTCCTTTATCGCTTAGCTTATCTTATCTTATCTTTAGTATGTCCTCTCATTAGTATCTTTGACCTTTAGTTAGGATAATCCTATGGTTGAAACATGTGTTTGAGACATGTTATGTATGATGGATGCAAAATGGATGCAAGTGGTTGCTAGTGCATCCACACTTTAGGCACTAGATCGGCTCAGTCACTACATATTGCATATTGCATAAATGAATGTATTTAGTATAATGGATGTATAATGGTTGTACCATCATATAGATGCTGCATTCGGTTGAATGGATGTGCACGCATATAGAAGTAGTTTATAAGCAATTAGGATCTTTTGCATACATAATGGATGCATGGCACTATCATGAATTGCATCAAGGAGGTCAACTGAATCAGTGGACCGCCTGATTTTGCATTAGATACGGACATAGACACACACTGTGCATTTAAACATGAAAGCATTAGAATTCTATAAGGACAATGGATGCCAGTGTTTGCTGATTGAGTAGATGGTTGATGATAGGATATAAACTTGAAGATTTCGGGGTCGAAATCCCTTAAGGAGGGGAGAATGTAACACCCCGTATTTCTGTTAATACTAATATTCACAAATTAAAAGAATTAATATTGAGAATTTGCACGAAATAGCCTTAAAAAGGCATATAACAAATTTGAGATATGTGAATTGCCTTAAAAGGCGAAAAATGGAATTAAGACATTAATTGGAAAATTAATGTATAGAAATGGTCATAAGTTAATTATGGATTAATTTGAATTCATGAATAGGTGCGTGTGTATATATATATTTATATATATATATGGGCAGTTAATGTAAACATGAATAGAAGTTTATTAATTTGCTGAGTGTTTGCTGAGTCACTTCTGACTCATTGCTGAGTCAATAAGATAAACCCCATCTTGTCTGAATGGCTGCGGTTATTTCTAGGTTAAATCTAATGGCCTAAATGAATCCTAACATCTATAAATAAGTGGGTAGACTCTAACCCTAAATCACTTGAAAAATTGGAGAGCTACCGACATGCCGTTGCCATGGAGTTCAGCATAGCCATCACAAACTAAAGAAGAAGAAGGCCTAATCTACAAACTAAATCTACTTAAATCAAATCAAAAGCTCTCTCTCTTTCTATTTCTCTTCTTTAAAATTGCGAGTATGATGAATCTCACAATATTATTATAAAATAATTTGATTAAGTTATGAATGGATCACAAGAAAGTGATATGAATTGTTATGTATTTGTAAATTATGTTGTGGATCTCTTGTTATGCTATTATGTTATCATATATATGTTGTTATGTTGTAGTGATTATGTTGTAAATAATCCTATGCTATGTCATATGTGATTAATCATGCTATGCTATGTTGTAAATCATATCATGCTATGTTGCAAATTATGATATGCTATGTTGTAAATCTTATATATGTTGTAGATCTCATATTATCACATATGTTGAAATACTTATGTTATATGATAATGATGTCATGTTAAGTTGTGTTGAATCATACAAGTTGTAAAATCATGATGTTAGTATTTATGCGAATTGGATCATGTTTAAAGTTTATGTTTTTTTTATAATAGATCTTGATTATGGGAATTTGCCTATTGGGTTAGGTGTACCCATATACATGAATCTACAAATTAATTGGATCTTGAATATGGGAATTTGCCTATTAAGTTAGGTGTACCCATATACATGAATCTATGATTAAATGAATTTTGATTTTTGGGGATTTGCCTATTGAGTTAGGTGTACCCATATAAAACCATATTGTTAATGATGTTGATTCACACATGTCCTATACAAGTTTATGAAATTTGATCAAAATCATATAATGTGAATTATGAATAAGTTGACACCCTTAGATCCATGACATGTATAACCTTATGCAAGTTGTAATGTATGCAAGTTTTACCCCCTTGTTATGATTTATTTAGTCACATATATATGTTGTTGTTGTGAATATTTTATTTTATGCTATGAGTTAGACTAATAGGGTCTAGCATACATTTTGCGAATAAACGTTCAAACGTGGGGTAGGGGTAATATTAGGAAATTAATAAATTGGGGTGCAATTGATATGATTTTGCATGCCTTAAATGGATGTCCATAATTGAGTCAATTATGGACATTGTTAAATTTGGAATTAATTAATAATTCAAGTAGGGAATTATTATAATTGGGGAAAGTGGATTATTAATAATAATCAATGCTTAGGACACGAGGTTGGACCCGTTTGTGACATAAACCTGCCCGGACCCGCCCGGCAAATCCAGTAGTCACAAATGTCGGCCTAATGTGAGAGGTCCTAGGCCCAAATTAAAGCATAATAGTTGTAAAGACACGAGGTTAGACTCTTTTGTGGTGTAAGACTGCACGGACCCGCCCGGCAAATCCAGCTGCCATAAATGCCAGTCTAATGTGAGAGGTCTTTATGAGGTTATGGCCTTAATGAATTAAGAAATACTTAGCCAGATAATCATGTAAGGTGGGACATGGGGGTTAAGTAGGTGCCTTGGGTGGCATGAGGAATCTAGTGGTTACCTTTAGAGGCATTTGAAATACGATTAGACTTAACCAAATACACATGTAAATGAACATGACTAAGTGGGTTAAGTGGATGGACTAATGGGACAAGCTTAGGTGGAATGCTTGTGGGAAATAATGGGGGCCCATTTCAACCAGTATCCCAAAACGTATCTTTGTGGGCTCGACCCAAGTCGAGGACGGGACACGCATACTGGGTTTGACTATAAGAGGCCAAAACAGGGAGTAGTGGCAACGCAAGTCCAACGGGTTTCATATGCGTGTGTGGACCCGGGCTGGTAGGTAAGACGTTGTTGCATCGTGTAGGTATAAGCTGTGCATCTCCGTTATATCGGGTTGCCACTTTAGGGGAATGATACACCCCACTGTGGAGCCAGCATGGGTATCTACGAGTAGGGAGCCGATCGAAAAATGGAAAGTGGGGTACACCTAGTGGAGATAGGGGCAGGCGGCACCTATGTAGTCAGCTAGGAGTACGTAAAGCCATTAAGAAAGTTTCTAAGTGAAGCTAAGTGGAATCAATCTTTAGGGTGACTGGTGTGGTGCAGTATAGTGTTTATCCTTTAGTATTTAGGAGCGCCTATAACGTTTCCTTTAGCGATTGTCTATGTCCTTAATCTGCTCTTTCATAGACATTCCTTGTTTTCCAGCTTATGCCTTAGTCCAGTTATTTTGATAATAGTATTGTAGAATTATCATACTCGCCAGACTTTATGTCTGACCCCCCTCTTTTTCATCCTTTTCTCCCTTCAGGTCCTCAGGTTGGGCTGCTGAAGTAAAGTCCAGCTTGTTATCTTTCTTTTTAATGGCTATTTATGTAATGGGATTATGTACTTGTTTTATCAAGATAGATATTGTAGTTGACTTTGATTATGGTGTTATGATGTAATCAAACATGTTTTGACTTCTGCTGCAATTGAAATAAAGTTTTTAAATTTCCAAGTACTATTTTATATCTGTCTTGTTGAAATTTTACTGTTCTATATTCACCTAAAACCTCCATAGAAGTTAATGCATTCCCTTTGTGAGTGACATTAATGGACGTGGGGTGTTACACCTAACGACGATTCAAATATATATATATATATATACGTTCTAATTCTATTCGTAATAATTTCTCGTTGTTATTATTTAAAGTAAATCATTTTAAATAATCAAAATTCACAAAAATTGCCAAAATAAAAATTTTAAACTGGCTCAGATTTTCCGGGTTATTACAATCTCCCCCACTTAAAACTTTTCATCCCCGAAAAGGAACGAAGCTGAAAGTTGCTTAACTAATCAACTCGACTTCCATTATTTTCTTTATGGCTTAAGTTCTTCAACTTTTCAGTTTCTAAGAACCTTTCAAATTTCTCAAAAATTTGGCTAACACCCTAAATTTTCGAAAAATTTCTCTATAACCTCCCTTGCACCGGGGACTTCAGGATATTTGAAATAGCCTCCCATGGCCTTATTCAATCCAAAAGAAAAAGAAAAAGCCAAGCGGCTAGCCAATCGGCTCATAAAATCATCAAAAACCCAAGAAATACAATAAATATGTACCTATTTGTCGGGCAAACAATTTTATTCCTCTGCTCTAGCCTCCTAGCTATGACCTATTCAATGGATATACATGTATATGCATGCATTTGTAATCATTTTTCAATGCAGTTCAATATTTGATTCAATTTGGCTAAAGGTTCAACATTTAATTAATCAAACAATAATCAAACAACACAACCATCAATCAATTAGTTGATTAGAATTTCAAACACATAACATTGATATGTATACATAAAATCATGTTTTTGATGCCAAATCACAACAATAAACCTATCTAGTTTTGGTTCACACTAGTCTAATGGAAATATATAGATATCACACTTTCGAAACTCGAACATAAACTACTGATGCCGTACATCATCAGTAGAATCATCTTCGAGCGACTAGAGTGTGATTCTATATCTATCTAGCATATTAAAACATCGAATATACGTTCATGATGCGTACACACAAAATCTTTATATACTCGATTGTCCAAATTCAATACAAATAAGATATTCAAATACGTATAAATTGGTTTAAATTTTCAAAACAAAACTTGTTTCTATTTGAAAAATATACTCTTCACACTCGTTCTAGGATACTACTGATCCTATCTCTAACGAGTCATTCTAATTGGATATTACTAATCCAATATCTGATGAATTCTTTCGTTTTGTTCTAATGTGTCTTGTTCTCGAGCTCTGTAAACCAAAGCTCTGATACCAAATGTAGTAACCCGTAACTTCCCCGGTAAGGAAAGCATGAATTGCTTAGAGGACAAGCCACATCGGAACGCAAACAGAAGAACATTTCATTGTCTATTACAACAATTCCATCATAATACAAGAATATACAGAGTATGAATAAATATTATACAACAAAGAATATCAGAGATTTAAATATAGTACTGCAGCGGAAAAATAATACAAAACACAACTGAAAGTAATACACGGATACAGAGCTTTCCGAGCACTGTTCCAGCTGTAAATCAGGATCCTGTGAATATAAATCTGCAAAACCAAAACTACAAGCTGCCCATGTCAAAAATAACGGCACCCAGAGTTTAGGTTAAAATAATAAACTCCAGGTCAGTCATGTGACTAGTGTGAGAAATAAAACAGTTATTAATATTGGTTTTTAAAGTTCGGTAAATCAAGGGACCACGCCGTATAACACGGAACGGGTTTCCTCCCAAGAATACCAGTGCATAAAACAAACAGCGCAATGCTAAGTAATGAAAAATGAAGCTGTTATAAGACCCAGGTCCCATCACACAATGCAACACAAGCCGGAGGATAGGGTTTTACCTATAACAGCCAAAGAATGATTGATACGCAAAATTTTATCTTTTAATTCTTAATCAGACTCCAACCGTAAATTAGTAAGAGAACAATTCCCTAAGTATTAACCCCGAAGGCCGAAACCAACATCAGACCAATACCTAGGAAACCACCCATCTTAGCTCGTTTCCAGTTTGTTTCTTATTTTATATACAATCATAAATATCAATCATAGACGGCATAAGCGCCCCATCCCACTATGTCGCCATACTAGGCTCTACAATCAAAACCGAAATGTCACGTATTGGAAATTGGATTTCCGTCATGAGTCGAGGCAAGGGACAAGATCCTCACTGCTTCCATTCGAGACACTCTAGTAAATGCCCCAGGACTACACACTCTGGATAACCCTTGGAATCGGTTGGGTCGGTCCTCTCTTATGTTTGAGGATTGGCAATTCCTGAACACATGTTTCTCGGTCCTTACAGACCTATAATCGAGGCTCCTCGCAATCCAACATCCATATATGTATAATAATCAACGATGTCGGGGCTAGTAAAACACTGACACCACCCATAACTAGAAAGAAACATCGTGTTCTCCCAGCGGTCCGTATCCCGTTTTTAACTCATACCGAGGTGTGAGGCTCGCGAATCCACGCTCTACACAAAGCTACGCCACAAAGGTCGTGCTTTGATCATCAACCACAAGACTCTACGTTTCAACAAAAGTCGTGATCACTGCATCTCAGCATGCCACACAGGCAATTCATGCCATGCGACTGATATCTATCGATATATAACCTCTGAGCTCATACGTCTCAGAGAAGGGCATTAAGCAAGAGAATAAATTCTCCGCTGCCAAACAGATATATATTTAACAGAAATTAATCAACACAGAATAAAATCTAATGTCAGACATACAATCCATTTACACGTCCTTTCTGGGTCTGAACGAAACTGGAGGCACTTTATACCTCGCATATCCATTGATCTCCAAATATGTCTGGATGATCACTAACTATTTCCATCTTCTTGGGTGTACAACCCAATCAAGATCATCAGTAATTATCCAAACGATGTGAAGACTTCCGGTCTTCAACCACCGTCTTCATCTTCGACATATCGTCGAATCGGTTATTCAGAATGGGTATAAACCCGGCCTTTCTGAATAACCCACGTATATAATAAACAAGTGTCATACAAACACAACATACGCCTCCTTCCAATTCATCAGTCACTAACCGTAAATTAGCAAGAGAGCAATTCCCCAAATATTAACCCCGACGGCCGAAACCAACATCAGATCAATACCCAGGAAACCATCCTTCCTAGCTAACCTACAGTTAGTTTCTAAATTTCATATTCTTAGGGAAAGGTTCCCATTAATTTTATCAAAGATAAATTCTTCTAAATTCATTCTTTAATCTTCCTTTGGATGTCATTTCAAACCAAATTATGGTTTTTCAAACTAGTCGGGATTAGCGAACCACACCGAAGTTATTATTTATTATATAACAATCCCAACCTATTCATCCAATGAAGCATAACAGGTGATACTCCATATCTAACACCATGATGTTATCGGTAACATTAATTACCATTTCACGTTCAAATCTAATTAAGGATTTAACTATCGCTTTGGAGCAAAACTGGTGATACTCCATTCTCGATCACTTTCCAAATTTGATAATTTAAATTATCAATTCACATTTCAATCTAATTACAGATTCATTAAAACTCCCCTTAGTTTTAATCTTCTCAAAAATCAATATCCTGTCTTTAACTAGGTTAAAGAACCAATGTCATTTAAAACACGGTTCACAATAAACCCAAAATCACATTCCATTCTATCAGTCTGTAACCGTAAATTAGCAAGAGAACAATTCCTCAAATCTTAACCCCGAAGGCCGAAACCAACATCAGATCAATACCCAGGAAACCATTCAACTTAACTAACCTACAGTTAGTTTCTAATCCTCTTAACTCCATCGTAAATCGGGTTAAAGAACAAATGTTATTTAAAACACC
Source organism: Allium sativum (assembly GCA_030737875.1). Taxonomy (NCBI): domain Eukaryota; kingdom Viridiplantae; phylum Streptophyta; class Magnoliopsida; order Asparagales; family Amaryllidaceae; genus Allium; species Allium sativum. The sequence goes on from CM060924.1 coordinate 248,606,756, forward strand.
ATTCACGATAAAACCAAAAATCAATTTCAATTCAATTCCAAATAGATATTAATTAATTGGTATACTTCATTAAATCTAAATAAAAAGATTTAATCTTTTCTCAACTGGATTCAAGAACAGTGTTAATGAAGACACCATTCACAACAAACCCAAAATCCAATTTGGTATTAAATGCAAGGCTCTGAATAGAAAATAAATCGGCTTATATTCAATATCAAATTCTGAAATCAACAAATATTGTATTGGAAATAACGATATAAATATATCTTTCAAATTTCCATAACCATATCTGTATAATCACGAAATCCAATGTCGAAGTATTCCGAAGATGATTTCAATTCAAATCCACTCCAATTCATATATTGGAAATTCTGGTTATTTTTAAAATCACTTCAAATCCTCTTTATTTATTTCAAAAATAAATTGAATTATAATTCTAGTTCAAAATAGTTCATTTCGATAAAAATCTATTTTATCTTTTCAAAAGTGGAATTTTTCATCCCAGTTCTTTACAATTTATATATTATGATTTTACACAAATTATTAATATTTTTAATAATTTTATCAAGGCCTGTACAGTCAATTTCCATCAACGGCCATCGAACTGCACTTACATCGACCTTTTCCAAATTTGATTTGGACATAATTCCAAATCCAACCGTTGGATTTCAAATTTCTAATATTCATAGGAAAGCTCTTTTTGATACGAACCCAACGGTTCCTATTTTAGGAGAATCCGACAGTCGGATCTCCCGCAATATCCATTCGAAGTCAATGGTCGAAATTCACGAACTACCGCGGCGCGTTCTATTCAGGCCATTATATATAATACATACATATATATATATATATATATATTATATTTCGTCGATTTCCTTTTAAAACGTATTTTATAAATCGTTTTAAATTCGTTTTCGAAACGATTTCAACTTCATATTCAACTTCAAATCGAAATTGAATACTCCATATCATCGATATACAAATGATAATATTTCCAAAACTTTATATTTTGAAATCACTTCTTTTTCGATACTCGTTATAAAAACAAATAAAATCGATATAAATATCGTTCGCGTCAAAATGGCGCAAATCTAACCAACACGGCTTCATACATTTCTATTTCAAATATTTATTTCAAATATTCCTTTTTCAAGTATTTCTATTAAAATATTTCTGTTCAAGTATTTCTATTCAAATATTTCTATTCAAATATTTCTCTTCAAATATTTCTATTCAAATATTTCTCTTCAGATATTTCTGTTCAAATATTTCTCTTCAAATATTTCTCTTCATATATTTCTGTTCAAATATTTCTGTTCAAATATTTCTGTTCAAATATTTCTCTTTAAATATTTCGATTCAAAAATTTATATTCAATTATTTCTATTCAAATATTTCTCTTCAAATATTTCTATTCAAAGCTGGAATGAAGCCCAATCAATTACCATAGATTTTTATTTCTATGGATTTCCATACAACACATGTATATATCAACAGTGACAAATAATCAACCATCATCCAGAGTGCACTACTGAACTGTCTGTCAACCTATCGATAGACATACAACTATACAATTGGGACTAGTGTACGTTAAATATCATCCCAATACCCGTGTGGGGTTTCAATCCACAAACACTGAATATTATTTGTGCAGATGGGTGATGTGTAAAATTTATCGTCCCAATCAATATCAGTCAAATCGGTGTACATAAACAAATCGTCTGATTTGTAAATGAATATCTTATTTTATTCACACACACGTTAAAAATTATATTTTTAACGATAAAATATTTTATTTCAACACATGAATTTCTATTCATCTTATTTATTAAATAAAATGATATCTTTATTTTTCTAACTTATTTTAGAAAATTTCGGCGGCATAACGGCACGATACTAGAAACGAGGCAAGGCATAGCCTTATCCCCGGTCTAATAATGGCCCAATCCATACACCTACCAATTTAATCAATCCCATTTCACATCCCAAACAAATTCAATCAAATTTATCAACAAAACAAATAAATCAATCATCAAACAATCAACTAAACAAACAAGCCGTCCATGGTCTATGGACGACGGGTGTCGGGTGCTACTAAGCACCGTCTACATCCTAGTATATATTTTTAAATAGAAAAGAAGAGTTAAAGTGAGAAGTTCTCAACTTTGGGATCCACTCCGCCGTTTCTTTTCTGAATGGCTTGGATTTGCTCAACATTCCCACTCAACCATTTCACGCTGTTTACAATAAAAATCGATTTTTATTCTTCAACTGTTCATATAAAAATCACATTATTTATCTTCTCCTTATATAAAAATCAAATTTTTATTCTCTACATTATATAAAAATCATATTTTTATTATCTATATAATATAAAAATCATATTTTTATTATCTATATAATATAAAAATCATATTTTTACCACCTTACGTAAATAAAAATCTCATTTATAATCTATGTTACGTAATTAAAATTCAGTTCTTTACTTGTATGTTTTTCTATAAATTTCAGACTGATTTAAATACTCTAAAACTGATTTTCTATAAACAATTAAAACTGATTTACAAATAAATATCATTGCTTTCAGAAATAAATATCATGGATTTTCTATATTTAAAAAAACATTAAATGAAGATACAAAGTAGGAAGACTTACATTTTTAATCGGGGGTGGAGGGAGGAAGACTGTTGTTCGTCGGAGGCGGGGTGCTGAGTTACGGCGCCGGGGCGCTGCCGGCGAGGGAAGGTGGTGGGGTGCTCCTTCAGATCGGTGGCGGCGGAATGGGAGCCCCTTGGCGGTGCGACGTTCGCTGAAAATGGGCAGGGGTTGAAGGGGGTTACGGGTCTCAACAGAAGAAGAGGAGAGAGAAGGGAGCGAGAGGGGCGAGGGTTCATCAGAGGTGGCGGCGGTCTCCCCGTGGCGGCGCGACGTCGCGATGGGAGGGTAGGTTGCTAGCGTCGATCGATTTGTTTTTTTTCTTTTTATTCCTTCGATCTGAAAGTAGTTTGAATGGGGGGGCCTGTTTGACTAAGCATGGAGGGAGAGAGAAAGGTAGTTTTATATAATTATTTATTAATTTATTCCGAATAAAAGTCCCTTTTTATTTGAACCCCAAATCGAACCCAAAGACTGTCGCCCACAGCTAACTACCCCCATTCCAAACACAATGGGATATGTCACGAAGGCCAATTCGATTGTTACGATCATTTTTCGTTAAATTTACAACATAAATCAGTATATATTCAATTTGAACGCACATTTTAATTTACCGGGGCCACATACTGACTCAGAAAATTCCAAAAAAAATATATTTCTACCTTCGTATTAATGATACAGTCCTAACAAAACTAATTTTGTCAAATTCTGAGACCGTTTGAAAAATGGCTATTTTCTGGTCGATCGAAATTGACTGAAACTGTTAAAACACGTTTAACTTTGCCACGCTCACATATTGATTCAGAAAATTATGAATTTTGAAACCTAGCAATAATTTGACACCCTGGATCCAACAAACGTGGTTTCATCGAAAACCGAGGTCGTTTGCAAAATGGCTATTTTTAAGGGCCAGAATTCCATAGCGACTATTCCAAATTTTCAACTGAACATAACTTTTGATTCCCGCTATGAAATTTCAATTTTTCATATTCATTAGAAAGATATTCTCAATTAGATTCTAATATTTTTGGTTTCGCTAAAATATGGTTTATTTTGCACCCGGTACATTCATTTGAATTTTGAAATCAAATTATCGAACTACCGCGCCATTTTCAATTCCTTTTATAATTAAAATAAAATATTTATATTCTAACAACGATTGAAACATATATATGTTCTAATTCTATTTGAAATAATTTCTCGTCGTTATTATTTAAAATAAATCATTTTAAATAATCAAAATTCACTAAAATTGCCAAAATAAAAATTTTAAACTGGCTTAGATTTTCCAGGTTATTACATGTTTGGTAAGCCAATTCGACTGTTTCGATAGGTTTTTATCAAAATTAAAATATAAATCAATGTATATTTAATTTAAATGTACATTTTAAATTACCGGGGCCACATACTAACTCCGAAAATTCTACAAAAATTATTTCTAACTTTGTTTTGATGATACAGTCCTAACAAAACTAATTTCGTCGAATTTGGAGACCGTTTGAAAAATGTCCATTTTCTGGTCGATCCAATTTGACTAAAATTGAACAAACACAATTTTCTTTTGCCACACTCACATATTAATTCCAAAAATTATGAAAACTGGAATCTTGCAATAATTTGACATTCCGGATCCAACGAAAGTGGTTATGTTGAAAAAGGAGGTCATTTGCAAAATGGTTATTTATATGGGCTATATAATATATTAAATTCCATAGCGACTGTTCTGAATATTCAGCTAGCCATAACTTTTGATTCCCGCTATGAAATTTCAATTTTTCAGATTAGTTGGAAAGATATTCTTAAACAAATTTAAATATTTTTTGTTTCACTAAAATTCGATTTATTTTGCATTCTGTACATTTAATTGAAATTTGAAACCGAATTTTCAAACTACCGCGCCATTTCGGGCATGTTTTATAATTAAAATAAAATTATTTGTTCTAACTTCGATTAAAATAAATTTTTCATCGTTATTATTTAAAATAAATTATTTTAAATATTAAAATCCATTAAAATTGCTAAAATAAAATTTTTAAATTGGTTTAGAATTTCCAGGTTGTTACAAATATATTACAATTCGATAAGGAAACGAACTTAAAACAGAATATTATAAACAAAAAGTAAATCAATAATATGGAAATAGAAAGAGAAATGTATATACGATTAAAAAATGAATAATTAACTCTATATGATGTTGGTTATTCGAGAATAATGGTCTTGTCTATTTTGAAGTTAAGGATGTTTTCAGTCAAGGTCTGAGAGGTAGTTATACCCCAACTTGATTGATTTCATTTTAACCAATAAATAGCAAGATCCAGTCTCGAAGAGAAATGTTTGAATAAGAGTTAGTTGAATGCAATATTTTGGGTTGTTTGTAACGATGTTTTACATAATAGTTTAACCCAAGGTAGTGAAGTTTTGGAAATATAATAAATAAATATTTCCTGAGTGTAGAAATGAACGAGCGTGAAAGAGACGAGTAATTGGAATGTTTTCCAATTATAAATAGAATATATTTTCCCAGTATAGAAAATAAAAGATAGCGATATATGAAAATATTTTCCAAATAGCGGAAGAGGCCAAGATGATTATTGAAAATATTTGGTTAACAAATATTGATAAGGAAATAGAGAAGTGATTTGATTAATGAAATATTAATTAAGGGGCCAATGATTGTTTGATGTTTTGAATGGATATTTGTTTTTCTTCGATAGTTAAATAACTGAATATCGAAGTATTTGCCAATATCGTTGTCGGTGGAGAGACCGGTTGGATTATTATCCGAGAACCACTCCGTATTGGCAGTAGCGTTGCGAATCAGATTATATGAAGAAAATCGAATACGGAGTAAAGTGCAAGGGATTTTTCTATTAATAGAAATTGTGCCTTTGGTTTCGTTCAGTCCCAGAACGAAGTGTATGGACGAATGTCTGACAGAGTATTTCCATTGATCGCATATGTTGGTCTGTATAAATATATATGGTGGCGGAGAATTTATTCTCTTAGCATAAGCTCTAAAATATATTTGTGCAAATCAATTAATGATTAACGGATCTGACAATGTGACATTCAAAGTGATTGTGCTATCAATGAATTGTAACAATCGTAGCCTTAGGCCTCAACAATCGGGAACTGACAAAAATCTAGCAGGCAGCATGTCTATGTGGGTAGCTCCCATTAGGGTGTATTATTACCTATCTAGAGAAATTCATTTAATTCCTTATTCTATTCGATGTTGTCCCATTTGGGAAAATGTTTGCTAATCCCAACCGTTGGTGATATACATTCGATACACTCAAGCGAAATGAGTGGTTCGTCATGTGTGGCCTGGTTATAAGATGTTCTTGTTGAACCCATTGCATTCTTCTCTAGAGATACACTATCGGAAGGTGGTTCCACAACTTGTCATAGTTGGAAATTCATTACCCAATAAGTGCCCGCGGTTTTGATTGTATATTATGTATGTGGAGCGTAGATGAAAGAATTCCGCTAGATTTCTAATTATTTGATTTAGACACTATTATAATATCAAAAGAGTTTTGATATAAATATTATCGTTTTCTTTCAAAAGGACTTTGAAAGTTAAATCAATTATTTTGCATTCTCTTAAGGGAAAAACCCGTTCCTTGTTATACGGCGTGGTCTTATGGGATATCGTTTATTTTCTCAAATGGTTTTAAATTGTTTACACATACCAGTCCCATAACTTACCTAGTGTTTATTTTGTTTTGTTTTACCTAAACTCTTGGGTGCCCAAATTTGTACGGGCAGTCAAGTAGTTCAGGATTTCACATATCAATCTAAAGGAGCTTAGAGCAGGTGGCTTCAGTGTTAGATATATAGTATTTTTATTTCCGCTGTGTTGTAAGTGTTATACTCTGATAATTGTATGATATACAATTAAAATTTTGTATTTCAAAAATTTATGATATATTATATTTTGTTCCACTGTGATGTGAAATTCTGTGTTGTTATTTCAGTTCTTCTTCTACCTTTTTCTTGTTATAAAAAAATGATTCGTATTTCTGTGATATTTGGGTTGGACGTGTGATGTATCTAGTCAACTCGGATAGTATAGATTTGCGGGCCGTTATAGTTGGTATCAGAGCTTAGGTTGAGCGAATACCTAGCCTTGGGTGGCATGTGCTCATTAGAGATAGGGTCGGTAGTATCCTAGAATGAGTTGAGTGTATATATACGAGAGAGCGTATTTTTGAAAGGCAATTAAAAACTTTATTACCAACAACATAATTACAAGAACGCAACAGTCCATAACGGCTAGAAAAACTTACAACACCAAGTAGAGAAAAAAACAATAAAATATAACAATGAAGCTGAAAAAAACTCTACTCAGACTTCAAAATTAACACTTCCTTTGAATCCTTTTGATCACAACCATGTACAATTGACTGGCATTCAAAGCATCACCACCAAATATTCTCTTATTCCTTTCCATCCATACTTCATCACAGAATAGTTTCAGAATCTTCAAAAGCAATTCACCTCTAGGAGTTTTCCACCTTGTCACCTTGAATACATTGAACCATTCGATTCTAGAACTGCTTGACGGTCTGTAGAAGGAACTAGTGGCCAAAATTCTACCCCAAACCTGAAATACATAAGAACACTCAAAAAATAAATGAGTGTTAGTCTCTCGTTCAACTCTGCAAAGAACACATCTATCATCTTGAACAAGTCCTATACTGAATAAATTTGCTTTTGTATTAAGAGCATTCGACATAATTTTCCAAAGCAACAAATTAACCTTGGCTGAACTCTTCATACACCAAATCCTTTTATGCCACAAAAAAACCTGATTTTCACCACTCAATAAATCATAGACTTCATCAATATAGTGCTTATGACCATTCCATGAAATTCTTAATTCAGAATTGAAATTAAAGTTCAAACATATTTCATTCAATAATCTTTTCAAAATTGCAGAACTAAAATGTGGCAAAGTAATGACACCCTCTTGAATGAATTCATCAACATTGGCAGATTCAGCTATACCACAATTTCTCCTTAAACTATAGTCCACAACATCACTAAGTATCAAACCCTTGCCAGCCCAAGGTGTGTGCCAAAAGGAAAGATTCCTGACCATAATTGGATTAAATTGGACAAAAGGCACAAAAACCTTTCTTAATTTCAAAATGTTTCTCCAACTCCATGAACAATTCAAAGGAATAGTCATGGTCCAAATTTTTTTATCTCCAATTAGATTTTTCCATGCAAAATGTGACCATAGACTACCAACATCAGAAAACAGCCTATTAATATAACTTGAGATTGCTGCCTTATTCCATTGCTTTAGATTAATAATACCAAGGCCTCCAAATTTCTTATCATTACACAATTTAGAAAATGAAATTGGTACCATCTTTTTAGCAAAAGGGTCTCCATGCCACAGAAATTTATTAATAGCACTATTAACCATATTAATTAGCTTGACTGGTAGGATATAATGTCTCGAATAATAAGTTGTCATAACTAAAATAACTGATTGAACTATAGTTAACCTACCAGCTTGTGACAACTTGCATGAAGGCCATTGTTTCATTTTTTTCTAGAATTCTTTCAAATAATGGTAAACAATTCACTGATGTTATCCTACCAGTAAATAATGGAAGACCAAGGTACAAAGAATTTATTGGCAACTCTCTTAATCCAGATTTCAAAATGATCTCATTCTTAATATGCAAAGGTAATCCAGCTATTTTAATTTGAGATTTCTCCACATTTAATTGCAATCCAGTTATTTCATAGAAACTTTGCAAGGTTTATCCAAAATACATTGAATATTACTATGAGTAGGCTTTTTAAAAATGATTAAATCATCAGCAAACAATAGATGTGTAATCAGAGGTACCTTGCAGCGAGGATGCAAATCTAGCTTCTTCTTTCTAACTTGTTCAACAATTAGTGAATTTAGCAATTCCATGACAATAATAAAAAGGTAAGAAGATAAGGGATCACCTTGCCTCACACCACATTTCCCTTTGAAATATCCATGTAAACTACCATTCCTAGATACTGAAAATAATGGAGAGGAAATGCAAGTGTAAATCCAGGCCAGGAAAGGCTTAGGAAAATTCATCCTAGACATTATAGCCATGATTGAAGATCAAGAAACCGTGTCAAATGCTTTTCTAATGTCCAACTTCATCAAACATCTAGGAGAAATATTCTTCCTATCATAACCATGCAGTAATTCTTGTGTAATGAGCACATTATCACTAATGTTTCTACCATTAATAAATGCAGATTGATTGCATGAAATGACTGTGGGAAGAACCAACTAAAGCCTATTAGCTAAAATCTTGAAAATGATTTTATAAAAACCACTGCAGCACGAGGTTGGTTAGAAGTCAGATACTATCAATGGATTTTCAGATTTTGGTATTAAAGCAATGGCAGTCGCAGAAAAAGTAGTTGGCAAAGAGTTATTCATGAAAAAGTATTGAACTGCATCAGTAATGTCTTGCCTAATTATCAACCAGCATTTCTGTATAAAGTGAGCATTAAATCCATCTGGCCCTCCACAACTGTTAGGATCCAAATTGAAAACAGCTACTCTAATTTCTTCACTACTGATTAGTGATATGAGAGAGTCAGAGAGATTTGAAATGGTGGGCAGAACAATATGAAACAATGCTTGTATACTAGAACAGGGTACTATATTTGGAGCTAGAACATTAGAGAAATACTTAACAAATGCCCCGTTGATACCATCCTCAGTCATATGACAATTACCATCTAAATCTTTAATCATATGATAGGCTTGATGTACCTTATTTGCTTTCAAGGAATTATGAAAGAATTTAGTGTTCCTGTCAAACTCTATGTCTTTTTTGAGGCATGAACCCTGTTTAGCCGACTGCAATTCAATATCTAGCTGATACTTTAGATTATTCCGCAACTCCAGTTCTTTCAGTAATAGCTATTTATCCCATGGATTCCTTCTCAAATATTCCTGAACTTGAAAGAGCTCTGATCTAATGTGAGAGGAATGCACAGAATCTCTTCCAAAATGAAAAGAAGACCAAGCTTTCAAATGTATTTTCAGAAGCCTGATTTTATACAACAACTTAACAATAGGATTGCTACCAAAGTTATTAGACCATGTCTGCAACAAAACATCAGAAAAATCACTATGAGAAAGCCAAAAAATAAAAAATAAAAAAGTGTACTTCCCTCTGTCAGTGGCTTCATGACTCCCCCAATTTAAAAGCAAAGGATTTTGATCAGAGATAAATAAAGGCAAAATTTGAATGAAAGATTTTGGCCAAGCTTTGATAAAGGAAGAATTAACAAAAGCGTTATCAAGTTTACACAATGTGGGCAGGCCAGAATGACTTTTACTAGACCATGTATACTCAAATCCAAAACTATTCAAGGGAAAAATGCTTGAATTAATAATGGTTTAACTTAGAGGAGCTACATCATTAAAGGATAAAGAACAGCCTCCAAATTTCAAATTAGAGGAATACATACAATTAAAATCACCTCCAATTATCCATGGGTCTGACGAAGGATGAATGTTTTGCAAGTGTTATAGAAAAGATTGCCTCAATGAAAGTGCATTATGAGCATAGACAGAAGTAAGAAAGAAAGTGGAATTAGATGGCAAGTGAATACATTTGAAATGGATGTACTAAGAAGAAGAAGATAATTTGGTAAGGTTAAAAACAGAAGGATTCCAAATTGTAAGCAATCGACCAAAACTAGCATCAGCTAGATTATGAGCAAAATGCCAATTAGGAGAAATAAAGTGAGAAACAATGGGAGTTGAATGTATGTCAAGCTTGGTTTCTGAAAGACAAAGCAACTGTATCTTATTTTCTCTCAAGAATACCTTAATTTCACTTTGCTTAAAAGGTAAGTTTAACCCTCTAATATTCCAAAAATAAATATTTTACATCATATCTTTATGTGAAGAGAGTCAACTAATGGAGCAGGGGCTTCCTTGTATTCCTTCTAGATGGATTTTTAGAACTGCCTGAAGGTAAGACATCATCAGGCCCATAGTCTATTCCTTCATCTAAATCATCCAAATCAGAAGTATTTAAGGTAGCCTTCTTCTTTTTCCTCCCTCTATTTGATTTAGCTTGTTTTGAAGCAGCTGGTGATGAACCAATACTACCAGAGTTACTAGGACTTTGCAATGATGCAGTGTTTCCTAAAGTATTCATGGAAACGGTACTACCAGAGTTCAAAGAAGAAATAGTTCCATTAGCTGGAGGTGGAAGAATGATATTATGTGGAGGAGCTAGATGTGAATATGGAGATGAAGATGAAAGAGAAGGAATTTGAAAACTAAAAGTTGAATTACATGCATTAGTCTGACCAGAAGAAAAAGAGAAACTGTTCGAATTGCTATTCAAAGAGACATTTGTAATAGATGGACCTGATGATGTTGATGCCACATTAGTCTGATCATCTAATAAATCAAACGGATTGCAGGTATGGAATTCATTCTGAACTGCTTCTGCAAGTGTTTGCCTTTTAACTTGCCATCATTATTTTCATTTACCAAATTTCCTATTTTTTCTTTATCTGTGACTACACATTTACCAAATTGTTTAGCAATTATGATATTCTGTGATCCTCTACCAATTACCCTGTATTAATGTCCATTTCCTCTTCAATGTTAGTCTCATTCAACTCATTAATATTTTCTTTACCCCTGATTTCAACCACTTCTTCCTTCGCTTCATTAACATCCTTCTCTACATTAGTACCATATTTACCTGTCTTCATTTGCCAAACTTGCCTTCTCTTATTCACAACTTTTGTCCAACCATTGCCTAAAGGTTTCACTGATTGCTTTTGAGTCACTTGTTTCTGCTTCTCTTTTACCATTACTTTTGGATTCTGATATGATGCAACTCCTTGATCATGATTCATAGTGGCTTCCTTATTTAAGAACTCACACTGATCAGTTTTATGTCCAAAAATCTTGCAATGTGTACATATACTAGGGACCCAATCATAATCTATCAACACTGATGGACATTTCTCACCTAGTTCACCCAGTTCAATGCATTGTGGGAATTCATATTCAGCATCTATTTCAACAAGCACTTTAGTATACCTAATTCTCTGCATCCTTTCAGTACTCGAATCAAAACAAATGAGCCTACCAACATGACATGCCAACCAATTAATCCTCATCAAAGTCCATAGCAACAAAGGAATTCGATGTAGATGGATCCATATTGGCATCTTCCTAATCTATGACTGTGCACTCCTACTACTTGGATCCCATTTTGTAATAATAAACATTCTACCACGTATGAAAATAGGATCTGCAGTCAAAACCTTTTCCCTGTCAAATTCATTAGAAAATTTGAAGTAGAAGTTGATACCATCTGATTTTATATCCACTTCTCCTTGCAATTTCCAAAAACTCCTCAAATGATTCACCACTATCAAATAAGAAAGAGAACCATCTAGAAAAAACCAACTAAATGATTCTGCCAGTATTTCACTCCTTCAGCCTTGACAGATTCTGGAGGGATTTTCTTTTGTCCATCTTTAACAATTTCAAAGTCAATAGGTTTGTAGGAGCCAGCATTTCTGGGAAGAGAGTTGAACAAAAAAAGATAATCTGATTTGACTGAATTAGATGATTTCAAGGTGTTAGGTCGAATAGAAATAGGAGGATTATGAACAAATTGAGTTACAGAGGCATTTACATTTTTGATATTTGTATTATCAGAAGATGGATAAGATGCATCGATAGTGTTTGACAAATTGCCAAAAACAGAATTCACCTTAAAAATGGTTGAAATTGAATTCTGATCTAGACTTTGAGGATCAATTGGACTAACTCCAGATCTGGAAGATGAATTTGGATCTAAAGTATTAACATCAGATGCATTTACATTATACGAATCAGAATTGATAGGATTCTTATTATCAACATTTGCCACATTATTAACAGTATTAACATCAGATTCAGAAAAAGACAATACTGAACCTGATTGATCCAATGTACGATTAACCAGATCCAGATCCACATCTGCTAAAGATGAAGTGGAAGAGGTATGAGTAACCTTGGGAGGGGGATCAGGAGGGATATGAGGAGGAGGACGAGAAGGGAGAGGAGGAAAAGAAGACGAATCAAGGGAGGAAGATGATGACGAAAAAAGTGAATCAATGGAGGGGGATGATGTCGCCACTGACAAGGGTCAGTCGAATTAATCTCAAAATAAATTAATTGATAAAAAAGAATTATTTTATATTGTGTTTTCTAGTCTGTTGAGTGGGCTATAAATTATGATCGAATCGTGGGACACCACGAAGTCGATAGGAATTTAAACACTTGAACAGAAAAATCTGATACAACATTGTTTTAAAGTGGGTAAATGAAATAATTTTACCAAAAACTATAGTTTGATACAGAAAAAAAAATCTATAAAATTATCATAATATATGGATGTGTTGATTTTTATTTTATAATCAAATGAGATTATAAATTTGAAATGGTTATCTATAACCAAATATAACTTGTATATGAATGATATATACAAATGAGATGAATTAAAATTAAATTCAAAATAGAATTTGGAATTTAAATCCTGGGAATCTGGAAAATATTTTCTGAAGTATATTACAACAATATAGCTTTGTGTTTAAAGGATTTTTAAATCAAAATGATTTTAGATGAGTTTAAAGGTGATAAAGCACTGAACTCACTTCAGTAGCTGAAAAATAATTCTGATGATGATCGCGACATCATCGGTATTCATTTTCGAGTTTCTAAGTAATGGATTGCTACATTAGAAAAGTATTAATGGAAATTGGTTTGAAAGAAAATAAGTGGTTTGAAAATTCAAATGTTTTGAATTTGAGATGCAAATAAATATATGTATATATTTACATATTATTTCAAAGTGGAATCGAAATGAAAACCTGGTGATTTATATTCTGCAATTTTATATTTAACTTAAGCAAGTTAAATGGATCGAAGTGAATAAATTGATTTAGAATCAACTTGAATGAATTTAAATTCATATGAATGGAATATGAATTGGATATGAATGTATTGATTATGAATCAGTCAAATAAAATGGATATAAGCATAATTGATATTCAATATGAATGAAAACCAAAAGTTTTGGTTAGAACTAAATGTGTAGAAGTATTAAATGTTGAGTTCAACATAAGTGAATTTTTGAAAAGTAAATAAGTTTGTAGCACTTTTCCTACCTTAGTAATTTCGGGGACGAAATTCTTTTAAGGGGGGAAGAATGTAGCGAATCAGATTTTTTGTTGATTTATTTTAAATATTTAATATGGGTTTAAATATTGAATTGATAATATAATTGAATTTTTATTGTTTAATAATCGATAATACGATTTAATTCGAATATATATAATTATCGTAATACGAGAATCTGGAATAATTCAAGTCGAAATTTAAATCCAAGTCAAAATGGTTCAGATAATTAATCAAAATTATATTTGAATAGAATTGAAGATAATAATAATTTATTATCAAGGAATAAATTGGTTTGAATTTAATTTATATCAATTTAAAATGATATCTTCTCCATACGATCAAATGGAGCTTCGAATCATGTCCTAGTGTGTTCAGAATAGTGTAATAACGCTAGAAACACCAGTTGTTGCGCTTGAATAGGAGTTCGGAACCTTGAATTTTATTATTTTAAAATTTAAGTGGATAAGTACTAAATCAAATCAAATTAATTAACCTGCCCTAATTTACACAGCTATCTTGTACCATGTACAGGCCTACTCCTTCTACGCTAAGTTTCCTCTTCGTCTATAAAAACGTGATGACCTCTCCTCATTCTCACTAGAAATTCATGCTTCAGGAAAACAAAATATAAATGGAAGTTGCTACCCCTCTTCTTTAAAATCGAATACAAATTCATTCATAGAAAACCATTTTGTTCAAATATAAAATTGCCTTCACCAAATCAAATTAAACACAAAATCAAAAGAAAGCGAAAATCCCAAATCGCAAATCATGATATTCCCCAAGGATCGAAGACGATTGGAATACTTGCATGAGGGGTACATCGATGAGTAAAAAGGGGATTTTATCGCTAGTCACTGGGAGGTATCCAATTTGAACGATACAGCGAAAGGACGGAGCTTCAACAGAGATTTCTACGAGCCTGTGAAGGGGTCGGCTTCCCCTTTCAATGTTTACAGGAAGGTGCGATGGGGTTTATCTGAAGAGCAATGACAGTTTTTGGTGTTTTTAAAGACCGCGATCGAAAGGTGAAGTAAGGGTTGTCGCGGTCAGAAGATGGGTGCGATGACTAGTGCAGTGGCGTAGGTTGACCGACGGTGCAGTGAAATTGGTGAGCTAGGTAGTCGCATGGGGGGTTTTTGGGCAGTTTGTATTATCGAGATTTACTGTAAGGGCAACGTGAAAGTTGTGACTTTCTGGGTCCCTTCAAGCTCACAGGGTGATGGTAGGAAACAGGTATTGGGAATGTAAGTGTTAATCAATGATGATGGTTGTGATTTTCATTTAGAAACGTGGAGGGAATGGTAGATGAATTGAAGGTGTAGGCTTGGCAAAGGATACAAGTTGCTGAAGGAGAAGTGGGTGATTGTATTGTGAAGTAGGGAAGGCAATGGTCTGCTGATGCGTGAGCATTACAGTAAGGTGTATATATATTTATTTCATTTTGGAAAAATAAAATTTATATGAAATGGTTTATACCGATTAGTAGCTAATTAAATTAATTTATATAAACCTATACCATTTGAATACGAAGTTAGAAAAGGAAAGGATTAGGATTTGCTAATCATGATAATTAGCAAATTTTAATAATGGTAATAAAGCTTAGTAAGGTCATTAATGGACTGATTAATTTAAATTATTTCATTCAATAACTTAAAAAAATAATAATTTATTTTTATGATATTAGATTCGAACAAGGTTTTAATAACGGTAATAAAGCTTAGTAAGGTCATTAATGGACTAATTAATTTAAATTAATTCATTCAATAACTTAAAAAAATCATAATTTATTTTTATGATATTAGTTTCGAACAAGGCGAAGTACATTGGAACCAGAATGACGAATACATCGAAATAAACTTGGTTCGAACGAGATTAGATGTTTGACAAACGGAAAATACACGGTGAGTAAATCTCACTAAAATTTTATTTAGAGTTATTTTTATCAGTTAAAAATAATTGTTTGTTGGTAGTTTTCATGCATTGAAATAATATTGCGGTTATTAAATATATATATATTGGTTATTTAGGATTGGTGTTTGTGTTTATTATATATATATTTGTGGTTGGATTCCCGCAGTATCCTTAGCGGATGCCCGTAGTATCATTAGCGGATGACCCTATATGCCTCACGCTATGATAGTGGATGACCTTCTATACCGCGACATCCTGCCTCGAAGCAGGATGGGTATTATTCATGTTGGCTGACGTCTATGGATGCAGGAAAACAGGTTGGAGGGGTCCAACTGGATTCCTCAAAAAAATTATTATTAGTTTGTTTTCATATATATTATCATATATGATGTGTTGGAAAACCTGTGATTGGTAATTGGTTTTTTTTTTGAATGTTTAAATATCACTGGGCCAAATTGTTTATTTACAAAAATAACATAAAAAGAGATTTCGAGATTTAAACGAGAAAGTCTATTTTTCTAAAAATAGAATTTGAAATTCGAATGGACTGGAAACATTAACATGTTTTGAATAAATAATACAAGTATTGAAGTTTAAAAATGATGTTTATAAATAAAATAATATAGGAAATTGAAGTATTGAAATTTATAAATGATGTTTATAAATTAAATAATCAGGGAATTGAAGTAAATTTATAAATGGTGTTTATAAATAAAATGGAATGATTTTCATTGGATAACCAAGGAACTGAAGTGAATTTATAAACGATGTTCATAAATGAAGTGAAATGAAATTATCATTGGATAATTGGAAAAATGTAAATACAAGTATGAATTTGAAAAGGGAAATTTATTTTTCTGAGGTAGAATTATAATTTCGAATGGAATTGAATGAGACTTGTTTAAATATATAAACAGGTAATATAAACGATGTTTATAAAGAAAGGTGAAAATTATCATTTGGATAATTTAAAATATTTAAATTCAAATAAGAATTTAAAATGAATTGGGAATATGTTAAAAGGGAAATGATGAAATTTATTACAATGTTCAAAATGCAAGTTGAATTAAAATAAATTGAGGCGACCCGAACTTCCCCGTAAAGGAAAGCCTAGATTTCTTTGAGGACAAGACGAATTAGAACACAAACAGAAGAACATTTCACTGTTTATTACAACAATTTACATCAGAGTACAAGAATATAACATAGTTTACATAAATATTATACATTCGATAAATATCAGAGATTTACAAATTATACTGCAGTGGAAAATTAATACAAAACACAACTGAAAGTAATACACGGATACAGAGCTTTCCGAATATCGCTTCAGCTATAAACCATGATCCTGTGAATGTAATATCCGCAAAACCCAACTACTAGCTTGCCGTGTGGTAGGTGCACCCAGAGTTTAGGTTAAAATAATAAAATCCAGGTTAGTCATGTGACTGGTGTGAGAACTAAAACAGTTATTTAAAACTTTTCTTTAAATCGGATATATCAAGGGACCACGCCGTATAACATGGAACAGGTTTCCTCCCAAGAATACCAGTGCATATAAAAAAACAGCGCATTGCTTTTTGGAAAAATGAATTATAAGACCCAGGTCCCATCACACAATGCAACGCAAGCTGGAGGATAGGGTTTTCCCTTATAATAGCCAAACATACTTGGTACGTTTATAACAAATCATTTGATACAATTATATGTGCATAGTGTATAAAACTACTTCAAATATAAATGTACCGATCCTAGACGGCATGGGTAACATATATCATGTCGCCACTACTAGTCTCTACAATCAAAACCGCAAATGTCACGTATTGGAAGTTGGATTTCCATCTGTGAATCAAGGCAAGGGATCGGCCTTACCGCTTCGAGACAATCTAGCCCCTGTCTTAGGAACAGCCGCAACTGCACCTTGGATCGTCAGGGCCGGTCCACACAGAGTGGATTAAAATGCTTGAACACTGCGTTTCCCCGCCCTATGGAGGGTAATATTGGTCTGTATAAGGACCATACCATCCATCGGCTCTGTAGAGACCTCTATAACTGAGGCTCCTCGCTATCCATCATCCACATAAATAAAACGTCAGGGCTTGCAAAACGCTGACAAAACTCCTAGCTAGAAAGAAACGCTTGTCCTCCTTGAGGTCCTCTCCCGTTTCTGGTTGACACCAGGGTCTAAGGCTCGCAAATTAAAGCTATACAAAGCTATGCTATATTAAAGTCGTGCTTTGATCATCAACCACAAGACTCTGCTTTTCAACAGAAGCCTTGATCATTTGCATCTTAGCATGCCACACAGGCAATTCATGCTATGCAGCCGATGTCTATCAATCACACAGAATGAAATCCGATGTCAGATACACATCCATTTACAAGTTCGTTCTGGGTCTGAATGAAACCGGAGGCACCTTATTCCTTGTTTCATATGTCCAATACAGGAGAGAGGTCCTCTCATATCCGGTCGATCTCCAAGTACATCTGGATGATCACCACTTATTACCTTGTCTTGGGTGAACAACCCAATCAAGACATCAGTAATCAATTATCCAAACAATGTGAATACCTCCGGTCTTTAACCAGCGTCTTCATCTTCGACTTATCGTTGAATCAGTTATTCAAAATGGGATAAACCCGGTCTTTCTGAATAACTCGCGTATATAATAAACAAGCGCTATAAAAACACAACATACGCCTCATTCTAATCCAGAATATTCTTTTATTCAAATATTCTTATACTTTGGGAAAGGTTCCCATTAATTTTATCAAAGATAAATTCTTTAAATTTATTCTTTAATCTTCCTTTGGAAATCAATCCATATCGAATTATGGTTTTTCCAAACTAGTCGGGATTAACGAACCTTACTGAGGTAATCATTTGTTTTAATTTCCCAATCCCAACCTATTCATCCCATGAAGTAAAACTGGTAATACTTCATATCTAACACCACAGTGTTATCGGTAAAATTAATTACCATTTCACGTTCAAATCTAATTAAAGATTTAAATAACGCTTGGATCAAAACTGGTGATACTCCATTCTCGATCATTTCTTGGATTTGATAATTTTAGTTATCAAATTCACCTTTCAATCTATTTAAAGATTCATTAAAACTCTAATTCAGTTTTAATTTCCAACAATCATTACTTAATTATTTTTCCAATTCAGAAAATAAATACTGTCTTTAACTGGATTAAAGAACTAATGTCATTTAAAACACAGTTCACGATAAACCCAAAAATCACATTCCATTAATTATGGAATTTTCACGGAATAACAAACCAATATATAAT
The DNA here is from genome assembly GCA_030737875.1 of Allium sativum. Classification (NCBI taxonomy): domain Eukaryota; kingdom Viridiplantae; phylum Streptophyta; class Magnoliopsida; order Asparagales; family Amaryllidaceae; genus Allium; species Allium sativum. Next base: position 248,625,855 of record CM060924.1, read on the forward strand.
CGATAAGAACTTCCATATCCAAGAGATAATATAAATGGAATAACGGCAAAGCCTTTTAAATTCCATATATATTAACAGTCTTCCTCCATAGAAAGTATCTTCGATTATTACAAAATCGAATTCCATTCAATTCCAATTTAATATGTTAAATTAGGAAAACTTTGCTCTGTAAAATCTCCTTTAAATCTTAACGAAAGATTTATAATTTCCAAATCACATTTCACTGTAAATCGGGTTAAAGAACGAATGTCGTTAAAACACAGTTCACGATAAACCCAACACATTCCATTTTATTCCAATTATTAAATATAATTGGAAACTCTAACAATCTTAATTAAAAGATTTATTCTGTTCACATGGGGTTCAAGAACAGTGTTACTGAAGACATCGTTCACAACAAACCCCAAAATTCAATTCTTTATTCCATTCCAATTAAATATTAATTAATTGGAAAGTTTCGCTAAATTTATAAAAAAGAATTTATTCTTTCCTCTACTGGGTTTAAGAACAGTGTTAGTGAAGACATCCTTCACGACCAACCCAAAATCCCATTTGATATTAAATACAAGGATCTAAATAGAAAATATATCGGCATATATTTAATATTAAATTCTGAAATCAACAAATATCGTATTGGAATAACGATATATATCTTCCAAATTCCTCCATAATGTCCGTATAATCACGGAATCCAATATCGAAATATTCCGAATAAAATTTTGATTCAAATCCATTCCAATTCATATATTGGAAATTCCGGTTATTTTTAAAACCCTTTCAAATCCCATTTATTTATTTAAAAATATTGGATTATTATTCTAGTTCATAACTAGTTCATTTCGATAAAAATATATTTTTATATTTTCAAATATGGAATTTTTCATCCTAATTCTTTCCAAATCATTTATTATGATTTTACACAAATTATTGATATTTTTAATAATTTTATCAAGGCCCGTACGGTCGATTTCCATAAACGGTCATCGAACTGCACTTATAGCGACCTTTTTCCAAATTTGATTTTGACATAATTCCAAATCCAACCATTAGATTTCTAATTTCTTGAATTCGTTAGAAAGCTCTTTACGATACGAACCCAATGGTTCCGGTTTCAGGAGAATCTGACGGTCGGATCTCCCATAATGTCCATTCGAAATCAATGGTTGAAATTCGCGAACTGCTGCGGCACGTTCTATTCAGGCCATTATATATATATATAATATTACATATAATTCGTTGATTTCCATTTCAAACATATTTTATAAATCATTTTAAATTCGTTTTCAAAACGATTTCAGCTTCATATTCAATTTCTAATCAAAATTGGATATTCCATATCATCGATATATAAATGATAATATTTTCAAAATATTAGATTTTGAAATCAATTCCTTTTCGATATTCAGTATAAAAATGAATAAAATCGATATAAATATCGTTCACATCAAAATGGCGTAAATCTAATCAATATGGCTTTATATATTCAAATATATTCGTGTCCATCCCAAATCAGACATTAAAATCAGATTTTGATCTTTTACAGAATATTATTTTAAAATATTCATTATTTTAAAATGTTCGTCATTTAAAAAAAATCTTTTGAATTGGAATCAGAAGCAACCAATTACCATATAATGTTATTAATATGGATTTCACACAACAAATGTGTATAACAACAATAATAAACAATCGACCATTATCCAGAGTGCATTCTACACTGTATAAGCATTAATTATAAATAATTAACGCTTATACAGCCTGTCAATCCAATCGATCGACATACCACTAAACAATTGGGATTAGTGTACGTCCAATATCATCCCAACACCCGTGTGGGGTTTCAATCAACAAACACAGATGATTATTAGTGCAGTTGGGCGATGTATAAAATATATCATCCCAATCAATATCAGTCAAATGGGTGTACATAAACAAATCATTCGATTTGTAAATAAATATTTATTTTATTCATATACACGTTAAGAATTATATTTTTAACTATAAAATATTTATTTAATTCATTTACACAATAAAAATAATATTTTTATTGTTCTAACATATTTTAGAAAATTTTGGCGGCATAAGGGCGTGATATCAAAATCGGGTAATGTCTATCATTACCCCTCTCGTGATATTGGCTCGCGCCATACACACATAACAATTCTAATCAATTCTTTTCATCCAAACAACAGAATTCACCCAAATAATCTAATCAACCAAACCAAACAATCAAACAAGTCATCCATGGTCTATGGACGACGGGGAACAATTCATATATCCAGTTATAAAATAAATAATTGTATAAGAAAATTACAGTGGGGAGTTCTCACCTTGGGTTTCCACTCTGTCGTTCTATATCGGACGATGGTTTTGAATTTACCCGATGTTCCAACTCTATCTTTCCACGCTGTTCCTAAATAAAAATCACATTTTTATTTTACCGCTACATGGATAAAAATCACATTTTTATTACTTCGCTATATTTATAAAAAAAATCAAAATTTTTTTATAGCGCTAAAGATCGAATTTTTATATAACTAAAAATCAAATCTTCTCGCTATAACATATATAAAAATCGAATCTTTATATCATGAAAAATCATATTTTTCTCGCCACTTCATATAGATAAAAATCATATTTTTATTTCACTAAAAAATATATTTTTATAAAGCTAGAAATATTTTTCCTTCATACGATAAAAACCATATTTTTTATGTGACTAAAAAATTATAGTGAATATTAGGCTCACATCCCTATTTTGAAACTTAATTAACCTCACATCCTCCTGTTTCAAAACATATAAATTACATCCCTAATTTCAAACAACAGCTAATATTTTTACAAAACTGCCCATTTTTTAATTCACGCCGTAATTACCTAGGTCGGATTTACTCATTACGTAATTAGTATTTTTTTTAATTTCTAGAAAACCTATATTTCGTTCTCCATGGCGACGCCGTCATCTATTGAAGCAAAATAGGAGCGATTAGGAGCAAATCAGGACGATCTTGGCAGAGAGAAGTAGCGATCAGATTGCAGCGATAAAAAAATGGACTTCAACGTCGTTCTTTGTCATGGCGGCGGCATCTTCTACCTGAAGTTCTGGACGTCGAACTCATACGAGATGAAATTCAATTTCATCGAATGTTTTTCCAGAGATAGATTTTGATCGAGCTTTTTTTTTTAAAATGGATCCGTCCTCGTTAAGGTAATTTATATGTTTTGATTTTTTAAAATCAGTTCGTTCTCAATTATCCATCTGCATGTATGTATGTGTTTGCATGATTGTACCCAGTAATCATTTATATTTCCATACTTGTATGCAATTTATGACAATATGTGCATGTTTGTATGCAGTTATTTACAATTTTTCCATGTTTTTTATGCAGATATTTTAAACATATGCATGCTTGTATGAATATATTGACAATATCTGCATGCTTTTATGCAAATATGAAGTATGTTTTGCTTGCTTGAAGTCAATTATGAATATGTATATACAAATATGCATAATTTTTTAATATTTGCATAAAAATATGCAACTTTTGTTATAATCAGTGTTTAGGGTTTTGATATATTCAGGAAATTGTGTGTATGTATTATTATAATCGGTGAATATTTGCATGTGTTAAAGAATGTAATCTGAACAATATAATATTCTTTTGTATATATGCTTTTAATTATGCTTCTTTTGGTTAATATTAGCAAGCAATAGTGCAGAAATTGTAAACAAATGCATACAATTGTTCTGAATATTGAATTATTTGCATAAAGGTATGCATTTAATCTGGATATATTCATACTTGAATGCAATTATTATGAATGTACAGAATTGTTAAAGCTATGTGCATTCATGTATGCAAATATTGATAGAATCTGAATGCATGTGTGCAAATTTATATAAAAATGTGAAAATAAAATAGGATTGTATATATGAATGTGATTTTACTGTAAATTTGCGCTGTAGTGTATTAATTATTTGTGTTTGTTTTACATCTATTTTGTACTATTTGTTTTGTAGTTTATTTTATTCTTTTCATATTTATTTATTTATTTATTTCGTAGGTTTTTTCGCTGAAGCAATTGCTTTTGTGTCTGGAGAAGATGAAGACAATTGGATTTTGTATTGTCAACAACTCAAAAACTTACTGGAAGATGATCGTACAAGATGGCGTGTTCTTCAAAAGACTAGTAGATGTTTTTGTGTATTTTTTTTAAACAAAGTTATATTGTATACTATTGTGAGCATTTACATTATCCTTTAAATTTAATTCAGTATTTTAATGTTAAATTCTGTGATTTTTATAGTTATTTTTTTAGGCTTATACATATGCAATTATTCAGTATAGTTGCATACATGAATGTAATTATACTGAATATTTGTATCTTATTCCGTAGTATTTTTCATTGCTGCATACATGTACGAAACAATTCGTAGTAGTTACATACAGGTACGAAAGTATCTTTATAACTGGGTAATGTATATGAGTATTCTCAATTTTTGCATACAAGTATGCAATTATTATTATTGTGTGCATGCAAGTATTCAAATGTTCAACGTGAATGCATATCCTCTTTCAACTTTGAATTTTAGTTTCCTTTTTATAATCTTGAAATTTACCTGTAAATTTTGTCAATTCACATATGCATAACATAAAACAATATTTGCATTTAAACATGAAATTATTATGAATAACTGTATACAAGAAAGAAACAATTCATAATATCGTTTACGAATAGAAGAACTATATTCAGCACATAAACTTCCACAGTAATTCAGTACAGAAAATACATAATAAGGTAATAGTAGTTTGAATACTGAAAATCGTCAACATATTTGTACAGAAATCTACACACCATTTTTAATAATTTTAATCAGAAGGTTTGTTTTTGTTTGATAGCAGGAACGCCTGTGTTAGGTCATTATATTCAGTCCAACTGTGGAATTTCCAACTTAGAATTTTAGCATTAAGCACAGCTCGTTGTAGATTTACAGAATCAGGCTTGTATATTTCATCATCTTCGTCAACTTGTTTGTCCTCACTTCTCTGTTTCCTTATATTTAGTACAAACATTTCACAATTTTCGCTGCAGAAATAGTAAAAATATATATCAGTTTGTTAGAATTATTCTATATAGTATGAAAACATGCATAGAATTATGCAAACATTCTCAATTTTTGCATTAGTATGATAACATTTATGAAATCAGCAAAAAGTATGCAACTCATCATATTATATGCATACCAGTTTGCAAATATTATGAATTCATGCGAACAAGTACGCAATTATTATTTGTGTAAATGCATGTTCAACTATTTCAACATATGTGGATAAAAGTATGAAATATTTTTTATTATCTGCATCTAAACATGCAAATAGTATCAGATTTGCAAATAATGTGTAGACAGTTTCAAAATTATATGCAACAATTCTAATTGCATGCATAGACTTATGCGACAATTATGTAATAAAATCACAATTGCAGTCGACAATATTGTTTAAATGCATATAATTATTCAGTACTTAGATAATAGTTGCACAATTGCATGCAAAGATTGTGATTAAATGCATACATTTATGCACAAATCTGCTGATATTTGCACGACTCTGCTGATAGTTTCAAACTTTAAAAAGGCGATTGTAAGAATTTTTTTCACAATCGTAAACATTTTTTCAAGCCTTGCCCAAAAAAAAAAAAACATTTTTTCACCCAAAATTGCGTGAATATTTGTATGTAATCATATATTTATGCAACAATTCGATGTTAACCTATATTTGAATATAAAATATAATAAAATTTTCGGTTGTTTTACAGAAAAATAACTAAATCAATTTTTTACCTTTGTTTCCGCCTTATCGATGAACTTTTCTGAACAAATCGGCATCGATTTGATGCTTTTTTAGTCGATCGAGATACAAAACATGAAAATCAGCTGGAAATTTTAATTTTCTTCATAGATTGTCTGCCCTATTCGTGCGCCGCTATTATTGAAATGATATTTCCTGGAACGACGGGTTTTAGGGTTTAAAAGGTTAATATTGGAATTTTAGTACGCGATGTTCAAAAACAGGGATGTAATGCTTATTCTTTTCACGACCGGGTTTTTTTTTATATTTTAAAACTTAATAGGGACCTGTAAAAAATGCACCCAAAATTATATTCTTATCAACTAAAAATATTCCTACATTGAATAAAAAATCACATTTTTATCTAATCTAAAATCGCATCTTTATGTTAATAAAAATCAAATCTTTTTATATTAAAAAATCATTTCTTTTATAAATTAAAAGTCTCACCTTTCCATAAATAAAAATCATTCCTTTCATAAATAAAAAACATTATCTATTCTTGGAATTAAAATCAAAAATAAAAGACTTACAAGCATTTAGGGTTTTTTGGGTCGGAGGTGGGTGGCGCAACTGTAGGTGGCGGGGGAGGGTCCCTTCAGGTTGGCGGCGGTCGCGTTGGGGTAGGGGCGGCGGTCAACAGCGGATTGGGGAAGAAAAGCGGAAGAAAGGGAGAGAGGGGAGGCGGGGAAGGAGGGGAACAGTGCTGGGGGAGGGGGGTGGGTCTCGTCGGAGTTCGGCGCCGGAGGTGGGGGTCGCGGCAGCGCCTGGCGGGGGGGGGGGGGGCAGCGGGAACGAGCTCATGGGATTTTTTTCTTTCAAACCTAATTTTGAACGACGGTTAAGTGAGGGAGGAAGGAGAAAGTAAGGGTGTTGCAGAAATATATATATATTATTTTAATTTATTTTAAAAAAGGGTTGACTTTTTGTTCTGACTCTATTCTAGACCCAACGACTGTCGCCCCTAGCGTAATACCACCATTCCGAACACAATGAGATATGTTTCGCATGCCAATTCTATTGTTTCGTTCTGTTTTCGTTAAAATTAAAATATTAATTAATATAATGTTCAAAATTGATTTCAACGTGCATTTTAACTTACCGGAACCACATACAGACTCTAAAAGTTCTAGAAAAATTATTTCCAGCTTCGTATTGACGATATGATCCTAACAAAACTAATTTTGTCGAATTTGAAGACCGTTTGAAAAACGGCCATTTTTTGGTCGATTAAATTCAACTGAAATTGTCAAAACACATTTAACTTCGCCACGCTCACATATTGATCCCCCAAATTATGAATTTTGGAATCTAGCAATAATTTGACATCCTGGATCCAACAAAAGTGGTTTCGTCGAAAACGGAGGTCGTTTGCATAATTTCCATTTTTAAGGGATATATTTCCATAGTGACTATTCTGAATTTTCAACTGGACATAACTTTTTATCTCCACTATGAAATTTCAATTTTTCTGATTTGCTGGAAAGATATTCTCAAATAGATTCTAATATTTTTGGTTTCGCTAAAATCCGGTTTATTTTGAATCCTGTCCATTCGTTTGAAATTTGAAATCGAATTTTCAAACTAAAGCACCATTTCTAATTCCTTTTATAAATAAAAATAAATATTTATATTCTAACTTTGATTTAAATAAATATATACGTCCTTATTCTATTCAAAATAAATTTCTCGTCGTTATTATTCAAAATAATTCATTTTAAATATTCAAAATTCATTAAAATTGTCAAAATAAATTTTTTAAATTGGTTCTGATTTTCCGGGTTGTTATAATCTCCCCCACTTAAAATCTTTTCGCCCTCCAAAAGAAACGGAGCTGAAAGTTGTTTTACTAATCAACTCAACTTTTGGTTTGCCTTTCATTCTTCAACTTTCCAGTTTCTAAGAATTTCTAATTTTTAAAAAATTTGGTTAACACCCTAAATTTCCGATTTTTTTCCATAACCTCCTTTGTACGGAAGCATCGGGAAAATCCCTAAATCGCTACATAGGCCCTCTCATCTCAAAAAAGAAAAATGAAAAACCAAGCAGCTAGCCAATCGGCTCATAAAATCATCCAAACCCAAGAAATATAGTAAACATGTACCTATTTGTTGGACATACAATTTTATTCCTCTTCTCTAGCCTCCTTGCTACGACCTGTCCAGTATATATGCATGTACATGTATGCAAATGCGATAAATTTTCAATACAGTTCAATATTTGGTTCAATTTGGCTAATGGTTCCAAATTTTAATTAGTTAAGCAATAATCAAACAACACAACCAGCAATCAATTAGTTAATTAACGTTTCAAATTCAAAATTTTGATACATATACAGTAAATCATGTTTTTGATGCCAATTCACAACAATAAGCCATATCTAGTTTTGGTTCTCACAACAGTCAATTGGAAATATATAGATATTCTGCTTTCGATACTCGAGCATAAACACTGATGATGAAGCTTTATCATCAGAATTATCCCCGGGCGGCTAGAGTATGATTCTATATCTATCTAGTATATTGCAGGCCTCGTATATACTCTAGCTAGGCGTATATGCAAATCTCTATATACTGGATTGCCCAAATTCAATCTAAAATAAATATTCAAATATGTATAATACGATTTAAATTTTCAAAACAAACTTTGTTTTCATTTTTATTTTAAAAAATGACACTCTTTCGACTCGTTCCAGGACGCTACTGATCCCATCTCTAACGAGTCATTCTAATTGGATATTACAAATTCAATCTCTGATGAGTTCTTTCGTATGGTTCTAATGTGTCTTGTTCTCGAGCTCTGTAAACCAAAGCTCTGATACCAAATGAGACAACCCGAACTTCCCCATAAAGGAAAGCCTGAATTGCTTTGACGACAAGACGAATCAGAACACAAATAGAAGAACATTTCACTGTTTATCACAACAATTTACATCAGAGTACAAGAATATAACAGAGTTTACATAAATATTATATATTCGATAAATATCAGAGATTTACAAATTACAATGCAGCGGAAAATTAATACAAAACACTACTGAAAGTAATAGATGGATACAGAGCTTTCCGAATATCGCTTCAGCTATAAACCAGGATCCTGTGAATATAATATCTGCAAAATCCAACTACTAGCTGCCCGTGTGGAAAATAGGGGCACCCAGAGTTTAGGTTAATACAATAAACTCCAGGTCAGTCATGTGACTGGTGTGAGAACTAAAACAGTTATTTAAAACTTTTCTTTGAATCAGATAAATCAAGGGACCACGCCTTATAACATGGAACAGGTTTCCTCCCAAGAAAACCAGTGCATATAACAAAACAGCGCAATGTTTTTTGGAAAAATGAAGCTATTATAAGACCCAGGTCCCATCACATAATGCAACGCATGCCGAAGGATAGGGTTTTCCCTTATAATAGCCAAACATGCTTGGTACGTTTAAAACAAATCATTTGACACTATTATAAGTGCATAGTGTATAAATAACTTCAAATATAAATGTATCGATCCTAGACGGCATGGGTACCATATATCATGTCGCCAATACTAGGCTCTACAATCAAAACCGCAAATGTCACGTATTGGAAGTTGTATTTCCATCTGTGAACCAAGGAAAGGGGTCGTCCTTATCGCTTCGAGACAATCTTGCCCATGTCTCAGGAACAGCCGCAACTGCACCTTGGATCGTCAGGGCCGATCCACACGGAATGGATTAAAATGCCTGAACATTGCGTCTTCCCTCCCTATGGGGCGTAAAATTGGTCTGTATAAAGACCACACCATCCATCGGCTCCGCAGAGACCGATATAACCGAGGCGCCTCGCTATCCATCATCCACATAGTTAGAAAGAAACACATGTGCTCCCTGAGGTCCTCTCTCGTTTCTGGTTCACACCGGGGTGTGAGGCTCACGAATTAACGCTACACAAAGCTATGCTATATTAAAATCATGCTTTGATCATCAACCACAAGACTCTGCTTTTCAACAGAAGCCTTGATCATTTGCATCTCAGCATGCCACAGAGGCAATTCATGCTATGCAACTGATGTCTATCAATCACGCAACCGATGTCTATCAATCACACATAATGAAATCCGATGTCAGACACACATCCATTTACAAGTTCGGTCCGGGTCTGAACGAAACCGGAGGTACCTTATTCCTCGTCCCATATGTCCAATACAGGAGAGAGGTATTCGCATATCCGGTCGATCTCCAAGTACATCTGGACGATCACCACTTATTACCTTGTATTGGGTGAACAACCCAATCAAGACATCAGTAATCAATCATCCAAACAATGTGAATACCTCCGGTCTTCAACCAGCGTCTTCATCTTCGACTTATCGTTGAATCAGTTATTCAGAATGGGATAAACCCGGTCTTTCTGAATAACTCGCGTATATAATAAACAAGCGCTATAAAAACACAACATACGCCTCATTCTAATCCAGAATATTCTTTTATTCAAATATTCTTATACTTTGGGAAAGGTTCCCATTAATTTTATCAAAGATAAATTCTTTAAATTTATTCTTTAATCTTCCTTTGTAAATCAATCCATATCGAATTATGGTTTATCCAAACTAGTCGGGATTAACGAACCTTACTGAAGTAATCATTTGTTTTAATTTCCTAATCCCAACCTATTCATCCCATGAAGTAAAACTGGTAATACTTCATATCTAACACCATGGTGTTATCGGTAAAATTAATTACCATTTCACGTTCAAATCTAATTAAAGATTTAACTAACGCTTGGAGCAAAACTGGTGATACTCCATTCTCGATCATTTCTTGGAATTGATAATTTTAGTTATCAAATTCACCTTTTAATCTATTTAAAGATTCATTAAATCTCTAATTCAGTTTTAAATTCCAAAAATCAATACTTAATGATTTTCCAATTCAAGGAATAAATCCTGTCTTTAACTGGGCTAAAGAACTAATGTCATTTAAAACACAGATCACGATAAACCCTAAATCACATTCCATTAATTATAGAATTTTTACAGGAAAAAAAAACCAATATATAATCGATATGAATTTCAATATCCAACCGATAATATAAATAGAATAACGGTAAAGCCTTTTAAATTCCATATATATTAACAGTCTTCCTCCACAGAAACTCACTTCGATTATTACCAAATCGAATTCCATTCAATTCCAATTTGATATTCTAAATTGGGAAAATTTTACTTTGGAAAATCTCCTTTAAATCTTAACAAAAGATTTATAAATTCCAAATCACATTTCATTATAAATCGGGTTAAAGAACGAATGTCGTTAAAACACAGTTCACGATAAACCCAATTCACATTCTATTTTATTCCAATTATTAAATATAATTGGAAACTCTAACAATCTTAATTAAAAGATTTATTCTCTTCACATGGGGTTTAAAAACAGTGTTACTGAAGACATCGTTCACAACAAACCCCAAAATCCAATTCTTTTATTCCATTCCAATTATTTATTAATTAATTGGAAAATTTCACTAAATCTATATAAAAGGATTTATTCTTCCCTCTATTAGGTTTAAGAACAATGTTATTGAAGACATCGTTCGTGACAAACCCAAAATCCCATTTGATATTAAATACAAGGCACTGAATAAAAAATATATCGGCTTATATTCAATATCAAATTCTGAAATCAACAAATATCATATTGGAATAACGATATATATATATATATATATATCTTCCAAATTCCTCCACAATGTTCGTATAATCACGGAATCCAATATCGAAATGTTCCGAAGATAATTTCGATTCAAATCCATTTCAATTCATATATTGGAAATTCTTGTTATTTTTAAAACCTTTTCAAATCCCATTTATTTATTTAAAAATATTGGATTATAATTCTAGTTCATAATTAGTTCATTTTGATAAAAATATATTTTTATCTTTTCAAATATGTAATTTTGCATCCCAATTCTTTCCAAGTCATTTATTATGATTTTACATAAATTATTGATATTTTTAATCATTTTATCAAGGCCCGTACAGTCGATTTCCATAAACGGTCATCGAACTATACTTACAACGACCTTTTTCCAAATTTGATTTGGACATAATTCCAAATCCAACCATTAGATTTCTAATTTCTTGCATTCTTTAGAAAGCTGTTTTCGATACGAACCCAACGGTTCCGGTTTCAGGAGAATCCGACGGTCGGATCTCCCGTAATGTCCGTTCGAAGTCAATGGTCGAAATTCACGAACTACCGCGGCGCGGTGCGTTATATTCAGACCATTAGATATATAGATATAGATATATATATATATATCGTTGGTTTCCATTTAAAGCATATTTTGTAAATCATTTCAATTTCGTTTTCAAAACGATTTCAGCGTCATATTCAATTTCTAATCGAAATTGGATATTACAAATCATCGATATATAAATGATAATATTTTCAAAACATTAGATTTTGAAATCAATCCCTTTTCGATATTCATTATAAAAATGAATAAAATCGATATAAATATCGTTGACATCAAAATGGCGTTAATCTAATCAAAACGGCTTTATATATTCAAACATATTCGTGTCCATCGCAAATCGGACATCAAAAATCAAATTTTGGTCTTTTACTAAATATTATTTTAAAATATTCAATATTTTAAAATGTTTGTTATTTAAAAAATCTTTTCTTATGAATTAGAATCAGACATAGTCAATTACCGTATAATGTTATTTATATGGATTTCACACAACAAATGTGTATAACAATAATAATAAACAATCAGCCATCATCCAGGGTGCATTCTACAATATAAGCATTAATTATAAATAATTAACGCTTATACAGCCTGTCAATCCAATCGATCGACATACCACTAAACAATTGGGATTAGTGTACATCTAATATCATCCCAATACCTGTGTGGGGTTTCAATCAACTAACACAGATTATTATTTGTGCAGTTGGGCGATGTGTAAAATATGTCGTCCCAATCAATATCAGTCAAATGGGTGTACATAAACAAATCGTTCGGTTTGTAAATGAATATTTATTTTATTCATATACACGTTAAGAATTATATTTTTAACTCTAAAATATTTATTCAATTCATTTACATAATAAAAATAATATTTTTATTATTCTAACTGATTTTAGAAGATTTTGGCGGCATGACGACGCGATATCAAAATCTGGTAATGTCTATCATTACCCCTTTCCTGATAGTGGCTTGCGCCATACACGCATAACAATTCTAATCAATTCATTTCACCCAAACAACCAAATTGTACCAAATAATCTAATCAACCAAACCAAGCAATCAAACAAGTCGTCCATGGTCTGTGGACGATGGGGAACAGTTCATATATGCAGTTATAAAATAGATAACTGTATAAGAAAATTATAGTCAGGAGGTCTCACCTTGGGTTTCCACTCCGCCGTTCTATATCGGACGATATTTTTGAATTTACCCGACATTCCAACTCTATCTTTCCACGTTGTTCCTAAATGAAAATCACATTTTTATTTCACCGCTACATGGATAAAAATCACATTTTTATTACTTCGCTATATTTATAAAAAATTCAAATTTTTCTATAGCGCTAAAGATCAAATTTTTATATAACTAAAAATCAAATCTTCTCTCTATAACATATATAAAAATCAAATCTTTATATTATGAAAAATCATATTTTTCTCGCCACTTCATTTAAATAAAAATCATATTTTTATTTCACGAAAAAATATATTTTTATAAAACTAGAAATATTTTTCCTTTATACGATAAAAACCATATTTTTTAAGTGAAGAAAATAATATTATATTTTTATCAACTAAAAATATTCCTACATAGAATAAAAAATCACATTTTTATCAAATCTAAAAATCACATCTTTATGATAATAAAGATCAAATCTTTTTATATTCAAAAATCATATCTTTTATAAATTAAAAATCTCACCTTTCCATAAATAAAAATCATTCCTTTCATAAATAAAAATCATTAACTATTCATGGAATTAAAATCAAAAATAAAAGACTTACAAGCATTTAGGGTTTTTGGGTCGGAGGTGGGTGGTGCCGCGGGTGGCGCAGCTGTAGGTGGCGGGGGAGGGTGCCTTCAGGTCGGCAGCGGTTGCATTGGGATGGGGGCGGCGGTCAACAACGGATTAGGGAAGAAAGGGAGAGAGAGGGGAGGCGAGGAAGGAGGGGAACGGTGTGGGGGGGGGGTCTAGCCAGAGTTCGGCGCCGGAGGTGGGGGTCGCGACAGCGCCTGGCGGAGGGGCAGCGGGAACGAGTTCGTGGGTTTTTTTCTTTCTAACCTAATTTTGGATGATGGTTAAGTGAGGGAGGAAGGAGAAATTGAGGGGGTTATATATAAAAATGTATATATTATTTTAATTTATTTTAAAAAAAGGGTTGACTTTTTGTTCGGACTCCAATCGAGACCCAACGAATGTCGCCCCTAGTGTAATACCCTCATTCCAAACACGATGAGACATGTTTCGTAAGCCAATTCTATCGTTTCGTTCTGTTTTCATTAAAATTAAAATATAAATTAATACAACGTTCAAAATTGATTTCAATGTACATTTTAATTTACCAGAGCCACATACGGACTCTAAAAGTTCCAAAAAATTATTTCCAGCTTTGTATTGACGATATGGTCCTAAAAAAACTAATTTTATCGAATTTGAAGACCGTTTGAAAAATGGCCATTTTTTGGTCGATTAAATTCAACTGAAATTGTCAAAACACGTTTTACTTCGCCACGCTCACATATTGATCCCAAAAATTATGAATTTTGGAATCTAGCAATAATTTGATATCCCGGATCCAACAAAATTGGTTTCGTCGAAAACGGAGGTCGCTTGCAAAATTTCCATTTTTAAGGGTTATATTTCCATAGTGACTATTCTGAATTTTCAAATGGGCATAACTTTTTTTTTTCCACTATAAAATTTCAATTTTTCAGTTTCGTTGGAAAGATATTCTCAAATAGATTATAATATTTTTGGTTTCGCTAAAATCCGGTTTATTTTAAATCCTATACATTCGTTTGAAATTTGAAATCGAATTTCCAAACTACGGCGCCATTTCTAATTCCTTTTATATATAAAAAAATATATTTATATTCTAACTTCGATTTAAATAAATATATACATTCTAATTCTATTCAAAATAAATTTCTCATCGTTATTATTTAAAATAATTCATTTTAAATATTCAAAATTCATTAAAATTGTCAAAATAAAATTTTTAAATTGGTTCTGGTTTTCCGGGTTGTTACATAAATCCAAATGGATTTATTGTTAGAATTCGACTATGTCGAATTTATAAAAATAAATTATATCCAGAAAGGATATTTAAATTGTATTAAATATAAATTGAAATTTAATATGAAAATATATTATACATTATATAAAAAAGGTATAAAAATAATATATTCCAAAATAAGATCTTGGTTTTAAGTTGATTTCGAAATGGAACTTGTTTAAATATATAAAACAAGAAAAGTTTATAAATGGTGTTGTAAACATGATGAATTAATTATCAAGGGATAATTTGAAATATTAAATTCAAGTTTGAATTTAAAAGTATAATTTGAAATCATTTCAAAAAAGGGAATGATAGTTTTTATATATTCCGGAATTCGGAATATAAAAGGAATTGGGTTTCAAATAGGTATTTGAAAGGGAAGCTTGTTTTAATTTTTAAAACTGGAAAATTAATTTATTAACAACGTTTATAAATATAGGGAAATAAATTATCATTGGATAATTTAGAAGTTTATATTTCAAGTATGAGTTGAAAAGTGAATTGGAAAACAGTTTGAAATAAAATGATAAATTTTATTCCGAGCTTCGGAATATAAATTGAAGTGAAAAAACTCTAAAGGATTTATAATCAGAATTCGATTATATCGAATTTTATAAAATTATTTATTTCTAAAAGAATTGGGATCTTAAAATAAATAGAGTTGTAAATAAATTTACATCTGAGTTATGAAAAATCGACGATTTAGAAAAATTGAAATGTTTAACTTAGATTTGGAAATCCGATCTTATATATATTAAAATATATAAGAATGGAGTTGAAATTTATTAGAAACGAAGTTTAAACGTTTACATATATAAATATAATTAAAATCGAGCTCGCCATGGCGCGACAGTTCATAAATTGGCATTTCGAACTTAATTGAGTATATAGAACTTGTAACACCCCACCTCCGCCAGGGTAACTCTTGCAAGCACTCTAGCTTTGGAGGGGTGTTTAGACAAGGTAAACATGCATGCAGATATCACAAGACAGAACATATAAAACAGAGTAAATATAGCAGCTGAAAAAAACTAGCATATCAAAACCATAAGTTAGGTTACAGCACAGTACTTGATCATTATTTTCCATAAACAAAGTCTAGAAACATAAAACTGGAAACTGAAAAGGAAAACATAAAGTAGCTATCCCCAAGGTAGAAAACCATAGCAAGCTCAAGTCCCAAAGCATACATGAGCTATCCAAGAAAAGCGGCTAAGATCCAAGCTAAGTGCCGGTATTCCCACCCTGTAAACCTGGGGGGGGGGGGGGGGGAAACGAAAGAAAAGAGGCGAAAGAAAATGGGTCAGTCAAAAGACTGGTAAGTCCTACCTACTATTGTACAACAACTAATAAAGTTAACTGTATATGTAAACAGGGATGAGTCATAGGATGATAACTGGCATGGTGAAAAGTCAACAAGATAGACTAAGTGTGGCACCGCATATACAAGGTTGAGGTTTGCACCAAGTGTACTAGTATTACAAGTCATGTCAAGTGTAACCAAGAAGTGATCCCCAGGCCCAAGTTTGGCCCATTATCAGGAATGACCTAATCCAAGGTCTAACTAGCACGGTCTAGTCGATCGGCTCCCTAAAGCCTAACTCGTCAAGTGTCGGTGTCATACGGCCCAACTACGAAGTGTAGCTAAACTGTGCTAGGTCCACCCTAGGGTGTATCAAGTCCTAGGGTGTCAACCACTGACACAAACCAAGCACGCACAGTTTAAACCTACTGGTGCCCGTGTCTGCTTTTTCAACTCCGGACCATGTGCACGACCATGGCCCGCCTGAACCTACACCGGCGCACCTACTCAGCCGTCGTTTTGGTCGCTTACATGTCATCCCAGTAATCGTGCCCCTCCCTAGCCTAGTCCCTAGGGTATCATGATACTTCCAAGAGGGTTACTGGTGCAAAGGACCACGTAACTAGGGTTTCCTTAATGGGTTAAACGTGGTTAACCCAACTCATTCCAGTACCAAGTTGGTTAAGTGTACCCAAGGTTCCTGACTTAACCCTACCAACCCATCGTTTTTAATTGGTTAAGTATTCAAGCGGTCCATGACTTAACCCTACCATGTGGCATTAATTAATTTAATGCACCCAACCTCTCACATTATACCTCGTTGTGGTTACTAGTTAGGCCGGGCGGGTCCGGGTAGGTTTACAACACAACTTAGTCTAACCTCGGGTTTCACGTGCAACATGACCAACTACTCACATTGGGTCCTATTGCTTGTAGCCACTAGTTAAGCCGGTCGGTTCCGGGTAGGTTTATGCTACAAGCTCAACCCAACCTCGAGTTGGCCATTCTCATGTTTTCTAGAAGTCATGTCCAAGTTCATGTTCAAGCATACTCATATGCCATATTTTCACGTCATACTTTCAAATCATGTTTCTTATCATTTTAGTTTGCCCATAACGTTACCCCATCGCATATAAACTCGCATAAGCGTAAATAGATCACAAAAGGGGAAAAACAAGATAACATGACAAGTTGGGCATAAGTGATAAGTTTTGGCCACAAGTTAAGCATGGTGGCATATGAGACAAAGATGTGATCTTAAACTTGCATATCATGTTTATCAACTTGCATAATGTTCATAAGCATGCATAACATCATTTTAACTTGCATAGTGTTCATATGCATGCATAACATGGTTTCAACTTGCATAAGGTTCATATGCATGCATAACATGGTTTCAACTTGCATAAGGTTCATATGCATGCATAACATCAAACTTGGCAAATAGGTGGAACATGGCCATAGATGGCATGAGATAAGGGCTAGTGACATGCATATAACATTATATGCATGTTAATACAAGGGTTATGAGAGTTTCAAAGTTGCTTCATGCAACATTTCCAACCAAAGATCATATCTTTCTATGCATAAAGCCAAGGTAATGACTTTCCTAACATGTATAGAGTAAGCTTATGCATAACATCATAATATCAAAAGCACATATCATGATTAACCCCAAACTCAACTTGCAACATAACATATTAACTTCATAGTTAAAATACAAGGGTAGAAATAGGCTTACAATGCTATGAAGACTAATCAATATCAAATTAGATTGAGGCGAAGCCACTTAGTACTCTACAATCTCCCAAACTAAGCTCCTATGAAACCCCTTGAGAAAAATCCTAGCTTTAAAGAGGAAAGGTTGAAACTTTGGCCTTGAATGAAGCTTTAGGACTCTTATGCAAGCTTAAATCACTCAAATGAATATGAAAACTCTCATATGCATGAAGGAAGAGATCATGACAAGAGGGTGGAGGACATGAGTGAGCATTTGGACATAGTTTGGTTATAGGATTGATTTATGAGTGTTTAGGGTAGAGTTAGGGTCCTTTTTATAGATGTTTAGGATAGTTTAGACCCTAGGATTAACCCTACTTCAGATCTGAGCCCTCCAAAACCGTCACTAGCCCTAAGCCATGTCCAAGAAACAAGCCAGATGCACCCAGGCAGGTTGGGCCGACAGACCCTGTCGACAGGGCTGTCGACACACCCTGGGTGCGTCGACTCCCAAGTCGACACACCTGTCGACTTGGGTTTCTGGCGGGAAACTTTCCCGCCTACCCTGTAGGTGAAATTATTTGAATTTGAATCTGTTTTTAGACCTTGAATTTTCTGAAAACTTTGATGGGCCATAACTGGGTCTTACGGACTCCGATTTCCGAAAACTCGGACTCTATTTCGCGTATTTTTCCGAGACGAACGCAATGGCATAGCCCGTTTCCCTTGATTCAGATTTTATTATTTAATTCTGCCTTGTTTTATGTCATTATCATGTTATTAGAAATACGGGTTATTACATTCTCCCCTCCTTAAAGGATTTCGTCCCCGAAATCTCTAAGTTAGGAAGAAAGTGTCCTACCATCCATCATCCATCTACTCACCACATCATCCACGAGTACCCATTGTCCTTAACCATTTCTAAATGCTGTATGATCATATGCAAAGGTGTGTGTATATGTACCTATCTAATGCGAAAATCAGGTGGTTACTGATTCAGTAAACCCCCTTAATGCAAAGTATGCTAGTGAAATTCGTCCATATGTATGCAGATTCCTAACCTAATTCTTTTTAATTTCTACATGAGTGCACATAACATTCATCCATATGCAACATCCATGAGATAGCATAACAAGTTTCAGCCATGAATAAGTATAAGCACTCATGCATATGCAATATGAAAGTGTGTGAGCCGATCTTAGTGCCTAATGTGTATCGTGCATCCACGAGTATCCACTTGCAAACACTTGCAACCACTTGCAACCATCAAGCATAACATGTTTCAAATACATGTTTCATCCAAGGGGTTTCTACCTAAGGTTCTCATGAAAAGATTGACAAAGTTACAAGATAAACTGGATAAACATGGACAGCAAAAGAAAGATATGCTAAAGAGGAAAAGAGATCGAGAATGTACCCTCAAAAAGAAATGGATAAAGCCCAAGTATCTTCTCCTCTGTCTCCCAAGTTGCATCCTCTTCGGCTTCACCCCACTGAACCTTCACCAATTTGACTTCTCGATTCGTTAGCTTTCTGATCTCCGTTCCCAAGATGCGAATCGGAGCTCTCCTCAAGGTTGCTTCTTTCTCTACCTCCACGTCTTCAAGAATGCTAGGTTCAACCACCTCAGCGGACTCATGTAGGCACTTTCGGAGATGCGAGACATGAAAGACATTATGCACTCCGGACAGCTTCTCGGGCAATTGCACTTTATAAGCCATCTTCCCAACTCTCTCTATGATAGGAAAGGGTCCTACGAATCTGGGTGCCAGCTTCCCAACTGCTCCGAAGCGAACCACATTACGCAAAGGAGAAACCTTCACGAAAACCATGTCTCCAACTTCGAACTCCAAATCTGTCCTTCGCTTATCTGCATAGGATTTCTGTCTATCTTGGGCCGCTTTCATCCGTCTTCTCACCAATTCAACTTTCCCGGATGTGTCCCGTATCATATCGGGTCCAAGTACCAGCTTATCTGTTGTCTCCCACCAACAAGATGGTGACCTACACGGCCTCCCATATAAAGCTTCAAATGGTGCCATCTCTATGCTAGCTTGATAGCTATTGTTGTAAGCAAACTCCACAAGAGGAAGGTGGTCTTCCCAAGTACCACCAAAATCAAGAACACAAAGCCTCAGAAGGTCTTCTAGCACTCTATTCACCCTTTCAGTTTGGCCATCCGTCTGAGGGTGATAGGCTGTACTTAGATTCAATTGCGTACCCATCGCTTCCTGCAAACTATTCCAGAATTGGCTAGTGAAGATTGGGTCACGATCACTGACTATGCTAGAAGGGACCCCATGCAATCTCACTATTTCTCGAAGATAAACAGACGCCAGCCATGATGCAGTCCTTTTGCTCTTTACTGGGATAAAGTGAGCACTCTTCGTAAGTCGATCAACTATGACCCATATGCTCGAATTCCCTTTTCTTGATCTAGGCAATCCATCCACAAAGTCCATAGAGATGCTCTCCCACTTCCATTGCGGGACCTCCAATGGATGTAATAGCCCACCTGGTTTCTTCGACTCAGCTTTCACTCGTTGGCACACCATGCACTTTGAAACATACTCTGCCACATCCTTCTTCATTCCAGGCCAAAAGAAAATGCGCTTCATATCCCTATACATCTTATCTCCACCATGATGTATAGTCATCTTTGAGTGATGTGCTTCTTCGAGAACTTTATGCATCAAATCTCCCGCTTGTGGAACGCAGAGTCTTCCATCACTCCTTAGCCAACCTTTGTCATCAACAGTATATCTAGCAAGGTGACTAGACGTCTCGCCACGAATCAACTTACCCATGATCTCAACTATCTGTGGGTCTTCCTTCTGCGAATTCCCTACTTGATCAAGAAGTGTGGGTCTAAGCTCGAGAGATGCTAACGACCCTGTCATCGACTCAACAGCTGTCGTGAAATCAAAGGTTGCTAGGAACTCTAGGTTCTTCATCTCAACAAACAAGGGACTCAAAGTCAACCTTTTTCTGCTTAGTGCATCAGCCACTACATTACCCTTGCCAGGGGTATAAGCTATCTCGAAGTCATATGATGCCAAGAATTCCATCCACCTTTGCTGCCTAAGATTCAGATCTTTCTGCGAGAAGAGATACTTGAGTGATTTGTGATCAGTGTACAACTCAAACCTTTCGCCTAAAAGATAGTGGCGCCAGGACTTGAGTGCAAAGACAATCGCCGCTAACTCCAAGTCATGAGTGGGATAGTTCTTTTCATGAATTTTAAGTTGCCTACCCCCATAACATATCACTCTTCCCTCCTGCATCAGAACAGCGCCTAACCCCGTGCCACATGCATCGGTGTACACGGTAAACATCTTACCGCCATCGGGTAATGCCAAAACTGGAGCTGTGGTAAGGGCCCTTTTGAGCCTTTGAAAAGCAAGCTCACACTCTAAGTCCCATGCAAAGACTAAGTTCTAATTCGTCAGTCTAGTGAGAGGGGCCGAAATCTTTGCGAAGTCTCTAATGAACTTCCTATAGAAGCCTGCCAGACCGAGAAAGCTTCGCACTTTGGTTGCATTCTTAGGAGTCTTCCAGTCTTGAACTGCAACCACTTTCGCGGGATCCATAGCTATACCCTGCTTAGAAACTATATGCCCAAGAAACCGGACTTCCTCTCTCCAAAAGTGGCATTTGGAGAACTTGGCTTTCAACTGATGGGCTCTAAGCGTATCCATCATTTTCGTGAGGTGTCTAGCATGTTCTTCCTCGTCTTTTGAAAAGATCAGAATATCATCCACGAAGACAACAACAAACTTGTTAAGGAACTCCCTGAACACCCTACTCATCAAATCTACGAAGTAGGCGGGTGCATTAGTCAAACCGAATGGCATGACAAGCCATTCAAAGAATTCGTATGGAGTCCTAAACGCAGTCTTATCAATGCTGTCTTCAGCCACTCTAAGCTGATGAAATCCGGTGGCTAAATCAAGCTGAGAGAAAACAGAAGCACCAACAAGCTGGTCGAAGAGGTCATCTATCCTCGGTAATGGATGCCTATTCTTCTTGGTCAGCTTGTTCAACTCTCGATAATCAACACATAGATGAAGCTAGCCGTCCGCCTTAGTGGCGAACACCACAGGAGCACCCCATTCGGAAATGCTTCGCCTAATAAAATTCTTTTCAAGAAGCTCCTTGATTTGCTTACTGAGCTCTCTCCTTTCACGCGGGGCCATGTGCCTAACTGGTAAGGAGACTGGCTTAGCATTATCAACCAGATAAATGCGGAAATCTATCTCTCGCTTAGGGGCTAACCCCTTAACTTCTTCAAAGACATCAGGGTATCCTCGAACCACCCTTACAGATTGCAGATCATCAATGGACGAGTCAAGAGATTCAAGATAACATAGCATGACGGGATCTAGCGGGTTGCAAGAAATCTCTAGGGTATTACCAAGGCGTGTCATAAGTCTCACCACCCTATGCTCACAATCGAGAATGGCTCCATAGCTGGACAACCAATCCATGCCCAAGATCAACCCGTACCCCGTGAACCCGAGAACATAAGCATCACACGAGAATTCCACGGTCAAGATAGAAATCCTCAAATCCATACAGATCATAGATAAATGGGTTGAACCCCCAATCGGATTTGAAACACTAACGGGATCCTCAACGAGACTAGTACTTAGGTGCAAACTTTCAATAATATCGGAGGAAATAAAGGTATGCGATGCGCCTGAATCAAACAAAGTACGAACAGGAAAACCAGAAATATAAACAAGACTTTCCACAGAAATAGTACCTCGGTCCTGAACTAGAGCGGCGTTGAGAGCATGCACTTGCCCTCCAGATGAACCTGCACGTTGAGTCTGTCCATGCCCCTGCTTCCTAGGGCATTCCTTGCTAAAATGTTCCATCTCTCCACAGTGAAAGCACCCACCTAATTTCCTTCTCTTCTTCCTACAGCCCTTGATTATGTGCCCAACAATCCCACAGAAGTTGCACTTTCTCGTTTCCTTTGCCTTGTTCTTGTTGCCCTTGTCATTCTTGTTGTTCTTATTATTCTGATTACTCTGATTCCCTCCCCACTTGGAGTCTGTCTTCTTAGGCTGAGTTTCATTGGGTTTGACTTCTTTCTTCCCATTCTTCTCCTCTCCCTGCAGCAATGCCATGTCTACTAGGTTCTCGAAAGTGGCCCCCATGGGTATGTGCGACATGGCTAGACCTTGTAATGGCTCATTTAACCCTCGTGCAAAACGTAGAGCCTTCTTCTCGGGAGTATTGACCATGTCCAAACCGAATCGGGCAAGCTGGTTGAACTTATTCACATACTCTCTCACTGTCATGTCTCCTTGCCTCAAAGCTATGAACTTCTCTAGTTGCAAATTCGCCTCTGCAGATGATAGAAACTTAAGCCCAAACCTTGCCCTAAAGTCGGCCCAGGTTTCTACGGGCCTAGTAGCATTGGTGACCTCCCACCAATAAGCAGCTTCCTCCTTTAGTAGCCAAACCGCCAACAAAACCTTTCTACGGTCCTCTATATCAAAGATGGCAAAGAGATCTTCGGTCTCCTTCAACCAGTTTCTTGCCTCTACAAAAGTCTCGGTCCCAACAAAATTCTTGCCACCCATTGCCTTGAAGTCCTTGCAAACCTTAGCGAAATCGGCTTGTGGTTGCTGAGGAGGAGGAGGAGGAGGTGGAACCTCAGTGATAGTGGGAGTGGTTGCTGGACCTGCATTGTTGGCCCTAGCTTCCAAGTATCTCCGGAACCATCCGGGAATGGTGACTCCCTCAGGAAGATTGAGATCGGCCATGCTGAAAAAGGAAAGGATAGATTTAGAACGAGGAAACGAAGGATAGTGCTTATGGCTCTTGGGGGATAGCCTTTCAAAATAAACTAGACTTTTCTTTGGAAAATACTTAATTGGTTTTGAAAATAGCTTTTAAAAGTAACTTTAAAACCCTTTTTGCTCCAATCTCGTAAACCTTATGCTCTGATACCAAATGTAACACCCCACCTCCGCCAGGGTAACTCTTGCAAGCACTCTAGCTTTGGAGGGGTGTTTAGACAAGGTAAACATGCATGCAGATATCACAAGACAGAACATATAAAACAGAGTAAATATAGCAGCTGATAAAAACTAGCATATCAAAACCATAAGTTAGGTTACAGCACAGTACTTGATCATTATTTTCCATAAACAAAGTCTAGAAACATAAAACTGGAAACTGAAAAGGAAAACATAAAGTAGCTATCCCCAAGGTAGAAAACCATAGCAAGCTCAAGTCCCAAAGCATACATGAGCTATCCAAGAAAAGCGGCTAAGATCCAAGCTAAGTGCCGGTATTCCCACCCTGTAAATCTGGGGGAGGGGGGAAACGAAAGAAAAGAGGCGAAAGAAAATGGGTCAGTCAAAAGACTGGTAAGTCCTACCTACTATTGTACAACAACTAATAAAGTTAACTGTATATGTAAACAGGGATGAGTCATAGGATGATAACTGGCATGGTGAAAAGTCAACAAGATAGACTAAGTGTGGCACCGCATATACAAGGTTGAGGTTTGCACCAAGTGTACTAGTATTACAAGTCATGTCAAGTGTAACCAAGAAGTGATCCCCAAGCCCAAGTTTGGCCCATTATCAGGAATGACCTAATCCAAGGTCCAACTAGAACGGTCTAGTCGATCGGCTCCCTAAAGCCTAACTCGTCAAGTGTCGGTGTCATACGGCCCAACTACGAAGTGTAGCTAAACTGTGCTAGGTCCACCCTAGGGTGTATCAAGTCCTAGGGTGTCAACCACTGACACAAACCAAGCACGCACAGTTTAAACCTACTGGTGCCCGTGTCTGCTTTTTCAACTCCGGACCATGTGCACGACCATGGCCCGCCTGAACCTACACCGGCGCACCTACTCAGCCGTCGTTTTGGTCGCTTACATGTCATCCCAGTAATCGTGCCCCTCCCTAGCCTAGTCCCTAGGGTATCATGATACTTCCAAGAGGGTTACTGGTGCAAAGGACCACGTAACTAGGGTTTCCTTAATGGGTTAAACGTGGTTAACCCAACTCATTCCAGTACCAAGTTGGTTAAGTGTACCCAAGGTTCCTGACTTAACCCTACCAACCCATCGTGTTTAATTGGTTAAGTATTCAAGCGGTCCATGACTTAACCCTACCATGTGGCATTAATTAATTTAATGCACCCAACCTCTCACATTAGACCACGTTGTGGTTACTAGTTAGGTCGGGCGGGTCCGGGTAGGTTTACACCACAACTTAGTCTAACCTCGGGTTTCACGTGCAACATGACCAACTACTCACATTGGGTCCTATTGCTTGTAGCCACTAGTTAAGCCGGTCGGTTCCGGGTAGGTTTATGCTACAAGATCAACCCAACCTCGAGTTGGCCATTCTCATGTTTTCTAGAAGTCATGTCCAAGTTCATGTTCAAGCATACTCATATGCCATATTTTCACGTCATACTTTCAAATCATGTTTCTTATCATTTTAGTTTGCCCATAACGTTACCCCATCGCATATAAACTCGCATAAGCGTAAATAGATCACAAAAGGGGAAAAACAAGATAACATGACAAGTTGGGCATAAGTGATAAGTTTTGGCCACAAGTTAAGCATGGTGGCATATGAGACAAAGATGTGATCTTAAACTTGCATATCATGTTTATCAACTTGCATAATGTTCATAAGCATGCATAACATCATTTTAACTTGCATAGTGTTCATATGCATGCATAACATGGTTTCAACTTGCATAAGGTTCATATGCATGCATAACATGGTTTCAACTTGCATAAGGTTCATATGCATGCATAACATCAAACTTGGCAAATAGGTGGAACATGGCCATAGATGGCATGAGATAAGGGCTAGTGACATGCATATAACATTATATGCATGTTAATACAAGGGTTATGAGAGTTTCAAAGTTGCTTCATGCAACATTTCCAACCAAAGATCATATCTTTCTATGCATAAAGCCAAGGTAATGACTTTCCTAACATGCATAGAGTAAGCTCATGCATAACATCATAAGATCAAAAGCACATATCATGATTAACCCCAAACTCAACTTGCAACATAACATATTAACTTCATAGTTAAAATACAAGGGTAGAAATAGGCTTACAATGCTATGAAGACTAATCAATATCAAATTAGATTGAGGCGAAGCCACTTAGTACTCTACAATCTCCCAAACTAAGCTCCTATGAAACCCCTTGAGAAAAATCCTAGCTTTAAAGAGGAAAGGTTGAAACTTTGGCCTTGAATGAAGCTTTAGGACTCTTATGCAAGCTTAAATCACTCAAATGAATATGAAAACTCTCATATGCATGAAGGAAGAGATCACGACAAGAGGGTGGAGGCCATGAGTGAGCATTTGGACATAGTTTGGGTATAGGATTGATTTATGAGTGTTTAGGGTAGAGTTAGGGTCCTTTTTTAAATGTTTAGGATAGTTTAGACCCTAGGATTAACCCTACTTCAGATCTGAGCCCTCCAAAACCGTCACTAGCCCTAAGCCATGTCCAAGAAACAAGCCAGATGCACCCAGGCAGGTTGGGCCGACAGACCCTGTCGACAGGGCTGTCGACAGGGCTGTCGACACACCCTGGGTGCGTCGACTCCCAAGTCGACACACCTGTCGACTTGGGTTTCTGGCGGTAAACTTTCCCGCCTACCCTGTAGGTGAAATTATTTGAATTTGAATCTGTTTTTAGACCTTGAATTTTCTGAAAACTTTGATGGGACATAACTGGGTCATACGGACTCCGTTTTCCGAAAACTCGGACTCTATTTC
Source organism: Allium sativum (assembly GCA_030737875.1). Lineage (NCBI taxonomy): Eukaryota > Viridiplantae > Streptophyta > Magnoliopsida > Asparagales > Amaryllidaceae > Allium > Allium sativum. The sequence goes on from CM060924.1 coordinate 248,652,802, forward strand.
GCGTATTTTTCCGAGACGAACGCAATGGAATAGCCCGTTTCCCTTGATTCAGATTTTATTATTTAATTATGCCTTGTTTTATGTCATTATCATGTTATTAGAAATACAGGTTATTACAGAACTCATTTCTAGTTGGAATTCTTTGAAACAAGAATCGTTAGAACCGATTTGCTAATAGGTTTCTAATGGAAAAGAAAAACCCAAATTTCGTCATATGAATTTTGAGTTGTTTCAAAATCAAATTTTTAGAAAAATAGCGCCATAACCATTATAAAGCAATAATGGTTTATTTAAAAAATACAAGGATTTTAAGTAAATAAAATCCGAATTTCCGTTAGAAAAATCCATAATTGAGTTGTAAAATAAATACGAAGTCAAGTTATGAAAATGAAATGATTTTTGAAACAAAAATTAGAATTTTGATTGTTGAATAGAATTAACTAATTTGAAGAAAAATTATTTAATGGAATTTTAAATCGAAATTGGACTTTGGATCAAAAAAAGGGGTTTGTATATTCATATTCGAAATCAAATGAGAAATTGAATAGGATTAGGTTGTTTTATAAATATATATATATATATTATACATATACATACATACATATATATATATATATATATATATATGAACGTGATATGTTCAAATTAAAAGTGAAATAGGAAAATGAGCTAATTAAAGAATAAATTAGCGAATTGAGTTAAATGGCCAGATTGAGTAGGAATAAATTAAGAACGAACGTATATGAGTTAGACATGCATGGGATGAAGTATATAAAGATTATAATTTGTGTGCCCGACAAAAAGGTACACATTTAAATTCCATATAAGATTTTATGCGTCGAATCGGCAAACAGCTGGGCTTTCTGATTTTCTTTTTGAATGGAAAGGGCCTAGAGAGGCATTTTGTAGTTGTACCAAGTGACTCATACAAAGGAGGTTTTTTTTAGGAAGACGGGTGTGTAGCATGGCACTACACAGCCAGTTATGCATAGATATAACTAGGTAGATAAATATCTGGTTGACAAGCCCAACCAGTGGCATAAAGTTCCGCCAAGAAGGCCAAAGTAGATAGTACCAGCTTACTACAACGCAAAATTATACATCAGATAGATCAGAGCATAATGTAACTTATTAGATTACAAGCCAAAATAAAGTAAAGTAGGTAGCATAAGTGCACTGTGCCGATCAGAGCGGGACCTAGGTGCTACTTTCTTATGAACCAGGCGAATGAGGCATAGGCAGAGTTAGCCTGAAACGAGCAGGCCTGGTCGATCCTGTCCAAGAGTCGAAAAGATGAAAGATCTGATGACAAATACCCAACATAAGTGTCTTTGGTCTGCCGAAGATATGAGTGTTTTGTTCTAACCAGATACTCCAGGCAATGAGAGCCACTAAAGAATCCATTATGGGGTCTAGGGTTTATGCTACCAGTATTCGAAAAATAAGTGAATCGATGGGATAAAACCAAGAAGGAAGGATCTGATTGCAGCCCAAACCGCATAGGAAAAATCGCGTTCAAAAAAGAGGTGAGTGAGAGATTCATTATGACTGTTACAGAGGACACAAATAGGATCGATATTGTTGTTGAAGCGATAAATACAATCTTTGGTGTTGATGCGGTTATGAATGAGTAGCCATAGAAAGAAGATAACGCGAAGAGGAAGATGACAATTCTAGACACGAGCGAAAGTGAAGCACCTACCTGGATGAATAAGGAATTTATAACAGGCCGCTACAGAGAAGTTGGGGCCCAAGGCCCAAATGAATCTATCAGGATCAGGGTTGAATTAGGTTCAGTTAAGGATATGATCAATGCACACAAGCTCACTAATCGTTTCTAGCCCAAAATAGGTGGAACGAAAAAAGCCCAAAGGGCCCAGAGAATGTGCTGAAGCAACTGACATGGGATTAAATTATTTTAGTAATGCCAAGTTGGGAAAAAGGGAGGAGAAGGGGATCTGTTCGTTCCAAATATCCTTCCAAAATAAGCAAGAGTTTCCATTATTGACTATAACGTGAAAGAGAGATTTTATTCTGGGGATGGTGGATAATACTCCTTTCTAGAAAGGCGATGGATTAAAATAAGGGCTGAAGTGAAGGATGAAGAAGGAGTTAGCTTGATACAGTCTGTGAAGTACCCAGTCTTTCCAAATAAATTTTCCTGGGGTAAGGCAGCGCCAAAGCCATTTAGCCAGAAGCGCCATGTTGAAGAAAAAGAGGTGTGAATTCCAAGTCCCACATAGTTCAACGGAAGGCAAACAGTTTGCCAATTGATTAGTTTTTTCAATTTGCCCCCATTCCAGAGGAAAGAGCTTCGAATTGAATCAATTTTGTTGAATTAATGGAAAAAGGAGGTTATGGCGAAATTTTCTAGAAATTTAAGGAGTTAGAATTATTTTTAAGAAATTTTGATAACTGGAAATCGATATATCAATATATTGGAATTAGATAAGGAAACAAACTTAAAATGGAATATTATAAACAAAATGGAAATCAATAATCTGGAAATAGAAAGAGAAATGTATATACGATTTAAAAATGAACAATTGACTTTATATGATGTTGGTTATTCGGGAATAGTGGTCTTGTCTATTTTTAAGTTAAGGATGTTTTCAGTCAAGGTCTGAGAGGTAGTTATACCCCGACTTGATTGATTTCATTTTAAACAATAAATAGCAAGATCCAGTCTCGAAGAGAAATGTTTGAGTAAGAGTTAGTTGATTGCAGTATTTTGGGTTGTTTGTAACAATGTTTTACACAATTGTCGTTTTAACCCAAGGAAGTGAAATTTTGGAAATATAATAAATAAATATTTCCTGAGTGTAGAAATGAACAACCGTGAAATAGACGAGTAATTGGAATGTTTCCCAATTATAAATAGAATACGTTTTCTAAGTATAGAAAATAAAAAATGGCGATATATGAACATGTTTTCCAAATAGCGTAAGAGGCCAAGATGATTACTGAAAATAAATGATTAACAAATATTGATAAGGAAATAGAGAAGCGACTTAATTAACGAAATATTAAGGGGCCAGTGATTGTTTGATGTTTTGAATGGATGTTTGTTTTTCTTCGATAGTTAAATAACCGACTATAGAAGTATTTGCTAATATCGTTGTCAATGGAGAGACTGGTTGGATTATTATCCGAGAACCACTCCGTATTGGCAGTAGCCTTGCGAATCAGATTATATGAGGAAAATTGAAGACGGAGTAAAGTGCAAAGGCTTTTTCTATTAATAGAAATTGTGCCTTCGGTTTCGTTCAGTCCCAGAACGAAATGTATGGATGAATGTCTGACAGATTATTTCCAATGATCGCATATGTTGGTCTGTATAAATATATATGGTGGCGGAGAATTTATTCTCTTAGCATAAGATCCAAAATATATTTGTGCGAATCAATTAATGATTAACCGATCTAACAATGTGACATTCAAAGTGATTGTGCTATCAATGAATTGTAAGAATCGTAGCCTCAGGCCTCAACAACCGGGAAATGACAAAAATCGGGCAGGCAGCATGGCTATGTGGGTAGCTCCCATTAGGGTGTATTATCACCTATCTATAGAAATTCATTTAATTCCTTATTTTATTCGATGTTGTCCCATTCGAGGAAACGGTTGCTGATCCCAACCGTTGGTGATATACATTTGATACACTCAAGATAAATGAGTGGTCGGGTTACAAGATGCTCTTGTTGAACCTAGTGTATTCTTCTTTAGAGATACACTAACGGAAGGTGGTTCCATACCTTGTCATAGTTGGAAATTATTACCCAATAAGTGCCTGCGGTTTTGATTGTATATTATGTACGTGGAGCGTGAGATGAAAGCGTTCCACTAGATTTGTAATTTTTTGATTTAGACACTATTATAATATCAAAAGAGTTTTGATATAAAGATTATCGTTTTCTTTCAAAAGGACTTTGAAAGTTAAATCAATTGTTTTGCATTCTCATAAGGGAAATCCTACTCCGTGTTATATGGCGTGGTCTTATGAGATATCATTTATTTTCTCAAATGTTAAATTGTTTTCTCACACCAGTCCCATGACTGACACAGAGTTTATTTTGTTTTGTTTTACCTAAACTCTTGGGTGCCCAAATTTTCACAGGCAGTCAAGTAGTTTAGGATTTTACAGATCTATCTAAACGAGCTTGGAGCAGGAGGCTTCAGTGTTAGATATATAGTATTTTTATTTCCGCTGTGTTGTAAGTGTTGTACTCTGATAATTGTATGATATACGGTTAAAATTTTGTATTTCAAAAAGTTATGATATATTAGATTTTGTTCTGGTGCGATGTGAGATTCTGTGTTGTTATTTTTGTTCTTCTTCTACCTTTTTATTCTTAAAAAAATGATTTGTATTTCTATGATATTTGGTTGGACGTGTGATGTACGTAGTAAACTAAGGTAGTACGGATTTGCGAGCCGTTACAGATAGAATACTGAAATAATTGCAAATGTATATTTTAATACAATAGCCTTGTTAGCATTTTTACTTAGGCATGTATAAAATACTATGTTAGGCTCCTATTAGAAACTACAGGCCAAGCAACCCAATTTTTCAAAATGTATATATTTTAAAATTAAACTAAAACTAATATTATTTAATAAACTACTTATTGTTGGCTTAAGGTGCCAAATCACGTTCTTAAAGCCACGTAGAGACTTCTTCATCGTTGCCACCAGAAGCTGTCCTCTCCACTTCATTCATTCTCTCTTCCCAAAGAAAGCTACTCCCATTCCCACTATTTTCTTAATGCTACGCTCCAGCTTTGTTTATTCTTTTTTCTTTTTCTAATAAATATATTGTTGTGTTTAACTAACCCCCCACCGCCATTCACGATAAAAACCCCACTTCCTACAGTAATTAAATTTTCTTCCCCACTATATCATTTTTCCCACCATGTTAAATACCTTCTTCATTGCTTGCCTTTCTTGGTTAACTGCACTAGTCTCTGACTGATAGAGAACCACCCACTGTCATCTAGTTGACCGTAGTTTCCACATTTCCGTCGCTTGAAGCCCTACTGAACTCCATCCTGCTAAATGCCGGAAACAACGCAGCCACACCCCTTTCTTCATATATTACGAACCCAGCTCCTATTCGAGCTCATACCCCCTGCTGCTGTAATAACCCAGAAATGCGAGCCAGTTTAAAATTTTTATTTTGGCAATTTTGACGAATATTGAATATTTAAAATGATTTATTTTAAATAGTAGCGACGAGAAATTTATTTTGAATAGAAATAAAAGTATATATTTATTCGAATCGTCAATAGAAATAGAAGTATATATTTATTCGAATCGTCGTTAGAATATAAATAATTTATTTTAATTATATAACAAGCCTGAAATGGCGCGGTAGTTTGAAAATTCGATTTCAAATTTCAAATGAATGTACAGAATTCAAAATAAGCCGGATATTAGTGAAACCATAAATAATAGAATTTATTTGATAATATCTTTCCAACGTATCTGGAAAATCGAAATTTCATAGCGGGAATCAAAAGATATGTCCAGTTGAAAATTCAGAATAGTCGCTATGGAATTCTGGCCCTTAAAAATGGAAATTTTGCAAATGACCTCGGTTTTCGACGAAACCACTTTTATTGGATCCATGGTGTCAAGTTATAGCTAGGTTTCAAAATTCGTAATTTTTTGAATCAATATGCGGGCGTGGCAAAGGAAAACGCGTTTGACCAGTTTTAGTTGATTTTATTGACTGAAAAATGGCCATTTTTCCCACGGTCTCAGAACTTGGCGAATTTAGTTTTGTTACGACCGTATCGTCAATACGAAGGTACAAAAACATTTTTCAGGAATTTTTAGAGTTAGTATGTGGCCCCGGTAAATTGAAATGCTCGTTCAAATTCAATATACAGAGTTATATTTTGATTTTGATGAAAACTAATCAAAACGAGCGAATCAGCATACGATACATATCCCATTGTGTTCGGAATGGGGGTAATTAGTATGGACGACAGGCAGTGGGTCTCGTTTAGAGGTCGAAAATAAAAGTTGCTTTTTAGCATTAATTTAATAATAAAATATATATAATTATATAAAGGCCCCCCCTCAATCCTTTCTCCCCTCCTTTTCGTTCTGAAAAAAACCTAAATCGACCGCGTTACCCATCGCCGCCCCTCCCCCCCGTTCATCGCGCCACCTACCCTGTCGCCCCCTCTGACGACCGACCGCGCCCCAACGGTGGAGCCGCTGCCTCCATCTCCCTCATCCACGTTCCCCCCCACTCGAGAACCCCCCTCTTGAAGCCACCATCGCGCCATTAGAGGCGCCCACCACCACAAGCCCTCCGCCCTGCCACCAGTCACCCACGACCGCCACTTCCCCTTCCTCCAACGCACGAAACCCGACCCCAAATAACCCCTGAAAACCCTAGGCTGCGCCGCCAGTTCCAGGCTCCCCCCCACCACGACTCCAGCACCACCCTTTGACGAATCCCCGGCAGACCCTGCGCCCATCACACCTCCAAAACACATTGAGTTTTTAATTTTGTTTTAAATATTTATGTAGGAAGAAAATCTGATTTTTTGGCGAGATTTTTAAGTGATGAAAAAGGCGAGATTTATATATTATAAAAGGGATCAAAATATAATTCTTATATAGTAGAAATAATAAAGATGTGATTTTTATATAGTGGAGATAATAAAATTTTGATTTTTATATAGTAGAAAGAATAAAAATACGATTTTTATATTCTATAGATAGTAAAAATTTGAGCTTTATATATGTAGCGAAATAAAAATCTGATTTTTTACTATATGTATGCTGAAATAAAAATGTGATTTTTATAGCGATGATATAAAAATTCGATCTTTATATTAGAAGCGTTATAAAAATATAATCTTTATCGAAAGAAGAGCGATATAAAAATATAATTTTTATATAGAGAATAGCGCGATAAAAATGTGATCTTTATTTGTATAGTAGCGTTGAAAAAATAGAATTTTTATCTGTATATGTAGTGGCTACGGATGATGAAATTGACAAAAGGCGAGCGCGATGAAGATTTCTACATACGAAGAGTCGCGGGGTATTGGATTAGCTGGTCGGTGAGAACTTCTCACTCTAAATCTTGTTTTCTAGTTAAAATTATATACTAGGATGCAGACGGTGCTTAGCAGCACCCGACACCCATCGTCCACAGACCATGGACGACTTGTACGCTTGTTTGATGTGTTGTGAAGTTTGTTTGTGATGTTGATGTGAAATACATAATAAAATGTTCATGTGTTGAAATAAATTAATTATCGTTAAAAATATAATTTTAACGTGAATGTGAATAAATAAATATTCATTTACAAACCGGACAGTTTGTTTATGTACACCTATTTGAAGGAAATTGATTGGGACGATAAATTTTACACATCGCCCAATTGCACAAATAATATTCAGTGTTTGTGGATTGAAACCCCACACAGGTGTTGGGATGATATTTGGAGTACACTAATTCCAATTAATTAGTTGTATGTCGATCGATTAGTCGACAGACTGTGTGAGCGTTAATTATTTATATTTGACGCTTATGCAGTTGTGTGGTGCACTTTGGATGATGGTTGATTATTTATCGTTGCTATTATAAACATGTGTTGTATGGAATCATATAATTAACATTATATGGTAATTGATTGGGCCTCGTTCCAATTGGGAAAATAAAAAATATTATAAAATAAAGATTCATGCGTTGACAGCACTAATTTGTTGAGAATAATCATGTGTTGAAAGAAATATAGATTCATGTGTTGAACGAAATATTTTAACAATAAATTTTACATCTTTATCATATATAAAATTAGAAACTAACTGGAAAATAGATAAGATGAGTGGTCTCCTGGATATTGATCTAATGTTGGTTTCGGCCTTCGGAGTTAATGCTTAGGGAATCGTTCTCTTACTAATTTACGGTTGGAGTTTGATTAAATATTTAACGATAGAAATCATAATTTTATAAAATATATTAAATAACAAAAATAGTCACGTGTTGACAGTACTCATTTGTTGAGATTAGTCATGTGTTGTAAGAAATATAGATTCATGTGTTGAATAGAATAAATATTCATTTGTTGAATAGAATAACGAAGTTATTGAAAAATATAAAGTCGTGTTAATTAGAGATGCGCTATTTTGACATGAGTGATATTTATACTGATTATATTCGTTTTTATAATGAATATTGAAAAGAGATTTAAAAATCGAATATTTAGAAAATGAATTCGAATTGAATTGAATATAAAATGAATTCGAATTGAATTGAATATTAAATGAATTCGAATTGAAATGAATTCAAATCGAATTAAAAACAAACTGAAATTGAAATGAAATCGATTTGAATTGAAATCAAATAGAAATTAATGTAAAAAGAATTTACAATGGAAAATTCAATTTTGATTTGAATTTGAAATGAAGGTTGAAATTGTTTTTGAAACAAATTTGCAACGATTTATAAAATTTGTTTTAAAAGGAAATCGATGAATTATATAATATATATATTATATATTATTGGCTTGAATAGAACGCGCCGCGGTAGTTCGTGAATTTCGACCATTGACTTCGAACGGACATTACGGGAGATCCGACCATCGGATTCTCCTAAAACCAGAACCGTTGGGTTCGTATCGAAAAGAGCTTTCTAACAAATACAAGAGATTTAAATCTGACAGTTGGATTTGGAGATACGTCCAAATCAATTTTAGAAAAGGTCGCTGTATGTGCAGTTCGATGGCCGTTATTGGAAATTGACTGTACGGGCCTTGATAAAATTATCAAAAATATCAATAATTTGTGTAAAATCATAAGAAATGATTTGTGAAGAACTGGGATGAAAAACTCCATATTTGAAAAGATAAAAATAGATTTTTATTGAAATGAACTAGTTTTGAACTAGAATTAAAGTCCAATTATTTTTAAATAAATAAATTGGATTTGAAATGGATTGTAAATAACCAGAATTTCTAATATATGAATTGGAATGGATTCGAATCGAAATTGTCTTTGGAATATTTCGATATTAGATTCCGTGATTATACAGATATTTTGGAGGAAATTTGGAAGATATATTTTATATCGTTATTTCTAAAGCAATATTTGTGGGTTTCAGAATTTGATATTGAATATAAGCCGATATATTTTCTATTCAGAGCCTTGTATTTAATATCAAATGGGATTTGGGTTTATCGTGAATGGTGTTTTAAATAACACTTGTTCTTTAACCCGATAATAAATAGAATATGATTTGGGTTTATCATGGACTGTATTTTAAATGACAATAGTTCTTTAACCCAGTAAAAGGAGATTTAATGAATCTGTAATTAGATTGAAATGTGAATTGATAATTTAAGTTATCAAATTGGGAAAGTGATCAAGCATGGAGTATCACCAGTTTTGCTACAAAGCGATAGTTAAATCTTTAATCAGATTTGAACGTGAAATGGTAATTAATTTTACCGATAACACCGTGGTGTTAGATATGGAGTATTACCAGTTTTGCTTCATGGGATGAATAGGTTGGGATTGGGAAATAAAATAAATAGTTACTTCGGTGTGGTTCGCTAATCCCGACTAGTTTGAAAAACCATAATATGGTTTGAAATGATATCCAAAGGAAGATTAAAGAATAAATTTTAAAGAATTTATCTTTCATAAAATCAATGGGAAACTTTCCCTAAGAATGTGAAATTTATGAACTAACTGGGGATTAGTTAAGTTGAATGGTTTCCTGGGTATTGATCTGATGTTGGTTTCGGCCTTCGGGGTTAATATTTGGGGATTTGTTCTCTTGCTAATTTACGGTTAGTGACCGCTGAATTGGAATGAGGCATATGTTGTGTTTGTGTAACATTTGTTTATTATATACGCGGGTTATTCAGAAAGGCCGGGTTTACACCCATTCTGAATAACCGATTCGACGATATGTCGAAGAGGAAGACAGTGGTTGAAGACCGGAAGTCTTCACATCGTATGGGTGATTACTGATGATCTTGATCGGGCTGTACACCCAAGACGAGGGAATCAGTTGGTGATTGTCCAGACGTACTTGCAGATCGATGGATATGCGAGGAAAGTGCCTCCGGTTTCGTTCAGATCCAGAACGAACTTGTAAATGGACTGTGTGTCTGACATTGGATTTTATTCGGTGTTGATTGATCTCTATTAAATATACATCTGTTTGGCGGCGGAGATTTTATTCTCTTGTTTAACGCCCTTCTCTGAGACGTACGAGCTCAGAGGCTGTATGTTGATGGACATCAGTCGCATGGAGTGAATTTCCTGTGTGGCATGCCTAAGTGGCAGATGATCAAGGCTTCTGTTGAAAAGCAAGGTCTTGTGGTTGATGATCAAAGCACGGCCTATGTGGTGCAGCTTTATGTATAACGTGAACTCGTGAGCATCACACCTCGGTATGAGTCAAAAATGGGATAGTGACCACTGGGAGGACACGACGTTTCTTTCTATCTACGGTGGTGTCAGTGCTTAAACTGGCTGACATTTATATCATTTTCACCTTTGTGGTTGTTGGATTGCGAGGCGCCTCGATTTTAGGTCTGTAAGGACCGGGAAACGTGTGTTTAGGAAAAACTAATCCTAAAACGTAAGGGAGGACCGACCCAGCCGATTCCAGGGGTTACCCAGAGTGTATAGTCCTGAGGCATTTGCTAGAGTGTCTCGAAGCGGAGAGGAGCTTGCCGCTTGCCTCGACTCATGACGGAAACCCAATTTCCAATACGAGATATTTCAGTTTATTTGTAGAGCCTAGTATGGCGACATAGTGGGATGTGGCGCTCATGCCGTCTATGATTGATATTTATGATTGAAATTGTTTTGACACTATACACTTATTATAGTATCAAAGGATTTGTTTTTAAACGTACTAAGCATGTTTGGCTATTATAGGGTAAAACCCTATCCTCTGGCTTAGTTGCATTGTGTGATGGGACCTGGGTCTTATAATAGCTTCATTTTTCGCAAAAGCATTGCGTTGTTCATTCTATGCACTGGGATTCTTGGGAGGAAACCCGTTCCGTGTTATACAGCGTGGTCCCTTGAATTACTCTCTTTTAAAGTAAAGTTTTAAATAACTGTTTTAGTTCTCACACTAGTCACATGACTGACCTGGGGTTTATTGTTTTAACCTAAACTCTGGGTGCCCCTATTTTCGACACGGGAAGCTAGTAGTTTTGGTTTTGCAGATTTATATTCACAGGATCCTGATTTACAGCTGGAACGATACTCGGAAAGCTCTGTATCCATGTATTACTTTTAGTTGTGTTTTGTATTATTTTCCGTTGCTTTGTAATTTAAATGTAATTTAAATGTAATTTAAATCTCTGATATTCTTTGTTGTGTAATATTTATTCATATTCTGTATATTCTTGTATTCTGATGGAATTGTTGTAATAAACAATGAAATGTTCTTCTGTTTGCGTTCCAATTTTTCCTGTTCTCAAAACGATCAGGGGTTTCGAATGGTCTTGGTCGGTTTAACAATCGATTCGGATCGAGCAAAATTCCTTACTGTTACATTTGGTATCAGAGCTTTGGTTTACAGAGCTCGAGAACAAGACACATTAGAACCGAATGAAAGAATCCATCAGATATTGGATTAGTAATATCCAATTAGAATGACTCGTTAGAGATAGGATCAGTGGAGTCCTAGAACGAGTGGAAAGAGTGAAATTTTTGAAATAAAAATCTGAAAACAAACTTTGTTTTGAAAATTAAAATCAAGTATACGTATTTGAATATTTTATTTGTATTGAATTTGGACAATCCAATATATAAAGATTTTGCATATACGCGTCATGAATGTATTCAAAGTTTTGATATACTGAGTAGATATAGGATCACACTCTAGTCGCTCGGACCTGATTCTGATGATTGACGCGTCATGATCAGTAATTATTTTCGTGTTTCGAAAGTGTGATATCTATATATTTCCATCAGACTAGTGTGAGAACCAAAAATATAGATAGAATACATTGTTGTGATTTGGCATCAAAATCATGATTTTATGTATATGTATCAAAATTATGAATTTGAAATGATAATCAACTAATTGATTGATGGTTGTGTTATTTGTTTATTTGTTTGATATTTTTAACCATTTAAGCCAAATTGAATCAAATAGTGAATTGTATTGAAAATTTATCGCATTTGCATGCATATACATGTACTTGCATTGAACAGGTCATAGCAAGGAGGCTAGAGCAGAAGAATAAAATTGTTTGCCTGACAAATAGTTACATATTTATTGTATTTCTTATGGTTTGGATGATTTTATGAGCCGATTGGCTAGCCATTTGGCTTTTTCCTTTTCTTTTGGATTGAAGAAGGCCATGGGAGGCTATTTGAAATATCCCGAAGTCCCCGGTGCAGGGGAGGTTATGGCAAAAAAAATCGAAAATTTAGGGTGTTAGCCAAATTTTTCAAAAATTTGAAAAGTTCTTAGAAACTGAAGTTGAAGAACTTAAGCCGTAACGAAAATAATGGAAGTTGAATTGATTAGTTAAACAACTTTCGACTTCATTCCTTTTCGGGGACGAAAAGTTTTAAGTGGGGGAGATTGTAATAACCCGGAAATGAAAGCTAGTTTAAAATTTTTATTTTGGCAATTTTGATGAATATTGAATATTTAAAATGATTTATTTTAAATAGTAGCGACGAGAAATTTATTTTGAATAGAAACAGAAGTATATATTTATTGAATCGTCGTTAGAATATAAATAATTTATTTTAATTATATAATGAGCCTAAAATGCACGGTAGTTTGAAATTTCGATTTCAAATTTCAAATGAATGTACAGGATTCAAAATAAGCCGGATTTTAATGAAACCAAAAATAATAGAATCTATTTGATAATATCTTTCCAACGAATCCGGAAAATCGAAATTTCATAGCGGGAATCAAAAGATATGTCCAGTTGAAAATTCAGAAAAGTCGCTATGGAATTCTGGCCCTTAAAAATGGAAATTTTGCAAACGACCTCGGTTTTCGCCGAAACCACTTTTGTTGGACCTGTAATGTCAAGTTATAGGTAGGTTTCAAAATTTGTAATTTTTCGAATCAATATGTGAGTGCAGAAAAGTAAAACGCGTTTGATCAGTTTCAGTTGATTTTAATCTACTGAAAAATGGCCATTTTTTCCACGGTCTCAGAATTTGGCGAAATTAGTTTTTTTAGGACCGTATCGTCAATATGAAGGTAGAAAATATTTTTCGGGAATTTTTAGAGTTAGCATGTGGCCCCGGTAAATTGAAATGTGCGTTCAAATTCAATATATATAGTTATATTTTGATTTTGATGAAAACTGATCGAAAACGAGCGAATCAGCCTACGATACATATCCCATTGTGTTCGGAATGAGGGTAATTAGCTATGGACGACAGGCGGTGGGTCTCGTTTAGAGGTCGAAAATAAAAGTTGCTTTTTAGCATTTATTTAATAACAAAATATATATAATTACATAAAGCCCCCCTCAATCCTTTCTCTCCCTCCTTTTCGTTCTGAAAAAAAGAAAGAAAACAAACCCTAAATCGACCGCGTTACCCATCGCCTCCCCTCCTCCCCGTTCATCGCGCCATCTACCCCGTCGCCCCCTCTGACGATCGACCGTGCCCTAGCGGCGGAGCTGCCGCCTCCATCACCCTCATCCACGTTCCGTCCCCACTCGAGAACCCCCCTCCTGATGCCACCGTCGCGCCATTGGAGGCGCCCACCACCGCAAGCCCTCCGCCCTACCACCAATCACCCACGACCGCCACTTCCCCTTCCTCCAACACACGAAACCCGACCCCAAATAACCCCTGAAAACCCTAGGCCGCTCCGCCAGTTCCAGGCTCCCCCCACCACGACTCCAGCACCACCCTTCGACGAATCCCCGGCAGACCCTGCGCCCATCACACCTCCAAAACATAGTGAGTTTTTAATTTTATTCTAAATATTATGTAGGAAGAAAATCTGATTTTTTGGCAAGATTTTTAAGTGATGAACAAAGCGAGATTTTTATATTATAGAAGGGATCAAAATATAATTTTTATATAGTAGAAATAATAAAGATGTGATTTTTATATAGTGGAGATAATAAAATTTTGATTTTTTTATAGTATAAAGAATAAAAATACGATTTTTATAATATATAGATAGTAAAAATTTGAGCTTTATATATGTAGCGAAATAAAAATCTGATTTTTAATTAAATGTATGTTGAAATAAAAAGGAGATTTTTATAGCGATGATATAAAAATTCGATCTTTATATTAGAAGCGTTATAAAAATATAATCTTTATTGGAAGAAGAGCGATATAAAAATATAATTTTTATATAGAGAATAGCGTGATAAAAATGTGATCTTTATTTGTATAGTAGCGTTGTAAAAATAGAATTTTTACCTATATATGTAGTGGCTACGGACGATGAAATTGACAAAGGGCGAGCGCGACGAAGATTTCTATAAACGAAGACCCGCGGGGTATTGGATTAGCTAGTCAGTGAGAACTTCTCACTCTAAATCTTTTTTTCTAGTTAAAATTATATACTAGGATGCAGACGGTGCTTAGCAGCACCTGACACCCGTCGTCCACAGACCATGGATGACTTGTATGCTTGTTTGATGTGTTGTGAAGTTTGTTTGTGATGTTGATGTGAAATAGATAATAAAATATCCATGTGTTGAAATAAATTAATTATCGTTAAAAATATAATTTTAACGTGAATGTAAATAAATAAATATTCATTCATAAACCGGACGGTTTGTTTATGTACACCTATTTGAAGGACATTGATTGGGACGATAAATTTTAAACATCGCCCAACTGCACAAATAATATTCAGTGTTTATGGATTGAAACCCCACACGGGTGTTGGAATGATATTTGGCGTACACTAATCCCAATTATTTAGTTGTATGTCGATCGATTAGTCGACAGACTGTGTGAGCGTTAATTATTTATATTTGATGCTTATGCGGTTGTGTGGTGCACTTTGGATGATGGTTGATTATTTATCGTTGCTATTATATACATGTGTTCTATGGAATCCATATAATTAACATTATATGGTAATTGATTGGGCCTCATTCCAATTGGGAAAATAAAGAATATTATAAAATAAAGATTCATGTGTTGACAGTACACATTTGTTGAGATTAGTCATGTGTTGAAAGAAATATAGATTCATGTGTTGAACGAAATGTTTTAACAATAAATTTTACATCTTTATCATATAAAAAATTAGAAACTAACTGGAAAATAGATAAAATGAGTGGTCTCCTGGATATTGATCTGATGTTGGTTTCGGCCCTCGGGGTTAATGCTTAGGAAATCGTTCTCTTACTAATTTACGGTTGGAGTTTGATTAAAAATTTAACGATAGAAATCATAACTTTATAAAATATATTAAATAACAAAAATAGTCACGTGTTGACAGTACTCAATTTTTGAGATTAGTCAAGTGTTGTAAGAAATATAGATTCATGTGTTGAATAGAATAAATATTCATTTGTTGAATAGAATAACGAAGTTATTGAAAAATATAAAGCCGTGTTGATTACAGATGCTCTATTTTGACGTGAACGATATTTATATCTATTATATTCATTTTTATAATGAATATTGAAAAGAGATTTAAAAATCGAATATTTCGAAATTGAATTTGAATTGAATTGAATATAAAATGAATTCGAACTGAAATGAATTCAAATCGAATTAAAAACAAACTGAAATTGAATTGTAATCGATTTCAATTGAAATCAAATAGAAATGAATGTAAAAAAGAATTTTCAATGGAAAATTCAATTTTGATTTGAATTTGAAATGAAGGTTGAAATTGTTTTTGAAACAAATTTGAAACGATTTATAAAATTCGTTTTAAAAGGAAATCGACTAAATATATAATATATATATATATATATTATATATATAATGGCCTAAATAGAACGCGCCGCGCCGCGGCAGTTCGTAAATTTCGACCATTGATTTCGAACGGACAATACGGGAGATACGACCATCGGATTATCCTAAAACTGGAACCATTGGATTCGTATCGAAAAGAGCTTTCTAACGAATACAAGAGATTTGAAATCTGACGGTTGGATTTGGAGACACGTCCAAATCAATTTCAGAAAAGGTCGATGTAAGTGTTGTTCGATGGCCGTTACTGGAAATCGACAGTACGAGCCTTGATAAAATTATCAAAAATATCAATAATTTGTGTAAAATCATAAGAAATGATTTGTGAAGAACTAGGATGAAAAACTCCATAGTTGAAATGATAAAAATAAAATTTTATCGAAAAGAACTAGTTTTGAACTAGAATTAAAATCCAATTATTTTTAAATAAATAAATTGGATTTAAAATGGGTTTAAATAACAAGAATTTCCAATATATGAATTGGAATGGATTCGAATCGATATTGTCTTTGGAATATTTCGATATTAGATTCCGCGATTATACAGATATTTTGGAGGAAATTTGGAAGATATATTTTATATCGTTATTTCTAAAGCGATATTTGTGGGTTTCAGAATTTGATATTGAATATAAGCTGATATATTTTCTATTCAAAGCCTTGTATTTAGTATCAAATGGGATTTGGGTTTATCGTGAATGGTGTTTTAAATAACACTTGTTCTTTAACCCGATAATAAATAGAATGTGATTTGGGTTTATCGTGGACTGCGTTTTAAATGACATTAG
The DNA here is from genome assembly GCA_030737875.1 of Allium sativum. Classification (NCBI taxonomy): domain Eukaryota; kingdom Viridiplantae; phylum Streptophyta; class Magnoliopsida; order Asparagales; family Amaryllidaceae; genus Allium; species Allium sativum. Next base: position 248,669,522 of record CM060924.1, read on the forward strand.
TACTTTAACCCAGTAAAAGGAGTTTTAATGAATTTGTAATTAGATGAAATGTGAATTGATAATTTAAATTATCAAATTGGAAGTGATCGAGCATGGAGTATCACTAGTTTTGCTCCAAAGCGATAGTTAAATCTTTAATTTGATTTGAACGTGAAATGGTAATTAATTTTACCGATAACACCATGGTGTTAGATATGGAGTATTACCAGTTTTGCTTCATGGGATGAATAGGTTGGGATTGGGAAATGAAATAAATAATTACTTCGGTGTGGTTCGCTAATCCTGACTAGTTTGAAAAACCATAATATGGTTTGAAATGATATCCAAAGGAAGATTAAAGAATAAATTTTAAAGAATTTATCTTTGATAAAATTAATGGGAACCTTTCCCTAAGAATGTGAAATTTAGGAACTAACTGGGGATCAGTTAAGTTGAATGGTTTCCTGGATATTGATCTGATGTTGGTTTCGGCCTTCGGGGTTAATATTTGGGGAATTGTTCTCTTGCTAATTTACGGTTAGTGACCGCTGAATTGGAATGAGGCGTATGTTGTGTTTGTGTAATATTTGTTTATTATATAAGCGGGTTATTCGGAAAGGCCGGGTTTATACCCATTCTGAATAACCGATTCGACGATATGTCGAAGAGGAAGACGGTGGTTGAAGACCGGAAGTTTTCACATCGTATGGGCGATTACTGATGATCTTGATTGGGCTGTACACCCTGGATGAGGGAATCAGTTGGTGATCGTCTAGACATACTTGGAGATCGATGGATATGCGAGGAAAGTGCCTCCGGTTTCGTTCAGACTTAGAACGAACTTATAAATGGACTGTGTGTCTGACATTGGATTTTATTCGGTGTTGATTGATCTCTATTAAATATACATCTATTTGGCGACGGAGAATTTATTCTTTTGCTTAAGGCCCTTCTCTGAGACGTACGAGCTCAGAGGTTGTATATCGATGGACATCAATCGCATGGAGTGAATTTCCTGTGTGGCATGCCAAAGTGGCAGATGATCAAAGCTTCTGTTGAAAAGCAAGGTCTTGTGGTTGATGATCAAAGCACGACCTATGTGGCGCAGCTTTGTGTATAACGTGAATTCCCGAGCCTCACACTTCGGTATGAGTCAAAAACGGGATAGTGACTACTGGGAGGACACGACGTTTCTTTCTAGCTATGGTGGTGTCAGTGCTTCAAATGGCTGACATTTATATTATTTTCACCTTTGTGGTTGTTGGATTGCGAGGCGCCTCGATTTTAGGTCTGTAAGGACCGGGAAACGTGTGTTCAGGAATAACTAATCCTCAAACGTAAGGGAGGACTGGCCCAGCCGATTCCAGGGGTTACCCAGAGTGTGTAGTCCCGAGGCATTTGCTAGAGTGTCTCGAAGCAGAGAGGAGGTTGCCCCTTGCCTCGAGTCATGATGGAAATCCAATTTCCAATACGAGATATTTCGGTTTTATTTGTAGATCCTAGTATGGCGACATAGTGGGATGAGGCGCTCATGCCGTCTATGATTGATATTTATGATTGAAATTGTTTTGACACTATACACTTATTATAGTATCATAGGATTTGTTTTTAAACGTACTAAACATGTTTGGCTATTATAAGGTAAAACCCTATCCTCCGGCTTGTGTTGCATTGTGTGATGGGACCTGGGTCTTATAATAGCTTCATTTTTCGAAAAAACTTTGCGTTGTTTATTATATGCACTGGTATTCTTGGGAGGAAACCCGTTTCGTGTTATACGACGTGGTCCCTTGAATTACTCTCTTTTAAAGTAAAGTTTTAAATAACTGTTTTAGTTCTTACACAAGTCACATGACTGACCTGGAGTTTATTGTTTTAACCTAAACTCTGGGTGCCCCTATTTTCGACGCGGGCAGCTAGTAGTTTTGGTTTTGCAGATTTATATTCACAGGATCCTGATTTACAACTGGAACGATAATCGGAAAGCTCTGTATCCGTGTATTACTTCTAGTTGTGTTTTGTATTATTTTCCGCTCCTTTGTAATTCAAATGTAATTTAAATCTCTGATATTCTTTTTTGTGTAATATTTATTCATACCCTGTATATTCTTGTATTCTGATGGAATTGTTGTAATAAACAATGAAATGTTCTTCTGTTTGCGTTCCAATTTGTCCTGTTCTCAAAACGATCAGGGGTTTCGAATGGTCTTGGTCGGTTTAACGATCGATTCGGATCGAGCGAAATTCCTTATTGTTACAGCTGCTCACCACCATGACTATTCACCGCCACTTGTACACATATTAACCCTCCATTTTCTATGTGCTGAGCATTTTATTTTATTTTTTTAGTCATGGACGCTTTAAACTATTTAAACTGGAAGATAGAAAAATATACGAACTGTGGTGCTTTATTTATAGTAGTAGGCTCCTTGGAAGCCAAGCTTTAGGTAATAGGGTAGACTATAGGATGAGTCTGTGTGATTGATGGTGAGCGTGTAGTATGCGCGCAGCTATGTTGAGATCAGCATGTGCGGATGGAGAAGAGAGTGTAGGTATGAAGAAATAGTAGAGGGAGCATGTGCGTTGGTGTAGACTGCAAGGATTTTTAAACAGTAATACCATACTGCGTGGTGGCAAACATTTCAGGCCTGGGAGGGTGATAGACGCAGTAGCTTAGGCTTCTCGGTGTGTTTTTCCTTTCGTATAGGGTAAGCTATATAAAAGAATCCAGGTAGGTTCTGCGAATACACATAATAGGATGGTGACTTGAAGTCTTTTCACGACATAGCTGGGATGTAGTCTTGTGCGTATTATCTAGGGGTACCATGAAGTTAGTATAGCTGGGTTCCTCATATAAAGGGTGCGGTGTGCCTTACATTACATAATAGGGAAGATATTTGATCTGTATGAAATATCGGGTAAGCTAGCAGTTTGAAACGAAACATAACAAATTAGTTTAGATGGTATTCAGGGTATGCCATATAATATATCTTCTCAGTGAAGTAATTAAATATTTTATATATTTTCATTTGTTTTGGTATGTTCGTTTGTCGGCGGTTATTTAAGTCCTACCAGTACTTTCGTAGTGCATTAAATATACGTACCGCCATGAATTGATTCCAAAGCCGACAAAAATAACCGTGTTGCTATATTTTAACATTCTGAATCCAAGGAACTTGTTTGGTCGGAAACCGACTTCATTTGCATAATGGTGCTATTATAATTTATCGGCTCACCCTTAAATTGTACGTACCGATAAAACAACTCTGATTGGACCCAAACTGAAAATCTAGCAATAACTAGTTATACACATTCTAATAAAACTTGTTTCGTCGAAAACAGAGGTCGTTTGAAAAGAAAGTTATTTTTAAGGCCTATATAATAATGATAAAATTTAATTAAATCCAAATTAATTAATAATAAATTATTATTACCATATATCTCTAATTAAAATATTACACAGCTCCAGAATAACCCAATATATATTTTCGATCTCAATATCTATGATTCTAGGTTAAACGATATTCAAATTATATAAAAAAATCCTATTTAATTTTTATGATAAACGTTATCGTTTATTAATGAATTCCATAGTGACAATTTGAAAATTTGAATTGGACATAACTCACCAATTATAATACGAAATCTCCATTATTCTCTTCCATTAGAAAATTATAATCAAATCGATTCCAACATTTCTTGTTTCACAGAATTCCAACTTCAAATGGATTCTGTATATTCAATTCGAAGTTCAAATCATAAATTACGAACTACCATGACATTTCAAGTTCGTTTTATAATAATATGTAAATTATACGTTCGAACTTCATCATATAAACGAATTACATAAAAAATCCATTTAAAATTCCCAAATCAATATTTAAAATAATAAAATATATTAAATATCTCACCACTAAAAATACGGGACGCTACATCTTTTCTGCATTACTGGTTTTAAAGTTCTAGATCTCAATGTTTTATATAAACTAACACTAATTACCCTTTTTATTTATATATGGTTTTAATGTCTAATTATACTTATGATAAAATTAACTGGACTGATATCGCTTGATTAAAACACGGCCGACACCGTCCTTTAATTAAGGAAAACTAATTACGTTTGTTTAATCAAATAAAAGTTGGATCTTTCCAAAACTTCAATGCCTTGGTTAATGCAACATGATCCTTTCTGATTCGCAATAAAATTGGTCCGACAATTTATTCCCTACATCTACTTTAACCATTTACCAGGATGACTACTTTAATAAATAATAATAGGGCCCGACCTTCATTTAAATGACAAATTGTGTCATACCTATTTCGTTTTACATTATGAATACATATTATATATTATTTTATGTTTAGGCATAATTAAGTATAGGATTAGGGACATATAATTATTATAATTAGGCATATACATTTAGATCTGTCCATATAATTTATCTTCTACCTGCCATATGTTATCCTGCGAACCCAATTACTCCACTTCCACAAACACTACTCCATGTGACTCCACCAACACAACTACTCAATACTGCTCCCCCAAAAGTCCATTAATGCATTCGTTGCCACCTTGTACCCATGCAGACTTTCCTTCTCAGCTTCCCCATGTAGGAACCTTCGCTGCTTTACTCCAAAACTACAACTCTCCTTTTGACTTCTTCCATCCTGCTGCCAAACATACCCATGCGTAAACCTACCCACGTCAACGAACTATCGCACCTGCTCTGGTCCATTAGACCCCTTCATAGGATGCCCTCTGCCTCGCATCATACGCTCCTCCATTCGCCGTGAGCCCTGACCCGCCAGGAAACATCACTGCTACTCGAATAGATCACATTGCTTTGCGAAGGAAAAGGTACGGCTTTGAATGGAACTCGCAATTTTTGAGTTAATAAAAGTGGTGCTTGCATTATTATTACATGAAGGAGGAAGCTTTTCATGTTTATTATAATTGCAGAGTTTTCAGTTTTAAATCAATGAATGGAAGTTTCAAAACAGGGCATGAATTTCATTTCATTCTCAGGAAGAAATGACGGTGGAGCTGATATTTATAGGGGAAAAGAAAATTAATGAGAACAATGTCATTTCCATGAGGTACGAGATTGGTCTGCTCACCTGTATTAGGGTCGGCACGCTTTTATTTAATTTGATGGAAAAACCTATGGTTGCGCGTTGATAAAACAACACAAGCCAGAATGCCTGCGCTAATTAAATTTTGAAAAGAAAGGTTAGGCTGTAGCTCACTTAAAGTCTTTAGAGTAGGCTACAAAAATAAAATTATATGGTAGGCTAGAACATATAAATATAGGGTATGTTATATATTTAAGGGTTAAGATTTTACACTGTAACGTGACTTAACGTTAAACCATAAGTACGCACTGACACACGCAGACTTCAGCTATAAATGAAAATGGACACATTGCTACGTCTCAACGTTCCGATCCCAACGAAATTTATATCATTGAAAACAGACTCCGTTTGTACAACATCATTATTTTTAATTTATCGGTTCACCTTTAAATTGCACTTACAAATAAAACATCTCTGTTTGGGCTCAAACCGGAAATCTAGCAATAACCAGCCGTACATTTTTCAATAAAATTCATTTCATCGAAAACGGAGGTTGTTTGGACAAATAGCTATTTATACAGCTTATATAATAACAATTAAATTTAAGTAAATTCCAGAACAATTAAATTAAATTAAATTAAATTATTATTGTCTTATATATCCCAATGAAATAATATACAACTTCAAATATAAACGAATATGAGATTATAACTCAATATCAACATTTTTGAGTTAAACGATATAAAATTCTTTTATATTTATATACATAAAAACGTTATTATTTATAAACGATTCCATAGCGACTATTTGAAATTTTGAATTGGACATAACAAAAAATCTATAACATGAAATCTGGATTTTTCTCTTCCGTTAGAAAATTATAATCAACAAGATTTCAACATTTCTTGTTTTACAGAAATCGGACATAAAATGGATTCTGTATATTCAGTTTAAGTTCAAAATTCAATATTATGAACTACCGCGCCATTACGCACTCGTTTTAAATTAAATATAAATTTAACGTTTAAACTTAGTTTTAAAAACGAAATCAGTATTATAAATCCGTTTATAAATTTTAAATCAACATTATAAATGATAAAATATATTAAATATTGACTACCGAAAATACGGGACATTACATTCTTCCCCTCTTAAAAGAATTTCGTCCCCGAAATTACTAAGGTAAAAAAATGTTACAAATCCCATTATATTCAAAAATCCAATTTATCTTAAATCAGAAACGAAATCAATATTGTAAATAAAATTTTCAAAAATATCAAAAAATCCTAACACTTTAAATTCCTGGAAATATTCAGTAGAGTCTTCCTTGTATGGAGTGACATCTGCGATATCGTAGGAACAAATTATATATATACATTGACCCACATGGTCAGAAAACAAAAACCAAAATTTATATTTTTGCGTAGGCGTACCTTTTACGAGCGCTATTGAGTATACTTGCTCAACTTACTGTGACTTATTCAACTAAATCAATCCTCAAAGCCGTTTGGCACTTGTACTTAACTTAATTCGACGTATAAGTAATTAATACGTGAAATTTTAAATAACATTTTATTTATAAATCAGAATAACTAAAAAAATTCCCACAATCCTACATATAACATCATTCATGTGCAATACATGGTTAAATTAACCAGTTTCAACTCATATGTGGTTTTATTCCAATTTACAATATTGTAATTCAGTTTTAGATTCATTCAACTTCATTAACCTGTTGATTATTTGTATTCAACCAATATATCATCGAATAACAAACAACTCATAATCGACATAACCAAATTAATTTAATTTACATTTAACATTAATATCCACTTTGGTAACATTTATTTTGGTCAAAAATATTTTAATTATTAATCGACTAATATCCGATTGATTTCTATTTAATTATCATCCATTCAATTTTCAAATCCCAAATTAATTTTATTTTATTTCACTATCATTCTTGATTTAATTTCTCTTAACCAAATTAAGTTTCAAATTCCTAGTCTAGTTAACTAATTTTTTTCTAATTAGTTCGTTATCATTTCATAATCCAAACTTTAATCATTGAATCTCATTACTAATTCAATATTGAAATTCTCTTTTGGTCGTATTACCATTTCAAATTTTTAATCCAGTTTAAATTTCATCCAAATTAACCAACAAACAAATCAATATCTCAATAATTTGATAAAATTGTTTCTTTTCTATACTAAAATATAACTTGGGTAAAATTATTATATTTACCCCCTTTACAAAACAATATTGCATCCATTTCCAGTTCAATGCTTCTCAACACTTGAACTGATCAAACAACACAATACAAAACATTGGTATAAAATTCACAAATACGCTCTAATATGTATGTATATATACACTCAACTCAATCTAGGATATAACTAACCCCATCTCTATCGAGTTACGCCATAGAGCCAAGGTTACTATTAAACCAATAGCTCACTACTACAAAAGTGGGCATATTCGACACTATTTTTATGTGACCGTAGATCAAAAAAGCTTTTCCATAGGCCAGTTTTTCAAATAGGCAACACTAGGGGGCATGGCATCTGCGGCCGTTGCATTAGCCATCTAAGGCAACGCTTTTGCCCATCTACGGTCACGGAAAGAAAGTGTTGCATTATAACCCTATTGTGACTGTATATGCATGTAATTAAACAACATACAACGTTGCCTTAATCATAAATTAGAGCATGGCTTCCAGGTCATGATAGTGAGGGCCACGTAAGATGCCCACGTGTCACACGCCACATCAGCTCCCCATGTCAACTGCCAACGTGTCACACACCGCATCAGCTGTGGGGCCCACGTACCATGTGGAAGTAGAAATATTTTATTTAATGCAACACCACTGTATTATGTAATGCAACACCACTGTATTATGTAATGCAACATTATTATCTTAAAATGAAACATCAGAAAAAAAAAAGTAAATGAAATGGCAGAAGACAACAAATGCTACATTAGAAGAAAGCAAATACAACATTTTAATTAAAAATTCTGCAATACCAGTTTTATACATAGAATAAACTCATCCACAACATTCATCATCACATTCAAATCATCTAAATTTTTTTACATATCATACCAATTCTTCAAATATACCATAAGTGCCAACACATACGATCAAGTACATAATTTAAAAGTACAATTCAAATATTCTACATACCACACACATACCATCCAAATATCCATTTTCCAGGGCTGATCAGAGATATACGGTAGGGTTAACAATGAGGTATCCTTCAATTAGAGCGTTTTTCACTTCAAAATTGTTAAGGTTTGCAAATTTCAGGCGTTCTTTTATGGACCCAATTGGCACAACTGTATGCATGCATATGATTTCAATGTTATACCATGTATGTATAACATGCATGAATATGAATTTCAAAGAAATTATTATGTGGAAGAAGTGCAAATATTCTGTATAATTATTTAGGAATATTATATGATCACCTTGGCTAACTTATAGTAAAATATCTAAAAGTGACCAAGGTAGGCGGACTGAAAATATCAGTCTTTTACGAGCACTGACAAGGCAACGAACGGTAGGCTCAAGACAAGAAAATGTTTTCTTACTTTATTAATTAACAACCATGGTTCTTGTTAGTACTTAAATGCAATTCATTGTTATGCCTGCCTGGTTCATGCTCTATAGTAGCCTGTGGCATCTTATTGCTAGGATAAACTCTTATGAAGAAATTGGACCATTTATATATATATATATATATATATATATATATATATATATATAAATATAAGAATACGATAACCAATAAGGTGCACAGTTTAGTAGAAGAAGATCCGGCTAATGTGATATTGATGCCATGAACATCTCAAACCTGCTCTTGCAACAGTAGGGTGCACATAAAATAGGCTTATTATTTGCACTACTCACAATCAATCGGCTTCTATTTACTAATAGACTTGTTATGTATGCAATATCATTCATTGGGATGCTTACATTGTCTCGTCTCAATCCTCGTATTATGTGTTTAACTTCTTAAGAAAATTAACTTGGCTAGCTAGAAGTCCTTTGGTGGTGTTATTATGTACAATAGGTTCTACTTCAATTAACAACACACTACCTGGCTTATTTCATACATTGCTAGATTATCAATTGGCAAGTAGGACACATCAATTGCTCAAGCAATAAATGACTTAATTGTGCAACTACTTTTACTATTATTATTATTTTTTAATTTTTTCTTATAACTAAAAAAACAAATAAAACAAAAAATAGCTTACAGATATACAATTTGGTCATCAGTAAGTTCTTATTAGTGAATAATTTGAAAATAATGAAAACGGTGAGACTGCCAAACATTTGACATATAAGTGAACAATCATGATGCAATGCAAAATTCGACAAATAATATATTATAACAATGGAAGTTTTTCTTTTGTTTGCACAAAACAAACCTATATAATCAAATTCACATACCTCAAACTTCACTATCTCAAAGCTCTGTCCTAACGACACCTGCACCATTTCATGGATTCTCCTTTTCTTTTATCCACAAATAGTAATCAACAATCTCCCTGAATTTTGGCATACTTATCAGTTTAGCTTTTGTACCATCTTTCAAACCAATTACAATATCCGATTAGTCTTGGAACCACTTGTTGTCTGTTACAATAGAATAGGGAAAAGCGGTAATGTCCTCCCTTATGAACCCATACATTACAGTTAAGGGTAACCAATTTAACATTGAAAAAGGCTTTCTGCAACGAATCTTGCATTAATATAGGGAAAAAGGAAAAGTGATTTAATACATACAAACATATAGTGTACTGGTATCTGCAACTAGAAGATGATTAATAGTCTCTTTGGATAATTACCTAAACCAAAAGTTGTATATAGGAAATTTAAGGGGGTCAAACAGAAAACATTATTAGGTCAGATTGATGATTGCAGAGTAGTCCCTGCCAAGCCCTGACTTCATATGCCGTGTACATATATGTGTGCCACCTACCAACATTGAAATAAATATGTAAGATGAAGTTAGTAACAATTCATCCATATGATTTAATCTCAAAAGACAAAAAAATAGCAATTGTATATCATTACATGTCAGCCAGTCACTTCTCTTGCTTTGCTCCCGTACTTATCCACTGCATGCTCATGACTAGCTGCAGCGTTAATGACTCAACCATGGATCAAGCATCGTAGCTGCAGCAATCAATGACTCAGCCAGTTATCCACTGCAATTGTATTACAACATCTCTTGGCCTAACGCTGAATGCAATCTTTATATATCTTGCAAACATGGTGAAACCTTCTTTGTCCAACCTCTGTTCATCCTTTGTATTTCCAACTTAAGCTCTTTCAATCATTTTTCCTGCCTGAAGCTAAGTGCATTTATCAAGTTCACAAATATGTTGAAGCCTCTCTCTGTCCAACATTAGTTCACCCTCCCTACTGGTAAAGCCCATATCCTCTTCTGTTAAGAACAATTGAAAACATGTGGCAACCTTTACTAGTGGCCTAAAGTAACATTTGATAAATGATTTGTCAATTTATATAATACTTAGTTATTTCGATTAAATATTTACAAAAAATCAATTTATTTTCAAAAACATAGTTTTCATTTGTAAATCTTAATTAATTCTTTAAATCTTAGTTAACTTAGATGATTTTTTTATAACTATGTTTAATAGTCACAACACTTGGTCAACTTCTACATAACAATGATTAATTTTATAAGCATTATTTATCTTTTAAAACATAGATTAATTAGTTAATCTTTATGCAATTCAGCTAAATATTTATAGAACTTAGTCAGATTTTGTAAATTCAATCAAAAAAAACATAGATAAATTGTTTTAAATTGGCACCGAATTCTTAATCAACGAACATGAATGGATTAAAACAACGACTAAATTCTATTTGGTTTTTCCATACAATTGTTTTGAATCTTGCTTAAAGAGGGGATTTAAAAAGGAACATTTTTATTCAACATTAAATTAGTAAACCGTTAAATTCTTAAACCAAAAAGTTACCTTCTTGTTTCATTCATCACTTCAGTCTTCAATCAAAAATTTACCTTCTTGTTGCATCATCTTCTAACAGTGATAGAATACTGTGATCAATGAGGAACCAGAGTCGAACCGCTCTATCCCAACTTTCTCAAAATCTTGCATCTTTCTGCAATTGAACTCAATCCTGTATCGGTGCATTCAGGTGTCTTAACCAGATGTAGAACTTCAAGTTTTGAGCAGCTCGATAAAGAAATCAACCCTCTATTCGGGTCTGGATCTACGTAGTATGAATCGGAGGCAGCGACGGAGAGCATAACAGCGGTAGATCTAGATTTTTGAACCAGCGAGAGGGAGAGGGCGATGAGGTGGAGGAAAATGATTAGCCCGTGCAATGGAGAATGATTAGGGTTGTGCTTCTTCATGCTTGTAACCCTAATTTGTGGCAAGATTAAAACTCAAAAAAGGACCACTATTGACACAGCAAAGAAATCAATCTAAGTGGAAATTAGAAAAAGAAAACGCATGCATCCTTAATCGGGGAAATTTGAAGTTGATTTTAGTGGAGTTAAGGTTGATTAGCAAAATGATAAAGCATGCAAGGGATTTGGATGGTGGAGAAATGAAAAGAAGTGTAGTAGGAACAAAAATTCTAGCGGGAAATAGAGGTAGGGTAACGCGGATTGATCAATGTAAATTGACGGTTGTGATTTTTCGTTTATGAGGGAGCGAATTGATGAGGTGTATTTTTGACTAGTGTAACGTAACACTTTTAGCTAGTGCTGCACGTAATAACACAAGAATTCTCACCGCAACAGTGCATTCATATCTAATGTGACAACATTTGAGTATTGTTGCAAAAGGTAAAAAAACATAGTTTATTCAAAGCTTTGCTTGCAACACACGCAAATTAGTGTCAAATATGCCCACCTTTGTAGTAGTGGCTTTGATACCAATGTAACAACCCGATTGGAATTCGACTCCCAAATTCCGACAAAAATACATAAGCCAGCATTATTTGCCAAAACTCAAGTATCTAAAACACTAAATAGTTAATAGAAAGAATTTAGAGGTTGGGATAAGAAAGAAAGAAATATTAAAATAGAAAAAGAAGGAGACCCAAAACCACACAGTCTTACATCACAACGGGACAAAATACAATATAGAAGTAAATCTTTATTGAGAGCTTAAAAAAATACTTACAATCATTAGAGTACATCAATACATCTAGACAGTTATAAACAACCTTTCCTTATATACAATCACACACTGGAAAAATGACTATAATATATCATACATCTGAACTCATCCAGCTCATCTCTTCATAGCATATGATAACCTGAACCTGTACAACCTGGACAAACCCGAGAATTACAAACGCCGGATTAGTCAGGTGAACCAAAATGAGAAAACACACTATGTTTTAAGGGTATCATTCAACTTTATTTTTAACATCAAAATCTTTTTGTGGAAAAATATAATTATAAGACCAATCCACATATAAACATGAATTGTTTTTACCTTACGACCAAAACATTTTTGAAATCATATCTTTTCTGATATTATAATAATGTCTAAATACAAATAAATAACAATCTAGTAGAACATTTACATCTCACGCTCTACATACACAATCAAAACCCACAGGCTCTTATTGGAGAATGGATTTCCTGACAAGGTATGGGATCACCTACTGACAGTGTATCTCTAGAGACGAATACAACGTGTTCAACAAGAACATCTTACAACCTAGGCTAAACATGACTGGCCATTCATTTCGCTTGAATGTTCCGAATATATTGTCACCTACGGTTGCTAGCAACATAGCCATTCTCGGGAGATACAGAAGCGAAAAGAAGAACAAATATTAATATTCTCTAGATGGTGATAATACCCCTAATGGGAGCGACCCACATAGCCATGCACCTACCCGATTTTATACCATTTCCCATTTGATGAGGCTTGAGGTTTAAATCTTCTTTTCAAAATACCTGGCCACCATTCACTTTGAACGCCACATCATCAGATCCACCAGAAAATCACTAATTGACCTCCATAAAAATATTCTAGTTGTTAAGCTAAGAGAAGGTATCTTCTCCGCCACCAACTATAGTATGTTTGAAGTGATCAACGTACGTAAACCCTTTGGAAACACTCTGTCAGACATGTCATCCGGAAACAGGATGAACCGAAGGCACCCTCCTACCACATCCTAAGAATCACCTTATAGATTGGTAGCGAATAGTCCTTGCAATCCGAAGATTTCACTCATGACAGAATCACTAGTCAAAATATCATCGGGAGCTACCCTTAGAAATTCAAAAAGTAATTCTTTCGCTCCTGAAGATCAGCGGTCTTCATTTGCTCCAACTACAACCAACATTTGATATCTTCACGTATTTGCTGGTCGGAATGGTTTTCAAATATAAATTCAGTCCCGGTCTTTCCGAACCAACAATCATATAGGCCAGTTTGATAGTCGGTTATTTAGCTATCAAATAAACAATCATTCATCCATAAAAATAAAATGAATTCACTGATTTGATACCCTACACCATTTAGCCTCTTTAATTAGCTGTCTGCTAATTTTACTCTTTAAATCTTCCAATATTTGGAGTACGACTGTAATAACCCGGAAATCTGAGCCAATTTAAAAATTTTATTTTGGCAATTTTGATGAATTTTGAATATTTAAAATGAATTATTTTAAATAATATTGACAAAAAAATTATTTTGAATAGAATTAGAACGTACATATTTATATACGTCGTCGTTAGAATATAAATATTTATTTTAAATTATAAAAGGAATTGAAAATGGCGCGGTAGTTCGAAAATTCGATTTCAAAATTCAAATGAATGTATAGGATTCAAAATAAACCGGATTTTGACGAAACCAAAAATATTTGAATCTAAGTGAGAATATCTTTCCAATGAATCCGAACAATTGAAATTTCATAGCGGGAATTAAAAGATATGTCCAGTTGAAAATTCAGAATAGTCGCTATGGAATTTTGGCCCTTAAAAATGGAAATTTTGCAAACGACCTCGGTTTTCGACGAAACCACTGTTGTTGGATCCGTAGTGTCAAATTATTGCTAGGTTTCAAAATTCATATTTTTTCGAATCAATATGTGAGCGTGGCAAAGGAAAACGCGTTTGACTAGTTTCATTTGATTTTAATCGACTGGAAAATGGCCATTTTTTCAAATGGTCTCGGAATTCGACGAAATTAGTTTTGTTAGGAACGTATCGTCAATACAAAGCTAGAAAATATTTTACGTGAATTTTTGGATTCTTTATGTCGGCCCGGTAAGTTCAAATGTGCATTCAAATTCAATATATAGAGTTATATTTGGATTTTGACGAAAACTGATCGAAACGATCGAATTAGCTTACGATACATATCCCATTGTGTTCGGAATGGGGGTAATTAGCTAGGGACGATAGTCGGTGGGTTCGATTTTGAATTCGAATGAAAAAGTTACTTTAGGAAATTAAATAATTAAATATAATAATATAATAAATATTATAAAACCTTTCCCTCTCCCCTACCCAACCTTCATTTTCAATCAACAGAACAAAATAAAAAAAAAACCACGGAGGACCGCCGCTTCCCCCCCACGAAGCCGCCACCGCCCGTTTGATCTCCGATCCCCCTGCCTCCATCTCCCTCGTCCACGTTTCCCCCCCACTCGAGAACCCCCTTCTCGAGAACGACGCGCTCCTTGGAAACCCCGCCACCCTAAAACCCTAGCGCCGCTATTCCTCCGCCAACCACCACCTGCCGCCGGTTTGAGCGAGTTCACCCCCACTTTTCACTGTAAGTCCTCCTCTTTCCTTTTTTTTATTTGTTTATTTATTTTAAAGTATTTAGTGTTTAAAATTATAAAAATTCAGTTTATAGTAGTGGAGTAACAAACATAAATGATTATATTTTAGATACGAAAATATAATTTTTATTATATTAGAGTAACAAAAATATAATTTTTATTATAGTAGAGTATGAAAAATATAATTTTTATTATAGTAGAGTATCAAAAATATAATTTTTATTATAGTAGAGTATTAAAAATATATTTTTTATTATAGTAGAGTATCAAAAATATAATTTTTATTATAGTAGAGTATCAAAAATATAATGTTTATTATAGTAGAATACCAGAAATATGATTTTTATTTATGCAGAGTAATAAAAATATAATTTTTATTATATTACTAGCAAGATAAAAATGGAATTTTTATCTATATAATAGTGATATAAAAATAGAATTTTTATCCATGTAGCATTGTTATAAAAATGTGATTTTTATATATGTAGTGACTACGGGCAACGAAAGTGACAAAAGGCGAGAACGGCGAAGATTTCTACATATGAAGAGTCATGGCATTTGGTTTAGCTCTTGGTGAGAACTCCTCGCTTTTATTTTTATTTGTTTTCTAGTTGAAATATATACTAGGATGCAGACGGTGTTTAGTAGCACCCAACAACCGTCGTCCACAGACCATGGACGGCTTGTATGCTTGTTTGTTTGATTTTGATGTATATTTGTTTGTGTGATGTGAAATGAAATAAAATACTTATATAGTTAAAAATATTTTATAGTTGAAAATAGAATTTTTAACATGTATCTAAAATGAAATAAATATAAACAAATCGGACGATTTGTTTATATACACACATTTGACTGATATTGATTGGGACGGTAAATTTTACCCATCGCCCAACTGCACAAATAAAATCTGTGTTTGGTTGTTTGAAACCCCACACGGGTATTGGGATGATATATGACATACACTAATCCCAATAATTAGCTGTATGTCGATCGATTGATTGACAGACTGTTATAAGCGTTGAATATTTATATTTGATGCTTATACAGTGTAGAACGCACTTTGGATGATGGTTGATTGTTTATCGTAATGTTGTATATATGAATTGGATGAAATCCATATAACTGAAATTATAGGCTAATTGACTATGTCTGATTCCAGTTCAGAATTATCAAATATTTTAAAATAATATTCAGTGAATATTGAAATGTGAAGCCGTATTAAGTAGTTAAATGCCATTTTAACAAGAACGGGAACTTTGTCGATTTTATTTATTTTTAATGAATATTGAAAAGTGATTTCAATAATCGAATATTTTAGAAAATGAATTCGAATCGAATATTTTGGAAAATGAATTCGAATCGAATATTTTAGAAAATGAATTCGAACTGAATTGGATAGAAAATGAATTCGAACTGAATTGAAAAGAAAACGAATTCGAACTGAATTGAATAGAAAACGAATTCTAATTGAATTAAATAGAAACTGAATTCGAATTGAATTGAATAGAAAATGAATTCGAATTGAATTCAATAGAAAATGAATTCAAATCGAATTGGAATTGAATTGAATAGGAATTCAAATCGAATTGAAATTTAATTGAATCGAATTGAAATCGAATTGAAATTGAATTGAAATCAAATAGAAATGAATGTAAAAAGGAATTTATAAAGGAAAATTCTATTTTGATTTGAAACCGAATAAGAAGTTGAAATAGTTTTGAAAATAAATTTAATTTTGATTTGAAACTGATTTATATTCACAGGATCCTGATTTATAGCTGGAACGATACTCGGAAAGCTCTGTATCCGTGTATTACTTCTAGTTATGTATTGTATTATTTTCCGCTGCTTTGTAATTTATTGTAAACTCTAATAATTATCGAATGTATTTTATTCATTCATACTCTTTATGTTCTTGTAATCTAATGAATTGTTGTAATTAACAATGAAATGTTCTTCTGTTTGCGTTCTGATTCGTTTTGTCGTCAAAGCAATTCATGCTTTCCTTACCGGGGAAGTTTGGGTCGTTTCATCGTGGTATCAGAGCTTTGGTTTACAAAGCTCAGAGAACAAGACACACTAGAACCATACGAAAGAATTCATCTGAGATTGGATTAGTAATATCCAATGGGAATGACTCGTAAAAGATAGGATCAGTAGTATCCTAGAACGAGTGTGAACAGTATATTTTTGAAATATAAAAAGAAAAACAAATTTTGTTTTGAAATTTAAATCGTATATACGTATTTGAATAATTTATTTTGTATTGAATTTGGATATTCAGTATATAAAGATTTTGCGTATACGTCTGATACACGTGTATTCGAAGTTTTAATATACTAGATAGATATAGAATCACACTCTAGTTGCCCGGGGATAATTCTGGTGACGGGGCACCATCGCCAGTATTTATTTTCGAGTTTCGAATGTGAGATTTCTATATATTTCCAATTGACTGGTGTGAGAACCGAAACTAGATAGGGCTTATTGTTGTGATTTGGCATCAAAAATCTGATTTTTAGACTATGTATCAAAGTTATGAATTTGAAAAGCTAATCAACTAATTGATTGCTGATTGTGTTGTTTAATTCATAAATATGAACCATATGGTCAATTTGAACCAAATAGTAAATTGTATTGGAAATTTATCGCATTTGCATGCATGTACATGTACTTACATTAACAGGTCATAGGAAAGAGGCTAGAGCAGAAGAATAAAATTGTTTGCCCGACAAATAGTTCAATATTTAACATAATTTACTGTTTTGTTTGGGTGATGATGATTTTATGAGCCAATTAGCTAGCCGCTTGGCTTTTTCTTTTTCTTTTGGATTGAAGAAGGCCATGGGAGGCTATATGAAATATCCCGAAGTCCCCAGTGCAAGGGAGCTTATTGCGAAATTTTTCAAAAATTTAGGGTGTTAGCCAAATTTTTGGAAAATTCGAAAAGTTCTTAGAAACTAAAAGGTTGAAGAACTTAAGCCGTAATGAAAACAATGGAAGTTGAGTTGATTTGTGAACCAACTTTCGGCTTCTTCCTTTTCGGGGATGAAAAGTATTAAGTGGGGGAGATTGTAATAACCCAGAAATCTGAGCCAAATTAAAAATTTTATTTTGGCAATTTTGAAGAATTTTGAATATTTAAAATGAATTATTTTAAATAATACTGACAAAAAAAAATTATTTTGAATAGAATTAGAACGTATATATTTATATACATCGTCGTTAGAATATAAATATTTATTTTAAATTATAAAAGGAATTGAAAATGGCGCGATAGTTCGAAAATTCGATTTCAAAATTCAAATGAATGTACAGGATTCAAAACAAAACCGGATTTTGGCGAAACCAAAATTATTTGAATCTAAGTGAGAATATCTTTCCAACGAATCCGAAAAATTGAAATTTCATAGCGGGAGTCAAAAGATATGTCCAGTTGAAAATTCAGAATAGTCGCTATGGAATTATGGCCCTTAAAAATGGAAATTTTGCAAACGACCTCGATTTTCGATGAAACCACTATTGTTGGATCCGCAGTGTAAAATTATTGCTAGGTTTCAAAATTCGTAATTTTTCGAATCAATATTTGAGCGTGGCAAAGGAAAACGCATTTGACCAGTTTCAGTTGATTTTAATCGACTAGAAAATGGCCATTTTTCAAACGGTCTTTGAATTCGACGAAATTAGTTTTGTTAGGACCGTATCGTCAATACGAAGCTAGAAAATATTTTTGGGAAATTTTTAGAGTCTGTATGTGGGCCCGGTAAATTGAAATGTGCGTTCAAATTCAATATATAGAGTTATATTTGGATTTTGATGAAAACTGATCGAAACGATCGAATCAGCTTACGATACATATCCCATTGTGTTCAGAATAAGGGTTATTAGCTAGGGACGACAGTCGGTGGGTTCGATTTTGAATTCGAATGAAAAGGTTACTTTAGGAAATTAAATAATTAAATATAATAATATAATAAATATTATAAAACCTTTCTCTCTCTCCCCTACCCTCCCTTCATTTTCAATCGACAGAACGAAATAAAAAAAATAAAAAAACCGCGGAGGACCGCCGCTTCCCCCCTCCCTACGAAACCGCCGCGGCTCGTCAGATTTCCGATCCCCCTGCCTCCATCTCCCTCGTCCACATTCCCCCCAGCTCTCGAGAACCTCCTTCTCCAGAACGACGCACCCTAAAAACCCCGCCACCCTAAAACCGTAGCACCGCCATTCCTCCGCCAACCACCACCTGCCTCCGGTTTGAGCGAGTTCACCCCCCCTTTTCGCTGTAAGTCCTCCTCTTTCCTTTTTTTCTTATTTGTTTATTTATTTTAAAGTATTTAGTGTTTAAAATTATAAAAATCAGTTTATAGTAGCAGAGTAATAAACATAGATGATTATAATTTTAGGTACAAAAAATTAATTTTTATTATAGTAGAGTATCAAAAATATAATTTTTATTACAGTAGAGTATCAAAAATATAATTTTTATTATAGTAGAGTATCAAAAATATAATTATTATTATAGTTGAGTATCAAAAATATAATTTTTATTATAGTAGAATATTAAAAATATGATTTTTATTCATGTAGAGTAACAAAAATATAATTTTTATTATATTACTAGCAAGATAAAAATGGAATTTTTATCTATATAGTAGCGATATAAAAATAGAATTTTTATCCATGTAGCGTAGTTATAAAAATGTGATTTTTATATATGTAGTGACTACGGGCAATGAAAGTGACAAAAGGCGAGAACGGCAAAGATTTCTACATATGAAGAGTCGTGGCGTTTGGTTTAGCTCTTGGTGAGAACTCCTCACTTTTATTTTTATTCGTTTTCTAGTTGAAATATAAACCAGGATGCAGACGGTGTTTAGTAGCACCCGACACCCGTCGTCCACAGACCATGGACCGCTTGTATGCTTGTTTGTTTGATTTTGATGTATAGTTGATTGTGTGATGTGAAATGAAATAAAATATTTATATAGTTAAAAATATTGTATAGTTGAAAATAGAATTTTTAGCGTGTATCTAAAATGAAATAAATATAAACAAATCGGACGATTTGTTTATATACACGCATTTGACTGATATTGATTGGGACGGTAAATTTTACTCATCGCCCAACTGCACAAATAAAATCTGTGTTTGATTGTTTGAAACCCCACACGGGTATTGGGATGATATATGACATACACTAATCCCAATAATTAGTTGTATGTTGATCGATTGATTGACAGACTGTTATAAGCGTTGAATATTTATATTTGATGCTTATACAGTGTAGAACGCACTTTGGATGATGGCTGATTATTTATCGTCATTGTTGTATATATGAATTGGATGAAATCCATATAACTGAAATTATATGGTAATTGACTGTGTCTGATTCCAGTTCAGAATTATCAAATATTTTAAAATAATATTCAGTGAATATTGAAATGTGAAGTCATGTTAAGTAGTTAAACGCCATTTTAACACGAACGGGAACTTTGTCAATTTTATTTGTTTTTAATGAATATTGAAAAGTGATTTCAATAATCGAATATTTAAGAAAATGAATTCGAATCGAATATTTTGGAAAATGAATTAGAATCGAATATTTTAGAAAACGAATTCGAACTGAATTGAATAGAAAACAAATTCGAACTGAATTGAATAGAAAACGAATTCGAACTGAATTGAATAGAAAACGAATTCTAATTGAATTAAATAGAAAATGAATTCGAATTGAATTTAATAGAAAATGAATTCGAATTGAATTGAATAGAAAACGAATTCAAATCGAATTGAAATTGAATTGAATAGGAATTCAAATCGAATTGAAGTTGAGTTGAATCGAATCGAAATCAAATTGAAATTGAATTGAAATCAAATAGAAATGAATGTAAAAAGGAATTTATAAAGGAAAATTCAATTTTGATTTGAAACCGAATAAGAAGTTGAAATCGTTTTGGAAATAAATTTAAAAATGATTTATGAAATTCGTTTTAAAAGGAAATTGACGAAGAATATATAATATATATATTATATATTAAATGGCCTGAATAGAACGCGCCGCGCTGCGGCAGTTCGTGAATTTCGACCATTGACTTCGAGTGGACATTGCGGGAGATCCGACCATCGGATTCTCCTAAAACCGGAACCATTGGGTTCGTATCGAAAAGAAATTTCTAACAAATATTAGAGATTTGAAATCTAACGGTTGGATTTGGAATTATGTCCAAATCA
Organism: Allium sativum; assembly: GCA_030737875.1. Classification (NCBI taxonomy): domain Eukaryota; kingdom Viridiplantae; phylum Streptophyta; class Magnoliopsida; order Asparagales; family Amaryllidaceae; genus Allium; species Allium sativum. The sequence continues at coordinate 248,690,640 of CM060924.1, forward strand.
AATTCAGAAAAGGTCGCTGTAAGTGCATTTCGATGGCCGTTGATCGAAATTGACTGTACGGGCCTTGATAAAATTATTAAAAATAGTAATAATTTGTGTAAAATCATAAGAAATGATTTGGGAAGTATTGGGATGAAAAACTCCATACTTGAAAAGATAAAAATAGTTTTTATCGAAATGAACTAGTTTTGAACTAGAATTATAATTCTATTTATTTTTCAATAAATAAATTGAATTTGAAAAGGGTTTTAAAAGTTACTAGAATTTCCAATAATTGAATTAGAATGGATTTGAATCGAAATTGTCTTTGGAATATTTCGATGTTGAATTTCGTGATTATACAGATAGCGTTATGGAAATTTGAAAGATATATAGATATCGTTATTTCCAATACGATATTTGTTGGTCGTAGAATTTGATATTGAATATAAGCCGATATATTTTATATTCAGAGCCTTGTATTTAATATCAAATGTGATTTGGGTTTGTCGTGAATGGTGTCTTCTTTAACACTATTCTTAAGCCCAGTTGAGAAAAAGATTAAATCTTTTTATTTAGATTTAATGAAATGTACCAATTAAACAATATTTAATTGGAATTGAATTGGTATTGATTTTTGGGTTTATCGTGAATAGTGTTTTAAATAACACTTGTTCTTTAACCCGATAATTAACGAAATGTGATTTTGGGTTGTCGTGAACGGTATCTTCAATAACACTGTTCTTAGACCCAAAGGAGTTAAGAAAATCAGAAACTAACTGGAGATTAGTTAAGTTGAATGGTTTCTGGGGTATTGATCTGATGTTGGTTTCGGCCTTCGGGGTTAATAATTAGGGAATTGCTCACTTGCTAATTTACGGTTAGGGGCTGATTGAAATGTGATATGATTTTAGGGTTTATCGTGAATCGTGTTTTAAATGACATCGGTTCTTTAACCCAGTCAAAGATTAAAACTAAGTGGAGTTGGATTGAAAAGATCGAGAATGGAGTATCACCAGTTTTACTCCAAACGGTAGTTAAATCTTTAATTATATTTGAACGTGAAATGGTAATTGAATTTACCGATAACACCGTGGTGTTAGATATGAAGTATGACCAGTTTTACTTCATGGGATAAATAGGTTGGGATTAGGAAATAAAATAAATAATTACTTCGATGTGGTTCGCTAATCCTGACTAGTTTGAAGTATATTCAAAGGAAGATTAAAGAATAAAGAATTTATCTTTGATAAAATTAATGGGAACCTTTCCCTAAGAATGTGAAATTTAGAAACTAACCGTAGGTTTGCTAAGTTGGATGGTTTCTTGGATATTGATCTGATGTTGGTTACGGCCTTCGGGGTTAATATTTGGGGAATTATTCTCTTGTTAATTTACGGTTAGTGACTGATGAATTGGAATGAGGCATTATGTTGTGTTTTTGTAACACTTGTTTAATATATATGCGAGTTATTCAGAAAACAGGGTTTATCCCATTCTAAATAACTGATTCGACGATGAGTCGGAGATGAAGACGGTGGTTGAAGACCGTAGGTCTTCACGCCGTTTGGATGATTACTGATAATCTTGATTGGGATGTACACCCAAGAGGAGGGAATCAGTTGGTGATCGTCCAGACGTACTTGGAGATCGATGGATATGTGAGGAATAAGGTTCCTCCGGTTTCGTTCAGACCTAGAACGGACTTGTAAATGGATGTGTGTCTGACATCGGATTTCATTCTGTGTGATTGATATCGGTTGCATAGCGTGAATTGCCTGTGTTGCATGCTGAGATGCAAATGATCAAGGCTTTTGTTGAAAAGCAGAGTCTTGTGGTTGATAATCAAAGCACGGTCTGTGTGGCATAGCTTTGTGTAGTTTTGATTCGCGAGCCTCACACCCTGGTAGTGGACCAGAAACGGGAGAGGACTTCAGGGAGGGCATGCGTTTCCTTCTAGCTAGAAGTGACATCAGTGGTTTTACACGCCCTGACAAGTTTGACTTATGTGGTTGTTGCTGTTGCGAGGCGCCTCGGATATATCGGTGACTATGTAGAGCCGATGGAGTCATTTGTTGGCTCATTGACACCCCATAGGGTATGTAACGTCCCGCATTTTGTCGGTTCATATTTGAATATTTAAATCAGTTTAAATATTGGATTGGTAATATAAGTGAATTTATATATTAGTTAAAACGAAGTTGAACGCAGAAAAATATATATATTTATTATAATCGAGCTCAGAACGACCCAGTAGTTCGTAATTTAACGTTCTAAATTTCAACTGAGTGTACCGGACTCGTTTTGAATTGGATTTGTTCGAAACAAGAAACGTTGGAATCTGTTGAACTGTATCTTTCTTACAGAAGTGAAAAACCAAGATTTCGTCGTATAGATTGCAAGATATGTCCAAATCAATTATTTAAAAAGTCGTTGTGAAATCGTATATCGACCGTAACGGTTATTTGAATATAACTGGATCTCAGGTGCAAATCGGGACAAGGTTCTTTTGAGGCGCAGCGATAATTTAATTTTTAGAATTTTACTGTAATTTTTATAAAATTAAATGTGCAACTTTTTATTCGGAGTATTGTGTACCCTGTATCGGTATTTCGAGATTTCCTAATATGAGTCAATCTACCGGTTTTATTATATCTTTGGGACCGGGACACCTTGTCGAGCATGACTATACTCTTACTTCTGTCCGTAGCAGCTCGGACATGAACGGAACCTTACGGACACGATACACCAAAATAATGATAATAAAAATTACGCAACTTAGAAATGGCTAGGAAATTAGGCCCTCTGGTTATCGAATACCACCTTCACTTTACATCGAATATGAGATGCAAACGTATGCGGTATACACGTACAAAATTTAAGTATGTATATGGGTATGCACGATTAATTACACCTTCATTTTGTTCCCATTCTTCAAATGTATATATACTGAGGATATTACCTATGTTTATAACAAAGAAATATGATGTCTAAATCATTTTATCAAAGAATGTAAAGCAAACAGTAGTCACCGTGCTCCTTTTCGAGGCATGACGCACATGCCTAACGTATAGACTTAATAAATAATGCTGCACAGTGTTATCAAATTCGGTGAAGGCATGGAGACCCATACTCCCCCCAGAAGCTCCATACTTAGACGTTAGACAATTAAAAGTAAACCATAACCTACCCTTTCACTTCACGAACAGCTACGATAATGAATTGTCACCATCGCTGCCACTCATTACAGTCACCTACTGCGAATACTTCATGGCAAAGGTATGCTCTTTGTCAACAACTACTCTTCGAAGGGTTACGCCCTACAACATACCCTATTACGTGCAAGTCAAGGATTTGGGCTTATAAATAGCCTCATTCATTCATTTCTGGTTTCAGGAATTATATATATACTACACATTAAAAATAAAACAAACAGTAGAGCTGTGTGTATATTAGGAAGGGTGCGCTGCGTTCAAGGGCTCGATGAGGACGGTGATCGAGAGTTCACAGCTTGGTACTGTATGAATTGTCGAGGGTTGGTGATGAAGCTAGCCTGTGACGTGGGGGTGGCAGAGAGTTTGGAGGCATAAACAATTGTTCAGACGCAACAGTAGGAGGAGGCCAAGTTTCAGGCTTTGGATGAAGAAGAAGGCAGCAAATGAGTGGGGGACTGGTGGTCGGTGAGACTGTGAGGCGGGCTATATGAGTTCACTGAAGTGCTGGAAGGGGAAGCTTCGTGTCGGTGGAGGAGTTCGTTAGCATTGACGAAGTGTGTGGCCGGTGCGCTGCTGGGTAGCGAACTATCGTGGTTAGGGGTAGAAGTGTTGTTGAGTGGGAGCGAGACAGTGATGAGGGAGCGTGAGCATCAAAATGAAGGAGAAGGTATTAGCTGATAATAGAAAAGAAAATAAAGTAAGGGGAGAAAGTTCAGTAGAACTGGCGAACCATAATGGGAGGGTGCAGCACATGACGAAAGGGAAGGAAAATATCTGGAGAGTGTGTGCGTTTGTATTTGGGAAGAGTGAGGTATAACTAAAGTGACGGCTTCAGAAATGGCTTCTGTTTTACGTGAAAATGGGTCGAATTCTCTTTCTGTTGCCATGCAAGAGGACTGTGGACGTGTTACACATAAGGGGACCGGAGGTGTTCCAGTGCTGAACGAAGCAAGCTCGGGGTATTTGGGGTTGGTTGATTTCGGCAATGGAGTTTCTGAAAGACATTTTTTCTTCAGATCCGTTGATGAGTTCGTAAAAGCTAATCCTAGTATAAGAACAAAAAGCCATGATTTAGAAATAAATAATTGATGCGATGCGTACTGCGAACCCAATGAAGATTAAATTGAGACAACGAGGTCTAGAAGGTTGTTTGATAGATAATAAACCTTTTTATGTGGGGCTGAAGACTTACTGGATCTTGCAAGTGTTATACTATGAAGTAACATATACAAAAATGGACAGAAACCGTTTAAAGGGTACTGTCAAATGAATTACTGTTAAATCGGCTACTCTCGAATGAAGTTGTTTTCGCATGTGAGCTGTTTCTTTAGGTTGAACGGATGGAGTCTTCTAAGTGGAATTAAATGGTGAACTTGGGTTTTTGTTTAGCCAAGGAATGGATATGAAATAAGAGACGGAACGGATGGCAAATAGCTTTTGGTACAGGAACATGAATCATGTATTATCGGAGAGCTGGCCAAAAACGGTGGATGATGGCACGACCATAGGAGATTTGTTTGGACGTGTTCGAACTATGAATTGAAAAAGAAAAGCGTGATGAGAAAACAACTAATGTGGATCAACTGACGCAAATCGTTATTTAACGGTTAACGCGCAAAGGTGAGTAAAATCACTCACTCTGATCTTTTTAAAATATTTTAGTTATATTTTAATGTTGTTTGAATGTTGTGTGATGGTCGATTAGGTAGATTACAAGTAAATTGGTTGAATATTATATACCGTTACATATGTACACATCATCGGTTGGACGCTGATCCCATCGATTAGAATACCACCTAGTATAGAGTTAGTGTAAATTGTGTTGACTGACATCTGTGGATGCGGAAACCGGTTGGAGGAATCCGACCGGATTCCTTGATAATTATATATACTGTTTGTTTGTATGAACCCGAATTATATTTAAAACCCCATGTGAATATTGATGTTGAACGGAAATTCAACATCTATTTCGATAAATAAATAAACGATATCGATTTAGAAAGTGGTGACAGTCGACCGTAAACCCATCGTTTTGTTAAGAAGTTGATTGGCCGTCAGGAAAATCAACTAAGATAATTATATTTTTATAATTAAAAAGAAGATTTAAATTTATGATAGAAGTTCTATTATAAACCAGTATTTTAGAGTTCGTTTTTATAAAATAAATGAAAACGATTGTTGATATTTAAATAAGTTTATAAAGCAGAAATTATCCAATGATTAAAAAATTGGATAATTATATTTAAGATAAACAATTTAGAAGTATTATTAGATTAATTATATTAATCTAATGTTAATAAGTAATTCAAATCAGTTAAAGAATTTACTGATGGAATGAAGTTGATTTAATCAACTGTTATTTGGGAAAATGATTATCAAATTAATTGGATTTTAGTTAATCTAATGAAAATAGTTTGGAAATAAATTAATTAAGATTAATGAGATTAGTTACCCGTTTAATTTAAGAAGTTATAAATAGAACGATGGAATGAAATGAAAGCGAAGAGCAAATGTTTAAAAATAAATAATAATAAACAACGAAGATTTCAAAGGATGAATATGATGTTATAGAACCGTATTCCAAAGTAAAACAAGGAAATACAATTTGATGAATATTATAAGTAATAAAGGATTAGAATACAGACTTATATCTGTTCTAAGGTAAGAACGTTGTCGATCAAGGTTTGAGAGGTAAATAGAATACCCCAACTTGAACGGCTTCACTATTATCGAGGAATGATATCAGTTTGTGACGGAGATAGATGTTAAGATTAGTAGAAAAGGAATATGGCAACATATGCAAGTTTAGAACTATAGCGATAAAATAAACGCTGTTGATTAGGCTTAAACGTAACTGTTATGTCGAGACTAGTTATAACATAGAATATTACAGCGTATGACAAGTTTGAACTATAGCGATAAAATAACGCTGTTGATAAGGTAAGGGTGACGGTAATGTTGAGATTAGTTAGAAAGGGAATATTACAACGTATGACAAGTATAGAACTATAGCAACAAATTAACTGTTGTTGATTAGACTTAAGCGTGACTTTTATATATAGCAGCACTTCCTAGGAAATGAAGCAGTTTAGTTGAAATCCACTTATTTGAAAGTGAGAAATAACGATGTCATAAGAAAATATACGAATCAGTTTTAGAAAGAGAAATTGGAGAATCGTGTTAGAAAACAATGACAGCATTTCGATGTTCGAAATGTGATTAGAATTTAAACCGTTAGGATTTGGAACTAGAATTCGATGATGTCGAAAGTATTAAAAATAAACTATTTTTAGGGATTATAATCAAATAGAATAATGAACATTTAGTTTGAAAAAAATAAATGTTGATAGGATAGCAATCAGTATTTAGTAATAAACTTGATATCGATTTGGTAAGAAGTTGACTTAGAGACAGAGTTTATAAAGTGGAATAGGAGTGAAAAGTATGAAAGAGATTTCGGTAAACAAGATAAGGGAGATTATTACATGAATAAAGATTTATATGATCAAGGTGTTTAGATTTCAATAAGAAGGGATAGTATTCCCATTTCAAAGGGAATAATGTTTTAAAAGTGAACATGGGGCTGATTAAAAGGTTAAAATGAAATTGGAAATATTTTCCAATGTAAATAGAGTAGATTATCCAAGTATAGAAATAAAGAATGTGAAAATAATGGATCGAATGTTGATAACGTATATTTTCTGGGACATGGGAGAATAAGAGTTTAAAATAACTGGGAATGTTTTCCAAGAATGTGAAAAGGGTAAAACGGGATTAGAGAAATATCCGGCAAGATATGGGAATTCGAATAATAAAAACGAATGTTAAATAAAAGGTGCCCATGATTGTGTGCGTTTAGTTGTTCATTTGAATGAATGTTTGTTTTAACTCCGATAGTTAAATAACCGACTATCGAAGTGTTTTGACCATCGTTGTCAATACGGAGAGACCGGGTGGGTTATTACCCGAAAACCACTCTGTATAGGCATAATCGTTGCGAATTAGATATGCTGAAGATAATTGAAGACGGAGTTAAATGCAATGATCATCCAGTTATAGAATGATGTGTTTTTGTTTGTCCAGTCCCAGGACAACTTGTATGGACGAGTGTATGACAGAGTATTTCCAACGGTCATGCCGTTGATTTTACGAATATACCAAGTTGGTGGGGAGAAGATAACTTCTATTTATTCTACACCCAGTGTGCATTTGTATAATCGATGTGTGATTACGGATTTGACGATGTGACATTCAAAGTGAATTGTTATCAGATGTTCTGAAGATAGACGTAGCCTCTAGCCTCACAACCAAGAATGACAGAAGTTGGGCTAGGCAGCATGGCTAGTTGGGTCATCCCCAAGCAGGGTGTATTGTCACCGATCTAGAGAAAATTCATATTTATACTTCTTTTTGATTCTGTATCTTCGGATGACGGTTGGATGGCTTACAACCGTGGTGATAATATATTCGCGACACTCAAGCTAAATGAGTGAGCGGTCATGTGTGGCCGGGTTGCAAGACGTTCTTGTTGAACCCTGATTGTATCCCCTCTAGAGTACACTATTCAGAAGGTGCTCCCATACCTTGTCTATTGAAATCCAATCTCCAATAAGCGCCTTGCGGTTTATGATTTTATACTATATATATGTGGAACGTGAGATGCAAGCGTTCTGCTACTTGGAAAATTATTTGTTTAGACATTATCATAATATCACTGTTTTTGATATCAAAGTAATTTGGGTCATAGTAAGGTAAAAACCGTCCATGTTTATGTGTGGGCTGGTCTTACTATTATCCTTTTGTTTCAAAAGGATTTTCTTCAAAGTAAAACCGTATGGTTAGAATTTACTCTCAGCAGTCCCATGACTGACCCAGAGTTTATTTTGTTTTGTTTTCCCTAAACTCTTGGGTGCCCAAATTTGTACGGGCAGTCAAGTTTTTCAGGCTTTGCAGATTTCACTTGGAGGAGCTCGAAGCAGAAGGCTCCACCCTTAGTATTTAGAGATTATTTCCGCTGTGATAAGATGTATTGTACTCTGATAATGGTATGTATATACAATACATTTTTATATTCAAAGTTATGTTATATAATACATTTGATTTGTTCCGCTGTGAGTTTCGTGTTTTACTCTGATTATGTTCAGTGTGTTCTTCTTCTTCTTCTTCCATTATATTAGTTATATCTTTTCTTTCTCACCCTCTAAATTCTTTCTATTAATGTTCCGGTATTTTCGATGCTCGAGAAATTAACAGTGTATTTATGTTGATTTTATGGGTCGAAAATTTCGCGCCATTATAGTTGGTATCAGAGCATAAGGTTAAGTTATTACCTTGGCTCTGTGGCGTAACTCAATAGAGATGGAGTTAGTAATACTCTAGATTGAGTTTGAGTGTGTATATATATGAGCGCGTATTTGCAGATTTATATAAAAACTGTTTTATATTGTGTTGACTGGTCAGTCGAGTGGTTTATAAATTCTGGTCGAAACAGTAATGCAAACTGCGTTGATAGGTGTTTCTAAACTCTTGAACAGAGTAATTCGACACAGTATGTTTTGAAAAGGGGTAAATAAAAATATTTTACCCGAAAAATATATTTTGATATAAAAGAAATATATATCTTGAGATTATTATAGTATTGATCGTTGTTATGATCAAATAAGATATATAATTGAGTTGGTTATATAAATAATCGATCGAAATATTATATTAGTATAATATGAAAAATCAGATGAACCGAATCTGAAGTTAAAACCAGAATTGAAATAAAACTCTAAAAATTTGGAAAAGAGTTGGAAATAATATTTGGATTAAATATATGGAAATTTTAAGATCCTGGGTGAATTTAGAAATGTTTTCTAAACGTTGTATATTTTGTAGGGATTTCAAAAAGAAAATGTTAGAAATTGTTTTCCAAGTGCTGTGAAAGATATTTTGAAGTCAAATTCAAAATGAAAGTGTTGTAAAAATGAATTTTGAAAGTGATATAGTATTGAACTCACTTCGACCACTGGAAAATAATTCTGATGATGCTGGCCACATCATCAGTGTCATTTTCGAGTTTCAGAGTGACGGATTACTACCAAAAGATTTTATTTTTGAATTATTGTGAGGAAACAAATTGTTCAGAAATTCAAATGTTTTGAATAAATATGATTTCAAACTGATTTGAAATAATATCCCAGGAATTTGAATTCTAAAATAAAAAATTTAACCTATTAAGTTAAAAAGGGTTAAAAGTGGAATTTAAACTAAGATAACTAAGACTGATTGAATTTGCAACGATCCCAAATGAAAACTATAAAAGGAAAAAAATATTGGAGATTCGAGATATTAAAATTGATTCTTGGAGAATAAGAGTCGAATTCTGAACTTGGAGATGAAGATAACTGATTTGAGAAATAAATCAGTAAAGAGAAGTAGAGTTTGAAATTGAAATAGAGTTGGCTGGGAGATAAGAGAATTATTGGTTAAGGATAAACTGACTGAAGATTGGTTGGAAATGTATTTGTGTATGCTGAATGGAGTGAAAATGACATGTAGAGTTGAATGTCTGCCAAAATGGTACATGGTTATATTTTATACGAGTATCAGATTTCTATAAGTATTTTGGGCAAGCCGTTTGGCTGTTTGATTTTCTTTTGAATTAGAAAAGGCCTAGAGTGGCAAGTTGTTGTAGTACCGAGTGAGCCATGTAGAGGAGATACTGGCAAGATTCTCTGAAAATTTAAGCTGTTAAGAAATTTTTAAAATTTTCGAAAATTTTCGAAATAAGAAGAAATTAATTGGAATTAATCAGTTCAGTTGAAACTGAAATTATAAAGTAAATCAAAAGGATTTTAACCAGTTTATAACAGAGATTGTAGCATTTTCCCTATCTTAGCAATTTCGAGGACGAAATTATTTTAAGGGGGAAGGACAGTAACGTCCCGCATTTTGTCGGTCATATTTGAATATTTAAATCAGTTTAAATATTGAATTGGTAATATAAGTGAATTTATATATTAATTAAAATGAAGTTGAACGCAGAAAAATATATATATTTATTATAATCGAGCTCAGAACGACCCAGCAGTTCGTAATTTAACGTTCTAAATTTCAACTGAGTGTACCGGACTCGTTTTGAATTGGATTTGTTCGAAACAAGAAACGTTGGAATCTGTTAAACTGTATCTTTCTAACAAAAGAGAAAAACCAAGATTTCGTCGTATAGATTGCAAGATATGTCCAAATCAATTATTCAAAAAGTCGTTGTGAAATCGTATATCGACCGTAACGGTTATTTTAATATAACTGGATAACAGGTGCAAATCGGGACAAGGTTCTTTTGAGGTGCAGCGATAATTTAATTTTTAGAATTTTACTGTAATTTTTAAATAATTAAATGTGCAACTTTTTATTCGGAGTATTGTGTACCCTGTATCGGTATTTCGGGATTTCCTAATATGAGTCAATCTACCGGTTTTACTATATCTTTGGGACCGGGACACCTCGTTGAGCACGACTATACTCTTACTTCTATCCGTAGCAGCTCGGACATGAACGGAACCTTACGAACGCGGTACACTAAAATAATGATAATAAAAATTACGCAACTTAGAAATGGCTAGGAAATTAGGCCCTCTGGTTATCGAATACCACCTTCACTTTACATCGAATATGAGATGCAAACGTATACGGTATACATGTACAAAATTTAAGTATGTATATGGGTATGCACGATTAATTACACCTTCATTTTGTTCCCATTATTCAAATGTATATATACTGAGGATATTACCTATGTTTATAACAAAGAAATATGATGTCTAAATCATTTTATCAAAGAATGTAAAGCAAACAGTAGTCACCGTGCTCCTTTTCGAGGCATGACGCACATGCCTAACGTATAGACTTAATAAATAATGCTGCACAGTGTTATCAAATTCGGTGAAGGCATGGAGACCCATACTCCCCCCAGACGCTCTATACTTAGACGTGTAGACAATTAAAAGTAAACCATAACCTACCCTTTCACTTCACGAACAGCTACACCATCGCTGCCACTTGTTACAGTCACCTACTGCGAATACTTCATGTCAAAGGTATGCTCTTTGTCAACAACTACTCTTCGAAGGGTTACGCCCTACAACATACCCTATTACGTGCAAGTCAAGGATTTGGGCTTATAAATAGCCTCATTCATTCATTTCTGGTTTCAGGAATTATATATAAACTACACATTAAAAATAAAACAAACAGTAGGGCTGTGTGTATATTAGGAAGGGTGCGTTGCGTTCAAGGGCTCGCTGAGGACCGTGGTCAAGAGTTCACAGCTTGGTACTGTAGGAATTGTCGAGGGTTGGTGATGAAGCTAGCCTGTGACGTGGGGGTGGCAGAGAGTTTGGAGGAATAAACAATTGTTCAGACACAAAAGTAGGAGGAGGCCAAGTTTCAGGCTTTGGATGAAGAAGAAGGCAGCAAATGAGTGGGGGACTAGTGGTCGGTGTGACTGTGAGGCGGGCTATATGAGTTCACTGAAGTGCTGGAAGGGGAAGCTTCGTGTCGGTGGAGGAGTTCGTTAGCATTGACGAAGTCTGTGGCCGGTGCGCTGCTGGGTAGCGAACTGTCGTGGTTAGGGGTAGAAGTGTTGTTGAGTGGGAGCGAGATAGTGATAAAGGAGCGTGAGGATCAAAATGAAGGAGAAGGTATTAGCTGATAATAGAAAAGAAAATAAAGTAAGGGGAGAAAGTTCAGTAGAACTGGCGAACCATAATGGGAGGGTGCAGCACATGACGAAAGGGAAGGAAAATATCTGGAGAGTGTGTGCGTTTGTATTTGGGAAGAGGGAGGTATAACTGAAGTGACAGCTTCAGAAATGGCTTCTGTTTTACGTGAAAATGGGTCGAATTCTCTTTCTGTTGCCATGCAAGAGGACTGTGGACGTGTTACACATAAGGGGACAGGAGGTGTTCCAGTGCTGAACGAAGCAAGCTCGGGGTATTTGGGGTTGGTTGATTTCGGCAATGGAGTTTCTGAAAGACATATTTTCTTCAGATCCGTTGATGAGTTCGTAAAAGCTAATCCTAGTATAAGAGCAGAAAGCCATGCTTTAGAAATAAATAATAGATGTGATGCGTACTGCGAACCCAATGAAGATTAAATTGAGACAACGAGGTCTAGAAGGTTGTTTGATAGATAATAAACCTTTTTATGTAGGGCTGAAGACTTACTGAATCTTGCAAGTGTTATACTATGAAGTAACATATACAAAAATGGACAGAAACCGTTTAAAGGGTACTGTCAAATGAATTACTGTTAAATCGGCTACTCTCGAATGAAGTTGTTTTCGCATGCGAGCTGTTTCTTTAGGTTGAACGGATGGAGTCTTCTAAGTGGAATTAAATGGTGAACTTGGGTTTTTGTTTAGCCAAGGAATGGATATGAAATAAGAGACGGAACGGATGGCAAATAGCTTTTGGTACAGGAACAGGAATCATGTATTATCGGAGAGCTGGCCAAAAACGGTGGATGATGGCACGACCATAGGAGATTTGTTTGGACGTGTTCAAACTATGAATTGAAAAAAGAAAAGCGTGATGAGAAAACAACTAATGTGGATCAACTGACGCAAATCGTTATTTAACGGTTAACGCGCAAAGGTGAGTAAAATCACTGACTCTGATCTTTTTAAAATATTTTAATTATATTTTAATGTTGTTTGAATGTTGTGTGATGGTCGGTTAGGTAGATTACAAGTAAATTGGTTGAATATTATATACCGTTACATATTTACACATCATCGGTTGGACACTGATCCCATCGATTAGAATAACCCCTAGTATAGAGTTAGTGTAAATTGTGTTGACTGACATCTGTGGATGCGGAAACCGGTTGGAGGAATCCGACCGGATTCCTTGATAATTATATGTACTGTTTGTTTGTATGAACCCGAATTATATTTAAAACCCCATGTGAATATTGATGTTGAACGGAAATTCAACATCTATTTCGATAAATAAATAAACGATATCGATTTAGAAAGTGGTGACAGTCGACCGTAAACCCATCGTTTTGTTAAGAACTTGATTGGCCGTCAGGAAAATCAACTAAGATAATTATATTTTTATAATTAAAAAGAAGATTTAAATTTATGATAGAAGTTCTATTATAAACCAGTATTTTAGAGTTCGTTTTTATAAAATAAATAAAAACGATTGTTGATATTTAAATAAGTTTATAAAGCAGAAATTATCCAATGATTAAAAAATTGGATAATTATATTTAAGATAAACAATTTAGAAGTATTATTAGATTAATTATATTAATCTAATGTTAAGAAGTAATTCAAATCAGTTAAAGAATTTACTGATGGAATGAAGTTGATTTAATCAACTGTTATTTGGGAAAATGATTATCAGATTAATTGGATTTTAGTTAATCTAACGAAAACAGTTTGGAAATAAATTAATCAAGATTAATGAGATTGGTTACCCGTTTAATTTAAGAAGTTATAAATAGAACGATGGAATGAAATGAAAGCGAAGAGCAAATGTTTAAAAATAAATAATAATAAACAACGAAGATTTCAAAGGATGAATATGATGTTATAGAACTGTATTCCAAAGTAAAACAAGGAAATACAATTTGATGAATATTATAAGTAATAAAGGATTATAATACAGGCTTATATCTGTTCTAAGGTTAGAACGTTGTCGATCAAGGTTTGAGAGGTAAATAGAATAACCCAACTTGAACGGCTTCACTATTATCGAGGAATGATATCAGTTTGTGACGGAGATAGATGTTAAGATTAGTAGAAAAGGAATATGGCAGCATATGCAAGTTTAGAACTATAGCGATAAAATAAATGTTGTTGATTAGGCTTAAGCGTAACTGTTATGTCGAGACTAGTTATAACATAGAATATTACAGCGTATGACAAGTTTGAACTATAGCGATGAAATAACGCTGTTGATAAGGTAAGGGTGACTGTAATGTTGAGATTAGTTATAAAGGGAATATTACAGCGTATGACAAGTTTAGAACTATAGCAACAAATTAACTGCTGTTGATTAGACTTAAGTGTGACTTTTATATATAGCAGCACTTCCTAGGAAATGAAGCAGTTTAGTTGAAATCCACTTATTCGAAAGTGAGAAATAACGATGTCATAAGAAAATATAAGAATCAGTTTTAGAAAGAGAAATTGGAGAATCGTGTTAGAAAACAATGACAGCATTTCGATGTTCGAAATGTGATTAGAATTTAAACCGTTAGGATTTGGAACTAGAATTCGACGATGTCGAAAGTATTAAAAATAAACTATTTTTAGGGATTATAATCTGATAGAATAATGAACATTTAGTTTGAAAAAATAAATGTTGATAGGATAGCAATTAGTACTTGGTTATAAACTTGATATCGATTTGATAAGAAGTTGACTTAGAGACAGAGTTTATAAAGTGGAATAGGAGTGAAAAGTATGAAAGAGATTTCGGTAAACAAGATAAGGGAGATTATTACGTGAATAAAGATTTATATGATCAAGGTGTTTAGATTTCAATAAGAAGGGATAGTATTCCCATTTCAAAGGGAATAATGTTTTAAAAGTGAACATGGGGCCGATTAAAAGGTTAAAATGAAATTGGAAATATTTTCCAATGTAAATAGAGTAGATTATCCAAGTATAGAAATAAAGAATGTGAAAATAATGGATCGAACGTTGATAACGTATATTTTCTGGGACATGGGAGAATAAGAGTTTAAAATAACTGGGAATGTTTTCCAAGAATGTGAAAAGGGTAAAACGGGATTAGAGAAATATCCGGTAAGATATGGGAATTCAAATAATAAAAACGAATGTTAAATAAAAGGTGCCCATGGTTGTGTGCGTTTAGTTGTTCATTTGAATGAATGTTTGTTTTAACTCCGATAGTTAAATAACCGACTATCGAAGTGTTTTGACCATCGTTGTCAATACGGAGAGACCGGTTGGGTTATTACCCGAAAACCACTCCGTATAGGCATAATCGTTGCGAATTAGATATGCTGAAGATAATTGAAGACGCAGTTAAATGCAAGGATCATCCAGTTATAGAATGGTGTGTTTTTTTTTGTCCAGTCCCAGGACAACTTGTATGGACGAGTGTCTGACAGAGTATTTCCAACGGTCATGCCGTTGATTTTACGAATATACCAAGTTGGTCGGGAGAAGATAACTTCTCTTTATTCTACACCCAGTGTGCATTTGTGTAATCGATGTGTGATTACGGAATTGACGATGTGACATTCAAAGTGAATTGTGATCAGATGTTCTGAAGATAGACGTAGCCTCTAGCCTCACAACCAAGAATGACAGAAGTTGGGCTAGGCAGCATGGCTAGTTGGGTCATCCCCAAGCAGGGTGTATTGTCACCGATCTAGAGAAAATTCATATTTATACTTCTTTTCGATTCTGTATCTTTGGATGACAGTTGGATGGCCTACAACCGTGGTGATAATATATTCGCGACACTCAAGCTAAATGAGTGAGCGGTCATGTGTGGCCGGGTTGCAAGACGTTCTTGTTGAACCCTGATTGTATCCCCTCTAGAGTACACTATTCAGAAGGTGCTCCCATACCTTGTCTGTTGAAATCTAATCTCCAATAAGCGCCCTGTGGTTTATGATTTTATACTACATATATGTGGAACGTGAGATGCAAGCGTTCTGCTACTTGGAAAATTATTTGTTTAGACATTATCATAATATCACTGTTTTGGATATCAAAGTAAGTTGGGTCATAGTAAGGTAAAAACCGTCCATGTTTATGTGTGGGCTGGTCTTGCTATTATCCTTTTGTTTCAAAAGGATTTTCTTCAAAGTAAAACCGTATGGTTAGAATTTACTCACACCAGTCCCATGACTGACCCAGAGTTTATTTTGTTTTGTTTTCCCTAAACTCTTGGGTGCCCAAATTTGTACGGGCAGTCAAGTGTTTCAGGCTTTGCAGATTTCACTTGGAGGAGCTCTAAGCAGAAGGCTCCACCCTTAGTATTTAGAGATTTTTTCTGCTGTGATAAGATGTATTGTACTCTGATAATGGTATGTATATACAATACAGTTTTGTATTCAAAGTTATGTTATATAATACATTTGATTTGTTCCGCTGTGAGTTTCGTGTTTTACTCTGATTCTGTTCAGTGTGTTCTTCTTCTTCTATTCTATTAGTTCTATCTTTTCTTTCTCACCCTCTAAATTCTTTCTATTAATGTTCCGGTATTTTCGATGCTCGAAAAATTGACAGTGTATTTATGTTGATTTTCTGGGTCGAAAATTCCGCGCCATTACAGGGTAGGGAAACGCAGTGTTCAGGCATTTTAATCCACATCGGTGGACCGGCCCTGACGATCCAAGGCTTGCCTGCGCGCTTGCCTGAGACACAGGCTAGAGCGACTCGAATTCGGTAGAGGACGATCCCTTGCCTTGGTTCACAGATGGAAATCCAACTTCCAATACGTGACCTTTCGATTTTAGTTGTAATCCTATATATGGCGAAATAGTGGGATGGGGTGCTCATGTCGTCTATGGTTGAAATTGTTTTGACACTATACACTTATAGTAATAATAAAAGATGAAATTTAGCGTATCAAGCATTCTTTGGCTATTATAAGGTAAAACCCTATCCTCCGGTTTGTGTTGCATTGTGTGATGGGACCTGGGTCTTATAATAGCTTCATTGTTCTTTTTTTAGCATTGCGCTGTTGTTTTATGCACTGGTATTCTTAGGAGGAAACCCGTTCCGTGTTATACGGCGTGGTCCCTTGATTTACCTAACTTTAAAAATAAAGATTAATAACTGTTTTAGTTCTCACACTAGTCACATGACTGACCTGGAGTTTATTGTTTTAACCTAAACTCTGGGTGCCCTTATTTTGACACGGGAAGCTAGTAGTTTTGGTTTTGCAGATTTATATTCACAGGATCCTGATTTACAACTGGAACGATACTCGGAAAGCTCTGTATCCGCGTATTACTTCTAGTTGTGTATTGTATTATTCTCCGCTGCTTCGTAATTTATTATAATCTCTGATAATTATCGAATGTATTTTATTCATGCGTACTCTGTATATTCTTGTAATCTGATGAATTGTTGTAATTAACAATGAAATGTTCTTCTGTTTGCGTTCTGATTCATCTTGTCCTCAAAGCAATTCGTGCTTTCCTTACTGGGGAAGTTCGGGTCATTTCATCGTGGTATCAGGGCTTTGGTTTACAAAGCTCAGAGAACAAGACACATTAGAACCATATGAAAGAATTCATCAGAGATTGGATTAGTAATATCCAATGGGAATGACTCGTTAGAGATAGGATCAGTAGTATCCTAGAACGAGTGTGAAGAGTATATTTTTGAAATATAAAAAGAAAAACAAATTTTGTTTTGAAATTTGAATCGTATTATACGTATTTGAATAATTTATTTTGTATTGAATTTGGACAGTTCACTATATAAAGATTTTGCGTATACATCTGATCCACGTGTATTCGAAGTTTTAATATACTAGATAGATATAGAATCACACTCTAGTTCCCTGGGATAATTCTGGTGATAGGGCACCATCGCCAGTATTTATTTTCGAGTTTCGAATTTGAGATTTCTATATATTTCCAATTGACTGGTGTGAGAACCGAAACTAGATAGGGTTTATTGTTGTGATTTGGCATCAAAAATATGATTTTTAGACTATGTATCAAAGTTATGAATTTGAAAACTAATCAACTAATTGATTGTTGACTGTGTTGTTTGATTATTGTTTGATTCATAAATTTGAACCATATAGCCAATTTGAACCAAATAGTAAATTGTATTGGAAATGTATCGCATTTGCATGCAGGTACATGTACTTACATTGAACAGGTCATAGCAAAGAGGCTAGAGTAGAAGAATAAAATTGTTTGCCCGACAAATAGGTACATATTTACCATAATTTACTGTTTTGTTTGGGTGATGATGATTTTATGAGCTGATTGGCTTTTTCTTTTTCTTTTGGATTGAAGAAGGCCATGGGAGGCTATATGAAATATCCCAAAGTCCGCGGTGCAGGGGAGGTTATGGCGGAATTTTTCGAAAATTTAGGATGTTAGCCAAATTTTTGAGAAATTTGGAAAGTTCTTAGAAACTGAAAGGTTGAAGAACTTAAGCCGTAATGAAAATAAAAGAAGTTGATTTGTGAAACAACTTTCGGCTTCATTCCTTTTCGGGGACGAAAAGTTTTAAGTGGGGAAGATTGTAATAACCCGGAAATCTAAGCCAATTTACAATTTTTATTTTGGCAATTTTGATAAATTTTGAATATTTAAACTGAATTATTTCAAATAATATAGACGAAAAATTTATTTTGAATAGAATTAGAACGTACATATTTATATACGTCGTCGTTAGAATATAAATATTTATTTTAAATTATAAAAGGAATTGAAAATGGCGCGGTAGTTCAAAAATTTGATTTCTAAATTCAAATGAATGTACATGATTCAAAATAAACCGGATTTTGAAGAAACCAAAAATATTTGAATCTAAGTGATAATATCTTTCCAACGAATCCGAAAAATAGAATTTCATAGCGGGAGTCAAAAGATATGGAATTCTGGCCGTTAAGAATGGAAATTTTGCAAATGACCTCGGTTTTCGACGAAACTACTGTTGTTGGATCTGCAGTGTCAAATTGTTGCTAGGTTTCAAAATTCGTAATTTTTCAAATCAATATGTGAGCGTGGCAAAGGAAAACGTGTTTGACCAGTTTTAGTTGATTTTAATCGACTAGAAAATGGCCATTTTTCAAACGGTCTCGGAATTCAAAGAAATTAGTATTGTTAGGACCGTGTCGTCAATACGAAGCTAGAAATATTTTTCAGGAATTTTTAGAGTCTGTATGTGGGCCCGGTAAATTGAAATGTGCGTTCGAATTCAATATGTAGAGTTATATTTGGATTTTGACGAAAACTGATCGAAACGATCGAATCATCTTACGATACATATCCCATTGTGTTCGGAATGGGGGTAATTAGCTAGGGATGATAGTCGGTGGGTTCGATTTTGAATTCGAATGAAAAAGTTACTTTAGGAAATTAAATAATTAAATATAATAATATAATAAATATTATAAAACCTTTCTGTCTCCCCTACCCTCCCTTCATTTTCAATCGACAGAACGAAAAAAAACCCGCAGAGGACCGCCGCTTCCCCCCCACGAAGCCGCCGCTCGTCGGATCTCCGATCCCCCTGCCTCCATCTCCCTCATCCACGTTTCCCCCCCACTCGAGAACCCCCTTCTCCAGAACGACGCGCACCCTGGAAACCCCGCCACCCTAAAACCCTAGCGCTACCATTCCTCCGCCAACCACCACCTGCCGCCGGTTTGAGCGAGTTCACCCCCCCACCGTTTCGCTGTAAGTCCTCCTCTTTCCTTTTTTTTCTTATTTGTTTATTTATTTTAAAGTATTTAGTGTTTAAAATTATAAAAATCAGTTTACAGCAGCAGAGTAAAAAACATAGATGATTATAATTTTAGATACAAAAATATAATTTTTATTATAGTAGATTATCAAAAATATAATTTTTATTATAGTAGAGTATCAAAAATATAATATTTTTATAGTAGAATATCAAAAATATAATTTTTATTATAGTAGAGTATTAAAAATATAATTTTTATTATAGTAGAATATCAAAAATATAATTTTTGTTATAGTAGAGTATCAAAAATATAATTTTTATTATTGTAGAGTATCAAAAATATAATTTTTATTATAGTAGAATATTAAAAATATGATTTTTATTCATGTAGAGTAACAAAAATATAATTTTTATTATATTACTTGCAAGATAAAAATGGAATTTTTATCTATATAGTAGCGATATAAAAATAGTATTTTTATCCATGTAGCGTAGTTATAAAAATGTGATTTTTATATATGTAGTGACTATGGGCAACGAAAGTGACAAAAGGCGAGAACGACGAAGATTTCTACATATGAAGAGTCGTGGCGTTTGGTTTAGCTCTTGGTTAGAACTCCTCACTTTTATTTTTATTTGTTTTCTAGTTGAAATATATACTAGGATGCAGACGGTGTTTAGTAGCACCCGATACCCGTCGTCCACAGACCATGGACGGCTTGTATGCTTGTTTGTTTGATTTTGATGTATAGTTGATTGTGTGATGTGAAATGAAATAAAATATTTATATAGTTAAAAATATTTTATAGTTGAAAATAGAATTTTTAATGTGTATCTAAAATGAAATAAATATAAACAAATCGGACGATTTGTTTATATACATACATTTGACTGATATTGATTGGGACGATAAATTTTACACATTGCCCAACTGCATAAATAAAATCTGTGTTTGATTGTTTGAAACCCCACACGGGTATTGGGATGATATATGACATACACTAATCCCAATAATTAGTTGTATGTCGATCGATTGATTGACAGACTATTATAAGCATTGAATATTTATATTTGATGCTTATACAGTGTAGAACGCACTTTGGATGATGGTTGATTGTTTATCGTATTGTTGTATATATGAATTGGATGAAACCCATATAACTGAAATTATATGGTAATTGACTGTGTCTGATTCCAGTTCAGAATTATCAAATATTTTAAAATAATATTCAGTGAATATTGAATGTGAAGCCGTGTTAAGTAGTTAAACGCCATTTTAACACGAACGGGAACTTTGTCGATTTTATTTGTTTTTAATGAATATTGAAAAGTGATTTCAATAATCGAATATTTTAGAAAATGAATTCAAATCGAATATTTTGGAAAATGAATTCAAATCGAATATTTTAGAAAACGAATTCAAACTGAATTGAATAGAGAACGAATTTGAACTAAATTGAATAGAAAACGAATTCGAACTGAATTGAATAGAAAACGAATTCGAATTGAATTAAATAGAAAATGAATTCCAAATTGAATTGAATAGAAAATGAATTCGAATTGTATAGAATAGAAAACGAATTCAAATCGAATTGAAATTGAATTAAATAGGAATTCAAATCGAATTGAAATTGAATTGAATCGAATTTAAATCGAACTGAAATTGAATTGAAATCAAATAGAAATGAATGTAAAAAGGAATTCATAAAGGAAAATACAATTTTGATTTGAAACCAAATAAGAAGTTGTAATCATTTTGAAAATAAATTTAAAAACGATTTATGAAATTCATTTTAAAGGAAAATCGACGAAGTATATATACTATACGTAATATATATATTAAATGGCCTGAATAGAACGCGCCGCGCTGCGGCGGTTCGTGAATTTCGACCATTGACTTCGAGTGGACATTGCGGGAGATCCGACCGTCGGATTCTCCTAAAACCAGAAACGTTGGGTTCGTATCAAAAAGAGCTTTCTAACGAATATTAGAGATTTGAAATATAACGGTTGGATTTGGAATTATGCCCGAATCAAATTCGGAAAAGGTCGCTGTAAGTGCAGTCCGATGGCCGTTGATGGAAATCGACTGTACGGGCCTTGATAAAATTATTAAAAAATAGTAATAATTTGTGTAAAATCATAAGAAATGATTTGGGAAGAATTGGGATGAAAAACTCCATATTTGAAAAGATAAAAATAGATTTTTATCGAAATGAACTAGTTTTGAACTAGAATTATAATTATATTTATTTTTAAATAAATAAATTGAATTTGAAAAGGGTTTTAAAAGTAACCAGAATTTCCAATAATTGAATTGGAATGGATTTGAATCGAAATTGTCTTTGAAATATTTCGATGTTTGATTTCTTGATTATACAGATAGCGTTATGGAAATTTGAAAGATATATAGACATCGTTATTTCCAATACGATATTTGCTGGTCATAGAATTTGATATTGAATATAAGCCGATATATTTTCCATTCAGAGCCTTGTATTTAATATCAAATGTGATTTGGGTTTGTCGTGAATGGTGTCTTCATTAGCACTGTTCTTAAGCACAGTTGAGAAAAAGATTAAATCTTTTTATTTAGATTTAATGAAGTGTTCCAATTAAACGATATTTAGTTGGAATTGAATTGGTATTGATTTTTGGGTTTATCGTGAACAGTGTTTTAAATAACACTTGTTCTTTAACCCGATAATTAATGAAATGTGATTTTGGGTTGTCGTGAACGGTATCTTCAATAATACTGTTCTTAACACCAAGGAGTGAAGAAAATCAGAAACTAACTGGAGATTAGTTAAGTTGAATGGTTTCTGGAGTATTGATCTGATGTTGGTTTCGGCCTTCGGGGTTAATACTTAGGGAATTGCTCACTTGCTAATTTACGGTTAGGGACTGATTGAAATGTGATGTGATTTTGGGGTTTATTGTGAACCGTGTTTTAAATGACATCGGTTTTTAACCCAGTCAAAGATTAAAATTAAGTGGAGTTTTAATGAATCTTTAATTAGATTGAAAAGATCGAGAATGGAGTATCACCAGTTTTACTCCAGACGGTAGTTATATCTTTAATTATATTTGAACGTGAAATAGTAATTGAATTTACCGATAACACCGTGGTGTTAGATATGAAGTATGACCAGTTTTACTTCATGGGATAAATAGGTTTGATTGGGAAATAAAATAAATAATTACTTCGGTGTGGTTCGCTAATCCCGACTAGTTTGAAGTGATATTCAAAGGAAGATTAAAGAATAAATTTAAAATAATTTATCTTTGATAAAATTAATGGGAAACTTTCCCTAAGAATGTGAAATTTAGAAACTAACTGTAGGTTAGCTAAGTTGGATGGTTTCTTGGATATTGATCTGATGTTGGTTTCGGCCTTCGAGGTTAATATTTGGGGAATTATTCTCTTGTTAATTTACGGTTAGTGACTGATGAATTGGAATGAGGTGTATGTTGTGTTTGTGTAACACTTGTTTAATATATACGCGAGTTATTTAGAAAGACCGGGTTTATCCCATTCTGAGTAACTGATTCGACGATGAGTCGGAGATGAAGACGGTGGTTAAAGACTGGAGGTCTTCACGTCGTTTGGGTGATTACTGATGATCTTGATTGGGATGTACACCCAAGAGGAGGGAATCAGTTGGTGATCGTCCAGACGTACTTGGAAATCGATGGATATGCGTGGAATAAGGTTCCTCCGGTTTTGTTCAGGCCCAGAACAGACTTGTAAATGGATGTATGTCTGACATCGGATTTCATTCTCTATGATTGATATCGGTTGCATAGCGTGAATTGCCTGTGTGGCATGCTGAGATGCAAATGATTAAGGCTTTTGTTGAAAAGCAGAGTCTTGTGGTTGACAACCAAAGCACGACCTATGTGGCATAGCTTTGTGTAGCGTTGGTTCGTGATCCTCACACCCAGTAGTGGACCAGAAACGGGAGAGGACTTCAGGGAGGGAAAGCGTTTCCTTCTAGCTAGAAGTGGCGTCAGTGGTTTTACATGCCCTGACGAGTTTGACTTATGTGGTTGTTGCTGTTGCGAGGCGCCTCAGATATATCGGTGACTATGTGGAGCCGATGGAGTCATTTGTTGGCTCATTGACACCCAACAGGGTGGGAAAACACAGTGTTCAGGCATTTTAATCCACATCGGTGGACCGGCCCTGACGATCCAAGGTTTGCCTGCGCGCTTGCCTGAGACATGGGCTAGAGCGTCTCGAATTCATTGGAGGACGATCCCTTGCCTCGGTTCACAGATGGAAATCCAACTTCCAATACGTGACGTTTCGATTTTAGTTGTAATCCTATATATGGCGACATAGTGGGATGGGGCGCTCATGCCGTCTATGATTGATACTTATGATTGAAATTGTTTTGACACTATACACTTACAGTAATAATAAAAGATGAAATTTAGCGTATCAGGCATTCTTTGGCTATTATAAGGTAAAACCCTATCCTCCGGTTTGTGTTGCATTGTGTGATGGGACTTGGGTCTTATAATAGCTTCATTGTTCTTTATTTAGCATTATGCTGTTGTTTTATGCACTGGTATTCTTAGGAGGAAACCCGTTCCATGTTATATGGCGTGGTCCCTTGATTTACCTAACTTTAAAAATAAAGATTAATAACTGTTTTAGTTCTCACACCAGTCACATGACTGACCTGGAGTTTATTTTTTTAACGTAAACTATGGATGCCCTTATTTTGACACGGGCAGCTAGTAGTTTTGGTTTTGCAGATTTATATTCACAGGATCCTGATTTACAGCTGGAATGATACTCGGAAAGCTCTGTATCCGCGTATTACTTCTAGTTGTGTATTGTATTATATTCTGCTGCTTTGTAATTTATTGTAATCTCTGATTAGTATCGAATGTATTTTATTCATTCACACTCTGTGTATTCTTGTAATCTGATGAATTGTTGTAATTAACAATGAAATGTTCTTCTGTTTGCGTTCTGATTCGTCTTGTCCTCAAAGCAATTCGTGCTTTCCTTACCGGGGAAGTTCGGGTTGTTTCAACGGCTTTTTACTTCTTATTATAACATAAAAATATTCTCGAATCATTTCATTTAAATTATAAACCTTCCATACAGTTTATAATATCATTTACGGAAATCATAACTTATTCCCTCAACTCCTCTCATTTATAAACTAATATCAACCTCAGATAAACATGAAGTCGTTCAAGTTGGGGTATTATATTTACCTCTTAAATCTTGATCAACAACATTCTCATCTTCAGAATAGATAGAAGTTTATTAACCCATTCGTTTTCCTTTGAAAACCTTATTTAAATCTCAACATGTTTACTAAATAAATTCTTAAGTAAACTCTTATTCAAGCTTTTCCTTTTACTTTATTAATCCTTTACAGCATTTCATACTAGCTTTGATTCTATATATAGAATCCTTTATAATTCTCTTAAATATCTTTTCATATATATATACACACACACACATTTGAAATTATATGTAAATATCATTTACAATTCTTATATAAATATCTTTTCCGTTCTTATATAATTATTCTTTACAAATCTTATATATTGTTAATCCAAATTACACCATTTAACGTTTGTAACAACATTACAAATTTTATTTTCAAAACCCATAGTCTTTGTTTACCATATCCTTTCGAAATCAATTCCAACAACTTATTCATTGTATAATTCATATAACGTTCTTTTACAAAGATCTTCTGTTTATTAATCAAATAGTTCAATTTATTTTTATCTGTAATAAATGTTACACATCTTATTTAAAAACCTTTGATTCCACATAAAAATATATCTGTAAATCATTAGCGACAACTAACATTCGATCTCATTCGAACTCTTAACTTCATTTGGAAATCCCATTTGCAATGCATTATTGACAACTAATATTCGTTGTCATTTCAAGCCTTTAACTTAGCTTATATTCTCAACTATCAGATCTAAATCGAATTATAAATCCACATCTATCATTTCAACTCCAATCCCATTTATAAATTCAAATCTCATTTATAAATCTATATTTACATCTTCAACTCCGATTTCATTTAAAAAAAATGTGAAATCCCATTTCCAAATCAATACTCATCTCCAATTCCATTGATTCGTTAATCTTATTCATGAAAAACCATTTTTATCACATTTCATATATTTATAAACAACGTTTATAAAAGTATCCATTAGTTACAAAAATCCATCTTCCAGCTCATTTAAATCAATTCTTGTATATTCCACTTCCATTTGTATATTCTAACATCTTAAAATCTTTTAAAATTCCATTCACGCTACTTAAGAAATTCTTCACAATCATTTCAACATTCACGTTTAGTTTATTTTGTTTAACCATTTATTTATTAATACTTTGGAATTCCCATTTATTTATAATTTAGTTAATTTTAAAATATAAATAAACCCTGAATTTTAAAATTTTAAAATAAACATCGTATTTCAAATTTGAATAAATATAACTTTAAAAACGTTCATAATTGATTTAATATCGATTTAAAAATCATTCAAATTTATCGATGGTACTAAAGAGGTAAATATCTAGTAAAGTGCCAAACCGTGTGATATAAACCAATTTCACATCCAGTGAACACAACAAATCATATTGATAAACATTATCAATACTGTTGACAATTCCTGTTGTATTTCTCCAACCTGTCAATTCATGCATCACAAATTTATATTATTCAGCATATGTTATAATACAATAAAATTTAACAACTACTGTGAGGAATCCAGTTGGATCCCTCCAACCTGTTATTCCCTGCATCCAAATATGTTACCTTAGTATAATAATTCAATTCAATATATCAATATAAATTCCGTAATCAACCAATAACAACAATTTATCATTAACCATTTAATTTAACACCTTTATATAAATATAAACGTAATCAACAAGGTAAGTTACCTTAATTAGTTCCAATCGTTAAAATAACGATTTGGTTTTTCATTGAAATTGAACAACTTTTAATTTCATCGGTTCAATCAATACATGAATATATATTAAAAAACAGTTAATAATTAGCAATCATAACACGCAATTATAAAACCTGACTTACATAAAATACAAGTGGGAAGAACTGAGTGAGTTTAACTCACCTTGATTTTTGTTTATCGTTGAAACTGTCTGACTATAGTTAAATTAAACCGTCATTTAATTTAACTACAAATTCTCGTCATCTCCAATTATGTCCAGATTAGTTCCATGGCGTAGATCTCGTTGATACGGTTCCAAATTTTCTTGAATCGTCCAATTTTATTAATGTATGGACAAATTATTGTTTTTTATAAAAGATACGATTTAATTAGACTATTAATTCTTAATCCATTTTAAATTTAACTAATCATTTTATTATAAACTAACTAGTCGATTAAGTTGTTTTAACCTACCTGGCTCGATTTATCTTTTCTGCATTACTGGTTTTAAACTCCTAGATCCCAATGTTTTAAATACACTAACACTAATTACTCTTTTTGTTTGTGTATGGTTTTAATGTCTAATTATACTTAGGAATAAAATTAACATGACTGATATCACTTGATAAAAACACGTCCGACATCATCCTTTAATTAAGAAAAACTAATTACGTTTGTTTAATCAAACAAAAGCTCGTCTTTCCTTAACTTCATTGCCGTATTTAAAGTAGCAAGATCCTTTCTGATTTGCAATAAAACTGGTCTGACAAATTATTCTCTACATCTACGTTAACCATTTACCAGGATGATTACTTTAATAAATAATAACAGGGCCCGACCTTTGTTTAAATGACCAATCGTGCCCTACCTATTTTGTTTTATATTTTGTTACCTTAATATAATCATTCAATTCAATATATCAATATAAATTCCATAATCAACCAATAACAACAATTTATCATCAACCATTTAATTTAACACCTTTACATAAATATAAACGTAATCAACAAGGTAAGTTACCTTAATTAGTTCCAATCGTTAAAATAACGATTTGGTTTTTCATTGAAATTGAACAACTTTTAATTTCATCAGTTCAATCAATACATGAATATATATTAAAAAACAGTTAATAATTAGCAATCATAACACGCAATTATAAAACCTGACTTACATAAAATATAAGTAGGAAGAACTGAGTGAGTTTAACTCACCTTGATTTTTGTTTATCATTGAAACTGTTTGACTATAGTTAAATTAAACCGTCATTTAATTTAACTACAAATTCTCGTCATCTCCAATTATGTCCAGATTAGTTCCATGGCGTACATCTCGTTGATACGGTTCCAATGTATCTTGAATCGTCCAATTTTATTAATGTATGGACAAATTATTGGTTTTATAAAAGATACGATTTAATTAGACTATTAATTCTTAATCCATTTTAAATTTAACTAATCATTTTATTAAAAACTAACTAGTCGATTAAGTTGTTTTAACCTACCTGGCTCGATTTATCTTTTCTGCATTACTGGTTTTAAACTCCTAGATCCCAATGTTTTAAATAAACTAACACTAATTACTCTTTTTGTTTGTGTATGGTTTTAATGTCTAATTATACTTAGGAATAAAATTAACATGACTGATATCACTTGATAAAAACACGTCCGACATCATCCTTTAATTAAGCAAAACTAATTACTTTTGTTTAATCAAACAAAAGCTCGTCTTTCCTTAACTTCATTGCCGTATTTAAAGTAGCAAGATCCTTTCTGATTTGCAATAAAACTGGTCTGACAAATTATTCTCTACATCTGCGTTAACCATTTACCAGGATGATTACTTTAATAAATAATAACAGGGCCCGACCTTTGTTTAAATGACCAATCGTGCCCTACCTATTTTGTTTTATATTATGAATACATATTATATATTATTTTATGTTTAGGCATAATTAAGTATAGGATTTGGGAGGTATAATTATTATAATTAGGCATGTACATTTTAGTCTGTCCACATAATCTATCTTCTTCCTATTATATGTTATCCTACGAACCCAATTACTCCACTTCCACAAGCACTACTCCACGTGACTCCACCTGCACAACTACTTAATACTGCTCCCTCAACAATCCACTAATGCACACGTCGCCACCTTGTACCCGTGCCGACTTTCCTGCTCAGCTTCCCCATGTAGGAACCTTCCCTGCTTCACTCCAAAACGTATGCTCTCCTTCTAACTTCTTCCATCCTACTGCCAAACATCCCCATGCGCAAACCTACCCACGTCAATGAACTGTCGCACCTGCTCTGGTCCATCGGACCCCTTCAGAGGACACCCTCTGCCTCGCTTCAGCCCCTCTTCCATTTGCTGTGAGCCCTGACCGGCTTGGAAACATCACTGCTACTCGAATAGATCACATTGCTTTGTAAAGGAAAAGGTGCGGCTTTGAATGAGGCTCGCAAGTTTTGAGTTAATAAAAGTGGAGGTTGCTTTATTATTATATGGAGGAGGAAGCTTTTTGTGTTTACTATAATTGCAGATTTTTCGGTTTTAAATCAGTGAAAGGAAGTTTCAGAACAGAGCATGAGTTTCATTTTGTTCTCAGGAAGAAATGACGAGGGAGCTGATATTTATAGGGGAAAAGAAAACCGATGAGAACAATGTCATTTCCATGAAGGACGAGGTAGGTTTGCTCGTCTGTATTAGGGTAGGCACGCTTTTTATTTAATTTGATGGAATCCCCTATGGCTGCACGTATATAAAACAACACAAGCCAAAATGCATGCACTAATTAAATTTTGGAAAGAAAGGTCAGGTTGTAGCTTACATAAAGTCTTTAGGGTAGGCTACGAAAAATAAAATTATACAGTAGGTGGGAACATATAAATATAGGGTAGGTTATATATTTAAGGGTTAAGATTTTACACCGTATCGTGATTTAACGTTAAACCGTAAATACGCACCGACACACACGGACTTGAACCATAAATGAAAATGGACACATCGCTACGTCTCAACGTTCCGGTCCCAACGAAATTTATTTCGTTGAAAACGGACTCCGTTAGTACAACGTTGTTATTTTTAATGTACATATTCACCTTTAATTGCACTTACAAATAAAATATCTCCGTTTGGGCTGAAACTGGAAATCTAGCAATATCCAGCCGTACGTATTTCAATAAAATTGGTTTCGTCGAAAACGGAGGTTGTTTGGACAAATAGCTATTTATACAACTTATATAATAACGATAAAATATAAATAAATTTCAAAATAATTAAATTAAATAAAAATAAATTATTATTGTCGTATATATCCAAATTAAATAACATACAACACCAAATATTAACCCATATGAGATTATAACTCAATATTAACATTTTCAAGTTAAATGATATAAAAATTCCTTTATATTTATAAAAAAATCGTTATAATTTATAAACAATTCCATAATGACTATTTAAAAATTTGAATTGGACCAAACTAACAATCAATAATACGAAATCTGAATTTTTCTCTTCTGTTGGAAAATTATAATCAACAAGATTTCAACGTTTCTTGTTTCACAGAAATCTGACTTAAAGTGGATTCTGTATTTCCAATTGAAGTTCAAAATTCAATATTACTAACTACCGCGCCATTGCGAGCTGGTTTTAAATTAAATATAAATTTAACATTTAAATTTAGTTTTAAAAACGATGTCAATATTATAAATCCATTTATAAATTCTAATTCAACATTACAAATGATAAAATATATTAAATATTGACTACCAAAATATGGGTCATTACAAAAGTTTCTGATGGAAGTTTTCCTTTGTTTGGATAACTTTAAAATGAGTAAAACTTACAAATTTAGCTTTAGTCGTTAACTTTAGTTTGATGTTTACTTTATGTTAAATATCATGGTTGATTAGCTAATTATTTATGTAAATTATTTTTTATACATGTGTGTTTGGATATGATGTTTAACTAGATTTGGAAATAGAGTTTGAAATGTAAGTGCATAAATGGAAAGTTATGATTTTTATTTATGACATTTCATGCTTTAGTGACGTAGTACATGAAGTTGTTCTTATGGCATTGGACCATTGGTTTAAAAGTGATCTCACTTGAGTATACTGTTTAGAAAAAGCTTACAAGTCTTTAAAATAAAACAAGTTTTAGTTAAAGTATAAAGGCTTATGGCATCGGACCATTGGTTTAAAAGTGATCTCCCTTGAGTATACTATTTAGAAAAAGCCTATGTTTATGACCTTTATTTAGTTTCCGAAAACCTTACTTCCTTTTCTTAGACCTTATAATAAGCTTTAAAAAGGTAGTTAAAGTATAAAGGTGCGATTTTTAATGCTATTTAAAATAAAACAAGTTATGAAAATTATGTGTAATAAAGCGATAATTTCTATAAGTATAGTTTAAGAAATTCCATGCTTATGTTTATGACATTTCATGCTTTAGTAAAGTAGTATATGAAGTTAATATTTAATCTAAGACATAATTAGGATTAAATTAATTATTAACAAATATTTAAAATTATTATTTAATTATAAATCAATGATTAAACTGGTTTTGAATTATTTAGTAAAAGATAAATAATTAATTGACAAATTAATTAAACATTAAAAAATATTTAATTATTTGTTTAAATGATAATAATTGTTTGATTATTTATTTAAAATTTATTTGAAACATAATTATTTATTTATTGGTTAACTAATATCTAAAAAAGTGCTTAATTGTTTTATTATTAAAAAAAAGTTTTTAGACTTTGAATCACTTAATTTCTAAAGATGTTTGAATCCAAGATATTTCTTTGCTGATATATGTTAAGTAACCTAAATGATTAGGAACTATTCAACAACATGAATTTCAACCATTTAAAAATATAAAATTAAATATAAAATTTAGAAAAAATACTAGAAATTGTTTTTTTATATATTTGAATTGTATTTTGTATTAATTTGATTATTGTAATATGAAATAAAAAGCTTAAATAGTAATATTTGATATTTGTTAAAATTCTAGAGTATTATAAAATTACTATTTATTTTCTCGTTTAATTGGACTTTGTTATAAAATTTAATAACTGAATCTAATTGCAATTATGTAGATGTGGAATTTTAAATGATAGAGATTAATTGTAACTAATGATTAATAAAAAAACATACATTTTACATTAGACTAAAATGAGAGTTCAAAACGAATTAAATTAATATTTGAAAAATAAATTAGACCATTTATGAGTGCGGTGGAAGGATGTATTGTATGCTGATATGGCAAAATGATATTAGTTTGACTCATTTAGTTACTTTTATTTTAATTTAAATTGCAATTTTCTAACACTAATAACTTTTGCAGATGAGACCTGATTGACGTGTGGTTTCTTCGATTGCGATTGTAAATTCTGGAAAACAAGGAACTGGTTTAGCTAAGATTGGAGGTAGTTTAAAATTTCGCATCCATTCGAAATTTAAGAGGATTTAAAATTAAAGGTGATTGCTTAAACCCTACTCACGAAGTACTAAGCTCTCCATTACAAGTTAAAGTAAATTTATGATATGATTTATTTAACTGTTATTCGACAACTTAAATAGACATTAAAATTGAATATAACTTGTGATTGACACCTGGGATGATTAAGTGATATTGATGTGACATATTATTTTGTTTGGCTATTTGGGAATTTAAGTTTATGCTTAAACTGAATTTCTCTAGTTTAAATTTAAGATGAAAATAAACTGACATTGATTTAAATCATCATTTAACTATCAACGAAACTGAATTGCTAATTACAATTTGGATATCTGATAACTATTGACTATTGTAATATATTGGTCATTTGGGCAATGATTACATGTATATGCTTATTGGTTGTTGTGATGGTTGATTGGGTACCATTTCTGATAGTTTAACTATCATGTGCCCATGTCACCGCCATGCATAACATTAAAATTATATAAGTTGTTACACGTATCTTTTGGAAATTAAACTGTGAAATGGGCTGGAGTGATATATACCAATGACATCTAGTATAAGATGAAATGACGTATTCCCTTGTAATTGAAACTTAAATTAAATTACACTTGGCCATGACGTAGAAAATTAATTTATGAGCACTGAATTTGGTGAAATAAAATGTTTTAAAATGTATAAATTTTAATTGCTAAAAGAATTTTTTCTTAAATTTATAAATTGGAGATTGTTGAATGAGATTGATCAACGAACTTTTACATGAAATTGTTGGTTTTGAATTTCAAACGTTGGAATTAGAATTTAAGTTAATACGTCGAAATTGAATTATTTCAAATGTTAAATCTAATAACAAATGACAATTACAGAAAGTACGGGAATTTGGCAGAAAGGCAATCTATTATAATCGATTTTTAAGGTGGACCATCCACCATTAAGGTTTTTATAGTGGACCGACCATGGAACTATACTAGTTTACAAAGCTGGAGGTAGACAATTCTATCTAGACACAATACGTATCACACTCCACATTTGAAGCTAATAACATTTCATTTCATTCCCCACCCAGAGAGACAAATTCCATTGCCAAAGCAATAAGATAACGTAAATTAAAAACCTACAAGTTGTAACTGGTACAAAGGGTAAGTCAATACAAAAATAACAAGCTGTACCCAATACATCAGTATTGCCATAGCTGCCCCTGTCTAGCCACAATACCGCACAAAAGCAAGTAGAGCACAACAGCACATCACATCCAACACATACGATGCAGTAAGCCAGTCACAAGTCAATATCACCTCCTCGAGAACAGTAGAAAACATATAGCATGGTATGAACAATGTACCAATAGGCACAACACTTCCAAGATATCATCAGAAATTTACCCGCAACAAGAACAACTCTGTTGAATAAACATGGATAAATTCCAAGCTCACCAACAACCAGCATGACCATAAGGATGCAACAAATCACATTACAAAATGCCATTATTTCACGCTACAACTGACAAGTTATCATATAAGTGGGGCTTAAACAAGAAAGGAGCAAGGATGTGTGCTTCTCCGTTGCATATGCAATCGATGAAGACAAAACCACAACACTACAGCATAATGATATTTAGCAACCACCAGAAACTAATAAATTCAAACTGGCAGAACAACACAAAACCTAGCAAAGAAGAGACTACTCCAAATAGATAGACGTAGTTTCGGAAACCAACACCACTAATGTTGAGCAAAACACCAAACATGAAACGACCCGCAAATCCGTACCCTTAGAGTCGACTAATAACACCACACGTCCAACTCAAATTGCACAGAAATACGAACCATTTTTAGAAAGAAGTTAGAGGATGAGAAGTAGAAAGAAAGAAATATTAGAATAGAAGAAAACGAAGATCACAAACTCACAGCGGAACGAGTAAAATATATTACATAATATAACTTTGAAGCACAAATCAGTATTTGTATATACATACCATTATCAGAGCACAACGATCATCCCTGGAACAGTTATAAACACCTGTTTCCAGATACAACATAGTACACAGCGGAAATATAATAGTCTATAGCCAACTGGTGAAGCCTCCTGCTTCAAGCTTCTTCAGGTGAATCTGAAAAATCCCGACTACTTGACTGCCCGCACAAATTTGGGCACCCAAGAGTTTAGGGAAAACAAACAAAATAAACTCTGGGTCAGTCATGGGACTGGTGTGAGTAAACTCCAACCATTTGTTTAACTTTTCAAAATCCCTTCAAAAGAAAAGATAATCGTAAGACCAATCCACACATAAACACGGATGGTTTTTACCTTACGATAACCCAAAAATATTTTTGATATCAAATCCAGTGATATTATAATAGTGTCTACAACAAATAAATAGAATCTAGCGGAACGCTTGCATCTCACGCTCCATATATAATATAAAATCGAAAACCGCAGGGCGCTTATTGGAGATTGGATTTCCAACATGACAAGGTATGGGACCACCTTCCGAACGTGTATCTCTAGAGGCAAATACACTGGGTTCAACAAGAACATCTTGCAACCCGGCCCACACATGACCGACCACTCATTTCGCTTGAGTGTATCGAATGTATATCACCGACGGTTGGGATCAGCAACCGTCTCCCGAAAAGGGACAGCATCGATAGATTAAAGAACAAAAGGAATTTCTCTAGATAGGTGATCATACATCCTAATGGGTGCGACCCACATAGCCATGCTGCCTGCCCGATTTTTGTCCACTTCTGGGTTGATGAGGCTTGAGGTTTGAATTATCTTCCAGAACATCTGGCCACCATTCACCTTGAATGCCACATCGTCAGATCCATCGGAAATCACTAATTGATTCCCACAAAAATACTCAGATTTGTTAGGCTAAAGAAGTTTCCCTTCTATGCCACCAACTTCGTACGTTTGAAGGAACCAACGTACGTAACCCCCTTTGGAAATACTCTGTCAGACACTCGTCCATACAAGTTGTCCTGGGTCTGGACAAACCGAAGGCACTATCCCGTAAACAGAATAGCCCTTGCATAACTCCGTCTTCAATTTTCTTCAGCATAAGTTGCTTCATAACGCTTACGCCAATACAGAGTGGTTTTCAGATATCAAATCTGATCCCGGTCTCTCCATATTGACAACGGAGGTATATATAAAAATAAAACTTTGATAGTCGGTGATTTAACTATCAAAGAAACATCCATACAATCAACGGTCCTATTTCCAAATGGAAATTCTATCAATCAAGCATCAAACAACACTAGGCCCTTTTTATATTGGTTCTTTATTACATTATCATTTCCAATTCCCATTTTCCACCTTTCGTGTTCTTTCAAAGCTCTGTTTTCTCTTCTGAGTATTGGAAAACATTTCCAATATATATAATTCCTTTATTGATAAAATATCTTTTACTCCAGTTAGAAAACATTTCTAAATCCTTTGAATTAACTGATGTTATAAACATCGTTATTATAACTTAAATCATAAATCATTTGTTAACTAACGATATCACTAACCAACCCTTGCTATCGAGTCTTAACCATTTCTCCGTCAATACTGCAGTCAGTCAAGTTGGGGTATAACTACCTCTCAGACCTTAACTGAACGACATTCTTAACTTTGAAATAGCCCGAGCTCACAACTCTAAACCAAACATTGCTTACGCAACTCTCGGGTTTGATCTACGAACACACCTTCTTTATAAAAATATTGATTATAACGGTAGCGTTATAATTGCTGTCTTCAAATGTCTGGTTTATAAAACATTGCTTTCAACAACAGCGTTAAAACCGCTGTCTAGAATTATAGAACACTTATCATAACCATAGCATTAAGATTGCTATTAAAACAGTTATTATAACGGCAGCGTTAAAATTGCTATTTAGATTTACCAAGACATTTATTATAACAGCAGCGTCTAAAATTGCTGTATAGATTTACAACATATATTATAACAACAGCGCTAAAACCACTGTTTAGTTTTATAAAAGCATTCCTTACAAAGACAGCGTTAAAATCGCTGTTTAAAATTTTAAAAAGCATTCCTTATAACAACAGCATTATGGTTGCTGTTTTGAATAAAATACCGTGTGCGACGCACACGCTTCCGTTGTTCATTTATAAACTCTATTTATTTTAAACAATTCAAGTGCTCCTTTAAACATATTTATAAACTATACATTCTTCTAACCACTTAATTCGATTTCTATAAATCCCCTTATTTTATTTACAAAATATTTCCTTGTTTTAAAGCATTTATTCTTTCTTTAAACTTTCCTCTGTAATTTGCTAAATTCGGATCCATTTCCAAATATTGGTTTCAAAACTGATACTCACTTTCAAATATACATTCATATTTGAACTCACCTTTTAATTTATCCAATGGTAAATGATCCACTTAATTTATAACTTTATTTATAACATTTTTCTTGGTTTACCCAATGGAATAGGTTTCCATTTACAACTCAATGAAAAAGAAATTATTTCAAATTTGGAAATAAACTCTGCTTTTAAATTCTAATTTCCTTTTTCACATTTGATGATATTTTACGGTATCTAAAATACCAGGTTCCTAAGGCCAGGGTAAACCAACACACAAATTCAACCATGGATAGTGTAGCATAACATATATCACCATAAAATAAAACAGTAAATAAAATGTTGAGGGATCCAGTTGGATCCCTCCAACCTGTTTCCCTGCATCCACAGATGTTAGCAACATCAATAATATTATTTCACATCAAAATGAAATATCAGAACTAATGATCAATTAATAGTGTAATCCTATCAACCAATTCAACCAAATTACCAACTATTCAACCAATCAATCATTGCACATTATAAAAATATTTAAAACTCGTTTATATATTAAAATATAAACGAGAGGAAGTAAGTGAGTTTACTCACTTTGTTTCGCAGTTGGCGATTCTGCTTTCGCTTTGATTTAAATTCAAACGGGCGTTGAATTCTTCGACAAAGTGCCAGTAACTTCATTCTCGGCCACACTAGCTTTTCAACGTAAGTCTCGTCATTACGATTCTAATGAATCCGATTTTGTCTGATCCTGTAACCATATGCACCAGTTATTAACCCTACCGGTTCATGTATATATTTTAACGATCGTTAACTATAATAATTAATAAATTATTAAACTTAATTATATTTCCTTAATAAATAATTTCTCACCGTTCCCCCCTTCTACGTTCAAGTAGCATGCTCCTTTACTTCTTCAATATTCAAACAGTCCCTCACCTCGCAAATCCCACTCCACTTCACTACAGTGTGTCCCATCCCCACACTAATCCTATTACTTACGTTACCACGTCATAAGCATAATAGGTTAGGCTGCTTAATCCCCCTTTAATCACGACTTGTACCTGACATATTTCTCTCCTGGTAAGGACGGAAAACTTCACCACCTCTTTTGATCGATCACCGAGAGTTTCATGGTCGACTAGACCCCGTTAGACTCCCACCACTGTGTCCACCGTTGACTGACGTCTCCTCAAATCGGTTTCCCCTCCTCCCGTGTCCTGAAGCTCACGAAAAGTCCCAGACCTCTTCTGCTTCTTTTTTTTTTGAATGGTAAAAGAATAAACACGGCACCTTCAATTATACCATCATAAACTCCATACCGCACCATAGGCCGTCGGATCCATGCAAGGAAACAGCTACAGGGACATTACTAAAGTAATTAACACATCCCTCATGAGACGCCAAGACAACTAGAATACCACCCCTACTGCTCATGCTCAAAGCAGCCTCCATGCCAACACCCTAAAAGTCACACCAAACCACTGTCATGCTACCCAACACAACTTCAACAACATTCTTTTCCCAAGGCACAGTACTCGTGTACTTAAAATCATTGAACCCAATAGCTTCTGTTTTCTCTCTACAGTGCTTCAACGGCATGACCGAACTTTCTCACCCTGTTATTTACAATTTGCATCTCGTCTTCTCATTAACAGGAAAGAAATGAACTTCCACTTTCAATCTCCTTTATCCACTTACTACTTTGGTCCCCCGTTTCACGCATTTCAGCAAAAAGGCCATGCTCCTCTGTCAAACATATTCGAACAGCACCCTCTTGATGCCCAGGCCACCTTCAGATGTCTACCACTCCACCGTAGTCTTTCACCTTTCACATAACCCCAACTCGCACCCATCAGCTCCTCCCCTGACATCGCGAGAACGATGGTAGCCCGAACCCCGAAACATACATCGAAACCCTCTAGAGTCGGTGTAGATACATATCTCTTTGAATCAAGCTCAAGAATTGAGTTTAAATGAATTAAGGAATTTTAAAAGATTTGATACAAATTTTTGAAGGAGCGTATCTACTGTGAAGGGGATGTTTCAGTTATTGCTGAAGAGAGTAAATGAAATGGGTTGGCTTGTTTTTATAGGTATTTGTAAACCGTGGTGTCCACGGCTTTGAAAGCGTGCTAGGCACGGTACCCTTTACTTGGCACCCACGGCAAGTTTTGGTTTGGGAAACACAGCTATTGTTACTTGAGGAGCACGGGTTGGAGAAAAACTTGATAGTCGCGCTGTTAAAGGATACGGTAAAAAATATATATATTATTTTATATTATATGAAACTTCGCGGTGAAGTATCAAGTACAACTAACCACAGTCGACTTCTGTCTACTGATGTAAAAGCTGATCTTGGTGTAAAAAGTTATTCTGAACCCAATGGGACAAGTTTCGTCGAATTCTGACATCGTATGAAAAAATTTCCTTTATAAAACCGGAAATCAACACGCGTTTAAATTTTTCACGATCACCAGATAAATCGAAATAACTTGAAACTGCGAACACCGACAATAACTTTTCGATACGAACCCAACGGCACTAGTTTCGTCGTATTCTGAGACTGTTGCCCCGGTAGGCTATTTTTGGCGCGTACCGCACTGCCCTTCTGAACACCAAATTTGCCGATCTCTAAAAATAACAAACTATATATCTACCCTGACTATATCCGACGCTACGAACTCACTGGAACTGGTTTCGTGGCCTGATTCGATCGTCTGTTCAAGTTACACTTTAATATCCCTTTATTCAGTTGAATTAATTTAATTGCACTGAACGAGCATTTACGGCTACCGTGGTTACATACGACAT
The DNA here is from genome assembly GCA_030737875.1 of Allium sativum. Taxonomy (NCBI): domain Eukaryota; kingdom Viridiplantae; phylum Streptophyta; class Magnoliopsida; order Asparagales; family Amaryllidaceae; genus Allium; species Allium sativum. Next base: position 248,729,794 of record CM060924.1, read on the forward strand.
CGGTTTGCCACGCCACTCAACATTGTACAATAATTTAACGATACGGTCCCAATGGAACTGATTTCATCGAAACCTGAGTCCGTTTACAAAACGGCTATTTTAACGCGTATAGTTTAAATAACGATTTCCACAGCGACCATTTAAAAATTTGATTTGACCATAACTAACAAATTATAACACGAAATCTAGATTTTTCTCTTTCATATGAAAATTATAATCAATACGGTTCCAACGTGTCTTGTTTCACAGAAATCCGACTTATAACGAGTTCTGTATACTTAGTTGAAGATCAAAACTCTATATTACGAACTGCCGCGCGTTTTCCAGCTCGTTTTATATTATATTATATATTATACGTTCAAACTTCGTTTTTATAAATAAATTCGTTATAAAATCCTTTATATAATTCAATTAAAATATTTAAACCAATTTAAATATTCAGAGTTCAACGGCTGAAAATCTGGGTCGTTACATTCCTTCCCCCTTAAAATAATTTCGTCCTCGAAATTGCTAAGGTAGGAAAAGATGCTACATACCCTATTAACTAGGGCCAATAATCCTTTTTGTTCACTTCTTAATTTCAGCTTAACTGAACCAATTTATTTCAATTAAAAATATTTATTCATTCTTACTAACGAACATTTTCAAGAATTCTGAAATTTTTCTAACACTTTAAATTCTGAAAAATTTCGGCAGCATCTCCACTGCACGGCTCAATCGGTACAACCACAACTCGCCTTTCTAGGCCTTCTCCAATCCAAAAGAAAATCAAAAGCCAAGTGGCTTGCCTCATAGGCTCATAAAATCATCAACCCAAACAATATTGTAAACATGTACCTTTTTGTCGGGCATAATTCTATCTCTTGCACTTTCTTCCATTCTGCTCAGCATACATATATCCATTTCCAGTTGGTTTCAAATCAATCCAACCTTTGATCTTTAACTTCTGATTGGATCACTTCTATTCACTAATCCAAACTGAGTTCTATTTTCCAAAGTCAACCCTCTTATTCTGCTTGGGCTCAAATTCATCACCCTTGATTCCAATTTATGGTTTGAATTTAATTCTAGTTTATCTTGGTTATATAACCATTTCAATATCTTATAATTCCATTTGATTGTAATAACAATCAACCCATCGATATAATAATTCATAAATTATTCCTTTTATATCCAAATAACTTTTGGGCAAAATTATATCACTTACCCACTTTAAAACAATACTGAGTCGATTTGTTCTGTTCGAGAGTTTAGAAACACCTATCGATACAGTTGTACTTCCTGTGTCGACCAGAATTCATAAATCACTCAACAAACCAGCCAACACAATATAAAACAATTTTATATCCAATCTACAAATACGCGCTCATACAAATACACTCAAACTCAACCTAGGGTGTTACTAACCCCATCTCTATTGAGTTACGCCACAGAGCCAAGGTTATCACTTAACCTTCAGCTCTGATACCAAATGAAACGACCCGCAAATCCGTACCCTTAGAGTCGACTAATAACACCACACGTCCAACTCAAATTGCACAGAAATACGAACCATTTTTAGAAAGAAGTTAGAGGATGAGAAGTAGAAAGAAAGAAATATTAGAATAGAAGAAAACGAAGATCACAAACTCACAGCGGAACGAGTAAAATATATTACATAATATAACTTTGAAGCACAAATCAGTATTTGTATATACATACCATTATCAGAGCACAACGATCATCCCTGGAACAGTTATAAACACCTGTTTCCAGATACAACATAGTACACAGCGGAAATATAATAGTCTATAGCCAACTGGTGAAGCCTCCTGCTTCAAGCTTCTTCAGGTGAATCTGAAAAATCCCGACTACTTGACTGCCCGCACAAATTTGGGCACCCAAGAGTTTAGGGAAAACAAACAAAATAAACTCTGGGTCAGTCATGGGACTGGTGTGAGTAAACTCCAACCATTTGTTTAACTTTTCAAAATCCCTTCAAAAGAAAAGATAATCGTAAGACCAATCCACACATAAACACGGATGGTTTTTACCTTACGATAACCCAAAAATATTTTTGATATCAAATCCAGTGATATTATAATAGTGTCTACAACAAATAAATAGAATCTAGCGGAACGCTTGCATCCCACGCTCCATATATAATATAAAATCGAAAACCGCAGGGCGCTTATTGGAGATTGGATTTCCAACATGACAAGGTATGGGACCACCTTCCGAACGTGTATCTCTAGAGGCAAATACACTGGGTTCAACAAGAACATCTTGCAACCCGGCCCACACATGACCGACCACTCATTTCGCTTGAGTGTATCGAATGTATATCACCGACGGTTGGGATCAGCAACCGTCTCCCGAAAAGGGACAGCATCGATAGATTAAAGAACAAAAGGAATTTCTCTAGATAGGTGATCATACATCCTAATGGGTGCGACCCACATAGCCATGCTGCCTGCCCGATTTTTGTCCACTTCTGGGTTGATGAGGCTTGAGGTTTGAATTATCTTCCAGAACATCTGGCCACCATTCACCTTGAATGCCACATCGTCAGATCCATCGGAAATCACTAATTGATTCCCACAAAAATACTCAGATTTGTTAGGCTAAAGAAGTTTCCCTTCTATGCCACCAACTTCGTACGTTTGAAGGAACCAACGTACGTAACCCCCTTTGGAAATACTCTGTCAGACACTCGTCCATACAAGTTGTCCTGGGTCTGGACAAACCGAAGGCACTATCCCGTAAACAGAATAGCCCTTGCATAACTCCGTCTTCAATTTTCTTCAGCATAAGTTGCTTCATAACGCTTACGCCAATACAGAGTGGTTTTCAGATATCAAATCTGATCCCGGTCTCTCCATATTGACAACGGAGGTATATATAAAAATAAAACTTTGATAGTCGGTGATTTAACTATCAAAGAAACATCCATACAATCAACGGTCCTATTTCCAAATGGAAATTCTATCAATCAAGCATCAAACAACACTAGGCCCTTTTTATATTGGTTCTTTATTACATTATCATTTCCAATTCCCATTTTCCACCTTTCGTGTTCTTTCAAAGCTCTGTTTTCTCTTCTGAGTATTGGAAAACATTTCCAATATATATAATTCCTTTATTGATAAAATATCTTTTACTCCAGTTAGAAAACATTTCTAAATCCTTTGAATTAACTGATGTTATAAACATCGTTATTATAACTTAAATCATAAATCATTTGTTAACTAACGATATCACTAACCAACCCTTGCTATCGAGTCTTAACCATTTCTCCGTCAATACTGCAGTCAGTCAAGTTGGGGTATAACTACCTCTCAGACCTTAACTGAACGACATTCTTAACTTTGAAATAGCCCGAGCTCACAACTCTAAACCAAACATTGCTTACGCAACTCTCGGGTTTGATCTACGAACACACCTTCTTTATAAAAATATTGATTATAACGGTAGCGTTATAATTGCTGTCTTCAAATGTCTGGTTTATAAAACATTGCTTTCAACAACAGCGTTAAAACCGCTGTCTAGAATTATAGAACACTTATCATAACCATAGCATTAAGATTGCTATTAAAACAGTTATTATAACGGCAGCGTTAAAATTGCTATTTAGATTTACCAAGACATTTATTATAACAGCAGCGTCTAAAATTGCTGTATAGATTTACAACATCTATTATAACAACAGCGCTAAAACCACTGTTTAGTTTTATAAAAGCATTCCTTACAAAGACAGCGTTAAAATCGCTGTTTAAATTTTTAAAAAGCATTCCTTATAACAACAGCATTATGGTTGCTGTTTTGAATAAAATACCGTGTGCGACGCACACGCTTCCGTTGTTCATTTATAAACTCTATTTATTTTAAACAATTCAAGTGCTCCTTTAAACATATTTATAAACTATACATTCTTCTAACCACTTAATTCGATTTCTATAAATCCCCTTATTTTATTTACAAAATATTTCCTTGTTTTAAAGCATTTATTCTTTCTTTAAACTTTCCTCTGTAATTTGCTAAATTCGGATCCATTTCCAAATATTGGTTTCAAAACTGATACTCACTTTCAAATATACATTCATATTTGAACTCACCTTTTAATTTATCCAATGGTAAATGATCCACTTAATTTATAACTTTATTTATAACATTTTTCTTGGTTTACCCAATGGAATAGGTTTCCATTTACAACTCAATGAAAAAGAAATTATTTCAAATTTGGAAATAAACTCTGCTTTTAAATTCTAATTTCCTTTTTCACATTTGATGATATTTTACGGTATCTAAAATACCAGGTTCCTAAGGCCAGGGTAAACCAACACACAAATTCAACCATGGATAGTGTAGCATAACATATATCACCATAAAATAAAACAGTAAATAAAATGTTGAGGGATCCAGTTGGATCCCTCCAACCTGTTTCCCTGCATCCACAGATGTTAGCAACATCAATAATATTATTTCACATCAAAATGAAATATCAGAACTAATGATCAATTAATAGTGTAATCCTATCAACCAATTCAACCAAATTACCAACTATTCAACCAATCAATCATTGCACATTATAAAAATATTTAAAACTCGTTTATATATTAAAATATAAACGAGAGGAAGTAAGTGAGTTTACTCACTTTGTTTCGCAGTTGGCGATTCTGCTTTTGCTTTGATTTAAATTCAAACGGGCGTTGAATTCTTCGACAAAGTGCCAGTAACTTCATTCTCGGCCACACTAGCTTTTCAACGTAAGTCTCGTCATTACGATTCTAATGAATCCGATTTTGTCTGATCCTGTAACCATATGCACCAGTTATTAACCCTACCGGTTCGTGTATATATTTTAACGATCGTTAACTATAATAATTAATAAATTATTAAACTTAATTCTATTTCCTTAATAAATAATTTCTCACCGTTCCCCCCTTCTACGTTCAAGTAGCATGCTCCTTTACTTCTTCAATATTCAAACAGTCCCTCACCTCGCAAATCCCACTCCACTTCACTACAGTGTGTCCCATCCCCACACTAATCCTATTACTTACGTTACCACGTCATAAGCATAATAGGTTAGGCTGCTTAATCCCCCTTTAATCACGACTTGTACCTGACATATTTCTCTCCTGGTAAGGACGGAAAACTTCACCACCTCTTTTGATCGATCACCGAGAGTTTCATGGTCGACTAGACCCCGTTAGACTCCCACCACTGTGTCCACCGTTGACTGACGTCTCCTCAAATCGGTTTCCCCTCCTCCCGTGTCCTGAAGCTCACGAAAAGTCCCAGACCTCTTCTGCTTCTTTTTTTTTTTTTTTTTTGAATGGTAAAAGAATAAACACGGCACCTTCAATTATACCATCATAAACTCCATACCGCACCATAGGCCGTCGGATCCATGCAAGGAAACAGCTACAGGGACATTACTAAAGTAATTAACACATCCCTCATGAGACGCCAAGACAACTAGAATACCACCCCTACTGCTCATGCTCAAAGCAGCCTCCATGCCAACACCCTAAAAGTCACACCAAACCACTGTCATGCTACCCAACACAACTTCAACAACATTCTTTTCCCAAGGCACAGTACTCGTGTACTTAAAATCATTGAACCCAATAGCTTCTGTTTTCTCTCTACAGTGCTTCAACGGCATGACCGAACTTTCTCACCCTGTTATTTACAATTTGCATCTCGTCTTCTCATTAACAGGAAAGAAATGAACTTCCACTTTCAATCTCCTTTATCCACTTACTACTTTGGTCCCCCGTTTCACGCATTTCAGCAAAAAGGCCATGCTCCTCTGTCAAACATATTCGAACAGCACCCTCTTGATGCCCAGGCCACCTTCAGATGTCTACCACTCCACCGTAGTCTTTCACCTTTCACATAACCCCAACTCGCACCCATCAGCTCCTCCCCTGACATCGCGAGAACGATGGTAGCCCGAACCCCGAAACATACATCGAAACCCTCTAGAGTCGGTGTAGATACATATCTCTTTGAATCAAGCTCAAGAATTGAGTTTAAATGAATTAAGGAATTTTAAAAGATTTGATACAAATTTTTGAAGGAGCGTATCTACTGTGAAGGGGATGTTTCAGTTATTGCTGAAGAGAGTAAATGAAATGAGTTGGCTTGTTTTTATAGGTATTTGTAAACCGTGGTGTCCACGGCTTTGAAAGCGTGCTAGGCACGGTACCCTTTACTTGGCACCCACGGCAAGTTTTGGTTTGGGAAACACAGCTATTGTTACTTGAGGAGCACGGGTTGGAGAAAAACTTGATAGTCGCGCTGTTAAAGGATACGGTAAAAAACATATATATTATTTTATATTATATGAAACTTCGCGGGGAAGTATCAAGTACAACTAACCACAGTCGACTTCTGTCTACTGATGTAAAAGCTGATCTTGGTGTAAAAAGTTATTCTGAACCCAATGGGACAAGTTTCGTCGAATTCTGACATCGTATGAAAAAATTTCCTTTATAAAACCGGAAATCAACACGCGTTTAAATTTTTCACGATCACCAGATAAATCGAAATAACTTGAAACTGCGAACACCAACAATAACTTTTCGATACGAACCCAACGGCACTAGTTTCGTCGTATTCTGAAACTGTTGCCCCGGTAGGCTATTTTTGGCGCGTACCGCACTGCCCTTCTGAACACCAAATTTGCCGATCTCTAAAAATAACAAACTATATATCTACCCTGACTATATCCGACGCTACGAACTCACTGGAACTGGTTTCGTGGCCTGATTCGATCGTCTGTTCAAGTTACACTCTAATATCCCTTTATTCAGTTGAATTAATTTAATTGCACTGAACGAGCATTTACGGCTACCGTGGTTACATACGACATCGGTTTGCCACGCCACTCAACATTGTACAATAATTTAACGATACGGTCCCAATGGAACTGATTTCATCGAAACCTGAGTCCGTTTACAAAACGGCTATTTTAACGCGTATAGTTTAAATAACGATTTCCACAGCGACCATTTAAAAATTTGATTTGACCATAACTAACAAATTATAACACGAAATCTAGATTTTTCTCTTTCATATGAAAATTATAATCAATACGGTTCCAACGTGTCTTGTTTCACAGAAATCCGACTTATAACGAGTTCTGTATACTTAGTTGAAGATCAAAACTCTATATTACGAACTGCCGCGCGTTTTCCAGCTCGTTTTATATTATATTATATATTATACGTTCAAACTTCGTTTTTATAAATAAATTCGTTATAAAATCCTTTATATAATTCAATTAAAATATTTAAACCAATTTAAATATTCAAAGTTCAACGGCTGAAAATCTGGGTCGTTACAAAACATCACAAGGCACAAGCCCAGAGAACCACCACTAATAGCGTAAAAAAGAAGAAAAGTAAAAGTCACCAACCAAACCGTACTATCCAATCCTAAACAGTGAAGACTAGAAACCCGCGACCGATAAACCAACACATCGAAGAAAACTTCGATCCACATCCCATATATCAAAAAGAAAATGATTGCTTTTCGGTGAATGGTGCGAAAATAGTTGTCCAATGTTCAAAAGCAGGAAGCAAGCAAGTCGCGAAAGACAATAATAATCTATAGAGGTCTAGATCGTGAGGAAGGAGGAGAGTAATACCGCGTGACGGCGATGAAGGGAACAAAATATTCTCTGTAACTGAGATGAGAAAATGAAGGCTAGCTAGTTCAGAATTAGTTAGGACTAGAGTAGGTTTACTTAGGGAAACAATTTTGTTTACCCTATGCAATTGAAAGCTGACAGAATAAAAGATGAAAAAGAGTAGAGAGTAAAGAAGCGAAATAGAAATAGGGTGGAATGGAAGTGAGGAGAAGGAAGATGTGTAGAAAGGGGGAGAGACGCCAGGCGCCATTAATAGTGAAATGAACCAAATAGCTATAAATTAAAGCTTAAAATGATTTGAAATTTGTTTTAATTGGGGTATGAGATTTTTAAAGTGAATTTAAACTTTAAATTGGGTTCAAATGGTTTAAAAGAAAATAAACTATTTTATTCCAACTATTACATCAAAAACCTATTTTCAAATCAGGCTACTATCTTAAATTATTTTCCACTAAAACTATTACTCATTATAGCATTTTATTTCAAAATGTTTCTCTTAAAAATTACTTTCAGTTAAAACTATATAAAATAATTTTTTTTAACTAAAACTATTATTTTAAATTCAACTAGCTTAATGTAACGACCTGTGAAGACCCGTAACTTCCCCGTAAAGGAAAGCGTCGGATAGTTCGAGAACAAGCCACAACAGGACGCATACAGAAGAACATTTCATTGTATATAACAACAATGCATCAGATTACAAGAATATACAGAGTATAAATAAAAGAATATTACACAGAAATATCAGAGATTTAAATTACATTTAAATACATAGCAGCGGAAAAATGATACAATACACAACTAGAAGTAGATATACGGATACAAAGCTTTCCGGATATCATTCCAGCTGTAAACCAGGATCCTGTGAATATAAATCTGCAAAACCAAAACTACTAGCTGCCCGTGTCAAAATAAGGGCACCCAGAGTTTAGGTTAAAACAATAAACTCCAGGTCAGTCATGTGACTGGTGTGAGAACTAAAACAGTTTTTAATCTTTATTTTCAAAGGTAAATCAAGGGACCACGCCGTATAACACGGAACGGGTTTCCTCCCAAGAATACCAGTGCATAAAACAAACAGCGCAATGCTAAATAAGGAAGGATGAAGCTGTTATAAGACCCAGGTCCTATCACACAATGCAACGCAAGCCGGGGGATAGGGTTTTCCCTTATAACAGCCAAAGAATGCTTGATACGTTTAAAACAAATCATTTGATACTATTATAAGTGCATAGTGCATAAAACAATCTTCAAATCATAAGTATCAATCATAGGCGGCATGGGTACCATATATCATGTCGCCATATATAGGTTTACAAATAAAACCGCAAATGTCACGTATTTGGAAATTGGATTTCCGTCTATGAACCGAGGCTAGGGGCAAGATCCTCTACCGATTCGAGACGCTCTAGCCCGTGTCTCAGGAACAGCCGCAACTGCCCCCTGGATCGTCAGGGCCGGTCCACACGGAGTGGATTATTATGCCTGAACAATACGTCTCCCCACCCTATGGGGTGTAAGTCTGGTCCGTCAGCCGACCAGAATGCATTCGGCCGAAACCGATATAACCGAGGCGCCTCGCAACCGCAACAACCACATAAGTCAAACTCGTCAGGGCGTGAAAAACCACTGACGCCACTTCTAGCTAGAAAGAAACGCAAGTCCTCCCTGAGGTCCGTCTCCCGTTTTTGGTTCATACCGGGTGTGAAACACGCGAGGTAAACGTTACACAAAGCTACGCCACAAAGGCCGTGCTTTGATCATCACCACAAGACTTTGCTTTTCAACAGAAGCCTTGATCATTTGCATCTTAGCATGCCACACAGGCAAACCATCCTATGCAACCGATATCAGTCACACAGAATGAAATCCGATGTCAGACACACAGTCCATTTACAAGTCCGTTCTGGGCCTGAACGAAACCGGAGGCACCTAGTACCCCGCATATCCATCGATCTCCAAGTACGTCTGGACGATCACTAACTGTTTCCATCTTCTTGGGTGTACAGCCCAATCAAGATCATCAGTTATCACCCAAACGACGTGAAGACCTCCGGTCTTCGACCATCGTCTTCATCTTCGACTTATCGTCGTATCAGTTATTCAGAATGGGATAAACCCGGCCTTTCCGAATAACTCGCGTATATATTATAAAAGTGTTACACAAACACAACATACGCCTCATTCCAATTCATTAGTCACTAACCGTAAATTAATCAAGAGAATAATTCCCCAAATATTAACCCCGAAGGCCGAAACCAACATCAGATCAATATCCAGAAAACCATTCTGCTTGGCTAACCGCCAGTTAGTTTCTAAATTTCACATTCAAATCTAATTAAAGATTTAACTATCGCCTGGAGCAAAACTGGTGATACTCCATTCTCGATATTTTCAATCTAATTAAAGATTCATTAAAACTCCACTTAGTTTTAATCATTATCTGGGTTAAAGAATCAGTGTCATTTAAAACACGATTCACGATAAACCCAAAATCACATTCCATTAATTATCGGGTTAAAGAACAAGTGTTATTTAAAACACTGTTCACGATAAACCCAAAAATCAATACCTATTCAATTCCAATTAAGTATTATTTAATTGGTACACTTCATTAAATCTAAATAAAAAGATTTAATCTTTTCTCAACTGGGTTCAAGAACAGTGTTAGTGAAGACACCATTCACGACAAACCCAAATCACATTCATTAATTATCGGGTTAAAGAACAAGTGTTATTTAAAACACTGTTCGCGATAAACCCAAAAATCAATATCAATTCAATTCCAATTAAATATTATTTAATTGGTACACTTCATTAAATCTAAATAAAAAGATTTAATCATTTCTCAACTGGGTTCAAGAACAGTGTTAGTGAAGACACCATTCACGACAAACCCAAATCACATTCGATATTCAATACAAGGCTCTGAATAGAAAATATATCGGCTTATATTCAATATCAAATTCTACGACTAACAAATGTCGTATTGGAAATAACGATATAAATATATATATCTTTCAAATTTCCATAACAACACCTGTATAATCACGAATTCCAACATCGAAATATTCCGAAGACAATTTCGATTCAAATCCACTCCAATGCAATCATTGGAAATTTTGGTTATTTTCAAAACCCTTTTCGAATTCAATTTATTTATTTAAAAAATAAATAGAATTATAATTCTAGTTCAAAACTAGTTCATTTCGATAAAAATCTATTTTTATCTTTTCAAATATGGAGTTTTTCATCCCAAATCTTCACAAATCATTTCTTATGATTTTACATAAATTATTACTATTTTTAATAATTTTAACAAGGCCCGTACAGTCGATTTCCATCAACGGCCATCGAACTGCACTTACAGCGACCTTTTTCGAATTTGATTTGGACGTATCTCCAAATCCAACCGTTAGATTTCCAATTTCTAACATTCATTAGAAAGCTCTTTTCGATACGAACCCAACGGTTCCGGTTTTAGGAGAATCCGACGGTCGGATCTCCCGTAATGTCCGTTTTAAATAAATGGTCGAAATTCGCGAACTGCCGCGGCGCGGCGCGTTCTATTCAGGCCATTATATTATATATATAATATATATTTCATCGATTTCTATTTAAAACGAATTATATAAATAGTTTTGAATTCGTTTCAAAAACAATTTCAACTTCCTTTTCAATTCAAATCAAAATTGAATTCTTCTTTATAAATTCGTTTTAAAATTCATTTCTATTCAATTCAAATTTCAATTCAATTTGAATTCATTTCAATTTGTTTTCAATTCAATTCGAAATCGTTTTCAATTCAATTCATTTCGAAATCGTTTTCAATTCAATTCAATTCGAAATCGTTTTCAATTCAATTCAATTCGAAATCGTTTTCAATTCAATTCATTTCGAAATCGTTTTCAATTCAATTCATTTCGAAATCGTTTTCAATTCAATTCATTTCGAAATCACTTAAAATTGATATAAATATCGTTCACGTCAAAATGGCGTCAATCTAATCAACACGGCTTCATATATTCCTTTATTTTCAAATATTCTATTTCAAATATTTCTTTTTCAAAACTGGAATGAGGCCCAATCAATTACCATATAAAATTAATTATATGGATTTTCATACAACACATGTATATAATAGCATTGAAAATAATCAACCATCAACCAAAGTGCACTACACTGTATAAGCATCAAATATAGATATTCAACGCTTACAACAGCATGTCAATCAATCGATCGACATATTTAATCAATCAGGATGAGTGAACTTCAAATTTCATCCTAACACCCGTGTGGGGTTTCAAACAATCAAACACATATTTTATTTGTGCAGTTAGGCGATGTGTAAAATTTATCGACCCAATCAATGTCATTCAAATAAGTGTACATAAACAAACCATCTGGTTTGTAAATGAATATTTATTTTATTCACTTTCACTATATTCATATTCACGTTAAAAATTGTATTTTTAACGATAAAACATTTTATTCTATCATATGAATTTCTATTATTCATTTACACAATAAAATGATATTTTTATTTTCTAACATATTTTAGAAAATTTCGGCGGCATAACGGCACGATACTAGAAACGGGACAAGGCCTAGCCTAATCCCCGGTCTAGTGAAGGCCCACGCCATTCACTCATCAATCAAATCAATTTCATTTTGCAAACCACAAAATTTGGAGTAAGAGTCTAACCTAGTCTTACTCCTTCGCCTTATAACGGCGCACGTCTAATCCTAACCAATTTATCGATTTGATTTTTCACACCACAAATCACATTCAAACCAATATCGCAATCAATCACCAAACAGTCAAACAAACAAGTCCATGGTCTGTGGACGATTGTGTCGGGTGCTACTAAGCACCGTCTGCATCCTAGTATATATATATATAACTAGAAAAAGAAAGTGAAAGGTGAGAAATTCTCACATATAGCTATCCTAGCTCCACGGCTCTTCATTTGCAGAAGTCTTCGCCGTTTTCGCATCTTCGTCAGCTTCGTTGCTGCTTTCACTACATACGTAAAAATCACATTTTTACTTCGCTATTCAATATTTAAAAATCGAATTTTTAGTTCAAAGTTCAATATATAAAAATCGAATTTTTATTTCAAAGTTCAATATATAAAAATCGAATTTTTATTTCAAAGTTCAACATATATAAAAATCGAATTTTTATTATTATGTTATATAGATAAAAACTATATTTTTATCACGCTATTTTTTTTTTTATAAAGATTTCGCCATTATAAAAATTACCACTTTATCTCAACGTATATGAAATAAAAATCAGATTTTTATTTCGTTACATACACAAAGATGATATTTTTATATTCTCTATCATGTAAAAATTATATTTTTAATACTTTAAAAATATAAAAATCATATTTTTAATATTCCTATATAGTAAAGACTATATTTTTAATACTTTATTAAAAAATATAAAAACTATATTTTTAATATTCCTATATAATATAAAATCCTAACCTTACAGTTTTATAAAAATAAAATCGAAATTAGCTTTATATACTTTTCAAATTCAGTTTTTCTCACTTTTAAATTAAAAATAAAATAAAGTAAAGAAAGAAAAGAAAGAAAAAAACTTACTTCATCGAAGAAAAAAAAAAAGGGGCATCGATGTCTGCGGAGGGGATGAACTTCAGTACCGGAGTCAGACGAGGCCAGGGTGGGGAGCAGCGTCGGCGGCTCGACCTCGGGCTGGAGGCGGCGGCGTCCTAGGGTTTCAGGGAGGCGCGATTTCGGTTCTTCGATGGGAGAAGACTTCGCGCGAGTGAAGCAGCAGAGGGGGGGGCGGAGGTTGAACGGAGGAGGCGGCGCGCGAGGGGGGGGGGCGGGCGGCGCTGGCCTCGAACGGCACCTTCGATCGCCTTCTCCCTTTTTTTTTTTTTTTTTATGAAATGATTTCTGTTTGAACGGGGGGGGCCAGAACCAATAAAGGGGGGAGAAAGAAATTTTTTATTAATTTAATTATTTAATTATTTTATTTTAATTCAAAAGTCTACATTTTCGATCGACCTCTAAAAGAGGTCCACCGCCTGTCGTCCCTAGCGTTTAACCCCCATTCCGAACACAATGGGATATGTATCGTCCGCTGATTCGGCCGTTACAATCAGTTTCCGTTGAATTTTCTTTTAAATCATTATATTGAATTTTAAACGCACATTTCAAATTACCGGGGTCACATACTAACTAGAAAAATTCCAGAAAAATATTTTCTAGCTTCGTATTGACGATACGGTCCTAACAAAACTAGTTTCGTCGAATTCTGAGACCGTTAGAAAAATGGCCAATTTCCAGTCGACTAAAATCAACTGAAACTGGTCAAACGCGTTTTCCTTTGCTACTCTCACATATTGATTCGAAAAATTATGAAATTTGGAATCTAGCAATAACTTGACACCACGGACCCAACAAAACTGGTTTCGTCGAAATCCGAGGTCGTTTGCAAAATGTCCATTTTTAAGGGCCTGAATTCCATAGCGACTATTCAGAATTTTCAACTGGACATATCTTATCATTTCTAAGATGAAATCTCAGTTTGTTAACTTCGTTACAAAGATATTCACTATTAGATTCCATTATTTTTGGTTTCACTAAAATCCGGATTGTTTTGCACCCGGTACATTCACTTGAAGTTTGAAATCGAATTATCGAACTACCGCGCCATTTTCAATTCTATTTATAATTATATATAAATATTTTATATTCTAACGACGACGCGTATAATATATACGTCGAATTATATTCAAAATAAATTTCTCGTCGATTATATTTAAAATAATTCATTTTAAATAATCAAAATTCGCTAAAATTGCCAAAATAAAATTTTCAAACTGGCTCGCATTTTACGGGTTGTTACAATCTCCCCCACTTAAAACTTTTCGTCCCCGAAAAGGAACAAAGTCGAAAGTGGTTTGATTATTCAACTCTACGCTCGGTCTGGCTTCCATTCTCCAACTCTTTAGTTTCTGAGAATTTTCAAAATTTCAAAAATTTGGCTAACACCCTAAATTTTTGAAAAATTTCGCCATAACCTCCCCTGCAATGGGAGCATCGGGGAATTTCAAATAGCTTCCCCGGTCCTTCAGATCTCAAAAAGAAAAAGAAAAAGCCAAGCGGCTAGCCAATAGGCTCACAAAATCATCATCACCCAAACAAAACAGGAAATTATGTAATAAACATGTACCTATTTGTCGGGCAAACAAATTTTATCCTTCGGCTCTAGCCTCTTTGCTATAACCTGTTCAATGATATATATGTATATGCAAGCAAATGCGACCAAATTTCAATACAATTCAATATTTGGTTTAATTAGGCATAATGGTTCAAAATTATCAAACAATTAAACAAACAACACAAACATCAATCAATTAGTGAATTAGAGTTTCAAATTCATAATTTTGATACATATACAAAAATCAGGTTTTTGATGCCAATTCACAACAATAGGCCCTATCTAATTTTGGTTCTCACACCAGTCTAATGGAAATATATAGAAATCTCCCTTTCGTCACTCGAACATAAATTCTGATGACGATGCATCAATCATCAGAGTTCTCTCCGGGCGACTAGAAGGTGATTCTATATCTATCCAGTATATTAAAATTTCGAATACACGCGGATCAGACGTATACGCAAAATCTATATATACTGGATTGTCCACATCAATATAAATAAATAATCAAATACGAATAGTTGACTTAGATTTTCAAAACAAAATTGTTTTCATTT